>JASGCC010000058.1:566847-1978633 GCA_030067915.1 Hydractinia echinata
TTTCATGACTTTGTTAAGTTTATTTTCGATGTCTCTTAATCGATGCTACGATAATGGCACGGGAACGGAGCTGATAGGATATACCGGAAAGTCCTATGAAATTTCCTAAAATTTACAACAATTGGAGCGGTGGCTGCCATCGAACTGGCAACTGCTAAGTTTCTGAGATTTATGCGCGAAAATCGTCAATCGGTTAGTGCTTTGTCGATATTTACACTCAATTGGTCCCGTGAATTTCTTTTGTAATTTTATCAAACTTCGTCAAGTTGGAATTAAGTGTGTTTGTGTTTAAAACTTGTCTCTCCTCCTCGAATACTGCTGGTGTAAATCTTAAGGCTCGGCCATTTAGTTTTTAACAAAGAAAACTATCTCTAAATAATAAAAAAATTGGCAGACATTTGACATTGACCCTTTTTGAAGACCATGGGAGACCCGGATGAAGGTACCGATGAAACTTTTCCTAATACCAACGGCGAGGACCCGTACACCGTGGTACAAATACATACACGGGAGAAGAAGAAAAATTCATTCGGTGGAGGTTCCAACTCAACGTACCAGGAGTTTTGCATGAACTGGTTGAAACCACTTTATAATGAAATATCACAAAGAATTAAATCAATCACTCCCGGATGATACATTATCGGACAATTTTTGAAATTAAGAGATGGTGAATTTGTATACCAGAGGCAAAAAACGATCCTTATCTTCTTTCTTTTTTTTAATAAATTCTTATTTTATGTTATAATTTTTTCTAATAAATATTTTAGGCTCAAACTGGCTAGTTTAAAGAGTCTTGACTTATTAATTGAAGTTACGACGGAAAAAGACTACAGAATGAAAGTATTTGAATTGATACAACAAATTACATTCTTAGATGGTACTGAAGGTAGTTATATATAAAGCTGATAATTGCATTACATGAATTTTATCAACAGACTTCTAATTAGGGCGGTGTCATTTTTGAGCTCAATGTAACAATGTGCTAACTTTTTTAGAACAACGCTTGGTCTAAAATGTTAAAATAATAGGTTGAATTATAGGTTAAAATATTCCATCCTATCTTTAAGAAATTAGCTTCGAAATAAGATGAGAAAGATAATGTTAGATCAAGTTTTCTAGCAAGTATTCTTACTACCCTTTGGTTTAAAGGTAGTGACTGCTTAAATTAAGTATTCAGTTAACTGAGAGATCAAGTCTTACTATTTACGAATTTCAACTTAAAGTTGAAGAATAAAACTTCCAAGCTGTAATGTTGTTTTGTGATTTTCGAAGCTTCCCCTCCATGCTTCCAATCACATTCTCCATTTTGAAATCAACGCTGTGCGCACGAAAACGAGGCTTTGTAATATGTTTTCCATTTACGTCAGTGGTCATATTCCATCAAAACACAAACCAATAGGTCTCAAGGAAATGAATGAATTTATCAAAAAGCAAATGTGAGTTTTACCCCCGTCACCAAGAGGGTGAGATTCGAATGAATAATTTATTACTTTTTCTTCTTTTCGAAACTTTGTAAAATTAAAAATTAGACTTAAAAATATTATGTTTGCCGTCACCCGAGTGAGGGTTTCAGCACTGACCCGGTCGGTCGGTCGTTCGGTCAGGATTTTATTTTATTTTTATTTCAAAGCATGTCTATCTACGATATATTTTTTTATATTTTAAAAGAATGTACTAAATAAGCGCCACCAAAACACAAAGCGATCAAAAACGGTCTGGTATTACAAAGAACGTAAGGTATAGAGAACATTAAACTCAGCCCCTTTACTTCATGCTGACACTCTTATGCTTGGCTGGTGCATTACACTGAGACTCGAACGAAAGACAGGAGACCATTTGGAACCATGCCACAAGTCAGTCCGACCTTCATCGTCACAGAGAATACTGCGAGAAGAGTGCGCACCATGCAAGTTATATATAACCAGAACATGGGAGAGGTTAGGTGTCCTGTACCTTAATACAGCTTTCGGACGAATGTTCTCGTGATGTAATACCAAAGAAAAACATGTTGAATAAAGTTTAAAAAATCTTTTTAGAAGGGGAAAGAGAAATCAAAAAATGTCTAGAAATATAATTAATGCCAAAAACATATAGCAAATCTGCCAACACATCATCGCGTTCAACGTTGTTTCAACTTTGCACTTGTGGTTGATACGTTTTACAAAATTCATTTTTTTTGGGTTTCGTTTTAAGGCTGGCTTTCCTGCATCTGGCAGAAAGAAAAAAAAATTTTTTGTAACAGTGACCCTAAAAATTTTCCACTCAGCACTAAATTATTGACCCGGTCAGTGTCTTATTTGAAACCGACGAAGAGGTTTGTGGCGAAGCCCATTAAAAAAGAGAAGGAGTTTGAATATCTAAGATATATCATTAAGTAAGGTCATTGAACGTGCGTCAAGTGAAAAGAAAGCTAGTGCATAAAATTGGAGAAAACGTCAATGTGCGACAAAAATTGCGCCGACAGAGCTACCTGACAGGGATAAAATCAATGAGAACTCCTTGAAATACAAAAGAATTAAATTGTAATTTATATAAAACCCGTAGAGTTATTATAAATACATTTCATTAGTTTTCCTCGTCTCCTCTCCAAGAACAATCCACCTCGGGTAACTTCCGTCAGGACTACGGTACTCTTGACGTATCCTATTCACAATACAAGAGGGTATGACATGATGTATACCTGTTCCGAATCATTAAAACTGGGCTGGGTTTCCGAGCCACTCGCTCTAACGGGTTTATATTGAAAGTCAATAACATTAATTTTATTGCTTTTAGTCACCATTTTCATTGAAAAATTGTTTTGAAAAAAGTTTGAAGAATATATCGAACGACTAGAATGCAATCTACATATGTATTCCACAAAGAATAAAATGATAAAGACATCTCAGCGTTACTTCAGGGGGTTTATGCTTTTTCTTGTTCTCAGTCCCGGAAGTAGTATATGACGTCAAACGCATAATTACGCATATTAAATTTTTACCCAGTCTCTAACCGCGCAAACATTCAGAATGAACAAAGCTGTGCTTCGACATGGCCACATGAAATAAAGTTTTGTTTATGTTTGTTTTTATCAAAGATTGATGGGAAAGGTAGCAGTTTTCTTTGTCAGTGTACGAATATGAGTTAGTACAGCCATTATAATTTTCAAGCAGTCACTACCTTTAAAGATATTGTTCTATCAGCCCTTCAGCCCATGAGTTCATTTCTCAGGAAACATTTAAAATTTTTTGTGAAATACCCTGTATTATAATTAATGCTTGATGTTTTATTTTCCATGCTTATAATAATACATACAGTGGTGGGTTCACAGTAATTTGTCGTAGTCATTCAAATATGGAGACTACAAAACTATTTGTTGTGAATAAAAGAATGCAGTTGACACTAGCAGGAAAAATAAAACTGCACATAACGAATAAGACATTTAGTTTTAGTTTGGTGCCACCAGTTATTCACTTTACTCCATTTCAGCACATTTCAGCACATTTTAAAATTTATTATATTCATTATTATATATACTCAATAAAAAGATGTTCAATGTTCACATTAAATATTACACACACAAAAGTTAAACTTTTCTTTCTCATCAACTTTATTGTTTTTTTGAAATTTCAAACCTCGTTTTAAAATTGTATTTTGAAATCTTATTGGTTGATAAATTCCTATTTGCTGTGGTAGTTAAAGTTATTCCAACTACTGCAACGAATGCTTGCGAATGTGAGAAAATTACGTAGTATGCTAAAAAAATATTGCTATCATTTGTGAGCAAAAAGTATGTTTCTATGAAAGTAAAAATAGACTGCATAGTTATTTTATTATTTCAGGGAAGACAAAGAAATAGATGAATCAGAAGATGAAGGTAAAGAAATAAGATATAAATATTTTTGCACATATTATTTATGTCATTTACATGTAAAATACTAATAATTTTGAGTTCATATTGATTTCCAATCTCATGCAAAAATTACATTAATCTGAATAAAATAGGTTTCTATTTACAGCTATTTATAAGTTGGTAAACCTGCACATTAGCTAACGTGCAGGTTTACTTTTATACTATATATACATATGCACCAATGGTCCTATAATATTACAGCTATATATTTATTACTTTCTTTCCAAGCAAAAAAAGAAGTTAATTCTAATTATGCTTGTAGGTGCTACTACTCCTAGAAATGCAATATGCTAGAAACTCCCAGATAGTTGCAAAAACTGGAATGGAAAACCCATGGAAAAATAATTTTCGGAATCTATTTTTAATGCAAACTCCTATGTTGTTTTTGTTCTTGTTGAAATTTCTGTTTTTGTGAACTCCTGGAGGAAGGCCAAAAATATTCTAAAATACTCTTAGAAAAGTCCTAGAATTTACTTTTTAAAAATAAGTATAGTTATGTGGTTTTCTTAATCTTTTTCTATATAATTAATTTTCTAAAAATAGGTGATGAAGATGAGGAAGAAGAGGAAGAAGAAGATGGTCTGGAAGATGATGAAGGTTAGTCACAAATTTATCCAATGAAGATTAATTTGAATAAAACATTAACTCTAACCTAACCCCTTTCAAATGAGTGCAACTTAATTCTGAATTTACTAATTGCTTATGTTGTAATTTTTTTTGTGAAGATGGTTTAGAAGATGGGGTTGAGGATGGCATAGATGGGGTTTGAGGATGGCATAGATGGAACTGAGGAAGATGAGGATGATGAAGATGAGGAGGAGGGTGTTTACGAGGAAGAAGAAGAAGAAGATACAAATGACGGAGTTGTTGAAATTGATAATGAAGATGACGAGGATGAAGAAGATGATGAAATCACTGAAATACAAAATATTGGTTAGTTGTATTTCCTTCTTGATGTAGCCTGTCTACTGCATAAATCTGGGTAAACGTCATATCTATCAGAAGTATACAGAATTTCGGATTGTTCCTTAATGTGGTATAATAAGGATCATTACAAAGTCTGTCTTGTTACTACTTTTTTTTGCAAAGAAACACCTTATAACAAGTAAAAAGTTGGTTTTAATTAAGCAAAATTTTTACAAATTTTTGAGTATAGTTGAGTTTGGAAATTTTTTAGCCAGTGGAAGTTTGGATGATGATGATGACGACGACGAAGACGAGGAGGAAGATGAGGAAGACGATGAAGATGACGGTCCTGGGATTGATTACTTGACGAAAGAAAATATGAGTGTAAGTGAAAAAATGTTTTACTTTTGTTTATTTTAGCACATTTTGCCTAAAACTTTTAACGATATGTAGGACGACGATGAAGATGATGAATTTGCACCAATTGAAGGTGTAGAAGATGAAGATGATGAATTCGATGATGAAGAAGAAGAGGAAGCTGCAGCTACTGAAGAGAATCGTGGTCAGAAAAGGAAACTCGAGGCTGAAGACCAGCGTGGTGAAAAAAGAAAGCGGGATGCAAACGATGAAGATGGGGAATAACCTCTATGAATCCTTAACCTATCTTGAAGGAAGTACTTCACAAAAACTCAAGTTCAGAATTCCAAACGTCTGGCTAAAAAGCATTAGAAAATCAATAACGCTAATATCAACAAAAACGAAAATATTATGTACAAAAAAGCTGTGCAAAAACGTATTTGGGAGTATATCATTTTTTAGTTTTTTGTTTATATGATGTTAATGATTTTCTCTTGTAAAAGAAATTAAGTTAGCATCCGTGAAGATGTATCGTTGGAGTGTTGCTGAATAAGCAAAGACATAAACAATCGTCGTACTGATGAAAAGCCACCACTACCTTGTAAATATTACCCGTCCCACTGTAATTAAAAATGGTGGATTATGATGAACAGTTCTATGTTGTAAAATGAGAGTAATGGCAGAATATACTGTTTGATGTTTAATTTGTTTTATGTAGTAACTAGAGGATCCTCCTAGGTAGAAAACAACATGCTATTTGCATACATTTGCATCCAAACCTTAGCAGCCATTTAAAAGCCGTTAAAAAAGATTTCGCGGAAATAAAGAAAGTTTCGGTTGACCAAAATTGAGGTTGAATTACCGGCTAAGTATTTTACAACGAAACTTTTTAGTGGTTACCTGCAGTTTACTCCCAATTACTTCATGATTACTCGAACTTTTTACCCGATTCCTTGACACTTCCCACTTTAGGCAAAAACACCTGGATTATATCTCTGTAAGTCGAGCAACTTTGTCGGACTTGTAGAATTTTCTCGTGATATCTGAATTTTCTAGCAATCTTATCTAATATATCTCCTTATTTCGCTCAGAATGCTCCCCAGAGTCATTGAACACTGTATTGGCGCACATTACATCATGGCACTTTTGATGACCCATTATATCCAGCTTTATGGCAAGACTATCTGTTATTGCATTGCAACCACACCTGATGATGAATAGTAAACATAATGATAATATTCATAATAACACTTTCCACTATTGAAAGGACAGCAACACAACATCTTAAGCTTGAAGTAATAGCGCCATGTTATAAAAAAGAAATTCACTCAAAAAAAAAAATCAAGAACAAGGCTATATTACAAGTAGACTGTGAAATATTATTAAATGACAAACCAGTTTGGCTTGAGCTTCCCACACACTTATCTGTTGATATACGCGTGGTACGTGATAAAATGCTGCTCTGGAAGATAGTGGTTATAACGCAGGATCAATAATTGCACGATCAGGTGTCACCATTTTATCGTTTTCTGATTTGCTGTGACAAGAAGAATAAGGCAACTCGAAAAACCGGATAGCTCCCTTGTCAATATCTTCAGGACAATGTTTTCAAAATGGAATAACTCTGCGGTCAATCTTATTGCATTTTCAACTGGATATTTGTGTTGATTTTTGTCTTGCCAATGTTGTGGATAGCTGCTTTAGTGTAACTATGGTCACATCCAGTAAATGCATGTGCAAAGAGTATGTACCTCAACAGAGTATCATTTATTGGCAAATTGTTAAATATTGTAGCACATTTGTTGATTCTCTTTCTCATCATTTCTGTATTGTTGTGAACATGTATTAAAAAGCAGAGCGCATCGCATTTGAATAAATGGTGACAGCCTTTTGACTCGCCAATTTCTATTGCAGTTTTAACAATGGTTTTATCGACGTCACTTGGGCACAAGTTGGAAGCCATTTAACTATTCATATTCCTGGAAAGAGCACTAACAAATCTCTTCATTTCTGTAGGTTTATCTTTTTTCTGCTTGATTCCATCAATTTGTACAAGTTGTGCCACTTTGCTAGTATACGATATCGATCTTTAAATAACGACAAAAGTATATAAACCTTTTGAAGATTTTACTGAATTTCTTCCAACTGCAATACCCACTATAATGCTCTACTATCTGGAACTTTTGTTAAAACCGGTTCGTGTATTGGTCGGGTATGGGGAAGAATGAATGATTTCATTTTTTATTTTGAGCAGATCTCTTTACACCGGCTTTTAATAACGGGTAGGATTACATGTCGTAGTGGAAATAATTCTCAACCTATCTTTCTGACTTTTTCTCCACAACAAGAACTAACCTTAGGAATAATATCAGGGGATCTATTGTATGTTTTCATTACGGATAGTGACTCACGATTTGTAAGGTAGTGATCTAATTTTTCCTTACGTGTAGTTGGAGAATGTGTTACTATCCAGTTTTGTATATGGTGCACCTATCTCTTCAGCTCTATCACAGGTGACACATTTCGTATCATCAACTAAACCGGAGTCCAAGCAAACAAGCTTATCACCAACTGCTGATGGATTGTATTTATGAAACCTCCAAGATTTAATGAAGTCTTCACAGCCACGCTTTTTTAGGTTGACCTAAATTTTACAGGACTAAAACGACTTGTGACTGATTATATTTTTCAAAGATGTAACACGACATTGACTTGAAGGTCGCTATGGATTAATAAGAACTTCCACCGGCCTGTCAATTTTTCAAATTTGGTCATTTACCACGACACAATTTTCGTCATCTTAAGTATGTTGTCAAGAAACGAACTAAGGATGTTTCTAGATATTACAAAATTTCGCAACTACAATAATATAAAAAATCTTATGCTGTAGATCTTAAAAGGTAAGATTTACTAATAAGTATGGAATTTGCTATTTCTGCCTCGTACAGTTAGTCAACTATAAAATAAAGTCTGTAAAAATAGTTTGTCAGTAAAAAATAAGTCGGTTAAAATTTACGGTCGGTACAAAATTCACTGAAATGAGCTAAAACTTGACCATTTACCAGCTGTTATTTACTTAAGGAAATGAATGCGAAATAATTTGTCTCGGAATCGCAAACTTAAATGCTACTTTTTAAGGCATAGACAGACATCAGCAATATTTTCTTTTCATCATGTTAGCAATGTTTTAGTAAATTCAATAGTTTTGCCTATTTTTTACCCCGCTCTTCCCCCCATTATTCATATTTGCCCGCTTTTCTCTTAACAACCCTCTCCGCATCTCAATGAGAACACAAAATTGTGATATTTTCTTCCATTCTTGAAGCTTAGTATAGCTTCTAAGTAAAAGGAAAAAAATTCCCTGAACAAAAACAACTACTAAGAATTCTCTATTCAAAATACTCTTTCTCTCTAAATACAAAAAAATCTGTAAAGGATGTCTGCTCACGGCTTAACAGCCTTCCTCCCCATGCCCGCAAATGTCTCCATTTTTGCTAACACCTTGCCCCTCCTAGGGTGCAGAAGTCGTTTATGGATGACCTCTTTTACCTAATCTCAAAAAACAGCCTAAAAAAATAAAATAAAATAAATAAAATGCGAAAATGCACAAGTAGATTGGCGAAAATGATTTATCGCAAAAAAAAAATTTGCGAAATATCTTAACATGACTTATTACTGATTTATGCATTTGCGAAAATAATTGGTAAATTAAATCAACTACAGGTATATGAATTAGAAGATTAATGGAAAAAATTCTCTTAAATTAAACCTTGCAATGTCGCGAATTTTTGTGCTTTTCGCAAAATGGTTTAATTACCACTGTCACCGTTTGCAAAAATATGCTCTCGCATATTTTTGTCAATTCCATTGTTCGCGAAATTTATTTTTTTCAAAATCGCAAAAATTGTTAGATCAGTCAAATTCACCCCGCCCACACTTCTCTGTTATTAAGATGTTTTATACATCTTAATAACAGAAATAATTTTTACTTTTGCTGACATTGTGCGAGCCACAGAAGCAAAGATTCATTAGTCGTTGACTTCTTAACCAGATCCTGAGAATGAAAATTCCTTGGTGAATATGATTAGGACACAGACTTTGATGTTGATGAGAGATTTTATGAAGTGTCGTAAACCGTGCTATAAATTCTCGCAAAATCTAAAAAATTCAAAAAATTAATTCGCGAAATTAAATTCTCGCGAAAATATATTGCATTAAGGTAACAGCCGAGGTTATAGAAATATGGAAATACCTCTCTTCAGCAAGCTCCAGCGTTTTTTCGCCTGCCACGCAGATGCTTGAAGCAAGACAGCTTACCACTCAAAATATAAACGAATGACGTCAAGCAAGAGTATTACCAGCCTCGTCCCCAGGGTCTTGTGGCCCCTGAGCCGTTATTACGGAGTACTTCATCAACAAGGCAAAATGCCCTGGGAACGAGGTTGGAGTATTACCTTATCGGACAAAACAAAGTCGGACAAAATTTCATTCGGACAAAATTAATAGTCGGACAAAATTTTAGTCATTTTTGTTCGACTTATAATAGGGTCCATAGGCCATTCTTTTACTTCAGATCTGGGGTGCGTTGTAAAAACCATCAAATAGTGCATGAAAATACGGTTTTAACGAGGGGTCAAACAGCTTCCAACGATCACTCGTTCAAAAGTTATGAACAAATAAGTTGAGGTAATTATTGGAGTCAATTTTAGTCGCAAAAATGCTCAATTCTTGGTGAAGCGTGCAAAATAATTTGGCACAAAAACAGGATAAATAATTAGTCAGAAAAACGCTATTTGAAGGTCACTTTCAAACACGTGTAACTTTTTACTGACAAGACATTGACCTTTCATATTTTAAGGATAAGTTATAATTTTGTCCGACTAATAATTTTGTCCTTTTTTGAAATTTCTCAGACTACATAATTTTGAGAATAAAAGCTCTTTTCAGATCAAGTTGCTCGGCAATTGAAAAATTGCATTGGACCGGCAGATATCAAAACTTCCTCCAAACTATATGATTTGAAACCCTTACACGCTGGTTGGATCGTAAATTTGTATAACCACATGCAAAACGAAAAAGAGATTTTTTTGAAGGAGCTGGTATCTGTAAAGCAATCAACGATGCACAACATATTTCAAAAGTAGAAAATCCCTTTAAGACATAAAACTAAACTCATCGTCTTTACTTTACTTTTTGGGAGGGATTGTAGTAATACATTTACTACAATCCCTCACAAAAAATATTGAGACTGCAATTAATAAGATGTGCCCTGGTTTGTATGATAGCTTTCCCGTCCCCTACCTCAATGTTGAATGTGAAACTAGCAGAACGTGTGAGCGAAGCCAAAGCTGCACCTCAGAGACACCAACTTTGAATTTAGGGGGGAGGGGAGGCAGTCTCAGAATTTTTGTGAGGGATTGTAGAATAAATACATATATTACTGTAATGGATAAAAGTTTATTTCGTATAGCTTTTATCGGCGGTTTTTATTTTTATTTTTTGTACTTCCACATCTCTTTTTGTCATTGGTTTTAGAAGTAAAATGTAGAACAGCTCTCAGAAGAACCGTATTGAAAATAAAATTTTGGACTAAATTTAGTCGAACAAAATTTTAGTCCGGCAAAATTATTAGTCTTACATAATTTTAGTCATTTCCAAAAAAATGAGTCACTTTTGTCCCATCCTCGTCCCCAGGTTTTTTTGGCTATGCCAAAGCCGCTAGCGCTTACTTGACGGCTAAACGGCTGGCCTCGATGTCAAAAAGGCAAAAGCCCCTGGGAACGAGGTAGGTATTGGTTTGAGATGTAAAATTTATTTTAAGAGTAGGAACTTTTGTGAATTTCAGGTCTTTACGTTTTTATAGACATTCATGCAAAAGATTTCTTTGTAGGTAGGATTGCAGAATAAAAAATAGCTCATTAAAATATAGCGAAACAACAGCTTCTAGTATTGTTGCGCTCATATCGTCTGAAGTGGAATCTAAGGGGAATTTCCACGAATCGAATTGGACAGTAAAATGTATCTGAGCATGCGCAGTTTTGATTTTGCTTTGAAAAATTCGATTCACAGTAAAGTAAAAACAGTTTCTACTTTTAAGCAGCTAATTATTTTAACCAATCACAACCCAATCTTCAGTGTTTATTCTTAGAAAAACTCTTTACTGGAAAGAATTCAAAATAACTGCCTTGTTTTTAATACCCAAATAGTGCTTACATTCAGTATTTTAAATTCGCCACAAGTTTTTTGCTTTCCGTAAAAACCAAAAGATATTTCGCAGCTAATTAGTCATTCACAATTTCTTTCGCGAAAACCCCCCTTCATGCTAAATTTACAGGAAAATTATAAACTGGGCGGTAATAAGATAAAGTGCAAAAAATAAAATGCGGAATTTAAGTTTGCTAACACGTAGCCTAGTTAACTAAGCTTTCTTCTTCGAGTTGATAAAATGAGTTTCTCTCAAACAAAAGCTTAGACGCGAACGAATGACTCAGCGGAAAACCCGAGTTTAAATTGGACAATGTGACTAATCGCTTCGGAGGCCATTTTAATTTATCTGTAAGTTGTTTACCAAGCTTGGCCACATCTTACTCTGGTAAAAACTTTATAGTTTACTAATGTTTGTTAGGGTGAGTGAAACCACTCGCTGGAATATTCGGATGAAAAGGGCTTTCCCCGACATGGACCACGTGAGCAAAGAACAATAGAATTAGCCAATCAAAAAGCGCGGCCAGATTTTGGCCGCAGAAAAATCGTTTGAGACCCAGCGTAATTTTTCCCACCTTAACTACTCCGATTTCCCGGTGGTAAGAAAAATTACGCTGGGTCTCCTGGCTAGCTAACACGAGGAAAATTCACAAAAATTAATTCCTTAATTTTCCGAACTTTATTTAGCGAACATGTTATTAGTTAAAATTTGAGGACTCCAGTCTATTGTTGCTCAAAGTTGCATGTATGATTAAACTAAAAAAGCTTATATATTCCATCTCACCCGCCCTGTAAACATGTATCTTTGTAAGTACACACACGTTTTTTATCCTATGATTATAGGTGCTTTCAGCTGCTACAACCGGAAATAAATTTTGAATTTGAAAAAGTGTACTTTGAAGGCAGAAACGTCGCGAGCACGCGAAATTTTTGACAAAACTTTCGCGTTTGACGAGGTTTCGGACAAATTTCGCGGGGAAATCTTTAGCGAATTCAACGTAAGGTTTGTCTTCGCGTGGAATTACTTTCGCGAAAGGCCAAAATCTAAGAAACTAATTTATAATAAAAAAAGCATAAAGTATACAAGTTTAAGCTAAGGAAACTTAATTCTCCGCCTCTACGCATTCAGAGTCAGAAACATAGTGGTCGGAAATCTAGTTATGTCCGTTATGACGTTGCTGTATACAGTTGTCACAGCGCAAGCCGCGTCAGTCAAATGAAAGAAAAAGTCTGCATCCACTACTATTTCCCAGAATCGGGATATCCGAGAAATGTTCGCAGCACCCAAGAAGAAAAAACACCAATGTTTATTGTAGCTGATGATTAAAAGAAGAAATAATTCACTAACTTTTTAGGTTTTTCCGTTTTATGATTTTTTATGGTGAAAAAACATTCGCTTTTGGAAAAATATCCAGCGTAAAAAAAAATTATTTTTGTTTTGCTAATTTAAAATTTCCAAAGGTAACTTTAGTGAAAATGACCAAAGAACGTGTAAAACGCGAAAGTTTCTGCCCTCAACGTATCGATAAATTAACAGGTATCATGGTGAACTGCATTTTAAAGGTATAAAACTTTTTAAAATGTTCGGAAAATATCCTTAAAGTTAAGGAAAACCCAGATAGAACTCGAAAAGTATGTTTCTTAAAAAACAAGCATCTCTGTATTTCTTAAAAAAAAATTTTTCAGTTTGATTCACATTTTAATCCCTTTTTGTATAGAAGTATTGACCTCTGCTTTTTCTTGTTTCGTATATTCGTTTTTAAACAACAGTTTGTTGTTTTTCTTTTCCACCCGCCTATTTTTTCGAAGTTCCTTGACGTCCTTTTTCCTTTGCCTTCTTTCTTCTGCACTTTCATTTTTATTTCTGATATTTTTTAAGGAAATAATTTCTTCTGTTTCTTCCACATCGTCCTTGTTAGTGCTTTTCTTTTTATCTTGCAGTACACCCACCGGTATACCTGTATGTTTATGCAAACGCACTTTCTTCTCTTCTGTTATAACTTTTGGATGATTATACAAGTTGGAATATGTACTTATGATTGATTCACAATCCCATTGACTTTTTGGACTTTTTTCAAATTGGACAAAAAGGTTTTCGTCGTTATCACTTTCATCTTCTTTTTCCTCCTTGTGATCATTTACTTTATTGCTTTCCTCCTGATTTTGTGTTTCTGATAGCTCATGTAACCTTTGGTTATCGATAAACTCATCCATTACCTGACTAACAAGTTCATTAGTAGCAGAAAATTTGCCAGTGACATCTTCATGGTCAATACACCCAATCTCATTTTCATCGTATTCTTCCATAATTCGCTCAAATCTATCATCTAGAAGTTTTAAACCTTCTGTTCTGCGTATTATTGACGATGTCATTGAATAATTAGTAAAACGAGATTTTGTTTCTTCTTCAGAATCATCAAATTCTTCATCAGAAAGTAAATTATCTGAGTCAACATAACTTCCATTAGATATATCAGATTCTGTTTCATACTCTCCAATATTATCATCACATGTATTTTCATTATTTTTGCCACCTGCTAAAGTCATGAAGTTGTCTTCTAATATGTTGTCAGGGTCTTCTAAATCAAGATCATCATCAAGTGCAGCAACAATATCGGGGTCCCAATCAGGTTGTGGCCCACGTGGCAGCACTCCTTTATTAAGCATTCCAATATCTTCTTCATGTTTTGATGGTAAGACTTCTGGTGGAAGCAAAATATTACCAAAAGAAACTCGACTGTCACTTTTGTCTTCAGTTTTAGTTTCATTGATATCTTCTGCTAACATTAAGTACCCTCCTCCACATGGTTTTAAATGTTGTAAATAGTCATAATCATCATCATAATATATACCATACTTTGAATGTTCTTCTCTAGAATGAACATCACTTGCTGATGCACCTTCAAATGATTCATCTGGTTCCTGATTTTTATTTGCTGGAACAAGGACATGTTGTGCACTGTCTTCATCTGCCTGCAATGGATCTCTTTGACTTCTGTGAACAAGATTAAATTTTTGGGCACTTTTTTTGTTGATAAATTGTTTCTTTTTCTTCCCCATTATTGACTTCTAAAATAAATTCAACTTAGTCTACAATAAGACACACAACTAAATTTGGGACATTTTTAGCAGAGTAGGAGAAGGTAGTTTCCACCTCTTTCCTCTCTCATTGTGGCTATACATAGAAAGGAAAGAGGTGGAATTTATGGCGCCGTAGATTAGTGGTTATAGCTCTCATACTCTGTGCGGGAGACCGGGGTTCGATTCCTCTTGACGGCGATTCAACATGGGCGAATGAATGTTACCATAGCCCCGGGTTAACCCAAGCCATGTGAGGGAAATTGGGGAGATGGCACACTGTGTGGGTCGTTGGATGTTCCCGGGAGTTGTCTAGTAGAGCGCGGGGCCCTAATTGGGTCTGCGTAGCTCAAAATGAGCATTAAATACTCTAGGACTCTCCATCTAAGCCATGACCCCTCCTGGAAATAATAGACAGGGTATATCCCTCGATATTTGTGAGGCTAGCCATGTAAAATATGCACATCTATCTATTTATGGAACAACCTGTGTGGTATATTCAATTTTTTGTTGTATATATATAACATAATTTTCTTCCTAAAAGGAAGAATTTTTCGCAATTCAACTTTTACAAGTCAAAAATCGCAAAATCAAAGGAAACAATTCTCATGATAGGCATATGCGTTAATTAATAATAGTAATTAACGCATATGCCTATCATGAGAATTGTTTCCTTTGATTTTGAAATAGCGTGGTGTAGCATATACCATCAAATTATCTCCACCATCCTAATATTGCCACCAGAAAGAGAAGTGTTACTGCTAAGAAGAGAAGTCAGCCATGAGGCCATCGTATTTATTTGGGTTAAATCCACAAAAATGTACCACAAAATAGAGTTCTGCTAAAATTTATTTTGTAAATCATTTCACAAAAGGGTACTTTTCTCCCAATGCGAACGACCAGTCCCCCCTCGAATCAATCACGTAGCAAGCTAGCTACTACTAGGCTTGATATTATCAATTAGTGAAAGCTGTTTTATGGTCTTAATTTAAATTTCTTTATAAATTGCGTGGATTTACTGATAAAAAGGGTAAGCTAGTTAGCAACGTATAAGGATACGCACCTCATGTCATTTACCCACGACGAGATTTAAAAAGACCTCATGAAACCTTTACGACAACAACTTCATTTAGCCTAGGTTTGCAGAAGACAGACCAGATTATGTTATGCATAGCTATAGTATTTTATTAAGAACGTAAGATAAATGTCAAATATGTTATTAAAGATATTAGGAATAATAATTTTTTAAAATATTAAATAATATATTACTTGAAAAAATATTTATTTTTAAGC
Source organism: Hydractinia echinata (assembly GCA_030067915.1). Taxonomy (NCBI): domain Eukaryota; kingdom Metazoa; phylum Cnidaria; class Hydrozoa; order Anthoathecata; family Hydractiniidae; genus Hydractinia; species Hydractinia echinata. Next base: position 582,578 of record JASGCC010000058.1, read on the forward strand.
ACATTCAGCATTTATTCTACGGTCTTCTTTTTAAAAAATTTAGAACGTGGCTAGTGCACCGGTACCGGTTCTTTAAGCTCAAAATCGCTTAAAGAACCGGTAAATTTAAAAATGGCATGTGCGCAACGATATTTAAGAAATTGACATGATATTTGTTAACTGAATGAAGTATTACACCTTCTGGATCCCAACAATGCAGTTTTTTTGCTAAATAATCAACGTGAATGGCGTATAAGAGCTACCGGTGCTTTAAGCTGAAAGCGTTCTGAAGCTTAAAGTGCCGGGTTTTTTCGTAAAAGACAGTAGACTTAGAGTGCCGGTTTTTTTACAGTGATACTTAAAGTGCCGGTTTTTTTCGTAAAAGACAGTAGACTTAGAGTACCGGTTTTTTTGCAGTGATACTTAAAGTGCCGGTTTTTTTCGTAAAAGACAGTAGACTTAGAGTGCCGGTTTTTTTGCAGTGATACTTAAAGTGCCGGTTTTTTTCGTAAAAGACAGTAGACTTAGAGTACCGGTTTTTTTCGTAAAAGACAGTAGACTTAGAGTGCCGGTTTTTTTGCAGGGATACTTAAAGTGCCGGTTTTTTTCGTAAAAGACAGTAGACTTAAAGTACCGGTTTTTTTGCAGTGATACTTAGAGAGCCGGTTTTTTTCGTAAAAGTTAGAGTGCCGGTTTTTTTGCAGTGATACTTAGAGAACCGGTTTTTTTCGTAAAGGTTATAGAGTGCCGGTTTTTTTGCAGTGATACTTAGAGAACCGGTTTTTTCGTAAAAGTTAGAGTGCCGGTTTATTGTAAGATACTCATTAGACTTAGAGTGCCGGTTTTTTTGTAGGAGATAAGGTTACCTTAGAGTGCCAGTTTTTTTGTAGAAATATTAGAGAACCGGTTTTTTTCGTAGAGACAGTGGACTTAGAGTGTCGGTTTTTTCGTGAGACTCATTAGACTTAAAGCACCGTTTTTTTTCAGAAATACTTAGAGTGCCGGGTTTTTTCGTGTGATTCAATAGACTTAAAGCACCGGGTTTTTTCAGAGATACTTTGAGTGCTGGTTAAAAGTTTCTTTAAAGAAGACAAGTAATCAGTAACTTTATGAAATAAAAGTGGATATTGGAGTAATATTTGATCAAAAAATGCAATGGGAAGAGAACATTCTAAAATTAGAATTATAAAAACTTAAATATAGATATATTTATTCACTTGTCATGCCATATTTCCAAATACTGCTTTTGCACACTGTATCTGCAAAAAACAAAGTAGCATGACCAAAGAGAGGCATTACTTTGGCCCTATTAACTCCTGCCAGGATTTGAACCTGGATCTCTTATGAAATTCTCCACAAGAATCTTACCTTTAGACCACAGGAGTTTCACACAATTCCTAACGAACTGTGAGAATTGCATTACTGTAAAAACTTATTCAAAAACATTTGGCGTAACAGCCCTAATTATTAAATTCTGTGGTGCGTTATTTGTCATGGTCATAAACCCCACCTAAAACATCCAACGTTATGTAATGGGAGCATGAGTACGAAAGAAACCCTCTTAGCTCACTACCAGACTGACTAAAAACAGGGAAATATGCCTCTTGTTCTTTTTATTTAAACTTGAGGAAATTATACAAAAGACCTTTTACTGCAGATGGACATAATTGTTAAAGGCAAAGGTTAACCAAGAAAAATTTAACAATTTGAATAGGTAGATGTGCATTGAATAAGGCATATTTACCTCACTGACAGGATGGTTGTGATCCTCTATAAATGAATTTACTTGTAAGTGTTTTCCATCCTTAGACACTCTTACAGCTATGGTAAAGGGACTTCCTTGTTGCATAGTTCTATGGAAAACATTACAAAATAAAAGAGCTGACAATTTAGGATTAGCATAAATAAAAAATTACTCACGATGACGTTTGCAATCCTGACCCACGAGAATTGAACGACCTTCCTCCTCCGTAAACACATGCATACTCGTAATATTTCAAATCAGGATTTAATTCTTTTTTAAACCTTCCCTGTGCTGCTTTTATGGTTCTACAATCCCTTATCCACAATTCAGTAAAATTTATCTGCTTATACAAGCTAATTTTTTGTTGTAGTTCTTCGAAGGAAGAGCAGAACTGACCTTCCGCAATGAGAGCCATTTTGGAAAGAGCGCGCATAGGGAATGCACGCCGTATAGCATGGTGGTCCAGATGAATCACGTGACCTAAAAAAGTTAACCGGTTCTTTAGTTAAAGAGCCGGCTAAAAATTTACCGGTTCTTTAGTTAAAGAGCCGGTACCGGTTCTTTAGTTAAAGAGCCGGTACCGGTTCTTTAGCCACGCCGAAAAATTTATGTTCTAAAAATACTTTTTGTGAAGTTTTTACGTGAGGTCAATATTGACGTTTTAACCTGCCGTGTGCAAAACAAAAGCAGCGAACCCTTCATTTGCCATCATAAACTTTCCAAGAAATTAGCTATATGCCATGTTCCATAAACAGAATATTGCATAAGGTTAAACACAGAAAGTAAAATATATTATACAAAGATTGGGGTCTGTGCAGTGCTTTGCTTCTGCTAGCTGGACAATACCAGGCTGTCAAAAAACTGGGGTAAGTATAGTCCGTCTGATACACAGAGATACACAGAGCGCGCTTTGTGTATCTAGCTAGGCACAGCGCAGGCCGTCGCATTCGTCCGTCCATGAGAAAACTGTACTTATTTTCTCTGGGCTTTTGCTTTTTCTACAACTAACATTAGAATTACAACTTTAGCTTATCAAGTCTTTGGTATTTTTTGAAGTTTATTATAGTTCTTGAAATAATTAAAGATTTAAATTAAATGTTGGAGGTTGTGATATCAAATGAAGGCTGTGAAAAAATACTAGCATTACATTTCTACTTGTAATTAAAGATGAGATCATTATTAGTGGTTATTATGGAGTTCGCTTTGCTATCACCACAGGTCCATAGTTCAGGTCACAGTGTGGATGTTCTGACCCAACTACGGACACCGGAACAACTTTGGACGCGGGACTGGCCCATCTTTAGACGGGATGGCCCGTCAAAAGACAGGTCGGTGCGTTCGCAGTTGGGATGGCCCATCTATTGACGGACCCGGCCCAACTTTGGACATATGTATGCAAATTCGTCTTAAGTTGGTACAGGCCTAACTATTGACAAAGGAATCTCCTGCTTTTAAAAACCGTGTCATGGGATGGGACAAACTCAACTGTACACAAAAGACTTTTGCAATTTTAGAAAATGTGTCATAAGATGGGACAGGCCTAACTATTGACAAACAATTCCCATGCTTTTAAAAGACTGTGGTCAGAAGATGGGACGGACCCAACTATTGACAAAGGACTTGTGCTTTCAAAAATCGTAGCAAAAAAAGGAATAGGCCTAACTATTGACACTTTTTAGAAACAGCCACAACATGGGTCAGTCTCAAGACTCCCAGAATAAAGTTAAACCTTATACCATGGGCAACACACTGTTAAGAATTTAAAAAAAATTGAAGACAGGCCTAGCGCAACTGTGGACAAATGCAGTGTCTATAGGAGAAGACTAAAGAGAACAAAAAATATATGGAGGAGAATAAATCATGAATTTTCTAAATATAATCTATTACAAATATAGCCACAAAGTAATGAGGAAGATAGATGTGCATATTTTACATGGCTAGCCTCACAAATATCGAGGGATATACCCTGTCTATTATTTCCAGGAGGGGCCATGGCTTAGATGGAGAGTCCTAGAGTATTTAATGCTCATTTTGAGCTACGCAGACCCAATTAGGGCCCGCGCTCTACTAGACAACTCCCGGCAACATCCAACGGCACACACAGTGTGCCATCTCCCCAATTTCCCTCACATGGGTTGGGTTAACCCGGGGCTATGGTAACATTCACTCGCCCATGTTGAATCGCCGTCAAGAGGAATCTAACCCCGGTCTCCTGCACAGAGTACGAGAGCTATAACCACTAATCTACGGCGCCACAAAATACAATACAAATACCATGTCTTAAATTCTTTTTTCTTAAAAATTGAACAAAACACAGACATAAATTAACAAAAAATTTGATAAATGGGGATTAGTAGCACAGTCGGTAGAGCGTTTGACTCATGTCCAAGTTGTTGTGGGTTTGATCCCCACATACGGCCCAGTTGGGCAAGAATTTCAAAAAGGTTTCTGTAGCTCAAATGGGAGCTTTAAAGATCCGCGTAAAATATAAATTAACACAAATTAACAACATATCATAGTCTCTGTTTCTTGAATGTATGACAAAATATTTCAATCATGGCTGCCCCAGCCAAAACGATTCTGCCTCTCAAGTTACGTAATAGGTCAAGTTGCAATAATTCCATCAAAGATTATCTTGAAAAGTAAATATAAATAGCTTAAACAATAGCTTAGCTAGCTAGCTATACCTGTATATATATAACATGACACTACACTGAGCTGAATGTTATCTGAGTCGTAATTATTTAGCTAGTCATTATGCACACAACAATCAGGTAAAAACATCTCCAATCATGCAACAAGGAAGTCTCTAACTGCTTTAAAAAATACATTCACTGATATGGTCTTGCACCAAGAGTTGCCAAGTAGTGTTGTTTTTGCTACCCACAACAATCTTGAAACGCGTAACTCGATTTAATCTCAGCTAGCCATATACAACAATACGTCAGAAAAAGTTGCAGCAGTTCAGTTTTTTCTACAAGGTCTTGATGTATGCAAATATCTTTTAACGCCATGTCCCAAGTTGGTCCTGGCCCGTCAATTGACAGGGCAGCATGTCAAAAGATGGGCCACCGTATCAAAAGATGGGCCACCGTGTCTAAAGATGGTCCGTCCCGTCTTAAGACGGGCTGTGTTCTAAGTTGGGTCAGAATGTGGAAAATACTAAAATTTACGTCCAAAGACCTGGGGAAAAAATTCCTGCCTCCCAATTATCATGGACCAGCTAATGGGATTCCAATCTCTAGTCAGCTAAAGAACTGGGAAGATTTTCCAGGCTTCTGATAACACAACATAAACTCATAAACATAAAATTAAAGTTTGATTAATTTTTGCGGATTTTGCCCAAATCCGCAAAAATTAATTCCGCAAATAATTTCTTCCCTTAAGGTATAGTATTTTTTGCTTGTCTTAGTGGTCTCTATCTATTGGTTGTTTTTCTAAAATTGTGACTTCATTTTTTACTGACCAAACCTTGACATCATCCAGAGGACAGACCTATTTTAAAAAAAAATGGATTTAGTATTTTTTCATCTAGACTAACTTATCTATCAATAACGATCATCAAATTGCTTTTAACATGGCCCTGCACACAAAGCTATTATTAGATACATTGCGGCCCAGGCTATTATTTAATTGTATGTATACAAATATTTAAATTGTAAGTTAATGAAAGAAAAAGTAATAAAATAAAAGGCCAAAAATTAACCAAAATAACAAATTATATTATTTTTTTCTAAAGTTTTCAGATTTGCTATCTATAAATACCTTTGTTGTAATTATATTAATGTTTGCATCATGCAAAAATAGCACCTAGAATTATGACAAAGCCCTCACCTCGCCTCTAAATTATATTGAGGTCAATCCCATGTAAAAGAGACCATTGTCTATTTGGCCGGAAAGCTTACACTCTGGAACCAACTAACTTTTATGTCCCTCCTGAAGACAACTGACAGAGTGTATCCAAAAAATATACTACAATTTGTTTTTTACATTTATAGTTACACAATAACAAAACTTTTACTCTTATAATATCTTGACATATATATTGGAAAGAATGGAGGAGGATAATTGGGTAAGAAAGTGTAGAGACTTGATAGTTCCTGGGGCAAAGCCCAGAGGCAGACCGAGAAAGACTTGGCATGACGTTATAAGGACAGACTTGATACAGAGGAAGTTGAGTTTAGATCTAGCACAGTCTAGATCAGATTGGAAGATGGTCATTATTATACCCCGTCCAACCCATGCTAGCATGGAAAACGGACGTTAAGCCGAGAATGATGATGATGATGATGATATATGTAAAGTTTGGTAATTTAATAATGATCTTATTTTTGATTTGTAATATAATCTGAGCATTTTCTGGAAACCTTCTTATTATATCATAAGTTCTAGGATTTCAAACATTATCTTGAGTATACCTTGGAAATAAAAAAACATGTTGAAAAATTCTAAAGGATTTCATGATCAATCTTTTATTCTATATAATGTACAAAATATAATTTTAAGGAAGGAATTATACTTTAAAAAATTACTGCTATTTCAAGCTGAAGCTAATATCAGTGGTAAAATGTCAAACTTTAGATTTATTATAAAAAAACACTTTTGAAAATAAAAGAAACAAACAAGTGGGTAAGACATGCATGTTGTGTTTCTTATTTCATTTTAAATTTGTCTTATTGTCCAAGTCATTTTGTCATTTTTTGTCATTTTGCAAATCGCATTGATTTTTTAAACATTGTTACACTTTTTAGAGATTTGCAAGTTTGATAATATTTGTTATTATTTAGTGATAGTATTGCATGTTTACAATATGTTGCCATTAATGTATGTTGAAAGCTAATATAGATAAGAAATATTATTTTAATGGGTATTACTTTTTTAAAAGCTTAGAATGTCAAAAAGTACATTGAAACTACATTGTATTGCTGCTATGGATGCAAAAAGAGGCATTGGAAAGAATAACAAGCTTCCATGGGATTTACCCAAAGAGTTTAAATATTTTCAAAATATCACTACAAAAGTTGTTTCCCAAGAAAAACAAAATGCAGTAATATTGGGTAAAAGGACTTACCTCTCTATTCCAGAAAAACTTCGGCCTCTAAAAAAACGGTTGAACGTTGTGTTAAGTGCAACACTATCAGCATCAGATCTTCCTGACAATGTTATCCTTCTACCTAATCTGGATGCAGCTGTCAAGTTTTTATCAAAACCAGAAATGTTGGAGAAAATCGAAAGTGTGTTTACCATTGGAGGCTATGGTGTTTATAAAGATACCATCAATTCTCCCAATTGTGGAAAAATTTATTTAACGGAAATAGAAAGTGATTTCCATTGTGATGTCTTTTTTCCAGAATTTGATAAAAGTGTTTTTAAAGATATCGCAGTTGATGGTGTATCACAGGAAGAACAAGAAGAGAATGGTGTAAAGTATCGTTACCATGTGTATGCCAAAGAATAACATATTTGTATAATATTCGAAACAACTATGTTTTGTGTTTATTTCAATTGTAAAAAATTGATAGCATTCCTGAAAACAATTTTCACTTCACTTCAGTTTCTGTCTACTCTAATATGTACGCCTTATTTGCGACAAAATATTTTTATTAAAAATAAAAAAGGAACAGCTACATCATAACTATTTACACCTTACAACTTAACTATACTATATTTTTCTGTTTACCTTATTTCTTGGAATAAAAAAATTTGGTACGCAAATTAATTTTTTAATAAGTAAAAAAACTAAATTTTTACGGCAGGTTAATTTACCCCTTTTAAATTTATGCATTTTGTGAAAAATTACATTAACAGAATTTTATATGAGGTAGCAGGACAGGTATGGCAGAAACCATTAGCAAACCACTTTCTTTGGTTATTTTGAAAAGTCCACTTGTATTTTAATTTGATGGATAGAACTTGATTGATCAAAAATGCTAAATTAATATACATCCTCTCTGTGGTGTTGCAATGCAGTCATATTTCTTGTGATGCATCACTTGTAATTGATATTTTAACTACCATTTTAATTCACAGAAATAGTGGGGAAATTTCTAAAATGTTAAGCAAAGTAGTGTGTTTATTTCTATGTTCACAGTGAAATGTAACATGGCCCAAGTTTTTTTTGCTAATATTCTTGTTATTTTAATTACTTAATAATCTTGTCTCACTTAAAAGTTGTCTTCCTAAATTTTTCAATGTTGTTACTTTTTTTAGATATAAATAAAAACATGAAGAAAATAATATTTCGATTCAGCATTGCTTTCATGTATGGTTTATGCGCTGATGCTATTGTTACCCAGCCCTGTACTGAGAGAGGACAAAATTGCACTTTGTGTTTAAGTGATGGACAGTGTGGCTTTTGTGACTCATGCGGTGATCACTGTCATCTGTCAAATACAATGCACTCATGGGAAAATTGCACGAGCTGTGCTCAATGTATACCTGGTACTTTAATAGGACCAAAAAAAGGCCATACATGCAGGCATGAATGGTACGTAATAATTAACTCATTAAACTTTAATTCTTAATAAAGTTTGTACATTGATATTTCTCCTACAATCAATCTCTTACTAACATTTACTAACCTAAAATCAAGTCCTTAGCTTTATTCATTATGGCTAGTGATATCTTCTTACTTTTTCTTTTACTTGACAATTAAAATTATTTAATAACAGTATGTTATATACAAGCTTTTAGAAAATGTAATGTTTCTTCCTTTTAAAAAACCACATGCACATTTGTAACTCTTCGGAATTTTCGTATAGGTACTACTATGAAAAATGTCCAGAAGTTGTAAGTGCTAAGAAAACTGTTTACGTTGGCATTGCTTTATATTTGATGAATTTGCATTCTGTTGACATGAAGGCTGGCACCTTCCATGCTGATTTTTATTTATATTTTAAAGGTAAGCACTTCACAAATATTTTTTATGTTTAATGTTTATATTTTCCTGTTCTTATTAATTAAAAGGCAAGAGTCTACAGAAACGTGCTTGAACTGAGATTTTAAGCCTCAGTCATGAACAATGAAAACGACTCCTCTTACTTTTTACTTAAAAAGACCAATCTACAGAAAGACTCACACAATTTGTGTGCATCCAAAATATTTGCATTTTTATCATTGTAACTTTGAGAACAAGTAAGTAGTGTGTTATCTAAAAACAATTCTGTCCCCTCTGTTTGGTTTTAAAAATAATCAGACATTATTTTTTGTTTTGACTGGTCTGTTATGCTACATTTTCTCGATTTCAGTTCCGCCTGGCCAGACACTTTATACAAAGCAAAAATGTAAAAATGAGGGATTGAATGGGGCTTGTTTTGATTTAGTCAATGCTGCAGGATCAGCAGAGGTAATATATTTAGCACTTTTGCTTAGTTGCTGTTAACATCAACAAAATTTGTGTATCCCTTTGGTCATAGGATAACTTTAATTTAAACTTTAACTTCAGATACATCAGCTGCATTAGTCTTTGCACGCAGTGTGTGGCTTAGTGCTGTAACATATCTGAAAAACTTAGAAACATTTTCAAAAAACAAACCTTTAAAGGATGTATCTGACTTGTTTTAAGCCCTGTTTTTATTACACCTGCAGGTATCACTACATGAAGGCAAGTATTTCAGAGTGAAGGGAAAGTTTAACTTTGCAGCTGACTTGTCTAACTTTCCGTAAGTCTATTTTAATATAAAGAACATACTAGCTACGCCGAGTTAATTAGTTGTTGTACAGGCTGGCCGCCTCATATTTTTCATACAAATTCAGTACAAAAGAACCTACTCTGAGTTAATTAGTTGTTGTATGAGTTGGCCACCTCATATTTTTCATACAAATCCAGTACAAAAGAACCTATGCCGAGTTGGTTAGTTGTTAGCCACCCAATATTTTTCATACAAATCCAGTACAAAAGAACCTACGTCGAGTTGATTAGTTCTTAGCCACTCAATATTTTCATACAAATGGAGTGCAAAAGAACAGGAAGTGTAGAAGGACAAACTGTTTGTTATTAGAAGATATTTGAAATTTGATGAAATATATACAACTGAATTATCAAGAAATTGATACAAGAAAGAAACAAGTGTTTAAAGGTTAATTTCTTTTTTACTCTTGTTGCTGGTCAACTACATTAATCTTCCTGAAGAGGAGGGGTGGAAAGTTTTAAAAACTGACTTGATTAAAACATAGTTGAGAAACTAATGTTGATGGAGTTTTGAGCAGCATGGTAAATCATTTTCTAACCAAGAATCTTTACAATTACATCTTAAACATAAAAATGAGATGTAATTGCTACTGTGTTTTTAATATAAGTTGGCACGTGAATGCTAACATGTTAGCAAAGCAGAAAGGTCAATTTTACCGACACTCTTCCAGAGTTATGAAGACTTCACCTATACAGTCACTATTGCTTTGGTCATAGCTTACAAAACTTTGTGTGACTTGTTTTGTATTTTTGATTATTTTGGCAAATCAGTGAGGTTTTTACTTCATTAGAAATTAGTAAATTTATACTATAAAAGGAGTTCTTTATGACTTGGCACCTGGGGCATGATGTTTGCATGTTTGCTCATTTTACTTCAAACTTATCATCCTGCGGCCACCCAAGGGTGAGTATACATCATTTTGCAACTACCTAGAATGGTCAAAATGTGCCACATCATAGACTGTAGCGAGACTTCCAGTTAAATGTCTGTAACTGTTTTTAAAGCATTGAAATAACTGTATATTTTCTTGTTAGTTTTGACAACCAAACATTAAAGATTGAGATTCAGGATATGGAGATGACAGCAAAAGAACTGCGATGGAGACTACTGGAGGTAAGTCATGGGAGTTAACTAGAACTTGCCCACACCATGTCCACTGTTAAGGTTGTTAATGGATGAGGGGAAAACATGGAATTTTAATAATAGTATGGAAATTTGAAAGCTTTGCTGCAACCTTAGGGGAAATCGGGGGATTTAAAACTGATCAGGAAAAAATCAGAAATGTTTGTCATTGACAATTTCTGAATTGGATAAATTTTGCATTAATATTTTTACTTCCTCAACATGCTAAAATTTTATTGCAATTTATTTTTTAGGGTGATGTAGATGATAATCGACCCTTCAAATATAAAAGTGGAATTTCACCCACATTGAATTATACTGGTTGGGTGTTTGATTCATACTCATGGTCACAAATAGTATACGAAAGGTTGGTTTTATTAATAGTCTCTTTGAACAGCTGTAGGTAAATGAGTTTGACATGTGGCCCAGTGGTTGGGGTTTCTTCTTGTAATCATTAGGAGGATTGTAGCAAGTGGTAGCAAGCACTGCCACTGGTACGGGACAACCAATGTCATGTAAGGAGATTTAACATACTAACGCCCATGTTTATGTACTCTATACATTGGTAGATAGTAAACAAGAGGTGTACGTATGGTTGCACTTTAAAATTCCAACGCTTAGGAACCTGGTTTATTAGGGTTATGCTCAAGTGATGGATTTTAACCAATTGTTTTTTTTCTTATTATTAAAGTTTAAAATTACCAAACACTACTGTGCAGACTTCTTAATTTCAAGGCTACCAATTTTCACTGAATTATTAAGACACTTTTTGGGCCAATTTTCCAAGTTGAAAAAGCAGCAAGTTGCAGTGAGTATAAAAAATGAAGAAAATGTCAAGAATTTTAAACTAAAAATATCAGGAAAATAGAAATCAGATGAAAATCAGGAGTAAATATTGAGTGGTCACCTTATATTAAAAAAGCGAGAATTTTTGTTACTATTTAGTTTTAGCTACTATTAAATACCGTAAAATCCTTTATAAAGGCTCTCACACAGATATAGGCCCAACCGAATAGGCACAGTGGAATAGGCCCACTCTGGTTATAATCTAAAATTCATCTCCGTTTTAAGCCCACCCGGTTTGGCTTAAGATCAGGATGTATTGTGAAGAGACTTTATGGAGCAAGCCTCCACCTGATACATTACTATGTGTATTAAAATGTATAGTCATTTAAATCTTCTGAGGGAAACAACATTTTAAGTATCATTGGTGTAAATCGTAATAAAAACGACTGAAATAAACGAGGCAATTGATTTGTTTCCTCGCTTAACCCTAACATAAAATGTTTTAGTGATAACGAATTGTTAGGTGAACTGTATGTAAATATTTAAAGATATCTTGGAGCAAAACTGTTGAATACAGCTACCATCTTGTTGAGTAACCTGTGTTAAGATGAGATCAGGAATTTCAGTTTTGTTTATCTTTGAATTACAATTATGTACACAAATTATGTTTTGTTATCTTGTCATTGTAAATTCCACTCCATCTGTATAGCAGATTTCACTGACTGAACAAAAAAAGACGCAAGCAACAATTTTCTGATTTCAGCAACCTTTAATACTTGTAGTTGTGGATATATTTTTAGGTTTTTAATGTTTAAACGAGACAGCTTTGCATAACAGGAAACAAAAAAAGTGATTAGTTATTATTTTAGCCCTCCTTCATTTAGATTAGCTAGCCTTACAATAAACCCTCCATCGGAGACTCAGACGATCGTTATCCCTTTATTTAATCCCCGACCCTCTAAAATTTAATAAAGGGCTAGGATGAGGAATTATGGAATGTGAAAGACTCATCATGGGAAAATTTTTAGTGGGAGTGTAGTTTGTAAGAATATTGAGGCTCAAAGACTGGATACATTCGAAATAAGCGTGTTGTTTTGAATGTGCAATTTGTTGAAGAGTTCTAAGGGTTGGCCTTTTTTATTTTTTTACAATCATTGAGAGGAGTTACTCTTGATTTTACCTGAAATTAATATCATAATATTAAGATCGAAATAAAAATATGTCATGAATATTGAAGCTTAGCGCAAGGTGAAGTGTTCTTATTAAAAAATAAGGTTTTTTGTAGGGGGAGGGGGCTTAGAGCCTGATTATATGAGGCGAGTTGGCTCGGTGTTGACCCGGTTGGCGGGTCAACCCGTTTGAAAAAATTACGTATTATATGGGAAAAGTCAACCCGGGTCAAGACCTACACTGGTGCCGGGTTGAAAAAAAGTGCGCATATTTTTTTAAAAATGGCGGATGCAAGATGTGAACAAACAAGCGAAATTAAATCAAAATTATCATTAAGTATTTTGGTCGCCAATAATTTGTTATTCCATATCCAAGGTGTTCTGTATTTGTCATTGCTTCGAAGAAATCGCCTAATACAGAACATATTGACATATTTTTTAACAAAACGAAGGAAACTCTTAAAACGTTTGAAACACCAACAGGGAAATCCACGCAATATGCTCCACAAGTTCTAAAGTCCATTTAAACTTCTTGTCTGCTGCTTCGCTTGCCATTATTGTTTTTCCTCTGTTTTGGATCGCAATGCGCATGCTCTTCTTTTTCAACCCGGCCCTGGCTCGGCAAAGTGATATTATATGAACCGAGTCAACCCACCTAACCAACCTGTCCCGGGTTGAAAAAACGAGCCAGCTCGCCTAGGCGGGTTGACTCACCTCATATAATGTCAAATATATTTTTTGTAGTGATCTGCCATTATGCCGAGCTGTTTAATTTTATCATGCTGAGCATGTGGCGAGCCAACACCGAGCCAACTCGCCTCATATAATCAGGCTCTTAGGGACAATTTAAAATACTCAGGAAAAAAAATGTGCTTATTTAGAATTGTTAGTTACTTTCCTATAAGAATTATTTTTATAGAAATCAAGTTTTAATTTACGAAATTTTATGAATGTTCTAAAAAAGTACTTATCAAACACCTTTTTTAAAAAAAAAAAAAATAATTTGAAAATGTGTTTTACGTAGTTTCATTTATTGAATAATTTCGTCTTTATTCAAACGTGTTTTAAAATTCACAACATTTTTCACAAATTTTAATTAAAAAATTAGTTTTTGTTAACAATTATTTAAAAATCGTTGATTTTCTACGAATCACGAGGTCGAAATAAAAATAGTTCGATTCTTATAAAAAAGTGATTATTTTATTTCGAAGATTTATAGGAAGAGGTTTTTGTAAAAAGTTTTACGTTTAAACTTGTTTTAAAGATATTAGCAAAAAGTTATAGAAACAGTGCATGTGTGAGATAGAACTATGGTAAACCTGTACTTTGTTTCCCAAATCTTGCCATGATGATGCATCGAGTTGGACCTAATCCGCGACGTCTTGTTAGCCGGGTGATTGCTCTACTGCTACCGTTCCGTTGTTGTTTTTCTAACACGTGCTGTACACAAGGCAATGGGGACTACTTTAGGGTGGGATTAATGCAGAGAAAAAAATTTCGGAACAAAAGACTACGGAATTTATCCTCGTATCCTTAAACAAGGACGGACATTCTCGAACCAATTTTTGCATTTTATTTCCCCCTCGTTTGCAATTTTTCTGTTCGACGCAAAATACACCTTTCCCGAATTTTTTTCTTTGTTGTACCGCTGCTATTTCTAAACCTTTTCAAACAAAATGAATGTGATTTTTGAAATCCTCACCTGAAACTTGATAGAATGTGAAATCTTCAGATTCATACAGCAAACAAACAACCTGTTACAACATGTTTTTTAATTTTGTCCTAATTGAACTCGAAACTGTGGCTTATTAGTACAAGCGGAAAATTAAGAGGATTTTGACCGTAACATTAATACCACCAAAACAAAAAATTTATACACACCAATTCAATGATGTTAAATATGAAAGTCAAAACATCAAATTTCTAAAATTTTAAAAAACATGTAATTCGGGAAACGCGTGTGTTGGGATATCTAGCTGAAAGAGGTTGCTATTTCGCTTTCTTCAATTCCGCAATTTATTGAAAAGGAAAGGCTTATAAAATTAGTCAAACGAAATAAATAAAGCTTTTTTTTATTAAATATGATATCTATTCCCTTTTTAATTTTACTTTATGAAGAACAACAGTGGTAACATGACAATGTCGATGTTTGTTGTAAAAAATAGCAGCCTGCTGCTCACTTTATATAAATTTTATGTACACAAAACCAACAAGATAAAATAACAAGAATTAGAAAGAATTAAAAATATACTCTTCAATTAAACTTGAACTTTAAAAGTTTTGTCATTCTTCGCACCAGGCTGTCATGTCAATTTATTTATCAACAAAGGATTCTATAAAAAGCAGCATCAACGGGACATAAATATAAACTTGCTGATTTTAAATTGTATGTTTACGAAACTGGCTCTGTATGTGCTCGTGGATTTTCTAAGCGCAGCATAAAATCCTTATGTTCGTCCGGTATCTCTTTTTTTAAGTCAACCACTCGGTACCGATAGATTTCACGTCTCTCCACCATGAGCTCTATATCACCCTTCTCCGCACCTGCGATCTCGACTAAGTAATGGTTATTCCAGGCGACGTTATTCGTATTTTTCGTGCTACTTGTGGTGCAGCCCATGTTGATGGATGAAAGCTTACCACAGTTCTGCTGTATGTCTTAACAAATCCTGTCTATCATAATTTCTCAATCTGTAATTCGTTTTCTTCTGCTGGTTGATATTATCTTTTTTAGTGTTGTTGTTTTCGTCGCGTTTTCTTCTTCTTCTTCTTTTTCTCCTTCTTCTTCTTCTCAATGCACTATTTGTTCTCCATTCTATTTTTTGTCTTACTTTAAAAATAATTTCTAACTTGTTTTATTCTTACTTCGAAAAGTTATATATCTTAAAAAATAAACAGCTGCACGAAGAAATATTATGCGACTTTTGTGTTGGAACGGAGTGATTTATTTACATCACTCAGCCCTGCTGTCTGCTGAATTATTTATAGGCTTTGTTTTGGCCGTACGTGCTTTATAATGCTCTGTGTTTTTGACAATATGGTATATTCATTCAAGTGCTCATCAATTTTATTTTTTCATTATATTTTATTAGTTTTATTCTTTACTGAAAGATTTCCTGTGCGTGTTTTGAGTTACCCGTACAGTTTGGTCTTAATTGTTATAATGTTGATGTTTTGTGGCTGTCTCTTTTAAGGAAAGAAAGTTACCGCGTAATTCAAGTTGTTTTCAAAGAAGATTTTTTTGAAAAATGTCACGATTTTGTGAAATAAAAAGAAAATTAAAAAACAGCTCATTTTCATTCGAAATAAACGAGGATTTCTGACTACACACGCAAATTTATCTTTATGTAAACAAATCAACTCTCTTATTAGCGAACGTACCGGTGCACTCACTTTTTATTTGTTAATTAAAGGTGTCCGTTTTTTGGGGTGTCCGTTTTTTGGGGTGTCCATTTTTGGGGGTGTCCGGTAATGAGAGAGTCGACTGTATAATTTTTTCCTAATCCATCAAGAATAAAATTCATCTTAAAGATTTTTACTGGGATTAATTTACACATGTTTGAATAAAATTCATCTTAAAGATTTTTACTGGGATTAATTTACACATGTTTGAATAAAATTCATCTTAAAGATTTTTACTGGGATTAATTTACACATGTTTGAATAAAATTCATCTTAAAGATTTTTACTGGGATTAATTTACACATGTTTGAATAAAATTCATCTTAAAGATTTTTACTGGGATTAATTTACACATGTTTGAATAAAATTCATCTTAAAGATTTTTACTGGGATTAATTTACACATGTTTGAATAAAATTCATCTTAAAGATTTTTACTGGGATTAATTTACACATGTTTGAATAAAATTCATCTTAAAAATTTTTACTGGGATTAATTTACACATGTTTGACGACAAGTATTAGTTTACTACATTTTTTCGTTATTTTTCCCAAATTAAATTCCCGTAAAATCTTTACATATTTGCAGCCCTTGAATATAAATCCGTTCATCCACTTTTAAATCTGTTTTGAGAAGAACTCACAAAGAAACTTTATGCACGGTATTTTTTACGTGGCAAAAAGACTTTTTCTTTGTGCTGAGTTGTTGCGTAATTGTCACGTACTTGAGATCGTTTTGATTAGCTAATTTCCACCAAATACATTACTGTTTGGCAGTTCCTTGATATTTCACTTCTTTTTATATTTTCTATCTGATTGAATGTGAAAACGAAGTCTGTTCGTTTGTTTTTGTTTAGTAGTTGAGATTAGATGCTATATTTAGCTATGTATTTTGGCCTAAAATATTCTTCTATTTTACATTTTTTTTAATTTAAAATCAAAAGTACGTTTTTTTGGGCGTGCCTTTGAAATATCAAACACCTGTTCACACTATACCTTCTTAAATTTTTCGTTAAAATACACATTTATTCAACAATGTTCTTAAAAAATGAACCTTGAAGATTCATTCGTGTCTATGATAATCGCGGCGTTTATATACTAAGTATAAAAAATTGCGACATTTACTTACCCGCGTATTGTACATTGAAACACAAAAGGTTCTCTTATATTTTATCCAGTAACCATGCGATTACATGTATTGTAGGTCTTAGAGGGGGGTTATCCGAGATGAAGCAAGATAGAATCTCAGTGTGTAATGACTTAAAAAAACGGGATAAAACTTTAAAATTAAGGCATTTGAACTGGTATAACCAAGTAATTTTATTCGGGCATTTCTACTGTTTTAAGAACTTGAAAAAGATTTATGCTACTAGCAGAATTGTTTAGTCGTAAAGTCCCCTGTTTAAATCAGGCTCACGGCGGTTGCAAAATTTACATCTCTTGGAAGTATGCCAGCTTATTTACGTGATATTATTATTTTTTATTCTCTAGGTATAACCCCTTCCTGGATGAAGGTGTATCACGCTATGCATTCAGATTTCATATGGCGCGACCGAGAAGAGCAGCTTTTTTCAAGATCTTTCTTCCACCTCTATTCATTGTTGTCGTTGTAAGTATATAAAGAACATTTTGAAGCTCTTACTTCTAAGCTGTTTATATTTTACTGGAGAGCAACTCTTCTGGATGTACTTACAATTTCTCTCAATAAAGAAAGAAAGCTGAAAGTAAAGGTGAAAGGTTGCGGATTTACAATCTGCGGAAGTAGACTATTGAAAAAGATTGATGTGGAAGATTCTCGTAAGCTTTTGTTTTCTCTTTAGATTTGTTTTGCATTTGCCATCCCTCCTAGTGATGCCACCATGAGAGTTTGGATAGACGGGTGAGTCCGGAGGGTATACGTTGTTGCATAGGAACTTACGTCTTTTTCTGCCCCGCCCAAGATATGGAACAAGTTAAAGAATATTTGGCTACGCGTGATTTTGTTGTTTAAAAATCCGAAATATTTGCGAAAGAAGAAAAAATATTTTTTATTTGTTTAATTTCTGCGATAAAAATAAATAAAAATAAATATAATAAATATAATAAATATAATAAATATAATAAATATAATAAATATAATAAATATAATAAATATAATAAATATAATAAATATAATAAATATAATAAATAAAAAGTAAAAACAATGATAGGATTCAATCTTTTTAAATTTTTTTTCATATTTTTAAAAATTAATCAAACAAAATGAATTTGTAAAAGTCATTAAACCACAAATAAATAATGCTTAACGCTGTACAGTTCACATTTTATTGTAAAGTAATTACCATACAAGATGCTATGCCCAGTTAAATCTATCTTGGCTTGTTCTCTCGCTTCCCACAACCTAAAACAAATGTCTAGAACAAGGGAAAACTAGATGATACTTAATACAGTGTTTTATGCTATCTTTTAGTCAAGCGTTTTAATTAAGTGGTTTTTATAGTGCAGGTGTGTGACATGCGAGAAGCAGTAACCAACATTAGTTCGCAAAAACATTAAATTTCAATTTTCAAATTTACTTTTTCTCTCTAGGAACTTGTTGGTGTCTTGCGTCATGTTTCATTCAACAATGAGTGGACAAGCTCCTGATACACAGGTCAGTAACACCATGGCAACACGAATGTAGTGAGAACCCTTATTTCTCGATTTTTTTTGTTACAATTTCCAAGTCAAAATTTTTTATATCTAAACGTTGCAACACCTTGTCCAAACTCCTCAATTCTCTTCAAGTAAAAGTAGATTTTTAAGTAATTTCTTCTCAAATCTTCTTAATTTTAGTTTTGCAACCTGTGTCACGTTTTTATTTTCAGATGCTTTAAAAAAGTACGCGGGTACAGTCGGGTATAATTCGTTCTAAACTCGTAACATCTTTACTCCTCAAAAAATATGAAAATGTCCTAAAATGTCCTAATCAAAATACCGTCATCTTCTCAAAAAAGGTAAAAAATTCTCATCAAATCTGACTTCACAAAAAGATTGGTAACGATGTTATCTTCGCATTTAGGACGCAACGCTGGCAGATATGTTCTTAGTTGGCGTGTATGGTTTCATCTTCGTTTCGTTTATGGTCAGTATAATATTACTAAAACTTCAAAGAAAGAAAATGTTCCAAGCAGCAGAAACCTTCTATCGCTACGCAGAATGGATGGTGAGTTAGTGGGGAGACATGGGGAAACGTAACTAATTTTAAGAGTCAATGCCCAAAAATTTGTTAATGTGTATGTGTAAATTCATATTATAAAAAAAACCCAGAAAAATATAGAAAAAAAGAAAAAAAGAAAAATGGGAATAACTTTACAATTACTTAGTTTTTTCATTAATACGACATGTTTAAATATACATTTATTAAATTTATATATAAACGTCGTTATAATATCTATTTCCTATGGCGAACAAAAAACTATTTAGATTTAGAAGTTTTAGAAAAAAGATTTTCATGTTCATGGGGACACAATTTTTCAAACCGTAACATTAGTCAAGCTAAAATTCACTTTAAATTTCTTTTTTACAATAAAATTACATTCCACATGTTATTGACGCATTTCGTTCCTTCTTAGGTTTGGTTCACAGCGCCAACATATTTTCTTCTTTTGTATTATATTCGAATCTGTTTGTATCACACCCTTCTTATTGTTCTTCTTCTTGCTTTCTCGGTTGCCGGTGGTATAAAAGCTTGCACGTATATCAGGTAATAATATATCTGTCACATATGTTAACTAAATCGTGTTATGTCAATATTGGTGTGTTTAGCTACACAATGCTACAAAGCTTGACGCTTAACACTCTCTTGAATAAACGTCCCTTTTATGTTTCACAAGTGGGAAGTAAGCTTAAAAGGGAATGTAATAAGCGCCTAGCACCTCGTTTAACAGGACGACCGCACCCTGTTAAAATCTCACAAATAAACTACAAAATAGAGATCCTTCTAAAATCTTCTAAATAACCCAAAATTCCGTTTTTTCCAATAGTAACTTAGTTATTTTTGTTTTATGTGACAAAAAATTGCGCATATGTTTATCTTGCAACATTACTAATGGATTATATTTACATAGTTACTGCAATTTGACAAGAACGGCTTTTCTGACATTCAAAAACAGAAAGACTTGATAGTAACTCTTTATTTCCTAAAAATTTTACAAAATCTCAAAAAATATGGAATAGTTATTACACGTTTTTTTAGTGTTTCTTTCTAAAAATTTGACCCTGAAACCTTCTAAATTCTCCTAAAATCTCTTAAAATTAAGAAGTATTGAATCTGTGGCCACCTTCTTAAATCTGCTGTGTGAAACGCTGTGTGACGTCTGCTGATCATCCAGTGATCATCCATTTAATGTTGTTACATGTTATATGAAGTAGATTGGACAAAACAAGCGTGGTTCTCATTACTTGCCCATTGACGTTGGAATTTTTTCTACCCCAATTTTTTTCGTAGGCCAGGCTGGTTTTCATTCCATGATGACACAAAGTCGCTCAACTCTCCAGATACACTTGAAAATGTTGGTAGTGAGTTTTTAACCAGAGTACCTAGACTACGAACAAAAAGTGTGTCAAAGAAAAGAAGCCAAACCTCTCAGGTGAGTATGAACAGGGCTTAGAACAAAAGCAAAACTAGGATTAGTTTTCTATGTTGAGTTTAACCATGATTTAGAGTTTTGTATTTTATTTTCAAGGATTGATATACAGAAATTTTAAAAGTGGAAATAATATTTATGAAAATGATGGATGATTCTAATCCTATAACACGTCTGATTTTCTTCCTTTGTCGCTTTTGTTGTGTCGTTGACGTTGGTAATGATGTCAAGTCTGTTTTTTAGTCACGCGGAATGAAAGATGAGGTTGATTTGAAGAATCAAAAACGTACGTGACCGATGGTTATTATTAATTCTAGATGTCAATTTTCCCTTAAAAAAGCCAGATTAAAAGAAGTAAAAAGAAAACAATATTTATGTGAATATTAATTTATTTATTTATGCAATTTTAAATTAGAATTTTTAGACACATTTTTAATTGGGAAAATGTAATTCGATGAATTTGTATGAACATTCAATAAACCTGAAGGGATCATATTGTTATATGGATAAAAACAAACGCAGAATGTAGACCTTATTCAAATATGTTTTTTGAGAAAGTTATTACTGGAATCCATAATTTGCTATCGTAATGATTTCAACTTCAGTATATTTTACCCTCAATAACTGGTTTCACAAACTTTTTTACAAAACCTACTCGACGTATTCGAACCCATTATCATATCGTTGGTTTTTAAATGAAACATAATTGGCAAAAACGTAGCTGTTAAGACATATGTTTTGCAGCTACTGAGACATCATTAAGTCCTTAACCTCAGTTTGCAGATCGCTGCTGTGATTAGTAGAACTGCTGTGAATGTTAGTGATGATTAGTAGAACTGCTGTGAATGTTAGTGATGATTGGTAGAACTGTTGCGAATGTTAGTGATGATTGGTAGAACTGCTGTGAATGTTAGTGATGATTGGTAGAACTTCTGTGAATGTTAGTTATGATTGGTGGAACTGCTGTGAATGTTAGTGATGATTGGCAGAACTGCATGTGAATGTTAGTTATGATTGGCAGAACGCAAAGTTATATGAAAACATTTTTTAGAATAAATTGCAAAAATATGTTTCGCAGAGGCAGAGAAAATTTGATTTATCGCGAAAATAAAGCACACAATTGCCCTCCACCTCCCGTCCTATAATAATTTTGAAAAATGAAAAACAAATATTCCATTTATATAATTACCACAATCAGGATCTAAACAACTTTGGTAACCCTTCGGAAAAAACACTCATTGCTTTAACCTAACCCCCCGTCCCATCACCACAAAAAAATAATTTGCTTCCTACACCGCCGCCACACTGAGCGGAGAAACACATGTGGGAATAGTGTAATGAAATTGTATGGAAAAAGCGGCGATTTGAGTGAGTTAACAGGAAGTGGAAATGCATTTATGGCCAAAAATATTTGAGCGGAATGTCTTTCAAGAAATAAAGATACAGGATATATTTTCTGCATTTAAAAAGTTGTCTGGATGTAGTTTTACACGCACGCGCTTTTTTATAAACAACACATAATTTTGACTGTGGCTTAATGTTGCTTAAGTTGTATATCTTGTTACTTTCTACTCGACCAAATTCACGTGTTTATGCTTAATTGGGCTTAATTAGGCTGGAACGCCAATCGAAATTAATCTTCTATTTTAATCACGTTTCTCGTTGTACAAAACTTATTGCTGTCTCAGGCTCTGTCCTTCTTCTGATTTACTCGCTTTAGGTTTGTTTTTTTGAGAAGATTTAGCCCGATGTTACTTGTAAGGTGTTTTTTATGAAAGAAAAAGCGTGTAAAATTTCAAATATAAAACTAAGTTCTTGTTGTTTTCTTACCGACATTCTTCACTATTATTGGCCGGACAAATACTTACTGAGATACCGGCTTTGTCCCCAGGGCTTTTTGTCTCTCACCGGCGCTCCGCTTATTGACATGTCTAACGAGAATGTTCGTCTCGCCGTCAGATACAGTATTCTGTCTAATAAACGGATACTCCAAAGTGCGGACACCTCTGATAAATGTAGTGTTGTCAGCCCATTTGGTGCCCTCTACTGACCGCTAACCGGATTGTGTGGCAGCCAAGCAAGTTAGAGCAATGCTATACGTATCTCTGGCGGTAATGTAACATAGTTACAGTCGGAGGGGAGGAAGAGCCAACCGTTAGGATGGAATCCCCAAGGACGTTAAAACTTCTCGTAACGTACTAAACTGCTCTTTAAATTGCTTTCTGTGGAGAACTTTTTACTAGGATTTTTAGTCTCATTTTAAAGGAGTGGTCCCACGAAAAATCAAAAAAATAATTTTATCTTATTTTATCGGAAATGTTTTATTTATTATTATAAAAAACTTTTTAAAAAAAAGTTCTTTTTTTCTCTTATTCGGCCCTTTTTTACAATCCTGTTTAAATAGCCGTGACGTCATAGTTGGCGAATGAATTTTTGTGTGTTAAGACAATTCAGCAAATAGAATGATATTCTAGAAAATCCAAGATCGCAATTTCATAATTAGAAATATTTTTTTTATTTTATTTTCTATAATTATAATCACATATTATATATTACATATTTTTTGTTTATTCTTCCGATTAAAGGATATAGACACCATCATCTTCAGGGAAAACTTGTCTTATTTTCCACACAACACGCGACGGTATAACTCGGCGATTGCCTTTTCCAAGTCGTTAGGAAACGAACCAAATGAATTGCTTGTAAGCAGCACACCGAAAAGATTTGTTTGTAGGCGTGGCTTGCAGAAATTCCCCTCTTGTCTCGTGTAAACATATTAAAACGTTCTGTAAGATAACTTTTACGAGACAAAGTTGCTTAAAATCCTCATTCTCAGTTATACATTTTATTCCTAAAAAACAACGGATATTTGTACGATACATATCATTATTATTTCATATTTTAACAATAATTTTTATGTAGCTTTGTTGTTCGTCTGTTAATGCATCCACTTCCGTGCAACAAAGACAATCAATCTCCCTACAATCCCTCACAAAAATTCTGAGACTGCCTCCCGTCCCCCCTAAATTCAAAGTTGATGTCTCTGAAGTGCAGGTTTGGCTTCGCTACACACGTTCTGCTAGTTTCACATTCAACATTGAGGTAGGGGGAGGGGGAGCTATCATACAAACCAAGGCACATCTTATTAATTGCAGTCTCGATAATTTTTGTGAGGGATTGTAGTTTCAGTCTTGCAGTTATCGCACTTTGCACCATTCGTTTCTCCCAACACGAAAACTTTCCCAATGTTTTACTAAAAATATCGTTTCTCTCTCAGTTTCAATGTTTTTATTATCATCTTATTTAGTGGTCTCGAATTGAAAAAGTTGCAGCCCTGTGCCTGTAAAAAGCTCATCAAAGGTTTCCATCTCATTATCACCGTCCTCATCTTCTCCAAAATTGTTTTCTTCTTCAATAATATCATACTCTAATTCTTTTTCGCTATGTCTGTGTTCATATATGTGATCTGAGTATCAAGCTTTTCTTTCTCTCTCTCTCTCTCTCTCGAAACTAACATCGCCAATTATGACGTCACAGCAAAAGGTTCTTAATAAAGAGACGATCTTTGCGCATTGATTAAAAGATCAATAAACAATTTTTCGAAAAAAGAATAAAAATTTTATACTAATTGAATAGTGGAGAATTCAAAGAACAAATAAAAAAAATTTCGAAAATTTCGTGGGACCACTCCTTTAAACATTTATAAATAGTACAATTTAGTTCTTTTTGTTTTTCTTATCTTTTTATCTGGAACCATCCCATAACACCGAAAAACACTTAAAATACACCTGGTATATAAGTTTTAGGTCCCAACATACATTAATTATCACTTCATGTCGTTTTCCGGCTCAATCCTCAATCAGTTGCCTTGTATTATATATATGTTGTATTTTGCAGAACAGAATAGTTTTTGGCCTTGAGAATTAGTGCCTGTTAAAATTATTATTATTATTATTCTGGAATTCTATATTTCTCAACTCCAGAGCTCTTTCGAGGTTTTATCTCAAAGAGCTCTGTGGACGAGAATGGAAAAACGATACACTAATTTTTTCCTTCAGATTTACTTAGCGCCATATATAATAGGTACGTGAATTTCAACTTCAACAGTCTTTGTTTTCTGACTGCCAGTCCCACATGAGTTCTAAAACATTGAGGAGAAAGAATGTACTTAGATTCTTTTTTTTCGCGAAATTTATTTGAGGGAAAATATTCGAAAATAGAAGAGGATTGTGGAAAAAAGCCGAAAGGATGTAGGGATAATCCATATTTTTTTAATGATTTCTAAACGTGAAACCCGCAAACATATGCGTGGGCTATGATGTTAAATAAAGAAGGAAAACTAAAAAAAGGAATACCTTTCAAAATTTAGCGAGTGATTTTTTTTTGTTGCGAATCAGTCGTTTTTAAATTTTTCACGGTATTCCTTCACAACTTCTATGAAATAGGTCCCATATTTTTGAGTAAATGTAGTTCATTTCTCTAAAGAATTGGGAAATTCAAGTTATTTTCAACTGGGAAAGAGCAGCTTAATGGCTACTGAAAATGCTGGATTACAACCTGACGTATTTTGTTTTGTGATTTTACGCTCCCATACACCATCCCCAATTTTAAAAGAATCAGGTTTTTCATAAGAAAGTTGACATTTACCTCAGCAATTGTCTAGTGCCATGTAAATTAAAATGACTGAACTAAGAAGATTCAGAGCTTACTGTGACAGAATAATCATTATTATTATTAGATGAGCATGGTAAGCAGCTTGAAAAAAAAACACAAAAATTTTTTCAAATGTTTTAAAAGAAATACTTAAAAGATACACTGCAAGATAACTCATCACTCATCAACATCACTCATTTACTAATCCAAGAGCTTTTATTTTTATATTGCATCCATCAATTTCATATGAATCTTCCTGTGATGCTGAAATAGCTCCGTCTTTATCTTCAAAGAAAACAACTGCCAGTCCTCTTTGCAAGCCTGTTTCTCTATCAAGTAAAATTGAGACGTCTTTGACTGGGGCAATTTCGTTAAAAAAATTCCGGATTTTGTTTTCATCAAGACTTTCACCGATTCCTTCTAAAAGAATTTTCCTGCATCGATCTCGTCGTTGCAATCTGGTCTTCTTATTAACTTTTGACACAGTCACAGATTGTTGCTGTAAAGTATGTTCCTTTTCATGAAGCGACGTTACATCAGAAGTGGAATCGAAAACAATGAATGCATAATTTCTTGGATATTCGGATATCTGTCCCATATCTTTTCTTTCAGTCATTGAATTTAATACTAAATTAACCAAGGCAACATTACCAAACGAATTAAAATATTCATTTATTTCATTTACTGTTATTGTGCATGGTAATTTATCAACAATAAAAGTTCGGTCATTTTCCATATTTTGCCTACTTTTAGATTGAGCTTTAATTTCAATGGTTTTGTCACCCAAAGTTAAAGAACCTGCAGTTAGTGCCTTGCTGAGACCTTCAGCACTGGCAAAATCAACAAAAGCATATCTGTAAGCTTCAGTATTATCTGGATTTGATTCATAAAGACTTCTCAGGGGTACTCGTACAGATTTTATTTCTCCAAATTGAGATAAAACAGATGAAATTTGATCAAAGTCAAGAGCATAGCCTCCAACAAATGCAGAATTATGATTTCTTGCTACTTGACTAATTGGGGATGGCCATTTTCTTTCCATTCCAGATTCGCAATCATTATCTTGCACATCATTTGAGGCTTCGTCAGCCAATGCTTCAAACGATTCAGTTGAAAACAACGCAGACGAAACTGTTGTCAAACCAATACCTTTTAGGTCATATTTATTTACAGGAAGTGCACCCATATCATTGAAGCGTCGAGATATTTTTAGATTACACTGAACTAGTGCTGGTAAAGCGAGAGAAGTGAGTCTTTTTTGATGTAGTCTTCCAATATTAATGCTCTTGCAACCAAGAGAAGACAAAATGCGTGCACCACGAAAGGTAGCCATCTTGAAAATGTTTCGGAAAAAAGGCATGGGGAAAAGAAACCGTGTACGCGGAAATTTGCGAAGCTTATTAAAAAAAGTAGGCGTGGGGAGTCGTCGTGTATCGTGTTTTTTACCGGTGGCGGCGGCGGCGGAACCTCAATCGCAAACACAAAACTCGCCTAGTTGACCATGAATCTTTCTCAGGTTTTGATTTTATAAAAGTAATTTTTTTATGGCCCTTGTTTTTCATCAACCTAAATAAGAAAGAGACAATAGGAAGTGAAACGAGGTTGTGTACACAGTCGTAATTTTCCGTGTGTAAAAAGTTGTTTGGGGACCTAGACTTTTACCTCTCATCAGCCGCTAACTTCGTAAAATTGCAGAGATTTTTTTTTTAAAAACGTGACTTTGATAAAAAAGAAACAGCAAGACATCCGATAGCAGTTACTGTAAGTCTACCGTGGCTAATCTACACAATTTGTTTGGTATATTGCTAAATCAAAATCCCCCTTCGCCGAACACAATCCAGGATTTTTTTGAATCGATTTAAACCAATCTCGTCCCCAGGACTCCTTTTTGCTTTTTGATATTAGGGACCTCGGGACGAGGTTGTGGATTTACTGGTTAGTTGATAAATTCTGTAGCTGAATAAGACAGCGTAATATATGACACATATGTCTTTCCCTGATTATTTGGCCAATGCGATTGATATAATTTTTTCCCGACTTTACACATGCTTTAGTCTACCACCCAGCCTTATGAACCTCGACCAATGGTTATAAAATATTGACTAGGACAAAGTTTCAAAGTTACACTCTCCACTGATACTAAAAATTCACAACCTCGTTCCAGGACTTGTCAGGCTTTTTAAAAGCCTAACAAGTCCTGGGGACGAGGTTGGAAAATACAGATATTGATTAGACTTTTAAACAATTTCCAGCGTTACCCGATTTAGTTCCCCAAATTCTATTTTTTTGGCAAAAAACGACTGGACTACGAGGCTCTTGAAACTCAAGGTATTCGGTATTCCTCGTTAACCTTCTTATTCATAAGTAAAATATAAAAAGCAAAGTAACAAAACCCTAGAAAAATGTTCAGAAGTCTGTACCAGCATGTACAGAAACAGATTAGTACAATGGGAAAAATGATTACTAAAATGAGGATCTATGCAAATATCAAGCATTCGAAGATAAAGAGAACTACTTTGCACACCATTATTGCCTGGAAGCTAGTGTAACTCAATCCGCGATTCCCAAAACTGGAAGAGGCAGACAAACCCATTGCAGTACGTGCAGCAATGTTAGCAACGCATGCATTCTCGTTCCCAAAAGCTCTTTAAGTCTTGCATTAAAAATGAAATCAGAGGTAACTGCAGTTTCCACCAAGATGATAGAGAACGAGAGGGATAGAGAAAGAGAGGGATAGAGAAAGAGAGACGTGATTTCAGTGTATTCTTTTTACATAGTTTTTATTACATCATACACAATTCTATCATAACATGGCTGGAGAATACATGTCATTATCGAATATTCAGTAACGTCACGTCACAAGGAACGAGAAATTGTCGAAAATTATAAATCTTCGTCAGAATCGGAATCTTCTTCCATCGATTTCTGAAAAAAATAATAAGAAAACGAAATGAGACACAACCCTAAAAAAGTCTTCGCAAGAATATTTTAGAAAACATTATTTGGCCTACCTTTGCTAATTCCTCTGCTTCTTTCGCTATATCTTTTGGTACCATCTGATGAAGCCCGTTTGAATCTGATAAACAAATTAAAGATAAAAAGGAGAAGGTTCCCTTCGTAATCACGAGCATGCTGGTTCTCCAACAGAACGGGTATAAGTGCCGTTAGCACAGATGCTGGTCAAACTATGCCGTGTGAAGGAAATTTAGGCTATAAAATATGTGCTCTTAGTAACCTAATTGTAGGGGGGAGAGGGGGGGGGACTACAAAAATCAATCCACCCTCTCTTATGAGAACCTCTGCTATCCAGATTGAGAATATTTTTTACACCTATAAATTGAACATATAATAAAATGTCCACATTTCAACAAAAATCTTCAAAAACATCACAAGGAATACAAGTACGTGTGTAACAAAAGAATCACAGTCCGAGCTGTACGTGTTTTCTGCCGTTAAAAGAATCAATTTTGTTTTGTAAATGTTGCGTCACTGGCTGTACTATACGATGTACATACGTACAAGCAAAGCGACTTAAAAAAAATTACTACAAGGAGACAAACTTAACAATAAACGTTAACATAATTTTTTAGCACATACAACATACCTTCTCCAACCCAACTCAACTCTAATTCAAATGCTTTATCTTTTACTTCATCGTGTACGATATATACACTAAACGTTAAAACAGTAATTAATATAAAGGTAACACTATGGAAAGGATGGGAGGATCCATAAAAAGGTCGGAAAAGTTGAAAATAAAGGATTTTAAAGGACTTTTTTTAAAATTTTAAATATTTAAAGGGTATTCGAGGACTTTAAAGGTGCCTTTTTAAAATAAAGGATTTTACAAAAATTAACAAAAGGCGTGACCATACTACTGAAACGCCACACAGTATGCTCGCTCCCTGAAACGTCACACAGTATGCTCGGGCCCTGAAACGTCACACAGTATGCTCGCTCCCTGAAGCGTCCCTCAGTTAGCCATCGTCTCCGAAGCGTCCCCCAGTTTGCCACAATCTCTAAAACGACCCCTAGTTTGCCATAATCTCTAAAACGTCACCCAGTTTGCCATAGTATCCAAAACGTCACCAAGTTAGCTATAGTATCTAAAGCGTCCCCCAGTTAACAATGGTCTTTAAAACGTCCCTCAGTTTGCCATCGACTTCGACAAGATACAAATCATAATAGTAACACTTACATTTTCGAAACTTCTTTAACAGCTTCTTTACATGTCATATTTTCGAGCTACGAAAAAAAATCAAGAAAAATTACAATTCAGTCTGTCGTAGATAATCTGACATCAGGTATTTAACATTTCCTATGATAACCAAACTTCGTTAACCTTCAGTTTTTCTATTTCTGTTTTAGCGTTTTGTTTTGCTTTGCCAACCGCACAACCATGGTATCCCTAAATAAAATACAATTCAGTTAGTTAGATAGGGTTTACTGACCACGTGTTATACTAGTGATGAAACAAAATAACGAAAAATAAAAAAGAACTTGAACTTACGTAAAAAACGCCGGAAGGTTCAATCATGTAAAGTTCAGGTCCACTCATTTTATCATGCGAACTTAAAAAAACGCTAAAAGTAAAAAAAAAAGAAAAAGATTGCTTGAGCAAATTCATGAATTTTAATATAAAACATAAATGCATTATAAGCTTAAATTACGTTTACTTCCACACCCACTATCACATCTACTTTCAGAAGGCAAAAGAGTGACTAAAAAAAACAAAGCCCCAAGTGTTGCATGGTGTTCTGAAACTTTCAAGTTTAACAACGTTTCTTTCATAAGTCCCTTACACATATCAATGTCATCTAAGTAAGTATATTAAAAGTCCACGCACAAAAATTATTAGCAGTATTTGCAGTTTCTCGTAAACACTCCAACATTTCAAAAATAGAAAATGATCATTTGTTACTAATGTTTTACCAATTTTTACAGAAGAAAACTCACCTAGCACCAAAAGGACGATACGCGCTGTATAACGTGTACGCATGTACGTAACCAGATACTTTATCTGCCAGATACTAAAGAAAGACCGATAGTAAACTTTCAAAAAACATTTAGCCCCATCACATTGCAGCTAGCATTTATTCTGACATAACGTTATTTATCATAGCGCAACTCAAGTTTATGTTAGCTATATACTCTTACTAGTCTATAGTTGCAACTACTTGCCGCCCTTGTTTACCCTGATACGACAGTTGTTCTTTCAAAGATGATACATATGCACCCCTTATTTTCCAAAGCGATGATTAGCCCCAACACCAACCTTGACCCCAGGGCTGGTTCTCTTTTTATAAACCCTGGGGTCGAGGTTGCACCAACAGGCGAAGTGCACAATGAAAGGATACGCAGTGCGTTTTATCTGACCACGTGTGCACATCCCACCTCCGCAAGCTTCTATGCTAGGTTTAAATCTCAAGCTACATGCACATTCGATTTTGTTTCTAGTGGATTTTTTCAAGAGCAGCAAACAGTCTATAACTATTAGGATCCGGAAAGAATAACAAAATATTTCCAGTTAAGTTTTTTAAAGAATTATTTTGCACAGTACAGTATATATTATATACAGTGAAATAAATAATGTAAGCAATATTATAGAATTTTTTATTTCGTTGTCTTTAAGTACTATAATATGGTTAGCACCAAGTGATATAAATATCTAACCTTCAGAGGAATGGGGGTACCATAGACCGACCTATAATATGCAGCCTCGTCACGAGCAATACCAACAAGCTAAAAAAAGTAAAATATTTATTAACCCTTCCAAAATCATTTTTACAAAAGTCTTTTGAAAACGAAAAAATTGCTCAGACAAAACTTTGTTTAGTACACCCCAACACCTGCGCCTGATTTATAATAGTCACATGACAATAAAAGTGCACAAAAAGACGATTTCTGCAGATCACAAGTTAGTGGAGAAATACAGTGGCATTGCTCAATTGTTTTTTGGTTTCTTGGAGACAGTTTCATTTAACTGGTCTTTCCTTCTTAACACATCTGCAAATCTGTTTCTGTCTCCTTCTGATTTTGCCTTATATACTGCTGTACGAGCACAACACTTATCTTCTAAGTAAAAATTTTAACTGCCACCTGACTTCCACTCTTTTCCTTTGTACACTGTTCAACCTCATTATTTCACCACCAGGTCTGTCTATGTCTAGCTGGTCCTTTCTTCCACCCACAGGTGTCATCAGTAGCTTCTAGAAGACAATTCTTCAAAGTAGTCCAAGTATTTTCACTATCACTTGACCATTGTGCGCCGACTGCTGAACTTTTAAACTAAACTCTTTTGCTACGATCTCTTCCTTCAGCTTCCAGACTTTACGAGGGGCCTGTACTTTCACTTGGCTTTTTTAACACTCTTTAAGATAATATAACAAACCAGCAACCTATGCTGGGAAACACACTTTCCTCCCAATATAACTTTCATATCCTTCACCATCTTCTTGTCCGACTTTTTAACCAAGAAGTAATATATCTGTGTCTGACAACCACCTGACTCTTATGTTATCAGCACACTCTGTCTCATACTGATGTGTTGCAAACCACCATGCCATTCCAAACTCAAGCAATCTCTCCCTTTTCTTATTTCTGCTCCCAAATCGATAGCCTCCATGCATACCTCTATCAGCTTCAGATGACTTTCCAACATGACCATTAAAGTTGCAGGTCGAAGAAAAAATCTCTAAAAATCCTTTTAAATTTCTTTTTCTCGTAAGGTAGTTTTCCATCGTCATGGCTTAAATTTAAATTTTTTTTCCCCTCCAGTTTGTTCACATGAGACAATAAGCGCTGATGTGTCACTGATACCCATACCTATAAGACTTTGCTTTATCTGATGCTGAAAATGAGTCTTTAGTGAGATATGGTGTCAAATACATCAAAAAAAAAAAGAAAAACAACGTTTTGAGAGAAAAAATTAATTATTTTGTAAATAGTGCTAAGCGATTGAGAACTGATTTGACCAATTTGACCATATGCTGTTTTTGCTGGGTGGTTTTTAGAACACATAATTTCAAAAAAAATTTGTTGTGATTCAGAGATATTTTAGACATACTGAGTGTATGTTAAAAGAGGTAATCGTATTTAAAAACAATTTCGACATACCTGCCTGGCATCTGAAATCAAGCCTGCTACAGCCTATAATATTAACACACATTACATATAAATAAAAAGAATGAAGAAACATCTAAATTTATAATCCAACTTCAAAGCTTCATTTTAAAGAATTTAGATAGTTTACCATTCCTATATGACGATCTATGGAGAATATTCTTTTCCCTGTTCCAGGTTCATACAATTTTGAAGTAATCAATTTTTCCACACCAAATACAACACCATCTTTGCAACGAATAGCCACTGCAGTGCTAATAAAACAAAAACACATTGGAACTTATAAAAGGATTTAAATAAATCATAAATAATTTCAACAGAAGCAGAAGTTGAAAAATGTGTAGACCTACCTGCTATTTTCAACAGCTTTGTTTGCATATTCTACTTGAAATACGCGACCATCCGGAGAAAACTGATGAGCGGATAAATCATACTATAAAAAATACAAAAAGGGTAAAATGAACAATATCTCCATTGCTAATAAACCTTTCTTTTTCGGAAGTTTATTTAATCGGTATGTTTTAACTTGTGGCTGCACTAATTGTTAAATATTGTAAAAAAATATGGCGATATTTATGTTCTGTTCAGTAGCGTTTTTGTGATTTAAACATTTAAGCTTTATTTGTTTACCTTCTCATATATCTAAGGCTTTATGTGTTTCATTTTAAGGGTTTTATGGGGTCGTCATTTAGAGAATTAAACTAAAAAAATAACTAAAATAAGCAAAAGATAAAAAAATCTTTGACTATGACGAATATTATTTTAGGAATGATTTTCATGATCCATTGTTAGCGTTGTAATGTTAAATATTGTTAGTAGCTACCATTCAACTTTTCATAATTTAATTTACATTCAATATTGTTTGCTCCACAGGGTTCGAATTAGCAGTTCACAATTCGCAATTTGCGAATCGAAATGACATTTTTGAGAATCACTTTGCGAAGAAAATGATAATATTGCGAATCGAATATTTTTAATCGGCGATAAAAAAGCTTCGTTAGATCGCATTTTAAAAGTTTAAGAACAAAAAAAACGGCGATAGAAATGCTTTTTTAGATCGCGTTTTAAAAATTTAAGAACGAAGAACGACGATAGAAAAGCTTTGTTAGATCGCATTTTAAAATTTTAAGAACGAAGAACGGCGATAGAAAAGCTTTTTTAGATCGTATTTTAAAAGTTTAAGAACGAAAAGCGGCGATAGAAAAGCTTTTTTAGATCGCGTTTTAAAAACTTAAGAACATTGTAAAAACAAAATGTCCTCACAATGAGTGTTTTGATCTACCAAGAATGTCAAAAGTTAGATTTTTAGATTTTTTCTTTCTTTGGTATTGAAATTTAATTTTTTTCGAAATCTTATCGTGAAAAGAAAAGTCCTGAACGTACGGTTTTTCTGTTTGCGTTGTTAAACGTTGCTTTTTATAAGATATATCAAGAAATATATCGAGATTAAAATCGCGTTACTTTAATTAGTTTCGTTGTTAATAAAAAATAAAAATTCAATGGCATTCGCGTTTAATTTTTTCTCACGCATAGTATTGTTTATAAACAATGTTTCTCACTATGCTTTTGTTTTTAACACGAAGCAATTATTTTTGCGTGATGTGAAAGGAAATCGATATTGTTCTGCCCGGATTGCGAAAACGGCCTGTTTATAAACAGGACGGCCGGATTATGTATGCATGGCCGGATTGTTTTTTTTGCCCTGGTTATGTCGTGGTGACCGGATTATGAACGCTGATATAATGGCTGGCCAGGCAGGCTGTGATTGGCATTTTCTTCGAACTTTTGTGAATTAAACATTCTCTGGAAGATAGAACACCCCTAAAAACTAGACATGGCGAAAGAGAAAAGTCTCGACGTAATTCTTAGTATAAACTACTATTGTAGTAAATACATTTCAACATAATATACTTTGAAGTAACTAAATTTCACGGAACCTAAATTATTCTTTTTGTAGGAATAAAGTTTGGTGAAAAGTTATTAAGCTTGCGAATCCCAAAATTTAGTATTTCCAAGGAAATTTCGTATCATTTGAGAACAACAACAACTTTGCCACCAGGCCTATTTGCTTGTCAGAAGTGATGACGAATGATATAAAAGCGGTCGGCCCCGATTATGTTTGTTCTATAAGTGAGAAATAATATAAAAACATAAGTGAGCCTGCCCCGATATGTTCGTTCTATAAGTTTTAAGTAATATTAGACTGTTGTACATAAGTCGGCGTGCCCCGATTATTTGTGTTTTTTAAGTAACAAATGATATTAGATACATAAACCGGCCTGCCCTGATTATGTTCCTTTTATAAGTGCCAAATAAAGCCGGCCTGTCCTGATTATGTTGCCCTGATTATGTATTTTCTGCCCTGTTTTTAACCGTGCAAGCTGCCGTACATAATCAGGGCAGCGTTTCTTATCCGGGCAGAACAATATCCTATTGTATTTTTGAATGAAAACAATTATTTTTGCAAGTTGAGCTTACTAAAATACAGTATACTGTATTTAACTTGCGTTGTAATGTTCACGGAAACTGGTTAAGATGAACCTCTGAAACATATTTTCTTACAGCATGCTATAAAAATAAACATTTCATTTTTTGCAACATTATTTCGGCTATCAGAGACAAGAAAGTTAAAACTGAGAGAGTCGCTAGCTCAGTTCTCGTGTTTGGGGTTCACGAGTTTAAACGTCCCCCACTTGTCTCCAACAAAAAAAATAATAACGCAGGAAAAAGTAAAGCCCGCAGGTCACAAAAAAATACAAATTCTCGTCGAAAAACAAGTAGCTACTAATGAACAAGCCAATGGTAATTGATCTACGGTGTTCCCAGGCCACCTCTGCTGTTTTACTTCGTTACAGAGTGCCAAAATTTTTGCGAACCGACTTTACTTTTACAATTTGAACCATGCTCCACAAGTGGTTACAAAGTTTAATGACTTCATCCACGTTTTTTTGTACAAAGGTTTAATTTTCCGACTGTGCACTTTAGTGGAACTTGCTTTTCATATGTTCCACACGGCAAAACCTTAGCCCCTGTGCAATGTAGAGGGTAAAGAATTTTTGTTCTTACTCTTTTTATCTGAAAAATTAAATTTATTAAGATTGCATGTGCAGATTTATTAAGACGTGAAATTCCTCACATGCGTACCTAAAATCTTACAAAATGGCCTGTGGTATGTTACCTTCTCCTACCGACGTGTGGGCTATCAACAATTATGTTTAATTTCTGTTAATAGCAAATTGGCCATTAAACTTATGACCCACTCCACATTAACGGCATGCTAGCCTGATAAAAAGTACATATAGCAACTGAATGTGATATTTAGTTCCTACACAGACCATGTTGTTTTATGCTCAGGTTAGAAAAATGCTGTGAAACTTCCCTGGTATCATATTTGTTAGTATTGTTAATTTTTATAAGTTTGCATCTACATTTTTTATTTTAACAGCAAGCTACTTTATTCCCTCTCCCCTGTTTCTTGTTCTACATAATTCTTTGTGGCAACTTAGCTTAGTGGCTAAGTGGCTCTAGCTCTAGCGCACTTTATGCAGGAGACTGGGGTTTGATTCCTTTTGATTTTTGTCACACCAAACAGATAGGCCCCTACCTATATCGTAATATTGTAATATAACAATTGCAAAAGGACCATATACTTCATTTACTGCGGGCTTTAAAAGTGATTTGATGCGTGTTTGCTTTAAACTGTAAAATTGTTGTGAATATTAGTGAAAAATATAGGTCAATAAGCAATTTTCTCTGACTGTCTTTTACTCGCAAACTATAAACTACTTAAACTTTAAGTTAAAGTCTTCTTTAGGCGCTAAAAAAGAGGAGAAAAAGTTGCCAAAGTGGTGCACGGCAATTTGATGTAGTGTGATCCCTTTTCTGTCTAATTAAATAATTATCTAATCTTCTAAGCAAGTCACAGCGATGGCGTTTAATGTTTTGGTAGGTATGGTTTTTCCCAGCAAAATTACGGCAACCCGGTGTTTACTTTTGACTTGATTGCTCGACCCAGGAATCCTAGTCCGAAACCGGGATTTTTCGAAAATGTTGGAATAAGCGAGACAACAGTGTCTTAGCAATTTTGAAGCTAGCTAAAGTTTGGCAGAGCACAAGGTAAGGGACAAAACAGTAAACTACTTTATTTTGCAGCGTTTTTAATATTATTTTTTTGCTATAAGATCACCCTTGATTTTAAGAAATTGTTTTATAGCTTGTAAAACTTCAAACGTGGCTAATTGTTATTTTTTTTTAATCTTTTTTCTTCTGTTTTGTATTTTTCTGTAAAGAGTAGCTATTTTTTTGGTCCTACAGTTTTGCATTTTGCATCGTGTTTTGTAGCTAAGTCACTTAATACTTCTTTTTTATATTTAGTTAAGACTTTGGTGGCCTTTCTCAAGATGAAATTGTTGAAATCAAAGATGTTTATGGCTAGCTAGCTAGCTAATCTTGGCTTTATCACAAGATTGGGTGCTATTTTATACAATTTATAAAGAAACACAAAATGATTGCTTTGTATATATATAATGTATATAATAAATAAACTATTTATGCACAACTTGAGATATTTTCTACTAACATGATAAACTAGAATGTTGAAACCGTCGACTCTGAATGACGTTTTATTTAATGTATGATGTCACATATTTGGCCCGAAAACCCTTAGGACCAAAAGTGACCCTTTGGACAATTTCGGACAGTTAAATATTACATCTACATCATCTTTAATGGCCTCAGAATCCAAAGTAATGTTTTTTATTCAGTTAATAAACGAATTTTAAGCATACATTCAGGCTGTAAAGGCTGTTTTTCAAATAATTTCCCACATTTGGCCCAAAAATAACCCTTTGGACAATTTCGGACAGACTAATATGTCATCTACATCATCTTTAATGGCCTTAGAATCCAAAGTAATGTTTTTTATTCAATTAATAAACGAACTTTAAGCATACATTAAGGCTCTAAAGGCCGTTTTTCACATAGGTCTCACATTTGGCCCAAAAATAACCCTTTGGACAATTTCGGACAGTAATAAAATTAAGTAATTTTCATTCCAGATATTTAACCTAACCTGTGGACCATAAAAAACATGTTTCCTTAACTTTATTCCAGAGATATTGTGGAAGACATTCATCTAAATGATAATTTTTAAGTCATTTTTAGACATTTTGGCCTAAATATACCAATTTCGGACAGGTGTCCAAAAAATTTTTCTTTTAATAATATGGACAATTTATCTGAGATTATTATTCTTTTTACAAAATATAAAATTTTTATTTCGTTCTTGAGATATCCTGTTTTAACTGAGAGGGTAATTCGAATTATTTTTTCGTAACATTTTTGTCCGCTTCGAAACAGCCGTGATGAAATAAACACGAACCACGATGTTAACAAACCTTTTCACAGTACTGTAGGTCAATAAGCAATTTTCTCTGACTGTCTTTTACTGGTACAAAAACTTGTGTGGGAACAGGGTTATGTGGCGCTAAGTTGAAAACGAACTTACTTTTGTCAATCGGAAAATCCCGGGAAAAATTTATCCTTCCCTAAAATTCTTGCCTTGATTTGTGGGGTATACAACATGCGAGTTTTTAGCTTGCATGTGTGACACTTTAATGATATCTGAGTAGAATTTTAGTGTTTCTTACTCCAGGATCTTAAAACAAAATACTTACCCCAGTACCTATAGAACTCATGTTTCAAACAGCAGCAACAGGCACAGTCAGACCTTTCTATTTTTTTGGTTCAGCGTTTTGCTTTGCTGCGCTCGTCCTTTTTTTTGCTATTATGCTGAGTCAGGTTTTTGTTTTAGGGACAAAGTAGATGTAAACAGCAAGAAAACGCAGAACAATTCAAGAGCGAAGAAGATTATCCATGGTTACCAGAAGCATGTCAGATTCGATTTGAAAATTGGAAGATAAACAAAAAAATTAAAGAGGAAAACTACCGAATAAATTGGGATGTAAATTATTCATAAACTGTTCTTATATACTAAAAACAAATGATCTTTAATCAGCTTGATGATTACTATGCAAAGTAAGTCAAAATTAACCATTAAATCTGCCTTTATAGATAGATGTATATACATATTTTACATGGCTAGCCTTACAAATATAGAGATATATACCCTGTCTTTTATTTCCAAGGGAGGCCATGACTTAGATGAAAGTCCTAAGAGTGTTTAATGCTCATTTTCGCTCGCGGTCGGAATGTTCTCCTTTGTTGCTCTCTCCGATGAGGGTACAAGTGACCTTTTCACGGTCAAACCTTCACAGTAGAAATCTTAATTAATGAGAATTTACAAGCAAAACGGCGTTAAAATGTCGCAAAATGGCAAAGATTAAGCAATATCTAAAACATAAAAAAATTGACTAAAAAAAAGAAGAATTCCTTGAATAATCCAGTTTTGTATTTATGAAGGTTTCACCACAAAAACATTATGATTACGGCATTTGTCTATCATTTCATAATGGCTGCTTAATCCGAATACTGGCCCGTGATTGGTTCAACCAGTATTATGACGCGAACCTGACCACAAGAATTTAAAGCACACATCATCAGACCCATTCAAATTAGGGTCTGTGTGCTCTACCAGACAACTCCCTGCAACATCCAACACTACACACAGTGTGCTCCTCAATTTCCCCCACACGGCTTGGGTTAACACCCGGGGCTATGGTAACATTCACACGGCCATATTAAATCGCTGCCAAGGGAAATTGAGCTCTGGTCTTGCGCACAAAGTACAAGAGTTATAATCACTAAGCTACGGGCATCTAATACATCTATATATACATCTTACAGAATGTTGTTATCTAAACAAACAACTCCTGTAACTACCGATATGACAACTCCTCTTGTTACATAAATTCAGTTTGACATTTATACACTTACAAGTAGTTAATTGCTAATGTTTCCAGAAAAAACACAATATTAGAAAGACATGTATTTCATTTAACGACTTTGTGATGTTAATATAAAGCGATATTTGGCGAAAAGGGGTGAGGATGCTGGGCAAGCAAAATGACACAAAACTCTCCTGCGCGTGTACCCAATTTAATAACACTCTCCGTGACACCTATCCTAATCTCATAAAGCGTATTTGTTTTCAACAACTGTCCTTCGTTGTTCCCTTCTCACAATTTTTTACAACTGTCCTTCATTGTTTTCTTTTCTCTCTCTTTTTTTACAACAGTCCTTCGTTGTTTTCTTTTCTCTCTCTTTTTTACAACAGTCCTTCGTTGTTTTCTTTTCTCTCTCTTTTTTACAACAGTCCTTCGTTGTTTTCTTTTCTCTCTCTTTTGTTTCCTTTCTCTCTTTTTTATTACAACTTTTGTTGTTTCCTTTATCTCTCTTTTTTGCAACTTTGTATTTTCCTTTATATCTCTTTTTTACAACTTCTCATTGTTTCATTTCTCTCTTTTTTAAAACTATTCGTGTAAAATTGCCCTTATCTCATGAGTACGCACACACCACAAAACGAAGGCAGCCCAGCATCACTCTCCTAGGTAACAACTACCTGTTGTACCTTCCTTTCCTTTAACCGTCTCATTGTTTATTACGCTATGTTATAACATACAAACTCACACAAAAAAGCTTGAAAACTTGTCTAGCTATAGCTATAGTTTTTTCTTATTTTTTTGAAAAATCTTGGCCAGTTTTCAAAAAATTTTGACGTTAAAATTTAGTATTTATGCTAATTATGCATACCAGATTATATTTGATGCTAGTCGATAAGGACCGTGGAAAATTCCACTTAGGCCGGAGTACATTGGAAAAGAGAATCAACACTTGAATTTTGATGACGTCTGCCAGGACCCGTCAGTACACAAAAATATTTTTTGGAATATTTGTTTACGTTACCTTTATTCTGCAGAGCTAAAACGCTGATGAAGAAAATGTGTAGGATCTTGCGCTTTTGACAAAGGGTTAAAACTATATTTAAAGGTTTAAAAATTTTGCTGACGTCAGCAAAGTCCCCCAAAAGTACAAAAGATTTTTCTTTAGAAATTTGTATACCTGTTGCCTTTGTCGTATAGCTCTTGAAACGCTGATCAAGAAAATGTATAGGATCATGTATATATCTTTGACAAACAGTTGCAGAGATATTGACGTTTAAAGGGTCTTTGATGACGTCAGGCTTGGACAGGAGTAAAATCTCTGACGTGCGGGCTGTCACCTGACAAAATCTTGTTGGCAAGTGCAACGGACCGCAAGCCATAAAGTGAAGTTAGGCGTGCGTAGTACACGCCTTAAATACTTGGCGTGCATACGTTGGGTGAAAAATTGAAAAAAATGTGTATGAATCAACTTTTATCGGACAAAACTTCCGATAGATTTCCATCTTGGTCGGAG
Organism: Hydractinia echinata; assembly: GCA_030067915.1. Classification (NCBI taxonomy): domain Eukaryota; kingdom Metazoa; phylum Cnidaria; class Hydrozoa; order Anthoathecata; family Hydractiniidae; genus Hydractinia; species Hydractinia echinata. The sequence continues at coordinate 623,207 of JASGCC010000058.1, forward strand.
ACTCCCATTTGCTTAGATCTCAGATTTATTGAATAGACCTGGTCATTTTTTAATCCAGGAGTAAGCCTATTCATAGCCAACCTGACCACCCTAGCTAATTCACTGACTCCTGAGTTAGTTAAAAGAACTACGTAGACATGAATCTCTATTGCCTGGCCCCTTTGGGAAACTTATTGTATAAATAACAATAACCTGCGTGTGATGATGTTGAGAATACTTTCAGCGCGAAGTATATAGAATTTGTAAACAAAAGCAATTAAAAATATAAAAATAAACTTTACTGTACTATCTTAATTTTTATCTTGAAGGAAGATTTAATTATCTTATATTTTCAGCACGATTTAAATACATTGTTTATTATATACACAGGGAATTCCACAAAGAAAACAACATGCGTGTTACACATCGCACGTGTAAATCTATTTTAGAAAATTTGCGCTTGATTTTTTTTTGGTCTGCCATTTTGTTTGTAGTGCTATTTACTCCTAACCTTGTTCCCAAGGGTATATTTTCTCTGTAGGTTATATTTTAACCGTAACAGTGGTTTTTACCAGGAGTCATTTTTTATTTACTGAGGTTTCAAGATTTGTTTGCTCAAACTAAACAATTGTTTAAAATATTTCTCACGCGAGTATGTTCTTTTATACAGTTAAGAATTTTAAAATAAAATGTTCAACACATTTAATTTAACACAGGCAGAAAAAACACAGCATTTAATTTACAAACATTTAACACAGGAAGAAAAACAAGGGCATTTAATAAACGTTTTTAAAAATAGTTTAATTTAACCACAAGTGGTTATAAACTGTTTTTAATGATACAGTTGAAACTCTCGATGTTAGACGATTGTTTTTTTCAAATACAGTTTTTAATAGTTAAATGTTTTATGCATAGCCGGAAGCGGCAACTTTAACTACGCTGTAGAAAATCAGCTTCTTATAATTTCTTCGTTATTTTTTTGGCTTTTTACGCTAGAAAGAGCATATTTAGCGCGTGCAATGAATCGCACACCTGATTAGCTGTTGCGCATGTGTGGGCGCAAGCGGGTACGGTTGCACGCGTCTCATGGATTTCCCTGTATACATTGCTTTAAAATAATCTACTATTGTAACACTTTAACTTGCGGAAGTAATCGTGACGCCAATCTGAAAAGACTCGAGAAAAAAACAAGATACACGTTATTGTCGTAACTCCCTCCTTCGTTATTAATATTATAATATATCATATTATTATATAATGGCGAAATACGTTTGCTAGCTAAAATGTAATACTGCTGACTATCGCTTAAATAGTCTGCTTTATAGGAAAAATAATATAAAAAATACATCGCAGAATATGTTTGTCGTAACACCCTCCTCCTTTACTTTTCTAATTCGAACCCTGGAAAGCTTAAGTTTGTTTGCAAGTGCTGTATTGATCATGTTATATAAACTTCTTCTTTTGTATAAAAAAATGTGACTGTAAAATAAAACTTTGGTTAGGCTATTAGCAGATTATGTTAGAGAATAAAATACAGTGCTTATGTGGCTTTATTGAAATTCTCAATAATGTAAGCTTCGGCCATAATATCATTTTTTACGTCAGCATGGGTGCTTTTTCCAAAATATATAATAATATTTTACAGAACTGACACTGAAATGGTGTATTATTTCTCAGGCTTTGACACATGAGGTTATAATTGCACATAATTAACAACATTATTAAGTACTTTATATTGAAAACCAAAACATATTATAACAAAATAAAAATTCCTAGACCCATCCTCTCTCATATAACTTTGATTTTTTGCAGGAGGTAAACATTAAGAAAATTGGCCAAATACTGCTGAAAAAGGCAAGTGGTTGTCCAGAGGTACAGGGCACAGTAAAACACGAGTTCATGAAAACGTCCAAAAACATTTAATCGTGAATTTATTTAATATGAGGCAATTCACTCATTGAAACTTTTTCTAAACTCCATTTTCTGCGTGTGTACCTATAGTATATGTAGATGAGTTACAGCATGACATAACGTTGTAATTTGGCGTCTAGATCAAGAGATATGCACACACATACATACATGCAAAAATATAAACAGACCACAATAATAAAAGAAATCAGACATTCAAAAATGCTGATGCATGCAAACATGTATTTTTGATCAATTTTTACACTTAGGACTTCTTTCCACAAGCAAAACAACTGGTTTATATACTGTCGTAATTTGTTATAAAAACATTATTAAAATACACAATACACTTACTATATATAATTAAATAAAAATGTTGAACCCTATACTGTAGCGTTAAGATAGTGAAGTATTTTTAGCGTTCTCTCAATGCTTTTTTTTTATATATTTAAAATTTGCCAGGAAAGTAGTTTTCTAAGGTGTAAAGATAAAGCTTTATAAATGATTTTCTTCTTTGTAATATTACTAAAGACTTCATCAATTTTTGACGCAATTGTTATTACATGTTTTTTTGTTGATATTTTTCAGAGTATCGGATACTGGGTAAAAAAGGTGAAGGAACTTTCTCTGAGGTTTTGAAGTGCCAAAGTATTGAGAATGGACATTACTATGCATGCAAACGAATGAAACAACATTTTGACAGGTGTGCTTTTTTACAAAAATAAATTATAGTTAATAGTCATGTATAGACAGAGTGTTTATCACTGCCTTTCAGGTTTATGTGCAGTGTTAACAATATGCCTATTATTTAAAGCATGTTTTCAGCTGTGCAATGTTGGCCAACTTATCAAAATGTTTGGCATTTTACATATGCCATCTAAGCACTCCTAAATAATTTTGTTTATGTATGTTATTGTACACCTTTTCCAGAAAGAGCCTACTTGTTATTAAGTTAAAAACTAACTAGGTTAAGATTAGAAAAAAAAATTGCAACTGAATTCATAGCTAAATGTTTTATTTTAATCAGTAATGACATTATAATCTCTTATCTTTCACATTGAATAAGAAAATAAATTTTGAAATTTAATATCCAAAACCAGTCACTTATGTTTTTAGTTTGGAGCAAGTTAATAATCTTCGAGAAATACAATGCATGAGGAGACTGAGTCCACATGCAAATGTGGTGGACCTTAAAGAAGTTATTTTGTAAGTATATTTTACTAATTGTATTTTTATTGTTGCCCATTTGAATACACATACATTAATGATATACATCTCTAATAATTACCTTGTTTATTTGTAGTGACAAAAAGACTGGAACCCTAGCACTTATTATTGAACTATTAGATATGAACTTGTATGAAGTAATTAAAGGTACAATTGGTTTATGATGATGTCTTTTGAACCAATTTGTTTATACGATCTTATAAAATGTATTTTTTTGTGCAGGTAGAAGAAATTACCTAACTGAAACAAAATGCAAACAGTATACATATCAAACGCTCAAAGCTTTAGATCACATGCACCGGTATGTATTGTTATTGTTATTGTATTTTAATACTATGTTTTAGTCTTTGTTTCCTTTTTCACTAATTTACATTTCAGAAATGGTATTTTCCACAGAGATATAAAACCAGAGAACATACTGCTGAAGGTTTGTAAACATTAAAAATCTATTTATTTTATTCCTCTCACGAACACAAGGATTGCACCTGCAACTAGAATGTATGGTTGTTGTATTTGTGCTCTATAAAAGATGTGGATTGTTTCTTTTGTAGAATGATATAGTTAAACTGGCAGATTTTGGGTCTTGTCGCAGTGTGTATTCAAAACAACCATACACAGAATATATTTCTACACGATGGTGTGTTTTTTCTTCTTTGTAAATCCTGTACGGCATTGCATAGTGGTATATATTCTTGAAATGTGACTTCTATTTTATTGATAGGTATAGAGCACCAGAATGTCTACTCACTGATGGTTGGTATACATACAAGATGGATTTATGGTCTGTAGGTTGTGTATTTGCAGAAATCATGAGGTAAAGCATATATGGGCAGCTGCAACCTATCACACAGAGAGTTTACTTTTACAAACTATTATCAGTTTTCTCTCACGAACAATTTTTTTTTATATTTAAACTTTGTTCTTATTTTTTCCAATTGTAGCTTGCGTCCATTATTTCCTGGTTCCAATGAGTTGGATCAAATAACAAGAATTCACAGTGTGTTGGGTACTCCTACGCCAGAACTCTTGAACAAATTCAAAAAGTAAATTATTCTTACATAGATGTTTATGATGAAATGTGAAACAATTTTTAGGAAGGATAAATTATTTTAACTGTCTAAAGACTTACAACTCTGTTGATACAGTTACAAGGACGGTGCATTCTTAGGGGCCGGTGCATTCTTAGGGGCCGGTGTATTTCTAGGGGCTGTTCATATGGAAATATTTGTTTTCTTTAATGGAATGTTTAAACATGATGCATTTCCTCTTTCTGTTCATATGGCATAGACAGGAAAGCATTTCCCCAGGCGAGTATACATATATCATGTCATAAGAATCCATTGTTTATTTGTGAAAAATAATGCTGAATCTGCATAAAATTTGCCCTGACTACCGTGAAAACTTCTGTTTATATGAAAAAATAAATTACTTAGATCTTGGTAGGTCTTGGGTTGGGCTAAATTTCTTCTTGACTGAGCGAAAATAAATTCCTACAGTAGTTTTTTAACAACCTGGGTTTTTGCCGTGAAAGCTTTCCCCAGATAGCAAAGGATTATTTTGCCCATATGAACAAACCTTCCATTATCTCCACGTTCTATTTAACAATGCAACAAAAATAATAATAAACGCTTATAGCTGAGTTTTTTCACTTCTTTTTAGATCTAAACATATGGACTTCAACTTTCCTGAAAAGAAAGGGAGTGGCCTGTCTTCTCAACTTCCTCATATTTCCAGAGATGCCTTAAAAATGGTAGCAATGATGTGCATATACGATCCCGAGGACAGGTAATAGAAACGTGATAGAAATGTTTGGTAGTTCTAAACGTTTACGTGTGCAACTGTTGTAATGTAAAAACATGTTCACTAATTTGATTGTTGGTTAATTCGAACATTTGGTATTTTCAACAAGATTTATTATTTTTCGAATTAACAGCTTGTATTGTGCACTTACTGTGGAATTAAATTTATTTTGTGTTGATATTTTTTCTCATTTATCCTATTTGCTTTTATGATTTCAGACCTTCGGCAAAACAAATCCTTCGTCAGTTGTATTTCAGACCATTAAGGTAAGTTAAAAAATTGCTACTGTGTATGCTTTCTCTGATAAAACTCAATTTTTGGCAACTTCTAATCTTTAGGACATTACTCAAACACTGTATTTGGGTTTTCTTGGATAGGTATATATATATAACATAAACAGCAATCACATTTCATGTTTATTTTCTTTCAAAGGGATGCTGACAAACGGATTCGTGCTATGGAAAAAGTGACACATCTTTCAAATGATATATTTTCAAATTATGATGAATCCTCTATCACGACGCTAAGAAGTAAGGTAAGCAATAAACATAAGTGTTTTTTGTTGCTTATTATCGCCTAATACAGAACATATTGACATATTTTTAACAAAACGAAAGAAACTCTTAAAACGTTTGAAACACCAACAGGGAAATCCACGTAAGCTGCTCCACAAGTTTTAAAGTCCATTTAAACTTCTTGTCTACTGCTTTGCTCGCCATTATTGTTTTCTTCTGTTTTGGATCGCAATGCGCATGCTCTTCTTTTTCAACCCGGCCCTGACTCGGCAAAGTTATATGATATAACCGAGTCAACCAACCTAACCAACCCGTCCCGGGTTGAAAAAACGAGCCGCGGGTTGACTCACCATCATATAATGTCAAATATTTTTTAGTAGTGATCTGCCATTATGCCGAGCTGTTTAATTTTATCATGCTGAGCATGTGGCGAGCCAACACCGAGCCAACTCGGCTCATATAATCAGGCTCTAAGACACCTAATTTTGTGTCTACTTCCAACCTGGAAACTCGGAAAAAGAAAAACCACTCGAATTATTTTTCTTGTTTCACTAAAGTTTATAACAAAAAAAATATACTTCTCTTAAAAAGTATCATGAACTCTGTGAAAAACAAATGATTAGAAGAATATGAAGAACTTCTTGAGAATGAGGATCATTTTTCATGTGTAGATTAGGCTGATAATGATAATGTGATTTACTCCTTAAATTTAAATGTTTTTATGTACTTTTCTTCTCACCTTTTTCCTTATATAAAAGTGTTATTTCTCATTGCGCACTAAATTTGGATAATTAGGTTATTCTGTTGAAAAACGTGGAAACCTTTTTTTGTTGCTGAAATTAAGATTAAGACGTGTTATGTTTTGTGTTGATGACGTAATATCTTCAGGACCATGGTTTTCCAAAGAAGGTTAGCACGCATCATCATCTCATCGCTGCTCCAGTGACGAAGAACACATATCCAGACCATACGTACCGAACAACTTTACCTAAGATTCCTGTCGCAACTTATAGTGGTAACATCAATAATAACAAGACAGTGGGGAAATACCCCGCCACCATGTTCCCTTCTTTAATGCAGAAAGAGCGGGAAAGAGTGAAGGTAATATTTCTACTGCCTAAGGAATATAAATTTCTGCGAGGATCGATCTTACGCCATTGGGTCACTTTAATCTCCCTTGCAAATAGAATATTTATCTTAAACCTATGATCGAGTTATTTCATCCCTTAAATAAAGGCCATCGTTTTCTTGTTTTCATTTTAACGCAATACTATACTACGTTAAAGAACTGTGATTACTGGAAGGTTATGTTGCTAATGTTTTGATATATTTGAAATAATTACATTCGTTATAATTTAACATAAAAATAAGTAAGTTAACATTAAACATTTGCGAAATTGAATTCCTGCAAAATACACAGTAATCTAACATTAACGGATAAATAATTGTCTGTTGGCAGTATAGCTCTAAAACGCAAATATGACGTATTTTTAGGCTCGTACGTTAGCGATATAAATCAGTGCTATCTGTGTTGATGAGTAAATTAAAGTTTTAACAGCCTGCAATCGTGAACAAAATTATTAAATGAAAGGCAATTGCCTCTTCGTTATTTTTTGAAGACGGACCAAAGTGTCAAATGGTCTGCAAAGTCGCTTAGTGGACCTTAAAAAGTTCCAAATGCGCGGATGTAGAATATAAAAATAGCCTATGTAATTACTTGTGGCGGTAACTTCGAACTTTCAGTATATTTGACCAAGATTGTTAATTATTTTTTAAAACAAAGAAACGTAAAGAAATGTCCGTCTTTACAAATTCTGGATTAAATTTCCGAAAACAAATTAAAAAATTGAAATTATCCTGTACACTGGGTAGATTTTTAATTGCAGAATTCAGATATTTCATCTTCGTGACTTGCTAAAAGTCAAAAAATATCGGAACAGTCGTCCAAGCCTTTTGAATTTCTGACATGGTAAATACAGTACAATCCCAATAACTCGAACGTTGATTTGAACTTCTCGTAACAAACTGTTTTGAAGGCCGTTTTAGCCTTTAATAATATTTTCTTATAAAAACCACTCGATAACGCTAACTCGAACTAATTTAACGGCCCCATAAATCAACTGTTCTTTCAAAAAATTGTTTTTGTTTTTGCAATCGATATAAACGTTTTTGTCAAGTAAAGTTCAAAGTAAAGAATGGCAGAGCATTTTTCCATGAGTAAAATACATTTTAGACACATTTAACTGCCTCGTAAAAATAATACCCTATTCCTCCGCATAAAAGGTAGAAGTCCATGGGTTTTTAAATAGGGTGGGCTTATATGCGGGGGAATAGGATAAGAAAAATGTCTGAATAACTTTAATATTTGGCAATTATTCTTTTGATTTTCTTCGTTCGAGTTGTCGGAAGTATACTGTGTTACCACATTAAGAGTCCCGCTTGACAAAAGCACAAACCTCCCATTGGATTGATTTTTAGTCAAGTCGTGTTGATTACAAATTTCAAGAGCTTGCTGATAGGTCTTAATATCAAGCATTTTTATATTTAGGCTCAGAACGACACGACGAAGAGGCTTGGCTATGCGGAGTATTCGTTTCCATCATTAAACAGGTTTCGACATGGTCATAGGCTTTAGCCGATTTGTTCTGGATTTCGAATTAAGGTGGTGGACGAATTCTTCGACGAGATGTGAAATAAAGAGCTGCCGGAAGCCTTACTCCGAATAAAATTCTTGGTGTTTCCATATTTACCTGGAGCACGTTAGTGTGTTAATGTTGTTACCGTTATGCCTACAAAAAATTCTTGAAATTCCAGAGTCCAAAAACCTCTCAGTAGTTTATAACAGTTTTATCCGATGTCGAGGTTACATCTTTTTTATGGTAGGGGATATTTAAGTTAAGTAATGTTCACGTCGATTTGTCCGGCGTGTAATTTTTTAAAAAGTTTGAATCAATTTAATGAAACAATAGATCTATATTTTATGGAATATTCTGTATATAGCTAATTTATTTTTGTAATTGTGATTTTTAACCTTTTTTTAGAGTAAGAGTAGTATAAAAGAAGAAACTGCGAGCCAAAAAATAAAAAGATCGCAAAATCAAGGAAAATAACTTGCGAATGAAAACTTTTTGCGAGAAATAACTTTCGATAATTTGACGAGAAAATTAACTTTTCGCAATATGCAAAAATAACGTAAATTTGTCATAAAAATAACATTAACGATAAAAATCCACGAAGCCAATTTTTCAACATATTATAGTATATTTTTAGGGAGTAAACTTTTGCGATTAAGTTTTTTTCCACATTTTTCGTGGGCCTAGCTTTCGCGATTTAGACCGAAAATCGTGAAATATTTTTCTTTTAAACTAATCAGAGAAAGTTTGGTAGACTATTTTATGTTCACAGAAAACGAATTATTAGGTGTAAAAAGTTCTGGAAACATATTTTCATACTCCATGTCAGCATCTTTTTTAAAAAATCACAGTACCTACAACCATCCACATAATCTTTGAGACAAACTAGAAATTCTATCAAAAAACCAGAAATGGCCGTTGACGCAAATGTCCATTTTTCCAACTGAGACGGTTTAAACATGTAAAAAGCTATAATTAGCCTATAGCAGCACTGTAAGGATTCGTTCTAGTGAACTTTTCGGTTTCACTAGTTGAATTCAGAATTTCCTAAGAAGTCTTAAGTCGAAGCTAAAGCTGAAGTTCCGTGAGCCTGGAGGCAGTACGTCGAGTTTGAGAAGACTTGTGGTGCGAGTTTGTGAATTTTTTTTTGTCAAAAATCGAAAAGTCTCAATATTTATGTGAGTGATTGTAGTTAACGATAGAAAGCAGGGTTTTATGGGTAATTTTATCAGTGGTTTTTACTTTGACTTCTGATCACCCGATAGGGTAAGGAGAGGTTGGGAAATATTGTATACTGAAGTTTTTCTGCAGAAATCTTGTTCTTTTGCGTTAAATAAGTGGCGTGTAGAGGATAAAATATGTCAAGTTATCCTTTGCGGATATTAACTACCTTGTCATTTTTTGTCATTGTTGCCATTCGCGAAAATAAGTTCTCGCGAATTTTTGTAATTAGCTGAATTAAATTCTCGCGAATTTTTTTTTTTTAAAGTTATCCTTCTTATGAGTGGGCTTCTTATATTCTCGTCTTTAAAATTTTCCATTCGCGAAATTTAATTCCCGCGAAAATTTATTCCATTAAGGTATGTGGTTTGTTTTCTTTGGTTCAGAGTTATGTATATCAGATATAATATTTTATATTTTGTAAAAAGATTTGAGTTGTGACGAATATAATTTTACCCATTACAATGTCAAGAAATCAGTTTTTTTTCTGTTAATAAACAATCTGTTGTTTCTTGATTGTGCGTCCTGGGTACGACATTGCTACGTTTTTCTCAATGCTGGTGCGCACAATTTTTATGATTCAACTAAAGTTTACCACCCAAAAAACTGTGGACCAGCTGGTCTTATTAAGTGACAACTTCGTCCACAGGGTCTTGTGACCCCTGAGGCGTTATTACGAATATCAACTTTATCAACAAGGCAAAATGCCCTGGGAACGAGGTTGATTAAGTGACTAAAATAAGCCCCGATAGTTGAGCATTTGTGTTTGTAACCATACGACCGGCCTGTTTCACAATCTTGATGTTGTTCTGATCAATAGAGGTTTCATTATTACCAGAGCTAGAAAAGGGAATCAAAATGTCTCGGAAAGGATTACTTTACTTGTGTCTACACCACATTAACAACTGTAAATAATTTTGTGTGCAAACAAAAAATAAACCATAGTTACAAGGAGACTTTTAATTTCTAATTTCATTTGTAAAAAAAAGATAAATAAAAACATGTAACAAAACTTTCTAACCCTTTACAACTTTTTCTACGACTGGTTGGTTGATTTAAAATAAAGATCAGTCGAAAAGAAAACATGTTGTTTTGCGAAAAAAAAAAATAGCGGTATTGAAGTTTGTGAATAGACTCGAGAAATGTACAAAAAGCAGAATAAAAAATTGCAAACGTGGGAAATTTCAGGTTGCAAATTCGCAAACATTAATTCCGCATTGCTTTCTTCCCTTAAAGGGGCTACGGAACGGCTGTTGGTTTTCGACTTTAGTGACTTACACGAAAGTCGAGCTGATGGCAGCGAAAAACAAACTGGCTATTTTTCCGACATGTATGTAATTTACAGACTCGAACATATAGATATATCTAGAATTTTTATCTTCTCCAGCCTTGGTCATGTTTTCATCCAGAATGAGTCTCGCTGAAATATTTCTTTGAATATACTTTTCAAAAAAAAATATTGAACCAGCGAGCAAAGTGCGCTGGTCTGTTCATTGCGCAAAACGCGTTTGCCGGATTTTTAATATGTGCGCGGGATATACGGAATGTGATCATTTTAACCGGTTCGTAGCCCCTTTAAGGTAATTCCCATTTTGCCGACTTCTTTATAAGCGCTTCGCTCATGTAAAAAAAAAGCTACGCAAAACATTTCGTTTTTTCAAATACACGTATCACGAATACCAATTTATTGATTTCCGCCAGCGAATGCGGAATCTTTAAAATCGCCTGAGGAGATAGAGAGATAGATAGATAGAGACAGCGCAGCTAGGCTGGACGCCCGAAACTTATCCAGGCTAAAGATTTTTTTCTGAGAACGAGGCTAAAATGAGTTTTAAGCCAATAAGAATCCTAACAGTGCAACAGATTGTTTTATTATCCAATGAACAATACTTTATTTTAAAGTTTATATGCTATCGAAAGTTAAAGCTCGTGCAGTGTAGCATAATGAAGATCGTCTTATAATGCGCCATCTTTGATGTTACGTCATTTCTTTCTGTACAATTTTTCAAGCACGTAGACTAAAGCTATATTCAGCAGAACTAATTAATTAATTATTCATGATTTTATTTTTTATTTATTGAGTTGTATTTTAACATTGCAGGTTAGTTACAATAATAATTGAGAATAATCAATGATATGTTTACCCCATAATTCTCCGTTTTCAAGATCAACTTCAAATTTTAAAATCTTTTAGGCTAATAGCGGAAATCTTCAAGCCCCTGGGCTTCTTGTTTTTAATTAAAAAAGCATATATATACATAAAAAATATGTAAGAAAGTTTTGTATAAGTTTTTGTATAAAAATCACTTCTGTAGTTTTGAGAAAGCTTTGTCGATCGCCTCAAAAACCAACGCCACAGCAACAGCGCCTGGGTCAGGTTGCGTTAGATGCGTATCAGACACGTAACTTGCTCGGCCAGCTTTGGCGTGCATGCTCAAAGTAGAATCAGCCCCGGCACGAGTAGCCTGAAAAAAAGAAAAAAATATGTATAAATATACGCCAAGTATTTCAAACACACAATAACCAGGAGAAATACGTTTAAATACACGCCAAGTATTTCAAACACACAATAACCAGAAGAAATATGTATAAATACACGCCAAGTATTTCAAACACACAATAACCAGAAGAAATATGTATAAATATACGCCAAGTATTTCAAACACACAATAACCAGGAGAAATATGTATAAATACACGCCAAGTATTTCAAACACACAATAACCAGAAGAAATATGTATAAATACACGCCAAGTATTTCAAACACACAATAACCAGAAGAAATATGTATAAATACACGCCAAGTATTTCAAACACACAATAACCAGGAGAAATATGTATAAATACACGCCAAGTATTTCAAACACACAATAACCAGCAGAAATATGTATAAATACACGTCAAGTATTTCAAACATACAATAACCAGAAGAAATGTGTATAAATACACGTCAAGTATTTCAAACACACAATAACCAGCAGAAATATGTATAAATACACGTCAAGTATTTCAAACACACAATAACCAGCAGAAATATGTATAAATACACGCCAAGTATTTCAAACATACAATAACCAGGAGAAATATGTATAAATACACGCCAAGTATTTCAAACACACAATAACCAGAAGAAATATGTATAAATACACGCCAAGTATTTCAAACACACAATAACCAGGAGATATATGTATAAATACACGCCAAGTATTTCAAACACACAATAACCAGAAGAAATATGTATAAATACACGTCAAGTATTTCACACACACAATAACCAGCAGAAATATGTATAAATACACGTCAAGTATTTCAAACACACAATAACCAGGAGAAATATGTATAAATACACGCCAAGTATTTCAAACACACAATAACCAGGAGATATATGTATAAATACACGCCAAGTATTTCAAACACACAATAACCAGAAGAAATATGTATAAATACACGCCAAGTATTTCAAACACACAATAACCAGAAGAAATATGTATAAATACACGTCAAGTATTTCAAACACACAATAACCAGCAGAAATATGTATAAATACACGCCAAGTATTTCAAACACACAATAACCAGAAGAAATATGTATAAATACACGTCAAGTATTTCAAACACACAATAACCAGCAGAAATATGTATAAATACACGTCAAGTATTTCAAACACACAATAACCAGAAGAAATATGTATAAATACACGTCAAGTATTTCAAACACACAATAACCAGCAGAAATATGTATAAATACACGTCAAGTATTTCAAACACACAATAACCAGGAGAAATATGTATAAATACACGCCAAGTATTTCAAACACACAATAACCAGGAGATATATGTATAAATACACGCCAAGTATTTCAAACACACAATAACCAGAAGAAATATGTATAAATACACGTCAAGTATTTCAAACACACAATAACCAGCAGAAATATGTATAAATACACGTCAAGTATTTCAAACACACAATAACCAGGAGAAATATGTATAAATACACGCCAAGTATTTCAAACACACAATAACCAGGAGATATATGTATAAATACACGCCAAGTATTTCAAACACACAATAACCAGAAGAAATATGTATAAATACACGTCAAGTATTTCAAACACACAATAACCAGGAGAAATATGTATAAATACACGCCAAGTATTTCAAACACACAATAACCAGGAGAAATATGTATAAATACACGCCAAGTATTTCAAACACACAATAACCAGGAGATATATGTATAAATACACGCCAAGTATTTCAAACACACAATAACCAGAAGAATATGTATAAATACACGTCAAGTATTTCAAACACACAATAACCAGCAGAAATATGTATAAATACACGTCAAGTATTTCAAACACACAATAACCAGGAGATATATGTATAAATACACGCCAAGTATTTCAAACACACAATAACCAGAAGAAATATGTATAAATACACGCCAAGTATTTCAAACACACAATAACCAGCAGAAATATGTATAAATACACGTCAAGTATTTCAAACACACAATAACCAGGAGAAATATGTATAAATACACGCCAAGTATTTCAAACACACAATAACCAGAAGAAATATGTATAAATACACGCCAAGTATTTCAAACACACAATAACCAGCAGAAATATGTATAAATACACGTCAAGTATTTCAAACACACAATAACCAGGAGAAATATGTATAAATACACGCCAAGTATTTCAAACACACAATAACCAGGAAAAATATGTATAAATATACGCCAAGTATTTCAAACACACAATAACCAGGAGAAATATGTATAAATACACGCCACGTATTTCAAACACACAATAACCAGAAGAAATATGTATAAATACACGTCAAGTATTTCAAACACACAATAACCAGAAGAAATGTGTATAAATACACGCCAAGTATTTCAAACACACAATAACCAGAAGAAATATGTATAAATACACGCCACGTATTTCAAACACACAATAACCAGAAGAAATATGTATAAATACACGCCAAGTATTTCAAACACACAATAACCAGAAGAAATATGTATAAATACACGCCACGTATTTCAAACACACAATAACCAGAAGAAATATGTATAAATACACGCCAAGTATTTCAAACACACAATAACCAGAAGAAATGTGTATAAATATACGCCAAGTATTTCAAACACACAATAACCAGAAGAAATATGTATAAATACACCCCACGTATTTCAAACACACAATAACCAGAAGAAATATGTATAAATACACGCCAAGTATTTCAAACACACAATAACCAGAAGAAATATGTATAAATACACGCCAAGTATTTCAAACACACAATAACCAGAAGAAATATGTTTGAATTAATGTGAATATCCGAATTCACCTAAAAATTAGTCGTGGGCGTGCGCTACATGTAGACGTTTCCATAATATAGAACATTTTACAAACAAAATTCTTTGCAGGAGATTACCTTTGCAGCCATCGTAAGCATCTCCTTCGCCGAGACTTTTGATTTCAAAGATTCTCCCATCGAGTAAAAGCACGGGCATAAGGCGTCCAACTAAATTTAAAATTTGGATGAAATAGTTAAAACATATTTTGCATGAACACAAAAATATTAAAGGAGAATATTTTCACATAAAATATGCTTGTTGTTGATAGAAGAAAACTCTCAACAATAACGTAATTTACTTATTGTTATGTTCCATTATTACGGCACCCGAAAAAACCTTACCATTGTTCGGTCACCCTCCTCCGCACCGCCGTACCTAAGAGATAAAAACAGAATTGAGAACTCCAATTCTTGAACTATCATAACAATCTACTGAATAATAAAATGCTTGTACTTCTTCATAACTGCTATGCCTTGTTCTAATGCGCTGATGAAATCTTCCATGTTTGTATCACGTGTCAAGCGATTTGCAGCAGCGGTAAACAACAAACTGATTAGCTGAAATAAACAAAATAAAAATAATATGAAAAGTAAACAAACACAAATAGGATAAATTATTAAGATTTCGGATCGTATCCGAATTCTTATTGAAACCGGCCGATTTTCCTCCTTTTTCTTTTTTTCTTCGTCCGGCAATTTGATCAAAGCGCCATCGATGCCGTTTCCGTTGTTGGGGCAACGTCTTGTAATGACGTATAATGCAACCAATCAGGTTCGAGTATTTTTTGTGACGGAAAGGACCACCAATCAGGTTCAGGCCAGCTTGCTTTGCGTTGAAGAATAATCCCGGGGGTTGTACCCAAAATATATCTCAATTTTTGACACATTATAGTTCACACAAAATTATTTAAAAGTAATAAAAGTATTAAATAACGTTACATTTACGGTAAAAAGGCTATTTCGTTCATACGGGACGCTAGTAGTTTGTATTGCTACTTCCTTTATTCTCCTCATGTGTTACCCCCTTGTCATAAAAGCAGAATATACTGACGTAAACATAAAGTTTGTTTTCATGATAGCGTTTTCAGCGAGAAAACTACGGGCATTTCTATCAGGTAATGTTCTGATCTGATAAGCTTTTCTGAGTAAAATCGTCACATGAGTGATATCCAGCTAGCTTCTTTATTTCCACTCACAAGCTAAGCCGAACTAACAAGCAGCTTTTTAGAGGGAGATGTTCTCCAGGAGATATATTTATTTTCCATCTTTCTCTAGCAATCCACCATGCAACTTTTTGTTGAGTATCATTTGACGTTGTAAAAATGTTGTAAAATATGTGGATGTACTTTGAAAGTGGCAAAATTAAGGACTTAAATAGTGAAGCTGATATGATACTGAAAATGGAATAGTATGCAACCACTTGCATGTTAGATAAGAAGAACTTTACTGGAATTTTGAAGTTATTATGACAGTTCCATGGAACTCTGAACAATGAAGAAATATCTTCCGTATTCCGTTTGCTGTAAGATGGAACATTAATTAATACCCATATCGGAAAGTTTTTTAAAGCGTTTTTTGAGATATGGCGTACATGTCGAATACAGCAATGTGCAGTTAATCTTCAAATTACATCTCATGTGCTTTTTATCGAATATGAAGTGCTATTTGGAATAAGGTACAACACACGTCCTTGTTCTTCAATCATAATTTAATACCATTGTTGAATTCATCAAATAGTTCCACATGCATATTCCAATACCATGGCAATGCAATAGCGATGGAAATAGCTTCATTAAAACAAATTTCACCCTCTTAGTATTTTCCCTCTATATGCGCGATAATTGAAAAAAAAAAGGTTTATTAAATATATTTTGTACCCTCAGCATGATATAATGTTCTGAAGTTCTCATTTCATATATATATGTATGAATATATAGTGAAGATGTAATTTAGAACAGGCTAAGACCTCACGCACTTATTGGCCATATTCAAGAACATTTTTGACTTTAACGTAAAAAATGTACAGAAGGTTCGATGGAAGTGGCCGAACGCAAGCTACGAATCCGAAATCTTTAAGCCTGCAAGGGCTTTTTATTTCATACTTACAGCACCAGATGATCCACCCATGGTTGTCTCTACTTCTTTCGCTATCGACAAAAACAATTCCCTGGGTGAATTAACAGGAAGTTGAAGGTGGTTTTCATCGGAAAGCTTCAGGAATAAACCTAAAATTATTACGAGAAACTTTTGTGTTCAGAGTAATCTGTGACAAATCATTGAAATAAGAAGAGTGAGAGCACTTCAAATGCAATCAAGTAAATGTCGCAATCGCGCTCCTTTAGTATGTTTTATTTACAAAAGAGGGCAACTTTAATTTTGAATTCCAGTCTTGGTTGCTAAGGGCAAATGTTTGACTTACATTTAGACCCAAATCCTAGCCTTAGCCCTTAGCAATTGAATTGCGTATAAAAGTGTCCAATTTTAGAAAGAAGGCTGGCTATGACTAATGGGGACCAGTGGAAAACCTTCTAAAGAATGTTCAAATAGATTAGCTACGGAAGTACAAAAAATAAACTTCACTGGTTTCAGGTTCCGATGTAAGGTTGATCAGAAATTGCAGGCTTTTGCAATTTGCAAAAAAGTTTCCAAGTGTCCTGTTTTAAGCCCTGACTACTCCCGGCTATTCCAGGCTATTCCAAGTTTTTCAGACTAAGTGGCAACCCTGAATATACATCTCAATGCTTTCACGACAAAAAGATATAATGTTGTTACCAGAGTAAATTGAAAAAAAAATTCTGTCTTTTTACTTAACAGTGGTCACACAAACTAGGTTTAAACAATAAAATGCAAGTAATTGGTTACCTTTCGCCCCTCTTGCAAGTGTTGTTCCAGTATCTCCATCTCCCCCAGCTCGATCAAGTTCATTTAATTTACTCTCATTATCAATCAATGTTGTACACGCTTTCTTCACACAGTGGTACAAAGGAATACCTATTGATAAAGAAAAAGACTCTGGTAACATTGACACAGAAAACACAAACAAAACATTTCTTTAATAGACCTTATAAAGCTAACCAGTTTCTTAACACAAAATATCATATACTCATGCAACTCTACAAACAGTGAAATCACATTTTCACGCATTGCATTATCATCATCACACACTACATTATAACTTGGAGGTCATCCAAGATTATAATTAGCATTACATATCACATCATTACTGCATTTACACATTACATCATCACCGTGTGTTATATTATATTCTAACGCGTGACATTGTTTTACCTTCATCATCACACAAGTGTTTTTACTTATAGTTTCTGTGTTCTTAAAAATAGGGTAGTCATCCATGATGAACTTGACCATGGAAGTTTTGAAAGATTTACACCAGACACTAAATATTTCTGTTAACCAACTGTTCTGGGTTTGGGTTTGGAAAGAGAGGGGGGATGGTGGGAGAGGGGAAGAGGTTTGAAATACCAAATTTCGGAAAATTTCCATACCCATTTTAATTAACTAACCATCGTCATATTAGTCGCTACCTTATGCGGAGTATTCTTTTTACTTCATAAATTGTAAAATCTCATACCTATTCCTTCTGCTTTCTCATTCCACTCTTGATTTCCTTCTTCAGTCTTCTTGCAAGTTATCGTTATATCATTGATGTCGTTTATTAATCCATCGTACTGCCATGCAGGTGCTGAACACGGGGCATCTAAATATTTTAGGTGCATTATTTTGTGGAGGAGAACATAATTTCCGTATTCAAATTACTATAAGACGAATCAAACTAGGCCAGAGAATCTTCGGTGTCCATGGTGATACAATCCTTCGTAGGAATACATAAGTATTTTCATGAATAGAAAGGTAGAATAAAACGTATACCTAGATATTTTATTCTTTCATCATTTAACAGCATAATTGTGAGAGATACACCCGCCATTTCCATTGATGTCACAAACGCGCCGACATAACAACGCTTTACAACAACTTTTAACGATGCTAAAGAAAACAAGAACAACATACTCTTCTTCAACTTTTACAAGAAAAAGATTTTTTGTTGGACGATGGCCAAGAAGACAAGGAGCCTCTTAAACTTAACAACAAAACAGTTAAACGCCTTGACTGCTTAGTTAACTAGGACTTTATAAAACACATACAAACAATCCACTAATAGACAAGTTCAGAAAACAAAACAAAAACGTACCAACCTAAATATTCTAATGCTTCTTTTGCAATGATGGTAAGTTCGAGATTGGACGTCCCTCCAAGATTGTTAACTATCACTGAAACCTCTTTGCCTGGATGTGAGAAAAAAATGTAATAATAAAATAAAAGAAGTATCTCTCAATACCTTTGTTTAATCTTTCACTGCGTGACACTTTTCAAAGTCCGTCAACTAACTATTAGGGAGCTTACGCAACTCGGTTTTGCGACGGACTGTGTACCTGAATCGATCAAGAATTTTTAATAGATCAGGAAATAGTCGACCGGCGGAATTGACCTGCGCCGTCTTCTTTTGTCTGGTCCATAGTGGTTAGAACTTTAAGACACGACAGGTTTAAGCTTATATACTCAATCGATCAGGTCCAAATATCAATGTAAACAGCGCAAAATTAAAATAGTACTAAAATAAAAATAAAAGAAAAAGAAACAACTTAATTTTTTTTCAAAAAAATTGTCGGCGCCTTTATTTTTATTTTCTTTGAAAATTGATTGTGCCTAACTCCAACAGCAAATCCTCCATCTTGTTTTCATGATGTGGCATTTAATTTGGCGAAATCATTTTTTTTAAAAAAACACATTGAGGACAGACTGCGAATACTGGTAACCATGGAAACAAAAACTCGCAGTCAATCCTCGGTTCGTTTGTGAAAGTTCCCTATAACTTCGCAGCTGAGTGAAATATAGTCTTACACGGATATATTCAACAAAAAATGAACACGCAACATCTGTTTTATTCTAAACCCAGTTGATCTTTGTTTTTTTCGTTTTGAATTAAATCTCTGTGTTTTCACAAATGAAAAAGTGTTTGTAGATGTTCATGAAGTTTCCGCCGTAATTATTTTAGAATACTTTTAACTAATCAGGTATAGTAATTGACTTTAAAATAAGTGAAATTAGACGATTCGAAAAATTAAATAATAGGGGTGGAATATCATGAATTATTCCATAGACGGGAGAAACATACGTATTTTATGTAGTTCCAGGTAAATTAGAAAAAAACGAGTGTAAATCGATTTTCAAAAAGGAGAAAAAAATCTAAATTTCGCAAGAATTAATTTTCGTGAACCTCACGAATAGCGAGTATCCGATAATTTTCGCGGGAACTAATTTTTGCAAAATGATAAAGACTCGCGAAAATTAATTTCCTCAAGGCAGCTGTCTACATTAATTTGTTTTAACTAAAAAAAAATTGTGTTGGAAGTTTAAAAAAGAAAAAAAACAGACATTAGGGGATAAGTCGCGTGTTTTAGTATGTTGTAAGATGAAAATATTTTTTTAAAGGAATGTTTCATTTAAAAATATTTAATTTAATGGGTAAAACATCAGATAAAGAGAAAAACAGGTAACGTACCATGTCTACAAAGGTACATAAAAATTAGAATGAATCAACAATATGCCCTTTTCACCCGAAATTTATCCTGCTCCAAAATTTGGGTCCTCTATTTATATACATCCTTAAAAATAGGTCATGCAATTGTATCTTGTATAAAAATTCAAGTCTTCTTACAAAAGTTTCACCGACGTATATCATTTTTGATGTTCTTTTTTTCCGCCAACAGTGCACGTGTCTGGAATTCCAAGAAAATTTCCTTTTGCATTATCTTTTAGAAGACAATAACGATATTGAAATCATGTAAAAAATATTTAAAAAAAAGTGTTGCAACTATCAAATGGGTTTACTAACCAAGATTGAATATTGGAATATTTTAATATCTACATTAGAAGTTTTCAGGGCTACAAAACAAAATCCAGGGCAGAATTTAAGATTTCAAAAATATTACTAAAATAATAGTAGGTACCTTCAATAGATGGTAAAAATTCACTGTTCCATAGATGATCAATCATTTGTTTGACCAACGTTGATGCAGAGCTAATCTAGAATACAAGTAGAGTCTGTCTGTCTGTCCGTCTGTCACGCAAAATGGTAGCTTAGCTGCGACGGGCGAGCCCGTGGATTTTTCCACGGGCTAACGACTAGTGTTTTATAATCAGTTCTTCTCTTGAAATAGTGAAAAATGTGCATGCATGTATTGATTAAATTCAAAATACTAATAAAAACATAAAAATAATTAACTGTAATTGTCAGTACGTAAAATTCGTGGTATATTGGTCAAGAAAGAAAGAAGAAAATATGGCACTCTAAAATAGATGTACAATCTAATCATACTATGGAATGCTTAAAGAATGGATCTCAACAATACACGCTCCTTATTAATCTTGTTGCAATGAGGCTTCCACTCTGATAAATCATAACACAAATTACAACGATTAGTTCAAATAAAAAGAAAGTCGAAAAAAAACTGTACCTTCACTTGTGCTACACCAGCTTCTCCGTGTATACCTAAAAAACAATCTCAATAGTTTTTGCTGATGTCAATAAAATATGTTCCTTGTTGAAAACATTAGTAGCACAACAAAATATATTCGTCACTATTTCATATAAATAAGCGTTCTGAATTTTATAGGGAAGAAACTTTGTTTGGTCAATTTTTGAAACTAGCCAATTCACCTTCGATTAAACAAAGAGATACACTCTTTTTTTTTAAATAATCCAAATGTAAACAAATGCCTAATTCAAACAATCGCACCAAAAAATACTAAAATTGTAAAAACTTAAATGATATATAATAGCATAAATGGTATAAATGAAATAAATACTTCCAGAATAAAATTTGCTTAACATGAACTTACCCAGGTAAAAAAGACTTAACAATTTTTGGGGACTTTTTTCCTTAAATAGCTAAACAGCGTTTGGGGCGAAGTGCATAAAATAATTGTTTGTAACAAAAAGGTCGTACAAAATTTATAAGAAAAAATATCTCCCATTAATTTCAGCAGTCATTTTAACCAAGAAGCAAATATAAGTTTACGATAAGAGAATCTCTATTTGTATTCTATAGTAATCTCAAAAACAAAAAAATGTTTTACTAACCTAAACCAAATTCAACAGTATCATCAGCTATGCTAAAGTTAGCTGGCTTTCCAGGTATTGAACAGGGTGATAAACTGATGCTAATTGTACCTAAAAGTGGAATAAAATAAAACCTATAGAAAGAGGAAACTCAAACTGGTAATAATGCAATAGTTTTTCATTAACAACAATACCCATCTCTGATGTAGCTGTGTTTAAAAATGCAACAATTTCTGATAAAGACTTCCCTTCTTCTGCCATTGCACCAGCCATCTAAAAAAATACATTTCACTGTCTCATGTTCAATATTCCATTATTGAAAAACCTCACAGAAAACCCTGGAATACTTATAATCGAAATGCATATGAAAATCATGCCAAAACATATAAATATTCAAACGATATAAGAAACAAAATTTTAGGGATTGTTCCCGTAAACGTCTGGAAATACAAGAAGTTGTGTGGGGGCCAATGTTGCCTATAATAAAGCTTGATGCGATGAAGCTTGCTGCGATGAACTGTATATAAAGCTCTTAGAAATACTACAATAAAAACATGCATAACAATGTTGTGAGAGACATTTCATAGAAATGGTAACATAAATATCTGGGAATCTAGTCATGTCCAAAACAACTGCATCCTTCAAGATTAAAAATTGTTAAAATCACAGCTCAGCTTTTATTACTAGGCAGTGAAATTCGATCATATATATAGAAAAACCATTTAAAATCCAAATTTCAATACACAGTCAAAAAAACATCTGCCATATTCCAGTACTACTATATTGCCAGTAAAATCCAAAAATTTTAAGTGATATAGCCACTTGTCATACAAGGTATGTTAAAAAAATTGTGACTGGATACAATAATGATGAATGTAGTGTTTCCTTGACAATAACATCAACGCAAGGTTTATACCAGAAGTTTCTTAGCATATTTTCACAAATCATTTTATTTATTATGTTATTGGATTGACATACCATTCGCTTATGCAATTCACTTGACAATTGGTCTCATACAGACTAACTTTTTATTTCCATTTTTACTCATCATTAGTCAAGTCAAATGTAAAAAGATATATGTCTAGTATGTTAAAACATGCAAATAAAAATGAGTTATTACAACGTACTTTGTGTATAAAGACAGTTCCACATAAACCTCTCCGGCCTGCACTTTTATCTTTACTTGTCAATGCACAATCTTCTCCAACTACAACCATTTCAACATTAATCCCTTGTGACTTTGCTACTTCAGCAGCTTTCCCAAAATTTAAACGGTCACCTAAAGTACGAAATTATTTTTCCTATAATGAATGTGTAAAATATTTTATGTTGTTGACATGCAGCCATTGCTTAACATCTCTATCATCTTCAAATTTAATTGGACACTAATGTAAATATGAAGGAAGATTCAAATATCCCCCATTTTGAAAGCCAAAACTAATTACTGTTAAATACATTCGCCAGACCACCATTGATGTAACATTCTTCATCAATACTCATTAAAATATCACAATCAAAACACTTTTATTGGTATAAGTAAACCTGCACATTAGCTTCCCAAGTGATGCAAAGATGATGGATCGAGTGGGACTTGAACCCACGACCTCTCCATCCATCATCTTTGCTGCACTCAGAAAGCTAATGTGTAGGTTTATTCATACGCATACATCTCACATATGCACTGTTGTTTCTATAAAGCACATTTAACAAACCATTTATGATTGCGCAAAAAGATAGATTTCGAAAAAATTCCAACAAAAACATTTTAGACGTAACTGACCTGTGTAGTTTTTAACAATTAGCAAGACTCCAGCATCATTGGAGCAAGTTACGATTGTATTTAATATAGACGCTGATGAAGGCGATGTAAACACATCACCACAAACTGCTGCAGTTAACATTCCTCTTCCTACATAACCAACATGAGCTGGTTCATGACCAGACCCACCACCTATGAAAACATCAATAGTGGTCATAACTGTACTAATAATAATTACCTGTGTAGTTTGTGAGTATCAAAAGAACACCAGCTGAGTTAGAACAGTATTGGATGGCATGAATAATTGATAATGACGATGGAGCAGCAAAAACATCCCCAACAACACTTGCTGTCAGCAAGCCTTTTCCAACGTATCCAATTGCAAATGGCTCGTGTCCACTTCCTCCACCTTTTTGTTGGAAGTACTAATATAAGCAACTAAAATTTCTAAAGAAAGCTCTTATCGATTTATATCTTTCAGTCAGGCATCGTATCATAGTAAAAAAAGCGTGCACAAACAATTCGTGAGATTTAAATCAACATATTTCTTATTAATTCAGAATTAATTAATTTCTCTTAAGAATTTTATTACTTCAGAGAATACAAAAGAAATATTGATGTCCACGTTTACCGATTCTTTTTTGCTAACTTCGAGAAGTAAGTTGTTACATACCTGTGATCAAGACAACTTTTTCTTCTTTCGTAAAAGTTTCAATATCACTTCTGAGTATCACGTTCCAACTTTCCAGAAGCTTCGCATTGGCATGTGCTAATACAAACCCTTTCAAACTGTCAACAACGCAATTATTAGGTGTATTGACAAGCTTCTTGGAAATAGATTTGTTTTCTGATGCAAGTTTATCATTTTGTTGCCCCATGATTTTTACTAAAAATAATATTATTTATTTATTTAATTTGTTCAAGCATTATGGATGCCACAAAATTTTTTAGCAGAACAACACAAGGCTTAGAAAGTTATTGCAAGCTGTTGGAGCACTCACAGTATGTTATTATCTTTATATTCTACAACCTTTTAGCTAATGAAAACATACTTACGCAAACCTTTGCAACTCCAGCCTATTGCAGATCACAGCTACATAAAAGTAAGTTTACTTCACAGAAACATGGGTTTCTAGTATGTTTACTATTAATAATGCATATTTAATAAAAACAACGGCAAGTTAAGAAAAAAGGCTTTTAACGAAAGATCAAAATTTAAGCATCAGCAATTTCAGAATTTTCATTTACTTTACAAATTGGTTTAATTATAGGAACAATTCTATCAATCCGTATGATTTGGGAACATAGCTCCAAAACATTTTTCACAAGTAGCACCTTTGAACTCAATGGTTCATACACCTCAATACCACTTGCATCAACAAAATCACCAGTTTTGACATTTATTCCAACCAAATTTAATTCCGTAGTCGAAGCACTGTCTATTCTACATGGAAGATAATGAAGAAATCTTTTCGCTTTATGCTTACTCGAGTTTCCAAATAATAGTTTAGGAATAGTAAATAAACTTTCTGTTAATATGTGCTGCAATGTCTTATCAAAAGTAGGGTCACGCACTAAAATCTCGGAACAGTTATTTGCCAAAAACATTTCAAATACACCACAAGCTGGCATCACAGAGCATGTAGCATGGTCTGAATTGAAACATTGAGATAACATTTTTAACAAGTTATGAATGGTCTCTGAATATTCTCTGCCAATTCCATCTGAATGTGGACATAAGAGAATTTGTAAATTTGGTCGCTTCTTGTTAGTTAAAACAGCTGGTCCAAGATGGCAGCATAATTGTTTACCAAGTGTACATGATTTAAAAAAAGAGATCTGACCAATCACATTTTTTTCGAGAGAGAAGATATCACACAAACCAGAAAGAAATGATGTTTCGTACAAAGAACATAGATGTAGTAAATCATCTTTTAACACATGTTCAACATACGCTATACGATTTGATTGCAACAAAAAACCAAGTTGTTTGGGTATTGACTGCTCAGCAAAAATGACGTTGATTTTCTTATGCTTCAAAACGTTGATTATGTTTTGGTAGCTTATCACTGTAGCATCTAGTTGGGCTTGAATTGAACAGTCTTTAGTCAAGTTTAGAAAAATATCATCACCACTTGTACGCGAAAGATCTCCACATAACACAATAAAACAACAATTCTGCCAATCAATACGGGAAGGGACACATTCTCTTTCGATAATAGCACCAATAATTACTCTCGAATAATTTAAAGGTAAACCATGTACATTGACACAAACCATTTCAAAGTTATATATCAGATATTCGAGATTTTCAAAAGTAAAACTTAGTATTTTAAAAATGTCTTTTATGATTCCTTTGATAATATTTTTTGTTTGCATGTTATGTTTATTTGCTAACGATGCTTCTAAAACACCATCAAAATAGTTCTCATATAACTCATCAGGATCAAGATTCAACGACTTTAAATGTTCATTCAAAGCAAAATAAATAACATCTAACAAGAGAGAAGATGCTATTTTTGTAAAAGACATACTCAACCAACTGAGCAAGTTCTGCATATCTCTTGCTCTTGTTGATGAGACGTCATTAATGAATTTAGAATGTATTGATTCAATCAGATGCGTTAAAACAAGTGCATATGTCTTGCATAAATCACCAGTACACCGTGAAAAGCAGTCAATGTTGTTTTTTATTAATGCACCTATGGGATGTTTAATTTCAAGTTGACGTAAGACAGATAAACCACTCTTCGTAACATACGTCTTACCAGTGTTGCTTTTTAATAATATATCTTTTCCATATGGTCCAAACGATGGTTCAAGTACCATTCGTAATTCTTGTAAACATTTTAGGGCTGATTTAATTCCTTCTGCCATTATTCACCTAAAGCATTAACTAGTTTAATATGTTATAACAACATCAGGTAAAAACTTTTTCTGTGTTAATGACTGCCGGCTTCAGTAAAAACTTTAATAAAAGCATTGATCTAACACGCAACAATACACACACATAATGGACATTATGCCTGTCTCTAGACTGGTTATTATAATACTGAAACATTTCCCTCCCTAAAATACTAGAATTAAAGAAAATTATAAATTTATGAAACATTTTATTTAATATATCAATATTCAGTGAGTTTTACAAGATCGTACTATCAGCAGTAATTGCTTGTCAGTAAAAAAAAATATGACGTAACACACAAACAACAAAAAGTACCAATTAAAAAAAACTAAAACAAACAATAAAATTTTATATAAACAAAGTAATTGAAAGACAAACATACACAGCACAATGCACAATGTCTGAAATGTTTGTTTCCTGCACTGAATTTACTACAGAGCATGTTTTAAAATATACTATTCGATTTATACAATTACCATTTAGTTAACGGAAATTAGTTGCCTTATAATAAAACTTTGTTTTACAAACATTGTTATTGTTACATGCAAATGTATTACAAAAGGATATAAAAATAACTTGTGGTAAATTGATATAAGCAGAAATGGCCTAAAATTAAAAAAAAAATCGAACATTTTATTTAAAACAAAAATATTTAAAAAATAGACAATGTTTGGAGACATAAAGTCAATTTTTTCCATTAATTTTGCCACTGCAACACACTGATCAATAAAAAGACGTCATTTATCACTCAAATTGTAATTTCAGAAAGAAAATATGCAAACTTGTATTAAGACAGCAGAAGCAAAATTCTCTAAAAACAGGATTACTCTTTCTTAATTAAATATCATAGGTTATATTTTTGCAATCAGTTTCATCAGAATTAATCTACATTTTCATTTTAATTATTGCCCTACACAATTTTTTAATAAGAACAAACAGTACAAAAATTAGTTTCTATTGAAATGTACCTGGTAGCTTTGAAAGTTCATAGCGTTTAGAGCAGACTTTTCAACCAATCAAAATTCCACGCAAACTCTGCCAATATCCTTAATCTAAAGCAAACTATTTGAAGCCTAGTGTTCTTATAAAAAATTGTGTATACTTTATTACAAATTGAAATTTAAAGTATATAGATCAAATAACAATAATTGATAAAAAATTAACAGAATAAAGACTTTCTTAAAACATTTTTAAACAAGGTACAAGTTTCATCTCAGTCATAAGTTAACTAAGAACATAATTAAAGCTCGTGCATATCCGCATTTTATAACCTAAGCATTATTAAAAACGTTTATTGCCATATCTGTCATCCAACGCTCCACAAAAAAAATATTGCTTAGAAAAATATAGGAAAAGATAAGAAATGTTCTGCTAGAGACAAAAATCTGCAATATGCCATTTTATTATCATAAAAAGAACAAAATCAAGAATTTCTCATAACATAATCAATAACAAAATCAAAAATTTCACTCACGACCATGTAAAACCATGATGCATGAATAAGGCAGGTTTCTACTTAAACAAAATTGGTTAAATCGGCAGACGCAAAAACAAGATTGCTTTCTACTTTTTGTTGATCAACGTCAGTCGATTCAACTACTTTTCTTTAAGTGGAAACCCACCTTAAGATCAGTACATTGATATATCTTCTAATTTTTATTTGTTCAAGTTTTTTCACACTATTAACAACATTTTCTTTACACATTGAGCTTGTCTGCTTATCCTGTGGTTATTCATAACAATTTTACAATTAAACTTTATTGGACTTGATAGGCAAAAAATCACTCTACATCCTGTGTAACTGGTCAATATGGGTTGGTGGTGTCTGCTGATGTAGAATATAGTAATGGAGGGGTGGTTCCCCGTATATGGTGGGATGCGAAACTTGCCGGTGAGCCTGTGTTACCCATTGGTGGAACAGAGCCATAACAATCAATATTTTTGCGTAAAATACTGTGCTCATTGATACTCTTTCTATTCTTTGGACTGCCATACGATCTTGGACTTCCAAAGGGTGGAATATCAAGTAAGCTAAGCAAAACAAAAGTCAATTATGCAATAGACATTTTTTTAAGAAGTTATGTTTAAAGAAAGCAGAAAATATATATAAAATTAATTTTATACGTACCCTCCATAGGAAAAACCGGGTGGTGTATTGTAGGCAATGGATAAATCATCATCAGAATCGTACCGATTTGGATTATCAAAGAAGAAGGTCTTGCTGTGAAAACTGTCAGATTTGATTGAAGAAGAAGACTATGAAATAAATGAAATAATTGTTTTTCAATATAAAAACATTAAAATATAAGTGAAAACAAAGTAGTTCTTAAAATAAAAAAAGATATGCATATAATGCTTACATTTTATATTTCAGGCTTGACATGTTATTAGAATAAAAGAATTTTATGTAAAGAACTGTTCTGTAGGTTGCTTGTTAGAATATTTAAGTTTAAGCTTTAGATTATTTAAGTGTTTCATTTAAGGGTGCTCAGCCCTTAGTAACTTAGTTGTTTTTAAGATAAGAATGAGCAACCACACATTCAATATATCATCCAAAAGTAAAATCAGAAAACAGGAAATGCGTTATTTGTTTTTCACAGTTACTAAAGCAACTAAAAATCCATACAATCCTTATTCAGCTCTTACTGTATTTCATGTTTATATTATAAACACATACACTGGATTGAAACCGAATTTCGATCACTGGTAACATCAAACTTACAATTCTGCAATCTGGCTGCCTCACACGAAAAAACCAAACAGTAGTAAAAGTTGGCAGCAACTCCCAAATAAAGAGTACAATGCCAAATGAAATGAATGCATAATCTTCTGTTGTATGTTTCACAATACCATCATAACCAACTTCACCCTAAAAACATAAATTAAAGTCACAGATATTATTAAGCACCAACCATAAATATGTCCCAAAATTCTGCTATAACAGGGCTTTCTTTAAATATTTGTGATGCTCCCTAGGAAAATCGACCACTTCTATTTTGAAAAAATAATAAAATAATTTTGAATAAAAATACAAAATACGAAATTTGTATTTTCAAAATAAGAGGTTAACTGTGTAACTAATAATAGTTTCAAATGATATGTTTTTTTCGAAATGCAGTGTTATTTTTAAGCTTTGTAATATCTAGTTTTGATAATTTAAAATGCAGTACATGAATGTTTAACGTTTACAGGGGCATGTTGTCATGTTTTAGAACTTCTGTGCTTCTTAAGGCAGGCTAAATATATCCAAATATCTATATTCTAAATATCTTGTCATGAATTCTTTGTACATATGCTTGTGTGATTGAATAACGTAAAGAGACAAGTTGATGTCAATTTCATTCCATATAAAGTTTAAAGGGATCCGAGGTACTTTTACAAATTGGACTCATCTTAAAGATTTGCATGAGAAATGCTGAAAGATATATTCACTTTTTGTTAAAACTTCTTGTAACTCAAGATATAGCTTTTTAAATATTTATTTTCGCCATCTTGGTTATCTTCGACCTTCTTCTTCGTTAAAAACTTTTTTAGTGGCACGTGACCCTGTTACGTAATATTTCAGTAGCGCTTTAATTATTACTGACTGTTATAGCCAGAACAGATACCCTCGCGCGGCAAAGTGAAACGAAAGCTCTCTACGAACGATTATTTTTTTTTAAAAAAATTAAAATAATTCTGCATAAAGTTCTTTACGAACGATTATTTTTTTAAAAAAAATAGAAATAATTCTGCATATGTTCTCACATAGCTGAGCAATCAAACGAAAAATAAAATGTGCATGATTTTTATTTCAAAGGATTTTTATTTGAGACACAGGTTGTGAAAGTTACTGATTATTCAACATGCCACTACAACCTTTGTAATTTGAGACTGCACTCGGCATTTGCCGACGTAATTACCGACATAATTTCAAAACATGTACCTTCGCGTCAGCAATTATTTGACATGGTAAAATCGCACATAAAAAGTATTTGTTTTTCCAGAGCATAGTTCAGTTGCGTCCTACGTCAAGGCACGAACAACAAACTTTTAGCAAAAAATCAGTTAGTTTTGTGCTTCAACTGCATCATTAAAAAAACAGTTTGTCACCTCTCGTTGAACTTTAATATTTACGCAATTAACTATTATTATTTTATTTTTTATTTTTATTTGCTTTTCTCCGGTAAAAAAAAAAAAAATTATTTAGGAGGTAGCTAAAACATTTTTTTGTGTTTTGTTAAGTTTAAAAATTTAGAAGCCGCCACAGTATTCTAATAAGTGCGAATATAGCCACAGCAGTTATTTGTCGATGCTAAAAATGGCGAATTATAAGGGTTTCGTTGGACATTAATGTATGATGTATGCTTTTAAAAGGTCTAATCATGGAGGCGCAGAGCAGCGTTGATGTTTGCGCTACATATTGGAAAAACATCATAAGAAAACAAACTTTAATTAGACAGTAATTTCTGTCTCTTTCTGTATCGTGGGATGAATTAAAGTAGTATTCTTTTCTACTGATTTTTTAATATTTTTCAATAAAAAATATATCCATCTACTGAGTAACTTTAAGTAAAGGTAACCTCGTCCCCAAGGATTGTTGAGAACAAGGTTGGCAATACTCACTTGAGCATCATACCCCGCCTAGGTCGACAGGTTATAGATCAGTAATTTTTACAACCTGTTTGTTGAAATAAATTCTTTTAAATTTGAAATAAAAGAAATCATGCACACACCTGCTGCTAATATCTTATTTTTTTGTTTTATTGCGTAGACAGCTAGTATATCATGTGGAAGGTACGTTGGATTTTTTTAACTTTGTTGCGACAGTATATTAATTGTTTTCGGCAATGAAAGTCATTAATTTGTGAGCGCTACTGAAATATTACGTAACAGGGTCACATGCCACTAAAAAGGACTGGAGCTAGTCTGAAATTTTTAACCAACAAGAAGATCGAAGCGGCCATCAAGGTGGCAAGAAAAACAAATATTTAAAAAACGATATCTGGGGTTACATGAACTTTTAACAAAAAGTGAATATGTCATTGGGAATTTCTTATGAAAATCTTTCAGGTAAGTGCAACTTGTAAAAGTAAGTCAGGATCCCTTTAACAAACCAAATGAGAAACATTTAGAACAAAATACAGCATTTTTAAGTTTCAAAGGATTGTTTTCTCATCACTTTAGAATAATACAGGGATTTAAAATCTTCACAGGGTCGTCTTAGAATAAAATAGTGATTTTTTAAGTTTTGTAGGCCTTTTTCTCATCATTAAAAAGATTTTTGGCAAATTTAAGGGTTTAAAGGGACATTTCTCGTCATCTTAGAACAAAATAGGGCAATTTTTAAGCTTCAAGGGACTTTTACTTGCTATTGTACAACCAAATACAGAGATTTTTAAGCTTCATATGGTTGTTTTCTCATTATCTTATAACGAAATACAGCGATTTTTAAGCTTCATAGGGTTGTTTTCTTATATCTTAGAACAAAATAGGGCAATTGTTAAACTTCGAAGCAACGTTTTCTTGTTATTTTAGATAATTGTATTACTTGATTTCAGTTTCAGACATGACATTAGTGCTAAGCCTGCATGTAATAAGCAACAATTTTCTATCTAAAAATGTTAATGATAAGAACAAAAACAAAAACGAAAAATACATTTGTCTTACTTGGTCAGATACATTGATCCATCCATAATTAAAGTGGGGGATATGGATGGGTGAAACAGCAAGAATATTGTAGATGGCTCGGGTAATGTATAATAATGCAATTATTCCACACACAGTAATAGCTTGACAAAATGATACACCCTAGAAGAAAATAAGATACGTTGATTAATCATGATAAATTCACCTATTTTGTAGTTTCAGGATTTACCAAGAAAATCTAGGTGGAGCTGTATCAAAAATCACATGTCAAGTTTTTTTGTTTGTTATTTGTTTTATTAGTTACCTACTCACAATGTTCCGTATTTTGTGTGTGTCATAGACAACACACCTGAATCACTTTGTGAGTGGGCTACTACATGCCTCTCCTAAAGAATCAGCAGCTTAACTTTACACCAGTATAATTTTTACGAGCATTCCTACCTGTCCTTCCAAAAACATCTTCGCAGAATTTACACGTGTCAACTAAAGAAAAAATATTTTGTTTAAACCAAACTAGAAATACAAAAGAATTTAACGTTAAACTTTGCAATAACAAAAAATTCATAACTTTTA
Source organism: Hydractinia echinata (assembly GCA_030067915.1). Taxonomy (NCBI): domain Eukaryota; kingdom Metazoa; phylum Cnidaria; class Hydrozoa; order Anthoathecata; family Hydractiniidae; genus Hydractinia; species Hydractinia echinata. The sequence goes on from JASGCC010000058.1 coordinate 655,870, forward strand.
GGCACAATAATGTTGACCACATATGCAGTAAGGTTTAAACATGCTTAAATTTTACATTAAAGTTCACATTTTTAAAAAAATATGGGCTGTTTATATTTTTGAGAAAAAATAAAGAACAACAAAAAAAGAAATTCAACGAGCACAAGTTTGAATGTGTGATGCCAGGTTTACCATACTTACCTTTATAATGCAGTAGCAGAGTACCAATGCTGCACATAAGAAAATGGAGTAGTCTAATGAGACTCTTAAAATAACAACAGTCTGGGCATATTTCCTTGAGGGGTTGTAGAGCGAACTTGAAATATTTGCTGACAAGAATAGTACGTTGGAAAGCAGGATGACAACAAATACTTTGATTCTAAAAAATAAACAAGAGAAACCATTCAGTTTGATCACACATTTGGATCATTACAAGAATTAAAGACCAGTTGCCAGCAAATTTGCGAATATTTTGAGTTGGCACTCAAAATATTCGCAAATTTGCTTCCTTTAAATCCAATAAAAATCTTTCAAAGTTCTGGAAATCTGAAGAGAATGCCCTGTTTAGTAGATCGCAGAAGGCTGGATTTACCAATTTTTAAACTATTGCTAACGCGGAATTATATGAGGCGTTGTGTATGTTAATAATAAATGACTTGGGGCAATTTTATTAATTTTATAAAATATGTGAATATTAAAATCTGTTTGTTTTGCATGTTTGTTTTAGAAATGTTAACAATCAAATCCAACATATAGGGGCAAGTCCTACCTTCATCATATTTTATCAGCAGAAAAGGCCCAGAGAAACTATGATAACAAATCAAATTTTTTGCATGTTTTAGATTTCGCTAAAAAAGATCCTTAAAGCTTTATAATTTTTTCAAATAAAGAAACATGCAATTATCACATACGTTAAATCAATTTTGATAGATGTTCCAATCATAATTTTGTAGTTAACCAATTTAAAAAAATTGAATATTTGGAAAAAGAAAAAACAACACTTAAAGTTGTACATTTAGCACACCAGTGCAAGTGATTGGTGGCTAAGTGGTTTAATTTCCTGCTTGTAAAGCAGAGAAATAAAGTAGCATTTAGGCAACTTTTTTGGAGAGTTGATTAAATTAAATTATATTGTCAGTAATTTAGCTTTAGTGTGGAAATATCAGAGTTTGACCTGGAATAACTTATGCATTATTCTGCATTACTGAAATCAGATGTAAAAAAACATAAAAAATTCTCACTCCTGAGCCTGAACGCAACTTTTTGATTTCCGAGGAGATAGATAGGTAGATAGAGAGATAGAGAGATAGATAGAGACAGCGCAGCTGGGCTGGACGCCCAAAACTTATCCAGGCTAAAGCCTAAATCCTCGTTTTGACAGATTTTTTTCTGAGAACGAGGCTAAAATGAGTTTTAAGCCAATAAGAATCCTAACAGTGCAACAAATTGTTTTATTATCCAATGAACAATACTTATATGCTATCAAAAGTTAAAGCTTGTGCAGCTTAGCATAATGAAGATCGTCTTATAATCCGCCATCTTTGATGTTATTAACGTTAATAATTACGTCATTTCCTTCTGTACAATTTTGCAAGCACGTAGACTAAAGCTATATTCAGCAGAACTATATTGATGAATTTTAATTTAAAGAGGAATTGTTGAGGCTGAATATTTTTAATTTATTATATTATATTTTTTAATGTATTATAGCTATAAAATTGTGACAAGTGTGTTATAAAAGAAAAAAATAAGAATATGTAGTCTGAAAATAACCTTTCGTAATTGATCATGTAAAAAAAAATTTGCTGCCACCTTTAAAGATATTTTTCAAGCTGTTTTTCAGAGAAAAAGAGAAAATAGATAAATTTTCAGCCTTGCCGTTGTTCTTATTTTGTTTTTATTGTTCATCAATTTTCAGGTTTATTATTTTTCTTTTAAAATTGTTCTTATAGAGAAATGAAGTTTATGTAAGTTAAGTTAGCTATGATTTACAGTTACAATAATAATCAAAAATTGAATTTTAAAATTTTAGAATATTCAATGATTTTGTTCCCCCACATTACTCAGTCCTCTTCAAAGTTCAGTACTTTTCCAGATTATTGCTAATGGCGGAAATCTTTAAGCCGCAGGGCTTCTTGTTTTATATTTACTTGATCTGGAGACATAATGTCTCAAAATTGCTGAAAATCATCAAAAAAGCTAAAATCGGTCAATTTCAGCAACTTTGAGGTAAAATATCTCTAGATTACTTTTAGGTGTGAAAAACTCTTTCTTTTGGATGAACTGAACAATTTCACAACAAACAGGCTTCGTCATATAAGACGTGCGATCGCACGCGCACGCCTCCGCACATGCCTGGTTTACTTTAGACGTGCGAAATATCACACTTCTAAATTTTCATTTTTATCGTAGACGAGCGAAAGAAAGCACGCCTGAGTTAATCATTTTATTTTCCCTTGAAATGTTCTGAGTTAAATATTATTTTTCGTAAATGATTAAATTTTTCTGTTCGTGAAGAAAGTGTATCATCAGTAACAAAACTGCGATCGTTTGAGGTTGCTTGCAATCCTGATCTTTTGAGGTGCGCGATCGAGCCCCCGCACCTCAGTACGGGTTCAAACTCGGCTGTTGAGCGTGCATTTAGTGTGCTTACAATGATGTTATCGGATCGGTGGCTAAAAACCTCACACAAGTTAATGAATATGCGCCTCACAATCAAGATCAATGATAAAAACTGGAGTGAAATAGAGCGAGAGGAAATAATTAAGAGAGCTCTAAATATTTACATGAGCAAGAAGAGCAGAAAAAGAAAAGTTGCACCAGAAATATCATCTACATCGTGCACAAGAGAGTCGATTTCCATCGATACAAGTTCGGAGTCGGAAATTTCTGATTCAGCCGATGACGATTTGGACGACAATAATGAATCAATGGATTCCGATGTTGGAGACATTTAATGTTGTAATGTTTTTGTTGTAAATATCTTTTTATTGGTAAAATACCAAGCAAGTGTTAAATAAAAAAAAATTGGTTATGAGAAAAATAACTTTTAACTTTAACTTTAAAACTTTTAAAAAACCTTTCTTGATTTTTTTGTTTGGTATTTCCCATTAATTTTAAAGAGAGTAAGGGAATTTCCCATTTTAATTCAATGCATGGTTAAGCCATAAGTAATACGAAAGTGAATTTAACGGCCTCGTTATGTCCTTCCAGTTATCTACACGGCCGATAAAAGAAGATGAACAATTTATCTTCAGCCGCATTATCTTCTTTGAGATCGCACGCCTTGATAATTTAGACGTGCTGTAAATCACATGCCTTGCTTTTATAAATTAAAGCTTAGGCGCGCGGCTCGTCACTCGCCTTCAATATTTATATGACGAAGACTGAACAAACCCAATTTAAATTTCTAATTTTCTTTTTGATTTTGAAATTGCTTTATAAAAGACGCAGGCCGGTCCGACTTATTCGCACACTCCTAAACACAATTGATTAATAAGGTGGCACATGCAAAATAGTTGTAATTATCTTTAATAATAATAAAAGCATCCACATATACACCCACACATATGAAATGATGTGTGCTATTGATAGCACCTGCAAAATGCCAAATTTTATAAGGAGTTTATACATAATTAATTAATAAATAATAATAAAAATAATTGATTCTAATTGAAAAAAAAATTGTGCAAACTTCATGGAGTATAAGGCCTCAAAAATAAATCCATTCAAAAATTTAGTTTTTTTCAGCTATGCACCAAAGCATTGGTGGATTATAAAAATAAAATAACTTACTTGACTTTCTTTAATTTTGTTGGTGTGACTACTTTCGCCACAACCTAAAATAAAGAAGAGAATTGAATTAGCAACACTAAATGGCACTTCTTAAAAAAGTCCAAAATCGTTTTCCTTTTGAAAACGATTATTTAATACCGCTACTTAATTGTTAATCAATTCATTTTTTAAAATTCAGCGCTTGAAATTTAGTGAGTCTTTTTATTTGAGTACACTGAGTTTAAAAAGATGCATGTAAAAATAAGTCACAATAGTCTTTTTTTTTAAATTTGCGCGTCAGATTTTTTATTTATAAGACTTTTGTCTCTGAATCGCTTTTATGCAAGCAAATTTAAACTTTTGGTGCAAGTCTAAATGGACTTTCATGGTAATAACTTAAGCAAGTCTCCAGACTTGTGTTAGGTATTTTAGAAACACAAGGGGCACAAGATAAGCTAAATAATCATGTTTCTATTCTCCACTTTTTACCAATTATTCTTACCTTGCAGTGTATATATAAATATATTTTTTATAAAGACAACAAAATCAATTTTATATTATAAAGATAACAGCTCCAGCTATAAAAACTCACCAGTACAAAATAGAACACTAATATGCTTAACATATTATATTGAAGATACACTGGCAACGCAAATAATAACCAATGGCAAAATGGATTTAATGTGTTTGACAACTCACAGTTCTTGAAGTAAAATGCAAATAAGGTTGTACGCAGACCTGCCCACACCAGACAGGTGAACAGAAATAGAGATTGATATGATAAGCGTCTATGTTTGTGATACAAAATAAGAAGTAGTTGCCACATAATTAGAAAGAACAGAAGGCCATATAGTACGGTGAATGACACTGTGAGTCCAAGATGAACTTTTACTGGAACACCAGGAGCAAGTGTAATGGTAAGAGGTGGTGGCTTGGCATTCATTTTTGTCTATAAAGGAAAGAAGTAGACATTTAAAACTCTTACTTTTATCATAGGTTATGTTATAGCTAAGATATAAAAAATCTTAAGCAAAGGTCAAATTGCATCAATAATTCGTTTAGGGGCTTATTATAAGATTTAAGGATTATTTACCCAGGATAGCCTTTTCAGTTCACACTGGTAGCATTATCAATAAGGTGTGGTCTCCACTTGACGTATAAGTGTGTTTATTGTAATGAGTGTAAATACTTTAAACGCACTTATGCCTAGTGAAGACGTGCATTGTGGGACTTATACGCCTGAAAAAGTTAAACATAAAAAACAAAAATATTTGATATTGACGTTTAACGATCAAAGGATGCCTACGGGAAATCATGCCGGCAATACGTTTAAAGAGATTTACAATTAAGAAAACATAAAACAAATCTTTCTTAAAAATCAATATTAATATTCTTTATCTTCCTTAAAGGGGAAGTTCGGTCAAAAAAAAAATTTATTTTACTTTATAATTCCACGTATTTATACTTATAAAAACAGAAAAATTTTACTTCATTAAACTCAGAGTTCTGGAAATGCCTGTAATGTTGCCACAAACTTCTTGAAAATGCTCCGTTTTTAAAAAAGGTCGTCAGAAAAAAAAAGCTGGGTTCTAACTCAAGTATGACGTTTTTCAGTTCAAAACATTGCATCGCGTGAAAGATTCACAACACAGGCTACATAGCTTACTAGAAAAAAATACTTGTTTCTAGCTACATTTCTTTTCAAATCTATAACAAATTACTTCTTTGAAAACAGTGTTAGTTTTGTAAGCAACGAAACTAATTTGAAGCGATTCAAGTTTTAACGAAGATGAAAATGATGACATACATGCGGTGGTCACTGCAGAGCGTACAGGGATACAAATGAAATTCCTGACAATCATTTCAAACACATTACAGGGCTTGAAATCTGACGCGAGTCCACGAGTCCGACTCGCGCCAAGACTCGCGTTAGTCATGGCTACGCGAGTCCATTTGGACTCGCGCTAAAAGTTTAGAAAATTGAGCTTAAATATTTAGATTTTTCAAGGATATTCTATTGTACATTTTTTACTTACTTTTCGTTGTATATTTTAAGCAATAAGGAGCTTTCATTTAAACCAAGCATAAGCCAATGTCCGTAGACACGTGCGATCGCAGATCGGATAAACTACCCCGTAAAAATAATGTTTGCAGATATCTTCGTTTTTTATGTCCCCCTAATTTTAGAACAAAAACAGGAAAGTGAACTAGCTTTTTTAAAGTTGGTTTAATAGTGTTGTTAACTGTCAATGATTCCCTTACTAAATAAAATTATATATAATTATAATAAAATTATTATACTTATAAGAAATATATAAAATAATATGCAATAAAAAAACATTAGTTCAAATGCGTAAATAATTATTAAAACGTTCAACAAACATTTAATTTAACCACGGCAAAACACGCATTTAATTAAAAACATTTTAGCGTTTTTAAAAATAGTTTAATATACCCACAAGTGGTTATAAACTGTATTTAATGATACAGTTGAAGCTGAAGTTGTTCGACGATTGATTTTTCAAATAGAGCTTTTAATAGTTAAATGCTTCTTGCATTGCCGTATATGGCAACTTAACTACGCTCTAGATAATCAACTTTTTAAAATTTATTCGTTAAATTTTCGGCTATTTAAGCACATTTTAGCGTATGCGATGTATCACACGCCTTGTTAGCAGTTGCTTCCGTGGGCGAGTACGTGTGTGATCGCACTCGTCTCATGGAATTTCCCTGATGCAACGGTCTAGCTCTTAGACCACAGGGATATAAAATTAAACTCGCGTAACTTATTTTTACGCGAGTTTTTTTAGACTCGGCGGACTCGCGTAGCATAACTGACGCGAGTCTAAAAAGACTCGCCCGAAATAGGGTCGGATTTCAAGCCCTGCATTAGCCAAGCATAATTTTATTTTCATGTTTAAAACCATAACAAAACTCAACATATTCCCATTAAATATTAGTCTTGGCGTTGATAAAAAAAGTATGCCTAACTGACGCAAAACTTTCACTCAAAATATTTTGCATAACATGAGTTTATCTCAAAATCATTCAACTCTCCTCCGCATATATTTTATTCGGCATTATTTGCTACTGTTCAAAAACATTTAACAAAAAAACACAACGATGGTTGTTTTGTTTATTCAGCTTTACAAATTGAATGAGAACGTGTGTTCAGAAATCAAAACTTAAAACGGGGGTTATTTTCAAGGTTTTTCTTTTTAGGAAAACAATGTATAACCGAAATCGGAAGGTTGTTTTGTTTTGCAAAATAAAAGAAGGTCGGAACAGTACCATCTTTCAATTCTTTCGCAGAGGAGGCTCAGCCTAAAAATTTAATTTAAAATAATAGATTTTATTACCCACGTCTTACGAAAGCGCATGTTCTTGAAGGATTTTTTCAATGTGAGAAAAACATTCAGCGCTGTGGAAAGAAAATGGGGACATGGAAATGAAATACAATAATTTTTTGACATGGTTTTGTTTTGGAAATGGCTATAATAAATTAAATTGTGTTGAATTTTTCTAAATACGAGAAAAACAAATGTTTGGCTGTTTGGTGAAACATAGGTAACAAAAAGGCTTATCTGTAAATCTTTATCGAAGCACTCAGGTTTAAAATGTAGAGAACAAATAGAAAATCCAGAATCTTTCGGCAAGGTACCAGTTCTTTTTATATTATGTAGCCATTTTTGTCGAAGCTCTTTATTTTTTTTCGCACTGGGAATCTGATAAAATACTACCCAAATTTTTCATTCATTATTATCTTCGTCTTTCGTCGTTAGCTTTTCGTTCTCTTCCTCCTTATTTTTCTCGCTCCCCTTATCTTTTTCTGTCTTTTTATTATCGCTACTTCGATTTGTACAGCCGATGGCAGCACAGTTTGGCATATTAAAACAATAAAAATGTATAGACAATACTTCTTCATATGATTACACCTAATCCAACACCAAACTTCGCTTTTTGAACTGAAAAACGTCATAATTCAAACTCGACCCAGCCTTCGTAAAATTGTAAAGGGGTCAGTCTACGGAGGTCTTTTTACTCGTGGTAACACAGATTATTTCAGAAAATAGAGGGTTTTACTTGAAAAGAATTATGGTATTCTTTTTTTTTCTGTTATGACTATTGATTATGAAAATATATTCCTTCCCCTTTAAGTTCTTGATACAATGTGCTGAAAACATTAAACTTCATACATTGCTCGTATCTGGCACTAACCCAAAAATCTATGTTTCCTTTACTTGAATTTTTCTATTCTTCTTTTTTGATGAAAAAAATAAAGAATAAGATAATCGCATTTATACACACTTAGTGGAAATTGACAACAAAATATAACTTTGGCCTAAAAGAAGAAATTATTGTGCAATAAAATATTGTGGACGAAAAGATTCCAAGATTAAAGATTGCGAATTTGGCTAAAAGTCGGAATCTTTTCTTCCACAATTTCTAGCCAGGAGTAGCAATTCGCAATCTTTTCTTTTGCAATTCCTGGAAAAATTATGCAATTCGCAATCTTTTCTTCTGCAATTCAAATAAAAATAAAAAAAATTCGCAATATATTTTGTCGACTTCCAAGAAAAGGACGAGTCACTTCTGTCGTTGTATTGCTATATGAAGGTTTACATGGGAATCCCTTCTATTATTTGAATCAAAAGAAATTTTCAAAGAAAAAAATCTTAATGACCAAGATGAAGAAAATTTATCAAGAGATTACGTGGATAAATTTGTGAATCATTGCTTAAATTCGCAATTACAAATTCCTGAATTTCTTGACACAATACCAAATTCGTAATCTTTAATTCCGCAATGACACAGTATTTAAAAGCACAAGAGGCCTTTGTCAATAATTGGGCATATTCCATCTCATGACACATTTTTTTAAATTTCAAGAGTCCTTTGAGTACAGTTGGGTCTGTCCCATCTGCTGACATGGGTTTTTAAGAGAGTCCTTTGTCTGTACTAACTAGGCCTGTACTAAATGAAGACCAATACATACATTCGTCCAAAGTTGGACCAGGCCCGTCAATAGAGATGGGCCATCCCAACTGTGAACGCACCAACCTGCCTTTCAACAGGTCTTCCCGACTTTTGACAAGCCAGTCCCGTGTCTAAGGTTGGGTTAGTGTCCATCAGAACAAGACCAAGGATAAGGAGTAAACCAAAGACATTTCCAGGTAGCTAGCTACATCCAAGGTTCGACTCTGTATGTGGGACATGTATAAAAAATAAGGCCTAGAGATCTGATGAATTCCAGACTTCATGCTGCATGCAATCTCGTTTCTCATGCCAATTTTCAACGCAAAACCTGGTACTTTCTGCTTTGTCTTGATTTATCACACATTAATAAGTTTAACAAGCTAAAAATATTCTGGGAAAGCGAGAAAATTGCAAACGATTAGAACATAACCGAACGCGTGCCGATGCGAAATATATACAGTACCAGTCGATCAGGATTTAATAGGGATGTGATTCGAAAGCGAAAGCTTAATTTTTCGAACACAAAAATTCGGCCGCCGGGTCAGATCGGAGGAGTCAAAGATTTTGATGATGGAAGAAAGAAAGCTGGTAGGTTTAAGTTTGTTCTTAGTCACTATATTAAATATTTTTTTAATATACTAAGATAAATAGCTAGCTAGCGACCTAATCCAATAAGTTTTCCAGTTTGGTAGGTTCTTCAAATTTATTATGTTAGCTAGCTACACAGGACAAAACATTTTGTCAACGGCCCCTAATAATAAACACTCCTGTCACCAGTCTTTTTCAGGAGAGGGGTGCGACATTTCCAGTTTGGTCGGACATGTCCGTAGCTCGTTTCGAATTTTCCTCGGACAAAACGTCCGATAGATTTCCGTCTAGGTCGGACACTTTTAGATCTCAGAATTATTGAATAGTCCTGGTCCTTTTAATCCACGAGCAAGCCTATTCATAGCCAACCTGACCATCCTAGCTAATTCACAGACTCCTGACTTAGTTAAATGAAATACATAGACATAAATCTCTCTTGCCTGGTCGCTTCGTCGTTGGTAACCAGGTCTTACACAAGAAATCCAGCCATGCGGTTCTTAACTAATGCGGAGGTGAACGCCAACTGAGCACGGATAAAGCAAGTCTGCAAAGCTGCACTTACAGGCGGAACAGACATTTTATCATGGATTTAATTGTAGATAATTTCTTCATTTGACAAAACAATTGGAGACCATAGCAGGTTCGAATTTAATTGATTTTTTTCTTTATGCCGCAAGTGTTATTTTTATTCAAACAATTTTAAAAACGAAACCCACGTGCGGTATAATTTTTTTTCTGTATAAATTTTGTTAAAATGTAGCTGAACTTTCAGAATGAATTTTGAAGTTTTATTTAAGCCACGTGGATAAAGATTTATTTTAATTTGAAAACGAAGCATATTTTTGCCTATTTGCTTGTGATGACCTGCAAAATAAACAATAAATTTATGAAAATGACAGTATAGTCATGCATACTATTTCGGACATGTAGAAAAGGAAGTTAAGATTGAGAGAGTCGCTATACGTAGACGCTCGATCATCGTGTTTGGGGTTCATGATTCAAAACGTCCCCCACTTTTCTACCGCAAAATGAATGCGCAACAAAGATTAACCTTGGAGCCCGTATCGCACGCGTAACATCCTTTGCACGTGCGTTTTACATCGCACGCGTTACTTGATTTACATGTGCGAATCATCGCACACCTACTCAAATATTCCTGAAAAAGACTGTGTCACTAGGAAAGACATGGGTCAACAAAGTCAGGCGCTCTGACATGGTAATTTTTTTACTATGTCAGAGCGTTAAATATAAAAAAAACAATGCTGGGGGTCTTGGCGTGTTTTACGCCATTGCTTCAGAAACTTTTGCTATTAAAACAAGTTTTACGTACACTAATCCACCAAGTATTATTATTCAAGTAATACATCTTCCTCTTAAAAAATATTCTTGAACATTTTGATCGGCAGAGTTGAGTTTCTTCAGCGTCTTTCTCGTTGCTGTACCTAAAAAGTATAAAACACATTTTTGAAAAACAAAAACAAATGATACCGTTCGGTATAAAATACTTAAAAAAACTTTTTGCCAATGAATTGTAATAAGTTTTGTGGACAGTAGTTATAAGTAGAAAGGATACCTATCTCTCTTCGCCGCTCTCATTAAAAATATCAAAAAGGGAAAATAATGAGTTTAGTTTACTAGACTTTTGTTATAAGATAAATGCTAGAAATTAGCTAAACAAAAAATCTAGCAACCTGAAACCACATACAGCTAAATTCGCCACAAAATTGACTGAAAATTGCTCTTCTCGGTCTAATATTTTGCAAGATTTGATTAGCTATGATTATAAACAAAACATTCTAGCCATAGTAACAAATAAGGAGAAACACATAGCTTAGCTATTATAGAAACAAAAAAGATTAACAAAAACAACTAACCTTAAAGCTATTGTGCAGCGATCCTTGTTTGTTTTTACATGGGTAGGAATATAGTACTCTGCAGGTAAACAAAAATCAACTTGTTTTTGTAGCACATCAGAAAATGGTAACACAGAATAACATTTAATAACAAAGTTCTTGTGGATAAACAAAGTAATGCTGCCAGAAATTCTGCGCTTTTAGTAAGTTCGGCTAGGGTTCCAGCATCAGCACCGTGTATTCAGGGACTGTAATAATAGCCTAGTTAACTAAATTCAAGAATATTAGATTCAGTTTCTCTCAAACGAAAGCTTAGACGCAAACAAATGTCAGAGCAAATCCCTAAAATTTAAATCCACCTTATAGCAAATCTGGAATTACAATCAACCAATGAATGCAAAGTTGGCGTGTTCACATCTTACCTTCTATAAATAATACAAGAATTAATTATATTTGGCTGAATGAAGCCAAAGGATTTCTCAATATTGATCATGTTAGCAAAGAACAATAGAATTAACCAATCAAAACGTGCGGTCATTATTCTGACTGCAGAAAAATGGCATAATTTTTCCCACCTTAACTATTCCGATTTCCTGGTGGTAAGAAAAATTATGCTGGGTCTCCTGGTTGTAATTGGTAGCAAAAAATTGCGCTTTAGTGTCACAAAAATTACCCACCCACCCACCCAATAGTGTCTTTTGACTTTTGCTAAATTTTGTTGCAAAAGAATATCTGGTGTTATTATTTGAGCCCTCAAAACTCAGTGGAACTGGTCAATAAAAAAGTTTCAATGTTTACGTTTTTACAGGCTATTAAACACCGACATTTAATGATGACTCGTGCCCCTCATGTAAATGGAGTTTGCGCATTATTTTAACTAGTTCTCAGTTCCCTTTGTACTTAAAGGGATCTGGAGGTACTTTTACAAGTTGAACTTAGCTCAGAGGTTTTCATGAGAAATTCCCAATGACATATCCAATTTTTGTTAAAAGTTCATATTACTCCAGATATAGCTATCTCCGAACTTTTCCTTTGTTAAAAATTTTCAAACTACAGTACTGGAAAAAGGTTGTTTAACATACGTGATGTACCGCGTTTATAATAATAAGAAACAATTAAAATAAATTGTCACGATCTATCGAGAATCTAGTATCGTGACAAAATCCGTCTCGATGTGCCGCGATGGTAGGTGATAATGAGAATAAAGAGAAAGTTTTTTTAATGAGAATAAAGAGAAAGTTTTTTTTATTTCAAACACACTCTGCTTTATCTTTTTTTTTATTTTAAGTAAGTGTATATTATAAGAAAATTTTTAACTTTCGTATTTATTAAAGTAATTCTAGCGCATTACTTTTTCAACGTATTTTTTTTTTCTATCGCTGCTTTTCGTTCTTAAACTTTTAAAATGCGATCTAAAAAAGCATTTCTATCGCCGCATTTCGTTCTTAAACTTTTAAAATGTGATCTAAAAAAACTTTTCTATCGCGTTCTTCGTTCTTAAATTTTTAAAATGCTATCTAAAAAAGCATTTCTATCACCGTATTTCGTTCTTAAACTTTTAAAATGCGATCTAAAAAAACTTTTCTATCGCCGTTCTTCGTTCTTAAATTTTTAAAATGCGATCTAAAAAAGCATTTCTACGATGGCCCAGAAGGCTCACTTTGTTCTATTCCAAAAGTACTTCACGCAATTCCAAAAGTACTTCATGCAATTCCAAAAGTACTTCACGCAATTCCAAAATTACTTCACGCAATTCGAAAAGCAATTCGCGCAATTCGAAAAACAATTCAAGCAATTCCAGTATTTTTCACACAATTTCAAACATATTTTGCATAACCGTCTTCTGGTCAGGAGTATACCAATGACAGTCTTTACTTTACACAATATAACAATGAATATAACTATGTTGATAAAAAAGCGGGAAACAAGCAGAAGGTAACAACAAGGACGTAACAACGACTTTTGTTGTACATTTTTGTTAAATCTTCCCCGACTGACAGTTTTCTCTTCCCACTGTTAGTACTAGTTCTTGATGGTCTCTCTTCCACAATTTTGCTCATATGCGCTTCAACCTCTTCCTTCACTATTTTTTGAACCATGTTCTTCATAGTACTTTCCATCATGTTTACATTTGCTGCTTCTTCTGCTGCCATTATTGGTGCGCAAATGTGCTACCTTTTTTCTTTGTATTTTCCTGACCAGATCAATTTCTGACATGTAATCTACGGACCTGCTGGTAAAACTTTGAGTTGCGCGTGAAAAATATTGGAATTGCGTGAATTGTTTTTCGAATTGCGTGAATTGTTTTTCGAATTGCGTGAAGTAATTTTGAAATTGCGTGAAGTACTTTTGGAATTGCGTGAAGTACTTTTGGAATTGCATGAAATATTTTTGAAATTGCGTGAAGTATTTTTGGAATAGAACAATGTGAGCCTTCTGGGCCATTGTACATTTCTATCGCCGCTTTTCGTTCTTAAACTTTTAAAATGCGATCTAAAAAAGCATTTCTATCGCCGCTTTTCGTTCTTAAACTTTTAAAATGCGATCTAAAAAAGCATTTCTATCGCCGCATTTCGTTCTTAAACTTTTAAAATGCGATCTAAAAAAACTTTTCTATCGACGTTCTTTGCTCATAAACTTTTAAAATGCGATCTAAAAAAGCATTTCTACCGCCGTTCTTCGTTCTTAAATTTTTAAAAAGCATTCTAACGAAGCTTTTCTATCTACGGCAAAGTTTTTAATCCACGATTTGCCCACTGGATATGAGCTTTATGGTCAAATGACAGAGTTGTAACAAACAAGAAGCTATAATAAATATTTACGTAGGATGTTTGACCATATGCAGCCTCTGGGTACATTTTTTAACAAAGATCGTTATAAGAAGCGCGTGTAAAATAAAAACATTGTGTGTAAGATCAACCAGACATGTGGAAATATAGTTCATATAAATATTTAATTAAATACACACAATCTCTGTAATGTTTTCTAAAGAAAGATTAACGCAGGAAGTATAATTATATTTAAACATCCGCGATCATTGTTGAAAACACTCTTATGTTTAAAATAGTTCTATTATGAAAAAGTGTTAATGGCCTCGATAGCTTCGAGAATGATATCGAGACCGATGCAAATACAATTTGAAAGTAAAAAAACGTCTATCTCGGATCAAGAATACCGTCCCGATACGCGAAGCGCTATGTTAAACAACCTTTTTCCAGTACTGTATCTTCAGTCTTTTTTTTGTGGCATGTGACCCTATTACAGTACATAAAATTTATGGCAACGCTCAAATTTCTGACTTTCATTCACTAAAATTATGACTTTCAAAGCCAAAAACATTTACTATGCCTTCGCAACAAAGTTAAAAAAATTCTACAATATTCCAAAATCGATCTCTATGAACGCAGTGTGTTTCCTCCTAAGAACATTTAGATACAAAAATGTGGGGTAACCAATTTCAAATTCAGGCCTTTTGATTCTCAAATGCTCTGCACTTCCATGGTAAGAGCTTTGAAAAACATATACTTGAAACATTAATGTCAACCACGTCCAAGCGTCTGCAAATAACTGCTGTCACAATTACCACTCGTATTAGAATACTGCAGCAGTTTCAATTTAGCTGATGTAATTTTTAAACTTAAGAAACACAAAAAAATGTTTTAGCTATGCCCCCCTAAATTAAAAACATTTGTTTCTTACTGGAAAAGTATTATATTTATAAAAAAATAAGAGAAAGTATAATACCCAACAAATGCATAAATATTAAAATTCAACGCAGAAAAAACGGCATTTAATTAATAGATTTTAGTGTTTTCTGCAATGATTTAATTAAACCACAAGTGGTGACAAACTATTTTTAATGATGCAGTTGAAGCACAAAAATATGCTAATTGAATTTTTACTGAGAGATTAATGTTTGTGCATTGCCATAGGAGGCAATTGAATTATAGTCTTGAAAAAAACAATTACTGTTATATCATGTGATTGCACAAGTACCTAGGGACTTCTTATGTGTGATTTTACCACGGCAAATAATTGTCGACACGAAGGTATATGTTTGGAAAATGTGTTGGTCATTACGTCTGCAAATGCTGAGTGTTGTCAAATGGCTGTAACTGCCCTTAACCCTATTCCTGCTAAAGGGAAGGGGGTGGTATGGGCTTATAGATACACCTTGATACTTTTGCTAACTTTTATTTGCCTTCAGAAATAAATCATTTTGAAATTAAAATCATACACAAATGTGCTGCATGTTGAACGATCAGTAAATTTCACAACCTGTGTCTCAAAATAAAAGTCCTTTAAAATAAAAAGCATGCACATTTAATTTTTCGTTTGATTGCTTAGCTATGTGAGTGCATATGCGCCACATGAAGTTTTAGCAAAAAGTGCATACATTGTTTTTTAGTTTAGTTTAGTTTCATTTTAATGGTCTGTTTTAATATATGAAGGCAAAGTTTTGGAACAAAACGAACAATGTCTGTTTTGCATGTCAGTATCACGAAGAGATTTTGTTGAAAATTTGTTGGTGCTCTCAAAAAGGCCTTATTTCATACAATATGTTGATAAATATATATATATAGTACCGCTTAAATGTAACTTTACAGGTATGCGTGTAACAACCTCATGTCTATATAAAAGAACTTGCAGGTATCTTTTGCTAACACTTAAACATAATTACTTTCTAGGGTCACTTTAGGGTCACATACAGCGATTTTTATCCTTTATGAGGTTGTTTTCTTGTCATTTTAAAGGCAAATACTGTGATTGTTAAGCTTTGTAGGGTCATTTTTTTTGTTATATTATAGAACGAAACACATGAACTCTATTGTTTTTGACATGCAAAAATAGCTCACGTATTTAATAATGGATTAAGAATAATAATGAAAGTTCTGATGCTACTGAAAGCTTGTACAAAGGTGATAACTATCGTGTACATGTAAAGCTTTGTTAATTTTAACGGTGTGTTTAATTCATCAAAATCGAAAAAGTGCTGTTTTTCATTTTGGGAATAATTTGGATGATTTCAGGAAATATTAGGGGTTATCGGACAAAAAGCAAAAATTTTATTTGAAAAGTCGACCAAGTTGTCCTTCATATGTGTCGGCACCCTCATTACCGGAATCAGAACACTTTAACATCATGTGCTTGCATCATGCGAGACACGCACAATCTATAATGCTATTGTCATCTTTCCGATAGCAAAATGTGATCATTATTTTAAGATTTTGATGGTCACAATGGTTTGTGATGTTCATGTTAGATTGTAGTATTCGTGTTGCATTCTGATAATCTACCGTTGTGTGTTAAAATAAAAATATTTTCATTTCTAATGATAAAGATGTCTACGAAGTTTACACTTTTTTAAATTTGTTGTGCATAACTTCTCCAGTACAAAATCATGTGGAATTAAGTTTGCATATTTCGTAGTTAAGATTATTATTTTCTTCATGTTGTATGTTGTACACTAGTGTGGGACTCAGCTACAGCAACTTTCTCAGTCCTAAACTTCCTTCTTTGTCATAGCTAAAACAAATATGTAAAAAAGCGAATCTTTCCAAATACAAGTGTTTATATGTCTTAAGTGTTGGATTTTGATTGTTTGTAAAAGATTCACAGCAATGTTTCCCCTTTAAATACATCTTTCAACACAGCTTCAAGATACTTGTGGGGTACCACAGGGCTATGGAATGTTATCTAGGACTTTGTATTTTTTGGGAAAGTCTTAATTGGTTCAAGATTTTGAACTTGGAATGGTCGACTTTGTTTTCCTGCCTGTTTTGTTAATTGCTGAGTGCTGATGTGAATTGAAAAGGTTTAACCCTATTACTTGAAATAATAAGTTTTAATATAGATTTTCTATGAGGCTTTAATATTTGCTTCTTTCAAAAGAGTTTCTTAAAGGGGTTTACAATTTATGTTGAGTGTTAATGAATGCAGATCGAATGTGTATAAAAAAATATATATGAGATTGTACATACAATGAAATACGAATTCCATTATAGCGAATGCCGCCTCCGCACCTTCAGGGTCCATTGCTTGTAAAGGAGAACACCTTTTTTGGAAAAAAATGGCAACACAGATTTATCATGGTATAGTATTTTATAGCCTCTTACTTTTATTTGATGGAGTTTCGATTGTGTAGTTGATTTAATTAGTTGATTTATTTTCTTTTTTAATTTTTCCAACAGGTTCTCCCGAATAAGTTTCAAATATGTGAGAATGAAGATGAATGTGATAAAAGAAATATTATGAGAGAATATAAAATAAACGAGGTTTGTAAAATAATTTTATTAACCTAATCTTGTATCCAATATGACTTACTTGCTTCCTTGCGAACATAAAGCAACAAACTCTGGGGTTAACAAAATGCTGTGCATCATTTTTTTCTTTAATTAATAACACGCAAAGCATATTAATGGTCTGTTTGTTGTAAAAAAGAAAAAAGCTACCTTATGAAGCATAAACCATAATTTGTTATAACATTGTTATAAGTTGTCCTATAAAACTTAAGCTCAAAGTTTTATACAGTATTTTCAGTAGCCATTAGACAGTATTTCTGATTTACAATTTGTGTTAAATCTCCCAATTATTCAGAAGAAGAAAGCTAGCTATATTCTCTCTACAGTGTTCTGTTACATATAAACATTTTCCCAGAATTTGTGCTGAAGAAGGTTTCAATCTAATACATGAAAGTACTACCTTACCATTCAGTGACCTTTTTAAAAACAATGTGTATTGGTGTTATGTCATAAGTATCATCAGTATTCAGCTCTCAGTTACAGCAGGAAATAGGGAAAGACATCAATAGTGACAGCCAATATAGATATTATCATGTCATGAACAAGTGAGTTTATTCTAGGCCTTGAATTCCTAAAATCTCCTAAAAAACAGCTAAAATTCTCCTAAATATCCTTGACAAATTAGTTGCAAAATGACTGAAGTTTCACCATACGTGTTAAAGATTTGCCAGAAAGTTCATACAATACTAAAATTCAAAGCTGACAATGACTGTAACTAAAGCCCAATGATCATAAAAATAATACCAAAATTTTTAGTGTCATTTTACTTGTATATCGTATTTCCAATTCTCCTAAAACAGTCTTGGAACAAATGTGTCCTAATAAAAAATAGAAAATGGGTAAAACAAACATTTCAAAATATATACTTCAAGCTCTGTATTCACCATCAAAAAACCTACAACCTAAAAGATTATGTGTTGGCAGATGTAAAAAATATAATTTCTTAACCGTGACTGGTTGATTAACCCTGATTTTGTTTAGTCATGTATTTAATTGTCAGCCATGTCTATTGTTTTTATTTTGTTGTTTATGTCGTTGTTGCCTTGTGTATTTCTAAGTTTTTAATATTTTTCCATTACGTTACACATAGCTTGATGCGTTTGAAACAATGATTCCTGGTAGTTCGAAAAAGTATGTTTTTAAGTTAATCAATGATGACATAGAAGAATATTATGCTTGTGAGGTAAGAACTTTTTTCGAAATTATCTGTCATGGTAATCAAGAAGGTTCTTAGTGTTATTCTCCCTGTTGTTATAACTTTTTGATTCTTCTCCCTCCTTATTTCCATTTTCATGTTTTTGTTATATTTTGAACTATTTTTAGTCTGTGGTTTTTAAGCATAAGTCAAACATTAATGACCCATTTTTAAGATAAGCTCCAAATTCAAGTACGACAAATCTGGTTAGCGCCTCTTGTTTTAAAACGTCTCCTAAAAAGTGCTTGCTGCACAGAGACTTACTAGTTAATGTTTGGGACTCACTAAAGTGAAAAATGAAATTATAGCGAAAAATAACAAACATGGCTAATTCTATGTACTCATGAAAACGAAAAGAAAATGCTTATTATTTAAAACGATTAATTTTTTAAGGAATTTATGTAGCTGCTTTTCCATTCGTTTTATTGCCAATTTAAGAGTTTCTGGAAACTTCATAAAAAGAATTTACAATTTTCACTTTCTATATCCTTTGGTAGCTGATCTTACAATAATCCAATAATTGTAAAATTGTTTGTTGTGTTCATGTACTATTGTACTATAAATATAATTGTACAAATAAGATTATACATCATTGTAACTTTCACTTTCTTCAAAGAATTCAACCTAAATAGCACTGTGAAAGTGTTTTCTGAAAACAACAGATAACCAACTTTGAGTGTTAAAATAAAGTGGGCATTCTTACTATTCCTTTTCAGAATGCTGAAGATTTGAGATCTTGGACAAAGAACTTAGACATATTAATATTATATTGGAAAAGAAAAATGAAAATGGTTGAAGAAGAAACAAATAATAATTATGATGCTCCTCAAGAAGAGAACTTGATGCAAATAAGTGAAAGTGTAGGAATTTTTAGTTTGTTCCAGATTCATCTCTTCTCTTAAAATGGAAATATGTTTCTATTTTTAATGTGACAGAAATAATGTATTATTTATTGACTATAATTTATTTTTTATTCACTTTATTTTTATTTAGTTACCTCGTAGCTCCAACTCACTGAGGTAATCTCTTTTAAAATGTTTTTTTATTCGTTTACCAAACTTTCCATACATAGTTTGGATGCTTGATAAAGAATAACATTCTGTTATATTATATTATATTATATTATATTATATTATATTATATTATATTATATTATATTATATTATATTATATTATATTATATTATATTATATTATATTATATTATATTATATTATATTATATTATTTATATTATATTATATTATATTATATTATATTATATTATATTATATTATATTATATTATATTATATTATATTATATTATATTATATTATATTATATTATATTATATTATATTATATTATATTATATTATATTATATTATATTATACTAGTATTTAGTCCCATGGAAAAATCCACTATAGATACCGATTAAAAAAACGGCAAAATAGTGAGCGAAATTAACCATAAAATTCATTGTTCTTTTCGTCAAAACGTTTTGTTGTTAATTCCATTCAATTGGGAATAAATAAAACCAATATGTTTTTCATATAACAGTAGACAATAGACATGTGCTTAAGGAAATAATAAAAATTAATTACCCGTGACTTTTGTATAACAAAGTTTACATCATTACACAAAGGTTTTTATGAGAACAATAAAATAATTTAACAGTGACTTTTAAAGCACGCAAAAGACAGAATAAAAATAAAAGTTTAGCAAAAGTGACATGTTACCACAGCTGTTTCTTTAGAAAGAAAAACACATCCACTTTGCCTGTTACAGACACACGGAACTGGCGTATTATTATATAGATTATATTATATTATATTATATTATATTATATTATATTATATTATATTATATTATATTATATTATATTATATTATATTATATTATATTATATTATATTATATTATATTATATTATATTATATTATATTATATTATATTATATTATATTATATTATATTATATTATATATTATATTATATTATATTATATTATATTACTTATATTATTATTTATTATAATATTTTAGCAACACCTTTCAAACGGAGGTTACTTTAATCACAAAAGAATACAAAGTTAAAGTTACGCTGCGAAAAACTGCTGTTTATCATGATCTGTTTACCGAGATAAACAAAAAAGCGAAATGTCCTAACTGCAACACATGCCAAATTCGTGAAAGGGAGGCTAGACTGGTCGTCGTTAACCCTCATGGTCAGGGTATGCGTGTGTTAAATTTTTGTAGTTATTACTATATTTCGCCTGCGGGAGTAGTATTGTTTTCTCACTCGTAACTAACTATCTGTGTCCCAAATGGTCAAATGCAACGTCATCAACAGGCTTTGTTATACAAAGCTTTATTGTAGAAAATCGCAACCGTGGGTACTCGAACCCACAACCATTTAATTTCCACAAGGCCCCCTAACCGATTGAGCTATTGCACCATTCAGTGACAGGTCTAATTTGGCGAATTTAATATGTAAAAAAATCCTTGAACTTGTTGAATTTGAAGCCACCTGTTTGAACTTACTGGTTGATTTTCTATATGTAGATGCATATAGAAATTATTTTTTTTATTGAATAAACAACCAGTTTCTTACAAAATGTTCTTTTTGAAAAAATACCCCCTAAAAACGATTTTGCCAATAAAAGTTGTTCTTGTTAAACAAATTCCCATTAAAAAAGTCATTATTTCTGCGAAGAACGTGATAATAAAAAATAGAAATAGAAAATAAACGAAACAAACGTAAATCCAAAAGCTGGCTATGGAAAATTAAACCTTAGACCTTATCAAGTAGGGATTAAAGGTGTAAAAAACAGAATATTAAAGTTTATAATTCTAATATGCCCAAAGAATCCTTTTGTAGACGATCTTTTTATTTCTGTTGAATGTTATGAGGTTAGCTATCACTCCAAAACCATTATTTTTACTTAAGTATACCTTAAAGTAATAAATACAAACATTTTGTTGTTAGTGACTTTCGTGAAGAAAGATGAAGAGCTTTATATATATTTCAAAGCCAAATGTCAGTTCTTCTTGTTGGAGCAGAAGAAAATGGTATGTGCTACTTTTACACTATGGATTCTTTTTTATATAAATTATTTGTGTAAACATTGTCATCTTCGACTGCTGCTTTGTCGGGAGCTTGTAACACAACAGAAAGAGAACTTTTGTCACTATAGTTTGACACCTTAGCTATTTCAGAAATTGTCAATTATCAATGTAAACAAAATAAATAGACTTTGCATTATTACACTGAACATTGTTGTTTATATTTTAGACTGAAAAGTTTTTAGTTTTGATAACATTTTCTTTTATTCTTTATTGGAACTTGAAACCTTTGTTTTTGAATAATGCTAAATGTAAACTCTATATATAAAACTGACAGCAAATCTGTCAAAAAATATGCAAAGATTAAGTGTTAAAAACCATGAAAGTTAGCTAGTTACTTAGTACGGATTGCTTGAGTTGCTTTACCAGTTTTTTTTATGGTGATGCAACTCAAGCTATCCGTTATTTTTATTTACAAAATATGAAACCAATTATATATATTATACTTAAAATGATATTTTTATTTACAAAATATGAAACCAATTATATATATTATACTTAAAACTTGGGAAGATAATGTGCAGGGTTATTTATACCAATATACTTAAAATGTTTCAAAGTTTTTATTGGCTAAACTAAACAATTTTTGTTGGAAGCCTTTTATTGCTTATTCTGCCAAGCCAAAAGAATCTGCCGAAGTTCCCAGCAAGGGAAATAAATTGTGTATGACAAATAGGACCAATATTAACCTATAGCACGAAAGAGAATGTGCCACATCTGGCTATAAGCTTGCTTAAAGTCCCAAAAAGAGCATCTGGAGAAAGGGTTATATAGTCCGGGAAATATATGAAAATTCAACCTACAGTTCTAGCAGACACCCTTTTATATTATCATTAAATTTTTTAGTGAACTGTTTCGGTTTCCACCAGGGTAAAATTTTCCTTTCTTTAATGACAAAATTTTCCTAACTTTTAATGACAAATATTTTTATACCGGCTTCTTTTGTCATCAAAATTACCGAGGGGGTCTGCCAGACCTCGCAAACAATGAAATCAGATTAGGTGACGTTGAAAACCTTGAATATCCATCATTCTCTAGAGAAGAATCTCGAAACTTTGTAATATGAATACATCCAAAAACATTTCCGTGTAGTTATAAAACATTGCCTTGTAGTAGGATGTTGTGTTTACACTTTCTTGAAAAATTAACTCCCCATAGTTTTATTGTGCAGCACTGTCATGTCAACAGCCACAACCAATGTTCTAGCATGGATGGTTACATTTTCAAGAATTTGCAGAAATAATTTTTGTGGATGCTAAAAGTTCTGTAATTTTAGTTGAATCAACACCTTTTTTAGTATTTTCCAAAAACGAATACATTGGCATAGGCCCTACAAAAAATCAAAATACGAAAAAATAAAACTCACGGTAGAAACAAAATATGAAATATTTTACAGAAGAAACTATTACGGATGAGCGGTTTTTGTGGAACTAATTTTTGCATTTCTTCCACAAATAGTTTGTACACTTAAGGTGAAAAAAAATATTTTTTTTACTGTAATGTTTTGTGCTTAAGCTTTGAATGTTTTCATTTTAGTTACTGGTTGTATTTTTTGAAGATGGAAAACTTTTAGGAATTCCTGTCGATTACAACATAACAACAAACAAAGTATGTTGAAACTTTTTTGTTTGATCCAGTGTTTGTTTGAAGCCTGGTGTTTGAAGTCTTTGATCTGGAACAATTTCAGGCTTTTTGTTCTTATGTGCGTGGTGGTACTTTTATATTTTTTTTGTTTGAGACATTCTTCAGAGTGGTCACACGTCGTGCCAATTCTATAAGAAAAAATTTTCTAAATTGAAAACTAAAATAATGCCTTTGCCTTAGCAGCCTCTCCGCAACACTTTCTTGTACAGCTGTTGTTAATTTTGTACGAAAAATAACGATATGCCAGTTTTTGTAGCTAGTAGAACTGTTGAAATGATCAGCCCTGAACAATGCGAACATTTCTTACAAACTCAGACAATGCCTACTGTGCATGTTGAAGAGATTTTTATATGGGCTGCAGCAATAATGTTAGGGATCTAACCTTGACCAAAGAATGAACTATTCTCAAATCAAATCAAAAATAAAAGCAAAAGTCTTCTCGTTCCCATTGCGCCTGCTTGTTCTGCTTTGTTTTTTCTTTGTTACTTGGGCGCAAAATTTAAAGATCTTTTATAATATAAACCAATAAGCTTCTTTGTTTAAGTTGTATTAACCAATAAGCTTCTTTGTTTAAGTTGTATTAACCAATAAGGTGCTTTGTTTACTTTCTTGCTCGGACAACGCTTAACGCTGGAAAGTAAAGTGACGGAAACTATAATGTGATCTGTTGCAGGTAGTAAAATGGTGTTATGTTAGCTTTGCCAGTGGGTACAGCCATACGAAAAATGTAAATGAACCCCTGTTTTGCCATTTTTTTCAATTTAGTAAATTTTAGCATCAGGCCACGCTTTGGGAAGACAATGCGAACCATAAGGAAGCTAGGGAATTAATATAAAAAGATGCAGAGGCCTTTATGTAAAAAAAATTGACTTTTTAATGACTTACAGAATGGCAAACATGTAAAATTTGAATAACACCACTTTGCACATCGTTGATATACATAAAGGTGGCCACACTTCCTAAAATTTCATAAATAAATTAAAATTTGAAACAAATATATTGATTTCTTCCTTAATTTCTTCGAAAATTGTTTATCCTTGCATGTAGTTTTTTTCTTTTCAAGTAGTTATTTTTTATTATCGCGTTTCAGAAAAGACTTAATTATTAGTAGGTGTTCTTTCCCTCCTAAAATTTAGTCGAAATCTCGATATATATCGAATGGTTTTTATACGTTTTTTAGTGTTCACTCCAAAAGTTCGATATCAAAAACCTGTCCTAAAATTCTCCTAAAATAATAACATTTTAAATTTGTGGCCTCCTGGTTGTTGGAAAGCAGGTCGAATCGTTGTATCAGTTTTATTTACAGAAAAATCATTTTTTTTAATTCCATTTTCTGTAAAAGCATCGAGAAAAAGGATGCGACTTAAAAAGGTAATAAATTTGGGAAAGATTAAATACAGTTTTAGAGTGACACACATGTTGTAACTGTGTATGTATTCTATATACTAACTAAGAAGTCATTTGTTCGATTGCTTTCTTTTAGATCTTACAACTACCATCAGTTACGAAGAAAAACAAACTACTTGGACAAGTCAGTGTGGGTTTGTTTTACACAAAAGAAGGTGAGTCATCTCAAAAAGAAAGTTTTCAACGCCACCATACAACAACACATCAGGTGTTGTTGTATGGTGGCGTTGAAAACTTTCTTTTTTGACTCAGGCTTATTTGTTTTATAATGATTGCACGATTCGTGAAGTAACTTGTTATTTTGAACACGGCTAAATAAGCTAGCCGAACAATTGAAGCTAGAAATTTTTGAATTTCCTTTTAATGAGATGCTGACTTTAGGCCAGGAAAATTTTAAATTCGATTTTTTTGCAGACATTTTGTGAGAGGCCACTGGTCGTAATTTATATTCCTCTTTTTAAGGTAACGAATCTTTATGTGCACCCGAAGAAACTCCACTTTGTTTTTTCTATGGTTAGTATGTTGACTTATTTATTTCTGTTGACTAAATTATTTTGTTTATATGTTTCTTTAATTCATTCATTCATTCATTCATTCATTCATTCATTCATTCATTCATTCATTCATTCATTCATTCTTTCATTTATTCCTTCATTCCTTCATTCAATCCATTCATTCATTTATTCAATCATTCTTTCATTCATCAATTTATTCAATCATCAATTCATTCATTCATTCATTCATTCATTCATCAATTCATTCATTCATTAATTCATTTATTCATTTTTGTTTTAGACGAATCTGGAAGACCTCAACCTAACCCTGGTAGGTAGTTTACCATCCTTTGTGATTCACAACATTAGCGTTTAGAAAGGATTTAAAGCCGAAATAAAAAGAAAAAAGGATTCTTACCTAAGTTTAGGTTTGCCACGCCTCCTCACAACTCCTCACAACTCCTCAAAACTCCTCAAAACTCCTCACAACTCCTCAAAACTCCTCAAAACTCCTCACAACTCTTCAATTTTGAAAAGTCTCCTCAACATTCCTCAAATCTTTCTCCAGAAGTTGATTTTTTTTAACCACCTTTCTCAAATCTCGATTTTTTTTATAGCACTATGGTTTTCAAATCCTTTTATTTTCAAAATACATATATAAATGCTATAAGGATGCTGAAATAATTTGTTCTTCACTCCTGGCGTTACCTTTAAAATCTCAACTGTTTTTAATTTTTTTTTGAAGATATGAAAATATCAATTTTTTTTGATAAAAATAATTTCATTTTTTCAAAAAAGCTTGAAAATTCTCATCAAAAGTGCTCAAATCTGCTCAAATTTAACTCCAGTGTCGATCGATTCGAAAAAAGTAGCAGCCCTGAGTTCTTATTCTTTTGTTTAAATATTATTAAAGTTGTTGTAAAAGTGACAGTGGATAAAAAATTAGAGTAAAAAAAAGTTGGGGACTGAATAATCAAGAAAAGGTATAGGGAAAACTTTTCTCATTTCTGAAAAGGTTACTTTTGAAGTAACATTTCAAGGCTGTATATAAATTCAACTATTAAGGTTAATGACAGAATTATATTGCGATTTTACAATGATAAAAATCATCAGGTTTCATTTAAAGATACAAACTGGACTCTGTTATAACATTTTATAACACTTTAAATTGCTTTTGAAAAAGTTGAGAAAATGGTGGAGGAAATGGTGGAGTAAATAGCTTCACAGAAAATAGAGAAAAAATATTGCGAGAAAAAATATCAGAAAAAAAATAGTTCAATAAACATAGTCAGTATATGATTATTTGTACTTGTCTGATTTTTTATTCCCTGGGAAAGTATTAACATTAGAACAGATGGTGTTTTATTTTACAAATGAAAAGTTTTTCTGTTTTGAACAATGATTCATCTCATGTCCTGTAGCCAAAATTTCGTCCTTGTATTTCTTAGGAAAACTGACGATTAAGGACAAGACGTTGAGAAGGGAAACAGTGCGACCTGTTGAGGATTTAAAACGCCAAGTTGAAGCTGCTAAGTTGCGGGTTTGTTGTTTGCGTGTAGTAGTTTTTTTCTGTGACATAGAAACTACTTTTTCCACAAAAATATACATGTCACCAATCAGAGGTCACGTCCATATACATGTCAATGCATGTCACGTCGAATCAACGTTATCGCTAGGTAGGTAGGTTTTTATATCAATCTATTTGATCCGTAAATATCACAAAATCAAATAGCAGGACTTGTAGAGGCGCACTAAAAATGATATTTGTTAGTCGGCATAAGCTTACAATTTATGGCTAGCAGAAAGATGGTAGTGAAACAGTGGTTCATTTCATTGTACGATGTCTTTCAGGCAGATGATACGAAAGCAGTTTACTTATCGACGCTGAGAATGCTTTCAACCATCAAGTTTTGTTACACAATATGCAGTATCTATGTCCAACGCTTTATAATTTTTTTTACAACTGCTACCAACTTCCCGCTTGTCTGCTCATTTGGACCACATAGGATGACCCAATAGCTTTGGCTACTTTTTCCTTGAGAATAGTTCCTACCTTAAGGGAATTAATTTTCGCGGTCTTCGCGGATTTTTGCAAAAAAAGGCGAAAATAAGTTCCCGCGAAATGTCCAAATCGGCCTGATCTGCGAAAATAAAATCCCATGAAATTCCAGAGGAAAAAAAAGCGAAAAAAAGTTTCCGCGAAAATTAGGTCCTTTGAGGTATGTAAACGCTTAATGTGAGTTGGACAATAGTGCAAGAATGTTGGCGTTTCTTGATGCAAAGACCGTTGGAACAGCTGACAGCATGGTTGTTTTGATCTCATAGGAACTTGTTCTAAATATGGATGTTATTCAAAAGCTGCTTACAACCATGTTATAGTTTAGGGTGAACATTTTGAGGCTGCTAATGAGATTTTAGTTTGTTTTGTTGAATATACAGTCACATCACGCATTCAATGTCATCTTGGAGCTATTATTGACAGTCAATATTACAGAGATGAATATGTCACTATCTTTAATAACAGACGATTTGCGGAATTATCAAACACTGCTGCATATAGGCCTGGCTACAATGGTAAATATGGTAAGAATTATCGTCGATTGGTCTTTCTCGATTAAAAGAAATGTCCTGAATGAATCTGTACCAGCAGGTGTACATTTGTGTCTGGGAAATAAGTGATGTTTATTAACTTTTTTGTTAGATAAGATGGATTTTGTTGATTGAGATTGCATGTGTTTTTTGCATGTAAGAAGTATATTGCATTAAGACAAGTTATACAATATTTACTGTATGATATTGTAAATCAGAAAGATTCAGGTGCTGATTATTGAGTGGAAACCAGGAGAAACTACTGCATCTAAATCAGGGACGAGGAAGTTCAGTTGAAAACACTGCCTTTAGTGGAATATGGTTATGTTTTGACGAAATACCGCATTGTGGAATTGGCAGTCATTTGAGATATTTATAGCTCATCCCAAATCTTCCAGTTCGTTGTAACTTTGGGGATAAATTGGAAGTTTAGTGTTTAAATGTCTTGCAAGAAAGATGGTTTTGTTGCGCAGCGACATCGGGAAGTTCAAAATTTGAGTGCACAGGTATTGAACGAGGTTTGTAAAGGTAACTAGTTTGTCTGATAAAGACAGTTTGGTCACGGTGTGAAACGTGTCAACAATTAAAGCAATGCTTCGCGAAGAATGAATGGGAAAAATGTGTATGTGGAAAAATATTTTTGTCCTCTCCAGTGCCGTAACCGCCGTGGGGGCCAGGGGGGGCACAGGCCCCCCCAATAATTTTCCTACTAAAAAAAAGAAAGAAAGGAAGAGAGAAAGAAAGAAAGAAAGAAAGAAAGACGGGAAGGAAGGAAGGAAGGAAGAGTGAAAAGAGACAGAGAGAGAAAGCCAGAGTGACAGAGAGAAATGAAAAAAAACACAGGGAAAAAGTCGTCCAGAAATATTAGGATAATTCCCATAGATCATTATTATAAAAATCACTGAATGTTTTAAGGGGGTTAGCAACACATTTTAAAAATTTCTAGTGTTCTTATCATTTTTTATATTATTGTAGTCGTGTAATGTAAATATGTATCTCTTTCTATCTTTTGGTTTCTGATGGAAATTTTTATCTAAATTTTGATGCCAATTAAACAATGCAGCTTTTCTAAATTAGAAAAATATCGAAACATTCATCGTGATTTTTAACATTGAACCATGAGATCGTTGACGTCTGGAAGGGCATTTTCCGCCAATCTAGAGATAGCCACTATATAAAGCGAAATTCATATATGTTATTTTTCTATATAGCCCCCACCCCCCCCCCCCCCCCCCCCCCAATATTAAAATTGTGGTTACGGCACTGCTCCCTTCACGATAAATAGTGACATTGGAAATAAATGCGAAATTTTTATTCTCGACTCTCCGAATTGCCTGCGGCAAAAAGAAGATTGGAGCGGGCGACTGTGATGTCTAGATTTAAAACTCAATTCAACTTTTCTCTGCTGCGGTTGTTGTTGTATGTTCAAAAACTGTTTGAAGTTTTAGAATGAAGTAGCATTGAACGGTATCGAAATAGTTGAATTTTAAAATATCTTGAAGTAAATTGCGAACTTTTACACGTATCTGTTGTCGTGCCACGTTAAATTTCTTTGTTTTTCGCATCTTACCTTGTAATCAGAAAAAATAGGTGAAACCAGAGAAATACAAATTATAAAATCCGTATTCTGTTTGCATTCCGCAGTCAGTGACAACGTTCTCCTTAACAGCAGTTTGTATAATGTAAAACTGTACCATTTATCAAAAAAACTTTTTACCCTCTCTTACAACTACATTGATTTTTTATAAAATTCATAACAGAAATGCTGACATCAGCATAAAAATTTTATGTTTGGGTCCTTCTTTTGGCATTTAACGGACTCTAATCTAAACTAGGAAACAAGTAAATTTGACTTATAATACCATTTTTTCGCTCTCTTTTTGACCTCACCATTTTTTCGCTCTCTTTTTGACCTCTATTCAGTGGCACAAAATTAAAATGTTTACCAATAGTATATCTCTTAGAAGAATACAATACTTACAAAGATTATACCTGCTTCCTGTGTTTATTCATCAGGTAGATAGGTTAAGATGATGACATTAATTCGACGTACATGGTGACACGTATATGGACGTGATCCCTGAACAAAACTTAGATCTTAGTCAAACTGGTTGGCGATGAGGAAATTATCTTCAAAAACATCGCCAAACAATAAAAAAAAACGTTATAAATATTTTGTTTTGAGTAAAACTGGACAGACAGATACACAATTCTTTTATTTGATCCAACTAACTGATTTTAAACTAGCTACATCAAATTTCTGTTTCAGGCAAAAGTGAAAGACAATGATTTCATCAGAAATCAGATAGCGCAAGACCTGCAAAATCGTGAGAATGGTAAAACCGTTTCGGGTTACCCGCCTGAAACCGGGAGACTTGGTAAGCGATCGTTATCACTCAATGTAGTCTGTGACATGGTTCATCCCGTTGAAGCCCTAAAAATTGAAAGAAGAGAGCTGGCTGTCCGTAGCATTAAATTATCTTCAGGTCAAATTATCCAAGTCACAGCTGACGATGATGACTACCATGATAATACACCGGTATACTCTTCGTCCTTACCGGAACCCTCAATATACGATCCGGAACGAAAATTAGGAAGCAGGTCCAGTGTATTGACGAACAGACACGAAAGAGTTTCCAATCAGGAATCTGTTGTTTTTGACACATCCGACATGGATCCTATGACGTGTATGCCAATTATTAACTCGGACTTTAACATACTTAAACACATTGATGGTTTATCTCTAGATAAGAACGAGACTGATGAAACTATGACCACCGAAACACGAGAGGAAGAAAGTCCGGAAGATCAAGTTACTTTAGCGGGTAAGGAGAACGAAAGTGTAGAAGACAGAGAAGCACCGACCAATTTAAGTTATGATAATTTTGCTACGACAGAAAGTATCAATGTAGAAGGAAATGCAAGCGAAGAAGAAATTAACACTCCCGACGATGAGAAGATTGACACAGTTCATGTTGATCATATTGAGGATGATTCGCTGGTACCGAAAAATTCAGAGAATGCGTGTTCATCGGATGAGATTAATATTGTGGTATCACATCACGTTGATGACATTGTAAAAGAAGAGCCCTCTGAAAGTGTTCCATCGCAGTCACAAAGTAATCAAAATTTAAAAGAAACCACCAGACACGTGAAAAAAATAAAACCAGAAGAGGTTTGTAAAATGTGTGCAAAAATATCTGTGGAAGATCGCCCCATCTTGGTGAAAAGTAAACACACCATGAAATGGGTTGTCGACAATGCGCGAAGAGACGTGCGTGCTCGGTACATATGTTTGATTGATACCCATCTACGTCATCAAGATGGCTGGTGGCAAGCCGTGGATGATAGCTGTCTATCCAACGATTTGGAAGATTCGCTTGAAAAAGGCACGACAAAGTTTAACATTGGAAACAGTATATTTTGCACGTGGGTGCCAACTGAACGAGGAAAACCTCCAAAGTGGATCG
Organism: Hydractinia echinata; assembly: GCA_030067915.1. NCBI lineage: Eukaryota > Metazoa > Cnidaria > Hydrozoa > Anthoathecata > Hydractiniidae > Hydractinia > Hydractinia echinata. The sequence goes on from JASGCC010000058.1 coordinate 687,243, forward strand.
TAAGAAAAGTCGTACGAAATGACCCTATTGTTGAGCAGAAAGAATCTGTCCAAGAGCCTATCGAATCTAAAATTTCAGAAGTGGAACCTGATCCTGTAGATATTATAGAGGAACCATTGTTAGATGATTCCTCTTGTGAGAAGGAATTTGATGGTCTTGAACGACCAGCTCCTGTGTCTACTGTTGTGATTCTACCTTCCGTAGAAAAGATGAAGCAAAAGGTTTCGGAAATGAAAGTCGACGTGAAAAAGAAAGCGAAAGATTTTGTTGACACAGTGTCTCAACTTGATTTTTCTATGGAAAAAGAAACAGAGAAGGAGGAGGGTGATATTACATCGAATGAAATAATTCAAGTAAGGTTATTGTACATCCAACCACTGAAGGAGAGCATTGAGAGGATTTGCTCGCTTTTTGATCATGCACCCTTGACACAGCGGCATATGATTGGAGACGATTTTCAGTCGCCGGATATGGGACGACTAATTCGAGGCGAGTTTTGCACTATCATAGCCAATTTTCTCCGAGTTGGTCTGACACAAAAGAATGTCATCAGCAAGTTGTTTCGACGTTCTGCGCAGGTGTCAATGTGGTGTTTGGTAAAAGAATTTTCCATATCGTTTAAACGAATCGAGTTTGTATCGATTATTAATCATATCGAGTCGTCTCGGTTTCTATATCACGACGATATGTGTTTTCGATTTTTCTTTTGTGAATTGTTAAACAGAAGCACTGAAGATGGAAGCGAAAAGTTAATAGTGACTTGGTTTAAACTCTTCCCACTAGCCTCACAAAAAGCAGCAAAGTTTTACATGGAAAATTCATTTTGGCGTATGGAGTACAACATGGTTTTCAACTCGCTTCTCGAAGAAATCATCCTCTCCTTAAAGCGATTCCAGGGTTGCTCGTTTAATCTTCACATCGATTTTGAGCATCGAATATTTCAAAACAATCAAGAAGAGAGAAGCAACGTGTTAACACGACAGATGACAGAAGAAGATACTGTTTGTATGATGGAGTGAGACAACTTCGATCCCATGACTCTTTACCGCAAGAGGTATACTAGGAACTTATGATCATGGTAACGATTTGTGTAGATTGATTGAGCTCAATTAATTTTATTTTGTTGAAAGAGGTTTTATCGAAAAGAAAACGTTTTAAACGGATCATATATACATTTATTTCCAGTATTAAAACAATGGTTTAAAATAACGCAGAAGCTTTTCGGATATAATTCTTCACTTCTATGTCATTATATCCAACTTTGTTTAGAATTGGTTACCCATTTGTGGACCAATTATGCTATCTAAAATATATACTCAAAATATAAGTCATTCGAATAAGCTCACACACGGTTTTTATATAAGAAACCCGTTTATATGAAACATGGAGATGGGATATAAAGGGGCTTTTAGTTGCAACCTATTAAAAAAAAATTGTAAAATTAAATTGATAAATTGTCACGCGGGCCAAACTTTTAAAATTTTCAGGAAAACTACATTAAACTTAAAACCCCCCAGGGTTAAACCAAAAAACATGTTTCTTATAAAAAACTATGTGTGAATATTTTTGAGAGCCCTGTCCCAAATACAATATATATTTACTAGTCGTTAGCCCGTGGAAAAATCCACGGGTTCGCCCGTCGCAGCTAAGCTACCATTTTGCGTGACAGACGGACAGACAGACAGACAGACGTATACGGGCATTATAATATAGATAAATAAATAAATAAAATAAGATTTATTTTTGTAATAATATTTTGTAACGACAATTTTGATACTAATTGAGATTTTTCAAAATAAGAAGTTTTCTAACTTTTTTTTTCTGTTTTTGTTACATGCTTATATTATTTTTTACGATAAATATGTGGGCTGAAAATTTTCTACGCATCCTATGATGTGGTTTGTGTTCTCCCGTTAAGAATAAAATATTTCACGCAATTTAAAAATTATGTTTACAATCCAAGTTTACAATTCAAGCTTACTTTACGCATTTTAAGTATTTTAACTTCTTTTGCGGAAATGTAATTGTGTAATCAGCTGGTCATGAATATACATAGGCTAGTCACGTGATATTAGTTTATTGTAAATGACGCGAAAGAAACAGAAATCACAGAAATGTCATTTCTGAATAGTAATTTATTTTTTACTCGATGATGAAGTTAGGAGCAGCTGATAGCAAAAAAAATGTAAGAAGAATTTCGCTTCTCTTGTTATAGTCATCAAGAACATTATTAACGAGCTTCTCGTAACCCTTCGTCTGATCTTGATTTTACCCACGAGGAATTAGTTGCTAAATCTCAACCCTAATGTTTTGAAAATTTTATTGTTGAGATTGTTTTAAGAATGTCGTACTTTTTTTATTTTACTTCAACATATATTAAATCAATATTTTTGCAAATGTTCTTATTAAGACGTTTCCCCTTTAAAAATTATAAAGTTTAAAGGCGAATCTCCACTAGACGATTTTCACCACTATCGTCAAATATTTCGTGCGATGCAGCGAAAAAAATGGTTTCTTTTCGTCCAGTTTAAACCAATCAAAAAAGCAGGAATCGTCGTCGTAAAAGTCTTTTAGTGAAGAGTCGCTTTAAGGGAAGATATTTTTCTACATTGTATGTTGGGCACCTTGTAAAATATGTAAATAAATGTTGTTTTCCATTAAACGGATCACGCTTGGTAAACCCGAAACGTGAACCCGAAATTACATGGGATTATGGAACAGACCTGCACTTAATATTGTATACGATAGAATAAAGAAGTATCTTTTTGTACTAATCTTTCCGAAAAGTCGTATAATTTTTTATATCAAGAATTGGTTTAATTTTCATTTGTGATTTTACCACGTACTTTGAGGGGAGAAATTTTTGCGGAAAGAAATTATTGCAAAACTTCTCCTGGTTGCGATTTTAACCCCTTTTAGCAAATTTAAGCTTAAATTTGCTAAAAGGGGTTAAAATTTTTAAAAAACTTGTGCATTAAACATATTTGAAATTCTTAAAGACAACAAGTAAGACAATGATCCCTAAATATATATTTTACATGATATTGGGCCTTTGTATTGTTGCTCAGAAACACCCTAAATATATATTTTACATGATATTGGGCCTTTGTATTGTTGCTTAGAAACACCTTTCCTTGTTATTTTCCTTGAAGAATATTAAAAATGTAAAATTAAAGCACTTAAAAACAAAAATAAAACGTTCAATCAAAAAAAATTTATTCTGCATTGTGCATCAAAAACTCGATCAAAAAAATTTGTTCCACAAATAAATTAATTTCAGACCTCTCAATCACAAAAATTTGCTCCGCTAGACTATTTTTCCTAAACAAATTTCTCTCTTCGAGGTAGAAATTTGTTTTATATAAAATTTAAAGATTTGTTCGTGATTGCACAAGAATTAGTACGAAAATATGTGAGCAAATAGAATGATTACATTTCATTAGTTTTGTAATTATTAAAAACACGAAATACACAGTACTATGCTATATTTCTGCCTTAATTTCCTTCTGTTTAAATTTTAATTTGCCTACATCTATTGTTATCCATTATATTTTTATATCATGCAAAACTCAAGACAACGTTTGCAGAAATATCAAGCTTCAAGGGCTGAGCTTCTTTTGCGAACAAAAGGTATGCTTAGTCAAAGAGGCCGCAGGCACTTTGACTTGTCGCACACATCTGTGCTACGAGTAACATTTCCGGCACAACCAGGAAGACATTCGGCATAATCACTGCATTCTAAATGCATAAATGAATTCTGGTTACAAAAATGCTGACTCAGAATTTTTGTTGAAAGTGGTGACACAAAGTTTTTGTTAGCAACAACGTTTTTTAGACGTTAGAAACATTTTTTTTTACCAGTAACAAGATATAAAGTCAAATTGATTTGATTTTGTATCTTGTTACTGATAAAAAAAAATGTTGTGAGCAACAAAAACCCACATTGGTAAAACAAGTTAGCATTTTTAGGTAATAGTAAGTAACCTAAGTTTGTTACTATCTCCTGAACAAATTCTCTCATATCCCCGTGGCTTAACTCGACACTAAAAGGCAATATTGTGCAAGTTAGCGGTCAATCTGGACATTTCGGAAACTCGATAATATCTCGAAAATTAATGGTTAAGTTGACGGTTCGTTCGCGAAAAAATTTTTCGTAATGTTTCAACGTATCTGATTTGTGAAAAAAAATCTTCGCAAAATATCTAAACATAACTCATTCGCGAAAAAAATCTTTGCGAAATATTTCTACAGGACTTATTCGCGAAAATTAATCTTTGCGAAATGCAAATTTTTATGCGCAAAAGTAAGTGATCTTACTGTTCATTGCTGAGTGTAGGAGTTTCTCAAGAAAAATATGAAGGATATTGTGTTTCTCTTTATACCAGTTGGCTGGAACATATCACCTTTTTGGCTCTTCCTAAATTTAACAATATAGCGTGAAAAAAATTGTTGTTTTTGTTGTTTAGACGTCGACTATGAACATTTGAAATAACGTCAATGATAGCGAGCAATGTGTTAAAAGGCCGAGAAAGTATTTTACGGTGATTTGCTTCTACGACCTTGCATGGTGACGAAATAGATAGCAAGCAGTGTCCGTATTATTATTTATCAAATTGACCAGTCGTTTGAGATGCAAATAAACTTTGAGTTGAATAAACTAGGAAGCAACCTAGTACTGCAAGATATCATGCCCATAAGCAAGTGCGACACCATCCTAACCATGAGACTGTAATCTTAAAGTTGCAAAGTGCTCTAGGAGCGAGGATGAAAATGCGAGGGTTCCGCTCTCGTTCCTAGAGCATCTTGTATCTTTTTTGACATAGGTGCGGCGAATTCGTCCCGCCGTCCGATTTTTAAACAAGAGACAACAGGCACTGGGAACGAGGTTGGAAGTTCCTTTTCGTACCCATTCCCTTAACTTAAGATATGCAGTTATGAAATAAAAAAGTCAGTTTATGTTTCTGAATTCATTTACAACAACACAGTATATATACATAAACAAGTTTACCTACAGTATTGGAGCATGCCATATATGTTTTAACATAACTCCTTATACACATATTCACAAGGTAAAGTAGAAAATTACATCTTTATATAGCCTCGCTTTCAAGTCTTTATTATTGTTTAACTCAAACTCTGAATGCGAGGCTACTTTTTCTCAACATATAAATTTATATTTTATTCGGATTGGTATTTTTATTCATACAATATGTAAACACAAAATTAGGTAGAAAAAAGGCTAGGGTTTTAAATTATGACCTTAAGTTGTTAAGAAGAATAACGCCTAGTCTTGCTTCTATGAAACAATGACGGGAAAAAGCTGAGAGAAATAATATTTGGAATTTCAGATCAAGAAAAGGGACTTGTCCTTAAATTAAAAGTAAGCCATCATAACAGCTAAATGTTAGCTTTTACTGACGCAAACCTCCTAAATAATAATATATAACGTTTGTCACTAAAATGAAGTAAACAAACAAACAAACAAACAAACAAATTTAACACGTATGAAATTTGAACATCCTCCAAAATTAAATAAATCGAAAGAAAAAATAAATAACATTAAATAGCTTTCAAAACAGAAAAAAAGTCGTAAAAAAGTTTTTTTATATAGCTTTTTAGATTCCTAGGAAGTGTTTTAACTTCGCAAATCTTACTTTTCCAAATATATTTGTAGCCAGGAAGCATTTTACATATCGTACTAATATTGTTAATAAAACAATATATTAAAAAACTGAAGCTAAATATTTTTATGACCCAACACAGTTTTTTCAAGACGGTGATTCAAAAGGGTAAAAATATCACTGGGATTTTCCGCCATTCGAGTTAACGTCAAAGAATTCAATTCAAGCCTAACAGTTCTACGTTTGACTTTATAAATGTTTAACCAATAACTTAAAAAGTATAAAAATTCTTTTTCTTTTTGAATTTGAATTTGAAAATATTTAAAATGTTATTTCTTCTTCTAATTAGCTTGGTACAGGATCGGGAAGTCCGTTCTTTCTCCCAGACTAAAAGAATTGGTGACAAAATCATATTCACAAGAGATACTATCGTGAAAATTATTTAATGTGTGTGAGTGCTAAATGCAGGTTTACCCGAATACACAGTGTAGAGAATAAACGAAAAAATGCTTTGCATAGATAGTAGATTGTATAAATGTTGTGGGAAAGTCAAAAATAAGATCGTCAACAGTAAAACAACGTCTCTAAGTATTTTGATTTTAAACGTAAAAGGCCTGGACACCAACGTGTAAACAATAAGAAACATATAAAAGTTAAAATAAACAACCGTATAAAGAAACAAACAAACAAACAAACAAATAACAGCAAAAAAAAAGCATTAGTCAGCACATTACAGCTTCGAAGTAAGTGCAACATCAATTCATGCTAACGATACCAAGTTGTGCAAGGTCATGCAGTGTTGTGCGTAAGTGGGTTCGTGATTATGCCATGTTAGTGATTGCAGTGCAGTCTTGATACACGGAGTGGGTTACATTTGTTCAATTCTTACCTCGCCCATTCTATTTTTTGCAAATTCAACTCGCATTCCTCCATTTTCAGATGTGAAAAGAACTTGCCTACATAAAGAAATAACGATAGATAACGATAAATAAAACGCCATTTTGATTTTTTTCCCGCCAAAATAATAAATCACATTCTATAACCACTCACCCTTGCAGAGAGCTTTTGGCATGTACTGCACATAGTAAGTCACCATATTCTACGAAAGATACAGGAGTGGTGCCTTTGTTACGAAGCATTTTTAAACGGCGGAATGATGGAATTCTAGAAAAACAAACATTCATTTCTTTAACTATACCTTCGTTAATGTAAAAAAAGACAAAGTTGTTTGGAATTATTTTTTATTAGACCTTTCGGCTGTTTCCGCGGCCACATCATCAGTAAATACAACATTTTATTAAAAATACAAGTTTATATACAACTAGTTATTAGTAAATTAACCAAATATGGTATCCAACGTCAGCATATAACATGTTATCATCAAGCAATATATATTGAGTTTAAATCAGATTTTGTTAACCGTCTGGATTATGCAAGCGGTAAATGCGGGTTTTAAGGCATTCCGATTCTAAGCGCTCTTGACGACGGACTATATCGACCGGTATTGCCCGTCGTCAAGAATAATGGTAGCTTAAAATGTAAACAACGACGATAAAAACAAATTTCAAGAAGCATTAGAAATGGTTTTATATGTAATTTTATATCTAATTCCTACAATACGAAACACAAGAAATATTGATATGGGTCGCTGTAACCCTTTGTTTTTCGTATACTTCGTAACACCTAATTTTTTTCTTATTTGGGAGAACTTTTTATTTATACTGTACACTCAGCTTTAATAGTTCACACTTTTTTCGCCCGTAAACGTTTAACGCCGAAAAAGACGGACGTTAAAACTTTGTCGTAAACGTAGATGAGGAACATAAGGCTGATATTTTTTGCAATTAAATCTTGTTAGCAGGAACTATTTTGCTTTTCTAATCTTTGCGAAAAATAACGGTTGGCAACATTTTACCGCGAATAGCGAAATTTTTACTAATAGACCTATTACCAAAATACCGAATAACATGAAAACGAGATTAGTTATGAGCAAATTTTTAGTTTGCAGCGAAGTAGTGCAGATATGGTTTGTTTACTTGCAATATTTGCAAAATTAATTTGTCATACAGATTGTTATTAACATTTGGTAATAATATGGGATAATAGCATGTATCATTGGGCCACTGAGCGTTAGTAAACTGTATATTGAGTTTTAGTTCTAAATTTACTTGGAAACAGTAAAATAAAAATGTATTCACATTATTCTAAAAACGTGGCTAGGTTTTAGAGGCTTAGCTAGCTAGCTAACATATACCAAAAGATACGCCCTTAAAATCTGCAATATTTTAACTTTTTTGTCACACTACCACTACCAATACCCTCTTTATAACTGTGTTAACTACGATTATGTGAAACTGTCAGTTAAAAGCTATAAAAGTCAACATTTTGTTGATACATTCTTCAAACTTGCATGTAAACAACCAGCATCCCGAAATTTGCTCATAACTAATCTCGTTTTCATGTTATTCTGCATTTTCGCATGCATATTTCGCGGAACCAAATGGATATGGAAATAGGGCTATTGCGGAATTTCTAGATTAAAATTTGTGAGAAAAAAGTAATTAACCATGCGTCCCTCCATGTTGTGTATATTTTCAATACAACGAAGTACTTACTATCTTCTCAACTATTTACTTATTCCTGCAATTCTCTTAAACATTATTCCTCCTTTTGTCTATAACTCGCTAAAAGAAATCTCCGCGAAAATTTGTTGTATCTCGTTAAGGTATACACAGTTAATATATGTTCTTACGTACCTTGCAAACAAATTTTTGAGTTCTTCTTCAGTAGTATTATGACCTAGGTTCGCCACAAACAATGTCGTGCATGGTGGGCGGGAATCTGAGGGCGCAATCATGTGATTAAGCAATGGCGGTGCTTGATTGGCCAGAGTGACAGGAGCAAGCTAAAACAATGTTTGTCGAGTAAACTAATGTAATGGTTTCATTTTCTCTTAACGTGCTGAATTTTGGCTCATGCGAAAAGTGCGTTTTGTGTGCGCGTGTAGTGATTCAGTAAGTGCGTTTTGTGCGCGTGGTTTTCGTGCTGTAAAACGCACACTTACTGGGTGAAACGGTAAACTCATTGATAAAGTTGAAAGGTGATCCAAAGGTGACAGAGATGCCTTAAAGAAAAATATTAGACAGTCGCATGACACGTCGCACAATCGCATAACACGTCGCACAATTGCACGACGCGTCGCACCATTCGTATAGGCCGAAATTAACGGCACGCAATATACATGACAAAAGAACTGTCACTAGTTAATGACGGTTTGTCTGTTATTACATGATGTCACAAACATTAGGTGTATGAAATGTTGTGTGTCAAAATTAATTCATGGAATGTAGAATGTAAAAAAAAAAATGAAATTAAAAAAAAAATTAAAATAAAATTGATCAAACAAGCTCGTTTCCAGGTCCCTGTTATTTAAAGTATGTTCCTTTAGAGACCTGGGCACGAGAAAGTAATCAATAATTGTTAGTAAAATTATTTACCATTAAATGTGAGTGACCTATCGGTAACTGAAATGAAAAGGAAATGAAAAGAAACGTAAATATAAATTAAATAGTTAGTAGAAAAAAATAAACTGAAAATAATGAAGCATGCAAGTAATGAAGCATTCAGTGTTATTTCGTATGTTTTTATGGCTTGTCAACAAGTAACTTAGATCGTTGTTTGTCTGTACAGAGACCAGCAAGAAGAGAAAATCTGTTATCATTAAAAAGTGTTGAATGTCTCTTCTTAATACATTAACCTGCGTGTTTTCGCAACTTACCGTGGTGATTCCTGGGTGCAACTGATGCGGCAGTGCGGTGATGTGGTTACCATTTATGTCGGTAAAATTTGTGCTAGAACAAAAATAAATATCGTGCGTTGGATGCATGGTAATAACACCCATAAAGCTGTGCGCCTTGTAATAAAAATGGTAGAAAGTATAAGTAAACAATCAGTTGCGGGTTTTTTGGTAAATTATACACAAGTCGTATCGTCAAAGAAATAATTCTTTAAAATTGTGAAACTTATTAAGTTTTACCCATGTGGCCATTGTCCATCTTGTGCAGCAAACATACCGGTTGCCAAGTCAACTAAATACAATATTTCAAAAGATCTTCATTCCAGAAAAAAATAAATAAGGATCTAATGTGGGTAGATGTAGTCTGGTTGTGGGTAGATGTAGTCTGGTTGTGGGTAGATGTAGTCTGGTTGTGGGTAGATGTAGTCTGGTTGTGGGTAGATGTAGTCTGGTTGTTTTACTACTACTACTATTACACGAAATAAGTTTATAAGATAGGACCATAAAAAAGCTAGGGAGGTTCAGTTCTAGACATTTTAAAAAGTATACTCTTATGAAGTACAATAAAGTCTTTTAAAATACTTTTCAGAATTAGATTGTCGTGGAATAAAAGTGTTCAAAATCATCAAAATATAAACGGCCTTCATATTCATTTTTGTACTAGCGGCTACGATGAAAGTCCCAAGCCTCTGTTGCTATTTACTCAGCTAATAAACGATAAAAAAAACTTTAACTTACAAGGTGGGAATGTTGGTGACGGTATACCAGGCGCACCAGCCGGTATTACTATATTTGTTGGTTTGATGTTTGCAGGTTTTGTGGCTTTCGTATTTGCTTTGGCAAACTCTATTCTGATAGTGGTTGGTGATTCTGGATCAAATCGAACACCCTAACAAATTGAATGAATGATATGTTAATATATTTACAAAGTAATTGGAAAGTAAAAATGACTGACATTGATGCTGAGGGAAATAGTTATTCATATGCTGAAAATTTAATGCTGGTGAACGTGTTTTCGGATTTAAAAAACACATAGGTTAATTTAAGGCAAATTTGTAACAAATTTCATATTGTCTATCGCATCGGAAAAATTTGTTTTTAATTGATTTTTATTTTAAGGGATACAAGTTTTGTCCAGTATCAAGGACAAATACTTTTGCTCCACGACTTTTAAAAGTGAGAAAATTGCTAAACTATCAGGTCTGGTCTGTGAAATATCACATTCGACGATAGAAAATCATTGTTTCCAGGCATTATAAAACAATATTACACGCATTTAGTAATATTTGTTGAGTGAATACATTTGTCAATGGCCATAAATTCTTTTTGGTTGGATAAAAGCTACACTCGTTGGATATATAGTGACAAACGGTTGAACTTTGCATCTGATGGCAACCATGAAGAGGAGGAAACTAATTATTTGAGTTTGTTCATAATTTTTACCTGCAGTTCCGATTTAGTAATTTCAGCTTGATCTCTGTTTTCAAAAGTTACAAAAGCGACAGGCTAAAAGATACAGAAAAAATATTTAAGAATGAAAATTTAGTTGTGTAGTGGGTGACTTATAAACTAAGCCACCATGAATAATAATAATAATAATATATATATAATGAAATAAAAATTATGAAAAAAATATTTAAAAGGCTCTTACTGCTGCTTTCTTTCCCTACAAAAAATGTAAATAAAAAATATATAGCTAGATAAAAATTTAAATAAGATGTAACAGGGGAAACGCTGACTGCTTTTACATATCGAATAAAACTAAGCCGTACCTCTTTACCAGTTAATTTCAGAAGTGATCCTTGATATCCCTAAAATAATAAAAATGAAATAGATAACGACAAACCCCATCCTATATCTAATAAGTGTGTATTGATAAAATGCATTTTATATAGAACAGAGGGGGTAAAAAATCACTGGTCTCGTTAATTGCAAACTGCGCAAATATAAAATGCTAGTCAGTAGCACGTGGTTAAATCCACGGGTTTGCCCGCATTTCGTCATATCGCAATTCGTGTTTCCGTAACAGGACTTTTTTCTCGCGCACAAACAGACAGACGGAATACGGCTATTATTAAAGGGACTGTTATGGCAAAGAGCTAGATGGTGGAGTGGAAATGGACTTGAAAGAAGATATATATTGAGGAGAGTTTGTATAGAAAGTTTTGGTATATGCTTCACCCTCCCCCTCCCCCCTCCTTAAAGTGTATGCGTTATGAAATGAACTGTGCAAGGGAAGAAAGGATAAACGCTTAGTGGGTGAAGGGTATTATTACTCGTCCTTATTATTTGTGTCTGACAGATGCAATTTCAGGTTTGTAATGAGTTTCTTCGGGAATGATTTACTTGAGGAAAATAAACAGTTTTATTAATGCGTCTAATTAGTATTTGAAATTTAACGTACTAAAATTTTAAAAAATAAATAAATAATTTCCCTTTAATATTAATGAGGTTGTATCTCATATATAATTATAAAAATGACAGAATCGAAATAGTTTCTCGCAGTTCCATAACCTTTGAATTAAAAATTAATACACATAGGTTGCTAAAACACCAAGATATGAACTGTGGTGTTTGTAACTCAACCTATTGTGTTGTATTCCTGAGACTTTTTTTCGTTTCCACTTGAATGTTACATTAAAAATAACATCACAGAAAAACCCCGACAAGTTATGATACGAAAAAAGCCTGGAGATCAGGTTGGGTTAGCTGTAGAAATTAGCTTTGGGACCATTTTACTTTGTTTTAAGATGAAAAAAAAATTTCCAAAAAAATTGAATTCAGGCATTAATTAAGTCATGTTTACATGAAAAAAAAAAAATTCTCCATGTTATTAATTCCTGCTTTCAGTCACTGTAAGAAACTTTTGTGTTATTAAATTCCTACAAAACAAAACGATCTAAGATAAAAATAATCGAGGCTTAATTTTTCCATACAAATTATATTTTATCATGTCGAGGACGGAATTTCATCTATTCAATCGTTTCAGCAAAGGATTAGGGAACAGTTAAGTCATAAAAAAATGTGTATTGGAAGTTGCTCGACAATGCTGTCTCGTTTAATCCACACAACCTTGTGAAAAATAGCTCCCAGAGAATAATACCTGTGAAGTGTTCAGATATGCACCCATATGCAAAACAATCTTAGCGCAGTTAAAAGTAAACATTCCGTTACATCAGCTGGAACGAGGTCATTATATTCACTCTTGGACACGTTACTGAAAGCAATTAAAGCTTTGTTTTTGCCATGGTAAATCTTAGTCATAAAACTCTTAATTGGATTCGTTAAGTTGTAAGCATATTAGAAAGTCTATTCAATGTGACGTATTGAAATTCAGGATATGTGGCATCTGAAATGTAGGCACGAATGATGAAATGAAAGATAACATGATACACAATTTGACCATTGTGTTTTTCCTTTTAAGTGATAATAGCATGAGTCATGTGTTTTGACAAAACCAAAATGTCTATGTTTATATCTAAGTGTAAGGCTTTTGAATGTTGTGGTAATGCTCTTTTTTTTATATCCTCCCAGTTACCATAAAAACATACTTCTTTAGCTTCGTTTTATTAAGCACACCAGAAACGATGATTTTAATAAAATGAACTGAAAGTATATATATTCACCAAGGACAACTCTCATTAAAAATTTTTTTCTTGTATGTAGCTAACTTTTGCGAATTGATGAATTTAAAATATTTAATTTGCAAATTAAGCCAAAAAATTGTCACCCTAATCCTTTTTAAATACGGCGCTAGTGTAAACCGTACCTTTCACGCTAGTGTGCACGAAGGATTATTACATGTCACATAGATCACTTTTAGGCCTGAATTACACCACAAGGAGAAATTTCATCTCGGATTACTCCCATTAGAAAAACAAAAATCTTCGAAATAAATAATTCAACCTTTGTAAATATTTCATTTTGTTTTGAAACAGTTGGATGTAAAATCAGTTCCCTCAAAATTGAATCAGGATAATTCTCCAGCTGATAGTGATATAGCAATGTGACCGCTGTCTGAATAATTAATCAGATTGTTATGGTGCACCTGAAAAATTTCTCTTTTGCAGGTCAGATTGTCCATCAGTAATTTGCCTGTTTTAATTTCGCCCCTCATACGTTTGAATGATTACTGTTGGGAAAACATTTAAAAAGGCATGTATCTTCGCAGCAGTGGTTTATTTTGCATAAGTATTATAATAGATGGCGATTCTCTCACAAGCTTGCATTCCTGTCAGCATCCCTTGGGTGCCAAAATAAATTTCAAGATATTATACATGAATTTTAAAACATTCCAGGATGCTGTGTTGAACAAAAAGTATAAAGAACAGGAAAACAAAAACCGCCAACAATACGGGCTATTTTGTTCTTTTATATAATTATATTAATTAATATAAATTGCGAAATGTCGGATAGCAGCCGCTATATTAGTATTTTATAAAAAAAAAATTATAAAACATCTAGTGTTTTGTTTGTTTCTTTAAAGATTTTTAAATGCAAATGCTGGGGTTCGTGGGAAAGAAGTGGAAACGGAAATAATAATTCTACGTCGTATTATTATTTATCGAGCTACCGGGTGTAGCTTATACATGTCAGATATGACAGCAACAACAACAACAACAAAAACAATAATAAACAAAATTACGTTGAAAATAGTAAAACGTTCAATACCTTGAAGCCTCGAAACATCAGATATATTTCTCTAGGTTTCGTGTCCATAGGAAGCCCCGATACGAACAGAGTCCGGACCTAAAGATATAGAAATAAATTCTACACAAAAACAAAAACAAAAATTCATTACCCCTAAATTTTTTTTGTGTACCTGCAACAACTCGCAAAAGGTCTGCATTTTATTGTAAGAAGTTCTTTCTGTTCTGTAAAATACACTTCGGGTAGTAAAGTAACAAAATGTGTAGTTTTAGTTTTGTTATTTTTTACGCTCAATCTGACAAAACATTATTTTTATGTGTTGTAAACAACACAAGTTCTGTAAAAGGATGAAAAAAAAATTAGTTTATATTCGCATGGCAGATGGTCTTAGGGAGAACTATTTTTTAAAGTTATGTTGAACAAGTGTGTCCCAAGTTTTAATTTTTGTTTCATTTCTTATGTTCAATTAAAAACGTACCGCCTCGTATATCACACCCTATTTTTGGAGAAAAGAAATTTTTTTTGATTAAAAAACAACAAAAAAGCTTCACCTGCAAGGTGAACAGCTGACCTATATTTCCTTAACTTTATATATATAAAGTAAAAATAAGAAAAAAAATATAATATATATGTAAAAAAGAAAATGTTTGAAATAAATAAAATTCTCATCACTATATAGTTTTGCTTTTTTTTTTTGCTTTTGAATATATTTCTATTTCAGTTTTCCAAACATAACCCCAGGTTCAACGTCTTCTTTGTCTGCGAATAATATAATCCCGAGACGTTCAAAGGGTCACTTTCAATATTTCAATATGTTCTTTTAAAACAGGGTTGGATTTTTAATTTAAAATTCAAGATTTAGGTGGGTCTCCCGAGATCGCGCCATTTTCTAGAACATCAAACCAAGGAAGATAATATCTTGTGATAATAAGATAATTTAAAATGTTTATTACAGTAATATTTTTTCCCATTTTCTGAAGCATATTATCATTAGAATTCAACACGATGTTACTTGTATAAAAACATAATGGTGGAACACATTTAATTTTTTTTATTTCTGAAGTTCCATATATTTCATGAACACGTGTGAGGTTTTGAAACGTAAACGAAAAATGTATAAAGTTGCTATGCAGGAAATTACAATTTTTTTAAAAAGTAATTTTTATATTAAGAAAAATACTGTCGAGAACAAATTACATTAGAAAAACAACAACAAAAACCGACAACAAAAACAACAACAAAAGCAACAACAAAAACAACAACAATCAAAAATTGCCGCTGCTACCAAAGCTTTGATTTGCGTGTAATAAGTATGTTTCATGCACAATCTGATAACAATGTTTTTATTAACAAAGCTAATTTGAGGTTAACTTTGAAAATGTAACAAGCTCAATTAGCGTTCTTTTAGAGAAGCGCTCGCCGCAGTATGTCTTGATAAAACTTCAGATATGATCAAACAAATTTTGTCTTTTTAAAAGCAAACAAAAATTTTGTCAATGCAAATATCTTTACACTTTTTATTTTACTTAATATTTTTATTGCGTTTTTTTATTTTTATATAAATTTAATATAAAGATTAAAAACGGATTCTGTAAATGCTAGATAAAGTTTTTCAAAGCTACTAAATTCTGGATATCTTTCTTCGCTTTTTCACGCAATATATTCAACATAAATACGAAAGCAATAAAAATCTTAGCAAGATCTAGAAACTAAAAAATGTATATGTTTATGTTTCATAATCTTTTATATGTTCATGTGTATTTATTTGCATGTTTTATATCTTTATGTTATATATATTTTCTTAAAATATAAACTCAGTTACCTCGTCGTCTCCTTGTGTAGATTCACTCGATATCGAGTGGCTGTCCATACTACCATCAAGAGTCATTTTACAGCCGTCAAACAGAAGAAAACAGAATATTTGTGAGGTGACAAATGTGCTTCGCTTTGATAGCTTTCTTCAGTGAAAATGTGCTTTAGTATCTAAGCAACACTTTTTATGTTAAAAAAACTGTAACAATTATATTTCTTTTTGCTGTGCAACCATGTGCTAACAGTGCATATACTTTGTGCGTAATGAAGCAATCCTCTTGCTAAGTTTAGCCTCTATTCGCTCAGATCGATTGCCACGATAAACCACTTAGAAATTAATAAGCGAGTAATAACCAGAACACTGTTGACTTTAATCTTATCTGAACACAAGAAATTTGAAAACAAAGGGCTTCAAAAAGAACGCTTTTTTTGTAAATGGATTCTATTCTAACTCTGCGATTATCAAATATAAAACATATATATATATTTATACCACAATAAAGATCTTTTTTTTGTATATTAATTTTTTCTTTCTTTAGAACAACTGTTTTTTGCTCTTTGCTTTTTGAGTCAACATACAAAGATATAACTTTAAACTCTTTTTTTTTATTCTCTTCTCATATATATATATATATATATATTATATATCGCTCGCTTTGCATATAAATTGCACTCTGGTAATATATAAGTTTTTTTTTCTTTCTCTAAACTTTTTTTTTATAAAAACCACTGTGAAGCATAAGCAAATGAATCTTCTATTTTTCTATAGACTTTTTTTTTAGTTTTTCTTATGAGAAGCATTTAAATTTGAATAGTGGATTGAATGAATCGAACAGAATCAGACCTGCTGAACAATGATAAATAGAGAATTCACTCCTTAAGTAAGATATTTCACTTAAATGTTTTATATACGAAAAAAAAGTAGAAAAAAAAAGTTCGGTAAAGCTCTTAAAAATAAAAATTGTTTTTTTTCTGAAAGAAATATAAGTTATGTATATTTTATGATCTAATATTAATGTTTGGTTTTTTTACGAATTCTCGTTTTTTTATATATATATATAGTTTGAGAAAAAAATCCTGGTAAAGGCAATATGACAATATGACCTGGAGAAAAAATAAGGAAAACAGAACCATGTGCGCCATTTTTTCTTATAAAATTTTATTATTCATTTCTTAAGTTATCTACAAAACATTCAACTTTAAACAAATTCAACAAAATTGTTTGTTTTCACATTCTGTGACATAACTTTTGGAAGCCCTGAGAATAAATATTGATCTAGAAAAAAAATAAAAATGAAATGAAATGAGATGACTAGCTATTTCTAAAGTTACTCGAGAAAGTTTTAAAGGCAAAACACACACTAAGAAATATAATTTACTTTCAAAAGGTCATGTCTTGTAACTACTGACGACACTGTCAGGCAGGATATCTTTTATCCAACTGTATAAAGTGTATAAAGACTACTGTTATGAACTATTTGCACCATGCTGTAAAGTCATAAGAAACATGGCTTCCTTTTTAATGTTACCTAGCAACGCATGAAAGGGAGGCTGTTCTTAATAAAGCTTTAAAATACTTGCTAATTTCAAAAAATTAGAAGAAAAAAAAGATTAAAAAATAAAGCAGATAAAAATAGGGTGAAAAATAGTGAAAAAAAAACAACCAAAAAATAAACGCTAAAAGCTCCCCACTATTTATTTTTAATTCTAAAAACCGAAATTTAGACAATTATTGTTTAGATGTTCATTTACAACTTTCGAAATTTTCTTAATCTCTCATATTCTGTATGATTCTGTATGGTGTGAATAATGTGTTCGAATGAACGTTCGAAATTAAACAACACAGCTGCAGAGATAAGACACAGTCAAACTGCAAATTTTAAGTTTGCATATGTATTCATAACTCATGTATGAAAAAAAACCTAACCCTGACCCATGGGTGGGGGAGGGCTTAGAGAAGGGGGGATATCCGATAAGCGCCGCTCCTACTTCTCGTTAAATACTTTGGGAATCGGATCTGAAATAAAAAGTAAATATAAGTTAAATGAAAATGTGAAAGATAAAATCCAGAATGAAAAAAGGAAGACAGATATACAACACAAGACAAGTCATCTCACTGACACAAAGCAAACTCAACTTTTCAACTTCCACCGATCATCAAACACCACTGCAGACTACCACAAAATTCTTATAATTTATTTATTTATTAAACTAATAACAAAACTGTCTTTAATTTGAGAGAAAATAATCAATAAAAATCTAATTGATCATGTTTTTGTTCGCTCATTTCAACGAAGCAAAAGAAAGACTTGAGCTTAATGTTATAAGTCGTGTTGTGAGTTATATATACGCATTGTCCTTGTCACAGAGGAGTTACTGCAATTTATTACAATTATTCTCAACTCGTTCGCACAAAGAATAGCTTATGCATGCTATACTCCTTTTCATTAATAAAATGACGTAATCTTCTACGGCATGAAAACGAGGCAACCTATGCTAAAGTCATTTCAATATGGCCGAGCGTAAGAGAAGTCGTGGGTCATCCTCATCACTTGGACGTGAATGTGCAGCTTATGGCTGCTCTGCTCGTGACTATTACTTCGAAAATGAAGAGAAGATACGTTCCGATACTACCTTCTTCTTATTTCCCAGTGAACCAAGCCGAAAACAAGTCTGGTGCAGCTTGATAAAACGTCAAGATGGCAGGGATGGTTTCAAGGTCACAAAGAACACTGTAGTATGCGAAAAACACTTTGAAGAACAAATGATTTATAGGCCTCCAGGAGGTACGAAGAAACGATTGCTACCAGATGCCAAGCCAAACATACATGCTTGGAATGACGGGACAAAAAAAGCTCGAAAAGAACCAACATTTAGACCATCTCCGAAGAAAAAGTTTCGAGAACCAAAAACTTTAGATGACTCTATGACAGTTGAAAACGAGCCCTCTGAATTGGATATTATTAAAGCAGAACTGCAACAAATAAAAGATGAAAATACTTTTTTAAAACAATATAATACTCAACAAATTCAAAGATACAATAAGTTGATTAGTGAACAATCAGATAAAGTAAAAAACCTTGAAACACAAAATAATGATCAGAAATGTTTTATAAAAGATCTTGAACTTCAGAACCAGAGCTTTTCTGTAAAAAGTGAATTTATGGGGCATGTATTAAAATCAGATGAATCATGTAATTATTATACAGGTTTTCCATCACTGAAAATATTTCAAGATGTTCTCATTTTTCTTGATGCTGGTGAAACTGGTCAAAATATTATTTTGTACAACTATAAAGAAGGGAAAAACGATGCACGTGGTCGTAGAAGGTGTTTCTCACCATTGGAAAGTTTCGTGCTGACACTTGTAAAATTGAGACGGAATTTTGGAATTATTCATTTGTCATACATATTCAATGCATCAGAAGGTACGATAAGCAATACATTCAATACATGGATAAACTTTATGTACATCAGACTTGGTAGCATATGTATATGGCCAACAAGAGAACAGGTTCAAAAAATAATGCCTGAATCTATGAAACAACACTTTGCCAACACACGGTGTATAATTGATTGTTTAGAAATCAAAGTAGCTGTTCCAACATCACTAAGGCTGCATAAAATGTTATATTCTGATTATAAAAGTCACACGACAGTTAAAATCTTAGTTGGGATAGCACCAGGCGGGGGCTTCACATTCATCTCCTCTGCATACCCAGGTAGCATTTCGGACAAAAACATTGTTGTTAAAAGTGGATTTTTGAGACCCGAGTTGTGGCAAGAAGGAGACGCTGTTATGGCCGATAGAGGATTCACTATTGCAGAATATTTGAAACCAATGAATGTGGAGTTGATCATACCCTCATTTTTACAAGGACGTGAACAGTTTACAGAACTTGAATTGGTAAAAAGTCAACAAATTGCTCGTGAACGAATTCATGTTGAACGAATGATACAGCGCTTAAAATGTTATCACATATTCGACCGTGTAATGCCACTTAACATGGCTGGTTCTTTAAATCAAATCATAACTGTAGCAGCATTATTATCAAACTTTCAAGACCCTATTTTAAAAGATGTAAATTAAATTTATATACACAAAAATTCTGTTCTTCACTTTTTCTCTTTTGATACAATTTCTGGTAGTACGTACTTAAAATAAAATGACAAAATAGATGATTGTAGCTTTTCACAATACACTGCATCAAATTGAACTCTATCAATTACCATTCCTTTTGAAGTATAAAAACAAAGTCACACCATGTTTGACATGTAAGAGCTAGCTGCATTTGAACTTGATTATAATATGTATGATTTTTATTGATATGTATAGTATTTGATTCACTGTTGTATACGATACATGGTTCTTTCGAAATAGAGCAAACATCTTTCGGATCGATATCTTTATAGTGCTCACTACATTTAACCTCTAGTATTCCGAAAGACGCGCCATCAAAAACTGTTCCATCAGGAGTGGCACCCAAAACAAAATTTTGCGAATCAATAACCAATCCACATTGATCAACAGAAATCTTCCAACCCGATAGGTGCATAAATTTTTCATATGCTTGGATGGCGATGGGCTCAAAAAATTTGCCGTATCTCATTTTCATTTGCACAACTTTGTTTTTCTCATTTTTGTCACCAAATACAATGTTATGAGCTATAGTTTTGATCCCCTTCTCAGTTTTTTTAGTTAGATCACCAGTTTTATTACAAATAGATGCTGTGAATCTGTTTTTGCGGTACATAAACCAATTCGCATCTATTGCTTGGTCACGCGTATTAACTTCGATTTCTACAGCATGTGCAGAATGTGACCTTAATTCATTCAATATGGCCAATTTTTCCTCACATATTTCACTTCTTAAGTATTCATCAAGCATGTATTTAATTGAATTGAAAGGAAAACTTGGATAAGTGTTATATTCAGTTAGGTTTCCTGTGACTGTAGAAATGCTAGAATATACAGCGAAATCAGCTGGCATTGGGGAACATTGATGCGATAAAGTAGAACCAATCGGCATTACTCCATACACTGTATCTGTAAACAGAAGCGGATTAGGATTTATGATTTTCTTAGCATGATTATTAGTGTCGCTATTCAAAAAAACTTCCAAATTATAAGCTGGCTCATGTTTTGTATGGTCAGCTCTAGCATCATACAATGTCGTTTTAATTCCACTGCGCTTTTTGTATTCTGTATCGTCATTTGTATTTCTTCGTTTCGAAACTGGGGAAGTGATGGTTATATCCGATATTGGGACTTTATCAACACGATTTCTACTCTGAGAAACTGACCACTCACAGGCCTTTGATGTGCATGCTTTCGGTTCTGGAATAATTTTTAAGTTATCCAGGACCCATTTAGCCAACAACTTCATCAAAGCGTAAGCGTGAGAACAAGTTCCCACCTTTCCAGCTGGACATTGGCAAAAACAATACAAGATTTCATTTGATAATTTATCAATGGCAACAAAAATCCATCTATCTGCTTTCTTCAAGCTTGCACCACACACACCTTTCAAACTAAATATATTATCATTTTCCTTTGCATGTATTGAACCAACATCAACAAAATTTTCTTCCAGGAATTGTGCACCCCGAGTAAATGGTTTTTTAATTTTGAGAGACTTTTCTAATACCAGGTCATTGATCTTTTTATGGTACTGTTCGATTTCGTATATTGTTATTTTTGGCAAATTCGTGATGTCTTTTGTCCATCCAGCTGCGTTTTTCGGATGACCTATTTCGTTCCTTAACACCTCTGGGCATTGGATAATGATATTCCCATTATTCGTCTTCCCCGGTGATAACAAAATTCCAAGTTTCTCAGCTTTTTTTCTCAGCCATTTTTTATCACTAGTTGGATCTACAATGTTATTTTGTGTGCCATTTTTGTAGTACTGCAGCACCCTGATAAAAAAAAGGAAAACATTTTTGCTTACTGATGTTCAATTTCTACATAACATATATTTAACATGCAGCTAAAATAGAATAGTCACTCAAATAGTGGTTTATTAACATGGACATACCTAACTTGTGTCTCCTTCAAAGTGTCTATTCCTTTCAAGGTATCACCTCTATAAATTAACCACTTCTTCAAATGTTCAGCTTTATAACAAGCTAGATTTTTAACATCGATGTGAACAGTATCATCATCAATGTCATCTTCTTGTAGTTTGATAGACGTAGGATCTAAAAAAACAAGTTTGTGCTATCTAAACCTTCATCAACCACAATTACAGCCTAGCTACCTAGCCACCAAAATCACCACAGATTACGATAATATATGGTACTCACCAACAAGAGAATCTTCAAAAAAGTTGTAGAAATCAGGAACTTCTATGTATAAATCCATATCTGCATTTAAAGTTAGTTGCTAGCAAAAATAAAATCAGAGCTAAACAACAATACTTCTTCCTTCCTTCGCGAAAAAGAATTGAAGCTTACTGCTTTCGCAATGTTTTGCCATGAGCTGAGTTGCTAGATCATGGAGATATAATGATTACGCCATTTTATAGTGGAGACACGAGAAAAATTAAATGGGAGATGATATTATCTCCGTTAAAACAAATTCATGTCGTTTGCATTCAAAATGTTTTTCTCGCCGCCTTCCCAATCAAAATTTTTAGCATAGGATGCCTCGTTTCCATGAAAATTTTGAATGACGTCATTTTATTAATGAAAAGGAGTATAGAATAAGGAAATAACAAAAAGCGTATTCGGAAATCTTTTTATCCAGTGCTATTACTGCGTGTAGGTTCGATTTGAAGCTTGTTGTAAAACGGATTAGTGTTTTTGTATTAAATTTTCGCTTTGCTTACTTGTCTAAGCTATTGTTTTTTATCGTGGTTTGTCATGTTTGGTCCCTTTGTGTCGGAGTTTAGGCACATATTTCGTCCTGCATATCTATTTCAATGTTTTGCACACGTTATTAAAAATAATGCGAATTTTAAAGGGTGAAATAATATTAAAAATTTGACATGATCCAGAAAATCTGTTTTACTGATCACATTATATAAAAAAGCAATGTAGCCTCAAGAAACTCCTGGTTGCTTGAGCCGTTAAAAAACCCAGCATTAACCACAAAATTTTTTTTAATCTCTAGCTAGCTACTGTCTGATTAATCTTCTTTAGCACGGAGTATTTTTCAGTTTTCGTTCTTAAAATTATGTAAATTTATTGATCTTATTTAAAATATCATTCACATATCTCGTTTGGACTTTTTTTTTGCTCCAGATATGATGTTATTCTTACTAAAAAAATTGTTGTTTTTGTCTTTTAGTATCATAAACAAAAATTTTTATCGTGTGACACAGATAATTGAAAAACACGTCGTCAATTACATGAAAAACAATCGGAAGTTCAGATGTAACAAAGTCATATTTCAGATGTAATAGCTAATCACACGTTAATCAGTGCAATATGTTTTGATAATATCTCAATTATGTTATATAGGAAATCTCATCAAAGTTATACATATTAAAGTTATCTATTCACTAAGTGTATTGAGTGTATGAACGTGTTAGAAAAGCTGCGGCTAGAAGGAAAAATTAACGTTTCTATGAGTGCGACTATAAAGACTTAAAACTCTGATTTTCTTCTTACGCAATATACTTGCAGACAATAAATGAATAGAATAATGAATATGCTCAAATACGTGTATATGAATAAAGCTATGTAAACCTTATTTTTTACCCTATTTCAGCCATAAGGATGGGGGAGGGGGTGAAACGTTTTAGGGGTTAAAATTTTTGTTTATGGGCTACTTTTTATCATTTTTAGATAGCTTTAGCTCAGTCAAAAATGTTTTGGTATTCGTTCGTCGTTTGCAAGAATTTTCATGTTTCACCGTTTTTAGCCTTTGGACCAAATTATGTTAACCAATTTGTCTCATTCTCCAATTGTCATCGAATGTGGGAATAAACATTTGTGTCAAGTTTGGTGGCAATACAATGTCTTTTTCGTCACATTTGGAGAGCGGAAAAGTGCGGAGAGGAGCGTTTTTAGCTCACTTTTCTCGGCTTTTCACAAATCCTGGTCTTTATAGGGTTAATAAAAAAAACCATGGTAGTATAAAATGTCTTCTTTTTTTAAACATAAAGTCTTTGTGTATATGTTGCTATTCTTCTATGTTTTCTGTCTTTAGTTTTTTATGTGATCCTTTGCAGAATATTTTGAGACAAGCTTGCTAAGGTTTGTTTCCAACAATGTAAGCTATTTCTATTAACACGAATATTACGAATTTTGAGCTTGTTAAAGGGTTAAAGTTAACAGTTCTTCATAGGATCTCAGGTTATATATTTGTTTAGATCCAAACTTTTAAAGTGTGTTAATTCATGCTAATGTTAGCATGACGCTTTTTCCGGAATTGTCGGGTCTTTACGGTTTTCGACATGTCAGAAGGTACATCTAGCTAGAAAACGATGTTTACGTAATCTACAAATGTTTTTGCAACCTACTAGCTACAGAGTATTGGCGAGTTGATAGTTTTCGGCAACTTTAAAAAAAATTGTAACAACAGTCGTTATCTCAATATTTAGAAGATGAAAACTTCTACAACTCATTTTTCTCTATCTTTTTGCTATGTAAGAAAAAGTTCAAGTACTGCCAAATAATGGGAAAAATAATCAACTCCAATTGTCGAAAAAAAACATGTGTACCATAGTTGCCAGAGCCCCGTAACTTAACACTCTCCTTCAAACTCCTTTAATACGTGCTTAATCTCCCTCGAATGCCAATTCTCCCCTCTCTTTGCTCTTTGCTCTTCTAATGCGAATGAAAATATCATAACGGTATAACTTTATTAGTGAAAAATCAAATGTGGACATGGATAATTTGAAGTCGACGAATCCACATTATCATTCTTGGCAATCTCACCCGCAGAGCTTATTTTTCATTTCTTAAATCTTGCACACTAGTGACATATCATAAAGCGGAAAAGAAACCCTGGGGACAGGATTACATAGTTGATAGACGATAGATGATAAACACGTCGACACTTAACTTCACTATGTGATTTGAATACGAACGCAGCACGTGACTCATTCACTTTTTGTAAAGCATCGCTTGAATTAACCGAATCGAACATATAATAACCGCCATCATTTTTGATAGGCTTTTCCGATTTGAATTAAACTTGGTACACTTAAACTACCTTATGATAATAGCAGCAATACATTTTTGCTTATGTCAGCACGTAAAGCTTGAAATTTGTCCAATATACAACTATCTGCTTAAAATTCAATTACTTTAGTTCTAGATAGAATTTTAAACATTCTGTTTAAAGTTTATGATAGCCAAATAAATTTATTTATCATATTTTCAGGTTTTACATAACTCGCATGAAAAAATGCAAAAATTATCCCGAACATCCGATTTTTTTGGGTAAAATCGGAAAATGGGGAAATCGGATTAATCACGCGTCCAAATTTTACAGAATGAGTCCTGTGATGATGTCATGAGTTGTGATGTGAGTTTTAATTTCTAAGAATAATCCTACGGAATAAATTAAAGGATTTCATAGAAATTTAAGGAGGAGTTTCGAGTAATGACCAATATCTAAGGTTACTGAGAGGTATAGGGCCTAAAAATTTGGCATGGTTGTGTCTAATAGACACAACATTACCACAAGTCAGCCGCTGTGGCAGATAAGCAAGTTAGGGGGGGAAGGGAACCAAAAAAAGTTTATTGTTAATTGAACTGCGTCTAAATACAGGTTATACTGAACACAAAATACTTAATATATTAAATTTACAAGAAACGAAGACAACGTGTTCGATGCATAGAGGGGCTACTATAATCGTTATTAGCAAACTAATCGCTGTGATACAGATTTGGTAGCGAGCTCGGATATTTGAATCAATGTTCCTCAGAATGAATAGACATTTCTGCAAAACAACACTACCAAAGTTACCATTTCGTCACATCGTTGGTCTATAATAAAGGTCTTCTTACGTGTTAGCCGTAATAGTTTTGGGGATCCTCGTTTCGCGCGTGTCCTGCCTGTTCTCACGGGGTGCTGAAAATACGCCTCAGATAGGCTGGATCACGTGGTATAAGATGTATTTTAATAAGATGTAGCTAAATTTTACGCTCGCCTTTAGTAAAAAGATATTAATTTGAAAAGTTGGTGTTTTGTATCTGGAGTTATGTTTTCAGGTGGTTAGCCTTTTAAAAGACTGGATATACCTTAAATGAGGGAAATAGCCACACGGGCGTTCATTTAGAATTTTAAACCTGACTTGGAAAGCTTATTTGGAAGGGGTGACTACCATAGTATTTGCATATAACTGCTAAAAAGAACCAAAAACTAAACATTTTCCTCTGATTTTTTTAAATATTAAATTTAACGTAAAATATAGCAAAATATTTAATGAAAGAAGGAACGGATCTTCGTCCTCGTGTTTAGTCAGGAAAGCTAATTTAATAACTCTTAACCCTGGGCGCTTATTTGGAGCCTTTAATCGGCAGTGGGCGGTTATTCCGTCATTTACAATGCAGCTGACTAGCTGTATGATGTTTG
Organism: Hydractinia echinata; assembly: GCA_030067915.1. NCBI lineage: Eukaryota > Metazoa > Cnidaria > Hydrozoa > Anthoathecata > Hydractiniidae > Hydractinia > Hydractinia echinata. Next base: position 713,653 of record JASGCC010000058.1, read on the forward strand.
ACCAAAGTAACACTTTTTTCTAGCCGGCTAGCTACATACATAATAATGTTTCTTCACTTCTTCTGCTACAAAGAGGTGTCTGCCACATAGAGCATTAATAATATCTCTATGCATAGAGGTTCTTCCAAAATTGGCTTATATTGCTTTAAAAACCTGCTCTGGAATGTTAGGCTATAGTGAAATCGACTGTAAAGTGTGTTAAATATCTTTCATTCAAAAAACAGACTCAAGAAGTTGAGATTTTGCTTTCTTGCGCAGACGATGTAGTATTTTTAATTTTTAACATATTTAAGTAAGATATAAACTTCTTACACGAATTATTTTATTATGACTCATTTCTGAGCATGTCTGCTAAATGGTGGCCAGTTTTAGGGGACAATATAAATTGAGACCTCGAAATGACGTTCGCTATAAAAAGATCTCCGCTATAAGCTACATAAATTTCGTTACACGAATTTGACCGTCGTTTCACCCGTTCCTGGGAAAAGTGCCCGATGTAGAGAGGTGTCCTCTATGAAAGATGTCCGCTATAAGGAGCTGTCACTGTATTAACATGACCTGATTATAACGAGTCGTGCTGGATAGCCTCTAAATCCAAAATTTATGTTTTTTCTTTAAGTATAAACAAAAATTTGAGTGAGGCGCGCATCCCCATCTAAAACGACACGTGATTTGCCTATCCTCAGCCTCGTTCCCAGGGAATTTTGCCTTTTTAATGAATTTCATATGGTCAAAAAGGTAATTGTTGACCACTCCGTAATGACGGCTCAGGGGCCACAAGACCCTGGGGACGAGGTTGGCCTATCCTATTTGCTTTTATTCTTTTTAAACAGACTGACAGTCAGAAAATTTCTTTCAAAAGTCAATTGAATGAAAACTTTACAGTGATTCATCAGTTCAAGAATGATTTTCTTCCCATTGGTGCTAGCAAAGTATAAGTAAAACTACGCTCCTAACTGCACTATCTTTATGCAAAGAGCTTTATGTGTGGTATGTGATATAATAAAAAGCGGCGAAAAAAGTGTACTGAATCAATTGAATACAACGCAAGTTACAAGACGATCGTGAAACAACAGTAATGCTTTGATTGTATTATGTGTGTAAATGCTCATGGTGGATTTCCACTTAAAAACGAATTGGAATAGATCGGAACGAACAATTGTGATTTCTGCAATCTGATTGGTTGATAAAACTTTCCGTTCCGATCGAAACTGAAAGTAGAAGTCATTTCTACTTTACTTGCGGACAGAAACGGAAAAAATTATTAAAATAAAAGAATAATTAGCAAATAGCTAATCAAATTTAAGTATTTTTCCTGTTCCGTTACGATCCGTTTTGGTTTTTGTGGAATTCACCTTTAGACAACTTCTGGGCTATATTTGACTTGGCATAGAATCAACATTGACTCGCATAAGAAAATCAATATAACGCGCATGCAAAAATTTAAAAAATTAAAAAAAGTTTTCAAAGTGCATTTAATGCTAAACTCTGCGAAAAAATAAGATTTGAAATACTGCTGTTCGTTAGAAACTAAGTATTTGAAGTATTCAATTTCTTTTTGCAGGACAGGTGATACTTCTGCTAAACAATCTATTCACGTGCTTAATTGGTGTAAAATTAGAGGAGGTTTATCAACTGAAATTGTAGAGGAAGTTGAATCGAGAAATATTATCGTAAACAAGATTGAAGAGAAAGAACAAATCAGTTATAAAAACAAGTAATGCATATCGACGTTGTTGAAAAAATTCTTACACTGTTTTCGTAGCGTACGCCAGCAAGGAAAGTGTTCTAATAAAAAGTTTGTCTTGAAAAGTAGATATGGAGGTAAGCAACAGTAAGTTACCGTGACATGTCATTTAGTTGAAATATCCATGCAATAAGCAATCATAAAGGTTTTTCTCGTAATATTTATCTTTATGCGTTCTATTTTACAATCGCCCCTATCCAATGGTTCCTTTCCCCAATAAATAATTTTCAATACATTCAATACATTTTCACCGACCACCGCCGCCCTCCTTCTATTTATTCGATACTTTAGAGTATACAATAAAATCTCTTTTGATAATGCAGTAAAGTTATGAAAATGCAAATGGTATGAAAATCTGCCGATTACATAGAGGGAAAAGAGAATTTCGCTTAAAAATGATAATTCTGGTGTAGAAATATATTGTATGCAGGGATGAGGAAAATAAAAGTGTGGAATGTTAAAACTGGGCGTATCAACACAACTCATGCCTGACTAAATATTAAGTAAGAGTTTGGAGATTTTAGCGTGTGACATTTGAAGCCATATCTGATTTTAAATCTTCGTGTATAGAAATAAGGAAATCTTCATGTAGTAACAGAGAAATCTTCATATACAGTAAAAAGGAATTTTATATATAGAAAGAAAGGAATCACATATGAAAACAAGGATCATCCTAATAACAAAGGAAATCTTCTCATATAGTAATAAGGGAAGCGTCTATAGGTTAAAGACAATGGTACACGCATCTGCGCAAAATGGTACCACAGTAGCTGTGCTGCGGACATACGAAATGCGATATATAAAAGACAGAAGAACCCGTGGTTCTTTTCACTATCGACTAGTTTATATTAATACCCGTTATTTGTATGTGTGTTCAAAATGGCTGCTAAATAGCAATGTCTGGAATATGTACGACACACTACATTTCAAAGACTGTAAAAAAAGCCAGACGAACCCGTGGATCATTTCACAGGCTAACGACAAGTTCATGAATTCCATTGGTGTAGATATGTTTATGGTGTGTTCGTTTAAAGCCCTGTTGGCACACCAGTCCGCCAAAAAGAATGCATTTCTTTGTTTATCAAAGTCCTCCAGACGGATTAATGAGTTTTGAAATCCATCAAAACAGTAAATTGACATCCTACTAAGTTTACAAATTTGACAACTAATTACAGTTGACAATTTCTTAAGGTCGATTTCTGCGTTGGACGCCTTCGATTTCAGTGGACAAAAAATTGTTTGAAATCTTCGCATTTAAAATTTGTTTTCAACTTTCTTTTTTCTTAATTGTGATAAAAGACGTTTCAGAATGGCAGTAGGATAAATAAACTTACTTGATACTGCAGCCATATTTGTGAAGTTTGTAAAAAGACGGCCAAATACTTTCTTTGTATGCTGCGAGACACAATCTGCATGGTTAAAAACCACCCATATAGTCATTAACGAAGTCGGACATTCTATGATGCGTTGCTCATGGAACACAGAATGCTTTGTTTTAGCAATTTGTGTTCTTTTTTCGCATTAAAACGTTATTGGTCAACTTATTAACTTCTATCCAGTCTCATCGGAACTAGTACATACATTACCAGAGAATTTGAACTCTGAAATGATTTCTATTACACGCACCTTCTTTTAAAAACTATCTTTACGATTGAGCGACCCTTTCATGTCTCCCTCCAAAAACTAACAAAATACACCAATACAGAATATCGAAAAAAGAGCGCTCCGACACTCGTTTGAGGAAATTCAGTCTCTGATATTTGTGGCAATTTTCAAGCATCCCAGGGTACGTTATTCCTATGAAACTTTGTCCACATTCACGCAAAATTTGAATGTGCGGAAATTAGTACTAATGCTTCTTGTAGAAAAGATTGTACCGGCCCTTACTGCGCAATATTTGCACCAATACCAGATATCAATCCTATTCTTATGCTGAACGCTAAGCAGAAAGGATAGATTCACACTTTTATTGTTCCTGGCATGACTCGGCCGGGGTTTGTACCCAAGACCTCCCGCACTGGAAGCGAACGCTCTACCATAAGGCTACCAGTCGGCAGGAATATTAGCACCAATACAACCTCGATCCCTGCTCGCGCCATTTACATTTCAAAAAGCTATAACGACGCCCAGTAACAAGATTGGTGGCTACCAATATTGGCTCTGGGAAAGTCAACAGAAAGAGTTAAACTTACATATACTGATTTCTTTCTTCTTCTGTTCTTCTTCTTTTTCATTGGTTCTTTCGTAACTTTAATGACATTTTCTTTTTCTATGTTAATTTCTTTCTGTACAGTTTTTGCCATGCTTTTATAGTCTTTTTTATCAGAATCAATGTTTTGTAAAATCAGGTGGTTGATTATTATTTTAATATTTTTTTAAAACAAACAATTCTTCTTCTAACTCTGCTTACAGCATTTTCGTTTTTTGTAATAATGAATTTTTAATAGCGTTGTTAAAGAACAATCTCCAGCCAAAATATACCAGACAAATAAGTGTTCCGATTTCCGATTCGAGTTACTGTTTTTCGTCGTTGTGGTACGATTTGTTCAACATATGTGCAATATATGACAAACCAGCGCCATTTTTGGGGGATCTAGATTAAATCAAGGCTTTTAAATCTTCCTGTGACGTATTTATATTTTTGGACATCGAACTGACAAGAACACAGAAATGTTTGAAAATATTTACATTTTACTTCTATTTTATTATTCCCACAAGAAGGATGTAGAAAAGAGAGGTTGGTGATTTGCTGCAAGACATGAATAGTTCTCAACTTATAAATAATAAAAATTAACCTGGCTAATCAAGACAAATGTGAGGTGGGGGAGATTTGCCAATAATTCAACTAAGTAATTTCAAATTATTTTAAATAACTTTTCGTCATAGAAATATCAAAGATCTTTCTAAATTTTGCGTCAACAAAATCATTTCTACTTCACCGTTGGTATAAATGGCTGATTGAAACGCTCTGCTTTCGGAAAGCGATGCTCTAATAACCAATCACAAATCTTCATTAAGCAATGAAAATCAGTCGCTCTATGCAATCCAGATGCCGTGCGCTATCCCTATCCGTTTTTAACAAAAAACTAAAAATTCCTTCATTGCATTTAGGCTTATACGACAGAATTTATTGCTTCAGTCGCGAAAAAATCAGTGTTTCTTGTCTTTACTTTTCTCGATTTTGCCAGACGGTAGGAAATTTAGCCATTTTGTTTTTATTGTCACTAATGTATAATTAAAATTTTTATGTCTGCTCTTTATAAACATTTATTGTACAAAATAAAAACTCATGTAATCGATGCATTTTTGAAGGTTCGGAAAAAACACCTGTGCTTCGCATGAAAATTAAAATCAAATGACGTCATGCCTGTTTCAAAATGAGATTACTTAGTGAGGAAATGACGTCATAAAATGCATTGGCATGGACACGTTCAAGCAACAGATTCATGCTTCAAGCGAAAAAGAAATAGTTGTGTTTTAGGTAAATTTCTAAATAGGCCTATGAGGAGGAGAGTGAAAAAGGAGAATAAGTACATAATACTTTAAAAAGGCTATACTTTCAAATTACCTGTTCCACACGTGAACGATAAGTGTAGGAGCATCCACGTGACAGATTTATATATGCGTTTGCTATCCCAGAAGATAATGAAATAAAAACAGATGTTCTTGATGTTAAAAAAAATGTCTACAAAAACTCTTATCAATGCTTTTTTGTTGTTCATTATTCTTTATAATGTTGTCAAACTTAAAGCAGTAAAAGCCTCCATTTATAAGTTTATCTTCATGTCATCTTGTTCCTTAGTACATCCGAATCGTAATTAAAAAGTCTGCTCTCGTCTGAAGGTGCAACTAAAAATGCAACTGTTTTAAAATATCAACTTTGCTTCCAGCCTACTCTGACAAAATTACCCAGGGTTATTATTTTTGGTCAACTAAGATGTGAGGAACGAATCTATCTCACAGATGTTGAAGATTATTGAAGATTATGTTGGATTTGCTTCACACGAGCAAATAACAATACAATACCAGTAAGACTTCCTACCAATAAAAAAGGTTGGGGCTAAAAGAGGTTATAGTTTGGGCTTCCATTGATTGTTTGGAAATTAAGCAAAAATATGTTGCACCTAATCATACGATCGTCATGGTATCATGATATCACTACACATAATCCGTACACAGTCAGTTTTAACGCGTCTTAAATAACCTGGAGTTTCTATGTTTACACAGGTACAGTGTACTTCCAAAAAAGTATAAAATTATCCATGAAGAAGAAATAGAAAACTTACCTGGCATTACACTTTCATATTTAGTCGCACATGCGCAAAAAAGGTGCATAAACACGTTTTACCCTTGTTAGCCAGGGTAAAACGTATTTATTGCAAGAGAAAAAGCTACCTCGACCCCAAGCTAGTCAAATATATCAAGAGACAAAAAAGAGGCCCCTGGAAATGAGATCGAGAAATAAACGTGTCAGTGAACTGTGGTAACATTTGTTTACAGGTGCATTTTGTTTACACAAAAATGAAATCATTTTTTGTATATATCATAAAGCCGTTTTTCTGGGACGTTTCCTCCTGTTTATTAATAAAAAATGTATCAAATAGTTCATTTGTGTATCAAATAGTATCATCCTCGTCCCCAGGGCTTGTTGCCTGATGTTAGAGCCGCTATCGGTTATGTCAAAAAGGCGAGATCCCATGGAGACGAGGTTGCAAACAGCATTAGATATAAAAGCAGCATTCAAATGTATAAACTGCAATAAATTATATAAACTATTAACAGTTAATATTTCTTTCAGTATTTCCTTTTTAAAGTAAGTCCAAAATCCACAAGTATCTGTTATTAGATTTCTTAAAAAATATTTGGTTCACCAGTAAACCAATAAACTCTATAAGCAACACATTAATGTTTCGTTCAGCATGTTGCTAATTTTTCAGAAAAGTCAGGCTGATTTGTTGCTGACCGGTTGCTTAGTACCACGATCCAAATCTGTGATAACGAAGCCTATGACGACTCGAGTTACTGAAGCAGAAAATAAGGGAACATGTATGTTGGATGACGAAAATTTTGTGTAGTAAAGGTACAAAATATTTTTTATTTTGACTCAAGGTTGGCTAGTTCGTTTCACGACTTTTTAAAAGATCAAAACCAATTGGTAAAACCACTAGTGGTTGGGCTGTGTAAAAAATCCACGGATTCGCCGGCCTTACATATTTCAGGCACTGTTAATTCGTGCATCTTTAACACAAATTGACTCGCGATACAGACAGAATACAGCTATTGATAAAAACAAGAAGGTTTCGAGAGAAAACTAGCATATTTCGTTCATGTTGAGCACAAAATGATCTCAACCGTCATTTGGCAGACAAAAGACGAGGATTGATAAAGGGGAAAATACTGCATAGCATTTTTTAATAAAACAACATAGTAGAGGAATGTAACAGTCGCAAAATTAGTCATTTTCCCGCTTTTTTCCCGGGTAAGGTGATTATATCTTCGATATGATAACTCATTTTATTATTAAACCTCTCAGGCTTATGCTTTTTTGAAGTTCAATGTATACAACTGATAAGGAAAATTAAAAATTTTTACGAACTACACTAGGGCGAAGTCATAAAATTTAAAGTAACATTTTAACAACGAACCAGCCTGAATTTTTAAAAAATGGTAAGTTGTGGATATTACTGCTCGTAGGAAGAGGGTTGGGATTTCAAAAGTGTCAATAGCAAATCCAGTTTTGAAAAGGGAGTCATATTTTGACAAACAAAGTCTGTTTTAAAAAACAAGTATGAAATCTAAAAGGTAAAATGCTATTTTGAATGACGTAAATTTAAGCAGGACTTAAAAAAATAAATCCAAACTCTTTATTTTAGCAAAGAGTTATACCACAATAAAGAATTGGCTGGGAAACAAGTTGGTTATTAAAAAAAGGGTGCATAAAGTGAACAGGCCTTTACGGCTCTGTGTCAATGTTTAACAAAAGGTAATTCTTTCTTCTCTTACCTACAGATGTTTGTATTCTAGATTGGTCTATAACAATCAACTCCAGCTGTCTTATAAAAAATGAACTGAGCCTATCAAAAGTTTTGTCATTCCAGAAATAGATTTCATTTTAAAAATTATCGCCTTACTCTTACTTGCCCGTTGTTTCCATGGAAATTGATCTAAAATGGCTTACACACTGCGTGACTTGTAAGCTAACATGTGTTGTAAAAATCTGATATAAAGTGGAAAAAAATATCTATTAAAATATTTTTGTCGTAAGCTCTTTGTTGTTTGTTTTGTTTGTTTGTTTGTTTGTATATATTTTTGTTTTTTGTTTTTTTTGTTTGTTTGTTTTGTTTTATTTTGTTTTATTATTATTTTTTTACATATATGTTTATATGGTAATTTCTTTGTTTGCCGTTGCCGGTATTCCAATTGTTGCTGATTCAGCATTGATGTTCTCATCTGACTTGAGAAGTTTCATTAGTGTCAGTTTGCTTGTTTTTTTCTTACCAGTATTCTTAATGGCGCGCCGTTCAAACAAATATATTATTTTATCTTACGGCTTAGTTGTTAAATGTTTAAAGAACTAAACAAAACAAGAGTTTGTTGACAAAAGAGGTTTATGATTTTAATGTCGCTGATATTAACAGAGAGCAAATTTATGTAACAGAGGGAGGAAAATATTTTAGTAGGGAAACTAAAAACTGAACGAATTGGTTCGTAGAATTATTTATCGATTTGAATTAAATATGAAGAATCTCCTTCTATTTTCATGTCTTATGCTTTTTCATACTTCATTGCAAGGTATGTATGTGTACACCCTTGTTCCCAGGGATTTTTGCCTTTACGATAGAGAGAAGACGTCTTTTCTCATATCAAAAAGGAAAAAATCCCTGTGGACGAGGGTGTGTATGTGTAAAGATAAATTTTTCTTATAGTACCTTAATACTTCTCCACAATCCTGTTCATATTTTTTTGGAAAATAGCGAAAATACTATTTTGCCATTTTTCGAAATAACAAAACAGCATCGCCTGATGAATGCTACGCATATGAAAGGATGGGACATTTCTACCCAAGCAGATGTATAGGGTGCGTAAGGAACGTTGAAAATGCGTTATTCACAGTTTCTGCGATATCTATATTTCGGCCCGCGAAAGTCAAGAAAATCGAGAAAAAAGGCAATGCTGACGTCAGCAAGAATTATCCTAGTTTGAGTTAGATCTCAGTCCGTTGTCAACATCTCATCTATTCTAATATCTTTCAAACTTGATTGTAATTGTAATACTCAATACAGGTCCTCTTACGCTTTTTTAATACAACTAAGGCAAAAACCTTTTCTTGTAATGCATGCATGTGATTATCCCCAACAGTTTTTGATTTCTCAAATTTATTATATTACAGGTGAAAGTGTTAAAAATTTGGTGTTAAATTTGTTAAAACTGTGGTTTAACTCAGCATTTTAACGCCGGGTTTTCCCGACTAGTCTCTTTATAATCACATTCCCGTCTGTCTGTTTGTGCGCGAGAAAAAAGGCGTGTTGCGGAAACACGAAATGCGATATATAAAGGACGGGCACCCCGTGGATTATTCCACGGGTTGACGAATAATCTCTTAAATGATAGCCGTTGTCTATCTATCTCTGCGCAAAATGGTACCTCAAGTTGCGAGACACACGAAATGCGGTATATAAAGACGGGCGACTAGTTCATATTACAATACCCGTATACGTCTGTCTGTCACGCAAAATGGTACCTCAAGTTGCGAGACACACGAAATGCGGTATATAAAAGACGTGCGACTAGTTCATATTACAATACCCGTATACGTCTGTCTGTCACGCAAAATGGTACCGCAAGTAGCGAGACGCACACAATGCGGTATAAAAGGACGGGCCACCAAATAACAAGTACATAAAACAGTCAAACTCAAATTCCTTGTTTCTTGTAAGGACTAGCCTGACCAACTACCATTTTGTTTTTAGCTCCAAACAAAAAGATTGATTATACAACTACGACAATGTTCTCGGTGACGTCCTCTAAAAACATAACAACAACGGCAACAACGACAACAGAGGGAGCAAAGGAGATAGAAGACGAAGATGTTGGAAACTTTGCTTCATTGATAGTTGTGGCTGGCATAATTCCAGGGTTTCTATGCATCTTTATAGTTTGTTTAAACTGTCCAAAAGTGCTAGACAAAATGGTGAACAAAGTTACCGAATAAAGTTGATTGAAATTTTAAAGAAAAAAATATCGTAGAATGAGAAATGCTGAATTATGAATGCTATTAAAGCTCAAATGAACGCCCATGAGTAAACACCGCGTTCAAAGTACAGCGACCAAGAGGGTCACAAAATAATTTTTAAGTTTTTAACCTTTTTTTTAAAAATATTGAATATTGAGAACGATTTAGTTGATGTCATACAGTGTTTTATACAAGAGCAATCTCGTTTTCACGAATTTTTTGTCTTTCACGGCACTGTGCTTATTGAAACGAGGCTGATATATGGGTGATGCAATAAAACATTTTGATGATAAAAATCTTTTCTGTACTGCTACAAATAATCGTTGTGTGAAACAGAACGCCAACAGAACACCCTTAAGCAACACCTAACGCCCTAAGTAAAATTTGAAATTCCATTGTGTTAATTTAAATTTTTACGGTTATTTTCCTTACATATATTTAAAATATTTCGTTTCGCAATTTTTTTGTTTTATAAATATTGTTTAATGGCTGTATAGTATTTATAAACTGTATATAAATTTTTAACAAATAAAAGCCTATCTATGTTTATTATGATCTAAATTTGCGAATTCTAAAATGGAGAAGAAGGCTATCTTTCCTTCATCCTTCTGCATTCGGTATGTGGCTACACTTAGACAAAATGAAGTCATATTGGTTAAACTTGGCGGAAGTTGACGCATTTCTCAAAATTTACCAAATTGAAACAACGTTAAAAATTTATTTTACGCCAAAACTTTAATTTAAGTCAATCAGGAAATAAAATTCTTTCCAGATTTTCTCTGATTGACCAAATTAGTACGAAATCAAAGAAGTCAGGTGAAACTAAAATGAAAGCACACCTAGTTTTGGCTGTTTAGTCTATTTCGGGATAAAGCGTAAGTGTTCAAAACGCGTACATAATTTCTCATATTAATACGCACGCGCTTTCATACTTAGTCAGCCAAAATTTTGTCAGTCCTAATTTTTGTCACCTCCTCAAAACTTGGTCACTTAGGTCCTACAACATATTTTGACTAATATAAATTATATGTCTTGACTTGGAAACTGCCAGCGTTATAGCTGATAACACCAAAAATGGAAGTCGGTGCAAAGTTTACGGATAAATTTTTAGGCCTATTTCTCGATCTGAGAGTCTGAAAAATTCTAGTGATACGAAGGTTAGTTTTCGCAAATATCGTTGCCTTTCCCGAATTTTAGTCAAATCAACTCTTCCGCCGGTTCTACTTCTCGGGTGGCTGACAAATGATGTTTTCAAATTATGTGATGAGGGACTTCTTTAAAGATCATGGTGTGGCATTTCAAGTTACACCGTTCTTATAAGTATCACAAACTAGTTTTTAGCCCGTGAAATATGTGCGTGGTTTTTTTTTTTTAAGATTTACAGAAATTTTGTATATCGCTATTTAGTGCATCCTTAGCATGAAATAGTGACTTGGCAGAATTGACATGCTAAACAGGTAGCAGAATAAAACTTGGTCTGTTTTTTTTTCTGGTTTTTCAAAAGATTTTTCTACGCTTGCCTTAGGAGCAACTTTTTTGTAGACAAGAGTTTTGTTTTGTCAATTCTTGCGTAAGTGTGTCTATGAAAGCAAAGAAGAAAATAAACAAATCAATATTACAAAAGCACACACAAAAAACAACCATAACTTTCTGACAAGTCCATATTTATTCGGGAAAATCATTCTTAAGTATCTCCTATTTAACGCATGCCTATAGCTGTACCCAAAGCTGGATATCGAGAACTTAACCATCTATCACTGGAAGTGTAGGTGCCACAAGCCGCAAAATGAAGCTCTGTGAAGAAAAAGTAATTTTTTGGTATTCGTCGTCCAGAGTATGGTCTCCTAGCGGTTCCTCTCCAGTCTACGGCCACACCACCTTCCTCATATACTCTCAAGTGAGAGTGGGATGGGTTGGGTTTGTACTCGCCCGGGTTTAAGAAGAATGCAAAATGCCCTTGATATCCTGTAGTGCAAGTCGTGTAGGTAACAGGTTTCGAATTTGATATTATTCCGTTGATGTCTCCTTTATGAAAACTTTTGCCATAAATTGTGTCCAGATATAGAAACTGTCCCATGTGATTATTAACCGGTTTTTGTGTGAGGAACTTATTGTTAAGGTACATGCGTAATCCTTTTCCTTGGTTGAACTGACGGACAACAGTGTATGGTTGTGATCCATCTGGTTTTGAGATTCTCATCAAGACGTCTGTTCGATTACGAAACAACAAGTTCAAATCTTCCTGCGTCATGGTGGAGAGTAAAGTATCAGAAACGAATGTATAGCCTCCTCCGTTGATGCTCATCTCGCAATAAACTTCATAGTATCCTGACGGTAGACTGATAAATCGAACACCAGAATACACTATCGGTACACGTGTTTTTAAGTCAGCGCAAGTGTAAAAAAAACTCTAAAATTAAAAAAATTAAAAAAGATATTAGATAAAAAGTTATGTTACTTGACGATTTTGAGGATTTCTGTCAACCCCGTTTCCCAGCGATTGCTCAAAATAACTAGTCAATGGCCAAAAGATCCTGGGGATGAAGCTTGATTTCTGTTTGCGACTTGTTACAGCTCTTCAAATTTGAGTGAACAAGTTATTATTGGTCGTAGAATTTTAAAAGTTTTTACAGAAGAAAGCCTTTTGTGTATTTTTAGGTTTCTTAGAACTTCATTCATTTTTTCAATTTTTAGTTGAAAATCAGATCAGAGGTAAATAACAAGAACGGTTGGGAATTAGACTTTCTTTTTAATTAAAAATACCAAATTTCTGACAAGGCTGGTTATTATTTTATTTATCTTTTGTTCTAAACAATAGACGTATTGTCTTTAACCTGAAATTATAGTTTGACAGTCTTATAAAGCATATTCTTATATAAAAGAAAAAGCGTGTTTGGCGGGAAGAAAAATATGCAAATATATATCCAACGCAAAACTGGCGAATAATAAGCGATGTAATAGATTAATAAAATTCTGGAAGAAAAAAGAAAATAGTGGCAATGAAAGAAAGAAGAATTAAAATGATAAAAAAAATACAGATACCTCCGCTTTACTCTTTTTATAACCGAAGAGGAGTCCTGATACATGAAGCGTCACACTCAAACATATAAGAGTTAAGAACACCAAATTTTGTGCCATGTTGTGTTAAACGAACCATTCATGAAAATAAAAGGAAAGAAAATATTTCTCTACTCACTTTTAAGCCTAATTAGTACAATAGCAATATATTATCCAAACTGGCTTCCAGTCCTTTCATGCCTCACTTTAGTCCATATAAAACTATAGTTAAAACAGGATTGGTATCTAGGCTTGTTTTCCACATAAGCCGTCATTTCAGCTGTCAGTTTGGGTGGCTGTCCACAGAGGTATTGTAAATTGGAACAGCTGAAGACAAAGTGCACCCATGGTATGACGTCATACATCAAGAACTTTCTATTCATATCTGACAAGGGCTATTCGTAATGGGCGTTTTTTATAACATATATTTGCGTATCTATATTTAGTCGGTCTGTGGTGAACTCCATCGTAGAGACGATCAAAGTAAATTGTCTTCAAAAGTGACAGATTTTGATGCTACCTTTATTTTCACTTTTTCTTAAAAAAATGAATTAAGGAGACAATTTTTGTGGTCATGGTGGAGCATGCATTTTTAGGCTTTTTCACAACTCATAATACGACAAGACGAATGTTTTCCAATGCAAATATCGGGTAAAATTACCATATGCGTTGAGATAATATTTTTGTTGGATTGCAGCTAGCTGAAATCAGTTGTAATATTCTGTAATATATTAGACACGCTATTTTTACAAGCTGGCTAAAAGTCTAGTCCCAAAGTCGTTTTAACTACCGCAGTACAATTCTTAAAGTTTCGTAACATTTCATTGGAAAAATAGTTATGTGTGCCGAGTTAGGCTGTATACTAAATTATCACGTTATGCTGTGTTCTGAAACATGTCTACTAAAATGAGCAAATAACAGTCATTAAAATTATTTTTTCTTCTTTTTCCATAGTATTCTAGTTTTTAAAGTTTCTTGGATGGGTTGATAGCTGGCTTCTTATAACAAACTTTACATTGCGTTGATTGACCCAGTTGTATGGAAAAAAAATATTCAAATCTTTCTAATTAAACTTCAAACTTTTAATTTTGCTATAACAGGACGGGAAAGTGTACTTTGCGTCTCTGAAATAATAGGGTGGAGGTCTTGCTTTTGGGAACAAACTTTTTAAAAGCCTTGGAAATGTGTTTATCGTTTCTTTTTATATATATATATTAAATAAATAAATCAAAAAATTAAATATACTCAAAAATCAACATTTTAATTGTTTAATTTGGCCTAAAAGAAAAAAGAAGCAAGAAATGGCCAACCTCGACCCCCGGTCTCTTTCTCCCTTTTTCATAACGGGACGGAGAGACGAAATAGTTTCTTTCTCGCCGTCCCGTATATCAAAAAGAGAAAAACAGACTTGGGATCGAGGTTGAGAAGTGGCTTAAAAACAATATAGAGATAGATTTTATTGCATCTTTGATTCATAATAAACACCAAAGGGAGGGGGTGACTGTGCACACAAATCTCTTGGGTGGTTTCCCATTACTTATTTAAGAAATATAAAAATACATATCACGTAAAAAGAAAGCTAAGATAAAAAAGTAAAAAATAAACGCAATAAACATGTCCCCGGAGAAGAACAAAGAAGGAGGTGGAGAGTGCACGCTAGGATGCAAGATGAATTTCATGATGGCTGCTTAGCGTGGCAAGATATTTATAATAGCCTGCAACACGTTTTTACTCTTCCTCTTTTAATACTTAAAAGCAAGGAAACAAAAAAAGAAAAATATGCACAGTCTTGAACTATTGTTAGTTCAAGCTGTGTCTTTTATCCGATTTATTTCCAACGATAATAACATTTCAACGCCGTGAAATTAATCGCTTTTCAATTTCCGATCCTATCCCTGCTGTGGTAATATTAATTTTTTATAACACAAGAAATCTAACAGCATTTCTTAGCGAAGGGGTGTCTATATAAAACGTTGTAAAAGAAATTTAGCAGGTATCCCACTATTATATTATACCGGCGCAGTTGCGTCATTCCATTGGATTCGTTGTTCACTTCCATAATAGGGAATCAGTTTCAATGTTTAAACTAATACGGATTTTCGTGCTTTATTTTATATATTATTATTTTATTCCCAGCTAATAACATTTTGACCTTTTCAGGGCGTATGATTTTTTTTATCTTACCAATTAAAGCTTTTTGTTATTATTTCTGTACGGATTTTGTTTCTGGTTTCTAAATGGTTTTAATTGATCTTGATGAGGTGCCGATTTCACAGAAAGATCGATTACACAGGTAGGTTTGCACATCGAATTAATTATTGCTATAATGTAAATAATTTTATCCACTATTTATTTTCGCCTTTTATTCTTCAATTTATATATTTAACTTAGGTATAAAGTTTTGTGCATGTTGGTAGCTAGTAATCATTTTTATTTACGTTTAAATACTATGATATCACGAGTAGTTTTGAGGGAATGCGAGACTACGTAGAGCTTACAGAAGAATCAGAGTATATCTTTAAGATTCAAAAGTTATAGTTCAAATTAAAACACTTTTAAAAACTCACAAGTTGTTTTGTTGCAATGAAGATCAGAAAAAAGCTAGCGGTGATAGAAAAGAGAAAATTTTAGACACATTAATCTTTCAAAGGGTTTAAAAGTCACGAACAAAAATAGACCAAAATTATTCACGTTTTATTTAAGTAATCGTCTTTAAAGTCAAGAAACGTGCGTAATAGCTATGTTTGCTTTTTTCGAAAACATGTCCCAACAAATTTTTCCATTTCTTAAAATGTTTTTTTCTGATCTGAGGCAGTTAGCAAGGGAAGTTGTTAAGATAATCCCTTTTAATTGATTTTTTCTCGTTCATGTAGAAGTTTTACAAATTAAAAAAAGTCAACATGAATTTTTTGTTTTCAAATTAACTAAGAGGTCTGGTACTAGCTTCCAAAGAATGCACGCACACAGGAGGTTATATCATATATTTTTGGAGTACGTGGGTTTGTAGTGCTTATGAATCCCCTTTGTGGGGTTAGCTATCGCAATTATGAAAAAGTGTCTAAGTGAGAGCTTTTAAAATTTCAGTTAGATACCAAACTGTGTATATTAAAAAGGAAATAGCTGGATCCAAGCCTCACGCTGACATATTCAATTCAACAAGGTGCTCTCTAGTATTATTGCCTACTTGAATAGTATTCATCATTAATACACAAAAAACAAAATATTTAGTGTAATGATAGCTTCAATCTTGGTGAAGTGGTAACTGATAGCGGTCAAAAGAATATCAGGTATCAACCACCGCAAAATATTTTTATTTTTTATTTTTATCTGCAATTATGACATATCGTAAATGCTTGATTGTGTGCCGGTGGTGCTAATTTAAAACGCATCTCGAATATTATCACTATCTTTTTACAGCTTTTTTGTTGGATACCACTCAGCTACTTCTTACGTTGTCCCACAAGGTACACAAATTTAAACAAAACTCCCCCCATTTTTTTTTAAGTGAAAAACAACCAAAAAAGCGCCGCCTCCACCAATGTTTTTTTTGGGGCGCTTAGCGAGAGTGTCAGGCGCCAATATTAATCCCTTAAAGTATTCAGAATTAGATGATCATCAACGTAATATCAGTAAATATAGACGTCCTATGTTGTTACGAGCCTTTCTGTTTTGAAAGAAGAAATGGTGAAGCTGATGTTCTGACTCTAGTATCATTTTAAGAAGCGAAGGGAAATATAAAAATATACTAACTGTGATGGCTTTATAAAATTTGGACTCGGTCAACAAAAACAAAAAATATTTCCTTGATGTCACGCGTACGTTGTCAACTTCATTTCCAGCTCTTTTTTTCCCCTTCTGATAATCTAGCATATCGAGAGCTTTGGTCACCAATCCGCCTTCAAAAATAGTAAACAGTACGTAACCTTTGTAATTATCTCCTGTGAAGTTATGTATGTCCCCTCAGTCAAAGTTTCTGATTTGTTATATATACATACCACCTACCTTACCTTCATATAGGCTTACTTTTGCAAAAGACACTCAAGAAGTATGTGTTATGTACAGCATATTACTGTACGCAAGGCAAATTGACCAAAGATGCAAAGAATTGATGATCATGCGTCTTTGGCAAATAAATTTCAACCTCATTTCCAGGACTTCTTACGTTACTGATGCAGGGTATTTTCCAGAACTTAGCAATTTAGACACGCCTACTTTTTATTGACAGATCACGTAATTCACCAATCTTTAAATTTTTTTTAAACGTCCTAATTTTAAAGTGGCGTTCTGATTTAAGTAATCAGAATATCTCTGTTGTTCAAGAAACATTTTCTTTCATCCAGCAAAAATATATCATTGGGTGTCTAAATTCTGCTGCCAAGGCTGGTTCTTTTCTTACTGTCAACATTGAGAGAGAAAGAACGGGAGATCGAAACAGTAAGGCGGAGAAAAGGAAGAAACTTAATTATGTAATCCTCGAAAAAAGCTTAGTTAACAAGGTTTCTTACTTTGTTTGGGGCTAGAAACACAAAAATGACTGAACTCCATAGTTCCATACGTTATCAAGATTTGCTGATATTGCACAGACGTTCCGTCATCGCTAATTTTGGATTTATTGTACAGTGCAATTGATTTCAACCAAAGCGACATCTTTCGGATAACCCAACAAAATTGAAGTGGAGGAAAGAGGAAATTTTAAACAGGCGCTTTCTGCATTTCTTTTTGCTTTTCCTTTAACTTCATTTTTATATCAGTCCTAGCTATTGCAAAATTCTGAGCCCATTTACGCGCATACAAAATGATTATTCCAGGATAGAACTTTTTTTGGCAGCAACGTGAACAAGATGAAGGACCCTAGAACGAAAGTAATTTTGATTCTGCACGTTATATCTGTCCCAAGCTCTCAAACCTTTTTCTCTCCCATCCTAAGGTCATCTGAAACAAACAGTCCTGGGAACAAGGCTAATTTTTCATAAAAACAGCGAATCTAATCTTATTTAAATCGAGTGATAAATCAGGTAATAGGTAGATTAAAACGTTGGCGAGTGATTGTGAGTTATGAGGTACAGTGCGATGATCAGATCCTTAACACTATTTTTATGTCAGTTAGATGGTTAAGACTGGTCTTATGTTATTTGTGTATTAAAGAATACGGTAAAGTTAAATTATTCTAATGTCAGTTTTTTTTAAGGTACTTAACGCTATTCTTATATTGTGTGTATTAAAAAATGCGGTAAAATTTAGCTTTTAAAAATTCTTTTCGCTTTTCTTTGATGAGGGGGGCAACCTCGTTTCCAGTAGCAAATGATTGACAGAGATTTAAAGAATCGTAGAAGAAAAAATTATTGAATGACATTGGTCAACGTTATCAAAACACCAATAACAACAACAAAAAAATTACAATTGGTAGCTGAAAATCATGGGAAAAATTTTGTTTGCCGTAATTATATCCTGCAGAAAATTTGATCTTTCAAAGTACTTTGCGTGACTTGATTCCTACATTCTCTTTTTTATATTTCATGTCTCAGGAAAGTTCGAGAAAGAAAAACACTAGCAAATCACGCCTTTTCTTAAATCCATAGGTGGTGTTCATTTAAAAAGCCTTGGAGAGACCAAAAGAACACAATAAGCATTTGTCTACAACATTAGTCATTTCTGAATGGCATCTCTTTATATAAAGCAGACATATAACCGACACGTTTTTCGATGCATCAATGGTGTCCGATTTTCTGTCAATTTATCTTCTCTTTACATCCACCTAAACTTAAACGGATCTCAATCTTAAAAGTAACTTTCATAACAAGTATAAGCTCGACCCCCAGCACTTTTTACCGTATTTAAAAGTGTACCGCTAATAAGAAACAAATATCATGGGGACGAGGTTGTAATGAACAATCATGACGCGGGAACAGATGAATAGCTTATTACTTATCAAAAACGCTCTTTTAAATACCCCCTTCCTCAAAGTTTAAAGCAGACGTTTAACCGAAGCTTTCAATCATTCTCATCCCAGGACTTTACTAGCATCTCGTTTTATCGTTCTTTCAGGCGTTTGTTAAAAAAAGGCTAAACACCGGGTAAAATGAAGCAAACAAAAATGTATTACTTATAGTTATAGGCATAATAAAATAATAGTATCAATCTCGTTCCCAGACCTTCGAAAAAAGTAGAAGAAGATTTGAGCTTATACTACCACCATAATGTTATGATGATGTGGGAAGTGGATTTGTTTATTTATTCCTAATACTTTCTAACAAAGTTTCTAACAAACTTTGATGCGACATACCTTGCTTGCTTGATACCACTTACTATATATGCAACTACGACGTACCCCAATGACAAGTCATTAAAAAATATCAAAAAAGTGACTGCATTTTAATTGGAGATATAATGTTTAACGGGAGGCTCCTTGAAATAGATTCTTCTCCTATTGTAAGAAGGTGGAAGCATCAGGACAATCATTGCTCAGACAAAGAAGATGACGTTAGTCCTGACTTGCATATGAAGCGTTTCATTGGCTTTCGGGTGAATCACTTGACTAACCGAGATTAGGACCATTTTCCAGTTCAGTGCCTGTGTAGAAAAAGACAACTAAGAAGTACTGGGGACGAGATTGGTATCTAGTATGTTTCTTCAAAAAACAAGACACCAATTCCATTAGGGACTTTATTTAATAATATCTTCAACGAGCGACTTCTTTCCCAATCTTAAAAAAGCCTACTGGCACTCATTCGAGTAAATAAGGTTTTTTTGCACTAAAATTAAACACAGACTCCTAAGCATTTTTTATGTTGCTGTCACTAAAAAATTTCAAGCCACCCAGCGGGCGTCCATTCGTTTATTTTCATCACAAAAAATTCTTTTTAATATAGGATCACTTTGGATCATCCTGATTCCTATCCTCACTTCCTGAAATAATTTTAAATTTTACAAATGCTAATCGGTTTAACATTTATTGATGCAAAAAAATGCGATCCTCCGAAGACAAAACTTATTAGCTGCGACAATAAATAAATCTATGTTAAAAATATTAAATATGAAACTGCAATAAAAAGTTTGACAACGTTTTTCTATAAATTTGAAAACAATATTAAAAATGGATATAGCGAAGTAAAACTGTAGTGCTGGAATTACTTACGTACAAAAGTCTTTGGTGAAAGATTATGGTGAAATCAACTATTAGTTGAAGGGAGAAAAAGAATATGCTAAAAAGAAGAAGAAATTCTTGAGCTTGTAATCAATACACCTTTCCCGAGACCATGAGTCATACTTTTTGTAAACTCGTAAAATATGAATACAATATTTGAATTCAGTATAGTTTGTTTAGTTTATGTGTAAAAGTTTAACTTGGTACGCCAACCAGAAGTGCTATGTTGAGGAGATATATATCACAGTTAAAGTCTTCTTAATGCTCAAGTTACCATGTCCCGCCTCGTTTTCAAAAAGAGGTTGGACATGCCGCAAATCTTTAAATTAGAATAGCAGGTTGTTTACTTGCTGCATTGTTTCGCAATTTTCTTTGCTTATCACATTTTTGACAAGGAATTCAAATCTGTTGTCCGTTTTTCATAAAACTCAACATAAAAAGTTGCGGCACATCAAAGGAATAAGTCTCGGGAAAGGTGTATAGTTCGATATTTTTTTTCGTTTTTGGTATATAACTTTAAACATGGAGGTGTAACAGTAAGTCTTTTATATCTCCATGATTTAAAAGAGGTAAATGTATTGAATATTTCCAATCTTGATGAATACGAAACTCATAGTAATTGTTCACAGTTAGCTATATCAATTCAAAAACATTATTCAATGCAAGTTTCAGTTAGTATAAATTTTAATTTTAAATCAATTTCCTTTTTTGTTTGATAGAACGGAAGGATTGACTTAAATGAAAATGGCAGGAGCTTATTGCGTCCTCTTGCGCCACCAGGAGAGTCATTGATACCTTATGAGGAAAATAACATATATAGATTCATTGTGTTTAGAAATAAGACACGCAGTGTGTTATGGATCCTGGAATTTTATATACATTTTGCTAGCAGAAATTAATTGGAGTTGATTAATGGTGAATTCGTAGGTCAAACTTTAAAATATTTGTTTTATAAGCTAGGAAGATAGTTTTTTTATCTCCTAAGTTTTACCCAGAACAGAATGTTAGCATCACATGTAAGAAGAAAATTCTAGACTGCAATTGTAAAGCCGCCTTTTAGTTTATTTGACGAATCCCCGCCCTCCTTCTCTGTAACGTTGATTGTACCACGCATTAAACTTGAGTCAAACATTGCGTACATCAGACACATAAGCATTAAAATTAGAGGGGAGGGAAGAAATTAGGAATTGCAGGTAGAATAATGTAAATAAACGTATAAATCTAAATTAAAAAATGTGTGTAGGTAACTTGTATGTGTGCATCCGAAATTTATAAGAAAAGTTTAAAACAAGAAAAAATACCGTTTATAAGAAAGAGTACAGAAAAGAAAATTGCTACCAGAAATTCTGGTAAACATATTAAAATAAGGTGGAGCCATAGTCACATGTTGTCAGTTGGAGGGACAAGATTGTAAATTTATGGACCTTTTTCGTGAAAAAGGAAGCCCCACCTAACCCTTGGCTAAAACATACTTTATATTTTACGACTACAGTTGAAAGTTACATTGAAAAAACTGACTATAAATTTTAATAAATCTTTAACTATAAATTACATCTTAAAACACCAACTAAGAGAAATTTTTTCTTTATAAAAGATCAGCTTTGTAAGTATGAATTGAGAAAAATGACAACAACACAAGAATAATTACCCTAAGCACGAAAACTTCAGTGCGGTGAAAAAAAAAATCGCGATTTATCGATTTAAAGTTAAATCACGGGTATTTATAATTTCTCAAATTAGACACTTCAGAATTGTGAATTTACCACTAGATTTTGGGATATTGAAATGTCCCAAAACCAGAAAAAATTGAAAAAATGACTCAAGTGATTAGTTATATTAAAATATCATAAAGTGTAGTTGTGACAGAAATAAAAAAAGTGAATTATTGTCTGGTTTTTGCTGACCTCCTTCTTCGTCAAATTAATCAATTTTTTATATGATTAATTATAAATTAAGTCTTACCAATAATATATTATTAGAAAGAAAAAGTGTCTAAAATAGAAATAATAATAATAATAATAATAATAATGGCACAATAACGAAGGCGTTCACGTGACCAACTAGCATTTTCCTGCATTTTATGATACTTTTGTCTGGTGTGTATTTCAACAGAACAAGATAAGAAAACTTTATCAATTTTAGGGTTTAAATTATTTAAAAATTACGAAATTTTAAACGCCACATGGTTTTTATTGCCTATTAAAAATCCTCCTAATTTTGTGCATACATTTTATTCGGATGTAACAACCAGGCTTGCATTCACAATTTGCAATGACACCGTTTGAACATTGCTATGCACTGCGTTGTTCCATGGATGTCCTGTGACGAAAGCTGTTTTCAAATTTAAACAGTCTGCCATATTTTTTTTCCGTAGCAACAGGCTGGATTGAATATACTTCACCACATGAATCTAAGTTTAAACCAATGAGAAAAAAGATTGATTTCATAAAAGATTAAAAGACAATTATCGAATGATATAGCAGTAGTAAACCAGACAAGTGCTTATTATGTCTGAGTGAGAGATTTTGATGAGGAAAAAGATGAAAATTTGCTAGAATTGTGTATGTCATATTATTAATTTGTATTGTTCCAAAAGTATTTTTTATTTAATTCCATTTTTAATGCTTCTATTTATTTAACTTTTAACTTCGGTAGTGAAATAAGAAAATTTCTGTTTCCCTTACTCTCTTTTCTCTTCCACTTTTTTTTAACCTACTCTCCTTTATACTTAATTTTATAAGAACGACGTGAGTTGGAATGACTTAAAATAAGAACAAAATAAAAAAACAATGGCAAGGCTAATATTCTCGTCCCCAGAGCTCTTTGAGATAAAACCTGGTTTTATTTGAAAGAGCTCTGGAAACGAGAATGAATATTTTGCTGATTTACTTACACCGCAAACAAACGTTGGTTCATTGTGTACCTTTAAAGGTTCATTCCAACAATGATTTGAAGTAGGTTGATTTTGGAAAAAAAAATTAGAAGAGTTTACATAGCCAGACAGAGTGGACCAATAAAACAATATGATGCACCACTGCAGAAAATAATAAAAACAAAAATGGTCTGCATGTTCGAAATTTTGGCTAAAAATTTCGTTATGGTGTTCTCTTAATTTTTTGTTTTTCATTTTATTTTTTCATTTTTTGTCGCTTTGGCGTCCACACGCTTCTTTTTTAATAAGCACCAGTAAAATCTGACCTGAGTGTGACTGTTCTTATTTTTGCCTATTTTAGTCTGATTTGTTCTTAATTTGTTCCTAATAGTAAGAATACAACTTCGGAATAATATTTTGTTTGTTTTTTTGGAATTTGCTTCTAAAGTTCTCGAATTTATTTATCTACATGTAGAAAATATTTCTTGCTGGTCCAACTTTATAATCATGTTTTTAAATAATTGCGGCAATATGAATACCATGAGAAAAGAAACGATTGGAAACAAAAATAATTTTTTAGTAGCTTGAGAAAAAATTTTAAAAGCATTCCCCTCCTTGATTGTTATTATTTTATGGGAAAATTCAGACTGTTTTTAGTGTTTTTTAAGCATTGAACCTTGAGGCTGTTCTTATTTTTCAGCAAAATCTGAAACCCGTGTTCTAATAAAAATGTTCTTATAATAAATATAAAATAAAAAAAGCGTGCAGATCTATAAATATAAATTTGAAAAAAACAACACAGGGCAAATCGCGCAGCATATTAAATTATTAGTAGCTATTTTTAATAAGTCGTATTTATTATTTATATATATTTCTTGCTTTCATTTTAAGTTCGGTTTACACGCTGCGAAATATTCGCCATGATATAGTAAACATGCTGTGATGAGCTTTATTTTGTTCTTCAGGGAATAAACGTATATAAGTTTAAAAATATATAGAAACAGGATGAAGCGATCACATTCTTTGGAGGAAGAAAAATCTAAAGTATCACGTCTCAAATATGATGGAGATGACAGACTATCTAAAGTATCACGTCTCAAATATGATGGAGATGGCAGCCTTTCTGGAGATTTTGATAAAGTTTCACAACACGGGTTAAAAAAAGTACACAGTGAAACGGTAAGGGGTGTTCAATTTATAGGACTAGCTTAAAATATTTATCTGGGAGAATTTAACAGTGGAAATGTAAAGCTTCAGTAAACAAAGATCCACATAGAGGGGGGACTAGGTACCAGCACAAGGTCAAAGCTAATGGTAATGATACTGTCATTGAAAGCATCTAGAGTTACGTAGGAGGATTTATTTTGTTGTAGACTTGACAAACAAAAAGAAAAACTGCGGATTAAGGATGAGATATTTAATTTATAATCTAAAACTTCTACTTTAAACAATTGTTTTCACGTAAAACAAAAAAATTATCACGTCAGATGTAACAAATAAATTTGGTCTCACATCCAGAAACAACGTGCTAGCTCATAGCTACATCACCTTGAAAATTTGTTTTTCTCAGTCTTCATGCCGCAATCTTGATCTAAAAGAGCTGATATCAAATTTCTTATCTTTTATTTGGTGATATTAATATATTTTTAAAATAGTTTTCTTAGCAAGAGTCCATTATTATCTCTCCATATGTCATTGTTTCGGCATGTTTGAACTGCCAAAAAAAGTGTTCAATACCATCCAAAGTGTATATAAACTTATGCTCTCACCTAGAAGGATAGAAAAAGATTATTTCTATCCTTTCTAGCTCTCACGAAGGATTCAGCTCTAATAGCATTACGTTTTGTTTATTTCTAGTCAGAGAAAGGCTGGCAAATATTTTGTATGAAAAACAGCATCTCATGTATTTTACTTTAGAGCGTGTTTTTTGGCTTGTGTAGCACCGGGGAAGGAAGGGAAGGAAAAACTTCACCCCAGGGCTTTTGCTTCTCGTTCTGGTATGACGCAAGAAAGAAGAAAACTTTGACACTATCCGTCAACAACACCGCGAAATATGGACTGTTTGTTCAATTACTGACCGTGTATTAAAAAGAGAGATCGAAGCCCTGGGGTTGAGGTTTGAGGGGGGGGGGGGGCATACAGGCCATATATGCTGAACTACTTAAAATCAAGTCGTGGATCCTGACATAGTTATCAAATATATTGATAAAAATTCTTTCCAGACCAGATATGAATCTTATGACGTCATTGGAATAAGATATGACGTCACATATTTTAATAGTGAATACTTTTCTCCCTGCCGAAAAATAATTTAGTTTCTTCCGTGCTATGTATGGTATAATCTTGATTCTTGGCACACGTGTGTAATAAATTGGTACTGGTTTAAAAATGGGATGGGACAAAAAAGGACGTTATATTCGCAAGGAACGTACTTATTTTACCGAGAAAAACCACCCCATCCCTAATTATTCTGGCTCATATCATTAGTTACACACGATATAACTGCAGAATATTGCATTGCAATAGGACCAGAGTTAGAATAATACTATAAGGACGTCATTGGGATGATGAATGATGTCATTCTCATCCCATTATATGCGTTGCATAACAAAAGTCCATGTTAAACAGGAAGCGAGTACGAGATCTCTCCCCCTACACTTCCACCATGACGTATTGATTGGGTATTAAACTTGTTTTTATAGAACGTGAAAGATAAAAATGGCCACATCTTTCATCTACTCGAAAGCAATAATCGCATGGAACAAATGGAAATAGAAAATTACTCTCTAAGAACAAGATGTAAACGACTTGAAAGTATTGTCACTCAACTACTTGAAAATAAAGGAAAAGTAAGTTGCTGTTGTTTTCGGTTTATTTTGTTGTCATTGTTGTTGTTATTGTTGTTATTATTGTTGCTGTTATTGATATTGCTGTTGTTGTTGTTGTTGTTGTTGTCGTCATCTTCGTGTTATGTTTTACATAATTTTTTTAGACTGAAGAAGACGAGGAACAGGGTTTAAAAAGTGAAGAGAAAGAAGGCGAAGATATACGTGTAGCAACGCGACCATACCAAGACGAAGGGTTGTCATTTGGTCTTTCGTATGAAAGTGATTCACCTAGTCCTCCTTATCGCAACAATTCTCCAATTAGGTCTATCCCACCGCCTTTATACTTTCGGCATAACCCAAGTTATGAAGTCCCCCAGTGTCATCAATACTTACCTGCTCTTTCCAAGTCTTCGTCAGAACAACCGTTCTTAAAACATCGTCCTATGAGTCATATACATATACCAGTTTCTTTAAAAGAGGAACACAATATAGAACACAGAAACGGCTTAAGTTGTGTTGAAGTAAGCGATCCTAGACATATTTTAAGAAAAACACCATCTCCATCAGAGATGTCGTCTGAAGCAGGTGATAAAGTGAAAGAGAAAGAAAAGGGGAATGAAATCATCACTCCTGAGGAGATGGAAGAAAGAAATGAATTATTCAGAGCAACTTACTATGCACACAAAACCGGCCAGAAAAAGACCCCCGAGAATAATGTCCACGATGGTAGAGTACCACGAAGACACTCTCCACCATACGGGTGTGTAGAATTAACAGAATCATATAGTATTCGAGAAAAAAGGTCGCCTAAACTTTTTTTACCAACGTATCATCGAAGGTATTATCCATACGATTCTCTCAAAATAGATCGGGAAAGAATTAAAGTAGATGAAAAATACAAACCAGAAATACATCAATTGGAATCAATATCTTATAATACGAGGGACGAATATAGACCATATTATTCACCCGTAAGAGCACACAAAGCCACAGTCATGAAAACTCTACAGACTTTTGAAGCACGAGATAAAGGGCGAGCATTTTCTCCTCCAGAAAACAGAACCCTAATCCCTAACCTTCTCCCTTCTAAAAGAGGTTACACAGAAGCATCAGGGCTACCGATACCAATGCCTCAATTAATCTCATCTGATCCTGATTTTACGAAATACAACAGCGACTTTTATACAAAACTCCCGCCAAAACTTCACATTGTCGAAAGTCAAAATGAAAATGGCGTTACTCTGACCTGGAATGCTACATCAAACTGCGACAGCTCGCTTGTGAAATCATATCAACTGTTCGCTAGAGAATTATTCGGTCATAAAGTGGGTACAATGAAACGTATAGGTATCGTAGATGCTTTGCCTCTACCTATGTCTTGTAATATTGATAAATTAAAATACAATATCAAATATAAGTTTGCTGTTTGCGCTGTAGACATTTATGGACGTTTCGGTAAAATGAGTAACTTTACTGGAAAGTTCGAATTGAAACCGAAGGGAGCTTTGGATGTACAAGACGCAAAGGACATTGAGTTGAGAATTGTTGTTTAAATTATTTATTTATTAATATATTTGAAATCTGAAGTATTTTTTAGTTTGAGTATTTTTAGTGACAAGTTAGAAGTATTTTTATATTAGTTTATACAGTTGACTCCCTCTAATTCGAATCTCTATAATTCGAATATTTCTATAATTCGAACGAGTGCTCAGTCACCGTCAATTTTCCTTAAGAAACTCTTATAAAAAACTTTCTACAATTCGAATTTCTCTAATTCGAAACTTTCTATAATTCGAACAGTTTTTCAGTCCCTTTAGCACGATTCTCTCCCTAATTCGAATTTTAGCGTGTAAGCAATCAAATATTCAACAGTTTTTCAAATAGAGTTTCTTTTTTGTGTAAACTATGAAAATAAAGATTGAATGAAATTTGAATTATGTTTTCTTGATTTTGAAATTAACGTAATTTCTTTCTGTAATTCGAATTTTCAGTCTCTGAAGCTGAAAGTTCGAATTACAGAGACTTTCTATAATTCGAATCTCTCTATAATCCGAACAAAAATTTTTCCCCGTGGGAATTCGAATTAGGGAGAGTCAACTGTATGACTAACTTTACACTGAAATTTTGAGGGTATTCTTTGAAACATAAGTGCAAAAAGAAATTAAAAAAAGAAATTTTCTAAGTTTGTTTTATTCGACCCCAGGGCTCTTTTTTTCTTTTGATGCGAGAACTCCCAGTATAAAAAAGAGACAAAAAAGCCTGAAATCGTGGCTAAGTTATTTCTCCAAGGTTATATTGTATACAATATAGAAAAGGTTTAAATTCTCAGTGTTACAGTTTAAACGAAAATTTTTTTGCGCATTGGCTTGGGCTACTTTGACAGGGCAGGCGGATTAGTTTGTAGGAATCGATATAATGATAAAGGAGAACCAACAATAATTTGAGTTGAGAAAATAGCGTTTTCGAAGTTATCCAAGCTATCTCTAAAAAAGTTAGGGAAAATGCCCCCCGCCCCCTCTTCCGTGTTCGTCGGTCCTGTTCAATCCTATTTTTCTTCACAATGGTAGGAATAGCAATTTTTCTGTTTTATCAATGAGTTGTAAAACCTCACATCTGCTATTTGACTAGTATTGCATGATTTTGTTGTAAAAATTGTAGCTATAATAAAAAGTTCTTCTACAAAATATTGAATTTTCTTTATCAGAAAAAAGGATACGCCGTTATCCTTGTTATCCTTGTATCGTTCGAAATTTCTGTTTGAATTAAAGTTATTACTTGTGGATTTTAGCACTAAACTTTATTTCGCTAGTATGCGAAATACACGTCTTTTCAACATAAGAAAGATAAGATGTACTGACTATGTTTGAATCCTGACCTATTCGATTATAATATTTCTAATGCGTGAGAAAATGTCGCAAGCATAGTCAAAAGTTTGCATCGTTGTCATAACAACAGAGCCCGAATAAGTAGGCCTCGTTGCTACTTTTGAAGGGTGGGCGGGGGGGGGGGGGGGCGGGGGCAAAGTCCTTCTAATTTCTGTTTTGCCTATTCAGCGTGACGTGGCCTCAGACTATTTTAAGCAAAACCAAAAGGACGATATTTCGTGAGCTTTCTAGGGATTTCACGCGGGGGATTTTTTTCTTTGTGTAAAAGAAGTTCAATAAAGGACATTTGAACCACGAGGGCGTGTTTTGTTTTGATAAAATGAAATATTTACGTCATGCAAAATGAGTGAAAATTGAATGAATTAATGAATGACTGAACAAGTCACGCAGTTTTATATGAACTTGTTCTCATTCAAAAAATTTTAAGAAGAGTCTATAACAGATCAATATTTTATATTCATGTTTACAAAACCTGCCATAGTCATTGAACAAAACAAAGAATAAAAAATAGAACTTTTATTTTCATCTGTTGTTTTTATATTCGTTCTTTTCTTTATTGAAAGATTATTTTAAAGTTTTTAGCACCTGCGCCAATAACATATGGGTTTTTAAAATGTCACCAATTCAATGAAAACAGACTTTGCAAAGATGTTAAGAGAGCGCAAGCCTATTTGCTTATATTTTATCAAACTTGAAAAGAAGAAAACATTGTAAAAAATAATTCAAGACAGTAGCTAATATGACTTTAAGCCTGTCGTTGGATCATATAATACTGCCAAAAAAGTTAACAGATAATTTTTATGCAACTTGGAATTCGTATTATGGAGAAATTTTTCCTTCGCCTGTGAAGCCAAAGTATCGCCCGTTGAGCAAAATATTCATATGCGACGATGAAGAAAACATTACAAAAAGCTCGCCAGATCTTTTAGAAGCAATACACGAGTCCAATGTTCAACTACAAGATAATTTAAGTCTTTTAAGAAACAGTAGAGTAGGCGATAACATTGATGAGTTTATTCGTAACAACAGGCGTTCTATAATCTTAAAAAGTTCATCCACAGGTAATTTACTTGATGATATGGAAAAAGAAAAACATCTGAAATACTTTCAACTACCTATCGAAGATAATTTTAAGCTTCGTTCCAAATCAGATGTAACAAGGAAATCTAATAGGTTTTCATGGTGCGGAGCACAGACTTCGAAATTCTCATTTTCTTTGCCAGGCCGTAAAAAAACTTACGAGTGTATGAATATACAAGAAAAGTATGCTAATAACAACAACAACAACAACAACAATAACAACAACAACAACAACAACAACGGCAACAATAACGACGAAAGTGATTAACCTACGGGTAAAGCCGTCATCAAATATAACATTCGAGTTATATTTTAAAAAGTCAGGAGACAGGAGAGAAAATATTGTATAAAATTATGTTATATATATATATGTATTATATGTATATATTCTGTTGAAGTTTGTAAATACTAAGAATGAAAGGTCTCACTGTCAAGTTTTTTCCATGCGTTGTAACTGCAACAGGTTATGTCCTTTTATATATACAGTAGACTCTCTGTAATTCGACTTCCCCTATTTCGAACTCTCCCTAATTCGAACCTTTTTTTCGGTCCCCTGCGAGTTCGAATTACAGAGAGTCTACTGTATATATATTTGTTAGTTTGTATATCCAGGCGTTTCGTAGTAAAAGAGGAACTTAGCAACGTCTGGGGAACAAATTGTTGATAAAACACGTCGCTGTTGTACGGCGTAACCAATGTATCGTAATAAACCGTTGAATTGGGTTTCTTTTAACGCCAAAACAGTCAGACATTAACTATTGATAAAAGGTGAAAGTTTTACATAAAAATGATTGACTAAGGTTTAATTAAGGTTCTGTAAAGAAGGTCCATATTTTTTACAGTTGAACTGATGTAATTTGAACTCCTATAATTCCAAAAATCATTTAAATCGAACAGATTTTTCGGTCCTTTCACAAGAAAACTCTTTTAATTAATTTGAACTCCCATTATTGGAAAAATCATGTAAATCGAAGTGATTCTTGAGTCCCCTGATGAGTATTCGAATAATGTATGTAAGGTTGGGATTTTCTCAATTCGAGCTCTGAGATTCGAATGTTTTTACGTATTCGAAAAGAAGATTTAACAGAATGAAAAAACAGTAACTCTTTGTAAATTAATTGTTAAAAAGATAAATGATTTTTACAAAAAATACTTCGCACCCTTATTTGTAGATTGTTACACAGTGTAAAACACCCTGTACTTATTTTTTTACAAAATTTGGCCGATAAGTTCAGTAAAAAAAAAAAAGAGACAAAAGGCGCTGGGGTCGAGTTTGGCCGATAAATGAATCTCTTCTGTTTGTCACTGTAACTGCCCCTTCAACAACCTTAGGAAATTTTTAAATTTTGTTTTTTTTGTGTGGTGTCGACAATATAATTGTTAACTAAGGTTTTGTCTCCCCGTCCCTTGTATTTCTTTGAATGGGTGCACAGCACTTACTTGTGTACATACCCTTTTAAACACACCGGAAATTATTTTTGTACGCGAATTATCGCAACCTCGTCCCCAGGGGCTTTTGCCTTTTTGACATCGAGGCCGGCCGTCAAGTAAGCGCTAGCAGCTTTGGCATAGGCAACAAACCCTGGGGACGAGGATGAGAATCATGGATTTAAAAAAAGTTATGGGTCTTCCAGTCACCATGGTTTTGCTCAAATTCTGGAAAATGTAATTGCTGTGACGTATGTATAACCTAAAATGAGCCCTGGTGACCAAAGTGTCACATACACGCCGTAACTTGCAGTACCGTTATTGATATCACAAGGGATAAAATGTTAGCTCAATTTATTGAATGCTGGTTCTTTATTTCTTTTCGAAAACATGATTCATATTAAAGATGGTAGATTTCATATCAGAAGTTTTGCGCAAACAAACAAAATAAAAACAAATCAGCTTTCGCTTCAGAAATTTCGAAATTTCCGTGTCAGTTGATGTTTGCAAAGTCAAAATATTCGGCTTTCAGATTTTGTTTTTCATGAAAAATCACCAAGAATATATAACCATTTTGTGTTCAGTTTTGAATATCGAAATTGGCAAACTATAGTGTTTTCACTTTCTTGTTTGTACAGAACAGGAGTGTAATAACGTGTAATATTTTAGGAATTAACCCATAATAAGCTATATATAATATTGTTTCTTTTTGTTATTTACCAATGTTTAGCTAACTATCTGATATCTATCTAGCTCATTGTCATTAGCTAGCTCTAACTAACTCTAGCTTTATAAATTAGGCAAAATATTAGAACATCCCCACAAAGCATAGCTAGCTAGCTGAATATTTTTAAGACTTTAGAATGTTAAATTGCAAAAGATAATGGACACAGAATCACCTCGTCGAAGTTCAAAAAACTATGACTACCTGTTCAAAATCATTCTGATTGGAGACTCTGGCGTTGGTAAAACGTCTATTCTAGCACGTTTTGTTGGTGAAGAAGTTGTTAAATCACATATATCAACAATAGGTAAAGTATATAAATATTAAAACTTTTAATTTTGTAGATATTAATATGCACAGCTATACTATTTACCTTTATCACAAACTCGTGGATTATGCTTTGAACCAAAATTGCAACTGTGTATTTTAAATTTGAAGTAGCTTTTTCACAAATTTCAAGTGCTTAAAAGAGTTGTCATACAGTCAGTGAAAATTGCTAAACACTGGATATCACAATGGCAGTATATATACCATGATTGATATGAGAAATCAGAAACAGGGTCTTCAGTCAGCACTTTAAGAGGGTGCCGATAAGCCGCAAACGTCCGCATATATAAGGGCGAGTTCGGGCGACTTTTCCAATTAAATTGGTGGTTGTCGTCCGAAACCGCCCGCACTTTCCCAAACTTGCCCGGAATCGCAGGGAGCATTCCCCAAATGCAATGCCTTGTAGCATACCATACGGACGACAGTTGGAAGAAGGCGCTTGAAGAGAAATGAGTTAATAAAATTTTTATATAAGTTATTTATCAAGTAAATCTTATCAAAAAACCATCAAAAACAGTTCTTTTATAAGAACTTCGCTACCTCATAGTAAGTTTATTTTAATTTTTATAGTCTTTTGAATCATTTGTGGTGAATCTTTTAGTGTTTTTCTTTTTTTTCCGGGCATTGTTCGGGCCTATGCAGGTTTTTTTTTGCGAATACTTGATTTTTTTTCAAAACGCCGAACTCGCCCGAAAACGTCCGACCTTTTTACGGTGTATGCAGCTTATCTGCACCCTCGTGGCACTTTACATCATTGGACAATGGGTTTGATTTAGTTCTATATAATATATATGTACTTTTTTGCAGAGTAACTTTATCCATACCAAATAGGAAATTTGCCATATATACCATTTTCTCACCAAGAAACTTATTGCCTGGTTTATTTGATCCAAAAGAAAGGTATTTGAGAAAATTGTTTCAGTTAATTCTCAAAAATATTCAAAGGAATGATACATCACGTACCATTTAATGGACGCCATTTTGACAAATACCATAACTGCGGGGTTCTGCATTTAGCGGTTTTCCCTGACTGTCATATGAACTAGAGTTGGACTAAAGCACATAAAATTCCTTTTTAAACACCTTTTAAAAATATCAATAACAAGACCTAACCATCGAAGAATGTCAAAACAAGAAAAATAATGCTCAAACAGAAAACATTTTTGTAAAAATCATTAATCTTTTTATTTACGGTTACTGTCATCATCATTCTGTGCTTAACGTCTGTTTTCCATGCTAGCATAGGTTGGACAGGGTATATTAATAACCCTCTCCCAAACTGCTTCATACCGTGTGAGATCTAAACTCGAAAATGTTTGCTAATTCCAGCAATACTCAACACCTGCCTCCAACAGAAATTTCTTGTATATATATATATATATGCATAGTTTTAAAACTTATGTGTAGTTACTGCTGATTGGTAGCATATCTAATAAAATGTATGTATATATATATATTGTTGCTTTGTTTTAGGTATTGACTTTAAAATGAAATGTTTGTCAGTCGATGGAAAGCAAGTTAAAATCCAAGTTTGGTATGTACTACTTGACATAACTCAAAAATCTATTTCCTTAGTCAGTTATTTAGTGGATGTGGTTAAATTGGGGAGCAAACCTTGTCCTTTCAATGCAGAGGTTAAATTTTTAAATATCAAAAGGCCTGAATGATAAATGACACATTTTCTCCAGTTATTTTTGTGCATTTTCATAGATAGATAGATAGATGTGCATATTTTACATGGCTAGCCTCACAAATATCGATAATGTCTATTTTTTCCAGGAGGATCCATGGCTTATAGATGGGGAGTCCTAGAGTATTTAATGCTCATTTTGAGCTATGTAGACCCAATTAGGGTCTGCGCTCTACATACTAGACAACTCCCTGCAACATCCAACGGCCCGCACAGTGTGCCATTAACATTAAGTACATGATAAATGCAGCAAACAAGCGCAATCTATATTATAATACCTGTGTGCGTCTGTCTGTCACGCAAAATGGTAACCGTAGTAGTGAGACACACAAAATGCGGTAAATAAAGGGCGGACGAATCCGTGGATCTATCACGGGCCACTGACTAGTTTATATTAAGGAGTCAAGGAATTTAATTTTAGAGTGGAGGACTGATCAAGATCCTTAAAAATGTGAAATGTGATGGTATATAAGGGTATATATGTGTTTTTATCTTTAATTAAAATGAGAAAATCCATCAACTGAAATTCTGAGCAAGTAGACTAGGATCTTGGTTGGACCAGATAAACCGAATAAAAGCAAACCCAAGTTGGACTTATCCTAACTTGCCAGTAAACTTGACTGATGAATTTCCCAGATCAAATATCAAATAGCCTTGATAAAATTAACTTTTTACTTCTTCTTGAATATATAAATATCACAAAATATAAAAACCAAAATGTATATAGTACCAGCAAATACCATTAGATCAGTCATTAATATATTTGGTGAATAAATACATATATATATGTGTTATTTTTGGCAGGGATACAGCTGGTCAGGAAAGATACGAGACAATTACAACACAATATTATAGAAGGGCCCAGGTATATTTTTCAATATATAATCTTTTTATGTATAATACATGAGTGATGATTTCACGCATCGTAATTCTATTTTTAATCACCTTTTTTCTAGGGTATAGTTTTAGCATATGATATTACTCGCAAAGAATCATTTAATAGCATAAGGAAATGGTTAAGATATGTTGAAGAGGTGAAATGTGTAAATTATATTTTCATATAAAAACAACACTACCACTATCCATGATTTACTAAATTTGTACTTTCTTGTGTAGTTTGCAGAACGAGATGTAAAGTTGACACTGATTGGAAATAAGTCTGACTTGTCTGAACAAAGGCGTGTCACAGTAGAAGAAGCAGAAGCTGTAAGCATCTTTCAGTTGTATATACACTCAGTCAATATACCAAGTGGTGGTGGTTATTTTATTTCGCAATTTTGCTATAAATAATGCCTTTTCTAAAGTTCGGTATATTCACTTTTACAGCTGGCACAAGAATTTAATATTCCATGGTTTGAAACTAGTGCTTACACTGGAGATCATGTGGATGATGTGAGTTTTTTTAAATTTGTTATGTCACATTTCAAAAACAATGATAGGTACGGACCCAAAATGATATTTACCTCAAATAAAATTACAAACTGCTATATAAGGTCGTTGTGTTAACATGGAGTTTTTCGTAGCGGGGTTATGTGAACAGCACATGCGTCATAACTTTGTACACATAACTTCATATATACACATGCGCAAAACAGGCGCAAACAGCTTTGTACACATGTGCAATGGTTTCATTTCAGGTAAACAGTGTTTACATGAACACTAAAATGAGTTTCGCTTTGCCCTAAATCATGTAAACATTTAAAAGACTAGACAAGAGACCGAAATGCAATTTTCATTTCACCCCGAAATAAAACTTCATGTAAAGGCTGCCTTAGTTACGTTGTAACACAAAATATATCATTAAAATCGGCAATGTAAAAACGTTGCATATCAAGTAACTACAGCTGACTATGAACAAAGGTTGAAAAATTTGTCAGCCACCAATGGCTCTCACACCAATTTTTTTATCTCTTGTGTGAAGCTTACCTCCCGCAAAAATATAAGTTGGATTCATTTTTTGAGAAATCTTGATCGGATCTCAAGATTTTTGACTTATTATTCTAATTAATGCATGACGTCATGTGTTTGATATAAAGAGGTGCTGTTTTAAGGATTTATCAAGGTATGTGGTTACTCAGCATCTAACTTATGATGTCATAATTCCGCATAATTAGATATACTTCCAAGGCCTATATCTCGAAAAACAATTAAGATTTACCAAAAGGTGAAAAGATTCATAGACAACTTTTAAAATTATTTCATATAAAATCAACTTGTTTCTCATGGGAGGTAAACTTTAAGCTATGTGTTGTCAGTCACAGACATTCCCGATATCTTTTTTTTTTACTTTTGATATATTTTATGTAATGTTAGACCACTTCTAGGCTGTATTTTGTAATTTTAGTTTCAAAGTAATATAATATGCTGAAAATTTTCAGAGAAACGTGTTTAACGAGGAACCTCGTCTTTTACCTTTCAATTGTGTAATGTAATTTATTTATTTATTTTGGTACTAACTTGTTTTAGACTTTTCTTACAATTACGAAACAAATTTACGTCGATGTTTTACAGGAAGAAGAGGTAAGGTTTAATTGACACAATTCGTGTAACATGTGCATTAATATATATGTACAAAAGATAGACTAAAAAAGAGTTTATAAGAGTAATTTGTTTGACATATACATGTAAAGTAACACATGCAATTTATTAAATTATTAAAAGGGGGCGCTTTATCAGTCATGGGGGTTATTCATGTAAATACGGTTTCCCACAACTCCAGACATAAATGAGTGGAAAAGAGGTATTTTTAGGCCGTATAGTGTTCTATGATACGGGCATTGTAGAAAGTTCAGCTAGCGCATTTTCGACGTTGTTTGCTTGACCTATACCCCCTGACAATGTGCAACTCTTACTGGCCAAGTGATGCTGTTTGGATATTTCGAGAAATTTTCTGTACAGGGTTGCAGATTTTAGACTTGACGGAAATTATTTTTGCGCGAATCGACGATCAAAAGGATTGAACTACGTCTGACCCCAGCTTTACGCTTATCAAGATTGATTTCAAATCACTAAGAACTCTTTTTTTCGCGGGACTTTAATTTCACGAATAAAACGCCAACTTTGGACACTGTATTTGTATTAAATCTCGCTTGAACTCTTTTTTCAGCATGAACGGCTAAAACGCGCGGCAAACAACATTACAATTGTTCCAACAGAACATGAAAATATGGAAGAAAAGAGAGAAAAATGTAATTGTTAACATTTTTTTAACTGTAGAATAATAAATTATGAATATTAGTTTTAACAGAAGTCAAAATTTGTTGCCCAACACAACACACGAGTAAATAATAGTTTTTATATTTATTCTTTATTATCCTGACAAGTTTGTAAATACTCTTGGACTCTAGATAAACTGCCTTTAACTAAAAGTGTCATTAGGATAATTTTGTCTTGCCGTAAATTGATTGGCTGAAACTTGCACCGAATAAACACCCCCCTAAAATAACTCTTTTTAGCACCACTTTTAATCTTCTTCTTTTTGCGCAAAGTGTGTTAAGGTGTGAAGTAGAACTAAGCATTTTGATTGGACGAAAAGTGACCAATAAAAATTGTGTGCTTTTTTAATTTTTTTTGTCTTCCTAATTAATTTTTATGTTCTTCTTTGAACAATTTTTTTATAATAAATTTGCTGTTGTAAATATAAATATAGATAATTTTTCATTCTTTTTTTTTCTTTTTATTTAATATTAGCTGTATTTTTATTTATGGTGTAGGTACCGACACTTTTAACTTCACTTATTTATTGAGAATTGCAATAATAAAAATAGTATTTAAGTGTGTAATTCACAGACCAGATAATTAATTTTGTTGTAGACGAGTTAGAATCCCATCTAAACTTATTTGGCATACTCATTTTAAATGCGAAAATTTTTTGTTTTTTTATTTTGTGTAATCTGTCTTAATGAATATATATGAGTTCAAGTAATTCATCGCGAAACATGCATACCAAATTTACAAACAAAGAAATTATTATTTTCAGTTTTTTAACTTCATATCCTCCACACACTTCGTGTTTTGCAGGCTTCCTATTTTCTTTTTAGTTCTTCACTCTGAATTATATTTTTGTTTTAATGTTAATATGTATTTATGGTCCAAAACCACAGGAATGTAAAAAGTTGTTAAGAAAGGGATGTGGGGAGGTTTAGTGACCACACCCTGAGGTACTGTAGAAAGGGATGTGGGGAGGTTTAGTGACCACACCCTGAGGTACTGTAGGTGTGTGTTTTATGTGTGATGTATATTTTGAGGGGGAAAAATAATGTCAGAAATCAAGTACAAAATAACGTGTTTATTTTTGTTTTATATACCGTATCCTATAACTCGAATATTGGAGGGAGTAAAAAAAGTTATTGAACTTTTACAAACAGTTCAAATCATCAGTTTTTTGGGGGCATTAATACCGTTAAAAAGGCTTGGCTCAGCAAATGAAAGATTCAAAAGAAATTCAAAAAAAATTCGAGTTACTGGAAGTTCGAGTTATCAGAGTTCGAGTTATCGGGGTTCGAGTTTGGGATAATTATACTCTATAATTCCTGCCAAAAAATCAAAGATAAAGGCAATCAACAAAGTACACGAATTAATTTACTCAGCCATTCGCACTTTTCTACAAGAAAGTAAATTCGGCTTTTTATAAAACTAGTCGGGGGCCCGTGGATAAATCCACGGGGTTCGCCGCCCTTTATTTACCGCATTTTTTTTATCCCGCTACTGCGGCTACCATTTTGCGTGACAGACAGACGGACAGACGTATACGGGTATTATAATACAGACAATATAATGACCAACAAGGCGTTGACACCGATTTTTTTATAACATTGATTATCATAGTTGTAAGTCTTGATAACCAATCCAAAAAAAGTTCATGTAAGCACGTCTTAGTATTATATTACTATGGCTAAACCGTAGAAAATTTCACGCTGGATCGCCTGTCATACATATTTCTCGCATCGCAGTTTTAAGCATCCTTGCCGCCTGTTAACATGAAGTAATGAAATTTGCTTGCACGGGGGTTATTACTATGAAATTTGCTTGCACGGGGGTTATTACTATGATTATGTAGTTTTGAATAAATGTTTAAAATCCACTTCTAAGGTATAGAAGATATATAAAAGTTCTGCTTCTTTCAATCACGTCGGTAACATACGTCACCATTTACGACGAATATTCGACGCCGTCGATTATGGCAGTTCTTGGTCTCATTGAATAGCACAAAGTTGCTATCACGACAATTGTGATAATAACCATAGCAACCACGATCATTACAACGTACTCCGATTTCAACGAGGCTAAAGTATTAATTGGGACAATTTTTGAGTAAACAATAGCGAAAACAACAACAACAACAACAACAATAGCAAAAACAAACAAACGAAAGTGTATAACTGAGTGCAGCACAAAAGTTTAATTCTCACTTACTCATCTTTCAAGATTTTTGCTCGATTATCCAAAATAAACCTAAAAGGTTATATATCAATAGCATTTCATTCAACATTTATGCATGCGCTTAAAACGACTTGATAAAACATCATAATAATAATTTTTATTTTCCCTACAAACCACAATTTTTAAAACAATTGGAAACCCTGTAATATAAAGATACTCACGTGGCTCCTTGCAACTAAGCTAACTGACAAATTTTCATACGGAATCACAGATTCCATTGATGGAAATCATAAATTGAGGATAAAGGAAGTTAATAAAACAAACAAAATCTCAATAGAAGAGCTAATACTCTCAAATTAAATATTCCACAGTGGGTAACACGACCCAAATTGCCTAGCCAGTATGTGCTCTTTACAATGATAATTATTTGCTGACTTTTTAACATACCTGCATTTATTTAGATGTTTTATGCTCTACTAAAATGTTTAGGTATAATTTATAAAACGTTTTGTGAGAGACATCCTTAATTAACAACACTTCCATTTCTCTAATTACACTCTGCGGATGAAATTAAGGGAGAAAATCAACCTCGTCCCCAGGGTCTTGTGGCCCCCGAACCGTTATTACGGAGTGGAATCAACAAGGCAAAATTCCCTGAGAACGAGGTTGGGAGAAAATAGATGCACAATAATTTTTTGACACAGTATAGTTTTTTGTCTCTCATCAGGGCTGCGCTTATTGATAGGTCTGACGAAAAAGGTTTGTCTCGCCGTCTGATATGGAAAAAGAGACAACAAGTTGAACGTTTGTGTTGAACTTTCGTTATACTTGAAATCTACAGTAACAATTCTACTTGAAAAACGTAAGATAAAATAAAGAATAACAATTTAAAATATTATTTTATGTAAACCTGTACATTAGCTTCATAAGTGCTGCAAAGATGATGGATCGAGTAGAGTTGAACCCACAACCTCTCGCTTGCCGGGCGATTGCTCTACCGTGCACCTTCCTTTTAAAAAAAAATCCTTCTATTTTACGTGTTACGTGAATATTTATCGAGTTATTGTGCCCATGTATCATTTAATTAATTACTACTGAAGAGAACCATTTTGTTTACTATGCGTAGTAAACAAAATTTTTAATAACTATTGGCTAAAACACATCCCCTGCTTAATTCTCTCCCATTAGCCATGCTCGACAAAAAAGCCTCTTTAGGCTGCTACGTCCCTGTTACAGCAAGATGGTCGAGATCTGATTTCGTAAGACTTCTTTTGTGAGCTCATCCGCGGGGAAGGGAGGGGGATGTACTGGGGTGTATATGCATTGTGTTTTACTATCGCTTACAGCATAAGACTTCGGATAAGATAAAGAGAAGAGGGATGATTCAGGGCGACAATATCCGTTTTTGCAGAAAAAATGCAAATTCCGTTAGTTTCTATGTCTGCGTTTCTTGCTACAGTCCTAGTCAAAATATGTTGAAACATGACAGTTAATTTCGAAGCTAGCCACCAGGCCCCGACGTGGATTATTTGGTTGTGCGGGCTTGCTGGCGAAGGCGACTAAAATTTTTTAAACGCTGTCCACCTGACCTGGTGTGTGCAAAAGAAGTGACAGTTTGACGCTTTTGTCCATATTTGCAAAATGACGAAAAAACTGCCAAGTTTTGTCCAATCCAAGATTGTAGAAACCAAAAAACGAAGACGTGCTTAAAACGCAGCATCGGTGATATACAAAAAGGCCTGGAAACAAGGTTGAGTAAATATTTATTATTAGTGTAAAACCGGAATCTATCTAACTAAAATCTTCCGTGTATCGGAACATCAGCAACACTAAAACTTCTTTGCTTCTTCCCAACGACATCATTAATTCTATTTTTAACAACACAAACATCTCCACAGAATTTTGATTTTCATGCACAATTTTTATTCATTTTTACATAACATGCTCTGACCTTTTGACTAAAACTGCATGACATAAAATTTAGGCATTGAATTTTGTGTGTGATGACGCCCCTCTGCAATAATTATAATAGCTACAATAGCTATCAAGAAAATCTTTCCGTCGAAAGAGAAAACATCACCATCATCAAGTGAATCGGAATCAAACGAGAAAGTATCAAAATTTAGAGACTTCTTTGCTTCCGTAGTAAATAAACTAAAGAAAAACAGTTTCAAGTTGGTTGAATTAGTATGGAGAATGCCAAAGGTTTTTCGCTCAAGAACTAATTCAAGATTTCATTTCACGTATGTATCTGTAACCTTTGTTCGGAAAGAATTACGAACACTTAAATGGACGAAAGCAACAGGTCTGGACCAACTTCCACCTTCCCTTCTGAAAGATGTGGCTGACGTAATATCAGAACCTCTTACACACATAATCAACCTATCATTAAAATCATCAACCGTCCCGTCACTATGGAAACAAGCAAAGATCATACCGGTCTTCAAGATAGGAAATTCTGCGGATCCTTTGAACTACAGACCAATCTCTGTTTTACCAACACTCTCGAAGATTCTGGAGAAGGCGGTACATACCCAACTAATAGATTACTTGGAAGAAAATCGCCTGTTAAAAAACTGTCAGTTTGGATATAGAAAGAACCGTTCAACTGAATCTGCAGCTACTATTCTCGTGGACCATATCCGAAATGAAGTCGATGATAAAAAACTTGTCGGAGCAGTATTCATGGACTTAAGTCGCGCCTTTGATACTGTTAGCCACAGCGTACTTATCGAGAAGCTTAAATCATATGGTCTTAATCGTGGAGTGGTAGCATGGTTTGGTGATTATCTGTTTTGTAGAACTCAGGTGGTTGAGGTAGACACTACACTCTCTACACCTTTCCAGCTAACGTCAGGAGTACCGCAAGGGTCCATATTAGGCCCACTGCTGTTTTTAATTTACTTCAACGACCTGGCAGACCATCTTCATCATGCTCGTATTCTAATGTATGCAGATGACACCGTAATCTACTATTCCGACAACGATATTTATGCTATTGAGAATGTGCTCAACTCCGAGTTTGAAAGAGTTTTATGTTACATGAACGATTCTGAGCTAATAATGAATTTGAAAATTGGAAAAACTGAATCAATGTTGTTTGGCACTGCAAAAAAGTTATCAAAAGTGCCAAAAGAGTTTGAAGTAAAGTACAACAACTATACTATCAATGTTACCGACGAGTACAGCTATTTGGGCAACATCATTACTCCAACTTTAAACTTGGACAGAAACTTTCAAGAGCGTTATAGAAAAATGTCCAACAGGATCAGATTGTTAACAAAAATTTGTGAATATCTAACACCTGAAGCTACATATAAAGTATATGATAGCATGATTGAACCACTGATGTTGTATTGTTGTTCATTAAACTTAGATCTTACTTCAACCCAGTTAGGTTGGAATTTGGAAGAAAGTCTTTCCTCTTTCCTGGGGCTAAACTTTACAATTCTATACCCAGGAATATTAGAGAAGTTGAAACTTTTAATTCTTTTAAAAACCATATCAAGATGCTAGAATTTTAATTTGTTTTTATTAATAATAAACTTTTGATTAAGAGTATGCGGAGTGTTTGGTATAGTCTGTACTTCTAGTGTTTTACGTCTTGCTTCTTCAGCTTCTTTCTTCTTCAGCTACACTTTTCTAGACACTCTGTATATTAACTTCTTTATTTATTTTTTAACCTTTTAACCTTATAACATTTTATTGAAAATTTTTATACATTTATTGTAACTTTAATATATATATTTTTGGTCCAACATTTATAGCAGAATATTATTTTCTGAAGTTTGTAACCAAGTAAAATATTGAATAATAATAATAATAATAATAAACAATGGTGCCATTTTGAAGCAATATTTCAACTGATCTGTAAATTTATGCTGTCTGGTAGGTGCCTAGAAAACCCTTTCTAAAGACATAATGAAAACAGGCCAAAATGGTGGAACGTAAGCTTTAGAATAAGAAAAACTGCTTCAAAAGTTTAACACGCATAAAATTAGTTGATAGCAGCATGAAAATTTTAAAATATGACTTTAGAAGTGAAGGATATGTTTAGAAAAAAAATTTTTTGGCTGAT
Organism: Hydractinia echinata; assembly: GCA_030067915.1. Taxonomy (NCBI): domain Eukaryota; kingdom Metazoa; phylum Cnidaria; class Hydrozoa; order Anthoathecata; family Hydractiniidae; genus Hydractinia; species Hydractinia echinata. Next base: position 757,128 of record JASGCC010000058.1, read on the forward strand.
TTTTGTTTGCCGACTACCTTTGTTAACCGATCAGTCACCATGACAACAAACGTGACATCACACTGAAATTTTTTCGACTATCCTGACGCTAACCAAAAATGATGAAAAGTCACTAAATAGCAATCTCTAAAACGGTATGTTTCAGAAGTTACTACAAAAAACTGTTTCTGTTATTTTCTTGGTAAACCTAACAGGTTAAATAATTAATTTTTTGCGAATATCTCTTTTGCGCGCAGATCCATTGTTTGAATAATTTTTACCATATTTTTCCATTTGTACGTTTTGCTAATTTAACATTGTGCTGAAAGGATAATAATAACGCTTATCTTAAAGTCAGTACACTAACTTTGTATACTGATAGCAATTTATGGAAGTGTATAACATTTGTAACTTTTTATGTATATTTCTACGTGTGCGAAACATAAGAGAAATAAGGTAAAAACTTTTTTCCAGCAAAAATGTTTTGTTCTGAATAAATCCTATTGTATCATTTGATTATTAGATCTTATTCACGCTTGTAAAGAACTAGCAAGACGATTACTCTACAGAACAGATGTTCAGCAAGACATTGTTTGAATCCAACTTTCCTTCAAAACGAAAATCACTCCTACAAAAATCAGAATATTTACTGTGACACACTTGAAACTAAATTTTGCTCAAAATTGTTTTTGAAACCATATTTTAGGATTCAAAGTTACACACAAACTTTTCCTATGCGTTAGTGACGTGCTGTGAATAAAAAAACTTTAATTCCACCTTCTTTTTTAAGTTGCAGTGGACTCTCTATTTCGCCGCTAAGGTTCTGGAAAACTTGTTCAAGATAAAGAAAGTTCGAAATAGAGAAAGAAGGTAGGGAGAGAGAGAAATCCGGCAAGGAATGGAAATAATTTTTTGAAATAGGAGGATGTGTAAATAGATAAAGAAATAAAAAGAGCGCAATTATTGTGTTGATTTAAAATCCGTCGTTTACAATCTGGTATTTTAATGTCAATCTGGCGAAAAAGTTAAATTTAGTTATTTTAGAACTAGAATATCAAGAACGGCTTTATATAATTCGGAAATTCTTCATCTTTCTATTATATCAGAACATTGTAATTTTTGAGAAAACCAGTGACCAAACCAGCGCCAACTAAACTATGAGTAAGAGTGCTGGATTACTCAACACTTTTTGAGATTCTTCATATAAAAACTCCGTAAAGGAGTTGTACCTCCTACACTTTCAGTGGAGGTCAGCATATAAAATATCCTTCACAGGACTATATACAATTTGATTACTCGTGTATTTTTCTTTGAAAGTTACACGATTTAACGAATACTAATTATTGTTTATATGTATAAACGATTGATTGGAAGAAGCGATTGTTAACATCCATTTTTTGGTATCTTTTGTGCATTCATTAAATTTTTCTTTGAGTTCTCGTCTGTCTGTTTCTACAATTGTTTAACAGTATTAACGTATTACGCGTAGAATTTGACCATACCATAAGCGAATTTTTTCCTGTTACTGTTGCTTTCTCATGAAATCTTTTTCAGCAGCGCGTTTGTTGTTTTTCATTAAATTCTACTTCTAACAAGATTTGCTATCTTTGAAATTTTTTAAAGAATCTTCAAATGGAGTATTCTGTTCCCTGAATAGTGACAGTTTTTGGTTTCAGTGAATACAGTAACGCACCAACACAGATGATTGTCAACAAAATCATTGCTGTGACAATGAGGATGACATATTCATATTTGATAGACGCTAAATATAAACAAAATATAATGACATTATAAAGAAAGAAAGAAAAAGTAAAATATAAGAATTAAAATTGCTACATACACATCACTAATCTCCTCAACTTGTCTGTTGTAACTTTTTATTGTCGAATCTAGATAAAATAGGATGATGATGAAATAAATTTCATTCAAAATTTAATCTGATTTTCAAATGATACGAAAGGTGAGATAATCCAGTTTGCGTTTATCTCCTTACATAAGTTTGCTCGTATGAGAATTGGACCAGCTTAACTAATTTTTTGATTTATGTGAGAACTCACCTAGGTAAGTAGAAAGTTTAATGAGTTGAATAACTTTTACGTGATGCCGATTACAGGCCAGTTGAAACACAACAAGTATCTCATTTTATCTAGCTGGGAAAATCCGCTAGAACGACCCACTTGGAAAAACTTTACAAAGTGCTAATCACAAATGTATCCCATATTATTATAACAGTGTGTAATGCTTTGATTAAAAAAACAATGGCGTAAATATTGAGAAACGTGGACGATAGAGCTGGCTTACAGAATGTTAAATATGTTACCTGTGTTAAGATTTTAGTCTGCTGCACAAAGTTCCAAACTTCTAAACTGATGCTTCCTAAGGACTGTCATCGAGATTTTTTTTAATCATTTTTTAGGGTTTTTTTAAACAAAAGAAAGTAATGAAATTGTTTTAAGCGAAACAATAGCCCATTCAAGTAGTCAATAGTCTGTTCATATTATTGGTGGAACAGAATTATCTAAATTAACCGCAATAAACGTAGGACGGACAGAAATAGATTTAATGAGAGCGATATAAAAGATGTTGTGATTGCTGTTTTCCTGAAGTGATGTTATTACATGCAAGTTAAAAATTTCTTAATCAAGTACAAAGTGATTTTGGCAAGAGTTTGAATGATTTTATTTGGAAAATGATACGGTTTATTACACTCGTCCGTTTGCGGAGGATTGTGTATTGACGACTTTCCATGCAACGCAATGTTTTGATTTTGCGTTGACAACAACGGACATGCGCACTCATTCCTGGATGTAGAAAATATTAATACAAAAAAATTTATTAAAAAAAACATGTTTAAAATTGGTGAAGCTTTCTTTTTCAAAGAGAAAAATATAGACAAAAAAATTATGTCAACTGCCGTTTGGACCTTGATTCTAATAAGTCTGCAAATTTCATTAACCAATTTATGGTCCTGCTTTTATACCCACCAGATTGCGCGCGTAAAATCCGCAAACGTTTATGACTTTTGTAATCATTGGTAAATCATTTATCTCGGTTTAGACTATGTTCGTTTCATAGAAACAAAAATCGTCCAAACATTTTTTAAGCAAAAGCAACCATGGATGCCACTTTCGCATAAGAAAGGACAGAAGAAGCTGTTTCATGTAATTTGCTTTTAAATTTACACTTGCAAAACATTCGAAATAATATTTACAGTACACCTAAATCATCAAACTTATTTCTTAACTTCAATGCAGATGTAAAGTTGCGAAAGTACGATATGTTTTCCGCAAACTTGTTGGGTTTTACAGTTACTAACCCCCAAGAAACAACGTGCATAATTCATACCTTACATGCTGGTGATAAATATAGCTAAAAATTGGTTGATTCTGCCTGTTGTGACTTGCTAAACAAAAGCATTTCCCGTGGATCCTGAGGAATGGAATACTTTCAAATAAGGAAGTGAATTTAAATTTCCGAATTTAAGAATTCCCAAACATTTGCCGTTCTAAGATACTCCAGATTCTACGCCAGGCAAGTCTTAAAACCGCAAATGTTTTCTTTTTTAGAACACTTCACAGTATCCTTTCGTTAGGCCATGCAAACTGGCGTCATCATTAATAGATTCCAAAGAATGGAATAATCACAAAAGGTTTATTTTGTGTGTGTGTTTTGGCAATCCAAACCGACCCCATGTACAATACAATATTTTGAACTCTCGTTGAAATTTCGTTTTTTATAAAGGCATAACATATGAAATAACAGATGCTTTGTTCCGACAAAAACAGATTTTACAAGCTTTAGAGTATTTTTAGTAAGTACTTTTTTTTGGTAATTTACTGGTTGGTTTTGGTAAGTAATGGTTGGTCTTGGTAAGTACTGAGGTTTTAATAATTATTGTCGGTTTTGGTAAGTACTGTTTGGTTTTGGTAATAACTGGTTGTTTGGTAAGTACTGGCTGGTTTTAGTAATTATTGGTAGGTTTTAGTAATTACTGGTCGTTTTTGGTAAGTACTGGTTGGTTTTGGTATTTGCTGGTTAATTTTGGTAATTACTGGTTGGTTTTGGTAATTACTGGTAGGATTTACTAATTACTGGTCGGCTTTGGTAAGTACTGGTTGGTTTTGGTAATAACTGGTTGGTTTTGGTAAGTACTGGTTGGTTTTGGTAGGTATTCCACTACTTATTGAATTATTCAAGCCTTTAGCATAACTTTTCGATTGGAAAGAAAAAATATGCTTGACATATTGTAATTGTTAACTCGTATTTTTTTAATTACACAAAATTAGAACATCATACTAATTAAGGGAAAGTAGAGGAAACCTATGATCTTACGTTAATACTGCTTCATTATTGTTATTTAAAGACTTTTGTGTGCTGCTGCCATCATCTTTCATTTCAATTTTCTTAACATATGTGTCCTTCGCAATTATTTTGACCATTTCAAATACATTTGAGTTCCAATTTTTCGACCATCCGACTTTTCGAATTCCCCAACTTTTCAAAATAATCTTTCAATCCCAAGAAGCATGAGTTCTAACGAGTCTTTATGTACCGTAAATCCTCGATTAAGCGCCGCCCTCTAATAAGCGCCGCACTTTTTTAGCTTCTTTTTGAATAAGCGCCGCCCTCGAATAAGCGCCGCACCTTAGACTGTAAATGCGGCGCTTATTCGAAGCATTAATTGATAAAGGGGGTTCGATAAGACTAAAACGTTATATTTTAAAGTGGACCAATTCTTGGCCATTTTTTCTTGTCAAAAGATATCTTATCAATTTCAAAATGACTATATTTAATTTTCTTCTTTATCAGTTCATGATGTAGAATGTTAGCATCACGTAGTTGTTTGGTAAAGCAGATGAACTTTCCTGGAACAACCAACCCGATCTCGCGCTTTCTTTTTCCTTCCACAGTTACAGTCATTTTGTTTGAACTGTTTGCTTTTAGAAAATAGTCCAATAAGATGAGAATGCAGATGTTTGCTATTTTTATTGATTGTCAATCTATTTTTTAATAAAAAAAAAAAGATGGATCTGTCTGAAATATTTAGTTTTTGAATAAGCACCGCCCTCGATTAAGCACCGCCCTCGATTAAGCGCCCCACCAAAAAAGTCGAGTTTTGAATAAACACCGCCCTCGATTTATGTGAGAACTCACCTAGGTAAGTAGAAAGTTTAATGAGTTGAATAACTTTTACGTGATGCCGATTACAGGCCAGTTGAAACACAACAAGTATCTAGCTGGGCAAATCCGCTAGAACGGCCCACTTGGAAAAACTTTACAAAGTGCTAATCACAAATGTATCCCATATTGTTATAACAGTGTGTAATGCTTTGATTAAAAAAACAATGGCGTAAATATTGAGAAACGTGGACGATAGAGCTGGCTTACAGAATGCTAAATATGTTACCTGTGTTAAGATTTTAGTCTGCTCCACAAAGTTTCAAACTTCTAAACTGATACTTCCTAAGGACTGTCATCGAGATTTTTTTTAATCATTTTTTAGGGTTTTTTTAAACAAAAGAAAGTAATGAAATTGTTTTAAGCGAAACAATAGCCCATTCAAGTAGTCAATAGTCTGTTCATATTATTGGTGGAACAGAATTATCTAAATTAACCGCAATAAACGTAGGACGGACAGAAATAGATTTAATGAGAGCGATATAAAAGATGTTGTGATTGCTGTTTTCCTGAAGTGATGTTATTACATGCAAGTTAAAAATTTCTTAATCAAGTACAAAGTGATTTTGGCAAGAGTTTGAATGATTTTATTTGGAAAATGATACGGTTTATTACACTCGTCCGTTTGCGGAGGATTGTGTATTGACGACTTTCCATGCGACGCAATGTTTTGATTTTGCGTTGACAACAACGGACATGCGCACTCATTCCTGGATGTAGAAAATATTAATAACAGACCATAGTTACCAAAAAAAATTATTAAAAAAAACATGTTCAAAATTGGTGAAGCTTTTTTTTTCAAAGAGAAAAATATAGACAAAAAAATTATGTCAACTGCCGTTTGGACCTTGATTCTAATAAGTCTGCAAATTTCATTAACCAATTTATGGTCCTGCTTTTATACCCACCAGATTGCGCGCGTAAAATCCGCAAACGTTGATGACTTTTGTAATCATTGGTAAATCATTTATCTCGGTTTAGACTATGTTCGTTTCATAGAAACAAAAATCGTCCAAACATTTTTTAAGCAAAAGCAACCATGGATACCACTTTCGCATAAGAAAGGACAGAAGAAGCTGTTTCATGTAATTTGCTTTTAAATTTACACTTGCAAAACATTCGAAATAATATTTACAGTACACCTAAATCATCAAACTTATTTCTTAACTTCAATGCAGATGTAAAGTTGCGAAAGTACGATATGTTTTCCGCAAACTTGTTGGGTTTTACAGTTACTAACCCCCAAGAAACAACGTGCATAATTCATACCTTACACGCTGGTGATAAATATAGCTAAAAATTGGTTGATTCTGCCTGTTGTGACTTGCTAAACAAAAGCATTTCCCGTGGATCCTGAGGAATGGAATACTTTCAAATATGGAAGTGAACACTTCACAGTATCCTTTCGTTAGGCCATGCAAACTGGCGTCATCATTAATAGATTCCAAAGAATGGAATAATCACAAAAGGTTTATTTTGTGTGTGTGTTTTGGCAGTCCAAACCGACCCCATGTACAATACAATATTTGAACTCTCGTTGAAATTTCGTTTTTTATAAAGGCATAACATATGAAATAACAGATGCTTTGTTCCGACAAAAACAGATTTTACAAGCTTTAGGGTATTTTTAGTAAGTACTTTGTTTTGGTAATTTACTGGTTGGTTTTGGTAAGTAATGGTTGGTCTTGGTAAGTACTGAGGTTTTAATAATTACTGTCGATTTTGGTAAGTACTGTTTGGTTTTGGTAATAACTGGTTGTTTGGTAAGTACTGGCTGGTTTTAGTAATTATTGGTAGGTTTTAGTAATTACTGGTCGTTTTTGGTAAGTACTGGTTGGTTTTGGTATTTGCTGGTTAATTTTGGTAATTACTGGTTGGTTTTGGTAATTACTGGTAGGATTTACTAATTACTGGTCGGCTTTGGTAAGTACTGGTTGGTTTTGGTAATAACTGTTTGGTTTTGGTAAGTACTGGTTTGTTTTGGTAGGTATTCCACTATTTATTGAATTATTCAAGCCTTTAGCATAACTTTTCGATTGGAAAGAAAAAATATGCTTGACATATTGTAATTGTTAACTCGTATTTTTTTAATTACACAAAATTAGAACATCATACTAATTAAGGGAAAGTAGAGGAAACCTATGATCTTGCGTCAATACTGCTTCATTATTGTTGTTTAAAGACTTTTGTGTGCTGCTGCCATCATCTTTCATTTCAATTTTCTTAACATATGTGTCCTTCGCAATTATTTTGACCATTTCAAATACATTTGAGTTCCAATTTTTCGACCATCCGACTTTTCGAATTCCCCAACTTTTCAAAATAATCTTTCAATCCCAAGAAGCATGAGTTCTAACGAGTCTTTATGTACCGTAAATCCTCGATTAAGCGCCGCCCTCTAATAAGCGCCGCACTTTTTTAGCTTCTTTTTGAATAAGCGCCGCCCTCGAATAAGCGCCGCACCTTAGACTGTAAATGCGGCGCTTATTCGAAGCATTCGATAAAGGGGGTTCGATAAGACTAAAACGTTATATTTTATAGTGGACCAATTCTTGGCCATTTTTTCTTGTCAAAAGATATCTTATCAATTTCAAAATGACTATATTTAATTTTCTTCTTTATCAGTTTATGATGTAGAATGTTAGCATCACGTAGTTGTTTGGTAAAGCAGATGAACTTTCCTGGAACAACCAACCCGATCTCGCGCTTTCTTTTTCCTTCCACAGTTACAGTCATTTTATTTGAACTGTTTGCTTTTAGAAAATAGTCCAATAAGATGAGAATGCAGATGTTTGCTATTTTTACTGATTGTCAATCTATTTTTTAATAAAAAAAAAAAAGATGGATCTGTCTGAAATCTTTAGTTTTTGAATAAGCACCGCCCTCGATTAAGCGCCGCCCTCGATTAAGTGTCGCCCTCGATTAAGCGCCGCACAAAAAAAGTCGAGTTTTGATTAAGCGCCGCGGCGTTTAATCAAAACTCGACTAGGATTTACGGTATTATGTCAACTTCGTATATGTGTCCACTTAATTCGATGCCTCTCGTTACAATTCAAGACCTCCTCCATCAATAGACTCCAGATAACTATTAGATAGGTCAAATATGTTGAAATGAGTGGAAAAACGGTAATTCTCCCCCTCCCCCCAGGATAATTTTCCTGCACAATTCCCACATAGGATAAATTCCACGTATTTTGACAGAATAAACTGCACTCCCCCTAGAAAAATCCCACCTAGGATGAATGGAAATTTGGGTACAAACAACAGTGCTGAAATAAATGAATTCTTCATTAATTTTTCCTTGTGGTGACATTGCAGTGAAACAACCAGACACTAACCCAAAGGGAAAAAAACAATGCCGATGGAGAATAACAGACAACATATCAGTAATCAATTCAATAGAAGGGATGAACAACAACTTTATTAGTCCTGATTAATTTCTTGTCGATTTCGAATCAGCAACAAGTATTGCAATTCGAAATGTTCTCCAAGGATCACAAGTTTCTAGTTGTTTTTACCATTTACCTTCGAATCTGTGGGAAAATATCAAAAAGAGCTTGCTTGCGAGAACAATACGATACTGACGCGCGCTTTCCGTACACCTTCGTATGATAGCTGATGTTGCTTTTGTACTATCACATGATGTTGAAAATGCATATATTGCAGTAGCCACATTAATAAGGAATAAGTACTCGGGAAATGCTGATGAAGTTGTCGACATTTTTGATGATACAAATCGTAATTCTTTTACTTTAGCGCGGCCAAAAAAATTATTATTTTACGCATGTCGCACTTATAATTAGAGGAAAATTTGAACATTACCGTACTAGATTAGAGGGGAAAAATAACAATTTTTTCATCTATTTCTATAATTTCCATTATTTATGAAATTTTTATTTTGTTTTTGTCCTTTTTAGGTTTCTTTTTCTTTTTCTTTTCTCTTTCTTTTTCCGTCTCTTAAACTTCTCAATCTCTTACAACGTCTTTTCTTGCGTTTAAAAAAATTTGTTTTTCTTTGCAAGTTATAAAGGCTCCAATCCATCTTTCTTAAGGTCCACTGACTATCTACTCGCTCCGTCCACTTTGATAAGAAACTTACCACCATATTTCAATTGACCAGTGGAGAAGTAACGGAGGGCAATTGTTCAGAGGGAAATTATTTTAGTCCTTGAACCAATTCATACGATTTCAGGAGTGTATTACATATCAATAACGACATTATCAGAAAATATGTTTTATTCTGAAAGAAATCGGTATGAAATATTTAAAAGCCACAGGAATTGCTGCTTTCTCGGCGTTTAGTATACAATTTTAAGTTGCCTCTTGAAACCCTAAACCCTAAATATTAACCTAAAATAACTTATTAAAAATGAACACAGAAAATCATGATGTGGAGAAATACGCTTAGCGTCATTCCTTTCATTTAATGCGTCCTCTAATTAGTGCAAATGGCCTTTTTTAGAAATTTCCTTAATTCATTTCCTCTAATTTTTAGTGCGACCCTCTTTTCACTAATTTTTAGTGCGATACTCTTTTCACTAATTTTTAGTGCGACACTCTTTTCACTAATTTTTAGTGCGACACTCTTTTCACTAATTTTTGTTTTTCTTCTAATTAAAGTGCAACCCAGATCATTTAGGGGACATGTTTTCCTTATTTTATCATTCTTTGAATATCTCGGATTTTTCTCTAATTAGGGTGCGAGTTAGATAATTTTAGGGATATGTTTTTAAATCAAAGTTTATTTAAGAAAATGGCACAGGCAGCTGTAACAGATGTAAAACGAAAAACGTACAACGAAAAACAACGAAAAACGAAAATCGATAAAAGAAAAGAGTAACAAGAAGAAAGAAAATATACCTTTTAAAATTGACTCTTGTATAGCTATATGTAATGGAGGGTTTATGGTAAAAGCACCACAAACAACAAAGTCGATTTTTTAATTTGCGGACAACTTTGATGCGTTTTTTGTCCGCTAATCAGAGAGTCTCCTTTGGAAGCGTTAACCCAAAAACTAGGTGGCCTGATTTTATTTAAAAAAAATTTGTAACCTTTGAAGTCACAATATATTGTACATCGTGGTTACCTCTGTACAATATCTTGTGCAAGAATATACAATTATGTACAATTCATTGTGTGTAATATATTGTAGCGGTGGAAACTACCCGTTTAGATGGCGACTAGATGTAATTTATACGGTAAAAACATTGAGGTAAATTTTTCATCCAAATAATTATCCATCAACATGAATCATCATCAGCTAAAATAAAATAAAAACAGATTAAAATATATCTGAAAAATATCTACAGTATTCACATCAACTAAATATTTACACTAAATTCTATTAAAATAACTAACGGATAGAATTTAAAAATGTTAAAGCGCAATTATAATTTAATGGTCAATATGCGCCTACGGTATTCATCTTTGGTATTTAGTTCAGGTTTTATTGCCTTCATCACTGGGGTTTCAAGAATTAATAATTGTGTTATTGTTCTCAAATAGACACATGTTCCATTAGGATTAATGTCACATTCCATAAAATGGGCTACAACGGGTTTTGTCGGGTTAGAGTGTTCTTTGAGTCGGGTGATCATATGTCGGTCAGTCTGACCAACATCGCAAGGTTCGCAACCTAGACAAGCAATATGGTATAGCACACGACTTTTCAGAGACTCGTTAACCTTTGCCTTGAGTGACGGAAGAACTGATTTCAGCTTTCGGATGGTAAATAAACTTAAACTCGGAGCATTTATTCGCTTCGACGAGTCATACAAAAATCTTTTACTCCTTCACAGGTTCTTCTTCAGCGTCCTTTACTTCAGTTCTTTCTAGATTGATAAGCTTTTCGATTGTCGATTTTGTTATCGGATCAAAAAAATACGGAAAGTTACTGATAAACTTCCAAAAACATATTTGCTGTCTCCAAGCTTTCATGGAAATTTTTCCACGAATTACAGGCACTTTGAATTCTGTTGATGTATCCTGAAACAACTGATCTCTTATATTTTTGTGGTGCAGTACATGATAGTTCATCGTTAACCTGATGTCAGCTGGCTTTGAATACCATGTAGATAATATCTTTGTTTTGGTCTGCAGCAACTTCATGTCAAGAAATGGAAGAGTCTGGTCTTTTTCCTTCCCGATAGTAAATTGTAAAGATGGATGGTAATTATTGATTTCGCTCAATTACATTTCAATTAAATTTCGATTAATGTTCCGCATTATATAAGATAGCGTCACTTTTTATACGTTGATCGAACTTACTTACCAAGCCATTTGCAACCATTGTTGCTGATGGACTCATAATATCCGTCATGCCAGCATCAAAACGTTGCAACTACAAATCTCCAACTCCTTAAATGTTTTTCTGTACAATCACTGATAGCTTCGTTCACCGGTACATTCGTGTAAAGAGATTTTACATCGAAGCTAATAATTTCATCACATTCACCTAGTCCGATATATTTTAAACTATCTGTTTTCTGTTTTGATAACGTGTATATGTTGCATTCTGGAACAACTTTTAACCAATCAGCCGGACATCGATAGTACAGGTCGTAAAGGCATATACGTTTATGAAGATTTCGATTTATTAATACGGCATATAATTACTCTATTCTATCTCTCAACAGCATGTAATGAAAGTAATCGATTCTGCTCCCATCAGTGACAGGATGCAGCGGAGTGACAATGTCCCAGCGACTGGAAACAGAAATACGCGCTTTAACTCAAAATGGCGGCGATTCAAGCAAACTCATTTGTCAAAGTCATGAAATTACGATATTTTGTACTGCAGCACTTCACGCAAAATTTTAAAATGATTTTTGACTAACAGCACGGGCCATAGCGCTAGGCCACGAAATTTTGTCGTTTGAGGGAAATAAAGCTTCGTTCAGCCCATTTTACCCCAGGTTAACGAAGAACGAATTTTCGTTGTCCCCATTTCGTCGTTAGGGTAACAATCTACAAATAGGGTAAGTATTGATAACAAAATCATTTTGCAATTATGAGTCCAAATGAATACGTATCTCTTTAATAATAACCGTATTCCGTCTGTCTGTGTGTCCGCGAAAGCCGCGTCCTGTTACGGAAACACGAAATGCGACATATAAAGGACGGGCGACCCTGTGGATTTTTCCACGGTTTAAGGTGACGGTATACCTTTATTGTATCAAAAAATCGATTTTTTTTATTATTAGCCATTTCTACTAAAGAAGCGACGATCTTTCCAATGGTGAAACTATTTATTTATTTTTCGAAAGGAAATATTGACTTTATCCAAATAACTACTTTTTTTTTTCTGATCGGTCTTTCACACCTCAACAAATTGAATAAGAGTTAAGAGTGAATGTTTTTAACACGTATCATCCTCTTGAGTATAACTTTTAAAAATAAATTATATTTCCTTTCCGAAAAGAAATGACCATCTGAAAAAAAACCACCTCAAGTCTTTCAGTTCTAAAAATGTATGCCATCCTGTTCTGTTTCTGCAAGTCACAGAAAAATGTTAAACGACTTAGAAAGTTCTATTTCTATGGTATTCTCAGTCACGTCTTTGCGAATAATAAAATTTAAAAGGACAACCTTCTGAATATTCATCGCCTCAGAAGTGTGAGAGTATCACCATCATTATGAGTATGCTTGAAAGGTGTGATATTTTAAAAAAACTTTAAAACACTTTTTCGTAGTGTTGTTTTTTCGTATACCATCTATTACATTTCAAATCTCTTTTACAAAACCACAGGAGATCTATAAGGGAGAGTGCTACTGTGCTGAAGCCAACGTGTTTATCTAAAAGCGATTTTTTTTTATTTTCAAAAACATCAACGATTCTCTAGATATTACATCTTAAAGACGAAAGTTTAAGTTAAAAAATAAATAAAAAACGGGGACTTTGTGGAAAATAATTAAAAAATGGTTTTTACATACATCTATCACGATTCTAAAGAACATCGAATGAGATTTGGAAACGAAGTAGTTTTGTAAATGAAGTCACTTTTTTGAAGGCAGGGTGTGTTTCAAATGTCTCTGTACTTTTCACGAGTTAAAAAGTTTCAAATTATTTTTATACCATTTGATAGGTGTTTAAAAATGCTTTTTGGTGATGTATGAATGAATAAATTTTGATTAACCATGCTCAAAAGGTATACCGTCACCTTAACGACTAGTCTATATTATAAAACCCGTATACGTCTGTCTGTCACGCAAAATGGTAGCTTAGCTGCGCAAGTAGCGAGACGCACGCAATGTGGTAAAAAAGGACGGGCGAACCCGTGGATTTTTCCACGGGCAACCGACTAGTTCTAACAATTTCCTGACTGTTGCATCACTGTCTGACCAAGAAGTTTCTGCTGACCTTCTGTCCTACTATTAATATCCGTCATTATACACGCTTGTGAATGTTTGGTAAACCCATCCCTATTGTGCGTTTTTTTTCATTGAAAGAAGCCTAAAGAACTGGAAACGAGTTTAAAGGTTTTAGGCGACTCCAAGTTCGTATCTACGGTCCCTGGCCTCCAGTTGGTTTGACCCGGAGCGCACTAATGATGTCGGCCACGTAAAATTGTGTCGACTACTATTAATAAAAAATATTGAAGCATGAATTTGGCGTCTTGTGGGACAAATTTGCTCTTCTTTCTGCAAAAAATGACTGTTAAGCTTGGTTTTCACTGGTGACTAACGTCACATGATGTGAAATAATTTGAACATATTTTTTTATTTCGCATATTTAATTTACTAGTATATAGTTGCAACTACTTGCCGCCCTTGTTTACCCTGATACGACAGTTGTTCTTTCAAAGATGATACATATGCACCCCTTATTTTCCAAAGCGATGATTAGCCCCAACACCAACGTTGACCCCAGGGCTGGTTCTCTTTTTATAAACCCTGGGATCAAGGTTGCACCAACACGCGAAGTGCACAATGAGAGGATACGCAGTGCGTTTTATCTGACCACGTGTGCACATCCCACCTCCGCAAGCTTCTATGCTAGGTTTAAATCTGCAAGTTACATGCACATTCGATTTTGTTTCTAGTGGATTTTTTCAAGAGCAGCAAACAGTCTATAACTATTAGGATCCGGAAAGAATAACAAAATATTTCCAGTTAAGTTTTTTAAAGAATTATTTTGCACAGTACAGTATATATTATATACAGTGAAATACGGCTGAATTTCTTGCTACATTCTACCTCACTATAAATTAGATTATATTTATACTGTTTTGCATGCACAATTGAAATAAAATGCAGTCTGTGAAGCATTTAAAATAAAATTTTATAAATATTTATTTAATCTGCTAAACAAACTACTAAATCTGCAAAAACAAAATCTATTGATATATGCATCAGTTCATGTTAATGGTGGCAAGTTTTTCTGCAACTTCAAGCCAAAAAACCTTGTGGTTTACTGGTTGTAACGTATGAGAAGGACTTTTCCTTTAATCATTTACAAGTACGTCCTTTATTTTTCCAGTTAGGATCTCCATCAAATTTGTCCTTTTTTTGACTCTAAAAAAATATATAATTGATCAAATAAGCAATCCAAAAATGAAGTTATAGTTCAAGGATTAATCAGTCACATGCGGGTAAAACAGACAAAAATCATTTGTCAACAACTACTATAATGGGTCTATTCAAAAATGCATACGTACTATAAATCGTCAATCTTATACTCCATTATGCTTTGCTTTTGACTTACCCCTTTCCCGAACGTACAGATCACCCCTCCCCGAAAAATCAACTTAATGATTATTAATTATAAGACGTTACTTGAAAAAAGGACAATATGGGTAACTACGGCAGGTCTAAGGTGTTAAAGTTGAAATAACCACGCATTTTTTGCAGAAAAGATACATAAAAAAACTGCAATAATATTTTAAAGCGTAGATATGTAAGCCCTTCAAAGACCTTCTTCTTGTACACTTTGATACGCTTTTAGACTACCTCTCTGCCTCCTTTTTCTTTGAGCATGCTAGCTACATTACTTTTTGTAAACAACCCCATAAACCTTTGTTGCTGCAGAGCTAAATGGACATTTGTCATGGTGGGTGGGTGGTTTTGTGAAGAACGCCAGCAGGAGCAGCTTTAGAATTTGTACAGAAAAATCTTGGTTATCATATAAAAGCTGCAAACGCAGATAGTCACTTTTAAAAAAACAAAAATCTCCAAACATCATATAAAAGCTGCAAACGCAAATACGCACTTCTACACACAAAGAATGAGAATGTCCAAGTGGTCTCGGTGAGTAAGTGCGTAACCGTGTCGCAGTTTATATTTTATTAAATTTTTTTGTGTACATTTTCTGAAGTTTAGCCGAACGTTAATTGGACGTTTGGAAAAATGCGAGTGCTCCCTCTTTCCCAAATCCAAACTTACACATTCTTTTTGCACAGCTGAAATTCAGGTGACTACTTTACAGGACTTTACAGAACTTCACTTAAAGAAAAACAATTAAAATACTGCAGCTACTTACATTACATAGACATTAGGCTTTTTAGAGCAGTGTTCAAATGATGAGTCCAGCATGGAAATTGATCTAGCTAGCTATCAACATTATCAACAAAGTGTTTTTCACAGCTACGTAATGCAAGAATGTATAAAGTTGTCATCATTAAAAGATTCTTCCAGATCACTGTCATCATCGCATCAGTGTCAGTTACACAGTGATACTCACTCAAACCTTTCTATGGTCGCCGCCATGACAGTTTTTTGAATCTTTGAATCTTTCAAGCGCCCACTTTGTTGTTGCCAACAAGCTCCTAGTCAAAAAGAAATAAACTATACATTGTTACAATATATTGCTGTCTTTATTGTCGACTAGGTGCAAGGCTAATTTCTTCCTTTTTCTCTTTTCCTTTCTTTTAATAATTGGTTCTTTGTTTTTTTGTGTTTTTTCTCTCTTCTTTCTTTTTTTTCTACTCTTTTTGCTCCATTACCCTTCTGTCACTTCTTTTCATATCCTTGTGTCTCTTCTTTCCATATACTTTTCAATCCATTCATTTGTTTCTCATTCATCTCATCTCATTCTGCCGATGTCGTTTGTCTCCTTTAACCATTCCTTTGCTATATCTCTTTTCCCACACAAGTTTACTCTTTTACAATCTATTATATGTTCCGTTGTTTCTTTTTCTCCACATACACACATCCTATTTTTTCCCATATTATTACCTATGTCTAACATTTCCAATCTTCTTCTTATCGTATAACTAGCTTCTTTTATCCCCATTCCACTGATGTACTTTTTTCTTTCGAATTTTTGTCCACTTTGGTGTCTCATTTTCCTCATTTTACTTTCCTTCTCCTCCATTTCCTCTTCTAGTTTCTTTTCAATTCCTCTCTTTACTTTCTTTTTCCACTCTGCTTTTGTCATCTTTTCTACATGTTCCAACTCCACTCCTATCTTACTTGCAATATTTTCTGTTTCCTTGTACCAACCATTTTGTCCATTCCTTATCTGATCTAATATCACCTGTTTGCCAAGTCTATCCTCATCTGATGACATCATGTTTTGGTACAACATCAGTCTCTGGTAGCAAATCCTTTTTTCCATCGTCCATATTCCAATTTCTTTCATCAATCCCAAGTAAGGTGTAGTTTCAGGCATATTTAATAATCTCTTCACTATTTTACCTTGTACCCTTTCCAGCCTTTCCATCTGCTGCTCTGATATTACTGTCCAGCATTCTAAGTTGTATGTTAAGGAACTAACAACCGTTTTTTCAAACAGGACCAATCTAGTTTCTGTTGATAGACTTCCTACTAGCTCTTCTTTTCTTATTTTACACACTTCACTAATTACACCTTCTATTCCCTTTTCCACTTTCTCAATCTGCCTACACACTGTTCCTTCTTTTCCAATCCAGTTTCCTAAATACTTATACTCTTCTGTACCTTCAATTCTACCTTGTCTCGTTTCTATTGTAACTTCACTTGATTTTCGTTCTTTCCTCCCTGTCCTGATTAACATATATTTTGTCTTGTCTCTGTTAAATACAAAGCCTTTCATTCTTTCCATTTCAGCTAG
The DNA here is from genome assembly GCA_030067915.1 of Hydractinia echinata. NCBI lineage: Eukaryota > Metazoa > Cnidaria > Hydrozoa > Anthoathecata > Hydractiniidae > Hydractinia > Hydractinia echinata. The sequence continues at coordinate 774,313 of JASGCC010000058.1, forward strand.
ATTTTTTCCCACCTCTTTTATTGTTACTTTTGACCCTACAGCCCCTATATCGTCTACATATACCAATGTTCCAAGTTCCATCCTCGGTGAGATCACAGTCTTGGGTGAAACTTCTCCCATCTCGTCTACCTTCGAGGTGCTACTACAGCAAAGCTGCGGTCCAAAGATTGTTCCTTGTTTCACCACGTTTTCAACGTCAAGTTTATCTGTAATTCCTAGTGGTGTAATTATTTTCATTTTCGCTTTTTGGTTCAGCTTATAGATAAGTGATGCTTCCCTTTCTCTCATGCCATCCTTCGTCAAGTCTATTATACAATCTTCCAGCCACAATTTGTCGAAACATTTTTCAGCATCTGCAAAGAGCATGTAGGTGTCTTTCTTTATTTCCCTGTTCAGGTCAATTACAGCCATTATCGCAAGCCAGTTATCTTTCGTCGATCTCTCCTTCCTTCCTCCGTTTTGGTGCTTATTGTTCCTTAATTTTCCCTGTACTTCTTCCAATACTATTTTTTCGAAAATCTTTCCTAGTATACTTGTCAAAAATATCCCTCTCCTGTTCTTCATTAATGTTTTCTGTCATTTGTTCTTGTGTACAGATTTAATTTGCATTTAATTTGCATTCCAATATATTGTTAGTCAGCATCCATATTGATTTCACCATTTCATTTCCGCCATCTTTTACCATTTCGTTACACCACCCTTCACAGTCTCCAGCCTTTCTTTTTTTCAGCTTCTTTATCACTTTCTCTACTGTTTCAATCTTGACTATCATCGGGTCTTGCCTGTTTCCCTCTTTTACAATATCCTCTACTTTTTGTATTACATTTTGTTCTACTCATTTTTCTGATTCTTCTTCTCTTATCGGTTTTGTAAACAATTGTTGGTAAAATTCTTTATACACTTTTTTTAACTCCTCTGGGTCTGACTTTATATTTCCCATCTGTGTCCCAGTTTCCCTCTTCCTCCCATTCAATTTCCTTCTAAATTCCCAAAAACTCTCCTCTTTCATCCCACCTCCATTCCTTCTTAGCTCTTCGACTACTTTGTGAATTTTTCTTGCATACCCTCCTTTCTTTTCTTCATATATATGGTGATTGATCAATTTAATTCTGTTAATTATCATATTATCTCTCTTTTCCCTTTTTAGATTTCTTTTCGACCTCATTAACTTTCTAACTGTTCGATTCTCTCTTTTCTCGCTTATTTTTACTTGGCATCTCCTCTTCATTTCAAAAACAGTTTTTGCCCATTCATTGTATCTTTCTTGCAATGTCTTCTCTTGTCTAATTAACATCTCCGATATTCTACCTTTATTAACATTTTGTCTGTACCTCGCATAACTCTTTTTCGTCATCATCCATCTTTGCTTTCTTGGTTCTTCTTTGTCACAAGTTTCCCAGTTTATTTTTGCCATTATCGCGTTATGATCACTGTATACTTCTTTTAATTATTGTCTCCATCTTTTATAATGTGGTATGGAGTATATTCCTTACCCTCATCAATTTCAAATATTTCAACTTTCTCCTTCTCCCCTTCTTCTATCATCATAAAATCAATTGTAGATTTCTTGTCTTTCTCTTCCCTCGTCCAGACTCCTTCTGCCACCTCAAGCGTATTTATTATCCTCATTCTACTTCTCCTAGCCATTTCTATTAATTCTTTACCACCTCTATTAACCTCATTGCTTCCTCCTCTTATTTTATCTCCTATTTTTGCATTGAAATCTCCCATTACTATCAATTTTTTTCCTTCACGGCCCTTATTTATCTCTTCTTCAATGTTTCTGTATATACTTCTGATCTCTGTTATCTTTAGTTTGTCTCCTTGTGGGGCATATATTACCCCAATTTTATATTTTGTTTTTGTTCCGACCTGTATCCATATGCTTTCCAGGTCTTTCATTTTTAGAGTTTCCATTCTTACACATGACATAATGTATTTTTCTTTTATTGCTACCAATACCCCTCCTCCTTTGCTATTTCTATCCTGTCCTACTACTCTGTATCCCTTTACGTCTACGGGTTCTTCGGTTTGCAAATACATTTTCTATAACTTCTGTTAACCTTTCAATTATCCTTTCCTCCATTTCCTTCGTCCTTTGTCCTTTTTCTGTTTTGCCTTTTCCATCTACCTCCTCCTGTTCTTCTTGCATTTGTTGCTGCGTCACATTCCTTTCTTCGTTAGTCTTCCTCTCACCTTGCCTTCCTCCTCTACTCTTGTGAACAAACTTGCAGCTCATTCCATGCCTACATTTATCTTCCCTGTCCCATCTACATATTGCTGACTGATCGTGACTAAACCAGCAGTCCTGTCTTGTACATCTCCCTTCAATAATCCATTTGCACAATTTCACATGACTATACTTGCATGCCCTGCCATATTTACACCCCCCATTTTTTGCAAAAAGTAGGCATGCTCTTTCTTCTGTCATAGATTCACTGTTAGCTTTTTTAGTCTCCTGTTGGTTACTATTTTGTTTCTTTTTCCATCTTTTCCCTTCATTTGTCATTTCTTTCCTTTCCCCTGTCAACTCATCATTTTCTTCTACCATTTTTTCTTTTTTCTTATGTGCATATTCTGGTATTCTGTTGTCCTCTTTCTTTTGAACTTCTCCTTTACTCACTTTTGTCACTTCAGTCTTGTCTCCTATTCTGCTTCTTTCTGCTTCCTTACATTCCAGTTGTTTCTTTATTTCTAATGCGTCACTATACTTTTCTTCAATTTGGAATATCTTCCTTTCCAGCTTACTTTTCTCTCTCTGTTCTTCTTCTATCCTATCAATGTATTTGGTTATATCTTTCTTCAATTTGTCTATTTCCTTCTTTTCTTTTCTAATCTCTTCTTTCCCTTTCTTTATTTCCAAATCGATATCCCTGTCTCTGCTCTTAACTTGTTCCTTCAATCTTTCATTATCTTCACTTAACTCATCTATTACTCTTTTTAACTTCTCTGTCTCCTTTTTTGCTGTGCAATTTCATCCTCCTTCTGTATCATTTTTTGTTGGTGTTCTGCCATCTTTAAGTCCATTTTTTCCATTTTTCCTCTCATTTCATTCCTCTTTCTTTGATGTCACAAACCTGGCTTTTAAGTACAGCTTCACAATTAATTTTTCTTAGGTTCTATTCGTTTATTTTAAAGTTTGTGCTACTTCGAAGCTGTACTACTTAAGTAGTTTGTTTACACGAAATCAATTAGCACGGCACGAAACGCAAGATTTCGCTCAACAAAAAAATATTTTTTATTCACGCCTGGCGGACTAAGAGCCGCCCCTTATGGGGCGGCAATTATGCATATTTACCACTGAAGAAAGAGCTTATTGCACGGAAATAGAACCAACACGTGGATGCATTTTTGAAAGAAAGAAATGTTTCTGATGTTGTTTTTGTGGAGCAGATGAGAATTAGATTTTAATTAAAATAGTTGTTACCCCATGGAAACACCCACGGGTATTTTCGCTCACCTCCCATCGTTGTTTCGTGCGTTGATAAAACAAAATAATTTTCGTAAACCTAGACAAAATATATGCGTGGAATAGCGTCAAAAGCATGAAATAGAAGGAAAGTAACATGGACCAAACTGTCGAGAAATGAGGTAGAAATCATGTTTCAGATGATGATTAAACCAATAAAAGAAAACCAAATATATGTATAATATAAAATGTTCTTTTATAAACCTTTAACAGCGTGTTTTTGAAGCGTATGTACCTCACAAGTTCTCACACTGTATGTTTTGGTACTCCTTCGATGTTCTCTTATATCATGAAATAAACGTGAACTTGGTATCAAAAAGTGTTGATGTCAACATCGTTATTTCATGAAATAAGAAGGTAAGTTTGAAATAAAACAAATTAAACGTTTCCACTGTGATCTAACGTCATGTTATTTCACACGTCAGTCACCAGTGGAACCCTAAAAATATATTCATAAAATATTAATACTCTTGGCAAACAAAAAATCGGTCACGCTATGTAAAAGTTAACGGAACGAACTTTACCCCAAAAATTCGTGGCCCGAGGGCTCTTAAATATTGAGCACTTTGATGATTGCGCCTTGAACCGACTTACTAAAAGAATGGAGTGAACTTTGAACTTTATTAAAGACCGCGCAAATACAGGTATATGGAAAAGTGGGATATTGCAAAAGACTAGAATTTTGCATTTGGTTCCTTCATAGGGTCCTGCTTTACCGGAATGCTTTTTAGAAAATATATCTATAAAATTTGATTGTGTAAGAGTATAAAACATGTCTGGTATATACAAGCGTCCAAAAAGATGAAAAACATCTAGAAGACGTGCGTGAGTTTTTTTCCAACAAAAATAGATCTCAATATAAATAATTTATTTTAAAAATATGTACATTCGTGATGAAAGTTTTATCAATTTCAGCACAAGTTTTTACTAAAATAAGACGTATATAAATAGAAAAGCAAAAAACAAAACAAAAAACAAAGCACGCAGATAATACGAAAGTGAGAAATATAAAAAACAAAAACACGCTTCCTAATAAAAAGACTCCTGAAGACTGGAGAAAGCATTCGTATGTTAATTTCTCGCATTTAAAAACCTTAAAATGATTCAGGCGCTTTCATAAAAATAAAAGGGGTTTTGTTCTATGTTCTCCAATCCTAAACTAAAAAATGGTACACCAAAAAAGAAGAAGAAGTCTGGCATGTCGTCCTCAAGTTTTCAAAATCCTTTCTTCAAAATTAAAAGCCTGAAGCTCCATTTTTTATATTTAATCAAGTTGGTCTGAGTTATTCTTATATCTTATATCTAACCTACTGATGTTATTATCACGCTGTTTTGTACTGTTTTCAAGGCTCAAAAGGATAAAACTTTAAGAACACCAGGCTGGGCAAAATTTAATATTGTCATAAAAAGGTGGTATGTAAGGTGTAAACTTCTTTCAAGATCTCTAAAAGATAACTTCTACAAAGTTGAAATCTATTAAGGCGTTCACCAAATTTAAAAATTAAACTAAAAACTAAATAAAGTTATACAACACTGACTTCTGTGACCATAGATTGGGCAGACTCTCGACGTAGTTTTAAACTCTCCACCGCCTTTTGGTTTTCTATATAGTACTCCGTGTAGAATTCACTGGATGGGTTATTTGAACAAGTCCGGATTAAAAATGATTTAAATCTCCTTACGGTGGCTTTTGATAAGTGGTTTGAAACATTGACTACCGGTCGGAACGATATGCAGATTTTAGACATAACACATAGTCTAGGAAAATATTGTTTTTCTAACACAGCTTCACCATTAACCACAAATAGGATACAAACTACAAAATACGGTATAATTGATACAAGGTGCGCCCCTAAAAGCAACATGGGCGTTCTTTTAACCGCCATACCCTGATTCTGAGGCAAACTGAAACGCCTTTGCAGTGTTTGAGTAACACTTAGTTTTTTAGGATGTTCTATGTTCTGTTCCTTCATTCTGACGGCATGCGTTATCGAACGGTATCTGTTTTGATGACCTTTGGCCGTTCGCCATAATGAAAATTCGAAAGCGTAAACAACAAGTAAAAGTGCACCGTGTGCGGCAAGCATACTAATAATAACATCCGTACGCAGCCACGCTGCAAAACACATTACAACAGAATGGTTCGTGTATTCGTAACTTGGTTTGGAATATGAAGAGTGAAAGATGCATGACAACACAATAAACGAACAAACTGCAGACCAGATGGTGACAACTAACACAGTCAATTTGGATCGATTAAGTATGATCTTATATTTAAATGGAAAAGTTATTACCACGTATCTGTTAATCGTCACTAAAGCCTGATTAGCCCATGATAATAAAAACATAAACATATACAGATTGGAGAAGATTCTTTCGTTTTCCGTGTGGACGGCCATGCAGACGGCAAAAATAGAAAACCAAATATCTATAGTGAAGGTATTAAATAGTAGAATTCCGTCCCGCTTTCGCCAACCTTTCTGCGTTATACTGACTGACATTCCAAATAACGTGATTATAATTGATATTAAACTGAATATAGTTAATGCAGCTTCTTCTAACTTCATGATGATTCTAAACAGAAATCAGAAATAAAATAACACGTTACTTAAATTTTTCAAAAAAACAATTTTTGTAAGAAATAACTTTTACAAAATGCTTAAAGACGAGAAACTCTATTTAGTTCTCTCGCTAAATATATCTTTTCTAAAAATTACATTTCTAAATTTGAACCGACAAAGATATTGAAAGTAGCGATAAAAACAAAAGAACAAAAAAAGAATAAAAATAAAAAGCACATTTCACATTCACAAAACAACGAAAAACAAATCGCAAAAATTCTTTAAAAAAATAAAAGGCAAAAGTATAAACAGTACCTTGTGCTTCGAGCGTTTCTTTTTGAACTAACACATGCTCATGTTGAGTAGCGCTTATTCTAATCTAAATATAGAACAAATTATCAATTCACGCTTTGTTCTTTCTACCTGACAATATTAATTAATTGATGAGCTATGTGGAAGATAATAGAAACCATGCCGCATGATGAAAAAACAATAGGGGCTGCTCTCCGGCGGAGATACTTTGGCAGTTAAAATATGTTTGCTATTTAAAATTTAAATGCGCTGGAGAGTTCTGGGTTTTGTTTAACCAAATAGCCTCCAAAATGACGATTTTTAAAGCATGGCTTATTTAGCGTAAGTGTTATATGTACATAAGGGAAATGATTTCATTCGAAAAAAAAAGAATGTAAATAAATGCGGGTTAAAAAAAACAATTAAAAATATACACGAAACGAATTTTCACTTTCTTTTTTAACGCTAAATGCATGACGTCATAGGTTTACCATGATTCATCGCCACGTAAACAAGTTAAAAATATGATTTATGTACATTTAGAACAACCTTCCGCAAGGCACTTTTGTGCTTTTGTGACGTATGGACGGCAACGAAACCATCTGCTTCGCCGCCCCTTTCAGGGGTTAAAGTGCGAGAAAATATTGGGGTCTGTTCTTCTTACAAAAACAAAAAAACATCGTCCCCTTCGCAAGTCTCAAGTAGAAACATAAAAAAGAGAACTTTAGGTATTGTTCAGACACGTCGAAGTAACTAAAGAATGCACATGGCTTATAAAAATAACTTTTTCTATATTTAGAATGCAATCTATTTTTGTAATTACTTATGCGGAATTTGAGTAGCGTGCGTAAAAGATATGCTTCTTGATCTACTTCTTCAAAAAAGATAAAGATAAAATAACGCCGTTCATATAATGGAGAAGGAAACAGGAGGAAAATATGACATTACCATATCTCAACCTCAGCAACGGATGTTAAAAGATGGAAGTCCTGGGAATAAGAAGATTAATATAGACACGTTCCATTCTAATTTTAACAGCTGGAATGTTTTTTTACAAAAATTTGCGTAATCCCAGATAGCTTAAATGTTTCAGAAATATTTAAAGCTCTTTAGTAGCGCGTAATTTCTATAATTACCTCAGTAACTTCACGAAGCATGCTTGTAATGGCTTTCGTCGGTACCATCAAAAAACCTTGTGACGTCACTAGTACTTTAAACGATCGTGAAACGTTTTACTTTTGTCCAGCATTTAAAAAAAACGGATCGTAAAATGAAAGGGTAGGAGGGGAAGGGTACGCGTGGCTATGGGGTACGTACACGTTTTTTTGTGAGAAAGTTTCAATTGGGGCAGTAAATTTATTTTAAAATGCGGTAACCCTTATAAGAATATTCAAGATGAAATCAGACAAAAAGTTAAGAATATCTATCTTAATATGCTAAACTTTAAATTTTGTTTGCATCGTAAATGGAATATAAGCGAAAAAGAAGAAAGATTTATTTGAAGTGTTTTTCCCACAAAATCTAGTAGTTTGTCTTTATTTCATTTTGGCTGCTTCAACAACAGCAGCTTAAGGGTGATTTTTACACCAGTTTCCATTCTCCGATTCTTAATCTTACCGCCTTTCCTCTAATTTAGTGCGACCGAAAAAATAATTATTTTCGGAGTGTAGCACTAATAATTAGAGGAAATAAATTATTTTGTTTCGAAAATTTAATTTTGCACTAAATAAACTTTGATTCGAAAACATGTCCCCTAAATGATCTGGGTTCGCACTCTAATTAGATTAGAGGACAAACAAAAATTAGTTACAAGAGTGTCGCACTAAAAATTAGTGAAAAGAGTGTCGCACTAAAAATTAGTGAAAAGAGTGTCGCACTAAAAATTAGTGAAAAGATTGTCGCACTAAAAGTTAGTGAAAAGAGTGTCGCACTAAAAATTAGTGAAAAGAGTGTCGCACTAAAAATTAGTGAAAAGAGTGTCCCACTAAAAGTAAGAGGAAATGAATTAAGGAAATTTCGAAAAAAAGACTACCGTAATGCTTCGAATAAACGCCCCCTTCTATTAAACGCCCCCCTCGAATAGACGCCCCTCCTTTTCAGTCATTTTTTAAATAAACGCCCCCTCTAATAGACGCCCCTCCTAAGGGGCGTTTATTCGAGGCGATAGTAAAAGTATACTTACTTACTTACTTTTTTCCTATATCTTAGGTTTAAGGTTGTGGAAATTTAGTTTTTTACTTTTGAAGTTCATTCTCTAAAACATGTGAATATCTCTTATTTTCTGTTGTGAAGATATATATTATAGGTATCCTTAAAAACTGCAAAAGAGACGAAGTGTAAAAAAGTTAATAAACGACCCCCTCTTTTAAACGCCCCCCCCCCCCCCCCCCCCTCGAATAGACGCCCCCCCAAAATGTCAAAAAATTTAATAAACGCCCCGGGCGTTTATTCGAAGCATTACGGTATTCGCACTAATTAGAGGACGCATTAAATGACTGTAACTGTGCTTAGGATTACCTAAAAGTTAAAAATATTCATGTTGAAACGAAAATGCTATTCCCGTAAAAAAGCGTGTATAGAGACGGGAAGAGGGAGTACAGAAATATTACAAGATTATGAGGCGCAATTTTCATTTAGTTTCAATTCAACTCAAGCAGCGCGCGGTCGCAACGGGCAAGATTAAGGTCAGTATATGAATGTTGATTGGCTAATGTGACAATCGCGTGCTGTGTACAACTACGTCCGTAAACACTTAAAATAACATCACTTCTAAATCTGGTTTACGGTTCAAATGTTTAGTATGGGTGTGTGTGACCAATGTCAACGCAAGAAAACAACCAGTATGGCAATGTTAGTTGCATTTTAATCTGGCTGGAGCTAATTTTTTTACAAGGTACATCGTGCTCATTGTGCTGCTAATGCAAATTTTATAGTTGAATGTTGAGCTACATTCCGTGCAACTTTTTTAATTAAAAGAAATTTTAAGTTCGTTAACAATAACAACGTTACTGATTGGTTGAAAATTTATGTTTAATTATGTGATGTTGATGTAAGCAAAAACAGTTGCAACTAAGCTCTTCGTTTTCTCGAAGTAAGAATGCTAGGTATATTTGGCTAATTATTTTTAGGTTCACATGAATTTGTTCTTAACAAACTTCGCAATATTATCAAATTTAACTTTTTTCCCTATCTTTCATTCTCACTCCACACAACATACAGTTTAAATGTCTTGGTTGTTCCTACCCTACATTTAAAACTAAACTTGAGCCAACGTTTATTCTAAACTTGTTCTTATTTTTAACCAAATTTGATACTCTTGTTCTGTTGAAATTTTAAACCTTCTTACAATATGACCTCAACTAAAAATATACCTTAATACCAGACGTTCCGAATTTAAAATTGTTTTTGAACTGTTCGGGTTATTATTATTTGCAAACTAACAATCTTACTCAAATGGGATAAGGAAGTAGGGTTAAAGAGATTGGACAGAAATAATGACAAATCTATTTTTATCAAATCATGCGCGCTTAATGTTTTAATAGGATGGATTCTATATTTAAAAATGATGTTTTTGTTCAAGATGTTTTATTTTCTAAGCTCTGTATCATCTATATAGAAGCGCGCCACAGTGTACTTGACCGGGAATACTCGCCGTTTTAATTTTAGACATTTTTAAAGCCATGTTGCGTTAGGTTGAGATAAATACTAATATTTTTAAACAGTTTTAAAACGGTGATAATGAGAGTTTGGTTACTACATATTAATAGCTGGTCTATTTTTGGACTCGATATGGAGTCGTTAAAAAAAAAGTCGTCACATTACAATTTGTGAATATACTACTTCTAAATCGATTGTAAAATTGTTACTTTAATTATAAGGAAACCGCAACACTAAAAACGTGAAAATTATGTAACTCATTACTTTGTGAAAATGAAAGTTCGAAAAACACCAAGGCTTTGTTTTTCTTTCTTTCTTTTTTTCATTTTTACTTATGAGCATAACATCAGATTAAAAAGGACAATCAATTCTTCTTGAAGTTGAAACAATTTTATCAATGTTGACTTAACTTTCATCCTAAAGTTTTAATTTGATAATGCTATCGCTCTCTTGAGCGCGTTATTTCGGAGCCTTATTTCGTTAATATATCTAATATGCATTCGGTTCCAAAAACAGTTCTCAATCACCACTGCAATGATGTAGAAGCATTTTTTGTTTTTTTGGGGTGGGGGTGGAGTGAGGTGGGATGATTATAGTGTCCCCGCGGGTGCAAACAATGGTTTCCCCCAGGGGAAAATTTAAAAATTAGCACCTCTAGATTGTCGAAAAGTTAAAATTCAATAAAATGAGAGCAACATCCATGAGTATAAATTGTTTTATATTTTTGCCAGCAGAAGTTGTGGTTTGAGTACGTGCTATTTTTGGTTGAGGTTCAACAAATTAGGAAATTACCATACAAAATTATATCAAATTATTCCGGAACGTTGAACTAAATCTAGAATGATCTAAATTGAGAATAAATGCGTCATTTTACTTATTTTCGTAAAATCCATCTAAAAGTGTTTAACATAAAAAATTGAAACACAATACAAATAACCAATCATGGCCCGTTCTCTTTTTTTATATAAATAAACCCGCTGGAGACATAACCCTATGTTGAGGGGCAGAAAATGTAGAAAAAGCGCGCGTAAATAACAAAACAGCAAACAAAAGAAAAATGGCGGTACAAAATTAGTTACGCTCGTAATGCTTCGATTAAACGCCCTATCTATCATTTTAAACGCCCCTTCTAATAGACACCTCCTCCTAGGGTGTTTATTTAAATGGATAGTCTCTTTCCAGTGAATAACCTTATCAGTAGGGCATTGACATTGCTCTGTCAAAACTACATACTTGTTTGAATTGTCTTTTTAAATAAGACAACTAACAATTTCAAATTTATATTCTACCACAAAGATTTGAAACACCCTTTTAATTAATTAAAAATTTTAATAAACGACCCAAGTTTCTCTTTTCAATAAAAAAAAGAAATTTAAAACACATTTTGTTTGTCAAGAAAATATGTCTCTTTTGTTCAGAGGAAACCTACCAATTAGATTTAACTGGAATTGACATAAATATTATCAAGTCTATGAGGAAAGAAAAAAAAACAAACTTACCTTTGTATCGTCTAACGTTGACACAAGTCGTCATCTTAATGACAACTTATATTTCTCAACAATATTTCTTAATTTTTTGATTCGATTTTCTCACTTAATACTTTTAATGAGTATTGTGTATTTATTTCCCGCAACCAAAAATAAAGATCAATTTATTTTTAATTACAGCAGTACATTGGCAATTTTATTTCAAATCCACGCAAGTACGAAATAAAGCTGATGATTAACAACAATAACACCGCTTTGAGAATTGAAATAATTGTAATTTCTTATTACTTAAAAGCTGCGTCAAATTATCTTCAATTTACATAAACCGTTTCTTTATTAATATTTGAAAGATTTATTTTTAAAAAATTGAGTATCGTAATGATTCGAATTAGCGCCCTGGGCGTTTATTAATTTTTTAGTTGTTTTTATCAAAAAAAGGTGCTTATAAAGAAGCGGGAGCATATTAGACATTTTTTCCAAGTCTAGTTCTTAAACGTTTTTTTTTAAACATTTCTCAATGGCTGCCACATCTAAGCTATATTTCGTTAAGAAAAAATGTCTGCTTAGAAGCATGTATTCGATAATTAACGTGTTTACCACTCTTTCATCCTTCATCGCTCAATATCTTGGGTCATTAGGGATTTCAGAAATTGAAAATTTATTGGCTCTTAACAGCTAAGGCGAACGTAAAGTGCTTTAATTCTGAGTTTTTATCTTTTATATCAACCGCGCTTAATTTTTAATTTGATCCCTAAGGATTTCAGCAATTTATAGCTGTTGGCAGCTAATTTGACACGCTCGGGAAGAGCCAATCAGGGTACGAGAATTTACCACGTGTTAATGTTCTTTTAAATGCAAATTTGATTTGTTGCTGATTGATGCAGCAGGCAGGCCTAAAAAAATTAACATTGGTGTGCAGGTTACATGAGTTCATAATTTCTGTCATCATCTCTGCAATAGTATTTGGCTACACGATATAATTATTTTAAAATGTTTTTACGAGTGAACCTGCTACGAGCTTAACTCACCCTGGCTGCTACTTGATGTTCTCAAATAATTTTTGGTTTCTATGTCTGTCTCATCATTATTAAATACTAGTCGGTGGCCCGTGGAAAAATCCACGGTTCGCCCGTCCTTTTAATACCGCATTGCGTGCGTCTCGCTACTTTCGGTACCATTTTGCGTGACAGACACACAGACGTATACGGGTATTATAATATAATTTAGTGTGCAAGATAAAAATTTACGCATTTGGATCAAAAATAGTGAAAAAGATGAAAATTTAATTCTTTTGGTTACCGACGTACGATTATTCTTCGGATTGTCGGAAGAAAGAGAACAAAGAAAATACGTTTGTTTTGAACTTGTGTGTTTCCACATACTTCCGAAACAGTGGTAACCTTTTGCACATATTTAACGCTTCGCTTATGACCACAGAAAGGTTTCTAACCAGCCGTTTGATGTTTTATGACACGTTGTTTAACATTGTTGTCTCATTTCCTGCCAATAAAAGCTCATCAGCGTTTATTTTTTTCAAACAATAATTCTCGTTATTTCATTTCAAAGGGCATCTACAGCACTTGCGGTAGTTTTGTGTTGATAACCATCGATAATATTTCAATTGTGATGTGCCTTCACAAGCCACAATGTATGCAACAACATTAGAAAGAATTTCCACATATTTTAATTTCTTTGTTAAATGCGGAAAAGAGTATTTTGAGGAACAGAATTCAGGGTTGACGGATTGTTTTTTAAAAGTAGTCAAAATAGCAACTAAGGAGACCCAAGCATACTCGGTTGCACAGGTCCCATCATTGTTAGGGTTGCACTAGAAAATCTTTTGAATTTCAGACCTCCAGATTGGCCTCAGTTTTACTGCGTAAGCCTGGTTCACGCTATGAAGCAGACGCAGCAGCAAGTGAAGTACGCATGCGCATGAAGTCTGTAATGAAGTTTACACTTGCGCAAAGGAAAGAGGAATGAACAAAGCATGAATAAAGAAGCAATATGCTAGCTTTTAGTTTTATGCTTTTAAAACACAGAATAAAAATCGAATAAAAAGAGAAAAACACAAAAATCTAGTTTAGCGCAAGGAAATGTTTTGTACAGAGAATATTCTCGCACTTATTGGGCTAAAGTGTTCCAGTTGCCCTCAAATTTCAGTCAAGTTAGTATCAACCATGACCCTTCTCTTTCCAATGTTATGTGTATGTCCCCCACCCAAAACCGTTCCAAAATAGGTAGCAAAGTAGTTGTTTCGCATTGCTAAATCAATTATTAACATCGTCGATGAAATAGTTTTTACTATACTTTGCTACAGACGTTCTCCTTATCCAGCATCTTTTTAAGCTAACCTTTTCTTCAACTGGTCATTATAAGACCTATCAGAATTATCATATAGTTTTCCCCCTTTTTTTTCCTCTCGTGTCTTCAAAACTTTCCTTGTATACGTTGCATTTTTAGTTCGCACTACAAAAATCATGAAGCAAGTATGCGCTAGAACGGGAAAATAGTGTTTTTTACTAAGCTATATAAGACATCTCTGAAAAGAAGTGGACGGTTTCGTCGGTCGTGGAATAGAATACTGTAATATCTGAAGCACATAAGTCACGCATCTTTCATGCTCTCCTGTAAACACCACCACGGGTGCATAGCATAGATGGAACGCAAACATAATTTATCATTTAATTCAAACGCACTGCGATAAATGTAGCCTAAATTCAATCTGGCAGAGACCATATAAATATTTGTTTGATGGTAGTTTTGGTTTCCGAATTGTTACGGAAATGTGAAAAAGTGAAAAAGCTGCTTCTGTTTTGTTGAAGAACAAAAGTTTTAAAAGATAATCAAGTTTGGTCAGATAATCAACTCTATGGTAATATTCACTAAAGCTCACTCGTAGCCCTGTGATAGAAAGTTCGCTTTCCGTGTATTCAGTATTCTGAGTAGATGAGCAATTACTGTGTTTACACAAAGTTTTAAATAGAACTATTTTCAGGCGTCCATCAATGAGGTTATCTGAAGCATAAATTAAAAAAAGTTCGTTAGTAGGAGATTTTGGCATTTAAAATGTTACACAACAAGCAAATGGGATATTTCGATCTAAAAATAACCTACCTAATACTTTGAATTTGATTTAAAGGCAAAAACAATTTTTAAAATTGATTATTTTTCCTTGTGAACTATGTCACATCATCATCAGATCAAAAAAGATGTGATGTGACATAGTTTACAAGGAAAAATAATCATTTTTTTCGCCTTTAAATCCAATCCAAATTACTAAATAAATAATGGAAGGCAGTCCTATAAATCTTACTTTGTTAAAATTCACCCTTTATTTTAAATCTATCCGCCTAGGTTAGGCAATTTTTTGTCTGTAAATGGAGACCTGTTGTGTTCCAGGTCATACGTTGGCTGATTCAATCACATGAATGAACCAACAACCAATAAATTACTCACAAAATACTGTTTATATGCTTGCTAAGCATTTATTTAATCTGACTCATTTGATTACAATAAAGAAAAAAAGATGTCTGAATCTGAAGTAAATATTTGCACCACTTACCTACTGTTCGTGGCAAATTTTAGATCGGCTGTCTGGAGCAGTTTTTTTGCCTTTAGATTTGTTGACATGAAATCGCACGTGTAGACTTTTAAAACTTTTTGACCCAAATCTATTTGATCAATATTGGTTATTTGAGAATATTTATTGTCTGCGTCGCAAATTCTCATCAACAATTTCATTGGTTAATTACAAACACACAACATTCTTTAGCTTCTAATTAACATATTATATTTTCTCTGATAAATGCCGAGAACGTTAAAGGCTAAATTTTGGGTATGGCGTTTATGAAACGAAGGCGTAGGATGTCGTATATTGTAAGACAGTGTGTATTAGAGGAGGCGTACATAGGATGGTGGCGTTTAGTGGGAGAGAGGCGTATTAGGATGCAGTATGTAGTAGAGGAGGCGTACATTGGAAGGTGGCGTTTAGTGGGAGGGAGGCGTATTAGGATGCAGTGTGTATTAGAGGGAGGCGTACATAGGATGGTGGCGTTTAGTGGGAGAGAGGCGTATTAGGATGCAGTATGTAGTAGAGGAGGCGTACATTGGAAGGTGGCGTTTAGTGGGAGGGAGGCGTATTAGGATGCAGTGTGTATTAGAGGGAGGCGTACATAGGATGGTGGCGTTTAGTGGGAGAGAGGGGTATTAGGATGCAGTATATAGTAGAGGAGGCGTACATTGGAAGGTGGCGTTTAGTGGGAGGGAGGCGTATTAGGATGCAGTATGTATTAGAGGGAGATATATTTTGAATTCTGATGTTTTATAAAGGTAGATGTTAATTGGATTACGGTCTTTATTGGGGAAGACATATAGTTGATAGCGGCGTTTAGTGCAGGGATGCGCATATTGGGTTTTGCGGCGAGTATAGAGAGATACATATAGTGAATGGCGGTGTTTGTGGATGATTATCTGAGTATAAAAAGAATATTTTGATGCATCATTTATGACAAAATTTCGAAACCAAAAGTGCTTTGTTTGTTGTTTTTCGTAAGTTGATTAAGTAAGACATTGTACCAGATCACTCTCGTCCCCAGGGTTTGATTTTAAAGTGCTAACAGCTTCAGTTTGAAAAAGGCAAGAACCACTGAGGACAAGGTTGGTAGGGGATATGCACGAATATACCGTGACACGAGAAATGTTTATTTGGTTTTCTTTCAAAGGTTATAGTCCCAATTACAACAAGATTTTTAGCGCTATTTATTGTACGCGGAGGAGAATTAACTTTCTGAACTAACTAGCAGTACCTAGGAAAGAGGTTGCTTAACTAGTATTTGCCAAACATTGAATAGGAAAATATTTATTTGGAAGAATCACTAAAACCAATCACCTTTATATTCCAAATAATATAAATAAAGTGAATGGATGCTATTTTGGGATTGAAAAAATGTTATTATTGGATAGTAATTGAAAGCACGTGTAAACATGCGGTTGATTATTGACTTGCTTCAAAAGGAATGGAATATTCCATATCAACTGCGGTGAAGGCTGACGCATGCGCGTGGTGAGTGACGCACGTAATTAATTAGAAGTAATATTGCAATTCAGTGTGCCAATATTAATGGTATGTTCTTTTCTACAAAATCTGTTTATAACTAGCTGAAAAAAAAGGATGTGAACCGTATTTGATACTTTAATGATAAAAAATAAAAAATGGCGCGTCTTTTTTGTCAGCAACAGCCCTCAATTTACATGTTACATTTACACCTAGTTTATAAAAACGTTGGAATTTTACCAAAATTTGAAGAGAGTTTTGCTAACGCACTTAGTCGAATTCCATGACCTGTATTTTTTACCATAGTCCTAACCTTTTATTTCGCCCAATCCTATAAACTCTTCATCACCACGTAATCGGACCATATATTTCTTACTTCATTGTCAAAAAATATCTAATGTTACAACGTTTTTAATAGAACGCAAATAAGAATAACCTTGGTTGATAAAAAAGCAAGCACATCTAGCCTTAACCAAAACTTAGACGTCCCTAAAAGAATTGTATCGTGTCGAATAACATTCTACGGATCTAGTCATGTGGTCATACACCGCGTGTCTGTGGTCAGTTGTTTTTGGATCGTTAAAGATGACTTAATCAATTTACAATTAAATACGGTTTATTTGCGAGACTTATATTTTGAAAATAACCTTAGATAAACATGTACCAGACTTTGTGTTTTGTCTTTAGAATTCGAGAAATGTCTGCTCGCTTCCAACCTCGTCTCCAGTCCTCTTTTTCTCTTTCTGACAACTCGCCGTCATAGATGGCCAAAAGGAGAAAAAGAGTCCTGGGAACGAGGTTGTACTTGCTCGATACAGTAGTTTTTTATCGGTAATCTGTCAAACAATACAGTCACAGCCTAAAGAAGAAGTTTATAAAAAAAAAGACTGATCTCGCGAGATTAAATATATATCTATAATCAAATTCAGGGCATCTCTTATCTTTTCCAGCATCGGGACGTCAAAAAAGATACATGTTGCCCTGGGGACGAGGTTGTGTCTATAATTACTTTACTTTAGTTTCGACTCTGTTGGAGGAAAGGAAGTAGTTGTTGACACTTTGGCTGAAATGAGATTCTATTAAAGTTTTTTTTAATAAACTGTTTTTTAACTTATGAAAACATCCACGGAAATTCGCCCGTTCTACATATATGTTCCGAATGAGTATTTCGTGTATCCCTGTTTACCTGTTAGCATGAAGCAATGAAATAAATCTGCAAGGGGGTCTAAATAAACCTGCGGCGCAACTATTTTGAACAGACATACAGACAGATTACGGGTATATCATCAATACCAATGGGTTCACCCGTCCTTTCGTGTTTCCGTAACACGACCCAACTTTGCGTAACAAGCAGACATACGGACCATAAGTATTGTTAATATAGAGACTGTCGTTAGCTCATGAAGAAATCCATGAGTTCGCCCGTCAGCAAATTTTTTACTTTGCGGGGTACCCGGAATAAAGCAGTGCGCAGCCATTATGAACAGACAGAATACGGCTATTACTAATATAGAGAAAGACTAGAAATTAACACGGGGGAATCTATGGGTTAGGCCGTTTTAAGTATCCCGGGAATCGTTTTTTTGTGCATACTTAGCATGAAGTAGTGATTCAACTTTACATTACTTCACCTAACACATGTAATGGTTGTCACTATTGAGAAGCGAGGAAGGAATTGATGATTATTCAAATATTTATAAAAGAAGACAATTGGGTAATTGTTGTTTCTCATCTTTATCTTTCCTTACGTAGAGACCTGGAATAGAGGTTGGCGTATCCTATCAGTACTAAAGCTTTATCTAAATTTCGGCTTCGTAATTTTATATGACGTAGCTTATAAATAAAAAAAGTTGGCACAAGGTGATTGAAAACGTTGGTGGTGTGACACTGCATCAAGGTTTGGGATTTTCAAGAGACACGCTTTGTTATATAAAAACTCAGTTAAAAAAGGACTAAGCTATCTAGATTTAGGAAACTTTTAGAACCAGAAAAAAAGATAATTTTTGTTATAAAATATCATAGATAGAAATAGCCTATTAAAAAATTACAAAAGTTCCTGCAGAAATGAAGAAACCGTTGCAATTATGAAGCAGCCTGCACATAAAAAAACAAAAAACGAAGTGTCTATTAAGAAAACAGTTGTTGTCCACTTTTTATGCTTCCCGCGTTTTTGGTTTTTTTTTTAATACGCCCCGAAGTAGAGCGCTTTGTTAAAACAGGCTCCTACAGTCATGGTGAAATTTTTTTTGCCCACTTTTAAAAGTATGTCTTTTTTTTGTATTGAGCGCCTTTGATGTTCCAGCATGTGTCCACGTTTTTAGATCTAGCTTAGTACTTGCGAAAGTTATTACCCCTGATTTTGCCATTTTTTGAATTGCGAAAGTTTTTGCTTTCAAGGCTTAATCGTAGCTAGAAATTGTTCTACATAACTAGCGACAAATGTTTACTGTGACTTAATAGCGAACTTAATGAAGATGTTTAAACTAAAAACAAGATACAATAAAAAACTGACTTACTTCAAGAAGAGAACCGCACAAAACTGTTTCTCACTTTTTACTGCTAATACTCGCCTTCTGTAAATTGATAACCGAACTTTATAATATTCAATAGACAATTATTATATTTCTAAATTGGAGAATGTATTGCATTTGTAGTGTTAGCAAACAGGTTTCTTCTCTCATATTTGCTGTATATTATACTTTGTATGTATATATATAAATTGAAATAAAAACAGTCTATTTATAGATATCGGTATTGTTTGAAAATATATTCTATTGGCTTTTAGCTTCTCAAAATAAAATAAAAACTGAATAGCGTTACTCTGGCCGCAATGAAATATTTATTACTCGCGGCATGTTGTATATTACTTTCATTTCGGCAGCTGCATTAAAAATATAAAATCTAGTTACCAGGCTTTTAACAATAGAATGAAGCTTTGTCTGCTATCGTAGTTGGTAATTAATTATTACTAGCCAAGGGAAATTTTTTTTCGCAGGGGTTAAGTTGAGGAATAACACTCAGGGAAAAACTTTTAACGCAGGAAATGTATCTCTGGGAAAACCTGAAAACCGAGGGAATAATTAAAAAGCATCAATAATTGCGTTTATACGTGTTATGCTTTTTTTGCTGTTGATATATATAACAAGGTGGATTTACTTTTAAAGGAGAACTAACGATTGTTGTGCTTAAAATGTTCATTATAATCTAAATATAAACTGTGTTAATTTTTTTTATATTTGTGAGCTTTGGTTTTCGAGATATTTAAGGTCAAAGTTAGTAGTCCTACGGTCGCCGCCATGACAGTGTCGATTAGGACTTTCTGTTCAGTAAATACTAACTTGTGTGACGCGGGGATGGAAACAAACGCATTCTGTATGAACGAGGGAATGCTAAACTGTGCCTCCTGTGATTGTCAAGAGTAATTTTATTTATCATATTTTGAAATAAACATCTTTATCAGAATAAAATAATGTTTCGCCGTTATAAGTATAGTTTTAGAGTTGTAGACGTAAGTTATCACTTGGAAAAAATAAGTATTACTTGTATTAAACGTTATTATGAATTTTTTCTTGTGTTACTTTTGTATCAAAACATCATTCTCCGCTGTAAAGGTTATCCGCTATAAAGGTTGTCCGCTATAAAGGTTGTCCGCTATAAAGTTTGTCCACTGTAAAGGTTGTCCGCTATAAATTTGGTCGCTGTAAAGATTGTCCACTATAAAGGTTGTTCGCTGTAAAGGTTGTCCGCTGTAAAGGTTGTTCGCTATAAAGTTTGTTCGCTGTAAAGATTGTCCGCTATAAAGGTTGTTCGCTGTAAAGGTTGTCCGCTATTAAGGTTGTTCCGTATAAAGGTTGTCCAATATAAAGGTTCTCCGGTATAAAGGTTGTCCGCTATAAAGGTTGTCCGCTGTAAAGGTTGTCCGCTATAAAGGTTGTCTGCTATAAAGGTTGTTCGCTATAAAGGTTGTCCGGTATAAAGTTTGTCCGGTATAAAGTTTGTTCGCTGTAAAGGTTGTCCACTATAAAGGTTGTCCGCTGTAAAGGTTGTCCGATATAAAGGTTGTCCGGTATAAAGTTTGTCCGCTATTAAGGTTGTTCGCTATAAAGGTTGTCCGCTATAAAGGTTGTCCGGTATAAAGTTTGTTCGCTGTAAATGTTGTCCGCTATAAAGGTTGTCCGGTATAAAGTTTGTTCGCTGTAAAGGTTGTCCGCTATAAAGGTTGTCCGCTATAAAGGTTGTCCGCTATAAAAGTTGTCCGGTATAAAGTTTGTTCGCTGTAAAGGTTGTCCGCTATAAAGGTTGTCCGCTAAAAAGGTTGTCCGCTATTAAGGTTGTTCGCTATAAAGGTTGTCCGGTATAAAGTTTGTTCGCTATATAGGTTGTTCGCTAAAAAGACTGTCCACTATAAAGGTTGTTCGCTAAGATTTACTGTATTATAATGCAACCCGTAATTATTATTTTGGGAAAGGAACTTCTGAAGAAATTTTTGAGGAATTTATTTATACGATTAAAAGTACATGAAATATACCAAAACAAACAAAGTAAAATACATTCTTTAAACTGCATCGTCCGTACTTATCATTTTAAGAATTTCTAATATCTTTGCAATATAAAAACCCGTGACCTACTTCTGTCAACTTTTTTTGGCGATTTGTCCTGTAAGGTGCAATCTGGAACTTTTCCATCATGCAAAGTAAGGTTTTGCAAATAATCTAAACATTAATTGTATCAACAGGACTTACTATCTGAGATACCATTGCCAAAAATAAATTTAGTATGGTAAGAAAAAGTTGATTAGTTAGCGATTATTTTAGTTTCATTGGGTTTGTTTATTCCAAACTCGGCGCAGTGCTCCCGAATATTTAAAATCTGCGAAAATTACAGGTCCTAAGATCGACATCTTCACACCGAAGAAATTGACCAAAATCTAATAGATCAAATTTCGCACGAGTAATTACGCCTAATTATTTTTGTCTTCTGCTTGCGCTTGGTGAGTGCGTCCCACTACTTAATTTCTCATTTAAGAAGGTGAAAACGTTAATAAAAGGTGCACTATGAGACTTCATAGTAATTTTTTGATCCAAGAGAACAAAAGATGTCCTATATAGAGAAAAGATTTTCGAGCCATATAAAGTTAAATATTCTTTAATCGAATAATATAGATATTATCATGTCATGAACATAATATCTATATATATGTTATTCAATGACAATGACTGAAGAGATAAAATAGTAACATTTTTAAAGTCCCATCTTTAATTTAACTTTTTAGATCATTAATGCTTTTGATCAATTAAGATAAAGCGCTCTCTTGTTATTCTGTCCACGGGCGCTCCCGTGGAAAAATCCACGGGGGCGCCCGTACTATATATATTGCATATTTCGTGTTTTCGTAGCACAACGTTTTTCTCGCACACAAACAGACAGACGGAATACGGTTATTATTAAAGAGACTAGCCGGGGGACCCGGCGTCGAATCGCCAGGTTAAGCCACAAGTAACTGTGCGGCCTTTGAACGCCCAGTTGAGCGCTTCATAAGAAACCGCAAACTGCGTCAAACAGTCAGGTGGAGCGCTTTAGTACAGGTATGCAGTATGTCGTGAATAGAGTAAAGCGCACACAACATTATAGGTTTTCAGGTGTAATGTACTTTTCAAAATATAACACTACTGCAACTTTAGCCGAAATAAAAACACAGTTTACAACCCGTTGTTAACCCGTCATACAAAAACAATTGGTCAATATTATTTTATTTTGCGAAATAAGATTCAGTATACGTTAACAAATTAATCGTGACACTTTGCAGCTTTGGGCTACAAAACACAGGATACACTCTGTTAAAACTCGTGGTTAAGCCACAGGTATCTGTGTTACCCGGCGTTGAACGCTTGGCGGAGCGCTTAATAAAGCCGTAAACTGTGCCATACATCTGGGTTGAGCGCTTTAGTACAGCTATATAGTATGTATGTAGTTAATCAAGTGAAGTGCACACAACTTTATGGTGTTTCTAGTGGAATATATTTTTCAAAAAATAACTTTCCAAAACTTAAGCTATAATAAAAATACACATTTGATACAATTCGTTGTTACCCGATCATAGCAAAAACAGCTGGCCAACCTTTTTTATTTTTCGGAGAATGTTCCCAATGAAAGTTCAAAAAAATGTTACTCCAAGCTAAGCGCTTAGTACAGGTAAACAATGTCACACATCCATATAGGTGTCATACCCTATTGGGAAAAAAATGTTATCGCAACTTCAGTTAAACAGAAACACAGGAAACAGCCCGTTGTTAACACCGGAGTGAGCGCTTAGTACAGGTAAAACCGTGTCGCACATGAGTATAGGCGTTACACCATTTTTAAAAAAACTTTTTTGCGACTTTGGTTAAAAAAAAATCAGGAAACCGCCTGTCGTTATCCTGTTCAGTTGAAAAAAATACTTAGTTTTCATAACAGTAATATAAGTGGTAACGCCTAACTGCATTTGGCTACTCTCACTTTTTAGCCAGAGGTAGCTAAGGAGCTAGCTAGATAGACACAACTTCAACATAAAAATAAATAATATTGGCTAGGATAAAAAGCTGTTATAACCAATTAAATAGTAATAACTAAGGCTAGCTCGCTAGCTGGCAGTAGAATGCTCCTTAAAAATCTTCGTTCCTAGCCAAAAATCCTAGAAATTGTGCGTTTAAGATTTGTACATGTTGAAAAAACGTGACAATATATTTATCTTAACATGTAAAAACATACAGAAAACAAAATTACAAAAAAAACTACCTTCTAGAAGACAAAAAGGTCAAACAGACCTACGAACACTGACCACGACCACTTTCAAAACCAAAATGGCCTTCGTCGTTTTAAAGAATCGGGCGTTTTGATTGGTATACTACGTGCATGCGGTCAAAATAAAGTGAGTAAAACTGTCCTATTTGTTTTCTGTGGCTCCTGGGGTATTATTATTAAAAATGACGTATTAAAATAATGCATTCATTTTAATCACTTAATTTATTTTTTTAATTAAGGTTAATAAATTAAAGTAATTAAATTCTTTAAGGAAATAAATTAATTTCTCGAATATATTTTAATCACTAATATAATTTAATCACTAAGATTTTCGATTAAGAAACCCCCTGGTTTTTAAAAATCGCGGAAAGATCAAAGGGATATCGGTAGCCATATTGCGCACAAACAGACGGAATACGGCTATTATTAAAGACTAGTCGTTAACCCGTGGAAAAATCCACAGGGTCGCCCCTCCTTTATATATCGCATTTCGTGTTTCCGTAACAGGAGTCGCTTTTGACGCACGAACAGACAGACGGAATACGGCTATTATTAAAGAGACTAGTCGTTAGCCCGTGGAAAGATCCACGGGGTCGCCCGTCCTTTATATATTGCATTTCGTGTTTCCGTAACAGAAGGACAAACAGAAGACGCACGAACAGACAGACCGAATACGGCTATTATTAAAGAGAAACAGTACACTCTCGGTATAACAAGCCGCGAGGGAAACCGAAGAAAATTTCGTTATATCGAGAGTTCGTATACCGAGTGTAATTAAAAAAATTGGAATTTTGCCTCAATTAATTGATTGAAATCCTGTATTTTTTTAACCCTACAAAAAATTTATAGTATTGAGTGCAATATATTGCCTGACATGCTCACGTAGAACTCTACTCCAATGCAATCCAAAATCAAAACAAATTCGAATCAAAGCAACATTTTTGAATTTTTGTTTAGGTACATTACACAATGCAACGTCTCCATAAACCTAGCAAATGATCTCTTAGAGTAGAGATATCAGTGGTTCTAACAATTGTTTCATTTCGTAAGCATTTCCTATAAGAAAATATGACTGATGAAAATGTTATTGATAAGATTACACCTGAAAATTCAAAATTTGGTTTGTTTTTTTTCTACTGCTTGTTCTACTAACATTTCTATGTATGATTCGAAATGTTCGATTAGACATTGCACTGTTTTGTTTGTGAAACATAATTATCGGGTAAAAAAAAGTCGGGGAAAAGTGACAAAATTTTTTGCAAGTGACTTAATTTTTCCCCGACCAAATTTCCCCCGATTATTTTTTCCCCGACTAGTACTCTTACCCGATTTTTTTATACCCGACTAAGAATTTACCCCGACTTTTTTCTTTTGTACTAAACTTTTTTTCTCGTTGTTACCACCTTAATAAATTTATACTATACGATTGGAACTACACTGGATTAGTTGAAAAAAATCAGGAAGAGGATGACAGTGACACAGATGCTGACTTTACAATTAGTGCAAAAAACGACATAATTGTTTTGGACTAGATTTTTGTACTTATTCTCGTAGTTGTTTTTGTATGAAAAACATACATAGATAAATAAAAAAAATTGATTCAAATTCCCTTGCAAGGTTATCTACAGGAATATCAAAAATTAGTCGGGGAAAAGTGACTTATTTGAAAAATTAGTCGGGGAAAAGTGACGACGACGAAATTTTTCCCCCACTGTTTTTTCCCCGATAAGGTACCTATGATGCGCAAAACTTTGAAAATATTACCGAGTTTCTGTGACATTTAGTGCCTTGAGTTGTTATATCGCGGTTTTTTGAGTCTGTTGGACGAAAATTTGGTTCATTAAATCGAGAGTTCACTATATCGGGGGTTCGTTATATAGAAAGGATTTGTAAGAGCTTCTAAAGAGTAAACCCAAGGGAAATAGACTTTGGTTCGTTATATCGAGATGTTCACTACATTGGGGGATTGTTATCATTTTGGCGGGAACCGTTCGTGTACAAAAAAAATTCGCACCTGCCTGGGTTCCCCTCGATTGCGTGAAAACGACCTCAAGTTGGAAAATGTTTCGATCAAACCTCTTTAAAAAAAAAAAAAAGAGAAAAATAATTGCCCATACTGAAGTCCATACCATACTGAAGTGGCTATAATATCCTGCATAAATAATCGAATTATTAATAATAATAATAAAGAGGTTTTATGAAACCTGTGTTCGCTTTAGAGGATCTTTCTAACTTGTAATTTCAAACGGATAAAAGGGTTAAGTTTTTAAGTTACCGTAAATCCTCTCTAATAAACGCCCCCTTCTTTAAACGCCCCCTCTGATAAATGCTTCCCCTAAAAACCAAAACATTTAATAAACGCCTTTAATAGAGAAATATTACGCGTTTTGATGACTAAAAACAAATGACAAGTGTTAAGGCTAGCGAATTAAAGGGCAATAAGGTATGAGGTATGGATAAGGTATTTTGTTGTGGTTGCGGTTGCGGTAGTAGCTTACTAAACAGCAAGCGACATAAATATGAAATGCAACCTAGTCCCCAGGACACCCTGCATCTCGCTGACATCCGTCCCAGATATTAGAAAAATTTTTCAACCGAGCGCGTACAGGACTTCTAAAAAATGACTGTTTATAATCTTAGAACTGCAAAGAAATTACAATGATTAGATTACCAGTTGCAAAATAAAAATTCCTGATGTCAGCATCTTGGTTATTACAAGGTTTTAAAAAGAAAAAAACGATAATCACGTCAGAAATGAAACAAATGAATGAACTTCAGTATGATACTGTGCAAACATAAACCATAAACAATAACTCAAAAAAGCATTGTCAATAAAAGATTTTTTTAAGAAACTTTTAAGGCTCAAATAAGGAAAATTAAGAAACATTTCAGGCTCAAATTATCAAAATTTTAAGAAACTCCATGCGCAACCAAATGCTTAGGTTTCTTATAAAAAAAACGTGTATTCAAACAATCATGTTTCCAAAAGTATCAATATATAAATAACTACTATAATAACTACAATAACTACTGTTCCATTCTGATTCATGAATGGCTGTTCCAAATTACATCTTCGAAACCTTGTAGCCCAGTGCAAGCACTGACCGACTTCCAGAATGACAAGAAAGTTGGAATATCTTCCTTTTTCAAAACATATGGCCGAGTTTTTGTTAATTGCATTGTTTCTTTCTCCATAGGTTTCCCATATATGGAAAAATCCCAACTATTGCTGTTGTTTATACGTATTGTAAACAAATGGTTCAATTCTTTTTCATTTTGACAAAGGGATGTAAAGACACGTTTATATTTATCCCTCTTTTCTTTCTACAGCATAATTCATGCACACACAATTTCCATCCATCATCATCATCATCATCATTCTCGGCTTAACGTCCGTTTTCCATGCTAGCATGGGTTGGACGGGGTATATTAATGACCCTCTTCCAATCTGATCTAGACTGTGTTAGATCTAAACTCAACTTCCTCTGTATCAAGTCTGTCCTTATAACCTCCTGCCAAGTCTTTCTCGGTCTGCCTCTGGGCTTTGCCCCAGGAACTATCAAGTCTCTACACTTTCTTACCCAATTATCCTCCTCCATTCTTTCCAAGTGCCCCAGCCAATTCAATCTTCTTATCTGGATAACATCTTTAATTCTACGGAGACTTAGCCTGCTTCTTAGCTCATCTGAACTCTTTCTGTCTCTCAGACTGGCGTTACACATCCACCTAACCATTCTCATATCATTCCTTTCTAAACGGTCAAGATCTTCCTGCTTCACTGCCCATGTCTCACTACCGTACAACATAACACTTCTTACACAGGCCTCATACAACATACCTTTTACCTCAATTGACAGGACTCTGCTAGTCAACAAAGGAAGTAACTCTCTGAACTTTTTCCAAGCAGAACCTATCCTGCAAGTAACACTTCTTCCAACACCCCCTTCACTGCCCAACATATCACCTAAGTAACAGAAGTTCTCAACTATCTCTAACGAGCCACTGTTGTACATCATTAAAGCTGGAAATACTTCATTCTCTATAATCTCACCTTTGCAACGCTTGCATATAAACTGAATGTCAGCTCTTAACCTTCCACTAATACTACTGCACTTCTTATGTACCCAATGCTTGCAAGTCTGACAAAAAATTGAGTTACTACCAACCCCTTTCCTGCAAACTCCACAAGGCCACTTTCCAACTACAAGGTCACACTTGGCTGCAATGCTACTAATCATGACTTTAGACTTTGCTGTGTTTACCTTTAGCCCTTTCTCTTCTAGTCCTTTCTTCCACTTCTCAAACTTTTCAACTAATTCTTCCATCGACTCTGCTATGAGAACCAAATCATCTGCATACAATAACTCCCATGGACAACCTGTTCTGAACTCCATCAACAGCGCTTCTAAGACTAGAACAAACAACAAAGGACTAAGTACAGAACCCTGATGTACACCAACATTTACACTAAATTCATCACTAAGTGAATCGTTAATCCTGACACGACTTCTAGCATTGCTGTACATAGACTGTACCATCGTAACTAGCCACTCATCCACACCTAATTTTCTCATAGCCCACCAAATAACTTTACGTGGCACTCTATCAAAAGCTTTCTCTAAATCTACAAAGGCAAAATAGAGATTCTTTCTCTTTCCTAAATACTTTTCCTGAAGCTGTCTGAGTAAAAATATTGCATCTGTAGTGCCACGCCCTGGAACAAAACCAAATTGCATCTTATCTATATCAATCCTTTCTCTAAGTAACTTATCAATCACTCTTTCAATAACTTTCATTACTTGATCAACCAACTTCAAACCTCTATAGTTACCCCTTTCTAATGCATCATCCACATGAGGGTAAAATGATGCAGCAGTACCAATTAATTTTTTTTGACTTTTCATCTCGTCTAACTTTCTTCTACATCCATTACAAATAAATTTGGGAAATACACAAGGATCTTCTTGTTAACAATTTATTCCATCTAGATTGAAACACTTCACTGTAAATATCACAAGATTTAAAATTATCATAATGTTTACTTTTGACAACTTTCTTCCCACATAATCTACATAGCTTTTGAATATACTCCGAATGTGAAGCAGACATGTTGACACACAGCAAAATTCAAATATGAATACTTTATTTTTCAAAAAAAACTTGATAAAAAACCCCACAAAGGTGTCAAGGAAATTAAAAAAAAAATGTGAATCACTTGCCAGCTGGTTATGTAACACCTAATAAAAAAACAATTATAGAAACTCAATTCAATATATTCAAAACATACAGCTGGTGGTGAGAAAGAAAGAATATACATAAACAGAAAATCTACTCCCACTGGGGAAAAAAGAAAAAAAATTGCTTAAAACTTTTACCTAAATATACATAATTAGAACTAATAATTATTTTCTTTTGTTCCATGACAATGGAAAACATCACCGAGGGCTGCGACACCCTACCGAGAATTCCTCTACTTCGAGAGTAAAAAAACAATTTTATAAATAACCCCTCCTGACGAAACCTTTACAAAAACGTTAATCAACCCTTTAATTAAAGTTTTCCCAGGAGGGGACATACGAAATAGTTTATAAGGTGTAAAACTTTCCGATCTCCCAAGGCAGCTTTTCGCACTTTGAAGGCACTTTACTCCTTCCGCGTCCTTATGGAAGTGGAAAAACAAACTTCACCCTCATTGAATCTTTTAGTTGAACTAAGCCACATGTTTTCTTGCTCTTCCGCATTGCTGAAAGTGTGTTTTTTAAGATTTATCTTTTCTCGTTAAAACACTCGTTTCAATGTCGGTAGGTTAATATTGGGTCAAATCAGAGCCCCGGATCGGTAAGTCGTCCACGTATTACTTCCTGAATATGAAGGAGATAAAGTATTCAACATGCGTTAGACCTATGTACGTTCCCAAGCATTGTGGAGATAATGATTTCTTATTCTCCATGTAGCACACTGTAGTGAGGCTCATCAATGTCTGTTGTCGAGTGTAGCAGGCCCTTTCTTTCCTTGTAGTACAATGTAGTAGAGCGTAATTTTTCGTAGCCATGTGTAGCAGTACGTTATTTCCTGTAGCAGGCCGTAGTAGAGCGTATTTCATTGTAGTAGAGTGCAGTAGCCTGTAGTAGAGTGTAGTAGCCTGTAGTAGAGCGTAGTAGAGCGTATTTCTCTGTAGTAGAGTGTAGTAGCCTGTAGTAGAGTGTAGTAGCTTGTAGAAGAGTGTAGTAGCATGTAGTAGAGCGTAGTAGAGCGTATTTCTCTGTAGTAGAGCGTATTTCTCTGTAGTAGAGTAAAGTAGCTTGTAGTAGAGTGTAGTAGCCTGTGGTAGAGCGTAGTAGAGCGTATTTTTCTGTAGTAAAGCGTATTTCTCTGTAGTAGAGTGTAGTAGCCTGTAGTAGAGTGTAGTAGAGTGTAGTAGAGTGTAGTAGCCTGTAGTAGAGCGTATTTCTCTGTAGTAAAGCGTATTTCTCTGTAGTAGAGTGTAGTAGCCTGTAGTAGAGTGTAGTAGCTTGTAGTAAAACGTATTTCTCTGTAGTAGAGCGTATTTCTCTGTAGTGGAGTGTAGTAGCCTGTAGTAGAGTGTAGTAGCCTGTAGTAGAGCGTATTTCTCTGTAGTAGAGCGTATTTTTCTGTAGTAGAGTGTAGTAGCCTGTAGTAGAGTGTAGTAGCTTGTAGTAGAGTGTAGTAGCCTGTAGTAGAGTGTAGTAGAGTGTAGTAGAGTGTAGTAGTCTGTAGTAGAGCGTATTTCTCTGTAGTAAAGCGTATTTCTCTGTAGTAGAGTGTAGTAGCCTGTAGTAGCTTGTAGTAGGGTGTAGTAGCATGTAGTAGAGTGTAGTAGCCTGTAGTAGAGCGTAGTAGAGCGTATTTCTCTGTAGTAGAGTGTAGTAGCTTGTAGTAGAGTGTAGTAGCTTGTAGTAGAGCGTATTTCTCTGTAGTAGAGCGTATTTTTCTGCAGTAGAGTGTAGTAGCCTGTAGTAGAGTGTAGTAGCTTGTAGTAGCCTGTAGTAGAGTGTAGTAGAGTGTAGTAGAGTGTAGTAGCCTGTAGTAGAGCGTAGTAGAGAGTAGTAGAAAGCATTTCTCTGTAGTAGAGCGTATTTCTCTGTAGTAGAGTGTAGTAGCCTGTAGTAGCTTGTAGTAGAGTGTAGTAGCCTGTAGTATAGCGTAGTAGAGCGTATTTTTCTGTAGTAAAGCGTATTTCTCTGTAGTAGAGTGTAGTAGCATGTAGTAGAGCGTAGTAGAGCGTATTTCTCTGTAGTAGAGCGTATTTCTCTGTAGTAGAGTAAAGTAGCTTGTAGTAGAGTGTAGTAGCCTGTGGTAGAGCGTAGTAGAGCGTATTTTTCTGTAGTAAAGCGTATTTCTCTGTAGTAGAGTGTAGTAGCCTGTAGTAGAGTGTAGTAGAGTGTAGTAGAGTGTAGTAGCCTGTAGTAGAGCGTATTTCTCTGTAGTAAAGCGTATTTCTCTGTAGTAGAGTGTAGTAGCCTGTAGTAGAGTGTAGTAGCTTGTAGTAAAACGTATTTCTCTGTAGTAGAGCGTATTTCTCTGTAGTGGAGTGTAGTAGCCTGTAGTAGAGTGTAGTAGCCTGTAGTAGAGCGTATTTCTCTGTAGTAGAGCGTATTTTTCTGTAGTAGAGTGTAGTAGCCTGTAGTAGAGTGTAGTAGCTTGTAGTAGAGTGTAGTAGCCTGTAGTAGAGTGTAGTAGAGTGTAGTAGAGTGTAGTAGTCTGTAGTAGAGCGTATTTCTCTGTAGTAAAGCGTATTTCTCTGTAGTAGAGTGTAGTAGCCTGTAGTAGCTTGTAGTAGGGTGTAGTAGCATGTAGTAGAGTGTAGTAGCCTGTAGTAGAGCGTAGTAGAGCGTATTTCTCTGTAGTAGAGTGTAGTAGCTTGTAGTAGAGTGTAGTAGCTTGTAGTAGAGCGTATTTCTCTGTAGTAGAGCGTATTTTTCTGCAGTAGAGTGTAGTAGCCTGTAGTAGAGTGTAGTAGCTTGTAGTAGCCTGTAGTAGAGTGTAGTAGAGTGTAGTAGAGTGTAGTAGCCTGTAGTAGAGCGTAGTAGAGAGTAGTAGAAAGCATTTCTCTGTAGTAGAGCGTATTTCTCTGTAGTAGAGTGTAGTAGCCTGTAGTAGCTTGTAGTAGAGTGTAGTAGCCTGTAGTATAGCGTAGTAGAGCGTATTTTTCTGTAGTAAAGCGTATTTCTCTGTAGTAGAGTGTAGTAGCCTGTAGTAGAGTGTAGTAGCTTGTAGTAGAGTGTAGTAGCCTGTAGTAGAGCGTATTTCTCTGTAGTAAAACGTATTTCTCTGTAGTAGAGTGTAGTAGTAGCCTGTAGTAGAGTGTAGTAGCTTGTAGTAGAGTGTAGTAGCCTGTAATAGAGCGTATTTCTCTGTAGTAGAGCGTATTTCTCTGTAGTAGCTTTTTCCTGAATGCTTAACAATGGCCCAATCCACCGAAACAACTGAATCTGAGATGTAAGGATTGCTTCTAGAAACAGGAGCTCTTTCCTGAATGTTTATCAAAGGTCTAATTTACTGAAACAACCGAATCTGTGATGTATTGATTGCTTCTAAAACAGGAGCTTTTTTCTAAATTTTTATCAAAGGTCTAATTTACGGAAACAACCGTATCTCTTACGTAATACTGATCACTCGCCTTCACTAATGGTATTTGGAACATACATTGCTTGTGATGTATTCTGTAAGGCTCAAACAAACTGATCATGTATGGATAAACACTTTTTGCTGTATTGGGGGGCCATGGTGTGCATTCTAGGTATTTCAAACTCGTTGGGTGAGCACAGTAGAACATAAGATGTGAAATTGAAAAGGAATATTTAAGCGGGTCTGCTAAATTGCTTCTTTGTATGTGATATTCTGATGAACACTGGCGAATCGCCCTTTAAGCCTTGTTTATCTACCAACTACACTTTATTTGCTGATTAAAAGCTCTTTGTGGGAACATGTCCAGATTTTGTTTCGTTTTTATATAGTGCGAGACCATTATGGCGATGGTAGTCTTTTGAACGCCGTTTTCGCCGGTTCACTTTGACTGAATAGTTAGAATATTTTTTGAAACTATTTGTATGAAGCTTTACTGCTGTAAGCCCCAGCGTTTTTTAACCATAATCTTGGCTCTGTGAATAATTATTTTTTTTTTAAATATAGTTTGTACAGTGATGAATTGTAATTGGCTTTTTAGTCACATTCTAAAAGTGGATGACTATGTTGCACAACACTAGAAAAAGACGCCGTACCACACTCTACTACAAATAAATGCATCCGTACTTTGGTTTTATACAAAGAAATACGCTTTACTACAAACAGGTACGCTTTACTATGCTCTACTACAGGCTACTACGCTCTACTACAGCGTACTACAGCGTACTACACTCTATTACAGAGTAATACGCTCTACTACTACGCTCTACTACAGGCTACTACACTCTACTACAGACTACTACGCGGTACTACAGGCTACTACACTCTACTACAAGCTACTACACTCTACTACAGGCTACTACACTCTACTACAGAGAAATACGCTCTACTACAGAGAAATACTTTCTACAACGCTCTACTACGCTCTACTATAGGCTACTACACTCTACTACAGGCTTACTACACTCTACTACAGGCTACTACACTCTACTACAAGCTACTACAGAGAAATACGCTCTACTACAGAGAAATACGTTCTACTACAAGCTACTACACTCTACTACAGGCTACTACACTCTACTACAGAGAAATACGCTTTACTACAGAGAAATACGCTCTACTACAAGCTACTACACTCTACTACAGGCTACTACACTCTACTACAGAGAAATACGCTCTACTACAGAGAAATACGCTCTTCTACAAGCTACTACACTCTACTACAGGCTACTACACTCTACTACAGAGAAATACGCTCTACTACAGAGAAATACGCTCTACTACGCCCTACTACAGGCTACTACACTCTACTACAAGCTACTACACTCTACTACAGGCTACTACGCTCTACTACAGAGAAATACGCTATAATACAGAAAAATACGCTCTACTACGCTCTACTACAGGCTACTACACTCTACTACAAGCTACTACACTCTACTACAGGCTACTACACTCTACTACAGAGAAATACGCTCTAATACAGAGAAATACGCTCTACTACGCTCTGCTACAGGCTACTACACTCTACTACAAGCTACTACACTCTACTACAGAGAAATACGATCTACTACAGAGAAATACGCTCTACTACGCTTTACTACAGGCTACTACACTCTACTACAGCTACTACACCTTACTACAAAGAAATACGCTCTACTACGGCCTGGTACAGGAAATAACGTACTGCTACACATGGCTACGAAAAATTACGCTTTACTACATTGTACTACAAGGAAAGAAAGGGCTTGCCACACTCGACAACAGACATTGATGAGCCTCACTACAGTGTGCTACATGAAAATATGCTCCATGCTACACTGTTGTTTAGAGTCTAGGCTATTGTGTGCTAAAGCGGGGCATATGGAGAATAGGAAATCATTATCTCCACAAGGCTTGGGAACGTACATAGGTCTAACGCATGTTGAATACGTTATCTCCTTTATATTTAGGAAGTAATACGTGGACGACTTACCCACGGATCAGTTGAAAGGGGCCGACACAATAAAAAATTGAATAGAAAATTTAAAGGAACCCGCGAGTTCTCTCTCCTTCTTTTTAAAACCTCCTTCGTTATTAATTACTATAGAAAGTTTTCCAAAGAAATACTGGGCTGTTTAGGTATTATACCAGTGCAAATTTCATTACCATAGCAGCACGACAACCTCGTCCCCACACTCATTTGAATTATTTCAGACAAATCGAAAAATTTAGGCAAAAACAACAAGAGTCTAAATTTGGCTTGTTATGAAATAACATAAATTTTTAGTGCAAAGTTGCGGAAAGAAGTACTTGTTTGCGAATATGTGTACGTTTAATGGTTGTTAATACAATTCTGTAAAATAAATACTTTTCATGCTTTTCGTGTTTTTCAGATTTTTTAAATTGTGAAGTCAAATCGCAACAAATGACAGCAAATTCAAGACTCTTGCATAAGCCGCAATATTAAACGTCAGAAAATCTTTGAAAATTTAAAAACCACAATAATTTGTGTCGCAAAAATGCAAACAATAAAATCCTCTTTTTTAATAACTTTTTAAGTTCTGTCTACTGCTGCTAATGTTTCGTTAAATTGTTTTCCAAATTGCTTTCTGTAAATATTTAGATATTCTATTTGTTCTTTAGAATATAATTCTTTAATCAGCATCATCAATCTTGTCCACGTTGGATCGGCCCATACTTCTCCTTGTAAGACATGAGCGTCGGAGCGACATTCCGTGTAATTGAGCGTCAATTCCCAACGTGTTCGCGCGATGCGCTTGCACGGCCGCTTTCCCATGAATAGGACTTCACTATATCCATGCTTCTCCCCATATTTGTCGATTCCCAGGCTTAGATACCATTGATCCATATACCACAACAACCCACCATGCCATGTTGCTTTATAAACATTGTCACCCCAATACAATTCCATCTCTTTGAACCATGGTTTTAAGTATGTATAACCATAATAATTTCTAGAGACCCCTTCAACAGAGAGATAGGGCAAGTCGATATCATCTTTATTCAAATGTCCCTCGTCACTAACATCAAAGTTGATGGGGTATATGTATTTCCACAGTCTAGCTGGCATTCCAACGCATGACATTGCGATGTGTCTAACAAAGCGACCTTTCCATTTAAATGCACCAACTCCTGCAGTACTCAGTATAGTTATATTTGGAGGAGGATAGTAACTAGCTTTGTTTATTGGCCATAAGTCAGAATCACCTGTTATAATAAAATCATTTGATCGAAGAGTTCGAACTAAGTGAGACGTAAACATACGAATATTTTGACTAAGTCGAAGAGTGAATTCTTCCTTCACATCTATGTATACTATTTTCGTTTCCAGTTGCGTCATATGCTTGAGAACGAATTTCAGAAGTTTTGAAGCGCGATGCGATAAACGTTGGTAATCTAAAGCGATGAAAACAATAACCTTGAAGCCAATTCTCTTCCATGACATCACCGTTGGAACGCAGTGAAACACATACGACCATGCTTGTTTGTTACGTACTGAAATATCTGAGGGTATCGCGATTGCAAATGTAGCGAAGTAAGATCTATCGGTTGAGCTGTGTTTTAACACAGGACTTTTTTTGACTTGTTTTAAAGGATGAATAATAACTGTGAACGAAGTATCTTTTTCAATTGCATACCAGCCTAGCAATACACATGTAAGTATCACACCAAATATAAACATATAATTTCTACTCGGTGACATCATTGATTATCCATAAAAATGTTATAAAGAAGAAAAAAATATTTATTTTATTATTTCGGCTTACAACATTATCTCATTTAACCATTCCTTTGGACAATTAAACAGATTTGTTGTCGTGAAATCAAATTTGGAGTAATTAAATTTAATTATTGTTCAATACTTAAATTTGAAATGAGCCTTATTATACTCACAAATCGGGAATTACTCTTGTTGTATAAATGTGATAAAGCATGACTAAAAATTCTTGACAATACCTATCAAAAGAACATACGAGAAAAGACAACCTCGTTCCCAGGGCTTTTTGTCTCTCATCGGCGCTGCGCTTATTGATAGGTCTGACGAAATGTTCGTCTCGCCGTCCGATATGCAAAAAGAGACAACATGTCCTGGGATCGAGGTTGGAGAAAAGAGTGACCCGGGATTCAGGGACCTCGGACTGTTGGACCTGAGACCCGGACGCCGGGGAGCATTCAAAACAAATGACGCAGATCAGAATGCTGCAAATATTGACATGGCAAGAACAGAACGACGGTAAGAAAGGACAAGATATTTAAAAATCGCTGGGTTTAAATTAAAATGAAAAGCCCTTGCGGCCTAAAGATTTCAGATTCTTGTTCGCGTGTAATTTTGTCCCCTATACCTTTTGAGTTCACCAGTAGCCTATTTTGTACAGAACTTCTACAATGTTGTTTCGTCAGTTTAAATAAATAGGTATTATCCCATGGTATTATCTTGAACTTGTAAAATGTTTTATTTAGTGCGTGAGATACAGGCTAGAAGAAACCAACGCGTTAATGTTAGCGGGCGAGGTGAGGGTCATAAGTTTAAGTAGCCGATCAGACGCGAGCCGCTCAGATGCTCGTGGGAACATTTCGTTTAGTGAAAAATCGACCTTAAAGGCCGGTTCTCCACTTGTGCGCGCGCTTGCAGCGACCAGGCGAAAGGGTAGGATCCAATCCTCCTCCCGCGCCGTTCGTCAGGCGCCAATCAAACAAATAGCTTGAATTTTTGGAGGTTTTAATTTTTGATTTATTTCGACCTGAATATAGCCCTACAGAATAACTGAATTAGCAGCCTTTTTGTTGGTCATACCCTTCTCAACGAAATATGTTTTCTCAACAATACACCACCGTAACGCAACGCAACGCATTGTGAATCTTTAAAGATTTAAAATTATATTAGAAGTAAGGTGTCGCCCAAATGTACAAAAGTAATCTATGAAAAATAATACCTTAACAATACAACGCTACTACTACACTTCGATAAATAAAAAACCGTAAACTGTGCCACATATTCAGGTGGAGCACTTTAGTACAGGTAAACAATGTTGCACATCCATATAGGTGTAATACCCTTTTCCGAAAAAACTATATCACAACTCCGGTTAAACAGAAACACAGGAAACGGCCCGTCGTTAACATTGTACTTAGCGCTTAGTACATGTAAAACGTGTCGCACATGCGTTTAGGCGTAATACCTTTCAAAAAAACTTTATTGCTACTTCAGTTTAAATAAATACACACGGGAAACAGCCCGTCGTTACCCTGTCCAGCTAAAGAATCACACAGCAATTTTATTTTGCAGAATAAGTTCTCATGAAAGTAATAAAAGGTGTAGCTACTTAACTGCATTTATCATAAGAATTATTGATTAAGAATTTTGTTGTAGCTAGCTAAACCGCATTTAGCTACTTTTACTGTTCAGCCAGAGGTGGAGAATAAAGAAGGCTAGCTGGCTTCAGCAGGATGCTGCCTTGAAATCTACGTTTATAGCCAAAATCCTAAAATGGGTTTGTTTAAGATTTATACATCGCTAGAAAACGTGATGATATTTTCATCTTACCATGTGAAAACATAGACACAATGAAGAGAACATCTTAAACGTTAATAAAACTTAAATTTAATCAGTTCAATAAATATACTGACCCAATCAAATATTTTTCTTCGCTTCAAAAAACTTCGCTTCGCGCAGCTTGGTAAACAATTTTAACAAACAATTTTATGACTTGAAAAATCGGTCGAAGAAGAAGAAGAAGGAGGAGAAAAAAAGACCGCCCATTTTAATAAGATCTCGGATCTCAAATCTTATAATAATATTACATAATTCCTGAAAACGTGGTATTCTTGACACTCTCGTATCTCTATGCGAGAGTGCCAAGAATTTTTTATAAAGATCAAACCATTGAAAGTTTTCTCATACTGCAATCCCCTGCCGCATTTTTTTTTTCAATTTTCTTTTACTCTCTTCACATTTTCCTTTTTTTTTGTTGCTTTGGACAAGAATAAAATGAAACAGTCTTAAACAAAAACAAGTTCTGTGCTTGCAAAATCCAATCAATGTTCTCGCCTCCTGTGCATATCAAGATAAAACCGCAGCTAGAGGTAACTAGGTAGCTTGGTGGATTTAATTTGGTGAGTGATGGAAAATATTTTAACAAGCATAATATCACTCTTCATTTTCAGGAATTTTAAAAGATACATACAGTTGAGTCCCGCTATCTTGAGCTCTCAAGCCTGATACCCACTAGAAAGTGTTAAGCTTAACACTAACGCCGTTTGACGCAAGGCGCTCTCGCTAGCGTTATTAAAAAATTATTATTTAAATGGGTGCCATTAACGCCTAGTTAGCGCATGCGCCTTAACGCTGGTAGCTAAAAACAAACAAAAATCAAGCATCAATCTTATTCAAAAATGGCTGCTGTGAACAAACACTGTCTTTTGTTACTGGCAATGATAATGATACAAACGGATAGATATCGGATGCGTTCTCCAACAAAGAGAACAGTTTGGATGTGACGAAACAACGTTCAAGTACACAAAAGAACATTATCGTGAGCAATTTTTCAGGTAAATTAATAAGTCGTTCTTTCTTCAACGAAGAATTCCACATGTTTATTGTTATTATTTTTACTTCCATCTTAGGTATTGTCGTATGTCTCCTGAATCATACATATGATCATCTATTAACAATACTGCGACCTTTACTACTAACAAAGCCAAGAACACGCTTCCGTAAACCAATTCTTGCTGAAATAAGGTTAGCAATTACCTTGAGATACCTTGCATATGGTGAAAGTCCGCAATCATTTTCATGGTCATACCGCGTTGGGCGAGTAACGGTTTCAAAATTTATTCGTGAAACATGCAAACTGATTTGGAAATTCTTGTCATCAGTTTGCCTTAGAAATCCATCTACCGTTCAAGAAAGGAATTGTAAATTTTCTAACTTCTTCAACTGATTGCATCCATCTTCGTTTATTTCTTTCCGTGTATATTCGTTCGAACGTTCGAAAGCTATTTAAACGTTCGAAATATGCTTAACGCAGCTTAACACTGCGTCTAGGGTGAAATCTATTTTATTCTAGACGCCGCGTGCGTTAAGGCCTAACGCAAGGTATTTGTTCTAGACGTCATGGCGTTAACGTGCGTTAAAGCCTTTTTCACACTGATGATACTGAAGGCGTCAATCGCTTTAAAAGCGATATCAGCGTAAAGGCTAAGGAGTTAGAAAGGCGTTGAGGCGTTAAGAAATTTTATTTAAAGTACGCCAAGGATATAACACCGTTACCACGTTATTTCACGTGAGGTTGCGAGAAGAAAGACAGTAGCAAGTTATTTACTTCTTCTGATCTTGCGACAGCGAAGACAGCGTAATAAAACAAAACGAAAGTGGATGAGTAAAATATTAAAAGCCTAGTTTCTCAGCTACTTTTTTTAGCAATTAATCTTTGTATTTTTGACTTTGGAATCTTTAGATGTTTTGTTATACAACGCAGGATATTGCCGAACAGCTTCGAATAATTCCTCGTCTGTTCGTCGCTAAAGGAAGTGTTATCAGCGTTAATGGTGTCAATACTGCTAACGCTGTTAAGACCATCAGTGTGAACAAGGCTTAAGGTTTAACGTCTTAGCGTCTAAGCAAATTAGTACCAACTAGGCGGCGTTAAGTTCGAGATAGCTCGATTTTCGACACAGTGTAACTTCGTGTTAACGAGATGACAAGTACGCCAAGGTTAAATTCAAGATAACGAGGTATAAGGAAGAAAAAAATAATGTTAAAGGAATACGATTCTACCTCTGAAAACATTCAAAAAATTTTGAAAATTCAAAAACTAAAATAGCGTTCGAGCGTTGGTTTCTATAAGCGACTAAGCGAGAATGCGCGAATGCGCGAAATGTTGTTTCCACTTCAAACTTATGGCGCGAAATCGCTTATCAAAACAAACATGTCACTCCTTTAAGATCCATCTTAATATTTGGTATATGTTTATCAGGCTGTCTGTCTAGCATTTGGAATTCAATGTTTCGCAATATTGAAAAATAATGGCTTGTGATTGGCTGAGTTTATTTTCATCCGCTTGGTAGTTCAAAAAGTTTGAACTACTGCGATTGTTCGCAGCGAAAAAATAACGTAATTTTCCCAAAATAAACCTTGTGCATGCTCACATACTGAATTCGCCTAGTTGTGCGACCACGTTTCCAATAAACCGCCTTTTATTTGAGATAGCGGAGTTCAGGATATAGCGGGACAAATTTTAGTTAGTGAGGCTAACGGGACGCATGTTCAAGATAACATGTTCTTTTATTGATTTAGAAAAATCTGGGGTTATCCTTTCATAGCAAAGCACTGGTCTTGTTTTGTTGCTTTCTGTGAAGTTCTCGCATCTGGCAAATTTGGCTTTTCTAGAAACTGCTGCTCGAAGGTTAGAATTGTGCTAAAAATGGTACAGTTGACTCGATTGCATTAAACTTTTGCAATTCTATCTAATTTAAATTATTTTTGGCCTCTTAAAAGACGCATAATTCAGTTATTTCAATTTTCCCCATCTTAACTATTCCGATTTCCCGATGGTAAGGAAAATTATGATGTGTCTTCTGGCTAGCAAAATTATTGTTTTAACGTTATGCGATGCCAAAGAAATGCACCACCGGCTGCAACACCTGCACTTATAAGTGTTCCATATAAAAACCATTTGCGACTGTTATTCTGCGCCCTACAAGTTAATATGCTTTTTAAATACATCACTGCTGCATCTTTCCATAAAAACAGGGCTTTGTACTCATAAAAATCTGAGTCTATGCTTTCCAAAGCATCAATCAAACCTCGACAATCTGTATCACTGAAATTTTGAAATTCTTCTAGATATCTTTGATAAGTTCGAAGGCTAAAAGCTATACATTGAGACCGAGGTAGTTTCCTTAGCGTTTGATATTCAGAACGAAATATCAACTCGCGGCCTGTTGGATCACCTTTGTAGTGAGATGGTTCATTGACTTCTTTCGGATTTACAGGAGTGTAGAGATCCATAGGTGATTTTAAATCGTTGAGTAGTACCCAGTTCCCTCTGGTTAGAGGTTTATCTGGTTTCATATTGCGAAGCAAACTATTCACTTTCGATAGTAGATGTTTTAGGAACCCTTTCACTGGTGCATGAAGCTGAGCAATATTATGGTTTAACTTTTCTTTCAGCACCCAACGCATTGGAAAACATACACAACCCGCAGTTAATATGTACTCTTTTTTTTCTTCGTCCCATTTCATAATTATCCAGTCCTCTTGTGTTAATTTACCACAACGAACCAGTGGATCTAAATCATCAGAGACTTGAGTGGAAATCTTTTCTCTACTAACTTTATTGAATATATATCCACTATGCTTCTCAAAAATGTACTCGAAACGTTCCGGTAAATACGCGCATAATGTTTCGAATAGCTCCCATTTTGCTTGAGTTGTTACGTCATCTTGGCTGGTGATGAATACGTCATTGAGTTGTGTGCGTAAAAGTCTTTCTTTTAATTCCATCTGTTGAACGTAAGTCCGATCTATTCTTATCCAATCATGTAAATTTAACGGTTTCGTGTGCATGCGAACTTGACCCGGTATTTCATCGTTGAAAACAAATTCTAACGGGTCTTCTTCCCACTCGACGTTTTCATCGCACAGTTCCATCTCTTTTGCTTACTTCTTACAGAGCCAACTCTGTACGCCACGTTAAACTATATATCCATAACACTCGAAACAACATCTTCGTTTAAACTTCTTTTCAACCTTGACCTTTAGGATCAAGCTTAACGACCAATAATTTTTGTTACCATGGAAACACATTGATCTTTTTAATCGGGCAAACAAAACGTATAATTGTTTTTGTAAAAAGATATCGATTGAATTTAACCAATATAAATCCAATTTAAACACTCAAAAAGCTTTCTTTTACTTTGAATTAAAAATGTAATCGCAGTCCCACAATCCTTAACTAATCATGCGGAAATACTTCAAGCCTTACTTTTATTAATGACACATGCAAAAAAAATGATGACATCATGAAGATTTGTTGATGTCCAATTGTACAAACTTAAAAGGAATATAGACCTGCAGAATTTTGTGTCAACACAATACACGTTTTTTTTTACAAGAAACATGTATACAAGAAACATAGGCTCAAATTGGCAAAAAACTAAGAATCAATTTTTTTCTAAGACATATTCTTCTCCAAGAACCAAAAACTAAACAGAAAGCACTAAAAGTCAAACAAATCAAAAATGTTTCCATCATCTACACCCTCTTCTACCAGCTTAGCGAACAGTGAAAAAATTCAGCGGAGGTTGTATGAACATTTTTATGGTGAAAGAAACTCACAGGAAAACATTTGCATCGATTTTTCTCAGGTAGGAAGTATGTTTGTTCATCGGGAAAGCATGTTTTTGAAACAAATGAGAATAAGAAACAAATAAGAAACATTTGAGGCTTATTTCTCGGAAAAAACTAAGAAACATTGAGCTTTAGCCCAAATGCATGTTTCTTGTAAAAAAAAAACGTGTACTAGATCACAAGCTACAGAAGAGAGCGGGTCACATTCTGCACCTCTTCCCTGTTGTTTCAAGCCTTAAGATCGGTTCCATTAAAGTCAGTGCAACTGTTGTTAAGTATCTCTACAACATTTGTTTTGCAACATCTCTTACGTTACTTTGTTGTACAACATGTGTTTCCAGTAAAATCGTAGCGTAAAGTGGTAACAGTAACTGTTGTACAAATGTTGTTCAACACTTTTTATGTTTAATGTAAATCGACCTTAAAATGAATTTGTTGGTTTTTATTGGAGTTTACTTAGCATATATAGTATGGAGGATAATAAATCAACTGCTGAAATTTAAGCAAACTTTCGATCAGGAGTTCACCTCATCTCCTCTAAAATTAACTTCTCTTGTTTCAAATTTGAGTCAGAAAAATTTGAAAAATTTGAAAAACTGTATTGTACAACTGTTTTGCAACTTTTGCTAAACACTTTTTAATGTTAGTGGAAACAGACCTTTAAAATACAAAACAGAAGAAATTTTTGCAGAATAAAATGCTTCATTTTGTGGAATATTTTTTACTGATAACTAACCAACCACTTAACGGGAAGTAGCAGAGGTGCTTAACAAGAAATCTTTTCTATTCCATTTTTCCCTTTAGTCACTTGAATGCTTGGGCTACAGACTACCGTAGACCAAGATGTTAATTTTAAAATACAATGTTTTGATAGCTACATTTACCTTGTGTGAAAGTAAATCTGAAGTTCGCGCACCCCGTAAAATATCTGTAACCAGGCAACTTTTCTGTAACCAGTCCAAGCTTAACACTTTCAGTTATGACCCAAAAATAATTTAGGCTAAAATTTGATTTTCCTAGTTTTATAGTACAATGCCTTTGTTAGTAAAAATATCAGCTAATTTTTTGTTAAATCATGTCCTTATTATCACGATAATACTCCTTATTATCACGATAATACTAGAGTAATCCAGAAAGTACGAAGAAGTCTGGATATAAATCAGAGCTTTAAAAATCACTCACAACTTATTCCAATCTCCATATCATAAAAAAGTTCCTCTTTGTAACAATTACTTTAACACGTTAACCTTGAATACAATCATTCCTACTAAAACAAAGCCGGACAATACAGAAGTAGATAAAAACCAGTTACGTCTAAAACTTGATATTAAATTACACGTGTTAGGACCTGGTTTCTTCATGCTTCGTTTTTTCGTAATATATTTCAAATATTTGACAGTTGCGTCTTTCCATAATGGCGCTTCTTTGTAGATAGCAGTGCTTTCGTCCATCTCTTGAATAACTTGAATTAAATTTTCGCTGTATTGAACAGGAAAAGATTCAAACTCTTCCAAATATCGTTGATATGTTCTAATACTAAACACAATACATTTGGTTTTTGGTAATTTTCGTAAAGTTTGATATTCATGTCGAAGTTGAATTGTTCTTCCAGTTTCATCTCCGTCGAAACATTTCTTCTCTTTATTTTCATTAGGCGGCGTATATAAGTCAAGAGATCCGTTCAAGTTAGGATAAATTCCCCAGTTAGCTCTCCACAGTGGCGTATTTGGAGTCATTTTGTAAAATACATCGGTAACTTTCTTTAAGAGATGTGTCATAAATAAATCTACCGGCTTATGTATAAGCATCATGGACTTATTAAATTTTTCCTGCAAAGACCATCCCATGGGGAAGCATAATATTGCAGCTGATAAAACGTACCTTTGCTCTGTTTCTTTCCACTGCATTAGAACCCAATCTTCTTGTACCAAGCGTCCCAATCGGATTAAAGGGTCTTCGGAATTCTCTTTGCTCGTTGAGATATACTCGTCAAAAAACTTGTTATAAATTCCTTTCTCATGCAAAACGAAAATCTCTGGAAATCGTTTCGGTAAGTATTCTACTAACATTTCAAACAGCTCCCACTTGCTGTTTCGTATTTCTTCATCTGTGTTGCT
The DNA here is from genome assembly GCA_030067915.1 of Hydractinia echinata. Taxonomy (NCBI): domain Eukaryota; kingdom Metazoa; phylum Cnidaria; class Hydrozoa; order Anthoathecata; family Hydractiniidae; genus Hydractinia; species Hydractinia echinata. The sequence goes on from JASGCC010000058.1 coordinate 818,734, forward strand.
GACAAAAACTTTATCTAATTTTGTCTCGATTAGTTTCTTACGTAGCCTCATTTGCCCCGGATATGTTTTGTCAATTCTAATCCAGTCTTTTAAATCCAAGCGTCGTGTGTGCATTTTTACTTTGCCAGGGATGTGATCATTAAACACAAAATAGCAAGGATCTTCCTCCCAGAGTATTTCAGCAGCCATCTTTATTCTCAACACACGGATTCAATCTGTGACAAAATAAAAAAAATTAATAGAAGACGTAAAAATTCTTGTTAAAATAAAAATCAAGCTGTTTTATTATGAGTTAATCCAAATCATTTACATGTGATACTTTCTTAAAACATACGTTATGTCATGTTGTTGTTTTTAACGTGACACAAGATGTTGTAACATGATCTACAAAAACGTAGGCGTAGGAGAGTAAAACGATGGAGTGTCAATTAATAGTTAAGGGTAGGGATTTACGAAAAAATTTTCCCTTAATCGCAAAAATACATTCTGCAAAATTTATCAAGAGTTCTTGATTCGCAAAAATTTCTTTCGCGAAATAAATCAATTGGATCTATCTATTAGAAAAAAATTTAGATCTAAATTTTTGATTATTTAGAAGATTTTAGGTGATCGTCTTCTGCGATAACAAAAATATATTAGGGACTATTACAAACCATACCTTTTATCGTTTGCGCATGCGTAGGTTATATCGAGTTTGCTTAACAAATTTAACTTCATTATTCCGATGGTTTTTGGTACAGATATCTCGTTCATCTGTTAACAGCATTTGACAAGTTCGTTGAATCTCTACTAGCACGTTAAAACTCGGTTCAATGTGCTAAAAATAGATAAATACCTACTTAAAGAGACTTTTTTACACAATAACTAACTGGCAAGGTTAACAACATTACATTTTAAAAAAAAAATTATACCTTAAAAAGAGCTTTAATTTTCTTTCTTCCGCCATTCATATAAATAACTTGGATGATATATTTGAAGTCTTGCTGCAAAAACAAATAGGATGAAAACATTAGCAAAGTACGTAGGTAAGATCAAATTTGTCCCCGGATTTCTACTTTGTTTTATGATTTTAAATTATTCCAAATAAATAGCAAATAGAGGCATACAGGAATAAGGTTGTCTTCGTGGCATTTGACCTGCACCAGTTAAATTACAAGGCAAAAAACATAAAATATCTTCGGCACGTGGAACATAATCTGGGCGACTTGTTCACATTTCAAAAATCACAAAACGTTAAAAATCTGCGCATGCGCTAAAATTCAGGAAAATCGGTACATCGAACATGAAAGAAGCACAATACAACTGACGTCAAAATAATTGAAGGTAACCAATGGATACAAATTCGTGTACCACCTTACACAGATACTTTGTCACTCGTCTACTAAATTCATTTTTTTATTACTAGTCGGTGGCCCGTGGATAAATCCACGGGTTCGCCTGTCCTTTATATACCGCATTTCGTGTGTCTCGTTACTTGCGGTACAATTTTGCGCAGAGACAGTCAGAATACGGCTTTTATTAAAGAGATTATAAAATCCTATGTTTTGTTGGTTGAGTGTCGCGATTGTTAAAACGCTTTAAACTTTAATTTTTAAAAGTGACTCTTGTTGGTAAAAAACACAATGATATTCAAAAAATGGCAAAATAAATGAGGAAAAGGCTAAAAGCGAACAAAAGAAGCAATGTCACATTCTGAAAATGTGCACGTTTGGTTACACTACAATATTATTATTTCTACTCCGTTATTTTTGAGAGAAATGTTGTAAAAATGATTAGCTATTTCAAATTATTGGAACAAAAAATTCGGTCTTTAATGAGCATTAGACAACAATAGTTAGCATTATTCTTATATTATTCTCAGAATTTCGGAAATTAAAGGTAGTGACTGCTTGAAACCAAGGAGGTTGAAACTTATAATGGCTGTATCAACTCATATTCGTACACTGACAAAGAAAACTGCTACCTTCCCCATCAATCTTTGATCAAAACAAACATAAACAAAACTATATTTCATGTGGCTGTTCTGACCCAACTACGGACAGCGGCCCAACTTTGGACGCAGGACTGGCCCGTCAAAAGACGGGTCGGTGCGTTCGCAGTTGGTATGGCCCATCTATTTACGGACTCGGCCCAACTTTAGACAAATGTATGCAAATTTGTCTTAAGTTGGTACAGGCCAACTGTTGACAAAGGAATCTCCCGCTTTTAAAAACCGTGTTATCGGATGGGACAAACTCAACTGTACACAAAAGACTCTTGCAATTTTAAAAAAATGTGTCATAAGATGGGACAGGCCTAACTATTGAGTCATGGGTCAGTCTGAAGACTCTCAGACTAAAGTTAAACCTTGTAACATGGGTAACACACTGTTTCGAATTTAAAAAAAATGAAGACAGGCCTGACCCAACTGTGGACAAATGCAGTGTTTATAGGAGCGGACTAAAAAGAACAAAAAATGTATTGAGGACAATAAGTCGTAAATTCTCTAAAAATAATCAATTACAAATATAGCTAAAGTAATGAGCAATACAAATACCATGTCATAAATTCTGCTTTTCTTAAAAATTGAACAAACACAGACATAAATTGACAAATAAATTTGATAAATTGGGATTAGTAGCACAGTCGGTAGAGCATTCGACTCATGTCCAAGTGGTTGTGGGTTTGATCCCCACATACCGCTGTCGTCCAGTTGGGCAGGAATATTCAAAAAACGTTTCTGTAGCTCAAATAGGAGCTTTAAAGATTTCAGGACTGCCTTTGTGGACCACTCCTGAAAATAATTGAAAGGGTGTATTGCTCCAACCTGGTGAGACTGAACACATAAAATATAAATTAACACATATATTTCTTTAAATCATGGTCGTAAGTCTCTTTTTATTAAATATATAACAAAATATTTCAATTGTGACTGCCCTAGCTATAACGATTCTGCCTCTCAAATCACGTAATAGGTCAAGTTGCAATAATCCCATCGAAGATTATCGTGAAAAGTAAACATAATAGCTTGAGAAATAGCTAGCTAGCTGTATATATATATTACATTACACTGAGCTAAATGTTATATTTTGATATCTGAGTCATAATTATTTAGCTAGTCATTATGCACACAACAATCCAGGTAAAAACATCTCCAATCATGCAACAAGGAAGTCTCTTTATCTAAGATTGTGTTCCATAATAGCTAATGGCCCACGATAAGATATTGAGTATCTACTGGTCACTAGTAAAGTCTTGGAATGTTAAAATTGTTTATTGAATATCTTGTGTAAAACCTGTGTTTTATTTCTAGAAACTGATTTGTGAAGGCCTTGAATGCAATGCCATACCTGATTTTATACATCAACAACAGGACCCTTTTTTTCTCTCAATAATGGTTCGACTGTGGTGTATCTGTCCTTGCCAAATATTATGCGACATGCGTGCTTTTGTTTACTGTAAATTTTTTTTAGCTTAGAATGATTAGTGCTTTACAATATGTTAAATAGCTGTGAATTAAGAAAATATATAAATTTTTAAGACAATGAAAATTTAGTAATGGCTTTGCTTTGTATAATCTTGGAGGAAAGAATATACCAATATTTTTGGAAATCTTATTCTCTACTGTATATGGGTTTTCCAAGACAAGTTTTCGTCAATAAGAACACTTGATGTATGCAAATACCTTTTAACGCCATGTCGAAAGTTGGTCCTGGCCCGTCAATTGACAGGCCAGCATGTCAAAAGATGGGCCACAGTGTTAAAAGATAAGCCACCGTGTCTAAAGATGTCTTTAGACGGGCCGTGTTCTAAGTTGGGTCATAATACGGCCATGTCGAAGCACAGCTTTTTTGTTCATTCTGAATGTTTGCGCAGTTAGAGACTGGGTAAAAAAATTAATATGCGTAATTATGCGTTTGACGTCAGTGTTCACTACTTTCGGAACTGAAAACAAGAGAAAGCATACCCCCTGAAATAAGATGTCTTTATCATATTTATAGATTGACTTCAATTGAAAATTGATGCTTAATCATCGTTGTCGTCATTGGTGTCGTTTGCGCAGGTGTTGTCGACTAATTTACTTTTCAGGTGGATGAATTAATTATCTTTGTTGACATTTCTTTGCTGGTTAATTTTTAATTTGCAGGTTGGTGAGTCAGTCATCGTCTTGTTACAGTTCAACTATTCATATGATTCCTCATAGTCGTGTCATGAAAGGAGGCCCTGGGAACGAGGCCGTTCTACGGAGCTTTTGAGGATATATGTGTTTCGGTTTTTACCAAGATTGTGATATGTTTTATCTGGTAAAACTTGTGTCGCTTCGTTGGAGCACATCACCATAGCTGTTTGTGTTTGAGCTATTGTACCTGGTGTAAAGTCTACCTGGGCTGCAAAATCGCGAACTTTGACGCTTGAAAATTGTGTTGCACAACTTCTCGTCGAGGATATTCTTAACCTTTCCGTTTGAATACCAATGGAGTACGATGAAGGAGTGTCATAAGATGAACATTGTTCAACATCTGCAATACTACAATCTTCAACAAATTCACATTCTAGAGTCTGTGAAACAGCCTAGATAAATTTAAAAAGAGAATAGTTTAAGTCAACAGTTCACTTAAATCACAGAGCCTGGAAATTAGATAGTTCTCAAAGTCTAACCTCTTCTTGTGATCTTTTGTCCGCTCTTTTCTTTGATGTTATACTTTGCTTTGGTTTATCCTTATGAGGAAATATTGAAGGCGCCGCCCCTCTTACTAATCTTCGCTTTGGCAATCTTTTCTTGTAACACTCGCTTTTGCTTTGCATGGGCCAGCTTGAGTCGAAACAATCTTCCAAAAAATGGTCAGAACATAGCCTCCCATGTTTCGGAGGATTATCTCTACCCATTGCTTGGCACCATGCTTTCTGTAATTTCTCATCTTTAGGAAAGCGGAAGAAACTTCTATCTTTTTCACGCGGACTTATATTGCTGCAGCGATACGCAGCACATGAGACCATGATTCTTCCACAAACACAATGATTTTAGCGTGCATCTTATCGGCATATAAAACTTAGGGCCCGGTTTTCACGCAAATATTTTCGAACACTTATTTCATATTCAAAACTCGGACTGACATTGCAGCTGTACCTAATCAGTATAATATTAAAACATTTTAAATACTCTGTGTCAATAAAAAATCCAAAAATGTATTTGCTTGCATGATATAACAGTTACTTCACTTCCGTATTTTTGCTTTCTCTTTACATTATTTTTTTCCCAATGTGTACAAGGCCCTTTATTTCACTTCCAAAAAAAGTAATAAATTATTCATTCGAATCTCACCTCTTGGTGACGGTGGTAAAATTCACATTTGTTTTTTTTGATAAATACATTCATTTCCTTGAAACCCATAGGTCTTTTGTGTTTTGATAGAATATGACCAATGACGTAAATGGAAAACATATTACAAAAGCCTCGTTTTCGTGCGCAGCGCTGATTTCAAAATGGAGAATGTGATCGGAATCACGGAGAGGAAGCTTCGAAAATCAGAAAAACAACATTACAGCTTGAAAGTTTTATTCTTCAACTTTTAACTTGAAATTCGTAAATAGTAAGATTTGATCTCTTAATTAACTGAATACTCGATATAAGCAGGCACTACCTTTTAAGCCTTAATGATTCTTATAAAAAGACTTCTTATAAAAAAGTGTGTAACGAACCTGTCTCATAACTTCGTTAATAATTACTTCAACGATGTTTTCACTGGATATCCATTCCTGCCTCGATGTTCCAAACAAATTACTTGATGCATATTGAATTCCCAAACTGTTTACACACAAGAGACGTTCTAAAGAAAAAATTAAAATAAAAATAAAAAAATATTCTAACAGTAAAAAAATGTGAAAGAAAAATTACTCTTTGTAGCTATTACTGGAACCGCCCGTCACTACTGGCAGCTACCATCTTCGTTTTACAACGGGTAATATAATATCGGTGTTGTGAAATGTCAAATAAGCAAAACAGCATGAGAAAAAATCAAAGTTGTGAATTAACCTAAACTTCTTCCGTGCGAAACACTTTCGGTAACTGTTTTTGCAACTGTTGTACAACATGTGTTTCTAACAAAGTCGTAACGGTAACTGTTTTGCGACTTTTTCACAACATGTGTTTCTAATGAATCCGTAGCGGTAACTGTTTTGCGACTTTTTCACAACATGCGTTTCTAACAAAGTCGTAACGGTAACTGTTTTGCGACTTTTTCACAACATGTGTTTCTAATGAATCCGTAGCGGTAACTGTTTTGCGACTTTTTCACAACATGTGTTTCTAACAAAGTCGTAACGGTAACTGTTTTGCGACTTTTTCACAACATGTGTTTCTAATGAATCCGTAGCGGTAACTGTTTTGCGACTTTTTCACAACATGTGTTTCTAATGAAGTCGTAACGGTAATTGTTTTGCACTGTAGTGCAATTACTGTACAACAATCGTTCAAAAAAATTTGGGTTATTGGAAATCAAGCTTTACTAAGGAAATTTTTTCACGGCAAGTACTTTTGAAGACACAAAAAAATCATATCGCAAGCATAATCCAATAATCACTTAAGTTGAAAAAAAGGGCAACAGTTTTTTTTTCTAAATTAAAAAAAAATATTGATATTTTTTTTGCCTTTCTAAAAAGTTTTGCGAGCATTGTAAAATCATTACATTTAAAGTACACAGGCATACCTTCAACCACATATTGCGACAATAATAACAATACCAAAATGATGAACAGTACCAAAAGAATGAACGGTATCTATAAAAGTTTTAAATGATGATGTTGTCAATTCTTTTAAATATTCCAGGCAAATCAGCTTAAAAATCTCTTTATTCTTAGGTCTTGGATAAAAGAGAAGAGGGGTTAGGGGGGGATTGGTATCTTAATAAACAGGGAGTCAGAAAATTCATGTAGAAGTGGGGGAGGGGAAAGAGGGGGGGGGGGGGTAGTTTGATGCTAATAACGTAACGAACGAGTCAAAAATCCCTGAAATAACAAGCACTCACACACACTCTCCAGTGGCGCGTTATTCAAAATACTTTCTATTCTCCCAAAAAATATCGATGTTTTACGTAATGAAATATTTAAACGTCAAAGGATTTAACACTCTCTAATGTCGGATTGAGGTTTAGTGTGCAATTTTGATTTGTGAGTTATCCATAAATATTCAAATTGGTCTATGTACAAACAAAGTTGTATAATTTACAAAAAAAAAATACATTTGAAACAGAAGGAGGGGCTTACTCGCGACCTAGGAGTAATCCATTTAACACAGGTGACACTGCTAAACAAGATAACTAAGGGGCCATTTATTAAGTACACTCAAAGAAATGACTGATTGATGACCTTTTTTTCCTATGCGAGGCTGCATGATTTGTGGGGAACTCCCCTGCTTTCTTACACAAACCAATTATATTACGGATGATCCTCCCTGCTTCACGCACTTAAGCCGAATCTCCACTGGATTTTTGTGACGAAAAATAGAAACCAACTCAACTTTTTGTCATGACGAAAATCACGACCAATCAAATTCGAGTATTGATGACAATCGTCGTAAAAATCGTCCCGTGGAGATTCGCCTTTAGGCATGTAGCTACTTAATGCATGATCGCTAAAGTGGATGCTAAAGAGGAGCATGTCTATTACTAATCCTAGAGGTGAATTATCATAGAGTTTTGGCTTGCTTTCATAATAGACGTTATCACACAAGTTTGATTCATACATGTTCATTTATTTAAAGTGCAACGGAGTTGGGACTCGAACCTAAAACCTTATGATTATAAGACGAATGCGCTACAACTACACTATCTCTGCAATAGAAGTTATCACAAAAGTTTGCTTCATGTTCCTTCATTTAATTTAAACCTCTACTTAAAGCAGGCGAAAAAACAAATCGCCCGTTAGATCAGTTAGTAGAAAACTAAAAAATATGAGTTCAAAAGTTTTGTACATAACAAAAACACACAGAGCTGCTTCATAATAAAAACACACAGAGCTGCTTCATAATAAAAACACACAGAGCTGCTTCATAATAAAAACACACAGGGCTGCTTCATAACAAAAACACACAGAGCTGCTTCATAACAAAAACACACAGAGCTGCTTCATAATAAAAACACACAGAGCTGCTTCATAATAAAAACACACAGAGCTGCTTCATAATAAAAACACACAGAGCTGCTTCATAATAAAAACACACAGAGCTGCTTCATAACAAAAACACACAGAGCTGCTTCATAACAAAAACACACAGAGCTGCTTCATAACAAAAACACACAGAGCTGCTTCATAATAAAAACGTCTTGTAAATTACTCCACAAATTAAGGTACACTATAAATTCTGAAAAAAAAAAGTCAACTCTAAATGTAAAAAGCAAACCTGAAAACAACATAAAGCAACTACCAGAATTGCATTTGTAATTCGTAATTTCGCCGGGTAGGTTCTGCGGATAGTGACTTGATAAAATCTTTCATCTTGATTTACTTGAATATTCAACATCCTGAACATCACAACATGACTCAATTTCTTATATCACTCACTAGATAGCGAAGTTAAGAATTTTAATTATACCGTAACCTCTTAAATACCTCAAAAATGTAACATGAAATTCTTGGTAACTACTGTTCAAAAAATGCCACCAAGGAGGAGATGTACAAATCCGAAATCTTTCACCTAGAATAGGCACATTCTGAAAGGTTCAAACGATAAGTTTTTGTTCCTAGAACTTTCTCTCCCTTATTGTTAGATCAGGACTTTTTTAGCAATACTGCGATTATAATCTATTGGATCCAAGTATAGATACAAAACTACAAGTTATGATGTTTTGGGTGTCAAGCACTCAAATTAAAATATATATATATATCACAAATTTACAAATTTAGTTATATACACAATCGTTTCCTTAGTTACAAATAACTAAGAAATATAAATATAAAAAAAAATTAATGATATTAATTTAAAAAAATACGTGCCGCAGTGTTATTAATCTTCAACACAGGACTCTCGGAAGATAGCTTTTCTAATTCTCGAGTGCATGGCAATAGCCGCTTTGCACAAGAATCGCGCACAATGCGGAATAGAAAATTGAGAATGAATGTGCACATTTTTTAGTAAAAGTGAGGTATTGTTAATGGTCTATTTCAAAGACATTGAAAATTATTAAAAAGTTGATAATACATTCACTATTACAAAAGTTAGACCTGCTAATTTATCTTCTATAAATAAAGGAAAATTTGAGGATTTTGTCAAGTTGATCACATAAGTTCACGAAACTATCACAAATGTTTATAAATAACAGATTTAACTGCCAGCAAACTCGACTTTTCTCACCCAAAATTTTTCTGCACAAATTTTTCGTTGTAAAATATATCTAAAGTGTATTTTATGGTGAATTTACAGGAAAATTGTAATCGAGTTGAAAACAAGGTAAAATACGAATACAATGAAAACATTAATTCGGCATTATTATTTCCTTCCGCATTCATTTCTTCTTTCAAGGTTGAAATTTGGATATATGAAATTTAATAGCATTGTTGTTATTTACAATTAGTATATGTAATCGCACGTTTACGAGTGCAATTAGGAAATAATCGAACGAGTATTTTTTTTTGCTTTTAATTTTAAATTTTTTCTTTAAATAAATCTAAAAAGCAAAAAAATTACGAGTTCGATTATTTCCAATTGCACGAGTAAACGTTCGATTACGAGCTAATCACACAATGAACTATTTTTGTAAGAGTAGCACAGGATGTCAATTTCCATGTTTTGATTTTTTTATTACCCGATTTATAATTAGTTCGATTCATTGTAAAGATATCTTTTTTTGACTTATCATAAAACGCGAGAAAATAAATATTTAAATTATCGGCGCTCCTTAAAGAAAGCAGTTAAGATTCTAGAGTGCAATTAAGAAATAATTGCACTCCGCACAGTACAATTACGATATAATTTGCACTGTAGAAGAAGCGCCAAACAAGAAAAAATAGGTCATCGTGTGATTATACTAATTATTTTATAAACAAGTTAAAACACATAAAATCCATAACATGTAAGAGAATAACCGTAAATAACTGTAAAAACACAAACGCTTAAAAACTCAAAAAAGGGAAAAATGTGTCTACATATAAAAGAAGTTCAACGGAACAAAATAATGACTTTGCAAGACAATATTTTTAGTAGCAATATTGAAAAAAAATACGGGCAATTAAAATACAGAATTAAGCTGATTTAGTAACAAAAAGGCAAAAAGACCAACTTTTCCTGATATTTTTTCGCAAGTTCAGATATGGACCTGTATACTTAAAAAGGACTTGTACCCCTTCTTTCATACAGTTTACCATAAGAGAAAAAACTGCGATTTTATAAAAGAAAATGACACATTTTTTGTGTTAAACTTTTGTGTTAAACTTTTTAAAATATACCAGTGTTGAAAACTGCCAACTAACAGTTTTGGTAATTACATTAAAAATATTTCATAAAACAGGAAAAGTTAAATATCCAAAATGTAGAAAATGTGACATGCTACAAAGGGTGTGATCGAAACAAATATTTTTAGACTTTCCTTGGAATATCATTACGGTTACAAACCTATACTGGAAATTAACTATCATGATACTAACTTAACTAGAATCCTTAACAGAAAATCGTAATATAGAAAACCGTACCATTTTTCAAAATAACTTTTTTCTCTCTGTAAAATGTGTGAATTTATTTGTTATACAATTTAACACAGAAATGCTATGTTAAATTTAGACGGGTTTTTTTTGGCATTTAGCAGACTATTTTTTTCATCCTCTCCTCAAGATCTGTCCAGTGGTAAAGTAGTTGTTTGAAATAGTGACTTTTCCAACTTCACCTTAACCCCTGGAAATTGATTGTTTACTGTCGTATATTCTGGTCTGCAAAATACCACATTGTTATCTAGTCAGCCGGAAAAAAATAGACCAAATTCAAGTTATATAGAACCTGAAAACACCATAAAAAGTTTGACAAATTATTGTAATATAATTGCCCAATAAAAATGCTTTGAGTTGTCATTATATTTCATTAATATCTTATAAAACGATGTTTATTAAGTTAAAACTCGAAGAAAAATGGTAACTCTCATCAAAACGTAAAAAAAATTGTATTTATTGTTGTTTAGAAATAGAATATTTATAAAATTTTAAAAATAATTTACTGAAACAAAAAAATATTCCTAAAATAGCAACGAATAAGGGTAAAGACAGTATACATAATTCAACCAATAAAACAACTTTACCTGCGATGTACAATGAAGGTGTTATTGTAATGTCTGATATATAAAAATATGACCAAAATAAATTCAATGAGCATAAAAAACATAAAAGCATTAAAGAAATAAATTCTAACCAGTTTAAGAATTTATCCTTGTAAGGCCACACTCGAATGTGATTGGTCACAAAAATAAACAGTGGTACAAGGAGGACATATAGTCTAGTGATTGGATCCAAAATGAAAATCACAATAGCTGTCAAGAGTAACCTACGAAAGATTAACGCACATTCCCACATAACATATTCATTTTTTTCAGGGTTTTTACGAAAACCTCCATCCATTACAAACAGCATATGTTTTGAATACATTGCCTCCCTATATCTTTGATTGCGTTCGTTCTTAACAGCACACACCACCATCCATGGCGGGAAAAGTATTCCACAAAGAAACCCAGTAGATGTTACTTTACACATGCGCAACAGTTTATTTCCTATATAGAGCACAAATGGAAACGGGATTACCCATAGTGTTATAAAAGCTATGATGCCATATTGCCACCATTGATAGCACTCCATATTACCATTGATAAATAAACGGTGTTTATCACCTATACCCACACAGTTTATCATTTGAAAAGAAAATCGTGTTATGGCTGAATATGTCAGTAGCAACATTTGAAGTAAGGCAGTCTTTATGCGTAAATCAAATGGAATTTTGCAAAGCAAGGGAACGTCTTCGTCAACAAATGATATATTTCTATTTCTTTGTACTCTCTCTGCATAGCCAAATAATTTTTGATTGACGAAATAACATAAAAACATGAACAAAAGAATTGCGATCAAACTTAGTGGTAGCGCTACTTTAACTATGTCCTTTCCAACAGGTCCCATACCAACATAAGCACACACTTGAACGACATTTGATTCTGAACTAACTTGTAAGTTAAATAAGGAGGTTAGTGCTGTCTTTATTAAGCCATGATAGAAATAATTGTTTTTAGCAGACGCATTTACTTGTATCAGAAATTCAATCTGATAGAAGAACACCAAGATTTTGAACACACCAGAAGCACGAGTTTGATTTTCAATGTAGGATTCTGACTCTGCATCCACAGAATTTTCTATAACTGCAAAAAGATGCATTCCTTCTTTATCCAATTCCTGGATTTGGGCGGTTTCATCTACATTGTCTTGTGCATGCAGTGACATTGTCCCATTATTGGCAGTGCTTTCTGTGAGAAGTTTATTTTGTAACTGACTTGCTTCAACGAATGCACACCTTTTTAGCAACCTTTTTATGAATGCAACAATCTCCTTCAAGTACATTATTACGGCAACATATAACATTGCAAATATGAAAAACATTACCCAAAACCACGGTGTAAAACAGTTGTCATTTTTATACATCCAGTTGACATAATGTTATCAGAATAACCTTGGTCACATGTACCACATAAAATACCACCTCTATTAAAACTGCAAGTGTGATATGAGATACAATTTCTGTTATACGATGAACAACAATATCGGTATGGACAAGGAAAGAATCGAACAGTTTTGTTAGATAGTTCGCCCCAGAAATTGTCATTACTAACAACACTAGAATCACATTTTCCTCCTGATGGACACACTAAACACTTTATCTTCTTGACAGATAAAGCTCCATTTTTGTCCACACTTTGATATGATTCATAATCTACACTGTACGTGCCTTTCTCACAAGGAAAACAATACAAAACAAACAGTCCATATGATGACATAAAAGAGTTCATTTGATTCTCTTTTGTGTATAACTTGTGGTTGACTGGACATTCAAATTGAAACTTTTTGTCTACTTTTAAAACACTGTCATCGCTATGGTATACAAGTGACGTTTGACGCTGTGCAGATAATGCCTGCATGTACATATTTGTAAAACTTACTTTTGATTCAGCATATATCATATCACCAAGTAGACACCATTTCTTTACAGACCCAAAAATTTTAGAAGAATACATGGACAGAGTTGAAGAAGTTTTGAAGAACACATATTCTTGCATCTCCTGTACATACACCTTGTTCTCTACGTATACATGGTAGATTGTGCCGCCATATGTTGTAGCTGCATTGCTAATGAATATACTACCATTAACAATTAAGCCACCAATGTTGGCTATGGCTCCCCCAAGACCAGTCTTCATACTTATGATGTATTCATATCTTGTGAAAAATCTGTATTTTTCTGCTGCAGTATTATTTACAAATGTACAGTTTTGTATAATGATAGATTTTGATGAATTTTCAAAAAAACATGCTCCACCCTGTATAGTTGCAGTGTTATTTAAAAAAGTACACTTAAAAAAAACTGCTTTATTGACACCTTTTAAGTGTACTGCACCACCTGATTTAGCAACATTCCCACTAAAGTTGCAAAATTTCATTGTAACAACAGCAGGTCCCAATATTTCAATATTTGAACCATAATACGTAAATCGATTATGATAAAAAATTTGCCTTGGGTAGTTTTCAACAAAGTTGCATCCTTCAAGATAAATAAAATGATTTCGAGTGGACGAATTAAATACCAAACCAATGGCTGAATGCAAATACTGAAAGGTGGTATTTTGCAAAAACAAATGCGTTTTACTATCATTTTTTTTAGCAGCAATGTTCAAACCAATTGTATTAAATGTGGTGACTGGGTCTCCTTCAAAGTTGCAATATTTGCTAGTCAATGTTAAACTTCTATATGCAGCTGCATATACACCAGCAGAATTGTTAAAAAAAATACAGCCAGAAAGATGCAAACTAACATTAATATTCTTTGCGATATTAAACTGAGCAAACTTTGAATTTGTCATGTTGCAATTTTTAACATTTATAATTGCATTTGTTTCTGGAACACAAAAACTTATTCCTTTGAAAATAATATTTGTGACATTTAAAGTAACAGTGCTATTGTGGTTAATAACAAATACATGTGTATTCTTAACATGTCCTTGAGTACTACTAACAATTGGATTATGATTCAACGTTGAATATTTTGTTATTGATAAGTTTTTATTTATAAGAATCTTGTTTCGTACTTTATATGTGTATGTTATTAAGTCATTCAAATAACCACCATCAATCCGAATTGTATCGAGATTACGAGATATGTTTAAAATGGCGAAGGATAAAGTCCTGCATGGTAAAACTGTTGTTCCACATTCTAAGCAATCACTACTGTTCCGCATTTTGGAAACATGTATAGTTGCACAATGATAACCTACATGGCGAAAGTAAATGATACTGTTATTTAGAAGAGATAAGCAGGACATATTTTTATATAACTCATAGTACAAACTACAAAGCTACAATATAATATTTACTATGATATATATTTTTTTTTTATTTTGATCAGTGCAGTTTAAAGTACAATGAGACATTGAAATCCCGTTTTTTACAGAAGTTATAATTTTTTGACTTATATATATTAATGTGGGAGGTTATTTGAGCACTCTTTTGTTTTTTAAGAAAAACAAAACATACCTTGCAGTATTATCAAGAAGCAAAATAGGGTGACCATATTTGGTTTATACTCTAAATAATTGATAATATCTAAAAAAAATAACTTTGGTAATTGACTATATATACATACAGTTCATGACTTTGGTGAATATGTTTCACATTTTCATTTGTCATTATTAATTATAAAATGTCAACAATAACTCAACTGTAGCATTTTACATACAAAAACTCTAAGCTCATTAGAACGTCAAATCAAATTTTGGATTGGTAACTCTGTCTGTGGAGCATTTGACTCATTTCCAAAAGGTCATGGGTTCGATCCCCACATAACGCAGTTGTCTACAGTATAGTTGGGCAGAAATTTTAAAAAGTTTTTTGTAACATAAATAGAACCTTTAAACACTTTAGGACTGCCTTTGTGGTCCCTCCTGAAAACAATTGACAGGGTACATCTCTGGAAATTTGTTGGGTTAACCACATAACAATATAAATCACTACAACTTTTCTATGGAAAACCTATTGAAAACTACTAAATATATATATAATATTTTCATTTTGTTTTATAAAATTTATATAAAAAAAAACATCTCATCTTTACAAAGTTACATGAATCTGGAAAGCCTATCAGAACCCCCCAGTTACAATATGTTTAAAAAACTCCAGACCAGATATGGTTGATCAGTAATTTTTACCTGTAAAGGGATAGATAGATAGATGTGCATATTTTACATGGCTAGCCTCACAAATATCGAGGGATATACCTTGTCTATTATTTCCAGGAGGGGCCATGGCTTAGATGGAGAGTCCTAGAGTATTTAATGCTCATTGTGAGCTACGCAAAACCAATTAGGGCCAGCGCTCTACTAGACAACTCCCGGCAACATCCAATGGCCCACACAGTGAGCCATCTGCCCAATTTTCCTCACATGGCTTGGGTTAACCCGGGGCTATGGTAACATTCACTCGCCCATGTTGAATCGCCGTCAAGAGGAATTGAACTCCGGTCTCCCTGCACAGAGTACGAGAGCTATAACCACTAATCTACACATTTAAACATGAATAAATATATCAATATCAAGATGATGCATGTTTGCTCAGAACACTACACATAATTATGGGATTGCTTGTTAGGCGGATGGAAATTACATCACAGTTTCTTGTCCTAGATATTTGAAAAAACATGGAGGGAAATTTAATTATTCATTATGTTACCACCTGAGATTTGTGCAACAAGATAAGAGATGATAATTGTCCCACAGTTTGTTGATTGAAGCAGCACGCAACACAAGGTTCTAGAAGTTCCATGTAAGTAAGTACATAAATTAGCAAATAAAACAAAGCCCTAAACCTTGTTTTGTTCCAAGGGATGTTTGCTTCTGCAAATAACTGTGGTGATGAAATCTAGATCATACACATTTTGATTTCATTGGGTGAAGATAATGAAAATGACTGCTGGATAATAATGGATACACAAATAATGAAAATTTCGAAAATAATGAACTTTTTTATGCAGGTGTTCAAACGCATGTGGGCAAAGAAAACGCATTGTAATTTCTCTTGGCCTTATTTACTGTTGTAGCTACATACCCCAAAAGGTTTTTTGCACAATACATAGATTAGGTAGTAAAAGTAGATATTCCAAACTAAGTGATGAAGACAGGAAAAAGAAGTGGAGGAGTCGCACAACACAGCGAAAGCGAAAGTTAGCTGTGGTTTGTTAAAGAATGCTCATCTTGTGCTTGCCAGAAATGGAACTGAATGAACTGAAAGAGAAGAGGAAGATCCCAGATCTAGTCCACACACAAAAATAAGAAATCATACGACTAATCCTACCTGGAAAAATTAGACCAGCTTTTTGCCGCCCAGACAAGGCGCAACATGCTTTGCTGAGAAAACAGCCATGACCTTTAGTGTTTTGATTTTTAGCATTATGACGTCATAACTAGGTGACGTAATGCTTTACAATGCCAAAAACAAAGATGGCTGTTTTGTCACAGGCTTATTTCGTTTCCCTGTCTGTCCTGCTACTAGAATAGAATTCTATAGATAAATTGTCTTTGCCTGTTAGCGTCCCTTAGCTATATACAGAGTGTTTTCTTACTCTTAATTTTTCATAGTAAGAGATTCCTGTTCTTTTTCGAGAGAAGGGAAGCTGCAATTTTTTACTTTCATAACACAACATTGGCTGTACTCTAAAGATTCAGTATTGGCTGGAACTGTTCTCTTTGCAAACGGAAAGGAAGTGAAAAGTGGCAAAAATATTTTGAGTGTTTGGAATTTGATGAAAAAGGTAGACTTAGGGGACTATGTAAATTCATCCTTGGGAATCCAAGAATTTGACAATTGCCCAATGCTGTTGCCAATAGACCTTTTTGAATGTTTACATTTTCCGCGGTAAGCCCATCTGGCTCTAACAACTGCGTGGCAGGCAGAAAGATGCGGAAGCTTGCTGAAGAAAGGTATTTCTCAGCCCATTTCTTTCTACGGAAATATTTTTGAGGCTTTAAACTATTATCGAGTGCAGATGGGTAACTTCTGACTGACATAATATTCATATAAAGTTGTAATGATACCTTTGTGCGAGGAAACAGACTAAAAAGGACCTCACTTCACCTAGCGCCCCCATCTTTTTGCCTGCCACACAAATGTTAAAGCCGAAAGGGCTTACCGCGGAAAATGTAAACATTCAAAAAGGTCTATTGCAATGGCCATAAATTAGTAAATTGTCCCAATCTCATTTAAATATAGTTTATATATATATAGTAAAGATAAGTTATTATCTGTCATTTTAGAAAAAGAAGATAAAAAAGAGAGGATTTTTATTTAAATTTTATAGTTTTACTGTTTTTTTTGTATTTTTTATATTTGAATAACCATTTCCGAACGAAAGTTTTGCCATGTGTACCTTTATGCAACCTGTTTTGTGAAAAAAAGAAAAGAAGAACATAATGAATAAGAAAACACCTGATGACTCATCAGTAGATACCAGTGCAACTGTTTCGGGCAATTATTTCTAAACATATAGCTATGTATTCAGTACCTCTGTGATTGCTCTTGACAATGGTCTCTTTGCTTGCGGTGTATTTATTGATTTGCAAAAAGCTTTTGATACAGTTAATCATGAAATCTTACTGAAAAAATTATCCCACTATGGTATTCGTGGCATCCCACTTTCTTTAATTAGGTCTTTTTTAACAAATAGAAAACAATTTGTATGTATCAATAACTCTATCTCTTCTCAGAAATTTATCAATCATGGTGTATCACAGGGGTCTGTACTTGGTCCACTTTTATTTTTAGTGTACATAAATGATCTTCATTTTGCTATCAATTATTCTTTAGTTCACCTTTTTGCTGATGACACCAACATGCTGCACATCAGTAAATCGCCTAAACAACTTGCCAAGCATTTAAATATAGATCTTAAACTCCTTTGTCACTGGCTTAATGCCATTAAGATTTCTCTCAACAAAACAAAGACCGAATATGTTATTTTCAAATGTCCTTTTAAGCCACTTCATTTCAACTTTAAATTAAATGTTAATGGTACTAAAATCTATCCCAGTGATCAAGTCAAATATCTTGGAATCATTCTTGACTCTGACCTAAGCTGGAAATCACAAATTAATAATACCATTATTAGTCTAAAGAAAGCTAATGGAGCTCTAGCCAAAATCCGTCACCTTGTCCCTCAAAATATACTCCTGCTGATTTACTATGCCATCATTTATTCACGTATTTTATACTGTTCACAAGTTTGGGGTCAAAAAAGTTATTGTACACATCGTATTGAAATTCTCCAAAATCATGCTATCCAAGTCATTTCTTTTGGAACTCCCTACACACCACTCAGTTCACTTTACTCCAATCTCGGACCTCTCAAGTTTCCCGACATGATCTCTATGCAAAATATTATTTTTCTGCACAACTTAGCTCATAATAGCCTTCCTGACACTATCAAAAATACTTTTTCCATTAACTTTTCTCATGATCAATACACTCGTGCTGATCAACAAGGGCTTTTAAAATTACCTTTTGTTTTTTCAACATCATTTGGGAAAAAGTCTATCAGATTTCACTCTTTAAAATCGTGGAATGAGGTACAAAAATCTTTTCCTTTTCGACTTCTTAGTAAATCTACTTCTGAGATCAAACCTATCCTATTTCAGCATTTCTTAAACAGCTACTAAATTTTATTATATTTTTTTACTGTATCAGCCTCCGTATTTTTTGCATCATGCCTTGTGCTTTGATTTTTCTTGGTAAATTCCTATTTGACTAGACTTATCTACATAAACTCCTACCTTTGTGTTTTGTATTAGTCCCAGTCCTGTCTTTGTATTTTGTCCTTTTTGTGATGTCCTGTTTCTTAGGTGGTCACCACTTTCATTTAAGCTATTTTGCTTTGTGGTGATCTCCTTTCAATAGACTTTTTTACAACAATACTTATATAATCATTTTTCTATAAAATCATGTACTTTTTGTCTATTGATGAATAAATTATTACTTACTTACTTACCTACTTACTTTACCACAAGCAATTTTTAACGTTTAATTGTTCAATATATTGACAGAAATTTAAAAACAAAGTTATCTATAAAGGGAGGAAAATTCCCTTTTAGAAGTAAAAATATTTTTTTTGAATTTGATATATTTCCTCTGGCAGAATGGTTTATGTATATACATGACAGTCATTAAGTATTGCCTACAGAAAGGTTTGTATATAGATGACTTTCAATGTTTACGTTTTTACGGGATTCTTGAGCATGCGCAGAAAAAAACAGAAAAATCGACAGGCAAAAAAATGCACACCTTAGGGGAAGAAAGTCAAATTATGGTTAAAAACTTTTGTACTGTGGCTACTAGCATCTTTTCACTGATATATGATCTAAATCTAAACTACATGCAAGCTATATTCTAATTTCAAGATCAAAAGATTCCTCTAACTGAAAATAAAGTTTGAAATAGAATAGTCCACGACTTGCCACCTGCATTTTTTTTGCCTGTCGATTTGCGTCTGGGGATTACAGGCAAATCAATAAGAAAATAACACCCAAGCAATAAATCGCTTCCCCAAGGTTACAATAATTTAAACTGGGCGAGCAATCTGAATAAATAGAATAAGTTTATAAACGCATGTTTTATCACAAAGTCTTTTTTATCTATTTTATTTGATCTTTTTTATATATTTTGACTCTTTTTTACTGTACTGGTGAAGGGTCTCTTTAAGAGACAAGAGAGGAGTTGAACGTCCTCCACCATACCTTAGTTTAAAGGGGCGATTGTGGAAGTCCCATGAAATGCCACATAGTGATGGTGTCACTTTAAAAAACACCCAGTCCGGTCTGTGAACGGTTGGCGCTAGGAAGGGCATCCAGCTGTAAAACAATGCCAAAACTCTTTATTAATGGCCGTAAGAACAGTTGATCAGACAAACTGCGTAAACAGGGCTGGAACTCTAAGGAGTGAAGGTGTCGCGCACGGTAGGACAGATGTCAGGTGTGAGCATCGTCAGACCGTTACCCAGCTATCACATCACAAGGTAGATAACACTAGGTTGAGGATGGCTAGTGTAAATGTTGGTACTCTGAGAGGTAGAGCAGGTGAAGTAGCTGAAATGTTAGAACGTAGATCTGTTGATATGTGTTGTGTTCAGGAAGTCAGGTGGAGAGGAGCTTCAGTGAGATTTGTGGAAGGTAGGAGGGCAAGGTATAAGCTTTTTTGGATAGGTAATAGTGATGGATATGGAGAGTTGGCATATTCGTTGCAGAGAAGTGGGTAGAAAAGTAATAGATGTTATGCGTGTTAATAGTCGTATTATAGTGATAAAGTTTTTGATAGGTAATAGGATTGTCACTTTTCTGTCAGTTTATGCTCCACAGTGTGGACTCAGTGAAGAAGATAAAGATAAGTTTTATGATGAGTTAATAGCAGTCACATCGAAGTTTGGAGACACTGAACTTGTCATGGTGGGCGGCGACTTTAATGGTCATGTTGGGAAGTCATTTGAAGGTTATAGAGGTGTGCATGGAGGCTATGGATTTGGGAGCAGAAATAAGGAAGGGGAGAGATTGCTTGAGTTTGGAATGGCAACGGACATGGTGGTTTGTAACACATCATTCAGTAAGAGACAGAGTAGGCTGATAACATATGAGTCAGGTGGTTGTAAGACACAGATAGATTACTTCCTGGTTAGAAAGTCAGACAAGAAAGTGGTGAAGGACGTGAAAGTTATATCGGGGGAAGAGTGTGTTTCCCAGCATAGGTTGCTGGTTTGTGATATTATCTTGAAGAGTGTTAAAGAAGCCAAGGGAAAGTACAGGCCCCGTCATAAAGTCTGGAAGCTGAAGGAAGAGATTGTAGCAAGACAATTTAGTGCAAAAGTTCAGCAGTTAGCCCACAATGGTCAATGTGATAGTGACAATGTTAAAAGTACTTGGACTACTTTGAAGAATTGTCTTCTAGAAGCTTCTGATGATACCTGTGGGTGGACGAAAGGACCAGCTAGACATAGACAGACCTGGTGGTGGAATAATGAGGTTGACCAGTGTATAAAGGAAAAGAGGAAACTTTGGAAAGAGTGAAAGTCAGGTGGTAGTAAAAATCGTGTAAGAGTCGTGCTCGTACAGCAGTGTATAAGGCAAAATCAGAAGCAGAGAGAAACAGATTTGCAGATGTGTTAAGAAGGGAAGACCAGTGCAATGAGGTATTCAAGATAGCAAAGCAAATAAAGAAGACTAATCAAGATGTTGTAGGTGAGAAGTGTATACGTAATGATGAAGGTGTTTTGGCTAGCACAGAGGAGGAGAAAAGGGTAGCTTGGAAGAATTATTATCAGAGGTTGCTTAACACTGAGTTTGATTGGGATGAGGATAATTTGTCTGATGATGATGTTGTGGAAGGGCCAGCTATGCAGATCAAGACAGAATGGGTAGTGGAGGCTATTAGGAAATTGAAGATTGGCAAGGCTGCAGGAGTATCAGGTATTGTTGCAGAGATGGTAAAAGCATCTGGATATATTGGAGTTGATCTTATTACAAGTCTTGCTAATCAGATTATAAAGGATGGTGCTATTCCGAGTGAGTGGCAGTCAAGTGTAATAGTGAATTGTTTCAAGGGCAAGGGTGATGCATTAGAAAGAGGTAACTATAGAGGTTTGAAGTTGGTTGATCAAGTAATGAAAGTTATTGAAAGAGTGATTGATAAGTTACTTAGAGAAAGAATTGATATAGATAAGATGCAATTTGGTTTTGTTCCAGGGCGTGGTACTACAGATGCAATATTTTTACTCAGACAGCTTCAGGAAAAGTATTTAGGAAAGAGAAAGAATCTCTATTTTGCCTTTGTAGATTTAGAGAAAGCTTTTGATAGAGTGCCACGTAAAGTTATTTGGTGGGCTATGAGAAAATTAGGTGTGGATGAGTGGCTAGTTACAATGGTACAGTCTATGTACAGCAATGCTAGAAGTTGGTCAGGATTAAAGATTCACTAAGTGATGAATTTAGTGTAAATGTTGGTGTACATCAGGGTTCTGTACTTAGTCCTTTGTTGTTTGTTCTAGTCTTAAAAGCGCTGTCGATGGAGTTCAGAACAGGTTGTCCATGGGAGTTATTGTATGCAGATGATTTGGTTCTCATAACAGAGTCGATGGAAGAATTAGTTGAAAAGTTTGAGAAGTGGAAGAAAGGACTAGAAGAGAAAGGGCTAAGGGTGAACACAGCAAAGTCTAAAGTCATGATTAGTAGCATTGCAGCCAAGTGTGACCTTGTAGTTGGAAAGTGGCCTTGTGGAGTTTGCAGGAAAGGGGTTGGTAGTAACTCAATTTTTTGTCAGACTTGCAAGCATTGGGTACATAAGAAGTGCAGTAGTATTGGTGGAAGGTTAAGAGCTGACATTCAGTTTGTATGCAAGCGTTGCAAAGGTGAGATTATAGAGAATGAAGTATTTCCAGCTTTAATGATGTACAACAGTGGCTCGTTAGAGATAGTTGAGAACTTCTGTTACTTAGGTGATATGTTGGGCAGTGAAGGGGGTGTTGGAAGAAGTGTTACTTGCAGGATAGGTTCTGCTTGGAAAAAATTCAGAGAGTTACTGCCTTTGTTGACTAGCAAAGTCTTGTCAATTGAGGTAAAAGGTAGGTCGTATGAGGCCTGTGTAAGAAGTGTTATGTTGTACGGTAGTGGCCAGTGAAGCAGGATGATCTTGACCGTTTAGAAAGGAATGATATGAGAATGGTTAGGTGGATGTGTAACGCCAGTCTGAGAGACAGAAAGAGTTCAGATGAGCTAAGAAGCAGGCTAAGTATCCGTAGAATTAAAGATGTTATCCAGATAATAAGATTGAATTGGCTGGGGCACTTGGAAAGAATGGAGGGGGATAATTGGGTAAGAAAGTGTAGAGACTTGATAGTTCCTGGGGCAAAGCCCAGAGGCAGACCGAGAAAGACTTGGCAGGAGGTTATAAGGACAGACTTGATACAGAGGAAGTTGAGTTTAGATCTAACACAGTCTAGATCAGATTGGAAGAGGGTCATTAATATACCCCGTCCAACCCATGCTAGCATGGAAAACGGACGTTAAGCCGAGAATGAATGAATGAATGAAAAATAATAAGAAAGAACATTGATTTCCATGTAAGAAGAATTGATATTGCTCAGCCAGAAAAACTTTTTTTTGAATTGGGGGAGCAATTAATGGCTCAGGTAGTTTCTTATTTCTCAGAATAATCGCTCTCCCCTTATTGATAGGCTTGGGATTATAAACAACACGCATCACGATGAAAGTTGTCTACAAATGACAGTCATTAAATTAGGAGGTTGGAGGTGAAAGGGGGAAGCATTCAAAAAATGTTTGATCAAATATCTATCATTTTTTTATGTTTCTTAACTCCGCCATTTTTGAAACATGTCCCATGACTGCCCATTCATACTTATTTATGACCCCATGTCTAATAACAAACTCATAACACTATATTGCAAGTAAACTAGTTTGCATCCATCGCTTATAATATTACAAAGACTGTGTCCGTCTGTCTGTCAGTAACAGGCAAAGTGGATGTGTTCATTTTCCTTTGATGTGGCTGGAAAATTTTTCTTAGCAACAAAAAAGCTACGCTTGTTTTTATAATTTGCATATATCAGTAGAATTCAGGTTACTTTTCTTATAAAAACTTATTAAAAATGAAATATAAAAAGCATAGGTGTGTGAAAAAAAACTTTTTCTATTTCTCATTATCACCTACTATCACGACACATCAAGATGGATCGATAATAGATCCTTGATGAATCGCAAAAATTAATCTTCATTGTTTTTTATGCACATGTTATATACATCATGTATCGGAGTAATGTAAGGGAGTTTGCTTTTGTTACGCCCTCCATTTGTTAACAACCTTTTTCCAGTACTGTATCTGTAAACAATCTTTTGTTCAGTGTAAAATACAGTATGCTCATGTTTTGTACTGCTAGTTGAATATTTTTCAAACTGTAAACTTGGGTAGCACATAACCCCTATTATAATTTATTTTGATTTTTTGTGCTCCCAACTTGTTAATTTTTGTTAATTTACATATACTTATATATTTTAAGGAACAGCCATAATATGAAATAAAAGTAACACACTAAAAAAAATCAACAAAAAAAATGGCACACTGGTTTCATAGAAATCCTTTAAAATCATCAAAGACAAACAGTTTTGATGCACTGAAGTTAATAGCAAAGACAGCTCCAGCTGCAAAGTTATGTGGGTGAGTATAAAATTGTTTTAGTTAAATTTTTCCTAAATTTAATATTATATACTAACTTGTTGCTATATAATGCTATGTCACTAACTTCATTGAATATGCATATACATATATCCCAAAATGGAATAATATTGTTTTAAAATTGTGTTGCATTGGAGACTTTTAAAAACGGTACTTTCTCTATATCAAAATTGATAAAGATGTGTTTCAAATATATACACTACCAAATATTTTAACTTTTAATGAAATTTTTTTAATTAATATGAATAAGTACAGTATTTGCAAATACCGTAAAAAAATCTAAACAGATACTATATAGCAAACTCGAGATATAAGAAAGCGTATATTTTCAAATAAAATTGGTAAGGACGCTGTAAAATTTTATTGATTTTGATCTGTTTTTTTTTTAGTGAGTTACGTGTAGAACGAGCCAAAGTTCTTCAGCAACTTTCAGATCCACGAAACAGCTTAGAAACTGTTGAAAAAGATGTGAACAATTATATGTCCCTTCTCCTGGGGCTTTGTGAAGATGTTGCTCCACAAACTACTGCTGAAGGACAAGTTTCAGGAGAAGCTAAGCTTCGTAAAGTTGAAGTTTTCAAATGGACTCATACAATCTGTGGAAATACTGCAACGTATGTTAGACCTTAATTGATTTTGTTACTTCTTTCTACAGCAGTAATCAACCAGAGTATGTATTCTATAACATGAAAAATTTGTTATAGAGCTTTACCTGATGCCTACTATGATTTCATTTCCATCTTAACAGAGTTGGCCATGTGGTTTTTAAAGCGTGCTTCTTATATTGCTTCTAATGAAAGGTAAGTATTAAAAACAAAATGAATAATAGGGTACATAAAACACTTATTATCCACGTTAAGAATATTTTCTAAACTGTTAAATTATATAAAAGCATTTGTTTACTAAAAGTCAGGTAAACTTTCGTAGTAAATATTTATAATAACTTCTAATAACAAAATCTAGCTGTTGTTAGAAAGCATGACCAATAAGACCTGAAGAGGCTATCTTGGGTAAATAATTTCAATAATGTCTTATTTGTCTGGTGGGTAGCTAAAAACCTCAAAATAAATATATTTAGGATGTGTAAGCCAAGGTAAAACCAACGTATGGAAGTATATAAAAACTAAAGGATTTGGGAAAAAGATGTGGAAAGAGCTGTGAAATAGACAATATGTGCACACCTGGATGCAAAACGTGAAGCGTGTGAACAATAGGGCCTAAGTGAAAATAAAAATATGCAATTCCAGTTTTGTCGAGAAAGGCGTTGTATAGGCATTTATTGTTTCTGATGATTTGTGTTCACCAGCTATGCAGGGTGAGTGAATATTGTCCCCATATTTAGTCTTTCAGAAGATGATGCAAAGGAGGTGTTTAAAAGTCTGCGTCAAGCAGCTGGAATCTTTATGCAGGCAAAGGTACAGTGTATATAAAGTATTATTAAGACAGGATTTCGATACCTTGGTTTTTCTTCAGTCCCTCTAAAAGATGAAAAAATAAAGAAAGTAAATAAATAAACCTAAATTTTTGAAAATAGAATATGTATTTTTATACATACATGCTTTTGTTTAAATACGTAAATTTTGATTTTAGAGATGCAATTTCTCCCAAAGCCTAATTTTTCAGAGATATTTATGTATTGAAACTTGAACTGAGTATCATTCAACCTATTTGTCAACTTCACTAATTATTATAATAATTATAATATTTTGTGATAACACAGTGAGAAATATAATTTTAGAATTTTTTAAAATTTTAACCATTGTGTTCTTGCGATTGTAGAATTTATGTGAAAGCAAACTGGGTAGTGGTTTGGTAGAAAAGCACAGTGATACTGATCCGCGCGTTTTAGATGCATATCATTTACAATCCTTAGCTGAAGCTCAAGAAGGTGTGTAAAAAAACAGTCCCTATGCTTTTTAGTATGTATATAACATTTCAAATGATCCAGTTTAGTATGTGTATTAACATTTCAAACGATCCAGTTTAGTATGTGTATTAACATTTCAAATGTTCCAGTTCAGTATGTGTATTAACATTCAAATGATCCAGTTTTACAGGAAAGTAGCTTAGCTGTACTAATTATTGGGCATACTAATTTTCGCACATTAACGCAAAGTTTGTTAGTTTTTCGAAATTTAGTACGTAAATTAGGCTCAAAAATTAATATGCTCTTTTTTTGACAAATCCGAAGTAAGTTTTTTCTTGCTTTTTTTTCGTTTTGCTGTAAAAAGGAGCAATAAACAGAATAACCAAAGCAAAACAAACGTGATAACTTTTCTTGCCGCGTTTTTTTTTTTTTTTTTGCAATCAGACAATTGTACGCATCTAATCTATATTTTGTCTAAAGCTCTAAATTTTATTATTTTTATCCTTCTTATTATTTATAAGTAAATTCAATCTTGCGCAAAAGTAATACGCGCGAAATGGATTAACATTGGCAAGAAAATGGCAAAAAAATTATAAAAATTTGATAGTTACTTTTCTTTTTATCGTAAAAGGTATTTCACTATTAAATATGAGTAGTCTCGTTTGTATAGTTTCGCTTTGTCGTGTTAGAAGATGTTCTTTTTATTAGACCCAATATGAAAAAACACTGAGGATGAGAATCATTCAAATATTAGGAACATCTTTAGAAAATATCTAGCCTAAAATTATTACCATAACTTGCACGAAACAACATGCCTTTAAACCTACATGAAAGTGGTAAAGCTTCCCTCTGACCTTCCTAAGAAACTTATATAATTAAATAAAGCGCTGGAGCAAGTTATTTGTAAAAAAAAATTAGGACTTGTTAAGATTTAAAAAAAAAAAATGGAAAAGGTTTTGACACAAACAACAGAATTAATTCAGGGAGTGTCTAATTATTACAAGGAAGTAAGAAAGTGTCTAATTATTACAAGGAAGTGTCTAATCATTACAAGAAAGTGTCTAATTATTACAAGGAAGGGTCTAATCATTACAAGAAAGTGTCTAATTATTACAAGGAAGGGTCTAATCATTACAAGAAAGTGTCTAATTATTACAAGGAAGTGTCTAATCATTACAAGGAAGGGTCTAATTATTACAAGGAAGTGTCTAATCATTACAAGAAAGTGTCTAATTATTACAAGGAAGGGTCTAATCATTACAAGGAAGGGTCTAATTATTACAAGGAAGGGTCTAACTATTACAAGGAAGTGTCTAATCATTACAAGAAAGTGTCTAATTATTACAAGGAAGTGTCTAATCATTACAAGGAAAGGTCTAATTATTGCAAGGAAGTGTATAATCATTGCAAGAAAGTGTCTAATTATTATAAGAAAGGGTCTAATCATTGCAAGAAAGTGTCTAATTATTACAAGGAAGTGTCTAATCATTACAAGGAAGGGTCTAACTATTACAAGGAAGTGTCTAATCATTACAGGAAAGTGTCTAATTATTACAAGGAAGTGTCTAATCATTACAAGGAAAGGTCTAATTATTACAAGGAAGTGTATAATCATTACAAGAAAGTGTCTAATTATTATAAGAAAGGGTCTAATCATTGCAAGAAAGTGTCTAATTATTACAAGGAAGTGTCTAATCATTACAAGGAAGGGTCTAACTATTACAAGGAAGTGTCTAATCATTACAAGAAAGTGTCTAATTATTACAAGGAAGTATCTAATCATTACAAGGAAGGGTCTAATTATTACAAGGAAGTGTATAATCATTACAAGAAAGTGTCTAATTATTATAAGAAAGGGTCAAATCATTACAAGAAAGTGTCTAATTATTACAAGGAAGTGTCTAATCATTACAAGGAAGGGTCTAATTATTACAAGGAAGTGTCTAATCATTACAAGAAAGTGTCTAATTATTACAAGGAAGGGTCTAATTATTACAAGGAAGGGTCTAATTATTACGTACAGGTCTGTGTGCGATATGTGAGAGTTTATTTTGTTTTAGTGACTGTTGCAAGAGCAGTGGAGTTGAAACACAAGCCTACTGTCATTACTGCAGTAGCACTTGGCACAAGCGATTTGTTTCGAAAAGCAGGTATGTTACAGTGAGTTTTCTATCAATGAAAAAGTTTGTTACAGAAGCATCATGAGAATTGAGAAGATGGAGAAAATATTTACCTTGAGGGAATTAATTTTTTCGAATTTCGCGAGTTGTTATAATAAATTCGCAAATATTAGTTCCCGCGAAAAAATATTGGAAATTTCCGGTTTTTTCTGGGTTTTTTTCGAAAAACGAAATACAATAACTTCTTCTGATTAACCTAGCGATTCAACTTCAGCAAAAAACAACACAAATTGAAATAAAAATGCATCCAAATTCTTTTTTTGCGACTTCGCGAAATTTAATTCTCGCGATATATCAGAACGTGCTAATTTCACGAAAAATAGCTTTCTTAAAAATTTATTCCCTTAAAGGTATCTGAAAAGTTTATGAATCTTTGTGTGCTAATATTGTAAAAAAATATGTTACAACCGAAATTTTTTTCAATTTAGACGAATCCTTGAGAAGCGTAGAACAGACTAAAGTTGGGAAATGGAGAAAATATCTTCAAATAAAAAAAAATATATATTTGGCCTATGTAGGTGTCATTGTAGATTTTGTAAAAAGTTTTGATAATTTGTATCGTGCCTGAAATGTTACCATTTTAACATAGGCACATAGTTTTAAAGGAGAAACCGTACATGAAATGTTACCATTTTAACATAGGCACATAGTTTTAAAGGAGAAACCGTACATAAAATGTTACCATTTTAACATAGGCACATAGTTTTAAAGGAGAAACCTTATTAACTGAGGATCAATGTGGAACTGCTATTAAATCGTTACAAGAAGCTGATAAATGTGAGTTTAGTTTTTACTACTTCGTAAACTATTGTGTCTATGCTGTTATTTTGTTCCGATGATTTCTAACGATTCATATTTTTTTCATCACGTTTTTATACTTCTAATAAATAAATAATTGTCAGTATCAACTCTTCGAATTTAATGCAAGTGAAACTTCTTCAAAAGTTCCCCCTCGTCCCTTAAAAACTCCTTTAAATTTTGCCTTGTTAAATTTTGCATTCTCCGCAAGGTCTCAAGAAATTCCTCCGCAACATATAAACACCTGTGATTGGCTAATAATGTATCTGTTTTAGGCTACGTCATGGCAGGCATGTTATGTAAGGAATACAAAGCAGCAAAAGGAGCTGGTAGTTCTGCCCGACCAGATGAGCATCAATTTTTCTTAAGATTGGGTCCAATAGTACGGCAACGATTAGAGAAAGCCACACACGAGAATGGATTCATGTAAGTTGTGATTCGTTCGTTTATAATTGTGCACGAAATGTAGGTAGATGTAGCTCTGTACTTTATTCTTATATAACCATAAGATTAACGCGACAACGTACCTCTTTCCCAGTCCTCCTTATCTGATGTTCTGACGTCAGAAAAAATACAAAATGACCTGGGGATGAGGATGCTCCAACTAATGCTTTTTTGTTCTAGTTTACATTCGATTAAAACTAGCGTCGAATACTTTTGCTAGCAGCAAACTTAAATATTATCTATTTTACATGTTGCAGATATCACCAAAAAGTACCAGCCGAAGTTCCCGAATTGGAATCGACAGAAGTCGGAATTGCTTCACCTATTGAGTTTTCAATTCCTACCGTTAGTCCAAGATGGAAACCCGAAATTCTGGCTGCATTTGACACAGGAAAATCAAAAGCTCAAGTAAGTAAAATTTCAAGTTGAAGTTTTTTATTTCTAATATCAAGGGGCCTTACATTGTGTCCTTTGATTCCAATACTTATCTTGTTGTGGAGAATGTCAAAAAAAGCTTCAGTAAGTCTGCTTTTGAGTACTTCAAGGTGTAAAAAAAGTAAAACTTATAGATAGCATTATTAGTAGGAAATACACTTATCCTTAATCGAAACTTTTGTTTTCATTTTACGAGAATTGGAGTTTTACAATGTGATCTGTAAACATTTTAGAATTTTGTGAATTTTGAACACAATTTTTGGAAAAGTTAAAAACTTGAATCGGAAATACCGGTTGTTAATCGGAAATGCCGGTCGTTAATCGGAAATATCGTGTAATTTTAAATATAAGCAAATTGCACGTGGAAAATTGGAATTGTTTTGTTGTCCTATGTTCGTCTTAGTTAAAAAAAAGTAAACAAAATAAAAATGTCGGAGTTGACAAAGTAGAATATTGTTGACTGACTATTCAATCGACGAAGTGCGGAAACGAAGACAAGCCAGTTTTTATTCTAATTTTTAATCTTATTCTTTCTTTAAAGATGACAGGAAAAAGCGACGAAGAAAAACTGGAACCTGTTAAAGAAATACCTGATCCTAACGAGAAGGGAAACTCGCGCGAGACAGGCTGTGTTATATGTTAACCGACTGGACTTACCGTAACTGGATTGTGTCCAACGTGGTTTTCTTCTTGTAAACAAACTTATATCTTTTACTCCAATTTTTTTTCTCTTTTATGAGAACGTGAAAGAACATGAATTTCAACTTATTTAATGGTGAGCAAAAAAGCAAACTGCTTTGAGAACAGACTGCATTACAGTTTCATAATTATTATTTTTTTATTTTTATACACGTACGAATAAGGATAAAGTATTGTGATGCCACTGTGCATCTTAGGGGAACACATTAGTGCAGGATTTTTTTCACGAGCTGATTTAGTTATCATTATTTATTTTCCTGAATGGTTATTTTCAGAGTTCTTGGATTTTATAGCTGTCTTATTCATCGTATTTTCATCTAAATGGAATGGTTTATAAAATAGTTTTTAGTGAGAATCCTGAAGCGATATAGAATGAAATGATTTAGATGGAGTGTTTCTTAATAATGAGTATAGTATATAAAATATAAAAAAAGAGATAATTTTTTCGTGTAGATTTATTTTCGCGGAATAGTCTTCTAAAAACTTTTTGCGATGATTTCTTTAAAAAAGAAGCCACAATCGGGAAAATTTGTCCTGCAGCTATAACTTGTCTCCTTAAGGTAGCAGTAAAGTTAAAAATGTTGGAAGTGTTAAAGGGAACAAATTTTATGGAACAGCCTAAATCTTTATACGATAAGTGTAAAAGTCTAAAAAACAAATTTCTGTTTCTCGTAAGTTTTCGATACAAATCAAGTCAAGTCAAATCAAGTTGTTGCAATATGTTAATGCGGACAGAAAACTTCACTGCAAAAAAGAACATCTATAAACTCAATCATTTTGGTACACAAATGACACGTGTTTAGATAAGCTATATGTTCGACCTTGGAGGAAGAAAGGTTCGACTTTACTTTCCAAAGATCATCATTAGTGTCATCTGTTTATCAAACTGTTCAAGTTTCTTAAATATTTTATTTAGAAACATCTATTGTAATTTGTATATACATATCAATATTTCATTTGCATTCGGTGAAAGTCTTCTCGTTAAAAACAATACCATCTTCTGTATATTGTAAATATGTCTGTTGGCTATGTGTATTATTTCTTACTGCGTGTTCAGTTACATGTCGGGTATAAACAAGTCTACGAGTCAAATTGAATTACTGCTGGAAGGCAAGATTTCTGAATACAGGATTAATAATTCGTATGTTTTGCCATGTGTTACAAATCAAGAAGTGTATCTTCTGATGTATTATAGCAGTACTATTAGAGACTTATCAGACTTCTGGTTCACCTTAGTATACCCAATGTTACACCCACAAACAAATAAAAAGAAAAATTAAGACATGGGGATTTAAAGTCGTGTCGTACATCCATGGTGCAACCTATAGCTCGTTCCCAGCGCCTGTTGTTTCTTTTATTAGGACGCATCGCCATCGAGGTTGGTGTCTGTGATGTGATAGAAAGCGTTTCGTACATTAACCACACTAGCAGTAACTCGTGACAGCATAACATGAGTAATTCCAACCAACGCAACATCATGATGCCGAAAGAATGGAAAGTTCTATTCGCATGCGTCCTCTAGGATTTACCGTTTTTACCATATTGCACACCAAGTAATAGGCCTTACAACCTTTACTAACTCCACAATCTTTTCAACTTAGCCGGGATATTAAATAGTAAATAAAATGTAGGATCCTCATACGATCCTGAGCTAAAATATTGGGACTAGTATTCTTTACCAAACTTGCAACTTTCAATACTTATAGGCTCTTTACCCTTCCCTCTGTTTCGAAATACCGTTGCAAGAACACTGAAGACTCTACAGGAAAGAAAGGGTGAGTAATCTTTTTAAGGACCAACCAATAGATTTGCATGCAAAACTAAAGAAATGATTATTTGTTTTTTTTTACCTGCTTAGCTATACGTTGAACTTTCAGTGTCCGCGATATTTATTTTCCAAAACCGCATTATTTTTGTAATCCGATAACCCGGAGAACTTTATGTCCCGTTGGATTGTTTACCACAACGTGAAGTAATGATGAACCGAAAACCAACTTTTGAAGAGGTATACATTTTATACGCTCTAGGGAGTACTAGAGAGTGACTGTTGCAAGAGTACTCTCAGGTGCTTAATACAAGGGGGGGGGTCTTAATAGCTGGGGGGGGGGGGGGCGGATTTTTTTTTGAGAACCAAAAAGCGGGGGGGGGGGGGGGTTATTAAACAGGGGCTCAGAATTTTTTGTGCACAATGTAGTGGCTTCCTTTCAAATCATACTCGCTCACACGACAAAAATATGTGATACAAAGGCAGTGCGTATCAATAAATAAATGTATTGCCAGCTTGCGTCAATGATGGTAAATACCAGCAAACACAGAATGTATGAACGTTTAAAACAAAAAATAACTTCCTCAAAAAAAAATTTCGACCATCAGGAGCTTATTCATTGCACGAAATTAATAAGCGGGGGGGGGGTCTTAAGGTGTGGGTGGGTGGGCAAAAAATCTGGAAATTAATAAGCGTCTCCCCCCCCCCCCCCCCCCCTTGTATTAAGCACCCGAGAGTAGTGGAGTTGAAACACAAGCCTACTGTCATAACTGCAGTAGCACTTTGCACAAGTAATTTGTTTCAAAAAGCAGGCATGCTTCATAATTTTCCTATGAGTGAAAACAGTCCACTTTGATAGGGAACTTGAAACGTCATTTGTTTTTATAAAGTTTTGAAAATACCCCCGAAAGGTCAAAGGTTCTCAGTTATGTGTGATAGAAATATTTTCTTTAATGATAAAGTTGTGATCGCTTCAGAAGATACATATTCATCTCACCTTTAAACAGATACATCTGTTAAGTACCAGTAATGAGCAAATTCCAAGGAACTATGTATTAGCTAATTATGAAAAGCACAAGTTGGTATGAATATGGTTTTCAAGTCTTATAACAAAATGTCATTTTTGAATAAACAAATCTTAGAAACTTTTTAGAATTTAAAGAAAATACCAACTGTTTAACATGGCTATTTCGAAATTTAAAGTTTCTTTTACATTATTATTATTCCGAATATTTATACAGGATATAGCCACTTCAGTGTTGGAAACACTGTTTTTAACGTGGGTCCTGTGTTCTGAATGTATACATTAGGTATACACCGGCATTGCCTACCCAATTTCCCTCACATGGCATGGGTTGACCCGTAGCTGTGATGAAGACACTTGCTAAACATACCCACGCTGTGGATCAAACCACGGACCTTGTGATTACAAAGCAAATTCCGTAACCACAAGGCCACACGCCACGCTACATATAAAAAAGGTGAATGTCGTATTCATAATTTTATGGCCACTGCTGTGAAATGAATGTGACATAAATTATTAATGAAAACTAGTAAAAAAACTTAACAAGAAATGAGTACCAAAAGTAAAACATTTGGAAAATTACAGGAATATCCTCTTCTTAAGAACGAACTTTTTCATGTATCAAAAAATTCATTGAGAATTGGTGGGTATTAATAAATTTTGCGAATTTAACTAAAAAACCGCAAAATTTAGTACCCGTGAAATTAAATACATACAAGAAGCCCTGCGGCTTTAAGATTTCCGTCATTAGCCTGAAAGATTTTGAAATTTAAAGTAGACATTGTAAACGGAGAATTATGGGGTAAACAAATCACGAGTATCACAATTCTCAACTATTTTTGTAACTAACCTGCAATGTTAAAATACAACTCAATAAATAAAAAATAAAATTTTACATAGCTATATATAAAGTATTCTAAAATAACAGTTAAAACTTTAACTGGATATTTTTAAAAGTGATCAGGAAAATTCTGGAAATTCCAGAATACAAATCTTGCCATGTAGAAACTTGACGATTCGAATATAATAACTTCTGAACGAGCTCAATTTGAATGATGAAGTAGTTCATTGTTTATTAATTCAGCAATAAATACATATTAGCATTTGAATATTTCAGTATTTAGGCCTTCAAAATTTACTCTCTTGTTGAACATTTTTTGAAAATGCTTATGGTGCATGGTTTGATAACAGCTGATCTGAAAAAGAAAGTACGTTTTAAAAATAAGAAACAAGAATACAATTTTACCATAAACTGCATTAAAACCAGGTTGTTTAAATATTGTCTCTTTAACCTCTCTTTGCCTCTTTGATTTAAAAAGGGAATTTAATACAAAGATACAAATCCATGCGATGTGATGCACAGGTATATTATATATATAAATATGTATATAAATTTAATCAGGCCGGCTTTTGATATCTTTGTTAAACAAGTAACATATTAAGCAGGCGATGCATGATTTTGAAACCTGTGGACAAAACAGGATTTATTTTGTTGAAATCGATTTATTGAATTTAACTGATTGTCTATTATTCTTTTTTGATTTGAATTCTCAAATTTGAATTCTCAAATTTGAATTTCTTTCGGGGAGTCGGATTAGTTGCAAGTTTTCATTTTGAGGAAACTGATTGGTCATTGTTTTGTATGACAAATTGACAAATTGAATTCAACAAGTTGAAACATAAAAGGGTACACACACAATAAATTTGCGGATTTGAAAAATAGATGGTCCTTTTCGTGAGATTTTTAAAAATCAAGTCATTTCTAAGAAATCTTAGAAAAATATTTTGTGATACTTTGGGTGAGTTCAAGAAAGATTTTCAAGCAAATTAGGCACAAGGAGAACTAATAATTAGCCAGTAACAGAATAGTTAGCCGTTTTCAATGGCGCCATAGCTTGGTGGTTATAACTCTGGCACTTTGTGCGGGAGAACGGGGTTCGATTCCCCTTGGTGGTAATTCAATATTGGTGAGTGAATGCTACCATAGCCCCGGGTTAACCCAAGCCATGTGAGAGAAATTGGGGAGATGACACACTATGTGGGCTGTTGGATGCTACAGGGTAGAGCGGGGACCCTAATTGGATCTGCATAGCTCAAAATGAGCATTAAATACTCTAGGACTCCCTATCTAAGCTATGGCCTTTCCTGGAAATAATAGACAGGATTTGTAAGGCTAGCCATATAAAATATACAGACATTCTATTTATCTATGCAGAATAATTATATATACGGTGCGTACAGTATAATTAGCCGCTTATACAGCTACTTATACGATATATATCTTTTTGAGTACCGGTAATCGGGGAGTTACAAATTCAGTAAGTTGGGGAGTTACGGAAGGGGAGTTAAGTCTACCATTTTAATTTTTGTAAAATTCTCCGTCGCCGAAACTCCGGAAAAATATCTCAAAAACGAAAAGCGCAGCATACAAACTCGACTTACAGAATCTCAGATTTTTCTCATAAATATTTAGTTGGTTCTAACTGACCGCTTTCTCAGGGGTTCGCTTTTATTTCAATAGCTTTTCAATCATTAAATTTCTTTGTTTTTCATTGGGACAGCGGCGTCATTTCTCACTGGCCACTTTCACAAGGGTCCGCATTTCGTTTCTAATGATCTTTTAAGATTCTTTTTCTTTGTTTTCCACCCAACCTAGCAGCGGTTATTGCGGGTGTCCGGTTTCTACAGCCACCTAGGGGCAGTTTCTGTCCCAAACTTTTTGAATTTTATAGTTATTTGTTTTAAAAAAAAAACTGGTGCATAAAGGGCTATTGCACAAAGATAAGGAACAGATTTCTATCACCACTGCATTTCGGGTAGGAAAATGAAATACAAAACAATTTGCATTTCCCACGTTTTTCCTCTTTTGCTTCAACTTTCTGACTAGAGATGTCGTTCATTGATTTAACGAAAGAAACACAAACGCCCTCCTCAAAGGTACGTGATTTTATTAACTCAATTGAAGCATATAAAACTTCTAATTACAATACTTTTAAATCCTATAATTTCTACAGAATACTGTTATAACCATATCGGATGATGATACCAACTCTCCTGACAAAAAGAAAAGTAAAATGACGATGTAAGTTGCGTGCATTTCAATCACATTTCCGAGTTTGCTTCACGAAAGTAAACAAATTATTCTTTATAGTATTAGATTGGATTCAACATCACCAGTTCGTAGAAAAATATTTGACCATAACACGTTTAAATCCGAAAACCTGAAAAACGAAAGGTACATGATATTATATAAGAAATACGAATTAGAATCAGTGTTGTAAACGTTTTTTATAAGATTAGATAGGATGTTAAGTTTTCAGCATTTATGCTTTTCAGCCAGTGTTTTGTAGGAATTCATTTTATAAGAATCGTCAAGGCTAAACTTTTAAAAATTTAAGAATAATTAACGTTTTTTATAAAATACAATAATTATATACAAAGTCCTTATAACATTCTTTCATAACTATTTAGCCTTGATGATAGTATTATTGAAATTGCTGAAAAATCTTATGAAGTCAATTCCACAAATCCAGTCACATGGTAAGCTAATATTATTTTTTTGAAAGGTAGACAACAAAAAAGCTGTTGTGTAATGAACAATTAAAAAAATAAACATTTTTATCCTACCATGTTATTTTAGGAAAAACGAATCATGGATAGTCAATCCAGTGATGACTTCAGTGATGACTTCAATGACGAAATTCTTTTGACGGACTTGCTGCACAATCAAGTAAAACCAGCTCAACCTAAAGACACAAATAGGAATTGATACATCACCTGCACATCACAAGCAGAGCATACTTAGGTATGTATTGTGGAGATTTTATTTAATTATTTATTTCAAATGCAATTTTTTTTTTGAAAAAAAAAGAGTGTGATGGAAGTGCTCTATTTACACTTTACTTTCTACTTTCAAAACAGATTTATATATTTCATTTAGGGGGTCAATGGATTCCTACATGAAAGGAACCAAAGTTTACCTCCCGATCGACGGTTGGTCTGACATATCAATCCAACATGTAGACAAAGTGCCCTATGACATCGATGGAAAGCAGGTGTATCAATTAAAGTATGATCCTGAAAATAGAATGGCATCTTCTCTAGATGGTCGACAATGGCAGAAATATTATGAATCTAGAAGAAAAGATTTTGATGGATTAAGGCGGCTGGCAAAATGTAAAGGAAGCAGAAAATGTGTCAATGACCAATGCAGCTACCTAAGGGAGTTTGGGGAGAGAAATCGTCACCATTTTAAAAGAAATAAGTGCAACCACTGCAAAATTACAGGAGAATTCATATTGTGTGATGCAAGGAAAGTGTGGGAATTTTCATATGATGTAGTCACCATATATCACCATGGATACCATTCATGTGTGTGCAAGCCACAAGTTCAAAAGAAAGTTTGTGACAACATCATTAAACTTTTCAGGATGATCCAAAAATGAAACCATGCCAACTTGCCAGCAGAACTTTGTGTAAAGCGATAGATGAAGGAAAATGGGACAAACTAGACGAGATATCTGGCAATCTAATTGATGTACAGCACACAACAAACTTGAAAAAAAAAGCACTGAAGGAACTGCAACCTCATGGACATTCTTTAGGTAAAAATACTTTTTAATGAACTTTAGTATATTTATAATAAGAAAAATGAAAACTTTATTTTCTACATATTCTAATTTTTTCTACATCATCTAATTTGCATTTTTACAATATTTTAGAAGCTGTTTCTATCTTGAAAATATCTACCTCCAAAAGGGACAAGTTCCTAATTTACAAACTGAATGACAGAAAATATAATGGCGAGCCTACATATAACAGCAAAAAATGACATCAAAGTGAGTAACATTGTCAAACACAATGATACAAAAATAGTTGTCACAATAAAAAGCAAAAAGACTTACCAAGTAACAAAGGAATAAACGACATGTCTTCTGGAGCACTTACTCGACTTCCATCGAAATACTGCCAAGTTGTGACTTCCCGTTTGCACTTGCCAACGAAAACGATGTGCGCAAGCATATTGTTTGGATTTTATTGCATTACTGTAAATGCCCAACAAGTAACAAAATAATCCATCAGCGTGGGTACACAAGACAGGAGCTGGTTATGCTTTTCACAAGTTTATCATGTCCAATTCCAGATTCCATCAAATACACCAATGCAAATCGTTGTATAGTCGAGACAGCCAAAACACCATCATGTATTGGTGACGATTTCCAAAAT
Source organism: Hydractinia echinata (assembly GCA_030067915.1). Taxonomy (NCBI): domain Eukaryota; kingdom Metazoa; phylum Cnidaria; class Hydrozoa; order Anthoathecata; family Hydractiniidae; genus Hydractinia; species Hydractinia echinata. The sequence continues at coordinate 857,655 of JASGCC010000058.1, forward strand.
ATATTTTCAAAACATCCTGATAAGAACAAAGAACAAGTTTGGACCATAACTCGCTTTGTAAAACAGAAGGGTAAATCTCCAAAATGCAAGAAATGCAGCAACATTATTCTGTTAGGTCAATTGCATGTCGTCACAAAAGGTTTATACATTCCGTTTGGAAAGGAATTTGCTGTATCATCACAATTTAGATTTTGTCCTGATAAAGACTGCTTAAATTTTATTCCTACACGAACAAATATTGAGAAATGTGGTGAATTGAAACTTGACCCAGCTATTGAACTAGATGACTCAGAAATTGCATTATGCATGGCTACAGGAAAGTACAATGGGTAGAACATAGAACTTTGATCATTCTTTTAGCTAGTAGCTATAAGCTAGCTCTAGCTAGCTACCTATTTTCTTGTGTTGTATTTTTGGTTGATATTTTTTGGACTGTAAAAATTATATGCAGCTAAATAAATTACGTTATCGAAACTTACCTTGTATAGAAATCTTTTCTTCCAATTTTTAAAGTCTTTAAAGTCAAAAGCAATGTCTTAAAATTAAAAGACTTTATGAGCGAGCTTCTCTGCTTCTCCTCCTACCATACCGGGGAAGCTTTAGGAAATGAGGTCGCGTGCTTTGAAACAATCTTTTGCTTTGTTTTGCGGCCCCTTACCCGAGGTTTGCCCTAAGGGGCTGGAACTTTTGTAGACAGTTTGGAGCATAAAAACGAGGCAATATGCAACTATGATATATCAGTATTGATTGTGATAATTACAGAAAAGAAATAATATTTTTTATCTATAATAATCTTTTGTAAATTATTGGCTCAGCGCGGTTTGCTACAGGGCGCAGGCCCGAGTATTTGCGAATAGCTGATACGGTAAAATAATGACCTGAAGTTTTCGCCGGACATGTAAATCGGTTTACCGTAGAAATTTGTAACTCCCTAACTTCCCAACTCGCAACTTCCTAACTTCCCGGTTTTGTAACTCGAACATTTCCTAGACTCTATCTTTTTACTTAAATTTTCACTTTTCTTCGTTATCGATCTTGTTCTGCCCGGATAATAAACGCTGCCCTGATTAAGTACGGCAGCTTGCCCCGGTTAAGAACAGGGCAGAAAATACATAATCAGGGCAACATAATCAGGGCCGGCTTATTACTCAAAAAATATTATTTGGCACTTATAAAAGGAACATAATCAGGGCAGGCCAGTTTATATACGACAGTCTAATATTATTTCTCTCTTATTATAGAACGCACATAATCGGGGAAGGCCGGCTTATGTATGACAGTCAAATATTATTCGAGACTTTTAGAACAAATATAATCGGGGCCGACCGCTTTTATATCATTCGTCATCACTTCTGACAAGCAAATAGCCCTGGTGGCAAAGTTGTTGTTGTTCTCAAATGAAACGAAATTTCGTGGCAAATACTAAATTTTGGGATTCGCAAGTTTAATAACTTTTCACCAAACTTAATTCCCGCAAAAAGAATAATTTAGGTTCCGTGAAATTTAGTTACTTCAAAGTATATTATGTTGAAATGTATTTACTACAAGAGTAGTTTATACTAAGAATTACGTGGAGACTTTTTTCTTTCGCCATGTCTAGTTTTTAGGGGTGGTCTATCTTCCAGAGAATGTTTAATTCACAAAAGTTCGAAGAAAATGCCAATCACAGCCTGCCTGGCCAGCCATTTATATCAGCGTTCATAATCCGGTCACCACGACATAACCAATGCAAAAAAAAACACAATCCGACCATGCGTACATAATCCGGCTGTCCCGGTTGTAAACAGGCCATTTTCGCAATCTGGGCAGAACAATCTCCCCATAGCCATCTATATTTATATAGATCAACATAAAGTTGTGCTTCAATCAAAACCAAGAAAAAGAACAAGAAACAATTTTGCAAAAAAGTTATAATTTTACTGTAGCTAGCAGTACATATGTCGTATATATATATTATTAAACAACAAAACTATTCTGATTTCAAGAAAAAACATGGAAAAGACGCAGTTAGCTGTAAAGAACACAAAGAAGCTTTTAACGGCTAATTATACTAGGCGTAGCATCTAATTATCCATCGGCTAACTATATATTGTTACAGGTTAATTATCAGTTCACCGACTGCTCAGTGCAAGCAACAATAACCTTTTGCCACGTTTCGACAACTTTTCTGCAAAAAATATAAATAAAATCCTGTGCGAATATATATATCTTTTTATCTGATAGAAGTAGTCCCACAAAGTGTCATTTGGAAGTTATTTTTAGCCCCCTTTTTTCCCATAAGAACAGGAGTTGGGTGTCCAGTCATGGAAGAACTACGCAAGGCAGGATAAAAGTTTTTTGTTGCTTGCTCTTTAAGAAAAAAAGGCACTCTAATCAAAGCACTATTTTGTGTAGCTAGCTCCATAGCTAGCTAGCAAGTAAGTAATTTCATGACTATTAAAGGGGTAATGTCAGCACCAAAAATTGAGATAGCTAGCTAGCCAGCACACCTTTCTCACTTAGCTATATATAAAATAATTCTTACCTGATAAAATACACGAATTTAAAAAATAGTGCTTAGCTCCCCATCAATAAAGCTACTACGACCAAACCAAAGAGACCAGCAAGGGGCGACCAACAAAATGCACTTTTAGTCATGGCCTCACACGGAATGTTCTGGCCACACGAAGAGTACACTCTCTGTTCAGATTGGTCATTTAATTGACAGAGATTAAAATAAAGCATCTTCATTGGCTTTCGAAAAAATGGAATTTTCCGAGCGTTTAGCCTGGACAAAAACTTAGCAGCGTCCGGGCTCTGTGCTGTCTCTCTCTATCTATCTATATATCTATCTTCCATCAGGCGATTTTAAAGATTCCGCCCCGCATAGCGGCGACGGAAATCAATAAACATATATCTATTCCTTTGTAATAACAAAGGAATATTGGTGGCTGAAGGCTACAAATATACGCTTTTCTGTTCAATTTTTGCCAGCATATGAAATTTATGATTTTTGCGCAGTTTGTGAAGCCTGTAAAGAGAAGAATAAGCCTTTGAAGCCGTAACAGTTTGGTTACAACTTACTAGAAAGGGATATCACGTGGATGTGTAAAAAAAACAGAATGACAATTTGAGGTATATTCTAAGTAACTCGTTTACATCATGTAAAAATTGTATTAAAAAAGCAAGCGTAAATACGACGACATTTTAAAGTTCAGCTTTTCTTTCGATTTTCACTAACTCCACTTCAAATATCAATGTTGCACCACCTGAAAGCAAAAGAAAGATACACGATTTTTTTCATAAGCATTTAGGATTTTGGTCAGATGCTTATTTTTAGACAATATCTAGACCTGAAGCTGATTTCTAATTTTGTTAAAGTGCGCGCGCTTCAACAAGAAAAATGAGCTTTCTTTGGATACTGAAAAACAAATATTAAAAAAGAACAGTTTTACTACTAGAAACTTTCGCGAATTTTGCTGTTTCAGACGTTTTTCGCAAAACTTTGACTCACATCACTGTAAAGTTTCCTAATTTTGTGGACAGGGTGTTATTAACAAAATTTAATCCCTGGGGAATTTTATCACTAGAAGTAGAGCCAATGAAAGTTGAAGTTCTTATGTATAAAACATACCTGGAATTTTCGGTGGAGCACCAGTATCACCATATCCTAGATCTGATGGAATCGAAAGTTTGCGCTTTTCCCCTTCGCACATGCTAAATTAAAATATGTCAGTCCTTTTATGATATGCCAAAATTAAATCAAAATTACCAGAAGCAGAGAACACGCGGAAAGTATTGGTTTCAGAGCAAGTTTTAAACTTACTTTAGTAATCCTTGATCCCAGCCTAAAACCAAAAAAATTATAAGCTTAAAAATAATTAGAATCTTTTAATTAATCCATCAGTTTTCGTACTTTAACTTACTTTTCCAGCTAATTCTAGAAACACATAGGCTTAATCGTTTTGTCATAACTCACATTTTTTGTTCCAACCAAAAAATAATGAGAAATTTTATCCAAGTACACAAATCTCTGAATAAAGGAATTTGTAGCAGGACTACAATAAAAATTTACCTTACCCTTAATGACTTGACCAGCTCCTAAAGTAAATGATAACGGTTCCCCTCTTGGGATACTGCTGTCAAATTCTGTCCCATCCTCAAGCTTTCCCTAAAATGTTTAATTTTCCTTTCATTGTATATCGACATTATTGCATTGCATCAACACAACACAACAGTTAGTTCTGCATAAAAAAGGTTCTAATTTCACAAGTTGAAAATTTTAAAAATGCACCAGGCAGATAAATTACCCTGGACGCAATTTTTCACACAATTACAGTGAAGTAAATTTTAGCAAATTGCAAATGTAAGAAAATGTTAAAACAACATCTGTTAGAATAATTATATACACCAGAAAAATTATTTGTAAAACTTTAATGATCTTATATTTAACAAGTTTGACCAAATATTTCGCTTTAGCATAATGTCCTACACTTCCTTCTCCTGGTAAAGCTTTTTTTTCTCCCATTCAAAATGTTAAGTACGTACATAAAAAAATAAGTTAAGGCTATTTTTAAGTCAAACATGACATATTAAGACTATTGTCAACATGGTCAAAAAGTTAATACTCTGTTGCTGGCACACTGTATCATTGCTAAATTTGCACACACTTCACCCAGGTTGATTGCGCTTAATATTTGCTAGTGTCATTTTTTTAGCTCTCCCACACAACGAAATAATCTAAGTCAGGTACCACAAAGGTGCTAAAATTGAGGGGAAATGATTATGCTGAAAATTGTTACGTTAAGAGCGTGGGTTTGACCACATAACATAAGATCTGAAGTCCCAGTCTGCAGTGAACAAACCTTGACTAGCTCAAAATGTTTAACTTAAAAATAGAAACAGATATGTAATCACTTCTGGCTGCGACTTTTGAAATTAGCCCATGATTGTAGTATGTGTCCCAATCATTTTAAAAGAAGTTAGTTTCTTTTACTTAAAGTATAAAATATCAACCAATCAATGATTCTAGTTTAATTGAACACATAACAACTTGATAATATATATACCCTAACTATTTGCTTTAATTAATGATATTCTGATTCAATCAAAGGCTTACTGTGTAATGCATTTTTAAAACATCTCCTTTCTTTGATCTTCTTGTACAATTTTCAATCTTTTTCTTCACACCAATTTGTAATTTCTTCTTATCAGCTATTGATGCATCAATAAAAATGATAACCAAAATTGCAAATGCAACTATAGAAGCTTTCATATTGCATATATATTTATTCTAAAAACAGAATTAGAGGGACTACAAAATAGGCTATTGATATTTGACTTTAGTGACTTACACAAAAGTCAGGCTAATGACAATCTAAATGTTTATGAGGAATGATGACAAAAACAACATCTTAAATCATCTCGGATTATATATTGGAAACCCAAATATAACTTAAACAACAGAAAAAACCTTCCAAATATTTAATATTCATATATAATTAATTAATATAACCACTTCCTTGCTTTTAAATAAAGTTTGTTGTTAAAGAAACCTACCAAATTACAAACACATACAAAATTAAGGTATATATATAAAGCCAGTTGATGCAACACCAATGACTTAATTACCTTCTCAAGGCTATTACAGTATATCATTTTTAACAGAGCCACAAGGGTTTCCACTTGCTCAAAATGCTTATCTATGAGAGCAAGTTGGGGAAATTTTTAAATAAATTCTGGATTTTAGTCCGATAACTCTTAATTTTCCTAAACTTACCCAAATTATTCCAGAAATAGGACTTTATTGAGTATATATTTATCAGGCAAATTGTATCAAATACTACAGTTTTGAGGGTTCTGCGCCAACAAACTTTAAGTATGTTTATGGAACTATTCTGTTTTTCTGCCATTATGATTTTTGTGTAAGTTATGTGCAATACTGATTGAGGATACAAAGCTTGATGTTCTGCTGATGTTAATAAACTAGGAAAGGCATGTTTTGCCCACATAGTCTTTGTTGGTAGAAGAAGAAAGTGCAGATACACCATTGGTGCTTTACTTTAAACAAAGCAGAGAATGATTTCTTAGTTTAAAAATGGATGCAGGCTTTTTTGTCCAGCAAAGTCAGCACCCTTGTAGACAGTTTTTTACGATTTCATAGATTTATTCTGTTTAGGAGAATCAGTAAATATTGTAGATAAAAATAGCTTCATAAAGCTGGAATCTCCTGCCAAAATCGAGAGAGTTGGCATATCTAAAACCACCTAAAACCTTGAGCTGGAGCTAGCAGACAAGCACTAGGCTAAGTGACACAATTTTTATAATTCATAATTAAGACAATTAATAGTTGTAAATAAAAGCCTAGTAAACAATGCTATAGACCTTTTTGAATGTTTACATTTTCCGCGGTCAAGCCCTTCTGGCTCTAACAACTGCGTGGCAGGCAGAAAGATGCGGAAGCTTGCTGAAGAAAGGTATTTTTCAGCCCATTTCTTTCTACGGAAATATTTTTGAGGCTTTAAACTATTATCGAGTGTAGATGGGTAACTTCTGACTGACATATATTCATATAAAGTCATAATGATACCTTTGTGCGAAGAAACAGACTAAAAAGGACCTCACTTCACCTAGCGCCCCCATCTTTTTGCCTGCCACACAATTGTTAAAGCCGAAAGGGCTTAGGCCACCATCAAAAATATGTTGTGTTCGCGTCCTGAAGACCCCGCAAAAATGAGTCGGTCGGGCGGTCGGGAATATTTTTTCCCGGGATTTTCAGATCGGAGCAAGCAAATTCGTTCCCAGGGCCGAAACAGTATAGCGCCACTCGACATCGTTTGTAGACCATTTTTCGCCGCCCTGTAAACTGTCAGTAGCCACAGGAGTGTCCTAAAGGAATTAATTTTTACGGAAATTAATTTTCGCGAGTTTTTTTCAATTTTGTATAAATTAGTTCTGGCGAAAAAAAAATTATTTTTGAAAAATATCTCGCGAAATTTTTTCCCGGTTGTTTTTCCGACTTACCGACTCGGGTTTTTATTACCAAATGTGAGTCGGTCGGAGGACGCGAACACAACATATTTTTGATGACGGCCTTACCGCGGAAAATGTAAACATTCAAAAAGGTCTATAAAAAGAACAGGACATTAGCAGCCAGTTCAGATAGACAAACACAATAACAACACCAATCTCCGACCAACTTGATGCGTCCTGACGCTTGCTTGCCATGCCATTTTGCTTTCAATGGAGGTTTGGTAATTACGGGTCAATTCAATAAAAATGCTTTTTAAGGACCTGTACCCTTTACCAGGGAACTTTGAATCTAAAAAACAAATTAATGGCCCACTTTAAACGACGAAAGTTATTGCGCGGGATATTAAAGGTAAAAAACACAAAAATCTAAATTAAAATATATTCTTTTTTTATTTATTATATTTCGTTTGAACATTATATGTCTTAAGAATAATATTGTCATTGTCATTGTCATTTCACGCTTTTTGTTGCAGGTTTTACATTCAACCATGTGCTTTAGCGTGATACCAAACCCATATAAAACTGCAGAACACATGTAGTGTTTCACTCTCATCTTTACACAACATCCATACATCCACGCTATGTATCCACGTTTAAAATTGTTTGGAAAGGAAACATTTGTCCATTCAGAAGACATTGTAAAAAGTGAGGTCAAAACCTGCTTTCATCAATAATTGACCCAAACCCTATGACCAGTTAAATAGTCCTTTGTACATGCTTTATACCTGAAAATGTTTTCCAATTTTGTTGAGTTTAGTTGTATTAGTCCTCGTGGGGTAGGTTGGAAGTCTTCATCACTATTCTAAGCTGGCATACTCTCTAAAATAAAAATGATAACCAAGCTCGTCCCCAAGGCATCTTGTATCTTTTCTAACATCGGATGCTCCTCGCGCCGTCCCGGTTATAAAAAAGAGACAACAGGCGCTGGGAACGAGGTTGACAACCTCGAACCCAGGGCCTCGCGAATTTGTTGTAAAACAAATAGGCTTGCGACGAAAGTAATTTTGATAGTAATTTGTAAAAGAATGCCTCCCTGAATAAGCAACTATTAGTCGTGGCCATTTTTAACAAACGCCCAAGCGGGCTCCAGGGCTTCTTTCATTTTTATGTATATGTTCCGACCCCAACACAGAAATCTAGGAAGCCCTTAGACGAGGTTTGTAAACCCGTCCACGCCGTTCGTGGTGAGAGGAAGTGATGGCTGGGTTTTGATTTGATTTGTTCAAGTTACCTAGCAAATGTATAAAAACCGAGTAATTTTCTTATTTTCGTTTGAACTCTCTCCACTGAACGATATTTTTTGTGAAAAAAAACAACTTATAAACGTCCAGGTACTAATTAGTAGGAAAACGGTACATACATCTCCATATTGTGAAGCAATGCTTTCAAAAGATTTTAAAATATTTATTTCCAAGCAATCCCAACCCTTGAGATCTTTCCCTTTATTTTTTTTTAGCATTTTATGCAACAATATTGCTGAACCCTCGACAGGCTTTTAACAATTAGATACTTTAAACGCCTTATCCTACAACCCCTACAAAAATATTGCATCTCTAGTACATCTGTTTACAATAGAACCATGATCGAACTGATAGCATTTATTGACTGTTTCAAGAGCAACCCTTGATCGATGCATCCTCGTCCCCGGGTTTGTTGCCTATGTCAAAGCCGCTACCGCTTACTTGACCGCCTCGATGTCAAAAAGACAAAATCCCCTGGAGACGAGGTTGTGATCGACGCATTATGGTTTAACTTTGTTAAGGATAGGTAAATTACAAGACATGGTTCTATTTACGTAGGTAGTTTCTTTTTTTAATTTTTTCTAGTTTGACTAGAATTTTACAAAGTATAGCATTAGTATTTCTGTTTATAAATATAACTTATACACAAATATATACATATAATTACTCTACAAATCTTTTCCTAAACGTTCAATCTCATCTACAACAAACTCCATATCTTCATACGTCACTGCCGGGTTTATGACCGTCATACGCCAAAAGTTGACGTGTTGTTTTAACGGCTGGTAACCAATCATCATGCTTCCGTTCCTGGTCATTCTTTCTTTTATGATTGGAGGAATGTTATGTTGCAATGCATCTCTTTCGGGACCATAAGGCATTGCTCTAATACTTGGCGGCACATAGTTGAAACAAATGTTGGTGCATTCAGGTTCTTGGATCAACTCAAACCCTTCTCTTTCGCGTATTCTTTTTGCTAAATATCGAGAATTGTCATAAGCACGATCGATTTGTTCTTCCATGCCTCGATTACCCTTCGCTTTCCACATCATCCATAATTTTAAAATGTCTACATTACGTCCGCATTGGATGGTTTTGTCTCCCTGATCCCATTCTCGGGAATTATACAATCGCTTATCTTTTTGAAAGAGATATGATGCACCTTGTACACTTTCACGATTGCATTTTGTAAGAATGTCTTTGTCACGTGTGAAGAGCATTGAGCATTGGAACAAACACCCCATAAGTTTGTGTGGATTCCATGTCATTGAGTTTGCTCTACATAAGAAGAAGTAATTTTATAGTCGGGGAAAATGTGAAAGGGGCCTGGACGAAGACATTGTTGCACCTAGGAAGGTGGGTCCTCCTAGGTTGCGCAAATTGTGAAAGGGAATACTTTTCCACAGCCTAAGTCATTTCATAACTGCTGTATGTCAAAATATCTCTCCTTTTTCTTTCTTTTCTCTATTTGAATTTTTGATTGATACACAATTCAAAATGTTTCTTACCTCTCAACACCCGCCAGCAGGTGTTTGTACGTTCGTGAAAGCAACGAGGCTCCTCCCCATGCCCCATCTACATGCAACCACATGTCATATTTTTCACAGACATCAGCTATGTCATTAATTGGATCAAAAACGCCTTTCACGGTTGTTCCAGCCGTAGCGCATACATAAAATGGTTTTTCGCCACGTGCAATGGCTGCCTCTATTTGGTCGATAAGGTCAGATACCATCATTTTACCACTAAATAAAAGAAATATAATATATAATATATCGAACTAAAAAAGAAGAAAATTTTTTTTAGGAAATCATCCTTCTGTTTCCTTTGTAAGAAGAAAGAAGCTTGTTTCAATCACAAATGGGTCCTATATTCTAACTTGACAATACTCACTTCTTATCGGTGGTAATTTTTTTTAGATTTTTTGTCCCGATGCCTAAAGTAGCAGCTGCTTTGTTGGTGGAATAATGAGCTTCTTCCGAAACAAAAGCAACTAATTTTGGACCTGCTTGTAGTCCTTCTTCTTTTAAGTCTGGAAAGTATCTAAAAAAAAAAAACAATCATTTAATATTTCTCTGCATAAGTTTCTTATGCTTCAAGTTAATAAATTTTGTTTGTTAACAGAAAACCTGCAGCCTTTCAAGCCACGACAAGACTTTGTAAGGGAAGTTTACAATTCATGTTTAACTCACTTGAAGCGAGCAATGCTCATTGCTTGCATGTTAGAAATAGATCCTCCTGGAAAAATTTGTCCATCTCCATCATGAAAACCAATATATTCTCTCATTTTGTCAAGTACGTACTTCTCCATCATAATGTAAACTGGTCCAACTTCATAGGTGAACCTAAGAAGTCAGAAAAAATGTTAACAATTTAAATAAAAAAAATTTACTCGAATTGTTAAGTTTTAACGTAAAAAACTCAACAATTCCTGGGTGTGCGGTTGATAAATAATAAAAAAAATAGATGTATGCTTACATCAAGGTGTTGGTGGTAGTGCTAATCCATTGTCCCATCAAACATGTCATATCGAGTCCAGAGAATAGTTGATTGTAAAATCGAGGATGACCTAGAACAGAAAATAGAAAAAAGTTTTTTAAAAAGTTAAAAAAGTATATTTTAAATTAAAATGTCAAACCTAAGTGAATGCTTCTAAGAAGCCTACTTATTTAGCCTACTCGAGCAACAGTCCTTAAATCCTTTTACGCCATATGGTGAATTTTTTTATAAATAGGCAACCTCGTTCCCCAAGGCATCTTTTCTTTTTTATCCGCCACGTAAGAACGGCTCGAGGGTCCAGAGACCCTGGGGACAAGGAAGATAACTAGGCAGGTTGTGACTAAAAGAGCATTTACGTTGAGTATTTAAAAAATAGCGCCACTAAAGAGCGGCGTATAGAAGGCTTGTTTACCTGTTTTTACAGAATGCTGGAGAATTTTATCAACTACGTTGAGCATGTGTTGCAGACTGGTGCCGTTGTCATTCAATGTGAAGTCAATTTCTTTTTGGAGGTCGTCAGGTGATACGTAGTTGATGACAGGGCTTTTCCTGTCGTTGGAAGCTTTGATGAAATCGCAGAGCTTCGAAACAATTCGTGCAATGACTTCCTCGGTAACCTTCTCATCTTTAGCGTAGGGAAAAAGGTCTGGAAACGAAATAAATTCATTATAATAAAGATAGATTATTTGCCGTAAGAAATTGATTTAAAACAACACCAAAGAAGGAGAGCTTAATATGCTCCCTTAAATACATATCATCATGCAATGATTATGTTGCTAGGATATTTTAAGTTGCCATGGTACCTTATATACCATTAGTGGTTAGAATATACAATTTGTTTCCGATAGAAAAATTTACTAGTATTATGAATCAGGGACGGCGACGCCGGAGGGGGCCAGGGGGCCATGGGCCCCCCCACTTTTTGCTAAGAAAAATAAAAAATCTAACTTTTATGCAAAACTGAAGAAACGAGAAAAGAAGGAGTGAGAAAGCATCGCAAATATAGCAATTTAGGGCCGTTTTAAGCCGTCTGAAACGCAAAATTTTCTTCGGCGCTTATATCTTATATCCAAAGATCTTAAAAATTTGCCTTGATTACCTTTGTATGTAAGATCTTTCAGCGATTTTTGATGATGGATTGTAGCCTGCTTTCTTATTTGTTTGGTCAACAAATCAGGAGCCGTAGATTTTTTAATGACAACATTTTCCTTTCCAGAATCTTTGATAATTCTTACTTTTCCATAGCCATTCCAGATTTCGGGATATTGTGTGATAATATCGATGGCCTGTTGAGTTGTGTTCGTCTGGTCTTTAAATGAGTCCATATTGACAAAATTTTCTTTCGCTAAAATTATTTGAATATGCAAGTTTGATAAATCTGTTTTTCATTCCACAATTACCTGTGTAAGCAAAAATTTAAATGCAATACAGAACTGGGTTGAACTTGTATTTATATATATTTTTAACAATAAAGTAATAATACTGGGAAACTTTGGACGCAGTATCCCTTAGGGATTGGAAAATAGTTTTGTCAGAACATCCTAGTAAAACAAGAATTAAGAAATCTGCATTCTAATTGGTTCATTTTTATGTTGCGAAAAAAACATTCTACGGGTTTCACTAAATTTTTACTCGGGAAGAATCTTGATTGCGAAACAAGAAAATAAGCCCTTTTGATAAAACCCTCCTTCCCGGAGATTAATTTTAACCTCAAGTTCTGGTTTTCCAAAAACATAATATATATTTAACACCAATTTGAACTTTAATTGGAAATGTACGAAAAAAACATACCAGACGTAAAAGTCTGCGATAAAGCACGCACGTTTTGTTTTTTTTTTGGAAAGAGGATGGAGTGGTAGAGGCAACAAAATTGTTAAGGAAAAATATCACAAAGTTTGGTTACATTTTTATTTTTTTCGTTTTTATATATAAGAGCTTAAAATTTTACTAAAAGAATCTATAATTTCTATTTTGAAAGATTTAAAAAAGGGAAAGAAATAAAAAGCTCAAAGGAGGAGTGTGTTGTTAGTTGACATATATTCACGTCATAAATAGTAAACAATTATGACAGAGTGACACTCAAACCATACGAGTTGTAAGTGATTGGGTGATCATAAATCATACTATATCTCTTGTGAGTTAAAAAAACAGTTGTTCATAAAATGTTCAAATATCGTATAGTTCACATGTGAATTAGCATCAATAATACAAATTCGGATAAAATCAGACAGTTTGGACAAGAGATTGATGCTTTAAATTTGGTTTTATTCGAACTGAAAACATTGTTTTACAAGAATCATTAGATTTGTGAAAAATTGATGTGATTGTTCTTGTGGCAAATTTTCAACATTTTCTTGCTTCTTAAAATTAAATAATGAAAAACGACAAAAGGTTGAGTGGGGGGCTGGTGATAGAAGGTAAAATCAGCTACGTGTGTTTTTGAAGGTGTCTTACATTAAAGGCTGTTTTCAAATTAATTCCATTTCTGTTGTTTTTTTCTCAAATTTCAATAGCTTTGTTTCTTGTAGAGGTGTTTCTTCTGAAAAAACACGTATTTTAGAAATAAATAAGAAAATTAAGAGAGATATGTGCGAAAAATGATAGCAAAATTTCTTCTAAAAATTATCTTTCTTTAAAAAAAATATGTAGTCGGCCCTGGGTAATTAGAAACGCCTATGCCGTTTACCGACCTAATGTACCATGTAAGGTTCTGATGTGTAAATCGTTTTTTAAGAAACCCGTTTATAAGAAACTAAGTGCTGAGAGGTCCAAAAACTATGACTACTAAAGTGTATTTATTTAAAAAAATTAAGGTACATTTGGGGTTCTTGAGCTTGTGCTTACCTGAACTAAGTATAAAAAACCTTAGAAGCCCTGGGGACGAGGTTTACTGCAAATTGCAGTTTTTTGTATTTTGCTTAGTTTAAGAATTTTTCTCTTGTTGAAAATATATACCTATTTTATTTGGATACATTAATAAAAAACATGTGAGTATATGGTACGCTAAAAGTGTATCCCTTTCAGCAAAATCAGCGCTATACAAAAAGTACTTCTCGTCCAAAATTGTACATTTTACCTTCACTAAAAAAACCATATTTCTTCAGTGAAAATTGAAATAATGACTTGAAACTTGGTATGGTATGTTTTTAGACTCATTTGATGAAATTGCGCCAAAAATAAATTTCCACTATTATCATACTTCTTGAGTTCCTGATTTCAGTTTTTAGGGACTCCAAACGATTTTTGACAGTATATCAATTTTGACAAAGATGCATGTGCAAAAAACATTAAGAAAAATGCTCATAATTGACGTGAGTCAGGTAGGATCTAAATAGAATGTGTGTCACGTCTATTTGCTAATATTTGCAACGCGTGAAACTATAATTTCATGAGATATCATTCGCTATCTCACAAAAGGCCCCTTTACCAAAAAAAAAATACTCCATGATAACCGCCATAAAACTTTGTTGCAGTCACCAAATTTCAATTCAAACGGGTTAATTTTTAACATACAGTCGCGTGTTAAACAGCCGGCAGGTTAATTTTACCCGCCCTCCTCGTCCCCAGGGTTTGTTGCCATGTCAAAGCCGCTAGCGTTTCTCGATGTCAAAAAGGCAAAAGCCCCTTGGGACGAGGTTGTTTTACCCGCCCCAGCATGAATATCGGGTTATGAAATGTAACATCTCGGAAATAATTTAATGTGTGGCCTTTATAATAATGTAACTGGACCATTTGGAGTTTTGTCTTTAGCAGCTAATCACTGTGATATATTATCTAGGTGGTAAACGTGCCAAAAAACTTGAAAAACAACATTGCAATCAATTTATCTCCACGGCCGTTTTAGTATTCGTAACTGCTTTAAGCCGGGGGATCTTTTCACCCAAATCTTGCCCCTCTCCCCCCCCCCCCCTTTGGCCCTACACTCGTCTCCCCCTCTTCACCATATACCCCGCCAAGAATAGGGTTAAAGATCTATATATAACTTCAGTGAAACTTAAAAAATTGACTTGAAACTTGGTATGATACCTTTTTCAGACCGGTTTGATAAGATTAAATTAAAAATATCCAAACATATAGTTTCCAGAATTTAGCCAAAACAAAGATATATGTGCCAAAAAAACATGCGTCTGATGAAGCCCTTGTTTCTTAGGTCATCCCTTTACCCACACAACATCCTTTCTCTACATACGATACTTCGAATCCTCCACTGGAGAGTAGGGACACCCAATCAAAAAATAAGTCGCCTGTTACCTTGTCAAACTGAAGGGTTGAGTGTTAAAGCCAAATAGGTTTTCTTGTTTTTATTAAAATTTTTAAACAACTCGTGCTTTTACGGTCATTTGCTTAGTTTCTTATAAAAAAGCGTGTACTAAAACAGTACATCAAATACACGATACATGCATGCTTTTAACACATGATGCTATGTTGTCGTTAAAAAAAGTTATAATAACAACGGCAAATTATTTTGTAAGAATTACGAGTAATTTGCCGCGTCAGTAAACAGGGTGTGTAGTATTATTAACAAAGATTAAGAAAGAATTCGTCATGCAACCATATTTGATCACTCTCTAGCTATATATGTGTTTTATGGTTCACAGTATTTTTACTTAACATATTTATTTGATCAAATTGATTAGAGTTGTCAAGTCGTTCATTGGTGACAAATTTCCGACAAATAAGAAACCGCAATTAAAAAAATCAAACAAAACATTAAGTGGGTAGGTAGATTGACGCCACGCTGAACTTTGTACATTGCCAGTGGAAAAACTCCACGTAAATGTTATTGCACAACTCAAGTAGATATAACTTTCCTTTAGAAAAAGAGAAAAATTTAAAAATAATTTGTTTTTTTTAGACTAAACATACCACAAGTTTTGAGTTTTAATCTGAAAAAAAGAAAACCCAGGGTTTTTTTTATAAGAGTTATTTTTATAAGAAACCTAGACTTAAAAAGTCTAAATTTAAGAATATCTAAGAATCATACTTAGGCTGGCTCGATTCATGCACAAGGCTTATTTTAATGCTTAAAATCTCCTTATTTTAATAAAATCTCGAGAAGTGGTTTTAAAGCCTATATGATCAGAGATTGTGCAAAAAAGAAACGTTAAGTCAAGCTCCTTGGTTCTTAAAGTACCTGTGAGAATAAAAAATCAAACGCCAATTTAAAAGTTTTTATTTAAAGTTGGATAACCCTATATTTAGAAGCATGAATTTATTATGAAGCTTGGTTAGTGATTACAAAAATTGTACTTTGACACCCTCCTCCTCTGCACCGTTACTACTCAAAAATATGATTTTTTTTTAAAAAAACACAAAAAAGTATATTGTTTCCTTTTCTCCTTAAAAAGCTATACGTTGATGCACCGAACTTGCTGTTTTTTTACTATTTAACAACAGTATAGAAAGTGTTTTAACGACAAATTATTTGGATATGATTTTCATTGGCGACATTCGTAGGAAATAGTAACGAAAGGAAAGAGAAATTTGCGATGTTTAGAACAACATTAATCCCCCAGATGCGAATGCTTAAAAACACTTTCAGCCGTATTTTACTTGGTATGCTGTTGTAATAAATTTGAAAACAATTTTGTAAATTTGAATGCGTTTTCCGGCATTCTAGAGGTGATAATTTTTAAAACCTTTCCTCGGTCAAAACCATTGTTTTTCCTCGCGAGACACTAACCTTAAGCCCCTTCCCCCCAAAAAAATAAAAAAATAAAAAAAATAAAAATCAAGATTTTACTATGCCCATCTTGTCGTCGCGCTATAAAAAAGAGACAACAGAGGCTTGAAAACTTGGTTCACAAACTTGTATTTTTGTTTGAAGTGAAAATAACCTCGTCCCTAGAGCTCTTCTGCGCTCTGTGGCGCCGTAGTTTAGTGGTTATCACTCTCGTACTTTGTGCGGGAGACCGGGGTTCGATTCCCCTTGGCGGCGATTCAATATGGGCAATTGAATATTACCATGGGTTAACCCAAGCCATGTGAGGAAAATTGGGTAGATGGCACACTGGTGTGGGCCGTTGGATGTGGCAGGGAGTTGTCTGGCAGAGCGCTGACCCTAATTGAGTTTGCGTAGCTCAACGAGAGCGTTAAATACTCCAGGACTCCCCATCAAAGCCATGGCCCCTCCTGGAAATAATAGACAGGGTATATCCCTCGATATTTGTGAGGCTAGCCATGTAAAATATACACATCTATCATCTATCTAAATAGTTTTATTTCGAGTATACAATACGTAATCCTATGACTCACCTTAAAGTGGTTAGTTGGGGCATAGGTGATATTGGAATCTTCACATCCAGCGCGAGATGTTAATACGCGTCCTGTTGTAAAGGCGGGAGGATTTCTTATTTTCATGTCAATCTGATGTCATCCACTGACGTTTTTTTATTAATGACGTCATATATTTGGCCATCATTTACATCCTCCCCCCCAGGGTTTGTTGCCTATGTCAAAGCCGCTAGCGCTTACCTGACGGTTTTTTCCGCCAGGCAGGCCTCAATGTCAAAAAGGCAAAAGCCCCTAGGGACGAGGTTGCATCATTTAGCTATACTACGACAACAATCAGATCAACTTTAAAAATTGTACCAGCTTTCCTGTACTGAAAATCTTACTTTTAATGTAGGGAATAGTCTTTCCATGTAAGTTAGGATTGATAATATATTTACTTTTCGAGCAAGTATATTTTTTATAAGCTACGGTTTGCTCGAATACTAAAAAAGTTATAAACTCGAAATGAGAAAAAGGAAACAGGCGAGGAAGGAGGAACAATATAATGCGCAGTAAGCTAAAAATTTAGGGAAAAACTTTTTTCTGTTATAGGTTCTACTTTAGCCTGAATTTGACTAATTTTTCGCTTTTTGATATTTGAGACGACGCTTTCTTAAGCGTAGCGCAGTTCAATATCATGAAGCGAAGAAAAAAATGTCGCTTATCTCAAGTTTTCGATCATTCAAGGTGTTTTCTTATTCAAGTTATCAGGAATCTACTATAGTTGTTATTGTAGTGCAAGATTTAGAAAATTTCTGCTCTTCCTCTTTTTTTATTTTGTAATTCGTAGCTCTTCAAGACCACTGAACCCATATCGGACCTAACCGTAGCTCTTGATAAATTATTCTTGAAAGAAGGCCTTCTTATCTTATCAGGATTAATTAGGTTAATTATTATTACATAAGCGCGCAGCCAGGGCAAACGAAAATCTCCAAATCTCAAATTCGAACCTGAAAACACGGAAAACGGATGAAATGTTTCGTTTATTCTTGAAAAATCAGCTACTTAGGAATTTTCTTTGTATTTTTTAAAATGTGTATGCCGTTCCGCTTGCTGATAAACGTATGCGTTTATAATAAATTCACGATTTTCTATTATAAGTTGCACAGAGTAGAAGGGCTCTGCACCCTCTACCCCTATTCTAAAAAAAAATCTTTTTTCTTGATTACACTGTCTTGTCTAGTATAATTTTTCGCTTGCGAACATGTGATCTGTTCCCGCTCCCGCAATCGCCCCTTTGATGAGCACGCGTTTCGTTCTATCGTTCGGCAAAATATTAACATACGTGGCTGATATGATGCGACTATATGCGCTAAACAGGGCGGTAAGAGCTGCGAAGTAAAAAATTAAATCCATTTTGTTTTGATATTGTGAAACACCAGACGAAAATGTCGACCTACCAAGAATTTATTCATGAAAATGAAGATAGGGATGGTATACGATTTAGTTGGAATGTTTGGCCATCAAGTCGTCTTGAAGCTACTCGAATGGTATATTAGTTATACTTTTTTTTGCTTTGATTAATTTTAACAGTCAAAACGTCCCGTCACTGTCTTGCTAGTCTTGGAAGTGATTTGAGCACCAAAAATAGGGCCGGTCAGCGAGTAAACGCTAAAAAATTTTTAATCTTACTAATTCTTAGATGAAAAGTGCCAGCCATCCAACAAGAGGAGAGTGCCAACCAGGTCGCCATACTTTTTGTGTGTGAAGTGAAGAGAGTTTCTAAATTTTGCCAAAATAATTTCAAAATAATTTTCTCAGAATTTGATCTGTAATTTTTGAGAATTGAGTGTCAAACTGTTACGAAAGCATCCACGCTTTTTAGAGGACGTATTCCCCTTGGCGGTGCGATTCAAATATGGGCAATTGAATATTCACGGCTGTTTCGAAGCGGACAAAATGTTACGAAAAAATAATTCGAATTACCCTCTCAGTTAAAACAGGATATCTCAAGAACGAAATAAAATTTTTATATTCTGTAAAAAGAATAATAATCTCAGATAAATTGTCCATATTATTAAAAGAAAAAATTTTTTGGACACCTGTCCGAAATTGGTATATTTAGGCCAAAATGTCTAAAAATGACTTAAAAATTATCATTTAGATGAATGTCTTCCACAATATCTCTGGAATAAAGTTAAGGAAACATGTTTTTTATGGTCCACAGGTTAGGTTAAATATCTGGAATGAAAATTACTTAATTTTTTTACTGTCCGAAATTGTCCAAAGGGTTATTTTTGGGCCAAATGTGAGACCTATGTGAAAAACGGCCTTTAGAGCCTCAATGTATGCTTAAAGTTCGTTTATTAACTGAATAAAAAACATTACTTTGGATTCTAAGGTCATTGAAGATGATGTAGATGACATATTAGTCTGTCCGAAATTGTCCAAAGGGTTAATTTTGGGCCAAATGTGAGAAATTATGTGAAAAACGGCCTTTAGAGCCTGAATGTATGCTAAAATTCGTTTATTAACTGAATAAAAAACATTACTTTGGATTCTGAGGCCATTAAAGATGATGTAGATGTAATATTTAACTGTCCGAAATTGTCCAAAGGGTCACTTTTGGTCCTAAGGGTTTTCGGGCCAAATATGTGACATCATACATTAAATAAAACGTCATTCAGAGTCTATGGTTTCAACATTCTAGTTTATCATGCTAGTAGAAAATATCTCAAGTTGTGCATAAATAGTTTATTTATTATATACATTAAATATATACAAAGCAATCATTTTGTGTTTCTTTATAAATTGTATAAAATAGCACCCAATCTTGTGATAAAGCCAAGATTAGCTAGCTAGCTAGCCATAAACATCTTTGATTTCAACAATTTCATCTTGAGAAAGCCCACCAAAGTCTTAACTAAATAAAGAAGTATTAAGTGACTTAGCTACAAAACACGATGCAAAATGCAAAACTGTAGGACCAAAAAATAGCTACTCTTTACAGAAAAATACAAAACAGAAGAAAAAAGATTAAAAAAGATAACAATTAGCCACGTTTGAAGTTTTACAAGCTATAAAACAATTTCTTAAAATCAAGGGTGATCTTGTAGCAAAAAAATAAAATCCCTGCAAAATAAAGTAGTTTACTGTTTTGTCCCTTACCTCGTGCTCTGCCAAACTTTAGCTAGCTTCAAAATTGCTAAGACACCGTTGTCTCGCTTATTCCAACATTTTCGAAAAATCCCGGTTTCGGACTAGGATTCCCGGGTCGAGCAATCAAGTCAAAAGTAAACACCGGGTTGCCGTAATTTTGCTGGGAAAAACCATACCTAACAAAACATTAAATGGCATTGCTATGAATCTCTTAGAAGTTTAGATACTTATTTAATTAGACAGAAAAGGGATCACACTAATCAAATTCCCGAGCACCACTTTGGAAACTTTTTCTCCTCTTTTTTAGCGCCTGAAGAAGACTTTAACTTAAAATTTAAGTAGTTTATAGTTTGTGAGACGAACGGTGCACGGTACTGGCCGATAGAACCTTGTTTCCAGGGCCCCCATAGCAATTGTCAAGTCCGTAGCTAGTAGCGCGGCGTTGCCACGAGGTTGGAAAGATGGTATACTTTCACCAAAAATAATGTTTTTTTTAATTTTGTGTGTTTTGTTCGACGAAATAACTCGAAATTCATAACACACATGTATAACATATTTATATATTTAAAAAGGAGAAAAGTAGATCGTTTTAATACTTTTTATTTCAGTAAAATTAAAACAATACAAAAAAAGTTTCAATAACTTAAAAAATGATAAAAATACAAAATTTCAAAAAAAATTGTGGAAGCCATTTTAATTTTGTCCGCGGTTTGACCGTAGCAAAACAGCCGTGTATTAAAGCCCGCCGGGGTTAACCCAAGCCATGTGAGTGAAATTGGGGAGATGGTGCACTGTGTTGGCTGTCAGATGTCGCAGGGAGTTGTCTGGTAGCTCAAAGAAAGCATTAAATACTCCAGGACTCCCCATCAAAGCCATGGCCTCTCCTGGAAATAATAGACAGGGTATATCCCTCGATAATTGTGAGGCTAGCCATGTAAAATATGCACATCTATCTATCTATCTATTCTTGCAGACGTTGTCACGTTAGTGTTGTGTTTTTTGTATTGGGTACAGACAAGTTCGTATATAAATATTAGAACATATGTTGATGTTTTTTAGCATTCTTTTCAGTTGTTTTAAAATCAGAAAATTTTTATGAAGAATAAGTTGAAGCGTCAGTCTTAAGTTCCTAAATTTGAAATCCCAATAATATCATGACAGCAAATATTTAATATAGCTAGCGTATACCGTCCTAATTACGTGGTTATCTAAACAAACAGCTCTAGCAACGATCTGGCAACTCTGCTCACCACATAACTTCATAGTTTTGACTTTTAGCCATCCCTAAAAACAACTTTGCAAAAATGCCAGGGGAACAAGACGGGCGTTTGCACAGGGCCGAGCAAAAATTGACCGTCAAAAAAGTCCTACAGTACCGCCTGAACGTAACTTTACATGTCGTGAGTTTTACGACCTCATGTCTACATAAAGAACCTTCACATATATTTTGTTTACACACAAACTTAATTGCATTCTATTGTTATCTTCATGCGCGAGTCATAACAATAAGATTTGATGAATCCTTTTGTTGTCACATGTAACATGCATGTTATTGTTTAAAAGTGTTAAAGATCGCGAAGGCTATGGAAATATATTATTTTAGAAATATGAGCGAACATAACACGTTAAAGTTAAATCATTATGTGTATTGATTTTGTGTTTTTGTTAAATCATGTTCATGTGAAAAGTCATTGCTACCTGTTTTGTTTTTTCAATTTGAAAACATTTTCGATACCCGTTTCGATAAATTGCGCATTGCTACGGGAACACTGTTTGTACTCACTTGCCTCAATTTTTGTGCATGCGGTTGAAAATAGTAGTTTCTTTTAGTCAAATTTAAATTCATTAAAAATCGATAATTATTTTGCTGTGTTATAAAGTCAAGAGTATCGAGAAACAATATGTAGAAAGCATTTTACTCTGCGCGAGAAAAAATTAAACGCGAAGGCCATTGAATTTGAATTTTTTTAACAACAAAACTAATTAAAGTAACGCGATTTTTAAAAAAAACACAAGCTCTTTTAAAAAACAACAAATCCAATGGTCTTAATATTGAAATAAAAAAATACTGCTACTTTTTAAAACTTTTAGCAATATTGCCTTATCATCGAAGCATATTTTTTAACATGCAAAACTTTTAAAATTCTTCTTATAAAAAGCAACGTTTAACAACGCAAACGGAAAAACCCTATGTTTAGGACTTTTTCCTTCGCAAAAAGATTTCAAAAACAAATTAAATTTCAATACCGAAGAATGAAAAAATCTAAAAATCTAACTTTTGACATTCTTGATAGATCAAAACACTCAACATTTTGTTTTTGCGATGCGATCTAAAAAAGCATTTCTATCATCGCTTTTCCTTCTTAAACTTTTAAAATGCGATCTAAAAAAGCACTTCTATCGCCGCTTTTTGTTCTTAAAACTTTTAAAATGCGATCTAAAAAAGCTTTTCTATCGGCGTTCTTCGTTCTTAAATTTTTAAAACGCGATCTAAAAAAGCATTTCATTCGCTGCTTTTCGTTCTTAGGTCGAGCATCTGGACATTACAACAATGTTTTTATTTCGTTTGTTTCCATTTCCCAGAGGCCAATTGTAATTTTTGTCGAAACGCAACTTTTATAAGAAAATTGTTTGCGCGATTTTTTAAGAGTTACATATATTTTATGTGCGAAATGTAACATTTAGCTTTGAGTGAAAAGAAATAGAATTGCACGCACGCTTTCGTAAAACACGAGCATCAGAGAAAACATAACATTTATAAACGAATGGTTTAACATTGCCGTTCGTGAGTAAAAACAATATATGCTTAAATCTTTGTTAAATTATATTTTCTTTCGTTGATCTCTTGACGACTATAGCCATTAAATACCACAATGGGACACACGCAGTTCACATGAGCTAATTAAATTTTGTGAACAAGACATGAACTCTATTGTTTTCAACATGCAAAAATACCTCATGTATTTAACAATAGGTTAACAATAACAACAAAAGTTCTTACGCTACCGAAAGCTCATGCGAAGGTGATAACTATCGCGTACATGTAAAGTTACATTCAGGCGGTACTGTATTTCCGTGATTTGCTTCTTAATTCTGTGATGTCTTTTTTCCAATGCGAGATCCACTGGAATTATTTCTAAAGTCTATTTTATGATTGAAATGGTTGCAATACTTTGTGACTTGTCTCATATGGAGCTAGTAGCTGCTTGAAACATTGGCATGTACTTTTTCTCAAAAAACAGATGTGACATTAGGAAATTTAATGACGCGAATTACCAAAGGGTTTCTGTGGAGGAGAGCACACGTGGTAATAAAAAATTTTTCTTTAAAATATTCTCCAGCCTGTCTAGTTTCATAATAATATAGGTTGTTTCGTATTTAATGAATGATTTCAAAGATAACAATAGATTAAAATGTCATACCCCCAATGCGCATAAATTTTCTCATGTGTGATCTACCCCAGCGCAGTTTGGGCTGTCTGTTCCGTAAAATGCACAAGTTTCAGTGCTGATGAAAATGGTAATATGGTATATCATGGACGTAAGGCCCAGGATATCATGCCATAGCCAGCCATTGTTATCAGTGAAAAGAGAAAGTTACAGAGAAAGGTGAAATCACGGAATTAAGACGTTTATGGAATTTGGTCAGTATATATACCCTATATAGCTAGTTTGTTTCATAAACAATTAATTGATAAATCACCTTTATCATCTCCTTAAATATTCTCAATTTATTTTGAAAAATATGAGAATCTCCTCAAATCTCCTTCATAGTTTTATGAAAATACTGTCATTTTCTTGAAAATGATCTCCTCAAGTTTTCACTCTAAAAAGGAAATGGCAACTCTGTTAACTACAGTTAATTGGAAAAAGTTAATATGCATCACAAAAATGTGATAATTTTTTAAGAAATCTTAAATTTGTAAATACTTCACCTCTAGTTATTTTGTTATCAAATCTTATCCAGAAGCATTCCAACACTTGATAATGTTATTTAAATCCATACTGCATTCTACACTAAATACTCAATATGACTCTAACAATATGTCTGAAAAAAAATTAAGAAGGATAATAAATGCAGAGTTTGGTTACGTAGTTTGTTAAGATTTTGTCCTGAAATCTTTGTTTATCAAAGTTGTGTATCACAACAAGTTTTTTTTGGTATTTTGACCAACTCAGCTTTTGAAGAACAAGCAAACATAGCATCTCTGAAGATTTAGCAAGCTAGAACAATGAAAAATTAATTATGAGCTAATAGTAAAAATTTGAAACAACAAACAACATTGACTCCATTGTGCGCTGCGTAAAATTGAAAATATGTTTTTATATCTAGTCGAATAATGTGGCATAATTAGAGTACATAGCCTGATTTGACGTTTTCCCTGTCTGTAAAAGACAGGGGAAGTAATTTGTAGTTTAAGCCATACACAATTCTAAATAATTAAATATATACCAAAATTTGCATTTATGGTTTGTCCAAAAATCAACATGTTTTTATTTATTTTACTAAGCTTATTGTACATTTTCATTTAGGTTGTACCTGTAAGCTGTTTGTACACACCATTGAAAGAGAGGCCAGACTTACCACCAATTATGTATGATCCTGTTGTCTGCTCAAGAGGAAATTGCCGTGCTGTACTCAATCCATTATGGTAAATTTGTTTTTACTGACATTTCAAAATTTTATAAAGAATGTTCTTAAATTTTGTTCATAATGTTATAAAAAAGTACAGGGCATGTAATTTTTTTAACTGATTAACTGCTTATTTCATATTTCTTAGCCAAGTAGACTTCAATGGTAAAGCCTGGATTTGCAACTTTTGTTTCCAACGAAATGCTGTAGGTGTTTTCACAATTATATATATATACAATAAAATAAGTTTATACATAAAATTTTAAATATTAATATCTTTATTTGCTTACAATTTAGTTCCCTCCACATTATGCTGGTATCACTGAACAGCATCAACCAGCTGAAATTATTCCACAGTTTTCAACGATAGAGTATACTTTACAAGTGAGTGATGTTTTTGTAGCTTTTAAAGAGTCTAGACTCTAGATTTTTTTAAACCAATAGAATTTATACTAAAGATTGAACATTTCTGTGCCTTTGACTTCTAATTGTATATATCTATTAAGGTATGTGGAACTTTCTCAAAAAATTGAGATTTTAATTTACACACAAGGTTCCTGTTTTCATAAAAGGATGTTCATTTTACGCTGCAAAGAAATTTACGAACATTTACCATCTTCAACTTTCTTCTTAGCACAATCTGTGATTTTTGTATTTATTCTGAATATTATACAAATAATAATTTTCATATGTTAGATCTATTGAATGCAGGAGTGAAATAAACTGTCCAAACACATCAAAAGTAAAATTTCATTTATGTCTTGAAGACGAGAGTGAAATAAGGCCTGCCTAAACTTTTACGTGGTGTGTTATGTGCAAACGGACATTTCTTAAGAGACCGAAGTGAGTTTACACTTGCAGGAATTTCACATTGTCATGAAAAAAATATGTGTAAGCAACCCCTTAGGAAATTAATTTAATAATAACTTGTTGTAGTCTTTAATAAAGTTAGGAAGCTTGTAAGCAGATCATGCCCAAGTTATTTTAAAAAAAAACATAGTTCCTATATAATTTTTTTTTGCAGAAGCAAACAACTGGTCCATTGATCTACTTGTTGGTTATTGACACGTGTCTTGATGATGAAGATTTAAATGCTTTAAAAGAATCACTACAGATGTCACTCAGCTTGCTCCCACCTAATGCTTTGATTGGGTTGATAACTTTTGGACGTATGGTGAATGTTCACGAGCTGGGCTGTGAGGGAATCTCCAAAAGTTATGTGTTCAGAGGAAACAAAGAGATTTCTGCAAAGCAACTTCAGGTTTGTGTACAACTACTTCCTTTTGATGGTTTAATTTACTGTTTTAGCAGTGTTCTTCATTTTTTGTAATATTGGTACAAGTTTTAAATGTTTTCATTTTTTAAAGCCATAGCTATGTTTTGAAATTATTTCTGACCTATTATATATATAGTTTGTTTTCAGTAAAAATTTTATGCTGCAGTAAAGTATTGAAAGCTTGTAGGTGTTTACGTTGACTATATACTGGTATAAATAAAATCAATATAACGGAGAATTCGAAACTTATGGAGCCATATCGCCGTTATATCTTTATAATTATAATAGCCATCGACCTTCCACAGGGATAACAACTTTTTTTTTTCTATAATTTCTTAGGACATGCTTGGATTGGGAGGGCAACGAAGACAGCAGCCACAACAACAAAGAGGACCAGTAGGCCCTAACCAACCAGCTGAAATTCAAAACAGGTCAGTTGAACAATAATGCATAGAATGTATATTTTACTCTACCAAAATTGTCCAATGCAATACTTTCTATTTAAAATGTATATATGTTCTGTTTACCAGATTTTTGCAACCTGTGCACAAATGTGATATGGATTTAACAGATTTACTTGGTGAGTTGCAAGCTGATCCATGGCCTGTTGCTGCGGATAAAAGACCACTTCGTTCATCTGGCACTGCTCTAAATATCGCTGTCAGCTTACTTGAGGTATATAGTGTATATTCTGTAACTCTGTAGCTATATTTATTTCATCTCTAAATACTGTATTTATATTTATATCTCGAATTATTTTAGTGTTGTTATCCGAACACTGGTGCAAGAATTATGGTTTTCCTTGGTGGACCATGCACCCAAGTATGTCATTGATACTGTTGCATCTTTGCAACATTGTTTTGGAAGCAAGCATTTTACCCTATTTAATGAACTGGCTTTTCTTTAGGGACCTGGTATGGTTATTGATCACGAGTTGAAGAATGTCATTCGTTCACATCACGACATTGAAACTGATAACACCCCATACATGAAGAAAGCAACTCGAGTAAGTAAAATCTAGAACGGTTTCCTTTCTATGTTAACAGGATCATTTTCCATTGTTTTGTCACAGAACTTACTTTGAATGATACCTTTTGTCTTTACAGTATTATGAAACATTGGCCCAACGTGCTTCAAACAATGGCCATACTATTGATATGTTTGTCTGCAACCTCGACCAAATTGGTCTCCAAGAAATGAGATCGTGCGTTAACAATACTGGGTACGTATATAAAACAAACCAACATGTGTTGTTTTGTTTTTAAAAATTTAATTAGACATAAAAGTATGGGATTATTTCTTATTTCATCTAATGCAAACTGATAAAACTCACCGCATTTATATTAATGAGCTGTAACACTCTTTTCCGCAGAGGTTACATGTTCATGGGAGACGCTTTTGATACTGCCCTGTTCAAGCAGTCGTTTCAACGTGTTTTCTCTAAAGATGGTAAAGATGAATTCAAGGCTGCTTATGGTGCAAGTATTGAAGTGAAGACTTCAAAAGAATTAAAAGTGTCCGGTTGTATTGGAAATTGTACATCGTTGGAAAAGAAAGGAGCAAACATCTCGGAAACGGTAAACATTTTCTTGCCTAGTATGTCATGTAAGTTATTCACAGTCCTACTTAAATACACATCCTTTGAATTTTTTGTTTTTTTTATAGGAAATTGGAATTGGAAATACAACGGCTTGGAAAGTTAGTGGTCTCGACCTAAACACAACAAATGCGTTTTTCTTTGAGGTTGCCAACTCAGTAAGTTTTTCTGAATAAATAAATTCACTTCTTTCCTTCATGTGATTCCTACCTAACCCGTTCTTACCTTTTCAGCACACTGCACCAATACCACAAGGTGGGCGTGGTTGTATCCAGTTTATCACTCAGTACCAACATTCAAGTGGACAACGCCGCGTGCGTGTGACCACGTGCGCTCGCAACTGGGTCGATTCTGCTAATTTACATTTTATACCGGCAAGTTTTGATCAGGAAGCATCCGCTGTATTGATGGCACGAGTTGCTGTGCACCGTTGCGACACTGACGATAACGCGCAAGATGTTTTGCGATGGTTGGATAGAATGTTGATTCGTTTGGTGCAAAAATTTGGCGAGTATAATAAAGACGATCCTAATTCGTTTCGATTAGCGGAAAATCTTACTCTCTACCCACAAGTAGGTGTACTAACATTTTTTTTAGATTGTAATACCACTCTTATTTTCGGTTTCCGTCTAATTCTTCATTCTACTCTTACCTTTAGCTATTTAACTTTCGTTCTAATTATTCTATTTTTTTTAGTTCATGTTTCATCTCCGTCGCTCGCAATTTTTACAATATTTCAACAACAGTCCCGACGAGACTGCATTTTATAGACACACCCTAAATAAGGAAGATGTTACGAATTCATTAATCATGATCCAACCAATCCTATATTCGTATTCTTTCCATGGTCCACCAGAACCTGTTCTACTCGATTCAAGCAGTATAACACCAGACACGATTCTTTTGCTGGATACCTACTTTTTAGTTCTTATTTATGACGGCGAGGTAAGTGAGACCACGGATGGGCATAAATTAGTGCTGGTGTGAAAGAATGCGTCATAAATGTTTGTTAATTAGGACCAAAATGTCGCAAAAAGTTCAGGTGGTATCAAAAAAGATAATGGGGTACATTATCTTTTTTTCTAGCTTTCAAACTTTTGCCTGGATTTAATTTCGCAGACAACAACATTAACTTCCTAAAAAGGACGAGGAGTCAATCGGCTTGCAAAAATTAAAGATTTAATGAACTAAAATAAGAGAAATCGCATTATTTATATCGCGCAAATTTGAAAAAAAAACGGAATTCGCAAACATGTTTCGCAAAATCTATATTTTTAAACTATCGATTCGCAAACATGAAGCCTTTTGTTATAACACCGTTATTTTATATCCTGAAGGTACCGTTATGCATTACCAGTTTTTTTGGTTATTTTTTTTTGCTGTTCTTAGTACTGTGCTTAATCGTATTAATCTCTGTTTATAACATAGACGATAAATGCTTGGAAGAAACAAGGTTATCAAGACGACCCGGCGCATGAAAACTTTAGGCAATTGATTCAAGCACCTTTAGATGATGCCCAAGAAATATTACAAAGTAGATTTCCCGTTCCACGATATGTTGAAACCGCTTATGATGGTAGTCAAGTAAGGAAATATATAGTTGCTTTACTAGTGTCATATTTTCTCAAATAAATAACCCCTCGAAGTAACACCTCAGAAAATGAAATTATCCCCCTAAAATAAAACAAATTTTTTTTTAAAAAAACCAGCAAACATTTGCCAAAAGTATCTCAGAATTATCAATGTTCCCAAAATGTACTGTGAAAATCTTTTTTTTTTGCAACAAAATAAACAAATGACCCTCTTGAAGAAACGATCCCGTTAATGCTGCATTTTTAAATATACGACCGGTGCGTTAAGTCGATACAATACTGCGAAAGAAAACTACCTTCAATAGCTCTCTCCCTTTCTACATGCACTCCTCCGTTTAAATACTATCAGTAAACACTGCTAAATTGAATCGTCTTCTGTCAAGTATTTTGACTGTTAAATGTTTTGAGTTAATGCACTGTTAACGTATTGCTTTTAGGCTCGTTTCCTGTTGTCACGTGTCAATCCAAGTCAGACACATAATAATATGTATATGATGGGCGGTGGTGGCGACGCTGGCTCCGCCATTTTAACGGATGATGTTAGTTTGCAAGTCTTTATGGACCATTTGAAGAAACTGGCTGTTTCATCTGCGTCGTAAATATTTTATGGAGAAACACGCGTTTTTTATATAAGCAACATTAGCCTCAAATCCTTTAAAAACGAAAGGACAGCCAGAATGACAGGGGTTTCCTGAGACTTTCTTTGTCCTAAAACGTGATTTTCGATAGGTGAACTACATAGCTTAACTGAGTAAGTAAACACGTGATCTTTTCCAAGTAGAAAGTGAACAAGCAACAAGTAATAACATACGAGCTTGTATAGTGCAGAAACTGTACTAATATTGATCCGCAGACAAAATTTTGTGTTGCTTATAAAGAAAAGCGTGCATGGTAGACTTTAAAAGTTGTATATAAAAAAGGAATGGTGTAAGGTGATCTAAATCTAAAATATTTGTTATTCTAAATCCAAAATATATGTTATTAGTTTTTACCATAGGTATTTTGTTTTCGTTACAAATAATTTCTTCCACATGCAAATCTCAGTACGATTTCTAAGAATTAGAATTATTTTTAAAAAGACTTTCAGGTTTGTGAACCGTTGTAGCCAGACATTTTTGTGAACAAAAAAAAGGTTTGTGAGCCCAAATTTTCCGGCTGCCCTTAGTGAGGGAATTTTGATGAGGTGACGACAGCTAAGGCCGAGAACACACTTATTAGTTTCAATGCGCTAGGCCAATGCCTCTTATAGCGAGGATAATCGATTTCAGTGACAAAGATACGTTAGTTTTTGAGTGTCAAAGTATTTGGTCTTAGCGTTTTAAATGATCATTTTATTCCTCTACAGAAATAACATTGTCCGCTATTTAGAAAGCAATAATACCACTTATTGTATAAAAATGTGACGTAACGACGCAACAAGGAGTGTCCATTAATAGAGTGACTACTGTATTAAGAAAGAGCGTGTAAATAATCGGAATTGGAAAAGCATAAACCGGGGACCCGTATTTGACGCTAAAGAGATGTAATTGTAAAAACTAGGTGATGTACAGAAGGTACACAGCTTGTGATCACCAAGGTGGGTTTGGATATCTAAAGAAAAACACTGTAGAGCATTTTAAGGCTAGAAATTATTTATATTGCCTTCAACCTCGTCACCAGCTCTTTTTGTCTCTCACCGGTTCTGTAGTTATAAACAGGTCTGGCGAAAAAATATAGCTTTTATTCTGTCGTGGAACAATATCACTAACCGAGCAGAAAGCGGTATAACAAAGCTGTCTGAAAAAACCCTTGTTTCTTAGGTCATTCTTATACCCAGACAACATCCTTTCCATGCTAAATCCTCCACAGGAAAATAGAGGTGCCCAATGTAAAAACAAAAAGAGACAACTGATCCTGAGATCGAGGTTGCATTTCTTCACCACAAGTCTTTCTATAGAAATTATTTATTAATTTTAGAAGACTCTATTTCTTATTAATATATTTTGTTTTCAGACACAATGAAACGGAATTGGTGATTTTAATGTTACTACGAGCTAACATTGGCTTCCTAGCTACCTTGAAACAAAGTATTATTAAAAGAAGAATATATGAGGATTCTTCTAATAGGATTTATTATTTGCGTTTGCGAAACAATCAAAATTCATTATTTCATTGAAGTAGAATATTTCTATAAAATTTTCAATACAAATTTCATGGGATGAGAAGCAGAAACTCTAAAAATATGAATTCAATTTCAGGTTATTTCTATCTTAGTATTTTATTTTTAACTACGAAGGTAGCGACAAGTGTGAAGATTATAAACAAACCTGGAAACATAAGTTCTTCAATATTTCTACCATTATGTCTTGAAGAAAAAATAACACTAAATTCTTTGATGATGCTGGAACTCATTAATTACGAGATGAACGTTGCAAATACAGCTTTAGAGGGACTTAAAAATAAAAAACTAATTTATGGATATGACGTTTATGATACGTGTTATGAAGATCACGACCTTATTGAAGCTGTTTTGGATGTTTTATTGGTTCAAATGATGCTGAGTCGGATGAAGAATGTTTGTGTTTTGAAACTAAAGAAAGGAAAGAATTTGTAACATCTGTTATTACGAGTGTTTCAGCAGATGAAACTGTTTTAGCAGCCAATTTACTGCTTCATGGCAACAATGATTTAGTGTCAATTACTTCAGATAGTCCCAATCTTGACACTAGTGCATATCCACATTATATTCGAATGAGAAACTTGGATGCGAAACCGTTTCTTGTATATAATTTCCTCATTTCTGTGTTTAAATGGAAGAATATTGGGATTGTATTTTCTGATAATGATTATGGTGAAATGGGTTATTTATATTATTTGGACGTTTTAAAACCAACTGGTCTGTGCTTGAGTCTTGTGTCATTCTTTTCAAACGAAAACGAGGAAACAGTTTTGAACAGTATAAAAGAGAATATATACCTTGATGCTGTTATATTGTGGCTGACAAGTGAGGATGGGTTGAAGTTTTTCAATTTGGCAGAAACTTATAAATTATACAACAGAACTTGGATAGCAAGCCCTTTGCTTTCAGAAGTGAAGCTTGACGTTTTGGAAACATTTCACCCATATTTAGTTCAGGGAATGTTAATTCTCAAAGATATCAAAGCCCAAGAAGTTCACCAATCAGGTTTCATGAAATACTTTTGGAACTGGTCTAATTCTACAGTTAAAAACAGACCATGGTTAGTTAATTTTCTTGAGAAGAATTCTCTCAACATGAAGAATATAAACACGAGCATATTGAAAAATAACATTTCAAGTAAAAGTTATCAAAATATACACAATCTGTACAAAGCTCTTCATTTTACAAGCTTTGATATCACTAGCATTGCAGAAAATGCCGAAAGTGAACATGAAATGATGCAAAGACTTAAAGTAAGAACATTACATACTAACAATCTTTATCAATGGTTATTGAATGTGCAAGACATATACGTGTATTTGCTTCAAGTTGACATTGCTCAGCATAAAATACAGGCTTCATCTCTTGGTGGAGTTGTCCTTCTTCATGAAAAGATACACAATTTTCTTAATGTACCCTCAGAAGCTCGTTGGTCTGCATATCGCAAACATATTCCTCCTTCGACTTGCTTTGCACAATGTAAACCAGGATTTAGCCCTTTATATACAAACGGTGTTTGTTGTTGGATTTGTTTACGGTGTGCAGATGGTTTTGTGAAACCAAAGCATGGCAATACCATGTGTGAACAATGTCCGAAAAAAACAGAGTCCAATCAAAATCAAACTTTTTGCATGAAGTACAAAGACGTTTATGTATCGTTCACCAGCACTACTGCTTATGTTATATACATACTTGCTACTTTAGGACTGCTATTCAACCTTACTACTATTGTTTCGTTTGTGAAATACCGAAATACACCAATCGTACGTGCATCAAATCTGCCATTATCTTTATTTCAACTCGCTGTTCATGCTTTGTTATTTCCACAGTTTTTATTTTTCATCGGCGAGATAACCGAGACCACATGCACGGTGACTATCGTTTTGCAAGGTTGGTGTGTGTGTTTGATCTTAGGCATAATTTATTCTAAAACCGCTCATTTGATTAAAATTTTTAAAATGAAAAGAAGATTATCCAACTCGGTGATGCGGAGGAGTTTTCCGTATGCTTCAATATTTGGGATTCAATTGGTCTATCTGGTTGTTATTATAACTGTTATTTTTTACTCGCCGGAAAGCGGATTGAAAAATGTCCAAATCAAATCCAGTTTACTAAATGAAGTTTCTTGCGACAATCGCAATCTTATGAAGTTTCAGATGTCATTCATTTTGATTTTATCATTCCTGTGCAGTATTCAAGCATTCAGAGCAAGACATTTACCCGCGGTTTTTTCTGAAACAAAATATATATTCTACTCAGCTTTTATCACGTTAATAGTTCTAACTATGTCCACCTTGCTGTTGTTCAGTCAGAAAGACACCAATCAGAGTTTATTATTCAAGTACTTGTGCGTATTTCTTATTAATATGTCCACTTTGGTTTGCATGTTTGGCGCGAAATTATGGATATTGCTGTTTCGACAACATAAGAACAAATCTGGTGTTATTGGTCAATCCATATACAATCACGTACTGTCGAAATTGGATATCACAATGTCACGCAATCATCAGAAGTTATGAAAACAAAGATGGCAGGTGTGAAAGGGTGAACTAAAGTTTTGTATGCTGGGTAGCATGCCCTCATAAAGACACGCAAAGGAAAATATTAAAATAAAAATATTAAAATAAAAAGGATAATGAAGTTTTGTAATATTTTGTTCTCGATATTCTTTTTATCGTAATTTGATTAATAACAAAAAATGCTAAAATAAAAAAAATAGTCATAACTAGGAACAATGTTTGAACTAAGAAGCCATGTGAACAAAATTTTATCATTTTTCCAATTATCGATTGTCGTTCTGCAAAATACAAGCAAAACCATCTCGCTACCATCAATCATTTGTTCAGCCTGCTCAAACATTTCACATAATAAATCTTCGTGTTTAAATTTTCGTATAGTCTACAGTTTAGTCAACCTCGTCCCCAGGACATCTAGTGTCTTTTCTGACATCGGACGCCCGTCCCGATTAAAGAAAGAGACAACAGGCTCTGGGAACGAGGTTGAAGTTTGGTTTTTGATAACAAAAAAGTGTGAACCAACTATTGTACAATAGTTATAGACCTTTATTGATCAAACAAATTTAATTTGACTTTGTCGAGTTAGTATTAAAACTTTAATGATAAACTATAGTTTTGATAAACCTCTCCTCAAAAATCAATACAAAAATGTTTGAAAAAATATCTTAATAAACCGATGTTTTGGGAAATCGTGAAAATGTTTTCTGACCTTCCTCAATTACTTTTTAATAATTATCAAACACACAAAGAAAAAAAACAAGAAAAAAGAAACAAACAAACATAAAAAAATAAACAAATAAATTGTTTTTTCATTCAAGATACCATCTGCATTCTGGATCTTGTTTTGTGACTCCAGTAAGTTTGCCATTTTTTATAGCAAGATATTTCTTTCCAAAATTAGCAAATATGACAACCGCTCTCCTGCCACTAGTATCTGTATTATCAGACATAAGCAACCATTCTTCGGCGCCGTAATGTTGGCCTTTGGTGTATGTGTAATCACCGTTTGGATCGTGACCTAGAAAAAAAAAGAATAAAAAAATTACTACCCCTATTGCGCCCCCAATTCTACCCCTATTCCACCTGTGAGCATTCCGAGCAGCAGGTGGTTTTGCCAAAAAGAGCAGGGGATTTCTTTACCCACGTCCCCAGGGTTTTTGCATTTTATTAGATATGAGGGATGACGGCGAAAAAATATTAAAATAAAAGCTTTACATCTGGTACAATAATACAATGTGAAAATTCTGCTTCGTGATATACTTATTATTATCTCTATTAGCCTGCATTAACCATATTTCTATATTAGCCTGCATTAACCATATTTCTAGCTAAACGTAGGTAAAATGTAATATTTTAGTGACACTTACCTAAATAGCCTTTCGAAAAGTAATTTTGGAAATAGATGATTTCAGATTTCTTCTCCTTTCTCTCTTCAACCCAAAAACTAGTGTCCTGTGTATTGTTGCTAAGCACCAGGGTACTTCTGTTTCCACTTTGTGGATGGAACTTTACTTGGCCTAAACAATAAACAACAGTATACCTCCAGCCTTAAACCATGATCCAGTTAGAAACAAACCTCCATATTAGAAAGAAATTGAACATTTCGTAAACGTGTTGTAAAGCGATTCGCGTTTTTTTTTCGTAAACAGTCGTTCCACACACAACCACACTTTATCGTTGCCTCCACACTTATTCAGTGGCTTCACTCTTGAACAGAGGCTCCACGCATTAACGTGTGCTCAACATTTAGACAGTTGTTCCACACCTCGCCGTTACGTTTACATAAGTCAATTGGTCGCTTCATTACTGTTTACGAAAAAAAAACACGCTAAGGCGTGGCGTAAATAAATTTACGGCACATGATTTGAAATTTCGAGTTCACTCAATTACTTGGTAAAGATTAAAAGTTAATGCAGCTTACAGATTAGAAGTTAACACAATATTTTAAATACAAATCATAAAAAAACATTTTTACCTGACTCAGCCAGAAATTTTCCAGTTAGACAATGTTTAAAGGCTCGACTGACTTTATTGTGCAACTCTTGTGGTCGTTGATCAGCTATTGTTGGTCTTGCTGGCCCAGCTGAAGTCATCCAACTGCTTCCAGTTTGTGATATAATTTCTTTTGCGAGCGAGTCAATTTTTGTCTCAAGATTTGATTCGTCTCTACAAGAAATATATTCAAACAAAGAAATATATTCTAAAAACATGCAAGTTGTACATGCGATGTTTCAATTTTGACTGCCAAAACTGTTTGCATCAAAATCCAACGTTGTTCTTAGGCTTTCTTGCTAGTTCATGTGATGTGCACAGGAATCCTGGGCATTTAAGAAAAACATTTGATGCTTACCTCAAGTTTATCGATAGATATGGAATAATGTAAAAAAACACGATGTTGAAAGTTTTCGTCACCATAAAAGTTTAATAAAACAGCAAAAGTAGTGGAAACGAAGTTGATTGACCATATTTGGCTTTCATCTATTAGACAGCAGCCTGCCAAATTTAAATTACATACCATCCCAACTCGTTCCCAGGGATTTTTCCTTTTTTGCTGAGTTTGACCGTAATAATGCCAAATAAGCCAGAAGACCTAGGGGCCTTCCAAAGCCTTAGGTATTGGCTATTACTTGAAACAACCCCTTAACCTTTTTATCAAACCAGAAGATATGTTATAAATAAACTTTATTTACCTATCGGAAACTTGTTCTAGAAATATAAAGTAACTAAACAGGCGGTGGTATTTTTAACAAATTTCAAGATTCTGATGACGGCACAGAAGAAACGAAAGAAAAGTGCATTGATTCCATTTAGGAAGCCTATTAAAAGTTTAAAGGGGCGAATATTTTGGAAAAACTCCGGACCAAATAGGGTTAAAAGTTAAAAAAAAAACAGAAAAAATAATAAAAAGGTTTCAAACCAACCGGAAGTTTAAGTACAATAATCCCGCTGTGACGATGCCCAACCATCCTGTTTGTTTCCAAGGACTGGCTTGCACCATGATGGGAATAATATCCCTTTCCTGTGTGTCAGCATATGTCAATTCTCGCTTACAGTTTTTACTGTCCTGGTACTTTTGAGTCATAAAGCAACAAATGGCTTTTGAACCATCCACACCTTCCGCCATACTAAAAAAAACATAAAAAGATATTATGTTGAGTTTGTTTATCAGTAAACAAGTCAACTCAGTGTGCATATCGCATTTGCTTCATAGAAAATTTCGCTTGTGGCACTTCACGGTATGCCCGCGTTCGTATTACATACTCGCCTCGAGATCTAAAAAAGGGCCAGAAAAGTTCCGGAAATACTATTCTAATACGTCTGCTTAAAGAGTACCGTTTAAAATTTTAGATGTAACGAAGATCTTAAGTACATAGAACATCTTCCAGGAACATTGTTAAACAAACGCTGGCAAAATTTCTGCTTCTAAAATCGAAAGATCGGTAAATGATTGATTGTAGTCCCAGGGCCCCCTTTGCAAAAAGGGGCCTGGGGAATAGGTTGAAAACTGCGCACTAGACCTTACTTTGAGAATTTAACAAGGTATTACATAGCCTCTTGGTAAGTAATTTCAAATAACGTTAACTTTTGACCAAAATGTTATTATATTAGTGAATTTTTTAAGGTTTCTTGTGATGTTTTGTCAAGAAACAGATTTTAAGAATTTAAAAAACAAACAAACAAACAAACAAACAAACAAACAAAACATACCTGCTATTAATATCTCCACTGACACCCCCTTCTATATCCATCCATACAGGCACACCTCTTTTCTTCAAACCAGCTGCAACTTTCTTCACCAACTCCTGGTGATCCCAGTTGTATGACAGCATAACATACGCCATCTTCAATCAACCTCTGAGATCTGTGAAAGATGCGTTAACAGATCTACTGAACAAGGATTACTTGGTTTATTTGGTAGCAATATGGAAGCTCAGGTGTTACAACATACTTCTACTTCTCGAGAAATCAAGTCAATAAAACAAGATTTCCAAAGGAACACTAGTTATCACAGTATTTTCGTTGAACTTCACATGAAAACAAAAACTAACAATGAAATGCTCTTCCTACTTCAATGCTTCCATTTTATCAATCCTTTCTTTTAAAGCAATGCGGATTTTACGTTGCCCACGTTACATGGTTACATACATATATAGATTCAATTTGTTGTTGTTGTTGTTCTTGATTGATTAATATAAAGATGGCGTTGGTTCAAAAATTTCGCTGGATTTAAAATTTGTTTTATATTTTATCTCTAAGATCTATATATTTCCTTAGCGATAGCTTCGTAACCACCTGGTCATGAACATACATGTAATAAATAATTTTATAACCAAGTACAACACCTCCGAAATATGCAATACCCCCGCAAAGTATAATTTTTTTCCAAAATTTTTTTTTCATAACAAGCAGCCCAAATAAAATTAGGAATAGCCACAAAATTTCAGCACTTGGTTACATGCCGAAGAAAAGCGGGTACTTTATTGTACGTGAAATTTATTTTTAAGGATTTTGAATCTCTCAAGTTACTTGCGCTAAGGTAATTGCGAAATCATCAAGTCTGCCTGATACCTGCTACCATAACTATCTCAAGCTTTTTTTCAATAACCTGCTACAAAGTAATCATCTGCTTGTCTCGACCAATGTGCGCATGCGTCGAGGTTGCACAATAACATTCCTTGTCTTCAAGGTAAATCACGTTAAAAATTCCTTACCGTAACTTAGTCAGCCATTTTAAATAGAATATTTTTTTGACTTGTATTACCTCGCAATAATTTTTTGGGCCAGTTATTTCGAGGGAGTTTTGATAAACGTACCTTTCAATTGACATAATTAACAAAAACAATTTTTGTTTGTAAAAAGACGCAACTAAGCGCTCAAAATTTCGAAAATATCACTCCCTTACTGTGTCAACATTTGCAGGTGAGATGCTACAGGATAGAACTAACCTTTTTC
This sequence comes from Hydractinia echinata, assembly GCA_030067915.1. Classification (NCBI taxonomy): domain Eukaryota; kingdom Metazoa; phylum Cnidaria; class Hydrozoa; order Anthoathecata; family Hydractiniidae; genus Hydractinia; species Hydractinia echinata. Next base: position 896,502 of record JASGCC010000058.1, read on the forward strand.
CCAGGGCATGCAATTTTTTTTACATATGTCAGAAAGTCAAAAAAAATAAATAAAAATTACCTGAAACACTTCACTCACTATATCAAGTGAACACTGTATTTAAACTCTTGAAAAATCTCTGATGAAATATTTAGTACAATATAATCTGCTATTGCTTTGATAGAAATTGTTAAATTCTTCATAAAATATTTAATTGCGTTGAGAGTTTTTCATCAATCAGATTTCACGTATTCTCATTGGTTCCTGGTGGTTGGTAATGATTTTATTGGTTAATTAATATTAGTACAAGTCCTGTTAGTTAGTCAATTTGGAGCGCTCTGCCACTACATTGCTTTAAAAGAATGTACCTTAAATATAGCAATTTAGTTTTCGCGAAGAATTCAGGTATGTCGAGATATTTTGCGAAGGTTTTGGTGGCGAATGAACAATTTTAAGGGTTTTTTGCGATTTAATTTATTCCAGGTCTATTGATTGAGACATAAGGTAGTCTTTCATTAAACTTGCTTACGAAGTCTGACCATTATTTTAATCAGCTACATAAAAAAAATTATCAACAAAATCAAGAGAAAAAAAAACTGAGAAATCTTCGTCTTAAAAAAATTCAAGTGAGTTAATTTTAGCGATTAAATCATTTTAAGTAATTTCGCGAAGACTTATTTTCGCGTATTGACCTTTCCAGGAATATTCAGGCAGACAAATTCGTGAAAATTATTCAACTTATGTATTAAGGATTTCAAAATCCGAGGTGACTTAAAAAATTATGACTCTAATTACGACCTCCAATTAATTAATGTGCTCAGAGTTACCATTTATAAGGAACCCTCGATAGAACATCGAGGCTTGACTATAAATGAATCTAAGTCTTGAGATATCAAAATTTTGATTCCAAGATTAATTAAAACCTTTTTTTACGGTCCCAATTTTCGTAGAAAATAAACAAGGATTTATTTATTTTCGATATTTTCAACAATTTTGTGTCCTCCCCTAAACCTATCATCTTTAGCATGCTTTCAAGTTCCCTGGGTCACTTTTGGTTCCCTGGGTCACTTTTTGTCAATAACCGAAAACAATTTTACTTCTGGACCAATCGTGGCCTATAACGTCATTGGGAGTAGAGAGAATCAAAATCTTGGTATCACCAACATATTCGGCATGCTCTTTTGTTTTCTGAGCCAACTTTTGGTTGAAAACAGAAACGAACCTTTGATGCCAACAGTGATCGTGCAAACGAGACCTCAAATTAAAAGCGAGTCAAAAATAATTCTATCATCTGCATGAGCGGTTTTTGTTTCAGTCAAAATAAATATTTTAAAAAGAAAATAAAAGATTTTGAAATTAGATTTCCTTTTTATCTCTAATTTTTTTACGATTTAAAAATACATTATAATGCACTAAAAACCAACAAGAACAGACATCTACAAACTTTCTTTTGGATGTTCATTCTAAAAAAACAAGTATTGTACGAATACTCGCATCAATTGAGTCGTTTCACTAAAATAAACGCTAATTATTCGTGTTTTCTTTTTCTTTTCTCCTCGATAACAGTCTAACGAGAGAATCGCAAGTCTTTCGCAGAGAATCAGTAACATTCGGTAATTTTCGAGCTGGTATTGCTTTTTCGGTATCCGAGCAACTCGACTTCGAGGAAGTATCATCAGATGACCCACTCGAACTATCGTCTGAAAAGTCTCTATCTGATGATTCTGAACGCATGCGCTTGGCAGGTTGAAAATCTTTCTCGTCATCCGGCTGTTTTGAAGAGCCTGCTTTAACAGTTTCTTCTGCTTCTTTCTCATCTTTTTCTATTTCTTTCATTTGAGTAGTGTCATTTTCGTCATTGCTCGGTGAAGTCTTATCATCAGTAGGACATTTCTTCTTCTTTGCAGGCGGTTCGCCCTCTTTTTCACTGTTATTTTCTTTTTCTTCCGGATCCTTGGAACTTCCGGCTTTCGATTCTAAAAATTAATATACTTTAGCTTACCTAAAATTCAAATTTAACAAAAATTTAAATATCATCGCACTGAAAGTTTTAAGAATGCTAATACGTCACAAAAAATTTAACGTATTAAATTTTATCTCTTACACAAAAATAACGACTGGTTGCAACAAGATTTTAAAACCAACTTCCACAAGAAAACCGAAAGTGTCCGAAATGTGAGGAGAATTCAGGAAGATATAAACTTAAGGAGTGTGAGAGTGTAAGCGCAGACTTTTTTAAAGAACTTTTAAAAGAGTTCCCAAAACCTTGGAGCGCGTCGTAATACACACAACACCGCGTGTACATGCTTTCATCAACATATAAATCACAGACTGAGCTCCCACATCAACTTACCGCTACTCACAGCGTCCTCTTCTTTCTTTTCTGCTTGCTCCAACTTTCTTTTGCTTTCTGCATTTTTCTGTTTCTTCTCATCTAAAGCTTCTTTGTGTTGATTGTAGCGTTCAATCAATTCTCTGATGCAGCTTTGCAGCAACTGCGGTACCTTAACTTCACCAGGTCTTGTAACGGACAGGAGCAAACATAACGCACGTACGTCCTAGTGTTAAAGATAGGGCGTAAAAATAGGGGCGTACCTAGTGTCAAAGATGGGGGCGTAAAGATAGGGGCGTAATTAAATATTGCATCAACATAAAGACTTAAATAAGAAGGAAAATATAAATAAATGCACCTTAAAGGAATTAAATTTCGCGGATATACAAAAATTGACGATTTTCGAACAAAAGTGCAAGCGAGTTGTTTTGACTACAGGACTTTTAATTTTATACGTATGCAAAAATTAGTTTTGAAAGAATGATAAAGTATAAATTATTAAATTAGTACGATATAAAATCCTCCCTTTTGTGAATAACATTCGCAAATTTTTGATTCACAAAATTTTGTAGCCACAAAATACGTTAAGGTATAAATGAAACAAAAAAAAGAAAAGAAAAATATTTAAATATAAAGTATTTTGAGAGCCGATTCACTTAGTCTGCTATTTGCGCATGTTCCCTTTACGAACAACATAACATACTCCATGAACTCTCGAACAAATTTCTTCGAATTGGTCACTTGACATATTCTTCAATGTTGTGACGTCAGCAACCAAAGTGGACATGATCATGTTAAACACACTTTGCTTTTGCTCGAACAAAACTTTATGTTGCACCTAGAAAATAAAATATAAGGTTGTTTTGCCGAAATTTAAATTTACAGCACAATGATTTCTCCGTATTAATATTCAAGGGGGAATAATAAAACATTTTATTTGAAGAATTTTTGTGATCTTATATGCTTCACACGGGTTGGCAAATCAAACCAATGAATGTTTCACAAAATATTGAATAAAAAATATTGAATACGAAAACTTACCTGAGGAAGCATAATGCATACGAATGAGTAGAACACATTAATGTCGAACAACTCTCTTTCGTCCGTGAAAATTGTATCCAGAAACTGAAATATAGAAATTGCATTCTAATGACTTGCTTATCCTTATGTAACGATGCGTTACAGTCACGCAGAGTTGCAACATTTCCACTAGTAATGTAGAGTAGATAGAGCAATCGATAAAAAGAAGGTTTAATCCAACCCACACATACTTTAAAGGCGCCAAAAAGGCGTCAAAATTAGGTAAACTCCTATGCCCGCATTTAAATAATATAAAACGCACAAAAAGTACACCTAAAATATTTCTGCACCCTATTTTCTTCTGTTTTATAATTGGGAGGGACATGTTACGAGGTGCTTGAAAACAAAAAAAAGTAAAATTTAAAAGAATTCTTGAAAGCCCATATAGTGTTTACGTTCAGTGACACCTCTTACCTGACCACGAATTCAAAGCACGGCTATATGTACCTTTTGAGTCTTAATAAAAGTCGGGGGAAGGGTACAGGAAACCATTAGGAAGAATACACAAGAAAAATGAAATATAATAAATATACCTCAATAAAAGATTCACACATGAACAATCTTTGCATGCAGCTTTGATATTTCACATTCTAAACGATGGAGAGCAAGTAGTAATGACAAGTGAAGCATTCCTCATAAACTTGAACCACTACACCTAACAACTTCACTTGAGTTAAATTTACACTAAGCAAAATTTAGTACGAATTGAAAGGACAATTTCGCTACAAATTCTTTGATGTTGACCATCTAACATTTGAAGTAGGCACAATTTACGAATTACAAGCTTTTTTCATGCCATTTACCAAAAATACTCCAGTGAAAATAAGAATTTGCATGTTTATTTCTAGGTAGTAAAGTACCTATGGTAACCATTCGTACTGAATAGCAACAATAGATTTATAGTATCAGAACAAACGGCTTTTAAATATGTTAGACACGGGAGTTTCCATTAGCAGCTCACCTCACTAGATTTGTTATAAACCTCCTGCCAAAGTTTTGGAAATAACGGAAGTTTTAAGGGTAACACTTCCACAGCTAACATGCAACCTAAAACAATTATTAGGATGGTCAACTTTCATATAGGTGATTACAAACACCACTAGTAAAACGCATGAACGAACGCGCGCCTACAAACGAACGTGCGCCCGAACGAACGAACGCCCGCACAAAAAAACAAACGAACGAACGAGCGAAAACAATACTTACTAATCTCTATTATCATGGATGGAATATCATCCAAGTTCAACCCATATCGACACAACTTATCAACAAAAACATGATATCCTTCGTAATATTCGGAGAGTTGGAGCTCATACTCTTTATCCGTTCCCTAAAATTAAACCACTTAAAATAACACTAGAAATAACACATTAATGGAACATATCCTTTTAAAAGAGAATATTCCATTTTGATAAGGAATAAAATTTCAATAGGATTAAATTATTATCATCCCATACGCAGTCACATTACTGCTAAGTTCATACAAAAAGGGTTTTTATTGATCGCTACTCCGCTATTAATAATTTGAACTAAGATCAATTGAACGTACCTTGGAGCTTTCTATTAATGACGGATGCAATGTCATATTTAGTTCAGGTCCGTTGGAACGTAACGAAGCTTTTCTATTGGTGGGTTTGCTTTGACCACCAAGTCTTGGAAAAAATGGTCCAACTGGAGCTACATGAAAACAAAAATTCTTTACAAAACAAAGAACAATGCAAAAGGTTACTCCACAAGCTGACAGAATGACACGTAACGTGCTTCTTATTGGCTTTGGTGCTTTTTAGCAACTTGTACCTAGAAAACGTCGATATTAAGTGTATAGACGGGTTATATCTAATAGTAAATGGTAGAGATAACTTAACAGCTGAAGAAATTTGAATCAACTCGTTGATAAGACTAAAAACGGAAGATTTTAATAAAAAAAAATAATGCATAAGTTCACTTTTGTTGGAAGAAAGATTATCTTCTTGTAAGCGCCTTATTACTTGACGAGGTAGTAAAGAATCTCAATTCATTTTCAAGCGGTTCTAATATTTTGAAAATTCCATAGGTTTGGTTAATTTTAGATGATTTTCATTTAAAGTCTTTACGTGAATTTACATCTCGTTTGAGCTCAGTTAACCCAAAAAGATTTCGAGCCAAGCATAATTCCTACAATAATTTAAATTTGAGTTTTATTCTCAACCAGAAAAAGTTATGATACTAACCTGGCGTTTGAGTCATTCGTATTGTCATATGTGATTGCTGAATGATCGGAACAATTGTATCAACACACTCCTCCGGATATATTTGCAACAGGATCGTTAATAAATCTATATATTTAAAAAAGGAAAAGTGAAGAAGAGTAACCCACGCTGTACAGTAATATCTGCAAAAACCTGGATGAGTCAATTAATACTACCCTTTTTCTTCCCTTTGTATTAAAAACGGGCCTATGAGTATTGGTGTATCTATTTTATATCTAATGTACTCGCATTTAAATTTCGTAGTAGATTTTGTTACTGTTGTTTTTTGTTTCCTTCTAACTTCGATAAGTTGGACATTTTTATCCATTCCACTAAATCTTCCCGCGTTAAGTAGGTTGTTTATATAAATAAATTTTATTTCCCGCGTTTGTTATGTAACTCCAACAACAGAAACGAAGAATTTAACGTCATACAAACATTTAGATATATGATACAATTTCGTGACCATTTAACATGAAGATATTCTCACTCACCTAGGCAAATCTTTCGGATATCTTTTGGTACGAACGAATTTAACATAGACAATGCTTTCATCATAATATCAGTTCGTTCCATCCAACCATGTAATGCTTTGTAAGCCTCAGCTGTTTGAGAAAAGACAAATCATGCTGAATTTTAATATAACTTAGCTCGATTATAAAATGTTTATTTTTCTTTTCTGTATCGCCTTCCCAGACCAATAATTCAACGAATTAAGATAAAATTTCAGATACATCTGCATTTTAAACTTTTTTTTACCTTTTTGTTACTGATGATTTTACTGCAAAACTCACTCCCTCAGGTTAGTATAGTTACTATAGTAGTAATAAAATAATAATAATAAATGTCTTACGTATCCTTGGGCTGTGCGAATGACAACATTCCAGAATGGTGTGAAGCAAAGTGGATACTTCCAATATATCTTTTGTCACGTTGCATGCAGTGGCTTCATGGTACATAAGATGGAGGGTGGAGAACGCCTAAACACCAATCACGTCAACAAAAGCTACTATAGAAGCAACCAAAGCAAAACAGTAAAAATATTCATAGAAATTAGAAGTAAATTACTTCCGTGCTGTTTGACTGGAAGAAACATACACCACATACAAGAAAAAGGCTGTACAAACCTCTCCTAAAGGATTCAATCCATTGTTGCACACCACATGAACGCAATCTTCTTCAGATTCGATTAAAATCTTTAGTATGCTAAAACATAGCAACAATACTTACTTGATGTGTTTTCGGATTCATTAAGATATGTTCTCTATTTAAAAATGTTGGTAGATAAATACGGCGCAATGTATAACCCAGTTTATGTATTTATGTAAAGATTACACATGTTTCAAAATATGAGATGTAGAACTTCCCATTAAGCCGAAATCAACAGGGACAAAAAAACAACATCAACAAAAACGCCCTGCTGTGTAGCTGGACTAACGCACGCTAATATTTTTTTTATCCTTATATATGTTCTAGGTATATTTCAGTACGAGTGACGACTCTGTGCTTTCGGCTCCATACAAACCATTTTTAAAAAGACAGCTCAGCCATATAGCTGGACCAACGCACGCTACAACAACAGGCATTCATATTAGGGAGCGTTCACATATTACGTAATCAAGTAGGGGGGGAGGGGGGTCATTGAAATTGCTTACGCTTTATTATGGGGGAGGGGGAGGGGTCAAGTGGTTTGATGACATAAGCAAATCAAAAAAATTAACAGCATATTTTATCATGAGTGTGAAAAATATTAACTATCTAAATCGTTTGTATTCGCCATATTCTATATCTCCCTTGTATTTTTTTTTGGGGGGGGGGTTAAGTAGATGATGACGTAATTTTGAGATGGGGGTCAACCAAATGATTACGACTGATTACATGAGGGGGGAGTAGAAAATAGGCAAAAAATTGATTATGTATTATGTGAACGCTCCCTTAGCTGAAAAGATCCCAATATATTCTAGGTATATTTTAGTACGAGTAACCATGTACAAATTATTTTAGGTCAGACTTACTTGATCAATGTCATCCAAGAATGCTGTCCGTCCATGCAACCACAAAAAAGTTCGATAGCTTTTCTCCGAAATTTGAACGCGAGTTCTATATCCTCTTTTTCTTTATATGTTGCACCAGAGAATAGCTTGATTATTTGCAGAAGTTCATCGACAACCTAAAAATGTAATCAGAACGATAATTTTTCAAAATTGAGAGAAACGAAAGAAGATTCTTGTGGACGTTAAGACGCGAATTCGAGAGACCAATTTTGATTGGTTAAAATCATCGCTGTTTGAACTCTTTTCTTACGCTCATTGGTCGCTTTTCATTCTCCTTTTTTATGCGATCAAATTAAAACCAAACTTCTCGATTGGTTACAGTTTTCTCGTCATTTTTTTTTTTTAATTCGTCTGAGCTGCACGTTATACCTTTTGCATAAAATTAAATTAAATTCCAAGACCTCTTTCGTTGCGAAAAACTTTAAAAACTAAGTATAGAATATTTATTTTAACATTGACAAATTATCGCTGTCGTATCATTGTCGTATCGTTGTCATATCATTGTCGTATCATTGTCGTATCGTTGTCGAATTTCCAACTCTGATATCATTGTTCTTAAAAGCAATTTAATCTTTGTTTAAATCTTGATTTCCTAGCTTTTTTAGAAGTTAAGAAATTGAAAAAACGAAACAAAACAAAACAAAACAAAACGAACAAATTAAAAATTGTTCTACCTGTGGATAATGTGAAGATCTTGGCATTAGATGCTCAAACGCCCAAGTCATGTTTGGATGTGAGGATAGATTCTTACAGAACGCAACTGAATAACAACAAGCCAGTCTCATCAAACCATAATACACCGGAAGTGTCGAGTTGTTGTACGAAATCACTTCCTGATCATCATTTGATCTAAAATGTCAACAAATGTTACAAGTCACACTTAAACTGGGAAAGACAGTAGACATTTCTTGTGTACTCTCAACAGTATGACATAGACAAGCTATCAACAGAGATAGTGCTGTTATGAAAGCATTATCGGAATTGAAACGCTAATGTATATCAAATATTTTCAATCAAGGTAACATTAGGTCAACCTACAAAATATAGTTATAAGCAATATTTGTAGCGACGTCTTCAGTATCAGTGATATACTTCACGTTCTCTTCAAAACCGTCACATACATGATACCAAAACGTCAGCAAAGCCTAGAGAGAAAAACACCAGTAGTATCTAAATTGTGTAGCTAAACATTTTTCAATTTGGTTCGATGTGTTCAATGATTTCTAAGGAGAATAAGTCTGTTCCAAACGAATATATTTTACGCATATATTCATTCAGATATTGATATTGTTCGTAAATATAAAGAGGTTTGAAAAACAACAGTAGCTTGTGCCCAGGAACAAAGGGAACGTCTATCAATTAAACTCAATTTAATTCGCCTGTATGGCTTGTTGGGGAGATTTCAAAATGATTAAGCTGGATAAAAGTAACCTCACTCTTCGTTCATAGCAGTGACTTTATAACGTAGTGATCAGGTTAAGAGGGGTGATTGAACGAATAATATAATAATGATCCAATAATAATATAATAAAATATGACAAAATAAAAAAAGAGAAGAAAACAACTACCTGTTTGTTGAAATGGACAGCTATGTCAGGTTCAGACATGATGGGATGGTACAACTTCCACATGTCACCACTGAATGGTGTGAACTAAACGAAGACATTTATTTAAACCTCAATCTTCATATCGTCGTTGTTGGAGCATATAAAATTGTTACTAACCATAGCTTTTTCTTCTTTCGATATACAACAGTAGTTCAAGACGGTGAAATAATTTACTAGTTTCGTCGTACCTGAGTGCGTTTTATCTAAGAAGAAATAATAATTATAAAAAAATATTTAGGATTTGTTAATACTTACTACTTTTACGAGACTTTCTGGAAAGTATTTTAGTTCAAAAACGGAAAGTGTAAACGATCAAAATAGTTAAAAAAACGAAAAGACAAAGCGATTGCGAAGAAAAATTTAAAATAATTAATTACCGCTCTTGTAAAATTGACACGGAATTCCGGGTTTAAACGCTGTGTAATCTGCAGCTACCTATAATATTCGAGACCAGCCAAAAACAGAAAATACAATCAAAATATATTTACCACAATACTTTTTTAACGTTGGAAGTAAGTTCAACAGAAATGTGTAAATCTAAAAACAAACATTAAAATGCAACAAATAGAATTAATGCAATACGGGCTGTTGAATAATAACACTGACGAAAATTTTGACCCGCTTTTATAAAGACCAGTTTAGTAGTTTTTTCGTGACCCTCCACCCTAGTATAGAAATAATTAATCACGACCTTCTTCTAATATTTCTACGTAAAACTCCAATCAATGATAATGTTTATGTATTTCATGCAGAATGATGCTTAGCAAAGGGTGGTGCATACACCAGAAAAAAGTAGGGTACCTCGTGAAGTATACTTTTAGCTTCAGTTGTCATCTAAAAACAATACACTAATTACAAAAGATATTCTTAAGCCAGCATAGAAGTAAAAAAACAGAACGGTTAAGCTGTACCTTGATTTCTTTCTGTGGTGCTGCAAATAAACGACCTCTATATAAATGAAAATATTCAGTGTTTGTTATATTTAACATGGAAAAAAAGCTAAGGTTTACGCATGCGCAGTAGTTGACTTTTCAATGTGAAGCGTTTTACTGATTGCTAGATTTTCTATCAAGCTGGAAAGCGAGTTATGTAGTTCCAAAATATAAATATGCTGACAAAACACAGAATAAATATAGTTACTTTTTAAGAGAACTCTTTCAAAAAATTTAATTGTAGTAGACATTAGATAATCATGTGAGGTTAAGCAATATACAAATAACTACCTGAAAGCTTGTGGAAAGTTATGGTTTGGTACTAAAGATACTAGAAGGTATGCAGCCCCTAAAACAAGATTTTTTTTTTTTTTTGGATAACAGTATCAGAAAGAAAATCAATCAAATTAATTGCAGTGGTTTTATTTTTTTGTGATTACAAAAAAAGTTAAAAGACCACCGATGATAAAAAATGTTTTCGCGAAACAAACCTCCACGTATTCTTGGACTGTTATCAGCTATCAAATACTTCTCAACCCATCTGTCAAGGTTTTGAAGAACAAATTGATGTGCCTGTGAAAATAGCGAACAAAAAATATTCAGTGAAATCTACCTAACTAGCTTAACATTAAAAGATTACATCCCTCGTTTATTAACCAAATGGGTTTCTGCTGTTACAGAATGTGTCTTAAAGATAGGAATGTGTCGGTTAAAACACAACCATGCTATAGCAACAACAATAATAATATAGAACGATCCCTTTTGTCTAAAACACTCAGTAGAAGAGGTTTGTTGTCTAGTTAAGGTGGCGTGCAAACCTTTAAATACACTAGATCTATGACTTTTATTGACAACAGGAAAGGATTTTAAGAATTAAGGGTAAGTACTCATTGAGTAATCATCACTACTAAACAAATCACCTGCTTATGTCTGGGTACTTGTGTTGATAACCAGTCTAATGTAAGAGCCGGGTTATATTCCGCCGCCTAAAATTAAAAAAAAGAAGTTCACTACCGTGTTTATGTCAGTTCAACTTTTTTAGTTTAAGAAAGTATATATTCGCCAAAAACTAAATCTAAAATCAAAATAACATGAAGATTGTAATAAAATACAAATTGGTCATGCTCTTCTACAAGAATACTAACAACAGTAATAACTAAAAAAGTAATAAGCACTACACTTCACGACGGATCGGCCGTTCGACGGCCATTTTCAAGTAAACAAGTCCTAATACAATATGTTTAAATATACGATAATATGGTATGATCGTATCGTACGATCATAAACTTATCCCAAGGGAGGAAGTCAATTATCTGAAAATAGAAATAATGGCATAGACGCAATATTTCTATTGAGAATTGGCTTGTCCCTACGGATCAACAGACTCTCCTTCAACTGCAAATCAAAATTATTAGTAGCGGTGGAGAGTATAGAAAAGTTCTCCAAAGTAGGTTTATTTTTACAAAAAACTACATGCTCCAAAAGGACTTGTTTACTTGAAAATGGCCGTCGAACAGCCGAAACGTCGTGAAGTGTAGTGCTTAGTACTTTTTTTATTTTATAACGCCACACACATAATAATTTTACAAAGTAGCAACAATGCTTTTATTACCGTCCATATTTTTGGCAAGACCAATCCCATAAAAGAAGGTAAACCAGGTAATCCGTTTTCTCCGATTTCTGTTAACAACGACAGCAATTTATAAAACGGTTGTGATTGTTCAATTGGTAACTTTTGTGCTGCGTTGAGGAGTAGATTAACCATCATGTCAGCCATTTCTTTGTTATAGCGAGACAAGTGGAATATTATGTTTGCAGTTTGGCGCAAGTTGACGGCGTCAGCAGTGATTTGATAGATAAACGGAAATTCCTACAAAGAAAAAAAAGAAAAAATGTTTTTTGCTGAAAAAAGGTGTGCAGATAGACAGAAAAACCGTTTATAAGAATAGCTTACTGTGTTCGAAACAAAACATTGCATATCTGCGTCAGATAAGTGTAGCTCACTATAACATAATGGTAGATAAGCTACGTTAGAACATAAGGGTAGATTAGCTACGTTATAAAATGAGAGGAAAACTTACGGCCCATCCCTGGCTTCTTCTAACAACAAAGCAATGGAGCCAATCATTTTTTCGAGAGCACTTGGATAAAATTTGTCTTCAGGAAACAGAGAAAGAATCTCGTCATCTTCGACATCCAGGTCTTCATCCTCGTCACATGCAGGTTCAGGCTAAACACAGTATATAAAATGTTGCTTAATTATTTCATTACACAGGACATGCAGAGGTAAAAATGGTAAACAGCTGGAAGAGTAATGATTTGACTATGTTTAGGAATTGTTACTGGCTACCATAATCATTATTATTATAGAAACAGTAATTCAAATTGTTTTATAAATATTGCAACAGAGGAAAGAAAACTCACCAAATCACTTGCTTTCAAGCTACTGTAAAATTGCACCATTGTTGATATGGCATCGATGTTCAACATAAATGCACACTAGTAAACAAAATGATAATAATAAACAACGTATCGAAAGCATAATTCCTGTTCTTTACTAACAAAAATATAACTTGCAGCCAGCAATATTACCTCTTCGTGACCGAGCGATAAAAACTGATAAAGGAAGTAAAATAGCTCTGGTAAGTTTTTGCAGTAACTCTTCAGGTTGTCTTCCAGCTAAAAAGAAGATGAAGAATGATCATAATGACTTTAACATTAACTGTTTGGTGGTCAGAGGTATTAAAAAATATTAAATATTAAAAAATACTACAATATTAAAAAATAATATCTAACTAGTTATTTACCATTAGCAGGATGGTCCTGATAAATCTTGTTATAGGAGAGCATGACCCCACGTCGCCATTTTCCTCATCACTTCCTCCTTCCCTAAAATAAAATACCCAATTAACCCACACATTATATCTTTAAAAAGTAAAAGTGCCAATGTGAAAGCAGCAATAGCTTAATTATTCCTTTTCGAGTGCTATGCGACATGCTGGAATATCTCAGTATGTCCAGCAAGTGCGCACTCCATTGTGTTTACAAGGGTTAGCTTAAAATGTGTAACTAAGGAGAAAAAACTTACTCTTCTGAGGTTTTATTATACAGCTGGACATGTCGAGGACGCAAATTTTTGATAGCGATCAAACAAAGCTGACCAAACATCTAAAACAACAACAAGGACTACAATATAACAAAAACGAAGACGAGTCTTTTTACTATAAGAGAACTTAAAACAAGAATTACCTGACGTATGCTCTGTCCAGGACATCTTATAAATAGCTGCTGCAACCACCAATCATCTTGTGCCATATTATCCAAAAACCACTCGCATGCACTTTGTGAATGTTCAAACCCGTATCTTAACAACTCAACCCAACCTTTCATATTAGGTTTTTCTCTTGAATGTAAAAGTGTTTCCGAAAAGAAGGAGATGGCTAATTTGGTGCTATGAAAGACAATATCGGACGGTATTGTTTTTGGAATTGAATTGCAAAACTGCCAAATAAAATTGAAGTATGAGGGCTCGAAGACAAGTTTATCTTGCAAGAATTGATAGTTGTCCTCCCATATTCCATCTTGAAGTTCTTTTGATACTTTGATATTCCGCGTCTTTCTTGCTTGTTTCTCCATATCACTGTGTTCATAAAACAACATATAAGCACTGTGGGTTTTCTCAAACGAAAAATCCATGTACTTTTCCGTCATTGCATCAAATGTTTTCGTCTACAATGAAAACAATGAAGAATAACTAACAGCAAATCCATTTAAAATATTTAAAACGCTTCTGTTTAAAAGAATACATCTCAGTACCAATCTACAGGGTAACAAAGACTAACCCAGAAAGGTAAATAAACATGTATCTTTACCGTCATTTCACCACCAAAGCATTCTGCAGCAATCTGTGATGGATCAAAAGATTTCACTTCGGCATCATTAAAAAGGTACCAGCTATTGTCTCTGGATGTTCGATCACGAATAAAACTATAATAATGACCACCTTCAGCAGTTCCAGTATGTACGACCACGCCAGCTAAATTATACCAATGGCCTGGAATATCGTCAGGATCTAGAAGTAGAACACATACTGGCTGTTTTAAAAAATATTACGTTCGTGTTGATTGTGGACAATCCTGGTGCAAATGAACTGTCTTCATACAAGAGAAGACACGAAAATAGTAAATCAAAAACTGGTATACATACCGCCAACACCTTTGTTCGTAAGAAGATATTCCTCTGTATAGGCTGCCATATTTAACTTCATTGGAAATGAAAAGTGCGTGTTTACTTTCTCTTTCATCATGGTCACCATATTGAATGTATACCGCATTGTATTGAAACACATCACTTTTGGCAATGATTTAAAACAGGCTCTATAATGTAGAGTTTGTTTGAGTTTAACATTAATGCGCAGTACAAGATAAACGGGTTTTTTAAAAAAAACACAATACTACTGCTATTTAGAACTACAACCACGTGGCATTATTTTCGAAAGACCTTTTTTAAAGAAATAACTTCCCAGCCCACCTAACTGAAATTGAGTCCCAAAGGAGTGGGTATTAAATACCTTTTCTCAGCTCTCACTTTTCCCTCACACTGCGAGCACGTGTATTTGTTATCTCCTTCCAGAACATCTTTAACAGTTACCTCATCAAGGGATTCCTTAAAAAGAACAAAAAGTCATAAATGTAAAATATAGAGTGGAAAGATGGTACAATGACAGAACCCTAACAGAAGCATCCTACATTTACCGAAGGTAATTTTAGAATGTATAGAGTAACGGTTCTCTGCTTTTCAGGTAACACGGCCTTGACAAATTTTTACACCTACCGAGTTAAATATTTAAGAGAATATTTTCCAGAAATAACCCAAAACAAGCAAATGCTCAACACACATTTTGTGCTTGTTTCTGTATCTGTATATCTGTAGCCTATTTCTATTTATGTAATGCCACAAAATAATGGACACTTTATAGAGGCCATTTTCCCATTCAAACTGTCATGGGTGTGACAGTAATAGCATCACTGTGGACTTACAAAAGTCTCAAAAAGCTAGAATTTGTAAAGATGAACAATTTAAACAGTTCATATTCCCACTGCTGTAAACAAAATAATACAGATTTATTATCTGTTGTTATTTCTCCTTGAAGTTAGTACTTACATATAAATTTTTCATATCAGCCACTGTACATCTGACAGAATAAAATTCTTCTTCTGTTTTGCTAACATGAGGACAGTCCTAAACAAAAAAATAATGAAAATTTAATTCAAAAGTAAATCAAAAGTAAATCAAAAATAACGAGGTTAAAATAATTTGTTTAGGTATGTATACAAGCTTTGTCAAGCACAACCATGAATAAGGGGAGGGCTTGTTATGCTTTACATGGCCCTATCTCTTTTTCTTTTTTTGGTGACAGACTCCCTATTTTCTGATGCGATGGAAGAAAAATAACTACGGAAAAGGTATAAATCTTCTGAAACAATGCCTTCTATATAAAATCATGTAAACAAAAGCAGTATTAGTCTCCCAGCATAAAACTGTCAAGAAGAAGACGAGTAAGAAATCAGTAATTTCGTGTATCCACATTAATGGATAGCCTCTAAATTAGCAATTTAACATTTATAACATCCATACCAATGAAATAACATTGTTTGTGATGACTCCACAAAACAATTCTCGAATCATATGTCTCTAAATGACAAGATGTTAGATTCATTACACAGAGACAAGACAGTCTTTCTTGAGTGGAGTATTATTTTGGTTATATAAAATCGGTAAACAATAATTTCTCTTTTGGCGTTCCCTTTAAAGGTAAATGGTTTAGGTAAATTTCGAGAGAAAAAAGAGTGTTTGTTCCAGATAGTCAACAACTAATAAACAGTCCCTGAAATTCAGAAATATTTATGTTGGTAGTGACATTCCTGTCCTTACATAAGAAAGTGGGCAAAGGCTGTTTTTACAGTGGTAATGTAAATGTCCCTATGTAAACAGAGCCTAATTTAAAAACAAAATAATTACCAGATCCACACCCATTTCTTCGATTTTCGATACAAGATCCGTGAAGAATTCTGTCATATCTTTTTGTTCTCCTGTATTTAATGGTTGTTTATCCATTGTGTAGGTTTTACAAAAGGATCTTGGATTGTACGATTTACGAATACTCTCTAACTGGTATGCAAACATTTTTTGAATTTCTTTTAAAATTCCTGGATGCTTTGTATCTTTTACGATTGATGTTTCCAAAATAGACCGGCGTGCTTCTGGTATCATAAACAACTGTTGCATACATGATGCCATGTAACAAGTTGCACCTAAATTTATCAGACCAACATAACCCACATTGGACCGTTCTTGGTCATGAGGCCAATAATTCCAACCGTAACAACAATGCGATTGAGTTCTTGGATTAACAGAATGATGTCGTAAAAATAAACCTTGCAATTCTAAATACATTTCTTTAGAGTTGTTGACTAGCTGTAATAAAAGATCATACGCTGCTTGACGTCCCGACTTTGTGTCACACCTTGGCTTTACATTTTCGCTGGATGATTTAGGCAATGAAAATAAACACCTGTGAAAAATATTCCGCATCAGCTGATACCCCTGACTTGAATTTTTAAATTCTGTATCATGTTGAAGCAACGCTGTGCAGGCTTGTAGCAAACCAATCAAACAGTAATCCACAGATACATGACCCTCTGAAGAAGCAATATCCTGTTCATCATCTTGAATAAACATGGACACTTGAAGAATAGCTGTGCGAATATTAATAACCTCATTAGATGAGTCACATTGATATTTGTTAATTAGACGACACAATAACCAAAAATAATCTTTGTAGTTCGAGGAGGAAGAACGAATTTTATCTGACTGAAAAAATTTGGAGGAACCTTGCAAGCGCAACTCTTTTCTAAGAGAAACAAGTTCTTGAAGTTTCCCAAGTAGAAGATTTAATATTTTATGAAGAACATCTTGTCCACCACTAACACAGAGTTTATACATGCCACGAGAGGCTTCAGTACGTACTGATCTCTAAAAAGAAAAAAAAAGAAGGAAAAATGATAAAAGAGAAGTATGTAAAAACACATATTCAAAATAACTGTCCAAGAAATAGACATAAATTCAATTTATGGATAAAAAAGTGGTGAAAAACAATTCACTACCTTAACAATATGCTTGAAAAATTCCAATTCAAAGACATCAAATGAGATTCTCTGTTAGGATTACTTAGTCCCATAGTCGTGGAATATAAATACTAACCTGGGGCGAGAAGAAAACTAATTGTATTAAAAGTGTGCTGAAGTTTTGATGTTCAATTAGTGAATCACGAAGTGTTTCCTGTGACGAGACCCAACATACCAGAAATGACAAGCAATGATAAACAACTAAAAATATAGTCATAAAATAAAAAATAAAATTGAAACGAAAAAATCTCTGAAATCTTGTTTAAGTTAAGCCTGGTTCTATGAAGTAGACGCACAAGCAAGTGAAGTACGCATGTGCATGAACATAAACAAGTTGGTTACAATTGCGCAAGTGAAGAAAGCTATTTTAAGTAAAACATAAGAAGAAAAAATAGTAGATTATGTTAAATTTTATCTGTTCAGAACGCGAGCACATCGACACAGAGACAAAAAAGCACAAAAGTGTAGAAAAATGAGGAATTTTGTTAAGCATAGGGAAAATCCTGGTTTCCTTTTCATTGATTCTTTGATTCGTTTTTCAAGGTATGTATTGTTCCAATATATGCTGCATGTAATTGGTCCAGTAATGTCAAAAATGGACGTGGACTTACGGAAGGTTATGTCTTTAAAACATTCCTTGCTTACATTGTGTTTCAGATTTGCGCACCAAAAATCATGAAGCAAGTAGGCAGCATGCGCAAAAATTAAGCAAAACATAAAGCAGAATATCAAAAAATGATAGTCTTGTCTTAACACATCCTCATGCTTCACATCTACTTCACTTACTCCATGAGTGTCCACACAGTGCTTGCGGCTGCTTCCGCTTCTGCTTGTTTTTGTGTCTGCTGTGCAAAACTGCACAAAAGTTGAAATTTTCTTTAATAATAGCCTTATTTCATTTAAAATGGCTGCCAAATCGCCTATTTGTCCTAAGGATGTACCAAATAGTGACGTACAAAAGAGGGCAAACCCATGAACTCTTCTACAAAAATAATAATATTAGACTCACCTGATGCTCGTACGTCTTGACTGCCAATGTTTGATGTTTCACCCGCATTTTCAGAAACATACGACAAAAGAGAGACTAAACGTCCGTATAAAACATCTTTTGATAACAGTTCCAATAATGGCTAAATGTAAAACATTAAAAAAATTATGAAAATAAAACCAGGGGCTAATATACTTTAAATATCGTGGCAATAATCAATACTGCATACGGTAGACCCAAAAATCAAATTCAAAAAATGTAAAGAAGTTGAAAGACGAAAAGGACTATAAGAGCATGCGTGAAAAGAAAAGATGAATAATACCATAACAAAATTGCCTTTACTAATTGCGTACAATAACAGTTTGTCTAACACTCAATTATAAAGAAAATATATATTATAAACTCCCATCAAACTTAAGGCTCGTTTTCATTTGACTGTTCATTTTCCGCTGTGGCGCACAGAAGGCTCACAAGATTTTTTGTTAATGAATCTTTCAGAAACAATATTTAGTGCAACAACTGCCGTTAGCTACAGTTATCTACCAAATATAAATTGTGATAATATACCCTTGAAAACTTAACACATTTTTTTTTTAATTTTTTAAAATATTTAAGTTTTTTTTTAACTTTTACTTTGAGAAAAATACTTGAATTCACCTTCTAGACAAATAAAATTCAATATCTTTGATTTTATAAAAAAAACAACCCAAATATCAGAAAGGAAAACACATAGTGATAATGTTGTACAGATGATGTTGCATACCTTATTAAACTGGTGGATTACAACAGCATTATCTGCCTCAGTGCTTCGATATCGCGCTCGAAAAACATGCCGCCTTTGTGCAGTAGCAGCCATCTTGTCTTCACTGGGACTGTCTGAGCTAGATGGCTCTTCATCTGGTAAAATATTAGCTAATCCTATTCTTGTTAACAATTTTATGATGTAAGCTACACAGTTTAAGGACCACTCATCTTGGCCTGTCTTAGGTTCAAGTGTATCTGATAATAACAGATTTAGCAAATGTTTAACAAATCCATTTTCGAAAAGTTTATTGATCCATACTAATAATAATTTATCACTAGCCGTCGAATTCTTATCTCCATCTGATAAAGAACTATCTGAGTCCCCACTTGAATCAACGGTGTTAGTGCAGGTTGTATTTCTCATTAAGGGCAAGCTCAGACCATCTAGAACTTGTAATGTATATAATAGCTTAAACTTTTGTTCAAAGTTCAAAATACCATCCCATGTGTTTGAAAGATCAAATTCAAGCTGCATGAATTTGTTGCTAATTTCAGAATTTGTTGGCAACATTAGTATCAGTTCCCAGGCATTGTAAAGCAAATGATCTGCTGACAGCTGTTTAACGATTTCATGAGGATCTTCAAACGACTGTTCCGAGTTTTCACTAAAACAGCTATCCTCCAGTCGGTTTTCAAGTGCTGCCACCCAAAGTTCTCTATAATCATCCATCTTGGTGACTTTGTACAAAACATCAAGCAAATTAAAAATTTGTTTAAAGTTGTCTTCTTTTAAAAGCTGTATCATTGGGACGGACTCAAAGTTTGGTGGTGGTTGCAAAGAAGGTGGTAATTGTGACTGGTTCGTCATTCTGTCTTTGCGTACATTGGTGACAGATATATAGACAAGCTAAAATCATATATGTTTAAAATACATGTAAGTATGCAAATAAAAGTGCAATAATTAAACCAAACGTAAAAGGTTTTGCTAAATCGATGGGTGCTTGCAAGAAATATAGCATTTAAAATATTAAATACTGACAAAAATGATACCTGCTGGTCTCTCATACCCAGTTCTGCAAGTGTTTTCATATCAAAATCAGGAGTTAATTCATGTCCATGAGTAATTAATCGAAATGGCGGTTTTAATATAGTAGTGTTATCTGTACTGGAAGTTGAACCTCGCTCCTTTTGTATACTTACACACCAGTACGTAACTTGTGCACGAAAACATGATAATAAGTCAGAAGACAACATCTTGAAGGTAACCTGTGTTAAAAAGATGGTGAGTAATTGGTGTTGATAAACAGAAGAACTATAAGGGGAGTTGGTTTGCACAACATACAAATACTTTTACTGTTGCAGTGTGAAGAAAGACTATATTACTAACACTTCTTGTTTTGAAACAGAATCCTCTGACAGATAACATTAAGAAATCGCACACAACAACTACCTCCTACCTTCTCTGTCATAACAACAGATATCTGACAGCAAATCCTTAACACATGGTCTTTACTGTTTGGTTTTTGTACACATTGATGGCTATTGAGATTTTTACCATTCAGTCGCCACAACTCCAAATGAAAAGCAAACCTGTATAGTAACCAAATTAAATTCCAAAAAAAAATTTAAACTTGGTTCTCATTTTCACAATTTTCTATTTTATCTATTTCCTTCTATTTAGTAATATCCTATTAACTGATAAAAAAATCACACTTTGATACTGTTTTTGGTACAAATTAGGTTTAAATGCATCCCTAATAAAAGCTACAAGATTTTAATAGATCAACACAACAGCAATATCTAATATATCGCATATACCTTTTAGAATACGTTTCTAAATGATTCCTAAGAATTTTTAAAACTTGTTGAATTAATCTTAGAGACTGGAGGCAATTCTAAAAATAAAAAACAAATTAATTTAAATTTAAGTCAATAAATTGTATCACTGCAATTAGAAAGGGAAAAAAATCAATATAAACTCACTGCTTCCAAATTGCTGACAGCCTCATTCAGCACAGACATGCATTTTTGCACAAATTCTTTTTCTTTTCGTACTGAGCTGTCACCCACTGAATAGACACACAAATAAACAAACAAACAAACAAAAAATGTCACTCTTAATATCTAGGACACTCTTTTAGTTTGAGCGATATTGAGGGTCAACTTTACTTATATTGAAAATTAACCAAGTCTGCTTATATTAAACGAATCAAAGAAACAATAAGAGTACATTTCTGTGCTTTGACAAAAACATACTAATACTACAAGTGGATAGACTATCTTACCAGTTAAGTAGAGATGATTAAGAATGCTCATGGCTTCATTAGCTACGTGAAGTTTCTCAGCTTTCAAAGCAATGTTCCAAAGCTGTTCTGTGCCAAGTTTATACTAAATTATAAATATTATTTGTTTTTAAGGATATGCAAACTATACTTTTGAATTATTTCAGTTGTTATTAATATTTGACTAACCTCCTCTGTTTCAGTTTCTTGTTGAGCAAATGGTGAAGCATTTGAAAGTCTTGTAAGCCCAAATAATTTTTGAAACAGATTCAGTCCAGTTATTGTCATCTTTTCTGCGTTCAGTTCTGGTAACTAAAGCATAAAATTAAATTTGTTTACTTGAGGGATTAAATAATAATGTTTATTTCATGAAATTTAGTAAAGTAAACTTACAAATTTATAAATTAATTTTGGGAAAACATTTCTGACAATTATTTTTGTTTGACAAACCTATTTTGTCCAAAACATTATGTTTCATTGACTTCTGTGTACAATTTTAAGAAGAAGAAAAACCATGAATAGTTAATTATCAGGAAGTTAAAAAAGATCTACCTTTTTAACAAAAATATGTTTAAACGAGTCCAAACCAAGTGCATGTAGTTCTTCACTGTTTGTTTGTTTTAACAACCAGTTCAATATTAAGAAATGATATGCTTCTGGAACTTCAGTAACCAAACAAAACCACAAACAATCAAGCTGACCAATTGTTAAACCTAAACATATTTTTAAATATTCCGGTTTGGTTAAAACAGACATTACAATATTGAGACGCGTCCTACACAAAACTAATAAACAAACACTCACGGAAATGGTCTGGGGTAATCTCGATTGAAAACATTGCAGTCAAGAAATCAAGTCGAGCACGAATTTGCTGCTCTCTATCATTCATGGCATCATCATTATCAGACATGTTCTTGCATATTGTGGTGTATGCTTTTAAATTCTCAAAGAAGCAATCCATAAGTTCTAAATCTTTTACTGCCCATGACAACAATTTAGAACTCTCTGATGAGTTGTTGGAATGTGGAAATATGCTAAGTATTTTGGGAAGAATCTTAAACGATACTATCACAGATCTAAATTAAGAATATTAAATATTTGTTTTTAATTTGAATGTATCAAATGTACCAAGTAGTAGCAAACATGCAGGATTAAGTTTTACATGCAGTCATTAGAGCTGGGTTGACATACCAAATAAATAGATTTTTGATGTTCAAAACTGAAACAAGAATTTCTTTAGCTAGCTAAAACTGGTGTGTTTAGATAAATGATATTGTACGCCAGATGACTTATATTGCATGGCAGGTTTACACAGTAAGTGCAAATAAAAGAATCAATGAAGGTCACACTTACACATTTTGCACACAATCTGATTAAACATGGCTATGTTAACAGAAAGACAAATACATTTTACTTATATAACCCAAACTTTATGAGAAAAGCCTTAAACATTTGCCTTCTGGTTTTTGCTTAACACGTGCCTTTATGAAAAAGCCTGAAGTCAGTTCATGACCTAGCACATACTAAAAAATATACATCGAACTTGAAAGGATATGAAAAAAATGTTTTTTGTAACTGTGTGCACAAACTCTTGAAACTTCTATAAAGAAATCCTTGTCAAATGCATTATTATTGTTTCTATTTTCTATTAAAAACCTTTCTGGTTAAATACTACACTGGTGGAGTTTTCAACATGCTTTATGGAGTGGTATTCAAATTATTTTTTTAACCTGCTGCTGATTAAGTGTTCTATTTTACTTGTTGTAACTGTAGTCATTTACTACTTCTCACTCACATGACAATTTTTCCACCAGTTGCAGGAATACAAAAGTTATGATGAAAATGACCATAAATAGCTTTCCCAGAAGGACAATGATACATTTATGCTAAGTGTAAAATTTTTTTTAGATATTTAAAATCAAATGAAATATCCCACAAATTTTAAAAGCACTTGTATTTTTGTTTGTGTGATTTATTTAATCTGGAGTTACAAAAAACATTTGTCACGTATTGCAGGACATGCACACATAAGTGCACACATTTCCCCATCCTAACATTGTTGCCGTGATTCTAAGCTATTAAAACGTTTTGGAATTAGGTTTTTCACAACCATGTAAACCAGGCTTAAAAATTTTTAAAAAAGAAAATTATTATTTACCTATTCTTTTTAATATTTTCCAGACACCCTTTTATAAACACCATTCTAACTTTCTTGTTACCAGAATAACAAATCAGTTGCCATAGCAACTTTTGTATTTCGTCGAGTGTGCTGTCTTGTAAAGATTCCTAAAAAAATATAAAGGTAAATATAAAAAGTACATATAAAAAGTAAATATAAAAAGTAAATATAAAAAGTAAATACAACTAAAAATGACGAGATTAGAGGACTTTTGATGAGAATTTAAGAAGACAACACTATTTTCACAAAAAATTAAATAGATTTGAGTAGATTTTCATATTTTTCCAGACAAATTGAGAATATTTGTAAAGATTTTAATAAAGATGATGCCATAAGTGAAGAACAAATTATTGCTATACACATGTAGGGTTTCTATGCATTCTGAAAATTAAAAACATGTGAGAGGTCGCAAAAATAAAATTGAGGAGATTTAAGGAGAAATTTGTTAAAAAAATCTTATTTGGGGGGAGATTTAAGGAGCTTTGAGGAGACCTCAAGAATTGAAGAGTTTTAAGGAGGCAAGGCAACCCTGTTGCAATGATTACATTTTAAAAACCTTTAAGATACAGCTAAAAAACTCATGCCTCTCTAAGCAACACATTCGAAATATAGGTCAGTAACTCCAATGTCAAGTCAGATTTAGGACAACATTACAATGCCAACAAAAGACAATAAAAAATTTAGAAAAAATTTAACAACGTTTAATTCTTACCAAGGAAGGATCTTGTATTAAATCCCACAACAACGTATTTCCTGGTTCACATAAGCTGTCAATGTTAAATTCAATTGGTTCGTTTCTTTTTAAAGGTGTGTTTACAATGCTTGCCAGTGATGATTCTTCTTCCAAATCTTCCATTATATCACGTTCACGATCTGAAGCTGAACTTCCATTTGTATTTGTACTGCTGATAGCATCATCTACTTCTGCAATGATACCGCTACTTTGACTGCCAATTAAGCATGATTCAATAGGCGATGGTGAAATATGCATGTAAGGATCATTTGTCAATGTGCGAATCTGATGATCAGTAATCTTTAAATCCAAACTGAAATTGTGTTGCAAGTGAAATAATAAATTTATACAGTTTCCTTAACCTATCTATCTCAGGTTTTAAACCTTCATGTTATGTTTGTTAAGTTTTCAGTTAGTCTAGAATGTGAATGAATTGTTTCCCAGTAATCAATAGTTTATAATTTGATAAGGAATTCAAATACATGCACACGGGCCCTTTAATTCCTTTTGAATTGGGCCAGCTTTGAAAATATGCTGGTTCATCAGCATTCCTTATGTTTTATTTATTTACTAGTAGTACAATTCTTAAGGATTCTTGTTAATTAGTTGAAAATACATTCTCCATTACTAGTAACCCTATAATAACTGTTTATGAGGGCAATACCGGAGAATATTGACCAACGTCAAAGTATTGCCCGAGCTTGCGAGGGTAATACGTGACAGAGGTCAATATTCAAAGGTATTGCCCGAAATAAACAGTTACTAGTCTATGGCCCGTGGAAGAATCCACGGGTCCGCCCATCCTTTTTATTCCACTTAAGCACATCTCGCTACTTACGGTACCATTTTGCGTGACAGACAGACACACACGGGTATTATAATATAGATTATATGGATTATTATCCGGGTACTGTATTTTACGACAAAAAATATAACATTATAACCAGGATGTAGAAACCACGTCTTTATAGAAACTATTCCCATATGGAACGTGCATTCGAACTAAAAATACTTTTTTTTCAAATCGAGTATCGTGTAAACATTACAGGTTTTTATTGTAGCCACAACTTAAAATTCTTTAAAAGATAAAAGTAAGTTTCACTTCTGTTTCGCGTTTTGTTTGCTTTTTTCCGTGTTTATTTAACTTTAAACACGGTTGCTATGGTAGCGGGCAATACCGTGGAATATTGCCCGCTATGACATAAGTTCTAACCAATCACATTGCTCGATTTTCGAAAATATTGATGCCGCCCTTTTACCCGGGTAATAATTGCCTAAAAACAGTAACAATATCATTAAATATAAAGGCTAGAGGTTAAAAAAATACAGAACCAAATTGGAATCCTGCATCCACCTTACCTTCTAAGTTGTTTTATTTGAGTTCCCGTAAATCTCCGTGCATGTATGTCAGCTATTTCTTCATCAGTACTTCCATCACTGCTTAAACTTGGACTTTGTATAGGACTGACGTTGAGCTGTTTATATGCTGTTGGAGTGGGTTTAACAGGAACTGTGGATAAAGATGATAGTGAAGCTTAACATTTTTTTAGATAACTTTTAGACATAAACCAATAAAATTAAATGCTTAAAATTAAAGTGGATGTTTAAGAATGAAAAAATACAAACAAAAAGTCAACATCAAATCCAGTGTGTTCGATATATTTTTATGAGTGTAATTAATAAAGTTGTCAATAAAGAAAAGTTCAGGCTGGTGACAAGTCTGTCTACAAAAATCAGTCTGTCTACAAAAAATAAACTTTTCCATGGGTAGTGGAGGCTATTAGGAAATTGAAGATTGGCAAGGCTGCAGGAGTATCAGGTATTGTTGCAGAGATGGTAAAAGCATCTGGATATATTGGAGTTGAGCTTATTACAAGTCTTGCTAATCAGATTATAAAGGATGGTGCTATTCCGAGTGAGTGGCAGTCGAGTGTAATAGTGAATTGTTTCAAGGGCAAGGGTGATGCATTAGAAAGAGGTAACTATAGAGTTTTGAAGTTGGTTGATCAAGTAATGAAAGTTATTGAAAGAGTGATTGATAAGTTACTTAGAGAAAGAATTGATATAGATAAGATGCAATTTGGTTTTGTTCCATGGCGTGGCACTACGGATGCAATATTTTTACTCAGACAGCTTCAGGAAAAGTATTTAGGAAAGAGAAAGAATCTCTATTTTGCCTTTGTAGATTTAGAGAAAGCTTTTGATAGAGTGCCACGTAAAGTTATTTGGTGGGCTATGGGAAAATTAGGTGTGGATGAGTGGCTAGTTACGATTGTACAGTCTATGTACAGCAATGCTAGAAGTCGTGTCAGGATTAACGATTCACTTAGTGATGAATTTAGTGTAAATGTTGGTGTACGTCAGGGTTCTGTACTTAGTCCTTTTTGTTTGTTCTAGTCTTAGAAGCGCTGTTGATGGAGTTCAGAACAGGTTATCCATGGGAGTTATTGTATGCAGATGATTTGGTTCTCATAGCAGAGTCGATGGAAGAATTAGTTGAAAAGTTTGAGAAGTGGAATAAAGGACTAGAAGAGAAAGGGCTAAGGGTGAACACAGCAAAGTCTAAAGTCATGATTAGTAGCATTGCAGCCAAGTGTGACCTTGTAGTTGGAAAGTGGCCTTGTGGAGTTTGCAGGAAAGGGGTTGGTAGTAACTCAATTTTGTGTCAGACTTGCAAGCATTGGGTACATAAGAAGTGCAGTAGTATTGGTGGAAAGTTAAGAGCTGACATTCAGTTTGTATGCAAGCGCTGCAAAGGTGAGATTAGAGAGAATGAAGTATTTCCAGCTTTAATGATGTACAACAGTGGCTCGTTAGAGATAGTTGAGAACTTCTGTTACTTAGGTGATATGTTGGGCAGTGAAGGGGGTGTTGGAAGAAGTGTTACTTGCAGGATAAGTTCTGCTTGGAAAAAGTTTAGAGAGTTACTTCCTTTGTTGACTAGCAGAGTCTTGTCAATTGAGGTAAAAGGTAGGTTGTATGAGGCCTGTGTAAGAAGTGTTATGTTGTACGGTAGTGAGACATGGGCAGTAAAGCAGGAAGATCTTGACCGTTTAGAAAGGAATGATATGAGAATGGTTAGGTGGATGTGTAACGCCAGTCTGAGAGACAGAAAGAGTTCAGATGAGCTAAGAAGCAGGCTAAGTATCCGTAGAATTAAAGATGTTATCCAGATAAGAAGATTGAATTGGCTGGGGCACTTGGAAAGAATGGAGGGGGATAATTGGTTAAGAAAGTGTAGAGACTTGATAGTTCCTGGGGCAAAGCCCAGAGGCAGACCGAGAAAGTCTTGGCAGGAGGTTATAAGGACAGACTTGATACAGAGGAAGTTGAGTTTAGATCTAACACAGTCTAGATCAGATTGGAAGAGGGTCATTAATATACCCCATCCAACCCATGCTAGCATGGAAAACGGACGTTAAGCCGAGAATGATGATGATGATGATGTGCAATGTTGTTTTTACGTGTGCAAATAAGGCCCGAAAACAGCGCAACCAATTCTGTTTCAGGTGCATCTGGAGGCATGTGAATGTGATTACACATGCTAGAATGATTGCTAATACTATTAAGCCAAAAAATCACAAGAATATAAAAGATGGTTTAAGAAGTAATAAAAAAAGATGATATTAACCAACTATTTGTCAAAAATCGCATAAACAAATGAAAATAAAGGTTTGATCAAAAAGTTTTAAAAGTTGAAGTAATCATATCAGCTACTGACTTTTTTCTATGTACAAAAAATTTCAGGTGTTTCAGTGGCTTTCATCTTACCGACAGACACATCTACAGATATAATAGCTAACGTATAATTTTTTTAAGAGATGTGTTTTATTCAAACCTTCATGTTTTCTTGTTTAAAAGGCTTATCAGTTACACTAATGACAAATAAAGCATGAAATAATGTCTTAAAACACAAATCACTTACATGTTAACTTTTTCGGTGTAATTTTGCTTGCACTCTTTTCCTCTGATTGAAATTCAATTAATCCTGCTGTCCATATGTTTCTCGTTAATAAAGATGACAGCAGCAATGTTTGTTTCGTATGAGATGCAATTGGAAGTTTAGCAATCAGTTGTAACAAGTACTGTACTGATACCAAATCCATTGTTTTGGCAAGGGTGATGAGCAAATCCAGGACATATCGACTGATGTGCTTGAGCTAGAAAAGAATTGTAAAACAACAAACAGGTATAAAACCTGACACATAATTTAACCTCAAAAAGCTAGGATATTATTTTCTTTATTATTTTTTAAGTGTTGAAAATAATATTCTCTACCTGTGCAGCACTCCACAAACAGTCCAAATGCTTGGCTTTTAATTGTCGTTCTTGTGCAAGGAAGTTTAACAGAAATTGTGACTGTTTGATGAGCTGAAACAAACCCAGTGTAAAGGCTTTAGTGACAATGAATACTGTAACATGCAATGTGCTGCTATTACACCTTTCACATTTTCTTTACAACAATTTGACCACTCTTTGACCACATAAAAATTTTAGATGTTTTGCTCTGGCCTGTTGTGCATTTTAGTTTGTAAAGAATGCTTTAGTACTTATTGCCAATATACATTGATCCATGCAATGCTTTTAGTACAACACTGAATAAAGATTAGAGTTACCTCAACATGATAATTAGGGCCAAACAAATGTTCTATCATTTCTTTTTCATTTAACCAAGATGCCAACTGTGAACACATACTAAAAAAATGATTTTTAGTCTCGTTACTTATTTTTCAATCCAATACTTCTAACCATTATATTTTCATGCAGTTTGACATGAAGCCAATAGGGATGTCTAATACATTGTTTACTGTAGTTACCTGTTAATACCACCATACATTTGACTTTGCCCAACTTCAAGTAAACTATGAATTTGATTCTAAATAAGTAATGAAGAGTATTCTTGTGTTTTTTTAACCATAAGTACTGAAAAACAAATGGAGTTTCATATTCCCTATTAAATAAGTTGTTTTATATGCTGTCACTGTTTCTTTAGGATGCTAGACATAATATACCAATTGCCAATTTTGAATGTTTTTGCCAATTGCTAATTATAAAATAACATGGTGAGATTAAAATTTTAATACTTTCCACCTAGTATTGGTTTTGATCTAAATTGGTCCCATAATAAAAAATATGTTTTTAAATCAAAATTTTAGCATAATAAAGAAGGAAAATATGCAAATTAAGGTGAAATCATAAAAAGCATTTCACTAAAAAAGGATTACAAGGTTTTTAATAATTACACATGATTTCTAATCATGTTATTATACATTTTATTGTTTAAATAAATTTCTCAACTTTCTGCAAAAACAACATGGTTAAATAAAATGCTCTTCTTCAAACTATGTCCTACCTAAAATAAAACCCTAGGTAAGTACAATTTACAAATTCTGTAACAATCTCTATTTTAAAAGTTAACTGACTTCACCTTTTAATAAAGTATTTATAAAACATGTTTAAAAAGATTTTTTTAAGTTTTGTATACACCTATCTAAAAAACTCAAATTAAATACACATACGTACAGATAGAAAGTGTTGAGAAAAACGCAAGGGACCTTATGTTAAACCATTTCTGAATAAGTGTATCAACTTAATATTAATTTTGGGTGTGAAGTTTCTAATAAAGAAGGCGTCCAATATTTTACGTTTCCATTGATAGATGGAGCCAAGCCTTTTAAGTTTAAATTTACCATTTTTATTTAGCCAAGAGTCATTTATAAAAATAGACTTGTTGAATTTTTAGAGAAGAAAATTCATAGTGTGGCGTCACTTAATGGCAAGCTCTAATGCTAATTGTGGTAAAAACATGATTTAGGGTGATAAAGTTCACCATTCTGAACCATGTTAAAAGTTCTTTACTTATTGTTATTGTTGTTTACTTACAGAGAAACATGTATCCATGTAAAAGAGCAGATATGCTTTATGAGACACACAACTTTCGGACAAGTTAAATACTTCGTGAAATAAAGAAAATTAATGATTAATGATATCTTAACAATTTTACCCTTTCTTAACAAAGCTAATATAGCATGGCATACAACCTAAAACTTTCTAAATTACCCCTTTCCATTTTCTCATTTATTATTTTTAAAAAATTGCTTGGTCACTTTTAGATTATGTGCCTAAGCCGGTTTTGAAATGTTTGCATTAAGGATGTGGCAGTTAAGTAACTGCATTAAGGACGTGTCAGTTAAATAACTTTTTCGTGAAAACACAGGAGGAAGAACTATACACTTGTCATCACATAAAGGGGTAGTTTTAAAGGTGGTTGTTATAGCAACTTTGACTGCAACCTTACAGTTATTAAATTCAACCCAGCCATCCTGACCGCAAGAGTGGTAGACATGAAATATTTGAATGCAATGTTGAGAATGTCGCTAAAAAGAAAAGAAATTAAATACACTTTCAAACAGAATTGTTTTCATATGGATGATAAAAGCATCATAAAAATAGTAACTTTTAAAATAATAATTCATATTTAAATAAACAAATAAGTAATAATCATAGAAAATTAAGTACATCCAAAGCCTTTAGAGAAAAAACTGATGAGATAATAAAATGCTATGCAAAACTGGTGTACCAGTGTACCAAGTTCGTTGTCAGTGTACTGATATTGGAGTCCAAATCCTGTTGCCTATACAATTCTTTCTCTATATAATCTGATTATTGTGTGGCTTCCATTTTCTTTCATTTTCATTTTTTTTTTCAAGTTCAGAAAGTTTACTGTTCTTTTAAAGCACAACTTTCCTGTAATTTAATTCACACAACAAGTTGAACGCTGAACGAGAGACTTCACTCAGGGTGGCCACATATTTACCACTCCATAATTTCAGGAGAGTTTAGAAGATTTTAGAAAAAATTAGGTTTCAGTTCATATTTTAGGAAAAAACACTAAAACTATTCTACTCAATTCTACTACTCAATTTTTTGTCACATAAAATGTAATAACAAAAAGTTACCATTGGAAAAAAATGTTACCATATACAATTTTAAGTTTTCTTAGGAGATTTTAGGAGGAATCAATATTTTGGATCCAAATTTAAGGCTATTTAAAAGATTTTAGGAAGTGTGGTCACCCTTTTCGTAACCACTTCCTCAATGAGTGCAAACAGGCAGGATTGATACTAGTAACTAGTTAATAAAGAATTCAAAAATAATAGGATGATTAAGCCACTACAGTGCAAAATAACATAAACTTACATATCATAAGAAACCTGACCAGGTTCTTGCACCTTCACAGTGTTCAGCATAAGTTCAGCCGTAGCTCGTGCACTCATTAGTCGTAATTCATCTTCATGTATGTTGCATAAATATCTGAAAGCAAATATATAATTTTAAATGATGTAGTCTAGAGTATACAACACCATGACTATGAGGTTTCTGTTTTTCAAAGGAATAAAATTATAGGTAATTGAGGAGTTAAAAGATTATTGCAGCTTTAAAGAAATTCTTGAAGACTAAATTAAGGAGATTTTGAAAAACAATGTTTTTGGAGAAAATGCTTATGTTTTAAAAACTCCATTGGCTCAATCAATAATTTTTGGTTTCTGATTATAACAAGCAAGGCTTTGCATATTGCTCATATTTTTGTTTCACGTTACTAAAACATCATTGTCAAAAAATAAATTTTGGGTGACGAGAATCCTGCATTGTGCTGTTTTTTTATGCAATAAATTTTGCAAAAGAGAAAAAACATTCTACCTTGTCACTGGTCCAGACATTGGTTTAATTAATTGAATGATGGCATGATCATGCATCCATGTACGCAGCTTTAAAATACAAATATGAAGGTCACGTATTATTACTCTTCGTTTACAGTTAAATGGATTCCAAGACGAAATTGGCAAAAAATGAATATAATGATACAACTTTGATTGAAGATGTGTATAATACATTTTAAAATCAACATAGCAATGATATATACAACATAAACTCACCTGAGCAATAATACTGATCAAATTACTGGATAGGCTTAAGGGCAAGGGAGTATCGACAGCTTTGAAGCAATTGTTTATTTTTTCAATGCCACCTTTCTCACAGAAATCAGCAATATTCTCAAACAACAATTCAGAGGCATTTGGATTCTCCTAAATGTCAAAATCACAAACACATTGGAATATCATGGGAATATCGTAAAATTGTTTTCAAAACCATGTTAGATGACTGAACAAAAACTTTATACGTTACTACACCCATAAACATAGTAGAAATCCAACACAAAGTCTATAAGATTTGCGATAACATCCCCACAGGCTGTTAATAACACTCCAAATTAATTACACTTCATGTCACGAAATTACATAGTTGCACCACTTTACAGGATCAAGCAAAAATAACAAAACATTCTTGGATAGTTTTACAGCAAAAAATAGTGACTTTATAATTGCATTTTGACAATTTAATTTTGAGTTAAAAAACAGATCAGATTGTTATTAGCAAGTTCTTTTTACAGTTTAATAGGATCATGAGTGGTAGTACATACTACTGAAAACACATTCATGCCATTTAGAAACTTTGCTTAAACAGACTTCCTATGTATGCCTACTTGTGCATTGCCTTATAAAAAGTTCAAAAACAGTTCTTTTAAAAAGACAAAAAATATTAAACTCTTACTGTGATGTCACAAAACTTTCCAATTGCCTGTTTTTGTTCATCAGTAACCTTAAATACAAAACATGTTGCAAGATTAGGCCTTAAAAGCTCTAAGTGGCAGGGATAAAAAAGGTGTAAAGATGCAAAGTGGGCTAAATAAGAAAGTTCATACAGCAATTATTAGTGTGAAACTCTAAATCAAATAACATAGCTGTTGTACTTGGTGCCAGCCAAACTTGGAGTTGGATAAAAATTAAAAATAAGAATGAAGCTCTAATGCATATGTAGTTAAGAGAATAAGAAAGGATTGGAATGTTGAAGAATGTCTATTATTTTAACAAAAGAAAACCTGCTAATTAGAATTTGTTTGTGCAACTTTTACAAGCTGGAAAACTTTGATACTTGCGCAGTTAAACAAGGTTCGTCAATCGCCAACTTGTAATTAAAAATTAAGAATACCTCAAAGTTATTCTTTACACACTCATAAGCTTGATACAGAGGATATTGTAGCTGGAAGCTTTTACAAACAGCCTGATATAGTTGTTCAGTGGTAGTTAGGAATTCATTATTCCAATCATCAACAGTGATGACTGTTTCTGTGTACTTGCCGCAGAAGGTATAGAACTTTTTTAATAAGGTGCTTAATGGCACTATTAATGCAGGATTTCTCAGTAAACATTTGCATTGCCTAAATAAGAAAGGTATTAAAGTATGAGGAAATGTTTCATCACAATAAAAACACAAAAAGTCAATATGGGGTTCAAAGGGAACTAAACACAAATATATGTTGATATGCTTCTACCAATACAAGAACCACTAAAAGAATTTAAATTTAGTTATCTTACTGTTCCACACAACTCAGAAGTCACATTTAAATACCAATTTTTATTGCCTTATTGGGGTATTTAAATTTCAAAACTTCAATTTTAATGCAAGTTGTAACTGTCAGTTACACAAGTTGCTCTGTTTAAAAGACAGCTCTACTTGCTACTTGCTACTCACACACTACATGGTAAAGTCAAATAGTTTTCACAATCAATTTCCGTAAGTATATATATACTTTAATTTTTATTATTAACTTCTTAAGCACTTGCAGCAATAAGGAATCAACTAGTGAAATATGTTGACCCCATGAATAGCTACAATACCACTTAAATGTAATTTTACATGTACACAATAGTTATCACCCTCACACAAACTTTTATTAACATCAGAACTTTTGTTGTTATTGTTAACCTATTGTTAAATACATGAGCTATTTTTGCTTGTCGAAAACAATAGTGTTGATGCACTGAAATGATTAGAAAAAGATCCTACAATGCTAAAGAAATGCTGTATTTAATTTTAAGATGACAAGAAAACAACCCAAAAAAACTGAAAAATCGCTGTACTTTATTCTAGAATGATGAAAAACAACATCACAAAGCTTAAAAATAAAACGTTCTCTAGAAGCTTGTTATAAAATATAGCAATCAAACCTAGAAAGTATGGAAAGCAGTTGGTGTAAAATAAAGAATATCTATTCAATATATAAATTCCCAATGGCTTTTGTGATCGTTATCGCTTTTAAACAATTGCCTCCATGTTATATGTGAGAACTTTTGCTATCATCATGTGGTTAACATGTGTTAACCACATGATAATAGCGAAAGATATTTGAAGGTTCCTTATTTAGACACAAGGTTGTTACATGAGGTGTACATGCAAAGTTACATGCAAAGTTACATTCAAGCAATACTGTAGATACTTGGAAGTTTCTGTGATCTATTTATCTGTTGAGCTTGATACAGTAATATGTACACCATTTGTTTTTAAAAATGGCATTATTATCCAACGTGATAATCCTGTATTGTATATTAATATTAGATCAGCTCTGTTGTATTTATTTAATTAGGTGTTTTATATTAATATTTGTAAACAATTCGTAACATATATATTCCAATTCCAATTCCAATGTAAACCTGATAATATACTGAACACCCAAACGTGGTCAGAACCTGAAAAACCCTGTAAATAAAAAAGCCACTCTTGGGATAATCAGGTTTTAGAAACAGGGAAAATTATATTTTGAGGTATCAAAGTTTGGATTCCCATACTGTTATATACGTGTTGAATTATCAGCAGATTAATTCTAACATATACCAGCATAATCATAATAGCAAAAAAGACAGTAGATCAGCCAAGTTCCTTTGCAATCAATGGACCTTTTAGTTTTTTTTATATTTTGCTGATTACTGACCTAATATCAAAAACAAACGGAGGACATGAGAATACAGTGTATTCTTACCGGGATGATTCGTTAATAGTTCTGGCAAATATGAAGTGATCGTGATCCGCAACATCTTCCTTGTCTTCATCTACAAAAAAGAATTTTAGAAGTTGCAGAACAAAATTGTAGATGTTCTAAATTTAGAATACCCTGCAAGCGCATACATAAAACATACAGATTGAAAACAACCAGAAAATATTGTTGTTAGCAGGTTCAACAACAAGCTTCAAACATAACATACTTGTTTAAAAAACATGAACAAAAAACTTACAAAAATTTCTATTGAGAAAAATAAATTGCAAATAAAGCTAGGGTTTTTTCATGCATTATAACTTCTGCATTGGTGATGACTTTTCAAGGTTGCAAAAAATGTGGTGCACATTTGTGTTTGTTGATCATTTGAAAATTATAATCAGACACATTACAAACAGAACAGAACCATAAAAGGAGCACTTCCACAGCGAAAACATAATGCACAAAAATTTGTGCTCTTCCACAGTAATTTAAAAAATCCTGATGTGTAAACAAAAACTATTTTTGTATGTATACAATCATTCCTAGTTGAAATAACACACTTTCTTATTTTTTTAATAATGACTAATCAATATTTAATTTCTAATATAAATGAAGCTAAGGCCTATTTATTTTATTTGTTAGTTCATCATCAAGCATCACTTTAAGAGATATCAGCATGTCTTGCTTTTTCAATAAGAGAACAATACGTATTTGATACCCTATGGACTTTTTATGAGGAACTTTCCCGTTTACTTTGGTGTAGTACAGTACCGCCTGCATGTAACTTTACATGTACGCGAGTTTTACGACCTCATGTAACGATCTCATGTCTACATAAAGAACGTTCACATATCTTTTGTTTACACACGAACTTAATTGCTTTCTATTGTTATCGTCGTAGGCGTGTCATAACAATAAGATTTGATGAATCCTTTTGTTGTCACATGTAACATGCATGTTATTGTTTGAAAGTGTTAAAGATCACGAAAGCTATTGAAATATATTATTTTAGAAAAAAGAACGAACATAACACTTAATATCTAAAAAAAACTATTGTTGCTACTTTTTAAAACTTTTAGTAATAATTCTTTATCATCGAAGCATATTTTTTAACATGCAAAACTTTTAAAAGGTATTCTTATAAAAAGCAACGTTTAACAGCGCAAATGGAAAAACCCTACTTTCAGGACTTTTCCCTTCACGATAAGATTTCGAAAACAAATTAAATTTCAATACCGAAGAAAGAAAAATCTAAAAATCTAACTTTTGACGTTCTTGACAGATCTAAAACACTCATTGTGAGAACATTTTGTTTTTGCGATGCGATCTGAAAAAGCTTTTCTATCGCTGTTCTTCGTTCTTAAACTTTTAAAATGCGATCTAAAAAAGCATTTCTATCACCGCTTTTTGTTCTTAAACTTTTAAAATGCGATCTAGGAAAGCATTTCTATCGCCGCTTTTCGTTCTTAAATTTTTAAAATACGATCTAAAAAAGTTTTTCTATCGCCGTTCTTCGTTCTTAAACTTTTAAAATGCGATCTAAAAAAGCATTTCTATCGCCGTTGTTCGTTCTTAAATTTTTAAAACGCGATCTAAAAAAGCGTTTCTATCGCCGTTCTTCGTTCTTAAATTTTTAAAATGTGATCTAAAAAAGCGTTTCTATCGCCGCTCTTCGTTCTTAACTTTTTAAAACGCAATCTAAAAAAGCGTTTCTATCGCCGCTTTTCGTTCTTAAATTTTTAAAATGCGATCTAACGAAGCTTTTCTATCGCCGTTCTTCGTTCTTAAATTTTTAAAACGCAATCTAAAAAAGTGTTTCTATCGCCGCTTTTCGTTCTTAAACTTTTAAAATGCGATCTAAAAAAGTTTTTATATCGCCGTTCTTTGTTCTCAAACTTTTAAAATGCGATCTAAAAAAGCATTTCTATCGCCGCTTTTTGTTCTTAAACTTTTAAAATGCGATCTAAAAAAGCATTTCTATCGCCGCTTTTCGTTCTTAAATTTTTAAAATGCGATCTAACGAAGCTTTTCTATCGCCGTTCTTCGTTCTTAAATTTTTAAAACGCAATCTAAAAAAGTGTTTCTATCGCCGCTTTTCGTTCTTAAACTTTTAAAATGCGATCTAAAAAAGTTTTTATATCGCCGTTCTTTGTTCTCAAACTTTTAAAATGCGATCTAAAAAAGCATTTCTATCGCCGCTTTTTGTTCTTAAACTTTTAAAATGCGATCTAAAAAAGCATTTCTATCGCCGTTTTTCGTTCTTAAATTTTTAAAATGCGATCTAACGAAGCTTTTCTATCGCCGTTCTTCGTTCTTAAATTTTTAAAACGCAATCTAAAAAAGTGTTTCTATCGCCGCTTTTTCGTTCTTAAACTTTTAAAATGCGATCTAAAAAAGTTTTTATATCGCCGTTCTTTGTTCTCAAACTTTTAAAATGCGATCTAAAAAAGCATTTCTATCGCCGCTTTTTGTTCTTAAACTTTTAAAATGCGATCTAAAAAAGCATTTCTATCGCCGCTTTTCGTTCTTAAATTTTTAAAATGCGATCTAACGAAGCTTTTCTATCGCCGTTCTTCGTTCTTAAATTTTTAAAACGCAATCTAAAAAAGTGTTTCTATCGCCGCTTTTCGTTCTTAAACTTTTAAAATGCGATCTAAAAAAGTTTTTATATCGCCGTTCTTTGTTCTCAAACTTTTAAAATGCGATCTAAAAAAGCATTTATATTGCCGCTTTTTGTTCTTAAACTTTTAAAATGCGATCTAAAAAAGCATTTCTATCGCCGCTTTTCGTTCTTAAATTTTTAAAATGCGATCTAAAAAAGCGTTTCTATCGCAATAGATAAATAAATCTTTGTTAAATTTTATTTTCTTTCGTTGATCTCTTGACGACTATAGCAATTAAATACAACAATGGGACACACGCAGTTCACATGAGCTAATTAAATTTCGCGAACAAGACATGAACTCTATTGTTTTCAACATGCAAAAATAGTTCATGTATTTAACAATAGGTTAACAATAACAACGAAAGTTCTGACACTACCGAAAGCTCATGCGAAGGTGATAACTATCGCGTACATGTAAAGTTACACGCAGGCGGTACTGTATATACATAGTACAAACTTAAAAAATAGTATGCTGTTAACATGAGGTGGAGGGGGTCATGGGTTTAACACCCAATTTGCTGTTACCAAAGACGAAACCAAATGGTTGACAGATTCTTATAATTTTTGACATCCCAACTTGTTTTTATTCTGATCTACCAAAGCACTTCTCCTTTTTGAAACTCGGAAATAAAATTGTAATTTGCAAATTGCGAATCAAAATAATATTGTAATAAAAAAATAGGCTTCAGAAATAATTTCAGTGAATCTCACATTGGAAAAACACATCACGGAATTGAGACGTGAATCACGCAACTAAGTCATTTTAGTTGATTCAATTTTTGCTCGTGCAAATGCCCCCCCCCCCCGTTCACCAGCATTTTTGCAGTTGTTTTAAGGGATAGATTATAGTCAAAACCATGAAATTATGTGGAAGCAGTCACTAATGCTCTTTGTTTATACGCTATGGTTATTGCAACAAAATTCCCATTAACAAGGATAAAAGGCAAGTGGTCTGCAGTGGTTCCAGACCACAGCTGCAATGTGGTTGGTTTTCTCTACAGTCAGTATTTTTTGCAAACTGACCATAACTATATTTCTAAATTTGAACCCTGCAGTTTCAACTATCTTTGTCTTATTTTTTATCCATATTGAAGTTTATGTACTGAAAAAACGTTTAGTAAAAGTTTGGAGGACTTGTCGTAGAATTTTAACGTTTAAAAAAATTTGACACTTGTGATAAGGCCACCATCAAAAATATGTTATGTTCGCGTCCTGAAGACCCCGCAAAAATGAGTCGGTCGGTCGGTCGGGGGTATTTTTTCCCGGGATTTTCAGATGGGGGCAAAATTCGTTCCCAGGGCCAAAAAACAGTATAGCGCCACTCGACAGACCCTTTTTTCGCCGCCCTGTCTGTAAACTTGCCATGAGTACCCTAAAGATATTAATTTTTACGGGAATTAATTTTCGCGAGTTTTAGGGGCCGTCGACAAACAGTTTTCGTCTCCGTTAACGGCAAATTGGCTGCTAGACTCGGACCCCCCCTCCCCCCTGCCCCTTAACGGCAAGCCCATTTCCCCTACGTTAGTTTTTATCTCCGTTAACGGCAAATTTGCCGTTAAATAGAATTTTGCCCCCCTTCCCCCAGCCCCCGCGCTCTACGGAACAATCTTTGTGGAGACTTATACGAACACGAGATCCATTTTTTTAACAACCAATTCTAGATTATGGCGGATTTTTACTGTGGAAACATTTTCTAATTTATTGGATTTCTTTCATTTTCCCTAAAAGATATAAAAAAGGTGAGAAAGTGAAATTCGTCTCCATTTTTATATTTTTAACGGACGATGTATTACCCCCTCCCCCCCCTAACGGCCAATTTGCCGTTAACGGAGACGAAAACTGTTTGTCGACGGCCCCTTAGTCAATTTTGGGAAAATTAGTTCTCACGAATTTTTTTTTTCAAATATATATCGTTTGGATCAAAAAGTTTTTTCCGGGTTTTTTCCGACTTACCGACTCGGGTTTTTATTGCCAAAAGTGAGTCGGTCGGAGGACGCGAACATAACATATTTTTGATGGCGGCCTAAGACTGGTACTTTTTGTATAATTTAGCTGTTTACACAACATAATTTTTTGCATACTTCAATTGAAAACAAAAAGATCGAACTGTGTATCCAACCTTTCGGTGCTAATGGCAGTATCCATGCAAACTTGTGAACATCGGTTATTCTCCACCATCACAGCGCTGCCTGCACACAAGTCTTTTTCATTTTTTCAAATGTTTTCAAATGAGTAGGGTTTAACCATGTTCACTCATGCATACCAACGATATCATGTTCAAGTTGAGTAGAAATGGAAATTCCCTACTCAAATAAGTTATGATTATTCGAAGCATTACGGTATATAATAAAGAGAAATGACTTCGCTCAACGCATCCGAAATATGCAATGCTGTTAGGCAGATGCTGCTTATGGCCAATGATGTCCCAGATCATCTCAAGACCCAGGAGATATACGACAATGCTGTTAAGGAGATGCCCCTTGTGCTAGCGTATGTCCCAGATCATCTCAAGACCCAGAAGATGTGCGACAATACTGTTAAGGAGATCCCCCCTTGTGCTAGCGTCTGTCCCAGATCATCTCAAGACCCAGGAGATGTGCGACAATGCTGTTAAGGAGATCCCCCCTTGTGCTAGCGTCTGAAGAGTACCTGTTGCCTAATACACGTATAGTATTGTTGATTCTGTGGCTCCCCAGGTCGACAGATCGCGGAATTTAGCAATGCGCATGAGATCGGGATGTTGTTCGGATTTTTCTCGCCCTGCAACGTCCTGAAAGCGGCAGGTACCTTTTTTTAGCCGTTCCAACAGATGATTTTTAGTCAGTGTGTTATCTATACAAATTTTCTTTGTTATTCCTAAACATATCGACCTTCAGGCACATAGGAGCAGTTTTGTTTAATTTTTTAATTTGCTGAGTCAACCGATATACTCACTTATAACAATAAAGAAAAAAAAAATAGCTTTCACGAGCTCCAACTTTTTACAGCCTCATAATTTTTTCATTTGATTGACTTTTGTTTTAAAACAAACCTTGGCTGATCGTATCAAAAGGGTGTGCGGAAAGCTTTTTTATATTTTTCACACAATATCCTTTGGTTTGTTGAAAGAAATCTCATTAGCATATTTTTTCTCTTACCACCAAGAAACTGGAATGGCTAAGGGGGGGGGGGAATTACGGTGGGTCTCCAACGATTTTTTTGCTTGCAGAATACTGACCGCGCTTTTTGATTGGTTAAGTCTATTGTTCTTTGCTCACGTGGTCAATATCGGGAAATTATTTTTAATAATTACGTCATTTCTTTCTGAGTAATTCACAACGTCTCGCCGCTCAGTAAAAAAAAAGAGACAAAAGGCGCTGGGGACGAGTTTGGGGGGCACTGAAGCTATATTCGGCAGAATTTATTAATTATTTACGCCTTTCAGTTTAAAGAGAAATTGTTGAAAATAGATATTGTTGTTGAACGATACCGCTACAAAACCGCGACAAGTATTGTCAACAGAAAAAAAATATGGATATATAGTCTGAAAATAACTGTCAGTAACTAATTATATAGAAATTGTTTTTTAAAAGCATTACTGCCACCTTGACGGGCACCATTTAAAGTCAACCTCATAAGACGAACTGTCGCCGCGCAGATCTGATCCTGCTTCGTTTACAAGAGTAGTTGCATTTGGCCCTTTAAATAGGACTCCAACCAGTCAAATGTAGCATCGCTGATTCCGAAACACCATAGTTTTTTAACAACATTTCATGATCAACAATAGCAAATGCAGAGATATATATTTGTATGTTCTGGCGCACCTTCATGCACACTTGTGAACATCGACGCATCTCCCGCCTCAGACCTACTCCTTTGATACTCCATCTCGAGTATCCATGCAAACTTGTGAACATCGGTTATTCTCCACCATCACAGCGCTGCCTGCACACAAGTCTTTTTCATTTTTTCAAATGTTTTCAAATGAGTAGGGTTTAACCATGTTCACTCATGCATACCAACGATATCATGTTCAAGTTGAGTAGAAAGGGAAATTCCCTACTCAAATAAGTTATGATTATTCGAAGCATTACGGTATATAATAAAGAGAAATGACTTCGCTCAACGCATCCGCTGCTTATGGCCAATGATGTCCCAGATCATCTCAAGACCCAGGAGATATACGACAATGCTGTTAAGGAGATGCCCCTTGTGCTAGCGTATGTCCCAGATCATCTCAAGACCCAGAAGATGTGCGACAATACTGTTAAGGAGATCCCCCCTTGTGCTAGCGTCTGTCCCAGATCATCTCAAGACCCAGGAGATGTGCGACAATGCTGTTAAGGAGATCCCCCCTTGTGCTAGCGTCTGTCCCAGATCAGTTCAAGACCCAAGACATGTGCAGCAGAGCCGTTGAAGAGACCCCCTGGACGCTCGTGTATGTCCCAGATCATCTCAAGACCCAGGAGATGTGCAGATCATCTCAAGACCCAGCACATGCGCAACAGACCAATGGCCTCGATGTTCCTGTCTGTTCTAGATCAATTCAAGGATATGTGTGTAAGATTTTGTAATGACACTATACAGGATCTTATATTTCACAAGAAACATAAGTTAAAGTGATGGAACAACAATGCGATGACTGTGAACGCATACTTGATGAGTATGATAGATGTAAGTGTGGGCGAAGACTTATGGTGGAAGGTAGCAAAGCGGAACCTAAAATGTTGTGCTGGTACTGCTATCAGGAGTATATCACATATAATGGAGGCAGTTGCGTATGTTATGATTTAGGTCTGCCCATGACCCAATGCTAGTTGGGAGTTGAAAATC
This sequence comes from Hydractinia echinata, assembly GCA_030067915.1. Lineage (NCBI taxonomy): Eukaryota > Metazoa > Cnidaria > Hydrozoa > Anthoathecata > Hydractiniidae > Hydractinia > Hydractinia echinata. The sequence goes on from JASGCC010000058.1 coordinate 939,180, forward strand.
ATTAAATAAAGAGGATGTTGAAATTTGGAGACAAAACCGTCAAGTCAAAAAAATTTTACACTAACGCAGCGCCTTACAATATCGATGATGTGAATATCGAAAACCTAGTCCTGAGTGACTCTATTCCTGCAAACAAAGGCAAGGACGAGAGATTTGTGATTGGATATCTTGATCAAGACAGCAACGCGGAACATAGCGACAGCCTACGGTCCAATCTATCGCCATTGTTGATAAAGACCCCTAAAAAGGTCTTCTCACAGGGTGTCTCTCAATACAGCGAGAATTCCGCGTTCACCATGTCGTTTGATCTTGGTGACTACCCCGAGTGGTTGGCTAAGTACGCTGAGATCTTAAACAAGGTGGAGGCTTTGAAGGGGTATGACTTCACCTACAGAAGTGTAACGAAAGAGCGTTACATCAACCCTAAGCTGAAGGAGTGGGAGGGTGAGATTAGGACCAACTTCCATAAGAAAAAGGTGCCCGAAAAACAACCTTGTGAATGTACGGCCATCATCAAGCTGGGGAGCATCTATAGACAAGGTCACAACTATTACGTACAAGCTTATTTGGAAGAGTGCAAATACAAGGAGGTTGAAAGGTATGACGCTTGCTACCTTAGTGAGTCCGAAGATGTTGATGACGAGAGCTTTACTGAGTTGTAGTATGTTAAAGGTTTATATGGTTGAAACCAACCATACAAACAAACATGAACAGTCAGCAGCAACGTGGAATAAAGTTCCAAAGCGTGAAACTCCTGAAGGAGGAAGCGATTAGTTTAGGCATCAAAGGAAGGTCCAAGATGTCAAGAGAAGAAGTGGAAAAGGCTATCCGAAAAGTTAAGTTTAAAGAGGCATCAACACAGACGGATGGTCCTTACTGCAAGCCTTGTGTAGGAATAGCCTACCAGCGAAATCTCGAGATCCTGGCCGATGAATGAAATCGCGACGTGTTGTATATGATGGTGACTTGCTCATTGATCTAGAAACGGGAGAGGTAGTGGATTGTGTTGTAGATTATGGTAGAATATGGTAGAGTCTAGGAGTTAGCATCTTGTAGTTTTGTACCATACAAAATCTGCCTTCCTTGTATTACCGCTAAGGTGTATAAGGTGGAGAGTCATCTTAGCTGGCACTTGCATGTTGAACAGATTGTAGTTTTTTGAGAACCTCATCTTTCCCTTCTTGTCTCCCTTTTGCGACTAGCTCTGCACGCTCTCGTTCATCGATGTTATTGATGATGCGCTTTACCCTCTGACGCATTTGTTCCTTTAGCAGCATATAGCGCTGCTTTTCTTGCATTATGAGACTGAACTCATAATCACTCACAACACCATTCCCTATAGTTTTTGAGATAAGATCTACGACGGAATTCAGCTTTGATTAGGCAAGTAGTCAGATACTTTCATGCTTCTGAGACTTCACGCTTAACCTCTTTGAAGCATTCTTCAGGCCAGCTTTCCCGATTCCCATTGCTAGCGTTATACCTCCCATGGCAATGCACAAGGGAGCTCCAAGACCTGATGCCAATGCACCAAGTCCACATCCTGTAGTGATAACGCTTACGCCAAGTAGTCCATGGTCACAATAGCGAACTCAGGTGCCATGCATCTTGAACTTTTTCGCGAGTCCGTCACGCTCTTTGACCTCCCTTCGCAGATACTGTTCGATCTCTTCAATCTTTTTCAGTCTGTAGACCTGACTCTCCTCCTGCATAGTATCATCCTCAGGCGCACTTGCGACAGCCTGTGGCGGCAAAGTTGGGTATAGCTTCATAATATCCATCTTTATTAAACGCAGTCAGTACTAGGAGTAGTTTCTCTATTCTATAAGCAACTGCATTGTGATCCCTACAAAGGATACGTTCTTTTCATGGTGGAACTCATGAGTGAGCATGAACTCTAGTCTGTCCGTCGAGCCTTTCAAAGGAAGGTAGATCGGAGTGTAAAAATTCCAGGTAAGCACATCTCCCCAATCATTCAACTCTTTGGTGGGGAGCATGGCGAGAATCTTGGACTTTTTGCCATCAAGGAGGCAATCGTCCTCATCCAGCTGAGGGCAGACAAGTCGTAGTCTATGGTAAACGTCAGTCTTGTAGTATCCATCATAGTCGCCCTTCATATAGTACTTTCCACCCGAAGGAGTAGGCAACCCCATGAGATCCTGAAGCCCTTTGTGAATGACGACTGTAAAGCCATCCGACACGCAGCCTGCAGAGCCCATTTTTCAGCACAAAGCCTTCCCTTCAGCTTGCTTGTTGATAATAGCTGCCAGATCCTCGATCTTGTACAGACCGTTCATGATCTCGATCCGGGTAACGCTCTGATCCGGTCCCACCTTCCGAATGGTGAAATCGTTGTTATTGTAAATGTTCAGCCACGTAGGTCGAATACTGATCGACTTTAGAGCGATCCTCGTACACTGCCCTAGGTAATCATCAAAAATCGTAGGCTTGTCGATATCTGTGATATATAGTTGCTTGGATGTCATCTTTTTATACAAGAAAGATGAGAAAAGTAAGCATTTACTCGTACAACCCGAATGCAAAGTATGCACCAAGCCACGGGAAGTACCTTGAACGCCTTAAGGGCAACGACCTTAAGGTACAGGACATTATTATTGATGATAAGGCTTCCTCCTTCAAGGCTAAGTTTCCAGACATCTTTGTCGATTATGAATTCCATTCCGGTACTACCACACTAGTGAAGGCGTCGAACAGTCACCCTTTTAGCCTCTGGTCCACTCAACTCAATTTTGCCGCTTACTGCGCTACCTCCGCCTGTGGCATTTCCATGGAGCATCTAAACGCTGACTTACCTATGCTTCGTGCCATGCATCGCTTCCACGTCTATTTCCAAATGCGCAAGATCCTATCCCAGCTTGACATTTCACTACCTGGATCGGAACGATTTCGATGTCTAAATAACCCATTCAACCAACAGAAACTCCAGCAACTGGCTCGCGAGTTTGGGGTGCCTGGTGTTGAGCAGGAGTGGAGGAACGAAAGCATCTTCAGTAGTTGGCAGAGCCACCGTGAGGACTATCCTGGTTCAGGCCCAAGCTACCTTGATGAAGACTCATAGAGTAGATGGATTATCGAGAACAGCCAAGGCCTCACTCGCATCGGCATTGAGCGCTTGTCGCAAAGTGTGCGTTTCTATGCCTACTTGATCCTTGAAAGCCAGGCGAACGCGAGATCTGGAATAATTGGGAACCAAGGCAACGCTATCGATGCCCAGCGGCCCTTCCTCACAAGGTTTGAGGAGCTTGTGATTCAAGATAGCGACACGAGTCAGGAAATTTCTAAATTCCAAAATGTATTGAAGTATGCGAGATCTAGGATAGATTTTAGCGTTGCCCATGGCGTGTACATGATACCTAGCAATATGAACCTTCACATTGGAAACATCCTGAATTTCACGAACAAGATACTCATCAGCAAGGAGTATATCTCGATTGGTATAAATCCGAAGATTAACGCAAAGCAGGTTGACATGACCTCGGGGCCGACGAAGCGTCGTACACCTGTGGTGAGTCACACGTCAGAACGTGTGCCAGCAATACTCCCTAAGCACGAGCTAATAGAAGCAGAGCAACACGATGACACCAAGGCTGTATTAGTTACAACAGGAATAACGGTTATTGTTGGTTATATATGGTTAAAAAAGTAGGGAACAGTCGTGTGTAGAATATCTACACACGAGTGGAACGCTGTTCCGCGCTGCTGCTCTTCCTACCCATGTATGCTATAATAATAGCAACAGCACTTGCAATTGTGATGTACAGATGCTGCGCAACAAATTCAACAACCTTGGCTGCCGCCCTGAAGAAGAAGGAGACCACTGTACCGATGATTCCTGGGAGTGCTACGCCTGCTTTGCTTGCCAAGTACTTCAAACATTTTCCAAGTCTCTCAAGTTGTTTTCGTAAAAACCCTTTACTAGCACTACCACCGCTTCCTCCTGCTGCAGCTGCTGTTCCTCCTGTCACCGCTAGCAAAATGGTGGATATTAGCAAGCCTACGGCTGAAACGACGCTTGCTATCCCTTGTTCCTTGAACAAGATCTTGAGCTTTTCAGTGAGAGAATTGTCGCCTTCTACCATCTTCATCAGCGTATCTTTAATCGCCTTCAGCTGGCTCTGACTGTCGGATGACATCAGTCCGTGCGCTGCTTGTACGCCCTTTTTTTGATCTTGGAGTAGTTCAAGATCTTCTCTGACTTTAGGAATGTCTTCGTTCTATATAGTTTGCTGTTCTTCGGATACTCCAGGCGCGGCTTTCTTAGCCTCAAGTCTCTTCACCTTGGCCTCTGCTTTTCCAATCTTACCATCGTAGAAGATCATCTTACTTTTCAAGTGTTTCAAGTCCCCCCCTCAAGGTTTGAAGTTCGAGATTGAGCCCTCTTCTTTCTCTTTCCGAAAAAGCCTCCCCATTAAATGAAGTCTCTGACAAGAGGCTCTCCGTTTCATCCAAGACATTCTCTAGTAGTGGCATCATCTCCATATCATCGTCCGCGTTCTGGATATGGACCAGATCGTTCAAGAGTTTCTGAGCCATGGCCTTGCTGCTTTTGTTAGGCGTACTATAGTCGGTGAAGCCTATGGCTCGCATACGATTTGTACCTAACCTCCTTTGTATCTCGGCGACGCTCCTCATCTCACCGTTCTTTTTCGTGATCTCTATGCCGTCATAAAGAAGTTGATTCCCTCGTAGTTCAAAGTCGTCGTAATGTCTCGCGTTTGGTAGCCCCAGTTCTTTGCCAAGATGTTCGTAAAGACCGTTAATCTTAGACCCTTTTGAGCTCTTCTCTCTGGCTTAGTTTACTACTCTCCAGCATTCGGTGCTCTTCTGGCGTTTGCGTGGAGCTGGTACCAGGCTAGGTAGGAAGATCCTCAGGTCTACTAAAGGACCCATCATCGTCTGGAATCTTCTCCTCATGCGTAAAATCGTGTCCTGGTTCATAAGTGGGATTTATAGGCATTTATTTCAAGCAAAATCATCTAGTGCTGACTGCATATAATAAAGCAGTCATGAGTAACATATTTGGAAAGACACTCGACCTATATGCAGAGGTTAGAACAATGCTGGCAATGAAAGGTAAGATGCAGAATGTGAAGGTGAGTCACATACCATCTACCATCAACCAAAATCAGACATTGTATGTCGACATACCCAATATGGATCAGAATGATGTAATTTTTGACTTCTGTTTGATCTTGAATTAACGGGGACAAACACAAAGCGCATTATAGTGAGCAATATTGGAAAACGTCTGGTGCAAAACTTGAGAATCACACTGAACCGGCAGGAGGTGCAAGCCATCGATGATTACAATGTGCTGGCTGTCTACAGAGACTTGTGGTTATCCAAATTTGAGCGCGAAAATAATTTGATCCTAGAAGGTATCAACCCGAATGATGGTACTATCCGCGCTTTGTAAGTGAAAGCTAGCGATCATGTGGGGACTTAAGAGGAAAAGGAGATTGTCGAAGCCTACGGCAATACCTTCCCTTTCCCTCTTGGAAAGATGTTTGAACTAAATAGAGACCTACACTTCTACCAGCCAGGATTACACGACAGCTGCAATTCGCTATCCGTTTCGCATCGTATGGAGAGGTAATCAAAGATGGAGGTACAGCAGCTTCAAGATCTACAGCAGCAAAACCTGCAGATGCTAGTTACAATATCACGAACATAACACTAGAGTATGACAAGGTGGGTCACGAAGGCCTTGCAAGTGCTATGGTATCGCGATATAGTCGCTTAGCACTACCCTATGAGAGGGTGTTTCGAAGCAAGGTGATCACTATGAAGAAGGAGGATACCAAGTATAACTTACAGATTAATACACCTGCCAGGAGCTTAAAAGGTGTTTTACTACTTTTTGTAGACCCGTCAAAGGTCAAGCCATATAGCGGCGCTAACGAAGTATTCTACAACCCCAAGATTGAGGAAATAAAGATAACTGTCGAGGGTATGCCTAATCAGCTGTACTCAGAGGGTATGCTTAGGGCGCAACATTTCAAGCAAATTGTCAACCTCTTCGGTAACCACGATTCAACGGTAACAATAGGCCAATTCCTGACTGAGCGATATGCGCTTTTTCTAGATTTTCGATCATCTCCTGATAACACGCTTCATGGTTCCGGAAGAGCCATGCAACGCTTGAGTGACGGCATCACGATGCATATAAAGAAGAAAGCCAATGGAATGGGGATATCCAATGCTACGTCTATATTCTCTGTGATGCTCAGCTGAATATTCTGGATGGTAGATGGTAGATGGTGGATCATTAAGAAGGAAAAGCGTTATCTTCTGCATAAATAAATGACCGTAGACATAGTGAAATAGCCACATACTGCGATATTTTCAGGCCCGACTGGGTCCGGAAAGACACAACGTGTTTTAGATCTCCTCGAACTGAGTACAAGAGGCACTTCCACAACATCATTATCCTCTGTCCTACAATACAATGGAACTCCACTTACCTCGAGAGATTCTCGCTTTGGAAAGATGACTATGTGTTCTTGATCAATCCTAAGGACCAGCTTTTTGAATGGATCGAAAGGTTATCGTCGCTGCTAGTTGGTGAAGATACTCTGTTCATTGTTGACGATGTGATAGCGGATGAATCTCTTGATAAAACTGGTGGAGCACTGATACACTTAGCCATATCCGGAAGGCATCGAAAGCATAGTTTATGGGTGCTTACACAGAGATATAAGAAGATACAATAACAGTGAGGGATCAGATGAGAATGCTTTTTGTTTGGTACCCAAAGAATCGGAAAGAATTTGATCTCATTCACGAAGAAAACGATGTTATTTCGACTAAGGAAGAGATTTTCAACATCAAGACTCGCCTCAAGAAGTCAAAACATGCGTATCTATACGTGAGACTGGAGCACCCTAGGAGCTATAGAATTCTCGATCGCGAAGCGTAAAAATTCGCTCCGCTGACCCTGGTTGGACCTTAAGATACAAATAAAAGATGTCTTCTCAACTTGCCCTGTTCAACTACGTACCTACTGGTGCCATCAAGACTCCGTTCGATGAGCACTCGTAGCCTCGTTTCAAGCGTGCCGATCTCGGTAGATTCTTAGGGATAGTTGATATTCGTACTTCTTGCAGAACGCTTAACATAGTGGAATAAACCCGTGCCGATATATCTGCTAGGGGGGTCGGTATACCATGCCGCCCTAAAACAAGGTCAAAATTGGCACGATCTATTCGTCACTTTGATGATGCAATAGAAATCACAGGCAGCACGAGAAAGCCCAAAGCCGTAGCTTTGACAAAGTGGCTTACAGGAAAGGGGGTGGAAAAACTGCAAGATGAAGTCAGAGAGCAGCGCCAATCCCTTGAAGAAAAAGACGCAACCACCGCTATTCTAGGGGATGATCTCGAAGACAGAGATAGACTGGTTGCTATTCTTGAGCAAGACAACTCGGAGCTACGGCAGCGACATGTTCCATACGCACAAGATCCAGGTAAAGACAACATGATCGTGATATACCGTAAACACACTGCACAAGACGAAGACGAGTATCATCATCTCCCGTACTACTGTGCGCGTGTTCAAAGACGTACTCTCCCCACCAAGAGAAGATGGTTCAGAGACAACTTTCCGAGATGCGAAGAGATTGTCGTAATCGATAATCCTAACGGTATCCAAGTTTTTAACAGATTCGAAGAGGAAGGGCATGTGGAGCGCTATCGATGCCACTTCAGACACATCGACCTCACTCGAGATGATTTGTACGATTTAGGTGTTCCAGGATTGGAAGAGTAGGGAGGTCCTTGATAAGAAATCTCAGACTAGACCACTTGGTAGATCTAAGAGGTGGACAAATCTGTCCACCTCTTTGAAAGCCTTCGTTTACCACTCTATATACTCAGGGGGCACTTCTATATACTCTGGAAGTAGCATGAGCTCTTCTGCAACAAAACTACGCTCAGGCCCACCTTTCAGATAGTACAACACAAGACTGTCTGGCTCTACCGTAATACGATCCAGTCTATACGTTTTCTTACTCCAAAAAGCGTCGGTGGCACGTCTTTTCTCATCACCATGCTCTTCTCCAGGTTGTAGCAGGTAGAGGTAGAGACCATCTTCTCGTAACGGCTTTTCCGCGGGCAACTCTTCGCTTTTCACAAGTGGTACTTCGTCCAGCTTGATAGCCTTCGAAGGCTTCACTCCAATCATCTCATTCTTGGTATTGTTCAGACTCTTCACTGTAGAGTACAGGTATTTCACCCATGTGCTACTAGTCTTTTCAGTGACTAACTCTTGCGCATTTTGAGGCTTGAAAAGTCTCTCCGCAAGGATCTTGTTAAAGGACTCAACGAACGCTGTAAATGTATGATGGTATTTGGTTGTAGCTCGCTTAATCTCCACCCCTATTCCTTCCAAACGTTTTGTGACATCTGACTTTAACTCAGCTCAGTTATCGCATTGGAAGGTCTTGGGATACCGCAGAGGCCCCGCTTTGCCTCCGGGCTTCGAGTATATGTCTTTCATCATCTCTACAACATCTGCAGCCTTTTTCGTACTCAAAGGTCTTGCAGCCTTGTCACGTGAAGCTACATCGATGCCTGTCAGGATATACTTATATTTGTTCCCATAAACTTTGTTATGAGGCATATAGAGCAAGTCAAATTGATGCATTTCATTAGGCTTTGTAATAGTGAAATGAGGGTAGTCTATCTTTTTTGGGCTCCGAATGTAGCGAAGCCACAGGAGCTGTCGAGAAAGCCAGTGCAAGAATTTCTTGCGTGATAGTCCACTCTCCTTGGCCAGCAGTTTGATAGCTTTTAGTCCAACCCAAAGATGCTCTGGCTTGTAGTAGATTTTGCTCAGTTTTTCGATCTCTTCGTCAGATACAGAGTGAGCTAGCGCAGTTTGCGACTTTTGTACTTTTACTTTCGTCATCTCTTTATTACATGACAAAACGATGTGTTATTATGTAACGCTAGCAATGTCTCTATGCATATTTATAGGCTACAAATCCTAAGAGAGCCAAGGATCCTACTACGAACGTAAGTTCACCGTTCTTTTGCTCTTGAGAGGGTATGTAAAAGTCTGAAAGCTTGGGAGCCTTGTCGATGGTAGCAATATAGTATTCTTCCATACCCCTGTCAAACTCTTTCAAATCCTCCCCGGCTTGCTTTTTGAGCTCCCTTTGATGATTATACCAGTCGATTTTTGCTTGTCTATCGTGCACCCATTGCGCCTGAGCAGCCTGCAGCTGTTCGATAGCTTTGTCGTGTCGTCGTCTTTCCTCTTGACCATGCCTCCAGAGTTTGCTGAATAGAAAATTGGATCCTGAAAATGCTAGAGCGTTGATTATTGCTCCTCCTGCTATCACTGCAAGAGTAGCCATTTATTGTATATAACAGTTGTGTATGCTTTTTACCCATACACAAACCTGGACATGTTTCCTTTACTTCTTTGGAACAATGCTTGCTGGAATCCATCCTTTCTTCACAGCCATTTCTCGACTTGCTTTACCTACTGCGAAGTAGCCTGTCATCTTCAAAATATCGTTCATATCCATCTTCGCAGAGGGTCTTGCGATCCCTAGAAATTTCTTCCCCGCCAGGGCATTTCCGAAGGTAAATCCAAGATCTACCAAAGTCTCGTACAGCATGTCGATTATCTCCTTCTCGTAGGGTGTCATGTTAGAACCCATTTATATTATAGACCTTAACGCATTTTGAATAGGCTTAAATCATTACACTGAAGAGCTGGGGCAGGGTTGTCGAGAGATTTTGGAGCCTTTGTTTGCTTTGTTCCGCGTTGCTGTCTTCGTTACTCGTCGCATGTGCTGTCGTTTCTCCGTTTGATACTCGCGTTCCTCGCGCGTACCAAACACCGACGCATACTATCGCGATAGCTACCGCTACCGCTACTGCTATCGCTCCTAACATAGTGCTTGATGTACTTGGTGAAGTACTTGCCGATTTACTTGCTGATGTACTTGCTGAAGTATCACCCTCAGGTACTTGACCACTTTCGCTCTGGTCCTTGGAACTGAAAAATTTAGCAATCTCACTCATTCTATTTATTACATGTTTGTATTTTAGAAAACAGAGTAAGAGCAACACGTAAGGTAGAGCGAGTGTGCATGCGTAAGCTGTCGCAATACTTAAACAAACTTCCATTTATTGTCTAGTGTGTTTCATCAACACACTAGACTACTCAGAGATATATGACTGCTTCGCTCAATTAGCGATTACCTTTGCTAGCAGCATAATGCCCACGGGCTAGCGTTGAAATTTGATCCTCTTGGATAGGCCTTTTATCATCAGCGCGGTTTAATGCTAGATTGTTCACCATTTGAGTGTAGACTTGATGGATTTGTCGTCCGCAATATCCCTGTATAAGTCCTCTGTGCAAATATAGTATACGAAACTGTCAGTATCCATGTAACACGGATGGAGCTTGCTACCGTATTTTGGCTGCATATAGTCATAATGAAATTCATACATGACTTGCTTAGATATGTCTAGAATCGCTTGACCAATATACACTGGCTTCAGCATTTTAATCTCCGTCTTAACCCATTTTCATACCGATGAGATTATCGCTGAAACGAATGCAACCTTTGAAGTTTGGCTTTGCTACAAGCTTTCTATACTTTTCTTCGTTTGTAACAAGCTTAAAATTAGAATGGTTTCTAACATTTTCCATCGTTTTGCCAAACACGATGAGGTTCATCAGTTTGAAAAAGTCCTTCCCAAACTCATTTACAGCAGCAGCAGAATTGGATGACTCGGTGCACTTTTCTCAGTACAAGTCCATGCTTTATAGCATCGTTGAGTGCTCTAATATGCACCACATACCTGCGCTTGTCCTTCAGGTTTGGTATGAGCTTTTCGACCTTGCCGATCGTCATGCGTTCGGGTAAAAATGGGAGCTCATTGTGCTTATCGTGTAGCGTCTTAGGGTAGTCTATATTAACCTCGAGTAGGTATCCGTGCCTGTTCCTTTTGACTAACTTTGCGATTTGTTTTGCTGTAAACTTGTCCGTGTTGGAAATCCATTTAAAGCCGTGTGTCGGCAAATCTTGAGTCATCGCCCAACCATATTGATTGTTGGCACAAGGTATATGGTGTACGAAGATTCCTCATCTAGATTGTACTGATCACCCATATACTTGTTGTTAGCGGCGTACCGCTTGAGTTATACCACCACGAATACCCTTTTCAAACACGAGTAGCATGTCAGGATCTGTGAGTAGCTCTAAGTTTATTTCGGTGTATTTGAGTGCTGCCTTCCAAGCCAAGGAAGGAGCAGTGTAAAACTGCGCAGGATTTAGCTTATAGTTTTTGAGACACACATCTCGGAAACTTTAAAAGATGTCTGCCAAGAGTAGCACATCTGTAGCCAGATAGATATCATGGTAATCACCTAGCGTAACCTGATCACCCTCTGGCGTGATACAATTCCATACTTGTGTAGCATGCTCGTAGTCTTCGGTAGAGATGTCTTTCATGTTGAGCTTACTGTAAAATGCTTCCTTATGAGGTAACTCCAACTCTTCAAATCGTTACCACCTATCCATGTATTCATAAGGGTAGACTCCTTTACGTCGCATCAGCTTGAATAAATCTTCCTTATTGAAAAACCATCGGAGATTAACGCACTATTCATCGCTAAGGTTGCTTGATAGCTTGTCTAAACTCGATGGCATAAATCTACAGCTATCGATGGATCTGAGTTCTATGTTCTTGAATACCTGCTCTCCACTCGACTTTGTAACACCTGCTAGCGGCACCGTGACTTTGACGTTAACGCTGATGTACTTCTCCGAATTTTTCGCAATGCAGCCTATGCCTTCCGTATTATATTTTTCTCCTAGTTCTTTAATGAAAAGATGCGCGTCGTACACACTCAGGTTGTGGAAGATGATGGGGATGTGCTTTGGAATCTTATACGCTAAGTTGCAGTTGTTAGGGGCTGCACCTCGGTAAAGACCTGTGTAGTGACAGTGATCTCGAACCTTGCGATTATGCGCAGGATCGTTAAATGGTTTCATACAGATGTGGCATTCTGTTGCCTTGTTGTACTCTTGCAGCTCCGTCATCGGCTGCTGTGGGAATGTATCATGCAACCTCTTCACCTCATCATCCAGATGGTCCACGAATCGCTTAACACAATCTTTGCCACGGTAAACTGTTAGTGGATTCGGTACATCTGCGTAAGCAAATTTGCTAGATGTACACCAGCCTGATGGCACATGCTTGCTTAGCTTCCTGGTCTTACTCTATGTACGATCTTCTGCCGGGATGAGTAGACTTTCAAAGTCTGCATAAATCGCAAATGGCACCTTAAACTGCATCTGACCATCCTGGTATTTCAACCATTTTTCACTTTCCTTTGGCATCGTAATCTTAACTGCTTCGTGATCTATGCAGTAGTTATAGTGCTTGTCTCTCGATTCGACTGTGTTGAATGCTGCCAGACAGCTTAGACAGAAATGCATCTCCTTTGTATTCTTAGAGACCAAACTGACTAACAATCTTGATAAGCTTTTGATGCAGGTGTAGTGCGACTTATCACCGTCTTTGATGAGCAGGTCGGATCGTTGCAGGATATTGATGTTCTTTTTCATTACATACAGCCCGTTTACCGCAATGTCAAGGTTGCTCTTCTCAAACTTGCAAATGCTTTTGATATCCACTGGAAACTCTATACCCTGCCAGTTGTAGCGATCTGCAAACTCTCGTACTTTGGTTATCCTTTGCACATCTTTCCCGATCTCTTCATGATGTAGTGCTGCAATACCACTCCATTTGAAGCACTTTTCATCTTCATTCTTAGGGTTGATGATAGCCTTTATCGCAGAAATCCATCCAGGCAGTTCTATGTATGAGGAACCTCTCGTGAGCTGCGGCTTATGAAAGTCTACATCTAGATGCAGTATTCGATCGATAGTAAATCCACTCCGTGGTAGAGCTGGGTGCTCTACTTGTTTTTTGATCTGCGAGAACATGGTATCCAACACATCATCTACATTACTACCCTGAAAAATAGAGGTCATATTGCTGTTAAAGGCTTTCTCTACCCTATCATAGGCTTCTTCTCCAGCTTCAGGTAAGTCTTCTGCTCCTTCTAAGTCTTCTTCGTCAGGCTCAATGAGTAACACTATCTTCTTCTTCCACATTATCCACATGGTAAACTGTACTTTAGCAGACTCCATGTCTTCCACTTGTTCCTCGATCAACGCCTTGACGACGGGCCTCGTCATAGTAATATATCCATCAACGTCAGCTTTGTTAATACCGGGTATACGAAAGCTTCTGAAGGTTTTGTGTAGTGCATGTTTATGCTCTTGGCGCGTTAGGTCAGGATCGTCGGCCGCTTCGTTTTCTTTACCCTCTTCAAATAGATCACGGATACCGTCGAGGTAGTCTTCCTCAGCCTCTTCTTCAACTTCGTCTTGAAGCGTAGGCTTTGCTACGATGCTACTTGCTTTGTTATACAAAGCCATAATTTTACTCTTAAAGCCTTTGTAAGTGTCTTTTACACGCTCTTTTATAGGCTTCGGTACAGTGTTGATTAACCACTCGTACCATCCTTGCATCTTACCTTTCACTACCGATCGATTTTTTGACATCTCTTGTTCTTCAAAGATATCCATAGCCTCGGGTGTAGGCACTATCGCCACAGGTCTGACTACCTTTCTTGATCTTATTGCTTGGAGGTCTCTGAGGTGTATCTAATAAAGAGACAAGCTCAGCCTTGCGTAGCCTATGGTAGCCAGTCATACCACGACTCTTTGCAATATCACGTAATTCTCTAACGGTTCTCGTGTTCATCTTTATTATAAATTTTTTCATTACATTTTTCAACACTGTGGACAATTCTAGCGCATTCATTTATTATATACGTAAACCCTCAACCAGCATAAGCTTTGAGTAGGGACTTTCCCTTTCTACTCAACTTGAACCCTACTAATTTGAAAAGATTTGAAAAAGTGAAAAAGACTCGTGCCCTAGCAGTGTTGTGATGGTGGAGAATAACCGATGTTCACAAGTTTGCATGGATACTCGAGATGGAGTATCAAAGGAGTAGGTCTGAGGCGGGAGATGCGTCGATGTTCACAAGTGTGCATGAAGGTGCGCCAGAACATACAAATATATATCTCTGATGCTCTTTTAAGGTCAATGAGCACAGCACAAACAAAGTTTTGTTGGTCGAGCTCAGTAAGAATAAAATCAGAGAAATCGACTACTTCAGTTTCTGTGGAAAAGAGTTTCGAAATCCAGACTGTCTGTCATTTAGGAAATTGTGCTAAGAAATAAAATGAGAAATTTGCTCATGCACTAACTTGTCAAATATTTTCAAAGGAATTGGCAGAATTGATATAGGCCGATAAATAAATTTATTTCCACTTTTAAAAATAGGCTAAACACTTTTAGTTTTTCAACATTTAGGTACATATCCAGTAAATAAAGATTTGTTGAAAAGACTTGATAAATAAATAATAAAGAGTGTCGATCCTGCTTTTATCAGTCGCGAATCAATTATATATCTCAGTATTTTTGAGTTTTAGTAAACTAATTATTTTTTTCACACTTTAGGTTTTAATTGGAGCCCACCGAAAATCGTGTCTGCTAACAGGTGGATTAACATTAGCAAGGTGTTTTTGTTGTTTGAGGTAGTATTTCCTGATTTACTAGTTTTTTTTAGATTTTTTGAAAGTTGTTTTGGCAGGTTTTGGAAGTCCCGCAAAATGTCTTATATAGTACTCGCTTTTGTGTCGATTTTGAGTTCTATTAACTGGTTCCTTTTTAGTTTTAAATGTAGATTTGCTTTTCCTGATGACTGTAACTCATCAATGAACAATACCTCCACACGGCCGAAAAATCTATGTGTTTTAGAAGGGGCATGTTTGTCTACGAACCTTGATAATTTTGGATTCATGTTTTGAACTCTGATCATGTCAACAAAATTATCATTACTCTTTGAGATAAACCTCGAAACTACTTTCGGGAATATCTGAAAGAGCTCTGGGGACGAGAATGAGTGCTACTGTTTTCTGTAACGCATGTTGGCTCCGTAATAAGTTGTTTTAGGAAAAGAGTGGGGAATAATTCCTTTATTTTGGAGAAAAGAGCATATTTTAAAAGCATGTTACAGGTAAAATCTCCCAGATAAACGCTGCAAATCACTACTTTCAGGTGGCCTGTAGTAGTAGTAGTAGTATTTATTTGCTGCTATATAGATTGTACAGTATATAATATATAAATGTATAAATGTATATAAAGTTGTATGTTAAAAAATAAAAATAATACAATACATAATGTAATGTAAACCCCACGTGTAATGTTACATGTTACATGTAATGTAAACCCCACATACGTCATTAGGTTTAGTTTTTTTCAAGCACACTGCATAACAGTCCTCTTTCTTAAGAATGGGTAAAACATCGTAGCTAACTAGCTCAGAAATCGCGTCGCGAGATTTAATCCGAGGGATCTAATAGGTTACGGAAGTATAAAAAATGTCTCTCGCCATGGTTGGAAAAAGAAAGAAAGGGATCCAGCAAGGCGCCGCGACTCGTGAAGTTTCGCATTTATAGCTTGTAGTAGCTAATTTTTAAATTAATAATGTTTGTATATGAAGGTTCTTATCATTGGGTTTTTCTGAGTGACTCAAGTCTCTTATTTGAAGGGCGAGTGTTTGAAACAAACAGGTTTTCTTGTTGAGTTTGGTTTCTTTTGGAGGATTTTACGTGTAATTTGACAACAAGAAACGTTTAATTTCATTGGAGGATGTTTTTGACCTGATGCAAACCAGAGTAGGTCCGTGGTCCTTTAATTATACAGTCCTAGATATTCCATGAAAAAAAAATCAGTGACGCACGTGTTGTGGGCAAATGCTTGGGATTAATGTATAAGTCCATTTTTATCCCACAGGAACTTGTTACTTGTTGTTAGGAACTTGAAATTTTATGATGAATTCAGAGGCTCATCTTCTAATAAAAAATGTGTGTGTTATATTCCATGTTATATCAGGTACCTTTTCTCCTCTTTTCTTCTTTTCTTCTTTTCTCCTTCTTTCTCCTCCAAGCCTCTTTTCCTTGCTTTTTTTTGCAAGAAGCACTGGACACGAGAGGACAAGTGAAATTTCAGGCCACAACATTGCTACCCCTGGACCTACAGAACCACACCTTTACATTATTAATTATAACTCTGTTCAGTCTTGTGATGAAGAAAATATCAACACTAGGTAATCTGACTCCTCACTGCAAATTCTGAAATTATTAGGGAGGTTAATTTTGCTGTCTAGATATAAAAAAGACAACAGGCCCTGAGAACAAGGTTGGAATTTGACAACCTATCGTAGGTAGTAACAGTAACAGTCATTTCTAAATTTCATTTCAGCTTCACACAATTTCAATCTACGTTGTCTTATGTCAGGAAGGTTGCCATAACTGCCAAAGGTTTTTTCATAAAAATGGCAAAAAAGAATGCAATATTCCTAAGTTATATTAACAAATTATGCAAAATAATTATTAAATTCTGTAATAGTTTAACATCTACGGTGAGAGAAATTGTTGGAGCTCGTAAAAGTCGATTTTTTTCCTGTCTGTTATGTATTGTGGATTGGAAATTTCTGTTAACTCAGAAATGTAGAAAGAAAGAGTCAAAATATTTCCATATGTGTCAAAGGCCAAATAGTAAAGGAAATTTGTATCATAAAAGTAAATAATGCAGTTGTTTGAAAGAGTAAAAAAAGAGTTACTACCACCTGAAAAATGGCACTTTTAGTTAATACTGAGGGATCCAATAGATTAGTGTTATACGGGATTCCATGAAACGTGATTAATTAAATAAATGTAATGAAAATATTTTTAAGAAGACTACATATACAACATGGCTTCAGCAGAAAAGAACTACCAAGTTGTATTTGCTAAAAGACCTGGTGTAAATGGTATTCCTGCTAAGGATAATTTTAAGATGGAGGAATGTGCTTTTCCAACACTTTCTGCAGATAGTCCAGGGGATGTAAGTAAAATTATTGTCTTTTTTAACTTTTTATGTCTTTGTTTATAGAGCATGATTTCTAACGATTTTTCTTCCTCCTAATTTTCCCTATATTTAAGAAGCTAATAATGCAGTCCTGGAGCAATTGTTTTTCATTTGTTTTAGATGTTTGCTTGATCTGTTTATATCTCAACAATCATATTTAACGTATTGAAATGATTTTTTTCTACCGATAGGGTGGTATGGTAGGTACTTTTCCCAAGCATCATTACTAGTTTCACATTCTATTGTCCAGGACTTCTCAGCTCATTGATGATATTTGTTACTATTAAACACTATTCACCCAATATAAATTAACAAAAGAATACAGCTGTGTCCTCTCTATTTCAGTAATTGATTGTAACATAACATTGTCATTGGTAAGATATTGGATAATATAGTTGGGAAAAAGGGGGAAAATAATATTCTAAAATATATATATTGGCTTAAAAACCATAAATATTCTCAATTAACTTTCTACGAGAAAAATTTATCACTTTCATGGTTATTTTAGTTCCGTTACAAGAGTTTACCTTTTAAAAGAGTCAAAAAACAGCTATAACTGGTACCACTCCTGGTTTTGGATTATTTTCATAAGTGAACTTATGTAATGGAACGCAATAAGGCATTCATCCAATAATATTTTTTTTCACTCCAAGCGTGATTTTTGAGGTTCTGATTTTTCTTTTGTGCATTGTTCAGGTACTTATTAAAACGCTGTACTTATCTGTTGACCCTGCACAAAGATGTCAAATGAATGAAGACACAGGAGTTGAATACCTGCAACCATGGAAAATAAATGAGACTGTACAAGGTTTAGGTGTTGGTGTTATTG
The DNA here is from genome assembly GCA_030067915.1 of Hydractinia echinata. NCBI lineage: Eukaryota > Metazoa > Cnidaria > Hydrozoa > Anthoathecata > Hydractiniidae > Hydractinia > Hydractinia echinata. The sequence goes on from JASGCC010000058.1 coordinate 957,048, forward strand.
TTAAAAGTGAAGATAAAGATTTTTCAGTTGGTAAGTGTGAAACAATTTTTTAAAACTGAAATGATTTGCAACTACATAGAATTGAAAAATTTGAAAACTAAAGTTTTAATTCAGCAAAGATTTTCAAATTGTCTTGAAAGGTTAATATGTGTATTGAAAATAAATATCATGACAATTATTGAAAGAACTTTGTATGCGATTTGAGAACATATTTGTGATATAGTCTTTCTCGTCTCTCCACTACTTTAAAAAAAACACAATTTCAATTGAAATATGGCAAATATAATGTCTTAAAATATCGCACAGTACTTGGAAAAATATTAAATTATTTTTTTGATATTTTATGTTCTTGTTTACATATTTCAGGCCTTCAGGTTAGCGAAATGTACGATAACGGAAAAAAATATGACAATATTTTTCGAGACCAGGGTGCAATATGTAGGTTATCATACAAACCAAATTTAAATTATTGTATTTGGCATACTTGGTGTTCCTGCCGTATTGAAATTTATATTTGTTATGTAATTTGTGTTGCCCTTGTGTTGTCCCGTTTGTGCTCTGCTGTAGAGTTCGCTCTGCGGTGGAGTACGAGATGCATTATATTTGTTAGTTTTGTGTTGTGATGTCCCGTGTTAATTATGTAAAAAGAATAATTGTAATTTTGGTACTATTTTTAGTTAAATTTTCCCCTTGAGTCCGTTTTGTTTTGCACATCTGGCACATCTTTTTTCTGTGCTAGCAGTCTTCAACATGTAGCAACAGGGTCGAACATATATTTTAGTAATAAATTCGCTGTTGAGTGAAATTAGTCTTTCGTACATTACAGGAGTTGTTCTGCATCTGAGCATTATTTTCAGTTGTTTTCTCTCACTTGTAGTTGGCTTGGCTCACGCCACTATATTTCTAGTAAGTGTTTATTTCTTAATATTTATGTCATGTTACATGTGTTATTTGTTACTTAAACTTCGCCTTGTATTTTGTTGTTTAGCGAGTAAGATTGTTTACTACTCCGTTGGAATCGTGTTTTATTTCCAAGCACCTACACTTGGTAGATTATTGTTTAAGTTCATGGCACTTGAAGTTCTTTATTCAACAGTGAATAAAGTTACCTCAAGATAATATATAATTTAATTTGTAATAAATTTTAAATAATCAAATTAAACCCAAGTGTTACAATGAGTTATAAATTTTTCTCAACTCGCATGTGAACATTCTCAACAATGAAGTCTTTTTAATGACTTTATAATGAACAAAAGAATAATTGAACTGTGAATATTTAAGAAGAAAATTTTGAAATGAATTTCTGACAAGTTCTCGTTTCTCAAGAAAACAATAACTTTACTCCACCAATTAGAAAAAAAATATAAGCTTTTTACATTTCTGCCAATCAGAGAAAGAATTGAAATAAATAATAGGTAAAAATTTCCCTTGTTTCTTGGTAGAAAATAAGAATATAGCATATATTTGGTAAAGATTAGCCAATCTCAGTGCTGAGTGCGAGAAAAACTCAACCATATGATAAGAATAATTGAAACAAAAAAGTACAGACAACTGCTAAGATTGAACAATAATTAAGAAAGAGTAAAAAAAGAAAATGAAATTTAACATGGTAAAAATATAGTAATAGATTGCTAATTACCATCCATAAAATACTGTTGTTAGACAAAATGGGCCACTGTTGCTCTCCACAATATTTCATTTTCTGTTCAAAGCTAAAAAATACCCCGACTACATTTTTAACACCTATTAAAAAATTGAAGTACTCTAGCAAGCGTAGACATGACCAGAAGTGGTGGCGTGCTGTAAGATAATCTACTATACAAATTTTTCAACCATATCAAATAAGAATGGGGTATCAAACCTTTGTTGAAAAATAAAATATGACACCTTAAAACAAACTTTTCACGTTTTAGACAAAGTTGGTTTTGTTTGACTTAGAATGTGTTCTGTATTGACTTATCTAATTGTCTAGTAAAGGGTCATTGGAAGAATCCACAATTAGACTTTTGATGACGTCAAGGTATTTATTGCAGGAAAGTAAAATTAAGAATAATATGCTGTGTCTGTTTGTTGGAGGATTTTGATACATAGTATACTATATACTATCATGTGAATGAATAGGGCATTGTAAATGTAATCTGTGATATGTCTGAAGTCGGCAATACACGAGTAGATTAATTGCTTTCGACTTGATAGAACACATGGCGCGTGGCCTTGTGGTTATGGAGTTTGTGGCGCGTGGCCTTGTGGTTATGGAGTTCGCTTCGCAATCACAAGGTTCGTGGTTCGGTCCACAGCGCGGGCATGTTTAGCAAGTGTCTTTACCACAGCTACGGGTCAACCCATGCCATGTGAGGGAAATTGGGTAGGTATTACCAGTGTATACTTAATGTATACATTCCGAACACAGGACAGTGTTTCCTACACTGAAGTGGCTATATCCTGTATAAATATTCGGAATAATAATAATAATAATAGTGCACATGCTGAAAGTTGCTTCTGTAAAATGTGATACACAAGAAAAGCTTTTCTGTTCAACACATTGTCTTCTGCAAGTGAAAAAACAGCTGCAGCCACTGCTGCAAATATATTTATAGTCTGCTAGGCAAAGGTAGGAAAAAATAGAGTGAAACTTAACGAAAAATAGCTAAAAAATAAAAAACATCTCGCAGGATATGGTTGCCTTTTGCGTGAGTTTCTTCTTAAAAGGTAATCAGATCTTATTAACCTTTTATGGATGGATCCAAACCTTTTTTGTTCATCTTTTTGACCTTGTAAAATATATTTTTTACTTTCTGTTTGTAAAGGTTGGCTTCCACATTGCATAAAAATTCTTCTTTACAACATCTGTTAATAAAATTCTATGTAAATTTCTTTTTGTTGCCTATGTCTTTTTCTCTTGTTACTTCTTTCTCTTGTTCTTTCATAATTTTTTAAATTGCTGTAATTCACTTGTTTTAGCACTTTAGATATGATAAATGAGCTGATTAGTAGAAAGCAACTAATCAAACTTGACTTTTGTTTCCAGGTTTGGATATTGGTATTATATTCTAATCATCTGTGATATGTCTGTTTCTAGGGCTATCAGTCACCACTAAAACATTTTCTTGGCCATGGGAGTTATATTGGAAAGGAGCAACACAAAAATTATCAGTTGTTACACATAAAGATGCAAAAGATTTTATGACATACTATGGTATTCCAGGATTAACAGCGTTGTTAGGACTGCAAGAAAAAGGTGATTTTATTTTGTAGGTGCATGGATATAGTGTCAACTTTGCTAGTCCCCTCTCTGGCATAAGCTTACCCAAACTGAGAATATTTGGGTAAAAAGAAAATTTATCAGATTTAAAAAACCCTGAAATGAAATTCCTTTCAAAATAAAGTTTTGAAACATGATTTGGCTCCGGCTCAGACTCATATTATATTTAACGTTTTTTAATAGTGGTTTTAAGCAATAACTTTTAATCAGTTTCCAAGCTTTGTTTACTTTTTTGTCTGGGCCGGTTACTTTCATAAAAATATTTCTTACACCAGATTTTTGCTAATGCTGCAAAATTATTAATCATTAATCATGTGAGAACACTTTTTGTTAAACCAAACAAATACAAGAACCTGGTTTATAAGAACATTGAGACTTTCTCAAAAAATTAAGAACATGCTAATGTACTCAGCCTAATTACTTCAGAGATTAAAAAAAAAGTCTATGTTTTCATTGTTATGACACAGTAAAACAAGTAAACAGTAAACCATAATTTTAAAGCAATAACAAATCCCTTTTACTATGTTTTAACAATTGACATTTACACCTAAACAAACGCAAAGAAACATCATGTTTTGCCAGTTATGCCACATTGAGTTTCTAATGGTTGTGATTTAAAATTACATTTAACCAGGCTGTGTTAACTGGAATACCAGGCTGTGTTAACTCCAATATTTGGAGCAACAAAATAAATTAAAATAAACGAAGATTGTCATAAATTTGAATTTTCGATTTAAAAATCAACTGGACCAGTCCTTTAAAGCATGCTTTATTTTTAAAATACCTTGAGGCACTCTTTATTTCTGTTTTAGCTGCTATAAGTAGAAATTTAAGTAAAATTGCTATATCGCACTAATAAAATTTTGAACCATTTTTTTTCAAAAAATGGAACATGTTGTTACCTTGGTGGAAATGTATTGATTATCTTTTGATACAAACATAACAGATGTTGCTTGAGGCAAGTTTTCTGTATCATTGTTCGGACCAGAAAGAAAATATCATTATGTTTTTGTTATTGCAGTTGTTAATAAGCTTAGCGTTTTCTTGTTATTTTTTATGGCGATTTTAAAAATCTAATTGGAAAAGTTTTAGTATTTCATGCCGATTGACTTTTTTACCTAAGTTTACGGTGGCTATTTTAAAAAAACGAATGTTGTTGCCTTATTTTTAAAGGAAATAAGAAGCCCAGGGGCCTTAAAAATTTCTGCACCATAGGCAATATAATAAAACAAGCAAGGAAACTTTACACTAACTGGTTTATCATGAACACCAAAGGGATTTTTGTTGAAACATGAGACGTTTCTCAGAATCATGTATCACTCCATTTTAAACAAACAAATTTTACATTTAAAGTGAAGCTTTAGTAGCCTATTAAATACCAACTAAAGAAAGATAAATAAATAAATAAAAGCCTATGACGTTGCGAAGCTGTGAAGAACACGAAGAATTGTTGCTATGTGATATAGAATTTTTTGAGTATAAAATACAGAGTGCTATTTCTATTGGTATTGGCTATTTGCTATTTTTTTGGTACGCAATATTGGGATGCTCCAATTTCTCTATTTACCATTTTTTTAGTAATCTGTGGCAGTCAGAGTTGAATCTTCAAGTAAACTTCTTGTGGAGCAGTTCACTTGGAGCATTAAGAATTGATGACTGGACTTACTACAGTCAAAGCCTTATTCCTCCAAAAAATCACTACTTTGGCACCCTATTTTTTGTTGCTGAGACTCTTGCAGTCAGAAACCATTTTGAATACTTTACATGAATTAAAAAACTACAAAAGACGCATAAACAAACCGGACAGCTTCATGTACTCTAAAGGCAAAAAGTGCACTCTCTACTATAAGCTATAATATATATTTTTAAACCATGTTAAAAAAAACACTTCCATTCCGTGTTGTCTTTTAGACACTGGAGCAGTTTTAGCATACACATTTTAATTTCAGGCTTAAAAGCTCAGACTTTGTTGAAAATGAATTCTAGTTAAATTACAAGAGTAAAGATGCGCATTATTGGGTTTTGCAAGAAATGCTGGATGGATAGGATATAAATATAAAACATTTGATATCCAGCAGCTATCCATTCTTTTGTATCCGTTTTTTTATGTCAGTTGTTTGATACCCCATAAAGAAACTGTTATTACAATAACAAACAAAAAATAAACTGACACAAACACATGGAATAGGTTGATATAAGAAACAGGAAACATTGTCTCCTTTATTCGAGCAAGAATATATGTAACCACTATGTCACTACAATTGCAGAAATTTTAGACACCTTTCGCATGCAAATAGATTTTTCTAGGCAAGAACTCAAAAATACAATTGCAAATCTCTTTAAACATCACATAAAAAGATAAGTTCATATAAAGGTTTATGTAATAAAAAAATATCAATTACTTCTTTCCCTTTCTTTTTCATCCTCCACTTTTCTTATCTCTCACGTCTTTGCCATTCAACTCAATATTTAACACAATCTAATACCTGAATTATTGTTATAAAGGATAGGAATTGGATATCAAACAATTGATTGACATTTCTCATAGAGCATGTGGAAATTGAAAAATCGACTTTACCTTAACAAAAGTTAATTAAGATGCCAGTAACCTTTTTTCAGGTGTCCAAACAGCTGCATTATTTATTCAGTGTTTAATGTAAATAATTTTTTTTTACTATTTTTAAAAATATAAACCTTAAGATGTATGAAAATGATTTTGACTTATTGTATGAATTGCTGAGTCAGCATAAATTTCCAGTTAAGTATAATAAATAGGAAAAAAAATGTTTTACCAGCTCCAACTACTTCATGATTTTTTATCTGCTTCTGTTTTAAGTTGAACATCGGTTTAATTATGTTGAAAGAGGTACAGAGTTTTCTTGTTCATTCCTATTTTTCTAACAATAGGCTATTTTTATTTTAAAAGATTATTAGGTAGCATTCTCTGGTGCATTTATTAAACGGAAAATATCCAGAATAAAATTATTTCTGCACACCCTCTTATAGCTGCATGATTTTCCACACATGTTAAAAAAATGTTAAAGAAAAACGAAAATGCTGTCGAAATTTAGAGCTCGTTCAGCACAGTACTGTAAAGATTGTCATAAAATCTTATGTTACACGTCATCTTTATTGTTAACAACACTCTCTTTATTAAATATGAATTTTTCCTGCAGCGCTAAAGCTATATATAAAATCATGACAAGAGTGTTATATTAGAAGAAATGCAGATATATTGTTAGAAAATAAGTTAAGTAATTATGTCAAAAAAGTCTTTTACTGCCACCTTAATCCAGAATTCTCATCAATGTTTGCTCCCTTTAAGATTAAATCCCCAAATTTAATATTTTTTTTACCAATTCCTCCAAATGTCTTTTATGACTATATTTATTTTTTATGACTAAAGGTATCAATATTGAGTCTCATGAATTCTTACTGATCATCTTTATTCTGTCATTGATTAACATCTGGTTGTTTTATATGTTCCATTTTTATTGCTCTATAGGTCACATTTGCAATGGTGAAGGAGAAGGAAAGACAATTGTTGTTAGTGGAGCAGCTGGATCATGTGGTCACTTAGCAGGTCAGTTTGCTCATCTATTTGGTTGTTCTCGAGTGGTTGGCATTTGTGGAAGTGATGAAAAATGTAAAGTACTGGTAAATGAACTTAAATTCAATGGAGCCATTAATTACAAGACAGAAAATATGTCAACCAAAATAAAGGAATTGTGTCCAGATGGTGTGGATTGTTATTTTGACAATGTTGGTGGTGAATTGAGTGACACCGTTATATCGCATATGAATCAGAATAGCCACATAGTGTTGTGTGGACAAATATCACAATACAACAAAGACGTTGGGTATCCTCCTCCCATTTGTCAAGATATTCTTAATTTATTAAAAGAAAGAAATATCACCAGGGAAAGGTTTCTAGTTTTAAGATACGAGGAGAAGTTTATGGCTGCCACTGAACAATTGTACCAATTAAGGAAGGATGTAAAGGTTTTGGAATCAGTTTATGATGGGTTAGAGCGTAGTGGGGAGGCTTTTTGTGACATGATGAACGGGAAAAACATTGGCAAACAGTTGGTAAAAGTTGCATCATTGTGATTTGTTTTTCGTGATATTGAAATCTATTTTAAAGAATTGTTCATGCAATGACTTTTATGTTTTTATACTTTCTTTAATTTGTCTTCTCACAAATATTGAGGAATATACTTTGTCTATTGTCTATTATTTCCAGGAGGGGCGCTGTGGCTTAGATGGGGAGTCCTAAAGTATTATGCTCATTTTAAGCTGTACATACATTGTAAGGGTCTGCACTCTACCAGATAACTCCCAGCAACATTTAACACCCCCCGTACCATTTCCCCCACATGGCAGGGGTTAACCCAGGCCTATGGTAACATTTACTCACCCATATTGAATCGCTGCCAAGAGGAATCAAACCTGGTCTTTTGTATAAAGTGCAGGAGTTATAATCACTAAGCTACGGCGCATATATGCAGTCTTAACAGATTGACAGTTTGTTAGTAGAATATAAATGGTTCGCATTGAGATTTTTCTTTGATGCAAAAATGTACTTTTCTCTGTTTGCGCTGTTGATATGTATTATTTTATTTGTGTGTATTGTTATCGATGTGTGCACTGTTTTTATAATGCAAAAACAATTTGTAATATTTCTATTCATAGTAATTTCAACTGACCCAAACAACACTTTTGCAAACAATTGGTAACTAATCGTAAAAAATAAATAAAAAGACCAACCTTGTGTTTTCCCTCTATTATATGCAGCATAGTTAATTTTGAAGTTGTAATTTATTTGAAGCTTAGGGTCCATTTTTTTTTCAACTTAGGAAACAGTTACAAATACCACATGTACCAACGACACTTATCAGGCTTGAAAAAAACAATTGATATCTGGCCACGAACATCGCCACATTAGTTCGCCATTTTGAAAATGGATAGTTCGAAGATAAAATAATTATTTCGTTGTCATTTGCATAAATTATCCGAATACATTAGTTTGTAAACAAACATGGCCGATTTACGCACAAAAAAACTTTTGCTTTCGTTGGTATTGAAAGAAATCGATGATCTATACAATAGTGACTCGGATGATGAATTTTTAAATTTTCGGGTTGGTTTGAAGCACTTGGTACTGCATGTTCGTTTGTAGGAGGGACGAAGGTCGAACTCCTTTTTTTACCTTGCTTCTTTTTTATTGTTGCTGTGGATGTTGTAGCAGGCGGCAATTTCAGCTTCAATGGGGGTATCTGCGTTCTTTCTTCTAAATTCCAGTTTTTAAATATACTTTGATCAATTGTTGAAAATTCTTCATCATAATCGCTCATATTCACTTTTTTATTATTGACAAGAAAGTGCACATGCATTTGTTTTGATTTGATTGCTGGGCTGTTTGTTTATATTACATACTAATTATGTTACTACGCAACAAGCATAATTATACAATAATTATTTTAAAAATGGTAAATTTTTGCGAATAAATTACTACGATTGCCGCGTTTTATCAGAATAAAATGGCTGAAAGTTGGTAGTTGGAGCATGAAGGTTTACACTGGAAGTTCAGGTTAGTTTAGCTATGAGTACCACCACTACTACGTTTGCCTTGCTTCCGGAAGAAGGCGAATAAATTCAGATACAAGTACCACAAAAGACTGAAAAAAAATGAAAAAATTCTGAAAATGGTGGGATTTGTGGTACTTGTAGCCAGATATTTTGTTGAAAAAAATGGACCCTTATTTGTTCAGTAGTGTCATAGAAAATTAAAAAATGCTGCTGTCTCTACAATCCATGTTATCTTAATGTTTTCGTTTCAGATGAATATTAAAATTGATGTCACAGAGCATTTAAAGAGTTGTCTAAATTGTCAATATTTTCGAAAGGATTGGAATCAAATATGTATATGCACTCAAAACGAAAAATGTATTGTGAAAGCAGAACAATTTATTTTGTTTTCTTGTGATATACCTTTTGCTGACATAGGAACTATATCTGCTGAAAGGTTTCATAATGATTTTCTGATACTTTTACAATCCCATAAAAATGGCTGTTGTGTGGTCAGTATACTGGAGAAAAAGGTACTAGGGTCTTGGAGGAAAGGGGTAAATATCGTAATCGATGACTATGTTAATATTGGCCATGATCAAATTATTGTGACTTTCAAAACAGATGAGGTTGAGGATTTTTTTGTGAATGATTTCCGATGTTGTTTATATGATACCAGACCAACTGATAAACCGGCTAAACAAGTTAAAGATGACAGGAATGATTTGGGAAGTGGATATATTCTAGCAGTAAAAGCAATGGAGAACAAACGTGTTTCAACCATAGCAGCGATACAAAAAGAAAAGGCAAAAATTATTGAAAAAATCGATCTGGCCCAATCTTCGTGTTCGTCATTGTTTAAAAACAGCTTGGATATCCCAAACAAACCAGCGATAAATAGAAACTTTGTTGATATGTTGGGGAGTAGTAATGCAGTTGTAATGGAAGAAAAAGTTGAGGTTAGACGGAATGTCTTTATTGTTAAAGACGTCTGGAAGAGGATATATAATAAAAATCTCTTGGTTTGCGTACAAATAGAAAATGTTACAAATGAGAACTTCTGGGATATTTCACTGAGTTTGGTAAAGAAAACTAACTGCTCTTCAAAATCTAAAATCTATTTTTCTTCACGTAAAACATATGATGGTGTAGAATCGAAGCATAAGTATGTCAAAGTTGATACAATCATAAAACAATTTTGTCCCAGAGAATTACTAGACCTTGTAACAAGTACAGAGCTATGTGATTTTAGTACAGATGAGTATAATTTCAAGATTGATTTTCGAAACAACAATAACAATTTTTTTTCAGCAATTTTAGGGAAAATAAGTTTGACTGCAGAAGAAATTGTGTCTGGTAGATTAGATGTTCCACAAGATTTCCTGTCTCGGGATGAAAAATCAAAAGTAACTTTAGATATGGTCAGAAGAGTAAGTACATTTGCATTACAAGCAAAAATAACGTCTTTAAAAAGTTTGCCAGGATTGTTGGCAAAGGCTTTGTCCTGCCACAGTAGTACTATTGGTAATGTAGTTGTACTGCAGCCGAAATATATATCAGGAGAAATTAGATTACAAACGTCTTACTCATTCATTATGTGTACTGTGTACACGGATAGTGAAGCTGATTTTAAAATTTTGTTGAATCAAATTGAAAACGTTTTACCTGCTGATGTGGAATTTAAAGAGACTTATGGTGAAAATGAAATCTTGTGTAAAGAAATGCTTACATGCCTTTTAGATGAAATTCGTATTAAGGAAACATTTTATAAGTATAAGTTACATAGGGAAAATGATGATGTTATTATAATAGATGGACCAAAAAGAAAAAGAGAGGAAGAAGAGTACAGTGTTGTGAACAAAAGTGGTGTTTTGCAGACAGTATTAAATACAAATTCATGTGTAATTTCAACTATGTCTCAAAATATAAATTTATAGTTAATGATAGATAGTTTATATTATAAGGCTTTTAATATTTTATTTTTACTTATATTTTACTAGTGTGTTTAATTAAATTCAAAGACTGGGACAAAAATTTAGGCACAGAATCATTTAGCTGAGCTAAATTTGCAGCTCAAGCTGATTGATTTTGAGTGTAAACTTGCAAACGTTTCAAATAAATTATTATTGCTTATTGTTTGTTTGTTTGTTTTTATAAAGCTTTTCTTGGCATAATATTTTCATTTGACATTAGTGCACCAAACGTTTTCTGCTTGCTGTTTTAACACACCTAAATAAATTTTAAATTTACCCCCAAACAGCTTAATTACTAAGGTAATTAAAGACATATATAAAGACAGAAATATCAGAAGGCTTAGCTGCTGATAACATGTATTGTTACGAGATAGAATTCAAATGATGTAACCAGCATGAATTGTAAAACTACTTTTAAAAATAAAACACTTTTTTAATTTGAACGACATGTTTCAACAATTCTTATTATCAACATAAGGTTATACAAGGTTTTAAAGTTTTGTTAAATATATACTAAAAATCTTAAAGTTATGCTTACAAATATCAAAGAAAAATAGTGTTAATTACACTGCTCAAGAGCGTTATACAAAAAAGACACAGGGAAAATTATTAAATAAAAAAAGAAGTTAATTCGTAGAGATCTTTTATTATCTCACTAGTCGATAAAGCCCGTGGAAAAATCCACTGAGACAGGATAAAATTGAAAATATGCGTCATATGAATTTTGATGACGTCAGCAACCCATCTGCAAAAAAAATTAGAACCTTGTTTTTACGTTGCCTCTATTGTGTAGACCTTAAAGCGCTGATCAAGAAAATGTATGTAATCATGTGCTTTTGATGAATGGTTAATGAGATATAAGGGTTTAAACATTTTGCTGACGTCAGCAAAGTCCCTAATAAAAGTACAAAAAATTATTCTTTAGAAATTTGTATACCCGTTGCCTTCATCTTATAGATCTTGAAACGCTGATCAAGAAAATGTATAGGATCATGTACTTTTGACAAACGGTTACAGAAATATTGTGGTTTAAAGGTTTTTTGATGACGTCATAAACCCGTGCATTCCAAAACGGATTTGGGGACCCAGGTTTGGAAAACTTACCCAAATTGGTCCCAGGTGGTCCCTAGTTACCCACGCGGTGAAAAAACATTGACGTCACCACCTCGTTTCCAAGTTATTTGGCCTCAAAGTTTTAAGTGCATTGTAATGGCTTCATCAATTTAATATAGGATATTGTCGTTAAAGTAGTGTTATTGACATCGTGCCGTAACGTCAGAAAATTTAACATATTAGACATGCATTTTTCGGCTACATCAATGGAAAATAAGCATATCAACTTTGCCTGTTACAGACACACAGACACACAGACAGACACACTCTCCGTATTATTATAAGAGATGCTTATTTCTAAATCATTTTCAACTGAGACTGAAATATTGTAATTAAAAAAGATTTATCTTTCCAGTTTCTTGCTGTTTTCCATGTAATCATACCCTCAACCCAACTTTACAAAAACAATAGGGAGCAAATTGACAATAATGTGTTAAATAGCAACTCTGTTGTATAGCTTGGTATCTGATGATGAGGCAATGCTTTGGTGTGATTATTGCTTGCATTGCCTTGTGAGTTAAATGTTGCCATTACAACTTCGTGTTTTTTTAAACATTTTAATACTATAACTTTGTGAAAACAGATAAAAAAATTGTAAATTGTTATTCACAAGTTCTTATAAATTTTTTTTAAATTTTTAAATAAAGTATATTTCACTGCAAACAAGAGCCTGATTATATGAGGCGAGTTGGCTCGGTGTTGGCTCGCCACATGCTCAGCATGATAAAATTAAACAGCTCGGCATAATGGCAGATCACTTCTAAAAATATTTGACATTATATGAGGTGAGTCAACCCGCCTAGGCAGGCTGGGTTGTTTTTTCAACCCGAGACGGGTGGGTTAGGTGGGTTGACTCGGTTCATATAATATCACTTTGCCGAGCCAGAGCCGGGTTGAAAAAGAAGCATTGCAATCCAAAATAGAAGAAAAACAATAATGGCGAGCGAAGCAGCAGGACAAGAAGTTTAATTAGGCGTTAGAACTTGTGGAGCAGCTTACGTGGATTTCCCTGTTGGTTTTTCAACCGTTTTAAGAGTTTCCTTCGTTTTGTTAAAAAATATGTTAATATGTTCTGTATTAGGCGATTTCTTCGAAGCAACGACAAAATACAGAACACCTTGGATTTGAAATACCAAACTATTGGCGACCAAAATACTTAATGATAATTTTGATTTAATTTCCCTTGTTTGTTTACATCTTGCATCCACCATTTTAAAAAAATTACGCGCATTTTTTTTCAACCCGGCAGCAGTGTAGGTCTTGACCCGGGTTGACTTTTCCCATATAATATGTAATTTTTTCAAACGAGTTGACCCGGCAACCGGGTCAACACCGAGCCAACTTGCCTCATATAATCAGGCTCTAACATATTTTTACATCATTCTTTTCTAACAGTTTTATTCCTTTTAGGATCAAAACTGCAGATATTTTAAAAATGGTAGTAATACATTAAAAAGTGTTAAAAAATTCTGTGTTAATCGTATGTTTAGATGATAAAAGTTACTAAAAAATTCTGTGTTAATCGTATGTTTAGATGATAAAAGTTACTAAAAAATTCTGTGTTAATCGTATGTTTAGATGATAAAAGTTACTAAAAAATGCTGTGGGTATGCTATTCGTTTTCAGAGAAGTACGATTTTTTATTTTTTTTTATACCTGAGCTATTTTGATGATTAAATCTTTCTTTTTGGATGAATAATGGGTTTGTTGTTATAAAATGTTATTTTGGATTTATAGAATTTCTGACTGGCCGTTGTTTTTCAACACATTCCAATTATTTACCAGCCTGTTTGTTTGATCATTTAAAGCAGCGAATAAAGGTAAGCAAGTTAAAGCAGCGAATAAAGGTGAGCGAGTAGAGGCTCTTGTGTTTTTTATGTAGTTTGCACCTGTTGTTCTTTCCTGTAATCAAGTGTTACTTTGTGTTTTACAGGTTACAGGCCCTATTACTGTCTCAAGTTACATGAAAGAAGCTCTGACTAATCCAGTATGGGTATGTTTTCTCTTCACTTTTAATTTGTGCAATGAAACATTTGGTACAGGGTTTTTAAATTTTTTTTAGTGAAAGGTTTTTGACTTGTCACTTTCTTGTTGTTCCTAAAAGGTTTTGCAGATTCATTCCTATCTTTAGGGTTATTATATGAAAAATGATGTTTTTGGAGCTAGTGGGGATTTTACAACATCTCCTGAAATAAGCCAGATGTTTGGAGAGGTATTTATATTTGATAACCTATGATTTTCAACACATGTAAAAATTGTCTGTGTGTGTTGACAGAATCCTACTTTTAAACATTTCAGCTTATTGCTATTTGGTTCGTAATGCAGTGGTCTCGAATGGGAAAACCATCTCCAGTGCAGTTGGTTGAATTAGGTCCAGGAAGGGGAACATTGATGGCAGATATACTGAGAGTGAGCTTGCTTTTTTGTTATTGTTTTTAAATATTAAGATGTAGGTTTTCCTGTGGTTATTATTCATATCTATTTTTACTTATTATGATGGCACTTCATGACCTGCTTGCAAACCATTTTTATTCAACATGTGGTTGACCATCTCATCATTAATTATTGGTGTACTTTAAAAGAGAAAACAAATTTTAACTAATGAATTGCCATTCTAAAAACTTTTTTTATTAATAATTAAATATTGTGTTACTAAATATTCTATTTGTGATAATTGTGCAAGATGTTCCCACATGTTTTTTTCTTTTTGCGTCTTTTATTACGCCATATTCTGTCTTATGGCTCGCAGCATTTTGTTGAGGCCAGGTCCTGCTAAATGCAATCCATCTTTCTGAAAACATCTTGTTTCACGTGGTACAACACTTTGCATAAGCGTTACGCGTTGCAACTTTGCATGGTACAAACTAGACGATAACTGGGCATTAAACTGCATTGCCTTTCTGTCCATTGCTGCATCGTCTAGTCGTGGTGGTAGTGTGTATACATAAATGTGTCCACTGATTCTCTTTAATAAGTCTTTTATGTGTGACATCATATTTATTGCAAGTTCGGGTGGCAAATGCTGTTTTTGCTCAATGTTATTAGCACCAAGCAGTATGCATACAGTTTCAATTTCTACTTCAGGATTTTGTATCACGAAATCAGTCACCTTGTCAAATCCAGTCTCAATTGTGCTGTTTGCTTTACAAAATGTTTTTAATTCTTGATCTTTGTTCGAATACAACTTTTTATTTGATATCTGATCAAAAAGAAAGTCGCCCAATAGTATGTTTACAATTTTGGGTTCTTTGGAAATGTTGGTTTCTTCATACAGGCTGGTTTTTGATCCTCTTTTTCTTACTGCTAAATTATTGGGTTTGTAAGAAGTAGTGCTGTCAGTACCTCCAAACGATGGATTCAGCTGGGATGTGCTACCACTTCGATTTTTTGGTGTTGCCAATTTATTGATATGCTCAGTCCTTGACATACGTATTTTCCCTTCACTTTGTCTTCTTGGTGACTTTTGGACTGAAGCATTGTCTTGAAATTGCTCGCTCACAAACTGCTTGCACAGCTTAATGTCAGTTTTTACTGACAAAATTTCTTCGTGTAATCTGACCTTTAACTGAAACAACTCCTCTGCAATATCTTTTTCTTTAACCTGCGTATCATAAGTATCCCACCACTCACTGTTAGATTTACCAACATTCTTACTTGTTTTAACATCGTAAATTCTTTCCAATGCAAGCTTTATGTCCTGATTTTCACTAGATGTCTCAAATTCTGTATACCTCTTTTTATCTGTAACAACATACAACACATTTTCAATTAAGTGCAGAACTTGACTCCGCTCTGTGCTTGTTAGTTTTAATTGGTCCACATATAGTTTTAAATGTCTTGTAAACACATCTTTGTGTAGTCTGTTGTCCCATGTAAACAGTTGTCTTGTAATATCAAGTGCAGTGATTATCAGGTTTTTATTTGTTGTCATTTTTCTTGATACAAGATTCAAGTTGATGCATGCACAAATTTGACTTCAAAACAAATTTTTTATATTTGTGTAAATGCATAATTTATTTTTAAAAACTTCATAAATACGTTTGATTTAACTTTGGTTTTGTATATTACATAACATTCATTATTAACATTGGGTTCATGGGATTGTACAAGGGATTCAATTTGCTTGGTCACATATTGTACTGAAATCATTTTTTATTTATTATATTTTTAGAATCTTTTTGAAATGTGCAGTATTTTTAACTTTGAACGTCAGGTGTTTACTGTATAGCCTAAAATAGGAATAGAACACATTATACACATATAATTATGCCAATGAAAAAATTTAACATATCCCTTTTATTTAAACATATCCCTTTTATTTAAAAATCTTATTCCCTAAATTTTTTTGTATAACTTTTTGAAAAAAAAAATACAAAAAAAACCCAGGAAGTAGGGCAAAATGAGGAAAACATTATATTTATTCTAAAATATTTTTATGGTGTTCACACATTTTAAATCTTTGTTCACACCATTCTTGAAATGATACACAAGTTATCAATTATGTAAAAGTTTCACACTTTTTGCATACCAATGTGAGTTTTTCATCACATTTTTACAGGTCAAAGAAAAATTATTTAAAGTGCTTTTTATCTTAAAGTAATTTTTTATCATGATGACTTGGGATTTTTTTGATAACTCCTCCTAAAACTATCCCTTAATTTTTGTCATAACATGACACAATAAACGCTGTATGTCGCTGATAATTGTACCTACGCAACTTTGCTTTATACAACAAAAAAGAGAAAAACAACAACATTTTAACAAACTTGAGAGAAAAAATGACATATTTTTTAAATGGACTGTTTTTTATCAAAAAATAGAGCAAAGCAATAATAATCTGAATGAGAGCTATTTAGCCATAGGCTTTGATGGAGAAAATTTTTTTGCTAATGGGATGTATCAAAGCTCAAAGTCAAGAGTGTTTTTTCCAGTTCAGATTGATTTTTCTCCTTCTTGAAAATTTCTTTTAGTAAATAAAATGCTTCATCCTATAGGAAATTTATTTACCTTTTAGAAGATATATTTTCAATAATTTTGTTGTTATATTATATAATGAGTGTGTGCTAAAAGGGGTTATTTTATCCTTAAGTCAGTCTTTTTTTAGCTAGTCCATTTGTTTCTGAAAATGCTTCCTTTTTTACTAGCTTAAGCGATTTCCCTAACATCACCATACAGTTTATCTGTTATAAGAATATATAGCCACCCAACAGTAACGTCCTATGTTCAAAGTCATCATTGTCATTCTTAAGCTCAGTCTCATTGTTACCGTCATTTCTGTTTACCATACTTCTTTTAAGCTAGCATTGGTTAAACCGAATTTTTTCTATGGCTTTTCTCAATCCATTACAATCTTGTCCAACCTCAAGTGATGTACATACGCTGCTTTGGATTAATAATCATCTCTGCTAGGCCCTTTTATGTCTCTTGTGCTATTCACTTTCAATTTGTTTATTTAAATTCTCCCCTGTGGCTGTCGTTATTTGTACAACAACAAAATTGTGAGAAGAAAAAGTATTATCTGAATATAAATATTATATCAGCTAAATGAATTTTACAATTGCTGAATTTATGCTGTAAAACTTAAAAAGTTTTTTAGCAAGTCTCTTGCCTGTGGCACGCAAGAGAGTTGTAACACTATAATGTGGGATGTGCACATTGGTTCGCAATATAATTTTAATTTTGTGAGTAAATTTATACAAAATTTCACATAAGGGATAAGCAATTCGATAAATAATTCAAATTATTTCAGACTTACTTGTTTGTTTTCTTCAGGTTTGCAAACAGTTTGTAAATATTGGACAGGACTTTGCTGTGCATTTTGTTGAAGTTAGTCAGAAAATGATTGAACTACAGAAGAACAACCTAAATGTTGAACATATCACTCAGGTATGACACTATTTAAATTACTAAGTAATAGTTGTACCTGAAAAAAATACAAAGTCCCAGTGTAGGGTTGCTCCGCCTTTCAAAAAATCCTCAATTTTAAAAGATCTCCTTAAATCTCCTTTAAAAGTGGATTTTTAACAACTTTCTCCTCAGTTCTTCTCAATTTTAATTTTACAACATGTTGTATGCTTTTTTTAAAAATTGTATGAAAATGCTACATTTGTACAGCAAGAATTTGTTCTTTACTCATGACATCACTTTTAAATTTTTCTTTAAAATATTCTAAATTTCTTTGGAAAAAAATGAAAATGTCCTCAAATCCCCTTAAAGGGAACCCGAGGTATAAAATGATGTTGGACTTATATTATAGAGCTTAAAAAGTTGGTTAACGAGTCTTTTTAATTTTTTTAAAAAGCTCTTTTCATTCTCAAGATATTTACATTTAAAGAATTTCGGATTTAATTATGTTGCATAAATTATGATGTCATGTTTAAGCAATAGCAAATTTTGACATTTTCTCTCATTAGTAATTTTAGACCTGTTAAGGGATGTGCATACAAACTTTATCAATGCATAGATATTATAAAGGTGAATTGATTAACATAATTTTTTTTGCGAAAATGACACTCGTTTTGAAGAAGTATTATTTTGTCATTTGAGAACGAAAAGAGATTTTTAAAAAATTTAAAAAGACTTTTTAAAGGTTACCTCCCACGAAAATGAAGTTAATTGCATCTGAAAGAGCTTGAAAGGTTTTCTATGAATTTGAATATTTTTTTCAAAATTCTTGATTGGTTCTTTAGAATTTGGACTAAGAAGATTCACTAATTATGCACGATGTCATGAGTTAGCTCTGCGAGGGTGTTAGATTTAATATTTTTGACAAGCCATATAGAGTTCAAAATGTTTTCTGGCCGTTCACTTTGACACGTTTTGAACATTTTACATAAATTTCAATATTTAGTTACCATAATTATGCTCAATGCTAACTCATGACGTCATAATTTCGCATAATTAGCGCACCTTTTAAGACAAATATCTCGAGAACGTATAAAGATTTTTCAAAAAAATAAAAAGATTTCTAGAGAACTTTCAAAGATCTTTCATATGTGCTCAACTTGATTTTTCACAGGAGGTAACCTTTAACCAACTTTTAAAGCTCTATAATATAAGTCCAACATCATTTTATACCTCGGGTTCCCTTAATGTTTTTTTATGAAAACACACTGTCATCTTATCCAGAAAGGTTGACAATTCTCATAAAAAAGACCTCAAATATCATCAAATTTGACTCTATAAAAAGAGTGGCAACCTTGCAGTGCTTTGCTATTGTTCCAAAATTTATTGTTTAATAAAACAATAATAGGCAATTGCTTTTTCCAAAAGTTTTATAAATTCCCCTTGTAGTCGCCAAATTATGAAGTACAAATATTACGTTGCAAAATTTATAAAGTAGATAATAGAAATAAAAAACGAAATGTTTTGCAATCCAATAAAAAGTCTGCAAAGAATATCATTATGAATTATAAAACTTTTATCATAAAGCATAGAACATGTGATAAAATATCCTTACATTTTTCATAAGCCATAAAATACAGTTATTTTCAAAGTAAACAACTATTTCTTGAGGCAAATTTTATTTAGATTAAGTGAAAATAAGGAATTTCTTTATGCAGAAAGAAGTCCTACCTAAAGATTTTCTAAATTGCAGAACTGAGTTTTCAATGAAACAAAATACTACGTTATAATGAGTTATTTTCAATTTTTCAGGAATATGCATTAACAGATAGTGGTGTTAAAGTACATTGGCACAACCATATACAGGATGTTCCAAGTGGTATAATTCATCAGTCTTTGCATTTTTAGTTAGCCTTTAGTGTCAGGCTTATTGGTTTAGAATTACTATAATCCTAATTAAGGAAAAGCAGTGTGTTACCATTTTCTGTCACTATACCATCACATTTTTCAGGTTTTTCATTTTACATCGCACATGAATTCTTTGATGCTCTACCTGTACATCTGTTTCGAGTAAGTTATGTAGTTATATATGTTTTAGTATATGTTACTACTGTACTTTTAAGATGCATTGTTGCCTAAAATAGCTTTTTCATTTAAAATTTAATTTAGATTTTTAATTTAACTCCCATCTATACATTCATGTTTATGTTTTTCAGAAAATAGACAACGAATGGAGAGAAATCTTAATCAATCTGTCACGGTAAGTGATAAAATATTTTCTTTTTCTGCATTTCCATATAAAAAACATTCTTCACAACACTTAACCTTTTTTTTACAGTGATGAGGAATCTCTGGAATTTGTTACTGCACCTGGAGTAAGTCCTGTTGCACGATCATTCGTTGATCCTAATTCAACTGCGACAGAGTGTGAGGTGTGTCCGGACAGTGCTATTGTGATGTCATATATAACTGAGAATATTGCAAAATTTGGTGGCTGTGGGTTAGTTATAGATTATGGTGAAGAAATGAGTAACCGACTTTCCCTACGAGTAAGTGATTGGAAGCAAAGCTAGAGAACTCACTTTTAGTGACCTAGTTGTAAAGGGTGGGGTCTTAACGAGAGGTTAACATATAATATAAGACTATATAAATATAATATAAGACTTTCAATTTAATTATTCATTGTATTTGCCTAATTTACCCTTATTTTTACCCCATTTTAACACTTGGTTGAATGTGTAATGAAATAAATAAAGGGAAAAAACAACAACTTTTTTGGATTTCCAAAGATGATACAGATTTGATTTAATAGGGAGCAACTTTTTTGTGAAAACTGTTATTATCCCAACTACCAGATCTTAGCACAGAACCTGTAGTTTGGTAAAACAGCTTTATTTAATGCATTGTTTGTACTACTGTTTTTAGGCATTTAAAGATCACAAATTATTAGATAATGTTTTGCAATATCCTGGAGAGGCAGATTTGACAGCAAATGTGGATTTTGGTTTTTTGAAAAGACATTCAAATGAAGCAGGTAAGTCTTTTCTTTGCATGAAAACATATGATTATTGACATGTTACTTCCATATTCACTTTTAAAAATAGAAAATAATTTCAGAATAAATATTGATGTGATGTTTCCAAATTTTGCGGAATTGTAAATACATAAGGCAATGCTGCTACACATATTTGTGACAGATGTTTTGTTTGCATTCCATTGTGCTGCCCTCACGATTGACTACCACATAAAATTTGATTCTTGTACGATAAAGCAGACAATTTTGACATCAGTTTGCGTTGGTCATGAGTGACAGTTCAATATACATTTAGATTAGAGGTACGTCTCAACAAATGTGTGTACTATACAGAAATACAGGCCAATTATGATGAGAATGGCATAACCATTGGTAATTTATTTACCAATGCGACCCACATTTTGAGTTTTACAATCAGTGCTGAAATAGAATAGCATATTTTCCATTGTCTGCACCTGTTACCAATTACCATTATGTTTTAAAAGTATAGAAGTCACATGAATGCCGAAAACATTCATATTGGGGGTTCATTCCTTGAAAATAGCACCGATTTGCTATCATTTGTGTCATTGATTGTAACCATACTTCTGAAGGTTTAGCACTAACATTAAAGAGAAACTTGATTAGAAAGATGTAGCACCATCAGCCAGAGATGCCTAATGGCTCCTTCAAACATTTAATATGCTTCCACAAAAACATTAAGGAATTTTTAGGTGCTCCTCACAGATTTTTTTTTTTAATATTGGGTAAAAAATAGTGGACGATATAAAAGCATGCTAAATTTTGGTAAATTGCTATTTACTAAATTAAATTTGCACTATATTTGGAAAAAAATTCTGAATTTCTTCTTGAATTTATATATACGCTTTTCTTAATTTCTTACTTAATATCCATTTCATATCAATTTTATCCTAACAAGATGTAATAAATTTGAGCAATACACATAAGTGCTTTCAAAAATTATTCTGTTTTACTATACTGCATAAAAATTTAATAAATTAATTTTGTTTTAGTGAAGTGTTTTGGTCCTGTTACTCAACAAGAATTTTTGTATAAGATGGGGATTCGAGAGCGTTTACAGGTATTTCTTATATTGTTTAAATTATTGACCATTTAAACTATTAAATAGTTTGGTAATTCAATCTCAGCTTCCAGCTTAGAAACAGTTAAGATTATAATTGTTTTCTTTTAAGGCACTGATGCGAAATGCTTCAAAAATGCAAAGAGAAAATTTGATGTCATCCTATGAATACTTAACATCATCAGACAAAATGGGGGAGAAATTTAAAGTGGTTGCAATGGTTGATAATGGTCAGTCTGTTCCACCAGGTTTTGAAAAATGAATTTTGAGGTAGCTTTGTGAATAAATGGTAATTGGATGAATATGGCATGATGAATTGGGAGAGATGTAGGTGAACATAAAAAAGGTGATATTGGTATTTTTGTACATATTACGTGCAAAGTTAGCAACAAAGTTTTACTAACACATTTCAGCCATAATACGTATGTTATGGATTTACTTAGAAATTTGTGGTTTAAAATTTTTAAATCTTGCTTCAACTGAATAATTGTGTTATCTTGGTGACCAACAGAAACTCAATATCTTAAGACAAGTAATTCTTGCAGGGAAATTCTTAATTGTATTTTTTTGGCCATTTTGCGAATGCGAAATATTTCAGGGCACTTAACTCGTGAAAATGAATTCTCACAAAAATTTTAAATATACAAGTCATGAAAATTTATTATTTATACTACATAGGTGCTTAAAAATTGAAGTTTTTATGAGGGGACTTATCTAACTCTTTCAGAAAAATGTTGTATTTTCCCTCCTAATAAATTTGTGGAAATTTCAGAACCGATTTAGTGTGCTATAAAGTGCGTTTAAGACGCAAGATGCCCGAATAGCATTTTTTCTATCTCTAACTTTGGGTCTAGAGTTTGTAATTGGAAAACATTTTCTTTAGCAATTAAATCAACCTTTCTTGTATCAATTTATACTTAAAGCAGAATTCAATTTTCACACGACACTGGTCAGTTCTGCTTAAGAAACGAGAGGTGTGTTCCAGACGTGATAATTCCGGACCTGACACCCTCCCAAAAATTGAACTTCACACGAATGAATTATTTTGGTTTATTTGCCTTCTACATGCAAGAAATGATTGATAAATATTAACAAAATATTCATTAATACTGATAAACATTCCAGCTAATTACATTAATTTTCTTAGGCTAATTTGTGACGGGCGTGACAGATTTGGGGCAGTCATAATAACCAACTACCAAGTACGTCAGAACCAGAACAAAACAAAATGTTTATTTCAAACAATAACTGAGTAGAGTAGCTATATATCATAAATTTATTTTTAGTCCAGTATTTATGACAATACTGTTTTATTTTGACAAATAATTTTTTGAAAATAACATGTCCTTTTCTGTCAAATGTCGTTTCTACTTTCTTTTAGTCTTTAGCTTCTCTTAAAACGTAATCATTAGGGTGAAGAACCCACCACTGCTCCTTCTTTCGAAAGTCCTGAATTTCCAACGCATTACCTACCCTCTCATCTGTCACAACTACAAACATGTTTAGATAACTACCATGGCAATCTTGACATAATCCCCTTGTTTTTTTCCTACTCAATGTGCATTACAGTTACTCCTTCAAGACTTTCTAAGTTAGCTGAATTACCATCTACAGTAGGATGACATTTGCATGGGGTGACTTCAGATTCGACACCAATTTCTTCTCAAAAACATCAAATGGTGGACAGAAAATGTCTTCGGCTTTGTATGCTTTTATATAGCGATTTTTTAGGAAATGGGTATCAGCATGATATCAGAGAGGCAAAGGATGATGACAAAGTCTGAGAATGTCTCTGTCTAAGTCAACAAATTCTTCTGCATTGGTAACAACATATCCTGTACATTGCCACCTACGCCATCATTTTCCCCTTTACCATGTGATGTCGCAAAGTAGTTCCAACACGCTGGAGTACCATAATCTTTTTTATGTAGAAGGGTGTTGGTGAAGTGAAACTGGTTTTGAAATGACAAGATGGACCATCAGACCAATAGTAGAATTTCTTTTCCATAGCAATACCCTCATGTTTGACATACCGAAAAATACTACATAATATGCTTTTATGTAATAAAAACATTCTTACATATCGCGAAAACAACATGGCATAAATTTTTTTTAAATTTTTGCATTTTATTATGTCCAAATTTCGTCCCCATAAAGCTATAATGACATTCACGGTCGGCTTCATTATCGAACAAAAGCCAACTTGGTTCGTACATATTTTGTTGATTTGTGACGTCATCCTGCGTACATAGCTCAACATGATTTGTACGACGATGGATGAAGTTTTACTCGCGTCGTCTTCTCAGAGTGATTTCGATTTATCCCAATAATTCCAATCAAGTGTAGAGTCACTGTATGGTAAAGGTAAAAGGTAAAGAGTTCGCAGCTTCTTACACTCACGAACTCGAATACACAAAGAAAGAATTAAAAAAACAAACGCAAGTCAACACATCAGAGTATTCAAGCGAGGAACAGGACGAGCTAAAGTCCACTAGAATATTAAATTTGCACTGGTGCAAATGTAAAAATTGTGTTGTTCTTCCAACTTTTCACGAGTGCAAATGTTGCAAGGAATTTAAAAAATTGCTTGGTTCATTATTAGCTAGCCTTGAATGCATAACACAACACGAAGAATTTTTTACATTGTGATTAAACAATATTGTGTTAGAAACCACGTACGCTCTACATCGTCGGAGAAAACATAATTTCAAGGAAATTAATAAAATGCAAAATAGGTAAATACTACAAACTAATACTTCCGAAATACAAAACAGTTCGAACTATTTTTGTTTTGTTTTCACAAAATCACTTTCGCACTTTTTTCTCTTTTTTTATAAATCGAGACACCATTGCGTATAATCATTTGACCTTTTGTTTTTCGAGAAACATTTTATATTTTGTGCAGATAAGGACCTAATTCATAAATTACTCTGATAAGGACCTAATTCATAAATTACTCTGCAGTAATCATGATCTGGTGAGAAATAAGGTATTGCCAAATCGATTTGGTTATACTTATGAGATGTCTGTTGCGAGTACCACCATAGTAGTTCCTCCATGGTCAACAAGCCTAACTTTGTCTGACCTTTGTATGTACCCTGATTTTTCAATGCCCAAATTTGTTCTTGTTGGAGGTAACGAAATTGTATCTTGGCAGGTAAAACTGCTTGAACAGTTGACGAAAGGCTTCCTATCAACCTTGTTAAAGTCGATATTGTTGTGCTTGATTGGAAATAAACTTCCCTGCAAAGTTTCATTATTTTTTCTAATTTCTTCTGTGTTACCGATAATGTCTACTTCACTGAATCGATATCCAGACCTAGAAATTCTATCTGATGGTTTGGATTCAAAACCGACTTTTTTAGATTGATAATGAAGCCCAAATTCTGGAGATGAAAAATCAGCGTATCTCTTGCTGTCAGAATTTCGTTCATTGTTTTCCCAATTACCAACATATCGTCCAGGTAAATTATCACTTGAATGTTTATCCGTCTTAAAATAGCTATTGGAATATTCAACAGCTTCGTAAAAATTCGGGGTGCAGATCCCAGCCAATTTTGGTGAGTAAAAGAATCTCCCTTCACTATGTTGTCTATTTCGGTATGGTGAAGGGCCTTTACGAAAGGGCTTTTTCTTGTCTGATGTTGATGACTTGAAAGCTTCCAACGTTTGTTTCTTGGATCGTTCTGTTTCCGTAATAAACGATCGAAACTTCTTTCCTAACAAACACTCATCTTCCTGCTGAAGAGGCGAAGCTTTTTCTTTCAGGATTGATTTGACCTTCCTTGGGTCTTCCACAACAACTTTAAGAACATTTAATCTACGTGAATATGATATTGCATTGGAGGCTTGGCCAAGCAAAACCATACTCTGTTCCACCAAATTGGTGAGCTAATATATTGGAACTTTCAACACATTCGTCCTTCGAATTTTTTATATCTTTAATGCCTTTCCACAATCTGGAAAGGGGTCCGGTAACTTGAAGAATCTTTGTTTGAATTCTTTACATTGAAGAATCGTTGGACAAAGTGTACGACTGACTTCCCACAAGAGATTTAACAAAATCATCCATTTTTTTAACTTATGAATGTTTGAAGGGAAAGGGTTTTCCTGTAGTCTCCAATATCCTTGTCAGCAATATGGAAACATGAAAAAATGGACATTGACATATGTACCGAAATATTAAAGATAGTGCTTTTTATGCTTATAACAACACTCATGCTAATAAAAATAATTCATCGTACTTCTAAAAACTGTGGTGGACTGCAGAATTAACTCGTTGTCGCACCATTCTATCTTTCCACTTTCAACAATGGAAAAACACAGGTTTCAACAAAGAAGAAAATGACGTTACATATAATCGTTACATCCTTGCACGTAAAAAATTTTAGAAAATCTGTTAAGTCTGCACAAAATAAAAAACTATATAAAAAATATGTAACAATGAACGATCTTAAACAAGTTAATCCACAAAAATTTTGGAGCCAATTTAGACAACTCAAGACAGACAGCAACAACAGACTATTTACAATCAACAATAAACAGGATAAAGATGCGATCACAACCGAATTTGCTAACCATTTCGACACCTTGCTCAACACCCCTCGCGTGACAAACAATTCCAATATATTACCAAGATGCTTACCGTCATTAGACAACACAACTTCGGTAAACGTTGTTTGCTATGATGACGTAAAACTGGCGATATCGAATTTGAAAAGTAACAAATGTCCTGACCCGTTTAATATACTAGCTGAACATTTAAAATGTTCGAACTGCAATGAACTACTCAACTGGATAACTGACTTCTCTAACCATTTACTTAAAGATGGAATTACACCAGCATCTTTATCAACATCTAAAATTGTACCATTAGTAAAATCTTACAAGAAATCATTAAATGACCCGAATAATTATCGAGGTATCAGCATCATACCAGTGTTTACGAAGTTACTTGAATATTTGATTTTAATTTTAGCCCCTGAACTATCATCCAGCCACCCTTCACAATATGGATTTAAACGTAACAGTTCCACTTTACACGCTGAATTCTTAATAAGTGAAACTATCAAGCTCTATAACAACAACAATTCACCTGTTTCCATATGCAGCCTGGATGCAGAAAAGGCTTTTGATAGTTGCAATTGGGATATTTTATTTGAGAAGCTTTATTTTGAAAAAAACATACCACTCAACATTGTACAAGTAATATATATTATCGCTCTACAATTTGGGCACAGCTTCAATTTCATACAAACATCATTCATCACGAACCTTTAAACTTAAGCAAGGGGTTCGTCAAGGATCGATACTTTCACCACACCTATATAACATATATAACGAAAACTTGTTACATCAAATATCCAGTGAGAGTTCTATTGGCACATCTATCTATGGCAATTTTACAGGCATTGTTGCATATGCTGATGATATTATTTTGTTAAGTACTACGCTATCTGGTCTTTGCACTTTAGTTGATAAATGCGAATCGTACGGGAGATCGAATTTGATTAAACTCAACGCAGTCAAAACTGAATTTATGGTATCCGGTAAAAGCCCACTTAGAAACACATTCATCTCCATTGGCAATACTATTGTAACTCCACAAAATAAACTTAAACATCTTGGTTTTACTTGGGATAACGTTAATGATAGGAAAGGTAAAGCTACTCTCAACAACATCAATATAAATGAACGGATATCGCAAGCACAAGTTGTTGAGAAAACTTTAATAAAAAATGGAATTCGTTTCTGTCACCCAAGTACAATAGTCCAACTGTATAACTCCTTAATTGTACCAACATTAACATATGGCTTTGACATTTGCGAATTTACCAAGGACTCGTTTAAACGCTTAGACATTGTTGGAAGATCAATTTTAAAGTCGCTTTTTGACATTTCTAAACACGGCAGAAATTATTTACATACAATGTTCAATATCGATCATATCTCATTTACCGTCAATCGCAACAAACTGAATCTTTTTACCAGACTGATAAACAACGAAAATACTCGCTCGATAATTTTATCACAACTAGTAAACACAATTGAAAGAAACAGCTTTGTATACGAAATTCTTAGTTTGTGCGACAGTCTCAAAATAAATTTCTACGATCTTCTTGTATGCAGAAATAAAATTGTTCTATCTTTTACACACGATGAATTACCGATTGACGTTCACAATACGCTCGCATTAGCAATTGACTTCTGGCATATTAAAGAGCAAAGACAGAATTTTAAAGCGTTGTTTGAGGAAAACATTCATGTGATTTAATTATTTCTGAAAATTTTACCTTTGTATTTTGTTACTATGGGTGTTTAAATAGAAATTATTATTATAATCTGCCATGTCAGATGGAAGTTTCCATTTTTATTTTTTTTCATTTCCAGGTATTATTTTAAATCGCTTACTTTAGTTTTCTAATTCAACCTCCGAATCGCTTAATTCATCACTGGCTGTAGAATTTTCTGATTCCATCGTTGAGGGTGACCTTTTTCTCTTTTTTCCCTTCTTGCTTGATCTCCTTTGTTTTGATGACTTTCGTGGAGAATGTGACCTCCTTCTTTTACTGGAAACTTTCTCTCCACGATTTTTTCTCGACGAAGTACCTGCCTCATCATTTGAGTTTACTGCAGGGTCCATATGCGCTGGCTTGTTAAACGAGTTAAATCCAGCATGCACTTCAACTACCTCATCTGTCTCATCTGAGTTAACAACTACTATTTACTGTCAAATTATATCGTTCTCGGACTGTCACATTGATATCCAACTCTTTTTCGGCCATTTCCTCGCAAGATTGGTAAAATATTTGTGGATTAAAAGGACAAAGTTTTTAATCCATAAATGCTCTGTCTGTTCGGCTTTGCGATCAAAGTGAAAAGAGGATAAGTTGAACCCGCTCAACTCGGTTGCGCGAGTCAAGGTCGGAAAACGCAGTATTAGATCCCACAGAGATTTTATGAAATAAAATTTGTAACCATTAAGGAAATGTTATTCGAGTTGTAAAACTTTAGAAATATAATCACTTATATTTTCGCAACAAATAAGAAAAGTTGAATTCAGTTCAGGCTACTTTTTTATTATTATATTTTTACTGGACAGTACCTTTTAAATGGTTAATAACCTAAACCTAAACTAAATTTGAACAAAAAGAGCTGCATAATATGGCTAAAGCAAAATGCTCAACAAAATTGTATAACCGTATAAATTATAGTACTATATAGTTATATAGTATAAAGTGTGCCAAACGTGTTATTTAAAAAAACACATGCAGCATTAACGGGTGGTCGTTGTGCTCGTTTTATCCTTTGTCACAACATATGGTTTGTGACGTTCTTCTAATAGACTTTCCAAATAAATATCTAGAGTTGCCGGTTTTGGCACATTGTTTGGTACCCGGGTTTTACATACTCTATTTCATCCTCTGATAGTTCATAATTATACTCCTTTTCAGAAGGTATCACTTCAAAGGTGGACAAAAACTTTTGTTCTGGTCGTCACCATCACAAGAAAGGGAATGTTTCCTCTTCCTTGTTTTCTCTAACAGTCTGGCGTTAGCATCGGTCCCAACACCATTGGAGTTCATAACATTATCCTCAACAGTTAAATCTGAGTTTACGTCTGTTGAATTTATGGCCATTCTGAAGTAAGAAATGGCATATTTTTATAAACATTTTACCAAAATTATAAAGCAGAACCTCTCGGTATGAGAGAAAATAACCAGACAGAAAAATACCTTTGTATATTTTAGATACTTTACCCAGTTATCTTAATAAAAAAATAGGGGAGGGGGGGGGGGGGGGGCAATCCATATGTGACGGACGTAACAGCAGAGAATTTCAGTTTGATACATTTCTAAGTAGAATAGATACGTGCTTAAAGTTTTTATGATAGGACCCATTTAACTCTTCAGAAAATGTTATATAAGCCCTCTTATAGAATTGTGGGAATTTCAGAAATGATTTAGTGTGCTAAAAAGTTCGTTTAAGACTTAAGGTGCACGAGTAGCATTTTTTTTACCCCTAACTTTGGGCCAGAGTTTGTAATGGGAAAACAATTTTTTCAAGCAATTAAAATCAACCTTTCTTGTATGAATTTATACTTAAAGCAGAATCAATTTTCACACGACACTGGTCAGTTTTGCTTAAGAAACAAGAGGTATGTTCCAGACGTGATAATTCCGGACCTGACACAAGTCTCCAAAAATTGAACTTCCACGAATGAATTATTTTGGTTATTTACCTTCTACATGCAAGAAATGAATTGATAAATATTAACAAAATATTCATTAATACTGACTAGACGTTCCGGCTAATTACATTAATTTTCTTGTGATAAGCGTGACAGATTGTGGGTGTAATAACCAACTAGCAGTACATTCAGAACAAGAGAACTAAAGAAACGAGGGTTTATTTCTTTATATTTATCCAGGACCCTACAAGAAATGTTTTTTTATGACAATACTGTTTTACAAATTTTTCTATCAAATGTCGTTCTACTTTTTTTAGTGTTACGAAAGTCCTAAGTGACCAACGCATTACCTACTCCTATCTGCACAACTGCAAACATTTAGACATTTAGATAACTACCATGGCAATCTAACATAAATCTCCTTGTTTTCTTTCCTATCAATGTGCATTACACTTCTCCTTCAAGACTTTCTAAGTTAGCTGAATATACATTAACAGTAGGATGAACATTTGCGAAGGGTGATTGAGATGCGACACCAATTCTTTCTCAACAACATTACAGAAATGTTTTTGAGATTGGCTTTGTTTGCTTTGATAGCGATATTTTACGAAATAGGTATCCAGCACGTATATCATCAGAGAGGCAAGGATGATGACAAAGTCTGGGAATTTCTCTTTGGCCTAAGTCAACAAATTCTTTCTGTATTTGTAACAACTTATTCTGTACATTGCTACCTACGCCATCATTTTCCCTTTTACCATGTTGTTTTTTATGTAGAGGATGTTGTGAAATGAAACTGGTTTGAACTGACAAGGACCATTAACCAATAGTAGACCTTTTTTTCCATAGAAATACCCTTATGTTGGCATCGTTAATTAAAAGTTGTTGTAGAACCAAATGCGTCCTTTCAATGGGCGCACCTGTGTAATGTCATCATCAATAATTGTGATCCAGATGAGTGGAATTGTATGTGTGATGCAAATTGTCAGTGTCATTCAGGAGTAATCTTTTTTGTTTCTTTTCCTTCGGACCTGTACCTATGTTAAATTTCTTTGCTTCGACATGACAGTTTGTTAGCATGTCTAAAAAAGCATGAAAATCATTTTTACGGAGGAAACAAGTTACAATTTTTGTAAAAATCAGCATAGGCAACTAGCATCAACCTTGAATTGGATGGGCAAATATAGGCTAAATATAGGATTATTTTCTGTTTTTATTTATTGTATTTTCTGACCAACTTTTGTAAAGATTCAGGGTATGGTTGTTTCATTGATTTACTTTACTTGCATCTTATAATACTGCTTGAATACATACCAGGTTAGACAAAATAAATAAATAAATAATTAAAAAATATATACATACATTTATTGGTAACGTACATATAGTACGTTAACAGTGTTCTTGGACTGATTATCCAATTTATATGCATTACCTGTGAAGTAATGAAAATTAACTAACATTAGTTAAATCTGCTTATTTCAAGATTCTGAATAGTATTGTTTAATTATTCATGCAGAATATAATACAGATAAGTGAACAGTAAAGGTTACTTCTTTCTTTGACCTAGCTTTTACAAAACTGGGACTACATCTGTGAATGTTTATCATAGTAACATAGACACATTAGGGGCTAGATTGTTGTTGTTTTATGAGGCAACGAAGCTAACCATTTGAGCTATTTATTTTATAATGATAAAACATTGGCACCCTCTAAAGTCGTCATTATGGTCACTGATGTTGTCTTGGTGACGTTCTCCATGACGTTACCACAGGCGAGAAGAAGGTCCCATGATATGCGCCAATTTTTCTGAACTTTTTTTAGTATTTTGTCCATAGCTAGTTCTATGTTGTTCTTCTAGTAACTGTTTTATAGCATTGCCTGCAGAGAGACTTTAGATCATGGGGTGATCGTCCATGAGTATCCGTTTTCGTCTGGGGTCTGTAAATGATCTGTTCACAATTTCAGCCATTTTTGCACCAGTAATGGGCCTAAAGTATTGCTCGCACAGCACAACTTCGTTGTTGTGAAAAATTCCCACCATAAAATTTCCATTAACTGCACGTTTTTCGAGCCCTTAGCAACGCAGTGAAGGCTAAGGCCTTCTCCCTTTTTACGCTATTCATGTGCTTTTGGAGCACGCTCTTTGATTCAAAATTCTATTTCTAAGTTTCAGCCCTTAACTTTTCTGCCAAAATACACTCTCTTCTTGAGATCTTTCGCCATAAGTAGCCTTTTCTTCCGCCCTTGCAAGTAAGAGTACCCAGCTTTATGGAGAACACTTTGCTTTGTTCGCACTGAACATGCCTTCTTCATCCCACTCTCCAGTCGTATGCGTGGAGGCGTGAACGTCCGGTCACCAATCAGAGTTTTCGCAATAAGTCTTGTGCCATGTCGATACACCGTCGACTTGCTGTACTGTGGGGACAACACTAAAAGCTTTTTCCTTCTCACCAAACCTTTCCGGTACAACACAGATATGTCTGCGGCATGCTAAACCGCAACTTTTCCTCATTTTCGCTCTACCATCTTTGTTTTTTACGCGTGACATGTTTTGCTTGTTTACTAAGGTGAAAAAATATCACTTTCTACACTTAAAACTTAACATAGCATACACAACACAAAGGAGAGACTACACACCAGCAATTAATATCATACAAATCTCTTTTTACGCAACAAGTCCTGTCATATTTGCGTCAAAGAGAAAAGTCCTGGAAAACAAGGTCATTTTTTTTTGATACGCGAAAGTTTCTACCCGCGAAAATATATCACTATTTTCTTTAGGTACATTACAGATCGCTCCTTTTAGTTTTGGACATTGTCCTATTGGCATTATTGCAACTTTTTTTAACAATAACCTTTGTGCAATCAAAACTCGTTCAAGTTTTCTTAATAGTGGATACCCAGAGGAAAAGTAAAAAATCTCTAACTTATTTGAGTTTTCGGAGTTTTTAGTTTTTAACTTTTTATGGCAAGTTGGACAGACATTAAAGTAAGGAAAAATTAGAAATTTTTTAAATCTGTAATATCATACTTTATTAAACTTCAAAACAGTTCGTTTGTACAAGCACCTATTGTATACCCCACAAATATAATCCTTCCTATAGTCCTTCCTGATCATATTCTTAAAGTTAAGTATCCGCCTATCCTGAGCCTTGCTTTTCTTATGCTCAAAAAGTTTACCAGATCGCTCTTTGAATTTCTAGCTATTTATCGCATAATTATCTTTTCTTTTTTAAAAGTATATTGTCACGATTACTCTCGTAATACTCTGTTTGACTTTTATGTTTTCAGAATTTATAGCACAGTGCTTTTTTTGCTTGCCTTAATTATTTCACATTCATCTGCATAGTGCTCTTTCCTTTTTAATTATATTTGCTTATTTTCAATTACATACCTTAGGCTGCTTTTTTTCTAGATTTAACATTTTCATTAGTAGCGTATTGTTCTCCTCCCTCATCGACGGTACTGGCGAGCGCCAGTGGTGTTTGTGTTTTTCGTTCGAAAGGAAATGTGGAGCTTTCATCAGAGGATGAGTAGTTTACGTCCATCGTGTGAATTTGTAAAAATTAAAAACTTTTTTTCTTCTATCTTTTAATCTTCTTTACTTACGCTGGGGGAATAAAAACCTCCTTTGTGTAATTTTCTCCTTTGAATGTTGTTATTTTTCTCTCTTCTTTTTTCTTCTAATAAAAGTAGAAATCTGAGTCAATTGTTTTTTACTGACACGAACCTTAGATTGTATTTCATATTGAAGAGAAGACTTATTTTGTTTCCTGAAATTTGTCACCTTCTACAATTAGGTTAGCATGGGTATTATTGTGTAAGGGGAGGGAGTGGTGTTATCGTTGCCAGGCTATCAAACCGACTTGAAAGCATGTATGTAAAAAGTATGATGGAATGTTGACGGAAACTTGGATGTTGATCGGACAGAATAAATTCACAGTCACTGTGGTTAGTAAGTAAGTACGACTTTTTCACATAACGAAACTCTTCTTTCAATAAAAACTCTCTCTCTCTCACACACTAACTCACTCCCTTATTTATCCCCCCCCCAAAAAAAAACAACATAGAATGTCATAGAATATCACGTGATATTGACGTACTAACGTTCTGTGGAATGTTCTTGCCTTTTTAAAGTAATATATACATTTTCCAACATGTTGTAGAATGAACGATTTGATCACATGACTACGAAGTCCACGACAGAGAATGCAATGACATCCTGAGCTACCATTTTGATCATAAGATAAAACACCCCTGCCCTTAAGTTTACCCTTTCCCTCAAATAAGAAACGAAAAACATCAATGGGGAAGTCAATATATCTTGTAGAAGCTTCTCTTTCTTTCAATCAGGCTTCAAAACAAGACAACATAACTTCAACAGAACACAATACTTCCCTTAATTCAGGAGCCGGATTGAGCCAGTAACTAGGTAGAAAGGAAAAGTCCAGATTTTACTTTTTAGCATAATATCTCGACTATAAAATCTTCAGCATGTTGTACAGAAAGAAGAAAGAGCAGCAAAACAAAACAAACAAAAAACGGCTCCCAACTACAATCTGCTGTCCCCCATCCTTCCCAGTTCACTAAATACAACGTTCTGCAGCCATTTTAAAACAGTTTTTTGAAACTTACGTTAAAATATTGGAAGTTGAAGGGAAAAGTAGCTAACTAAACGACAGTTACGAACCTTCTTCTCCGCTAAAATTATCTCAGCTGCATAAATATCTCTCCCCTTCCTCTTCTTTTGCAGTTGTGAAGCAACGACTTCCCATTTACTAGCAGTTGGCCTTTCATTCATGGCTTTATAATTCACATGTGCACTGCCTCTGCGAGCCATTTTGAAAGGAAACTTTTCTCTTGCTGAGTTTTAAAACATGTGCAAAATAAGAAAATCAACTGACTAATCACCTTACGCAGAGTGTTTTTTTCCGACCAATCACGTTTCTAAAAATTCAAAACATGTCTGGGGATCGCGCTTTATAAAAGAAAAACAAACTCGGACCTAGTCTGATTTTGTCGCGAATTTTCAAGCGATTCTTTGTTATGCGTCTTCTTGAAAATACTAATGTACGCCACGATTTCTTCTCGATTGTTCAACTAAATCCAAACAATGCGCTTTCTGAACTTACAACAACAGAAACAACAAAATACTGGTCTGAAATATTGTTGTCTGCATGTATGGTGTGATTAGCATCTCTAAAAGAATTTACACATGTTTAACATAAATAATGACAGCGTTTTGTACCCACAAGCATGGTACTTCACAGTGAACAGGGAAACCTTCACTCATATTTATAACAAGTGGAAAGTTAATAACCATTTCCATCATCTTCAACAACGATTGGACATTCAGGACTTTTATTTACAGAGAAAGGGGAGGGCATTATTTGTTTTATTTCATTTGTCTCTATGAAAGCATAACCATATGTCTTGTGCTTTACTAAAATGGCACCTTTTTCATATTTTCCATTTCTTTCTCAACAAGATCTTGTGAGTTAGTATTACCTGGACAAATATATGCATTCGTTTATAAACATTATTACTTGTAATTATTTTGGGTGAAGACTACAGCATATACTAGGCAGCTTCACGAATCGTGATAGATAGGAATGTTTTTCTCTCTTTTTTGGGGGGTGGTTATTAACTATCTACAATGTGAAATGAATCTATGAAGCTATATCGAGCCAGCTAGCTAGTTGTCCTGTGAACACATCAACCGTTGTTCCTTACCTTTTTTTACTTAGTCTATTAGCCAGCTTCACTATTATTTTGTCGCTGATGAATAAAATTACTGTGAAACAAATCAAGTGGCCTTTCAATGCAAGAAGGAAAGACTTGAGTATTCTAGCTCATTATTTCTTCTTAATATTTTTGGTCAAATTCCCTAAATTGTGGTATACATTTTTCAGTGGCTTTCTTTTGTATTTTGACCCCAAATTCTCCAAAACTTAAAATTTTCAACCTGTGGTCACCGTACTGAATACATAGAAACGAAAATTTTCGGACGGAAAAACTTTCGGATTTTTTTTTGTCCGAAAATTTTTCCGTCCGAAATTTGTGTCTGCCGAAAGTTTTTTTGTCCGGAAATTTTGTTTTTTCTATTTTTTTTAAAAAGGACCAGTGCATAGAAGTTATATATAGGGTAATCAGAAAATCAATAAAAACTGCAGTTTTTGAACTTATTATTTTCGTTATTTTCACATTTCACTTCTTGCCTTCTTTTTGTGTCATTTCCTGTAATTACTTTTGATATTTGGTTAAAATTCGTTCAAAAGACTCACCCATACATTTTTTGACTTTATAAATCTTGTCCAAAAATTTTTCCGCTGAAAATTTTAGTTCTTAATGTATGCGTCACAGCTAACCTTCGTCCGGAAGCTTCAAAATTGTTGATTAAAACATTAAAATTTGTTACTGCAAACTTTGTTGCTGACTTCAATATTTTATGTATTTTATAGACTGTTTGTAGTTTGAACTTTTCAAATAGAGACCAGCGGGTATGACTTTTATTTGCATGAGGTAACAATACTTTATGTGCAATAAATTGTTCCAACTGATGACATGGAAATTTTAAAAGAAAATTTTCTAACATCCTCATCCGCTGTAT
Organism: Hydractinia echinata; assembly: GCA_030067915.1. Lineage (NCBI taxonomy): Eukaryota > Metazoa > Cnidaria > Hydrozoa > Anthoathecata > Hydractiniidae > Hydractinia > Hydractinia echinata. The sequence goes on from JASGCC010000058.1 coordinate 993,724, forward strand.
TAAATTTTTTAAATGAGTTTTTAAAGATTGCTTTTTTACGTTCTGCATTTGGTATTATTTATCCCATGTTTTTAATGTAACTGGATTATTTTTTTGTAGAGTATGAAGCTGATGTCTATATGACTGGCTTGTAAATCTATCATTTAAAATATTATATATGGCGAGTATTTCTTTTTAAACAATTCACAAAATTGAGTCAGTGTAAAAATTGCAAAAACTGGGAATTTTAATATTTGAAAGTATTTAGAATCTAATATTTATAATAGGAATGGTAGAATATTCTGTATAAAAAATTCTGTATAAAAAATATGTTGTTGTTTCTTCGTAATAATATAATTCTCGAAACATCGAAGTTTTGTGATCATGAACTCCCAGTAACCCGAATATTAGCGTACCCCTGGGCCATAATACAATCTGACAACTCCAACTCAAGTGTGAAATAGCTGTGATGGTTGCTACTTTTTTTCAAAACATTTCAACTATTCGTTTAAGGGAACATACCCCTGAAAGGTGATGCCAGGGATAACTTTTTTTTCCAACATTCGTCATTAAGCGACAATTGTTTGAAATTGCGTCCACTGCTTACTTAGCATTTGGTAAGCCGTGTTGTATTAGTTGAATTTCTTTTTTTGATTTTCTCAGCTACGAACGTCCCGTCGCATGTTCTCTTCTCTAAAAGACCACGTACATGTCTTTTTATAAGCAAGTGAAAAGTTGACTGACCAGGATATGATTTTACGACAAGAAGCCCTGCGGCTTAAAGATTTCCGCCATTAGCAATAATCTGAAAAAGTACTGAACTTTGAAGAGGACTGAGTAATATGGGGGAACAAAATCATTGAATATTCTAAAATTTTAAAATTCAATTTTTGATTATTATTGTAACTGGAAATCATAGCTAACTTAACTTACATAAACTTCATTTCTCTATAAGAACAATTTTAAACCTGGAAATTGATGAACAATTACGGAGTTTCATACCGCGCAGGTCTGGGCCCGAGCGAAGTGGCTTGTAGGGACAAATTTTCAGAACTCCCGCAAAGTGTAAACATTTAGCTAGCGTTTGTACACACTTCCAAGTTATTATATTATAGTTATTTGCTGTTTAACACTTTTACGTATTGTTTTTGCAATAATGGAAAAGAAAGATTGTGTACAATGGCTTATGGAACGTGGCCTGTCCACAGGAGGAACAATACAAGAGCTTAATATGCGTGTTAATCGATTCAAATTATACCCATCACTTGCGGAAAAATTGAGAGTCAAACGAGAAAGAAATTTTAGTTTTGGTACAACATTAGATCCCAATCTTATCCCTCCCATTTCAGCTCCCTGGTGTCCTAAAGAGGAATTGTATCCAATAGTTACAGCATCGATATTTAAAGAATATAGTTCTAGAAAAAGAGAAGGTAGTTTAGGTCAGCAACAGAAAGCTTATGCTATGTTGACTAGCAGGAAAATAGTTTCAGTAAAAACACATGTTGCAGGTGATAATAATGTATTTGTTAGAGCTCTTGTTAAAAAATCATATGGTGAATTAACAAGACCTACAGTTATTCTATTTAGTAGTAATATTCCAGTTAAAGCCTACTGTGAATGTCCTGTTGGTGTAAGTGGCTTATGTTGCCATACATTGGCCTTGCTTCTCTATTTAAAAAACTTTCACGAAACAAAGGAAAAAATTTTGGCTCTATCTTGCACTGAGCAACTGCAGAAATGGCATCGCAGAACAAGAAAAGGCTCTATACCTATGATGCCGTTACGAAAAATAAAGTTAACCTCAGCCAGAGTTGGAACCTCAAACAATGTAACTGATGCTAAAATCACTCCAGCTGACCCAGAAAACTCCAGGTTTAAAAGAGATGTGCTACAAATGAAATCGGATATGCTTTTGGAAATAAAAAAGGTTAAAAAACCGTTCGAACGACATTGCTATGAGGTTTTGTCAAAAAATAAATCTCTAAAAACATCTCTTGGAGAACATTTGTCATTTCGATTTACAACCAAGGCAGCACTTTCACTAGCTGATCATGATTACTGCAAACAAAATTCAACTATAGATTACAATGAAATAAAAATTGAACCGTCAAAACTTGAAAATATTAAAAAAAACATCTCCAGAACAATTTTGGAAAAACAAAAAGAAAATCCTCAGAATAATGTAAATACTACAACTTCTGATATTGCAACACACTTCCTACTAGATGATGATATTTCTTGTGACGTTAATTCTAATTTAAAAATAATCAACATTGATCTAAGAAATATGTTCCCAGATGACCCTAATAAAAACCTTAATTATTTTCCAGTTCAACAAAATACAGAAGAGTGGCAAAATCTAAGGAAGGGTAAAATCACCGGTAGCCGTTTACCAGCTCTGATTGGAATTTATGGTGCAAAAAAATTTGAACTTTATTATCATCTAATAAATGAAGGTTTACAGGAGAAAGACATCTTTAGTAGTAATTTTATAAACTTTAAGCGTGGTCATCAGTATGAACCAGAAGCATTGTCGTTTGTGTGTAAGTATGGTGAAACAATTTGAAATAGCAAGTCAAATTTTTTAAATTCTCTACAATCAATAACTAAGTCGGTCAACCCATGTCCTGTTCGAACAAAAATATCTGGCATTTTCTTTAATAAAAATCCATCATCTGGTTTTAAGTCCAACTGACTGAAAAGTGTTTCTAAAAAAACAAGCCATCCAACAAATATCCTATACATTGTGCTTTTACCAACACCTGCCATATAAGCCATAACGCCAAGATGAAGAGAATGACGACAAATTGTTAAAACACATAAAAGTTCGGTTGCTTTGTTTAATGATCTTTCCCCAGTTCCTTTACAGTCAGGGTATTTTATAATGTGTAAGTATGGTGAAACAATTTGAAATAGCAAGTCAAATTTTTCAACGGGCAAACCAGATAAATATTCTATATTGCTAGATTTCTGTTGTAAGTTGTCATAGGAAAATATATACTTTTGAAGGTTTAGAATTGTTCCTGTTTTTTCAAGAATTATTTTATTTCGTTTATTAACAAATGATTGCAGGTAGTGGTTTTTAATTTTTAGTAATTTATTTTCATGGGTAAGATTCTTTATTTTATTATTTGATTCGTTTATTTTTTTTTAAGTTCTTCAATAATTTTGTCTTTAGATATTAATTTAGCAGATAACTGTCTCTTTGAGGGTTCTCGTTGTTTATTTACTGGCGTAGAATATATTCTTTTAGCAGGAGGTTTTCTCTTTACACTAGATGGTGTACGAAGTGTTTGGATGAATTCAAATTTTTTTTTAGCTCCTTAACTTTCATTTTATTTGCTGCACTTTGGGTTTTTTCAAGTCTTTCTTTTGCTCTATTATATTTTTGCTCAATAATAGGAATTTGTGACTGGGGTACTGTAACATCAGGAAATCCTTGGTCCTTGGCAATCTGTAAAATATAAGCTTTTCTCCATTTGAATTTTGTGTTCGAAAGTTATTATAGCAAAGGGATGACGAGCAGAACCATTTCACCATGTTTTAGATAAGTTAAATGTTGTAGAAAAGTATAAATATAAGGAAAGAATATATACTAAAATTAGCAATTTATGCCTCAACTGCGCCCATACGGTATAAACTTTATGAGCAAATGACCGGGAAACCAATAGGGGTAATCGAGTGCAACATAAACAAGCTAAAAATTTGTCCCTACAAGCGTTTCTCTAGTGCCCAGACCTGCGCGGTATGAAACTCCGTAATAAAAACAAAATAAGAACAACGGCAAGGCTGAAAATTTATCTATTTTCTCTTTTTCTCTGAAAAACAACTTGGAAAATATCTTTAAAGGTGGCAGCAAATTTTTTTTTACATAATCAGTTACGAAAGGTTATTTTCAGACTACATATTCTTATTTGTTTCTTTTATAACACACTTGTCGCGATTTTATTAATACGTTATCTTTCACCAAAAATATTCAGCCTCAACAATTCCTCTTTAAATTAAAATCATGAATAATTAATTAGTTCTGCTGAATATAGCCATTCTCGACCCCAGAGCTCTTTGAGATAAACTCGAAAGTACTTTCGAGGTTTTAATCTCAAAGAGCTCTGGGGACGAGAATGGAATATAGCTTTAGTCTACGTGCTTGCAAAATTGTACAGAAGGAAATGACGTAATTATTAAAGGGAAACGTTAATAACATCAAAGATGGCTCATTATAAGACGATCTTCATTAAACTTTAAAATAGAGTATTGTTCATTGGATAATAAAACAATTTGTTGCACTGTTCATTTTAGCCTCGTTCTCAGAAAAAAATCTTTAGCCCGGATAAGTTTCGGGCGTCCAGCCTAGCTGCGCTGTCTCTATCTATCTCCCTATCTCTCTATCTATCTCCTCAGGCGATTTTAAAGATTCCGCCTTCGCTGGCGGAAATCAAAAAAGAAATCCAAATGGTGCCTTGTGGGCTATCTGAATAAGATTAAATGTTTTCGTTTTTACCTTTGAAGAAACTGCGACAAAACTAAAAGTATGAGTATGCATAAACAATTTCAGGCAGTATAGTGGTGTTGATTAAGTTGTGGTGTATCAGAAAATAGTAAAGATCCATAACACAAGAAAACACATCAGAAGGATTCAGCAAGGCTGGGAATATGTTTATCATTGTTTAAAAAATCCCCTATCTGAACCTATACATGCTGCAAACCCGTACCAACAATCTGCAAACGTTATAAACTAAATTTGCAACCCAGGGCCTGTAAAAAACGCTACAGGCCCCGGGATCGAGAGCATTCCGCAGTTTGCTTAAAAAACGTTCTAATTCACGATTACAAGTGATAAATTCACGTCGTCAGTATTTCTGGGTAGGCTGCATACGTGTATTCTTGGAGGAAGATGTCTTCATATGATGTGTCAACGAAAACTTCGAGGCCTTTTGTGGAAAAAATAGGGCAATTTTATGATCAACGGAAGTTAATCTACTTTTTCTGAATATTCCACTATGTCTATCTGTGGTTTTGAAGCAGATGGAAAAGTATAACGAATATAAGTATAAAAAATATTTTAAGCGAACTGCCAGTTTCAGCACGGCGCTAGGTACAGTGTTTATCGAACGCATTTTACAATTTAGATTATGTAAATTTCAACTCGAAATTTAGAAAAGACAAAATAAATTTTGTCTTTCCTAAATTTTACCGTGGCGGCGAAAAGCTAGCACTATCAGAAAGCGCAGCGCCGTTGAGAAGGAAATAGTCCTGGGGACGAGGTTGGGCTTTGCGTATCGTAGATACCTTTGTATAGAAACCACTAAACGCATTCTCGTCCCCAGAGCTCTTTGAGATTAAAACCTCGAAAGTACTTTCGAGTTTATCTCAAAGAGCTCTGGGGTCGAGAATGCACTAAACGTTCTAATCACAAAAAATTGCCCCGCAAAAAATTCTTCTTAGACCTGCTAATGGCAACAACAAGCAGTTTCGCTAATAATTCTCGTAAAAATTTGTCGACAACGGGACAAGTTCAGCAATACATGTCATGTTATAAAATAGCTCCAGAAGAATTGGAAATACACGGAGTTTTTTTATAAGAAAATCCTAAAAATAACAAAAGAAGTCTTTTTTCTTCAATAAAAATGTTATTTACAGCTGTCGATAAAATATCGTAGTTTTTTATAAAGAAAATAAGAAGAAAAATTAAGAAAAATTTAAGAAAATTTCAGGCTATATATTAACGCATTTTGCTAAATTGTATTCGTACAACTGTCACTCCTTTTCTTCTCGAATCTGCAACTCATTCGAAGTATTCAGTTGCCACTCAGTCCAAGAGCCGTCAAACACAGGCACAACTTTTCCCGTTACACGAAAACTAGCAAAGCTCAAAACACAAGCTGTAATACCACTTCCGCATGAGGCGATCACATCTTTATCAAGTTGCACACCGCTATTCTTCATATACTTCTCAATGGCTTCCTTTGAAAGCATGACATTGTCGTCACGATCAAAACATCCGAAGTATGGCAAATTGATAGATTTAGGCATGTGACCACTTGGTATTTTCGGATTAGGTTCAGGTGCAACACCAATAAATCGGCCATTTGGTCTTGCATCCATTACTTGAATTGGGGAATCTTTTTTAATATTTTCTTTCATAAATGCAAGGTCTTTTACAAGTTGGGGTTGAAAATTTGCTTTAAAAGTCGACTTTGCTGCTACAAAAAGTAAAAATTAAAAAGTTAATAAATTCATTGCAACTCAATCATGTTTTTATCTACAGAAAATATAAATATATTTATTTATAAAATCAGAACGTGTTTGCTACCTCCTAATTGGTTGAAAGGTAAGGTAAGGGCTGATATTTAGGTCAAAATCTAAGCAATTGTTAAGCAAATAGCCATACTGAAAATTTGGACCTGGATAATGTATCAAAAATTATATAATCTGCCTAACAAATAAAAAAATAAAAATTTTTTAATTTAAACTAGAATATTACGCTTGTAATTTTGAGTTTGAAATTGCAAAATTTTGCCGTTAACAATCGATGTTAAATTAAAAAATTCAGTTGGTTATAAAAATACTTATCTGATATGAAAGTAAAAAAGAAGGAAGACTTTTTTTTCCAAGCAAAACATCGTTTGTTTGCGAGTGGAAAGCTCACAAATATTTATTTTTGTAATAGTTCGCAAGGCTGCAGTATGGTTCATTGTCTTGCGAACATCTTACAAAGAAATATTCGCAAATACCTTTGTGGACTGCAATTAATTCAAAGTCTTCACAAAAAGACTCCTAATTTTACGACAGCATAAAGAAGCAAAATCTATTACCTGGAACGTTTTCTTCTTCAGAGTAATCTCCACTAGCTGTTGAGTATCCTAATTTCTTCCATCCTGACAAACCACCATCCAAAATCGAAATTTTGGTGTGTCCAAATAATTGAAACAACCACCAAACTCTTGGTGCTGAAAACAGACCAAAACGCTCACTGTTATCATACAAGATAACATGGTGATCTGAGGAAACATTCAAGCTGGAAACATAATTTTCAAATTGAACAGGAGAAGGCATTGTGTTGGGCAGGGAGACTTCTTTGTTTCGACATTCTTGTAGAGAGAAGTATCTTGCACTAGGAATGCGGCATGTTTTGTGCTCTGTCATGAAATCTCGCTTTGACATTGGCAAATCCCATGTTGCATCTAATAGTATGTATTTATCCTTCCAATCACTTTTCTTCATTTCTTCGTTAAGCCATTCAGTACTAACCAGTGGTTCAAAGTTTGCCATTTTTTATTTAAAATGGTGATACGTAAATAGTGCTAAAGTAAGAAATTTCCACAGGATTTATTTTTGCAATCGAAGACCGAAACAATAGTGAAATTTCGAGGCGCAAAATTTGCGTTTGCGCTTTTCCTAGTCATGCAGTTACGTTTGTAACTCATCAAGTTAAACCATAGTCACCATAGTCGGTTTCCCGAGTGACTATGGTTAAACCATAGTCGGTTTCCCGAGTGACTATGGTTAAACCAAGGAGGTTAAGAGTTGAGCTAGACAGGGTCGATATAACATATAATAAATATAACTGGCGATAACGTATAGACAGAAGAAATGTTTCTTTTGTGTTCTTCTTATACTTTTTCAAGAACTTTTAAATGAACCCAACCATTTTACAAAACACTAATTTAAATTTAAATTTTTATTTTTTTGATTTCTATATGCGTAAATGTCTTTATAAATGGTACAGGGGGGGGGAATATCAGTCACGGGGGCATAATTAAGTCAGTCAGAATCAGTCACAAAGAAATTTTTCCAAAAAGCTGTGAAGAGGGCCTTTTAATGTTGTTCTGCATGAAATAAGCAAACATGCTTAGGATAGATTTCATTTCAAGTGTTATGCTACTTTAAGAGAAGAAGGCGTTTGTCATAAAAACTTTTGCGGCGTTTTAAAAATTCGCAAAGTTATTACCGCAAAGTCAGTCGTGAACAAAAAAAGTTTTTTACCCGTAAAATGTCTTAATTAGAAATTGTTTTAGAGAATCTGTTTTATAACATAAAATTCATAAAAACTAGTCGAAATTAGAGGAAAAAAATTGTAAAACCGCAAAAGTTTTAATTTCAAAAACTTTTAATTACGTATAACCGGAAATTTTTCATCGCAAAATGCAAAAATTTTGCGGTGAAGTTGGACCGCTAAAGTTCCTTTGAAAGTACATCGGTCTGTATATACCTGTGTATACATTACAAAAAAAAAATATTTCATAACTGAATATAATGAATATGTTTTGGAACAAATTACAAAGCAGCGATACTTTTCTATGCAAATTTTTGTTCTAAATTAAATATGAAAATATGAAAAAATTAAATATTACATCAGTGCAAAGAAATAACTAGTTCACGTAAAGTCCTCAGGTGCTTGTGGAAGTGAGAGGTTATGACTCTTTCTCGACCCCAGTGCTCCAAATTTTTTGTCCCTTTCCCATTGTATCGAGCACCTGAGAATACCGTCATTATCCTAATGTAGTCCGCCCCAAAACTTGTGTGTGTGCACCTGAATGGAAATACTGTATTACTTACCAAATATAGTGTGCACTTTTCAGTGATCCTTAAATATAAATAATGAATCTTTCAAAAAAAATTATGAGTAGTGTATTTGACTGAAAAAAAACCATAAGGATGATTAACAAGTTGCAGCCACTATTATTAGCTTCTATTCTAAATATGTTCATCTGATAACTTAATTTTTGGAGCGCATTAAATTAGGTTAATTACGGTAGCTAAATAAAGTCACTGGAAATTAATGGTCTATGTTTACTGGCTATAAATATTTACTCTTAAAATGAAGAATTACTTGAAGAAACTTTTTTCTTTTCACTTGAAATATGATTGACCACACTTCAAAAAGTTTTTCATGAAATTTAATTGATCTGAACGTTATACATTTAATGACCTCACACAACTACCAGCATTCAAAAAAATAACAACAACAACAACAATAACAAAAACATAACATAATAAATTACAAAATGAATAATTATAACATCACATGTTTTATTTCATTGCCTATCAAAAAAATCATTCCTTCTTTTCTTCTCGAATTTGCAATTCATTTGGGGTATTCAGTTGCCATTCAAACCAAGAGCCATCAAACACAGGAACAACTTTTCCCGTTATACGAAAACTAGCAAAGCTCAAAACACAGGCTGTAATACCGCCTCCACAAGTTGCAACCACATCTTTATCAAGTTGTACACCACTACTTTTTACATACTTCTCAATGGCTTCTTGTGACAGCATAACATTATTCTCACGATCAAAACATCCGAAGAATGGCAAATTGACAGCTTTTGGCATGTGACCACTTGGTATTTTCGGATTAGGTTCAGGTGCAACACCAATAAATCGGCCATTTGGTCTTGCATCCATTACTTGAGTTGGGGAATCTTTTTTAATATTTTCTTTCATAAATGCAAGGTCTTTTACAAGTTGGGGTTGAAAATTTGCTTTAAAAGTCGACTTTGCTGCTACAAACAGTAAAAGTTAAAAAGTTAATAAATTCATTGCAACTCACTCATGTTTTTAGCTACAGAAAATATAAAAATTGGTTCTACTGTTACAGGAAATTATCAATGATACTACACTGTAAGTAAAATCTACCTGGAACGTTTTCTTCTTCAGAGTAATCTCCACTAGCTGTTGAGTATCCTAATTTCTTCCATCTTGGCAAACCACCATCCAAAATCGAAATTTTGGTGTGTCCAAATAATTGAAACAACCACCAAACTCTGGCTGCTGAAAACAGACCAAAACGCTCACTGTTATCATACAAGATAACATGGTGATCTGAGGTGACATTCAAACTGGAAACATAATTTTCAAATTGAACAGGAGAAGGCATTGTGTTGGGCAGGGAGGCTTCTTTGTTTCGACATTCTTGTAGAGAGAAGTATCTTGCACTAGGAATGCGGCATGTTTTGTGCTCTGTTATGAAATCTCGCTTTGACATTGGCAAATCCCATGTTGCATCTAATAGTATGTATTTATCCTTCCAGTCACTTTTCTTCATTTCATCGTTAAGCCATTCAGCACTAACCAGTGATTCAACGTTTGCCATTTTTACTTAATAGAACTAAAAATATATGGTATGCCACAAACTTAATACTGTTTGGAAAATACATCTTTCCTGAAACTTACTGAGCAAATCTGTTTTCAACATATAAACAAAGTTGGCTATTGTTGAATGTGAACAAACTTTGCCAGTAGTGTAAAAAACTGTTAGTTAATTTGTGTCTTTTCTTTAGAAAATAATAGTTTCAAAGGATTTTACACTTTAGCTCATTTTCAACAAAACATAATGACTTCCTATCAGAAGGTTCAATCTAATTTAGACAGAACTATTTGTTCTCCTTCTCTACCAGATTGCCTGCACAGTATTAATTACTGTGAACATGTTTTTTTTTATAAGCAAGTGAAAATTTGAAATCGGGCTTAGAGTATGCTTATTGGAGAAACAAATTAAAAAGAAAGAACAGCGACAAAATTAAAGGTACAATTACACCATGCCAAGCTCAGACAGTAAAGTGGGACGAATACTGCCTTTAAATATGCAATACCCAAAACACATGTGCCCAACATTGAAGTGAGTAGATCCTGTGTAGATATTCTGAATAATAATCTCTTATAATAATACGAAGAGATTATTGCATTGTACTTTTATGTTAAAGGCCTTTTATCTTGAAAAGGGGCAACCAGGATCCAAATTGGATATGTTCGGCACAGCTGGGTCTTACCATTTGTTTTGGAACAGACAGGTTGATCATGTCATCAAAATACCTTTAACCCTATTTGGTCGAGGGGTGTTCGAAAATATTATGACTGGGGCGGATGCCCCCTCCTCAATAACTTTTGATAGATCAGTCCAGATTGACTCAAACTTAGTACACTCAGTATATCATGAACAAAACAAAATGGCAGCAATAAATTTTTGCTTGTTTCAGCACTTTTTCTGTGACATCATTGGAAGCTTGAAATTTCTCCAAAATACCACCATCAAATTCAATTACTTTAGTTCTAGAGCAAATTTTTACATTGTGTTTGAAGTTTTTGATAGTTAAATAAAAGATTTTAAAAATGTTTCTGTTTTTAACATAGTTAGCATGAAAAATTGCCAAAAATTGCCTGAAAATCCGATTTTCTCCGATTATTGAGTAAACCCAAAAAAATCAGGTAATCGAATTAATCATGTGTCCAAAATTTACAAAATGATTTCCCTTAAAATGAAATAAAATTGTGTTGCAAGTTTCACCTTCTAAATATAATCCTAACGAATGATATTATCTTGAAGAGTGTTAAAGAAGCCAAGGGAAAGTACAGGCCCCGTCGTAAAGTCTGGAAGCTGAAGGAAGAGATTGTAGCAAGACAATTTAGTGTAAAAGTTCAGCAGTTAGCCCACAATGGTCAATGTGATAGTGACAATGTTGAAAGTACTTGGACTACTTTAAAGAATTGTCTTCTAGAAGCTTCTGATGATACCTGTGGGTGGACGAAAGGACCAGCTAGACATAGACAGACCTGGTGGTGGAATAATGAGGTTGACCAGTGTATAAAGGAAAAGAGGAAACTTGGGAAAGAGTGGAAGTCAGGTGGTAGTAAAAATATTTACTTAGAAGCTAAGCGTCGTGCTCGTACAGCAGTGTATAAGGCAAAATCAGAAGCAGAGAGAAACAGATTTGCAGATGTGTTAAGAAGGGAAGACCAGCGCAATGAGGTATTAGATAGCAAAGCAAATGAAGAAGACTAATCAAGATGTTGTAGGTGAGAAGTGTATACGTAATGATGAAGGTGTTTTGGCTAGCACAGAGGAGGAGAAAAGGGTAGCTTGGAAGAATTATTATCAGAGGTTGCTTAACACTGAGTTTGATTGGGATGAGGATAATTTGTCTGATGATGATGTTGTAGAAGGGCCAGCTATGCAGATCAAGACAGAATGGGTAGTGGAGGCTATTAGGAAATTGAAGATTGGCAAGGCTGCAGGAGTATCAGGTATTGTTGCAGAGATGGTAAAAGCATCTGGATATATTGGAGTTGAGCTTATTACAAGTCTTGCTAACCAGATTATAAAGGATGATGCTATTCCGAGTGAGTGGCAGTCGAGTGTAATAGTGAATTGTTTCAAGGGCAAGGGTGATGCATTAGAAAGGGGTAACTATAGAGGTTTGAAGTTGGTTGATCAAGTAATGAAAGTTATTGAAAGAGTGATTGATAAGTTACTTAGAGAAAGGATTGATATAGATAAGATGCAATTTGGTTTTGTTCCAGGGCGTGGCACTACAGATGCAATATTTTTACTCAGACAGCTTCAGGAAAAGTATTTAGGAAAGAGAAAGAATCTCTATTTTGCCTTTGTAGATTTAGAGAAAGCTTTTGATAGAGTGCCACGTAAAGTTATTTGGTGGGCTATGAGAAAATTAGGTGTGGATGAGTGGCTAGTTACGATGGTACAGTCTATGTACAGCAATGCTAGAAGTCGTGTCAGGATTAAAGATTCACTTAGTGATGAATTTAGTGTAAATGTTGGTGTACATCAGGGTTCTGTACTTAGTCCTTTGTTGTTTGTTCTAGTCTTAGAAGCGCTGTCGATGGAGTTCAGAACAGGTTGTCCATGGGAGTTATTGTATGCAGATGATTTGGTTCTCATAGCAGAGTCGATGGAAGAATTAGTTGAAAAGTTTGAGAAGTGGAAGAAAGGACTAGAAGAGAAAGGGCTAAGCGTGAAGACAGCAAAGTCTAAAGTCATGATTAGTAGCATTGCAGCCAAGTGTGACCTTGTAGTTGGAAAGTGGCCTTGTGGAGTTTGCAGGAAAGAGGTTGGTAGTAACTCAATTTTTTGTCAGACTTGCAAGTATTGGGTACATAAGAAGCGCAGTAGTATTGGTGGAAGGTTAAGAGCTGACATTCAGTTTGTATGCAAGCGTTGCAAAGGTGAGATTATAGAGAATGAAGTATTTCCAGCTTTAATGATGTACAACAGTGGCTCGTTAGAGATAGTTGAGAACTTCTGTTACTTAGGTGATATGTTGGGCAGTGAAGGGGGTGTTGGAAGAAGTGTTACTTGCAGGATAGGTTCTACTTGGAAAAAGTTCAGAGAGTTACTTCCTTTGTTGACTATCAGAGTCTTGTCAATTGAGGTAAAAGGTAGGTTGTATGAGGCCTGTGTAAGAAGTGTTATGTTGTACAGTAGTGAGACATGGGCAGTGAAGCAGGAAGATCTTGACCGTTTAGAAAGGAATGATATGAGAATTGTTAGGTGGATGTGTAACGCCAGCCTGAGAGACAGAAAGAGTTCAGATGAGCTAAGAAGCAGGCTAAGTATCCGTAGAATTAAAGATGTTATCCAGATAAGAAGATTGAATTGGCTGGGGCACTTGGAAAGAATGGAGGAGGATAATTGGGTAAGAAAGTGTAGAGACTTGATAGTTCCTGGGGCAAAGCCCAGAGGCAGACCGAGAAAGACTTGGCAGGAGGTTATAAGGACAGACTTGATACAGAGGAAGTTGAGTTTAGATCTAACACAGTCTAGATCAGATTGGAAGAGGGTCATTAATATACCCCGTCCAACCCATGCTAACATGGAAAACGGACGTTAAGCCGAGAATGATGATGATGATGAATGAGTTGCAAATGTTTAAAAAGTTCAGTATATGCGCACATATCTTAACAGGCAATAAAAGAAGGACACCATAAAGAAAATTGACTATTTCCTTTAATTTATAGATTTAAGGAATAAACAATATAAAAGGAGCTGGAATTGGTTTTTCTTAACTATCATTTTCTCCTTTTAAGATCAGGTTTTAATTATTTCAAAAAGTAAGTTGCTTTTTTAACTTATATAATTTATTTTATCGTTGCGGTCTGTTCTTTATATTTCTTGCCTGTGTGCATGTGTGCGCATGTCCATTGTTTTAGACACAAAATCAAAACAACTATATACATCACGCTGCAACTCATTTATAAGGATTTCATAGAGAATTTTAAGACGGAGTTTCAAGTTGGAAGGGAGGGATCCACTCCCCCTCTCCCTGGACCGAATAAGATTAAACCCCAATATCTTTTTAAACCGTTTCTCAAAATTACACGATGCTATACATTTTCTTGATCAGCGTTTGAAGCTCTAGCTAGCTACACAATTGAAGCTTATGTCATCAAAATTCGAATCATGGATCTTCCTTATTGTTCTTTTGTCCAAGTGGGTTTTTCTACGGGCCTTATCGACTAGTCATAATAATAATAAAGGATTCATCAAGGCGATATGCTAAACAGAAAAACATCAAGTTAGCTGAAAAATATTTGTGGCACTTGATGAGTCACTGTACAATACAAAACTACTACCTAGCTAGCAAAACACAAGGAAAGTAAATAAAACAGATTACATAACTCCCTGGTTTTGGATGTTTCATAATGATGAAATACATTGATATGAAATACGAATTTGATTAAATCCCGAACTTTCTCTTCTGAACTGGCAATACTTTTATTAAATCCTGAACCTGGGTTTATATATTTTTAAACTGCTGACGATGCCAAGGACGGAAACCGTGGCTGGAATTTCGGGGAAACAAATGTGTTGGTCGGGTGTTATTTTTCATAATTAAGAGTTATAAAGAGGAAAATAATTAAAAATAATAAAAATATGTAAAAAATTATTCAATCCAGTAATTCTATGTTTTATATTTTAATATATTTTTTTAAATATGTTTTTGTTTTCTCTAATTTAATTTCCGCATATTGTTATTCATATGTCCCCCTGAAATGTTTACTAAATTTTTTATGAATGAATTGCAATCGAATTGGCTGTCACTTATTAATCTTTGTCGTGGGTGTTTTTTCAACATTTATTTAAAATGAATCCAAATTAAACGTGTAATATATAATAGTACACATATGTACAAGACAAAAAATTTAAATTATAAATTTCAAAAGTGACTTTTATTCATTAAGTCGCATTTTTTGAAGAATATCCAAACAAGTTGAATATAATAGATAACACGGTGAAGAGCTCTTTTGTTTTGTTAGCCAATCAAGAAGCGCAATTGTGCGAGTGCGCGCAATTTTTACAAATTTTCAACGATCACAAAGTTGTAGCAACCTGTCAACAAAAGACACACTTTGTTGTTGGAAAATTTTCTCCCTTAGGTTAGTAAATATTAAAATCTTATAATGCCTGTTCAAAAATACAAAATTGGCGATGATGTGTATGGAAAGTGGCCTGGAAGTTCACTTTACTATAAAGGAAATGTAACTGAGTATGACCCTATTGATAATGTGTACAAGCTCAAATTTGAAGAAGATTCAAGTGCAACAGACACAGAGGTTAATGCGAAAGATGTAAAGGTATGCGACTTTATTATATGAATTTCTAACATCCTGAAAAAATTTTTTTGGAGAATATAGGGTATATATACAGTCCATACTACAATTTCCAATTTCTGCTACACCAAGGCAACTTCGCAAAAATGCTGGTAAAAGGTGCAAAACATCCCAGGTCTAAATAGGCATATCTGTTACAAATCTTGCCTCTAATTACATCTTTGAAAATCAGCTCACCACCAAAGCAGACACAAGTATTTCCATAATTTTTTATTCCTTCCTTGTAGCGCCGTAGATTAGTGGTTATAGCTCTCGTACTCTGTGCGGGAGACCGGGGTTCGATTCCTCTTGACGGCAATTCAACATGGGCGAGTGAATGTTACCATAGCCCCGGGTTAACCCAAGCCATGTGAGGGAAATTGGGGAGATGGCACACTGTGTGGGCCGTTGGATGTTGCCGGGAGTTGTCTAGTAGAGCGCGGGCCCTAATTGGGTCTGTGTAGCTCAAAATGAGCATTAAATACTCTAGGACTCTCCATCTAAGCCATGGCCCCTCCTGGAAATAATAGACAGGGTATATCCCTCGATATTTGTGAGGCTAGCCATGTAAAATATGCACATCTATCTATCTATCTATCTTTCCATTCAGGGAACGTTAGCATTAAGGGCTATGTGCACACTCATGACGTCATCATCATTCTCGGCTTAACGTCCGTTTTCCATGCTAGCATGGGTTGGACGGGGTATATTAATGACCCTCTTCCAATCTGATCTAGACTGTGTTAGATCTAAACTCAACTTCCTCTGTATCAAGTCTGTCCTTATAACCTCCTGCCAAGTCTTTCTCGGTCTGCCTCTGGGCTTTGCCCCAGGAACTATCAAGTCTCTACACTTTCTTACCCAATTATCCTCCTCCATTCTTTCCAAGTGCCCCAGCCAATTCAATCTTCTTATCTGGATAACATCTTTAATTCTACGGAGACTTAGCCTGCTTCTTAGCTCATCTGAACTCTTTCTGTCTCTCAGACTGGCGTTACACATCCACCTAACCATTCTCATATCATTCCTTTCTAAACGGTCAAGATCTTCCTGCTTCACTGCCCATGTCTCACTACCGTACAACATAACACTTCTTACACAGGCCTCATACAACCTACCTTTTACCTCAATTGACAGGACTCTGCTAGTCAACAAAGGAAGTAACTCTCTGAACTTTTTCCAAGCAGAACTTGGCCATGACGTGGCACAATATAAGAGTGGGAAAGAAAAAGAAACTCTTTTTATACTATTTTGCGAGAATTCATGTTTGTCTCACATTTTATTCAATACTTACCTGACCAGTGACCAAAAAGATGCATTCTATCACAGAAGTTTTTTGGACAAGTTCATAAATATCAGACACTGATTTGGACATTGCAAAAAAGCAAAATTTTCTCATAATTTATTTATAAAACCGCCTGGTTTGCTAAGATTTTCAGGGATGCTGCGTATGCTTGTTCTTCGAAAGCTAAGTTTGTCAAAATACCAAAGAGACCTGTTGTGGTACATGATTTTGATAAAAAAAGTAACATTGTTAGTAATTTATCATTTCTTTGGTTATCCTTGTGTTTTCAATCTCCTTATTCTATTTAAAGCACTCTTTAATGGTATATTTACTAAAAAAAATTTCAGGACGCAAATTTATCAGAGTATTTGAACAATATACTGATAAATTTTTAACAAACGAAAATTATTAAAATGTCATAATGATACTCATTTTTCAATTACAGTACTGGAAAAAGGTTGTTTAACATCGCGCTTCGCGTATCGCGAGGGTATTCTCGATCCGCGATAGACGTTTTTTTACTTTCAAATTGTATCGAGAGGGCTTCGCGATGCATCCGTCTCGATATCATTCTCGAAGCTATCGAGGCCATTAACACTTTTTCATAATAGAACTATTTTAAAAATAAGAGTGTATTCAACAATGATCGCGGATGTTTAAATATAATTATACTTCCTTTGTGTTATATTTTTTTAACTTATGCATAACAATCTAGGGTATACAGCTAGCGTTAATCTTTCTTTTTTAGATCACATTTTAAAAATTTAAGAACTAAGAACGGCGATAGAAAAGCCTCGTTAGATCGCATTTTAAAAATTTAAGAACGAAGAACGGCGATAGAAAAGTTTTTTTAGATCGCATTTTAAAAGCTTAAGAACGAAATGCGGCGATAGAAATGTTTTTTTAGATCGAATTTTAAAAGTTTTTATAAACGAAAAGCGACGATAGAAATGTTTTTTTAGATCGCATTTTAAAATTTTGTAAACGAAAAGCGGCGATAGAAATGCTTTTTTAGATCGAAGTTAAAAAGTTAATAAACGAAATGCGGCGATAGAAATGCTTTTTTAGATCGCATTTTAAGAACTTAAGAACGAAATGCGGCGATAGAAATGTTTTTTAAGATCGCATTTTAAAAGTTTAAAAACGAAAAGCGGCGATAGAAATGTTTTTTTAGATCGCATTTTAAGAACTTAAGAACGAAATGCGGCGATAGAAATGTTTTTTTATATCAAATTTTAAAAGTTTATAAACGAAAAGCGGCGATAGAAATGTTTTTTTAGATCGAATTTTAAAAGTTTTTGAACGAAATGCGGCGATAGAAATGCTTTTTTAGATCGCATTTTAAGAACTTAAGAACGAAAAGTGGCGATAGAAATGTTTTTTTTGATCGAATTTTAAAAGTTTAAGAACGAAATGCGGCGATAGAAATGCTTTTTTAGATCACATTTTAAGAACTTAAGAACGAAATGCGGCGATAGAAATGTTTTTTTAGATCACATTTTAAAAGTTTATAAACGAAAAGCGGCGATAGAAATGTTTTTTAGGATCGCATTTTAAAAGTTTAAGAACGAAAAGCGCCGATAGAAATGCTTTTTTAGATCGCATTTTCAAAGTTTAAGAACGAAAAGCAGCGTTAGAAAAAAAATACGCTGAAAAAGTAATGCGCTAGAATTACTTTAATAAATGCGAAAGTTAAAAATTTTCTTATAATATACACCTATTTAAAATAAAAAAAAAGATAAAGCAGAGATGTGTTTGAAATAAAAAAAACTTTCTCTCTATTCTCATTAAAAAAAACTTTCTCTTTATTCTCATTATCACCTACCATCGTGACACATCAAGACGGATTTTGTCACGATACTAGATTCTCGATAGATCGCGACAATTTATTTTAATTGTTTCTTATTATTATAAACGCGGTACATCGCGTATCGAGGGAGTCCGCGCACGTTGCGTGCTCGATATGTTAAACAACCTTTTTCCAGTACTGTAGATAAATGTCCTGTATTTTGTAAAGAGCATTAAAATCATATCAAGTTTTATTTAACAATGCCTAAAAACAATTTTAGGGGTATTAAAATGATAAAATCTTAACAATTTACATAACCAAACTCTATTTTATTATTGCCTTTTTAAGTTTTTTTAGACTCATTGAGTATTGAGTGTATAAATGGTTACTGCCACATATGGATGACAATGTTTACTATGTATGTTTACTATGTATAAATGAATTGTGTGTTCATTCATTTCTGTTCTAGGACTTTGTTCTTAGTTTTTTTGTTCGTTTTATAAAATCTTGGAGTGCAAACCACAGGTTTCCTTTAGGCTTTGGAGTTGTTAGCATTTTATCTTTAAAAAATGATAATTTCTACACAATAAATTTAAAATTGTTAAAAAATTATCAATTTTGTGTTCTGTTAAGATTAGTCAGTTTTATTTATTAATACTTATTATGTCAGAGGTAGAATGCAGGTTTTTTTTTAACATGGCAAGTGTTGAAATGCTTCTGGACAACAAAATAACTAGAAGTGGAGTATTTACAAAGAAAAATATCCCGATTCAGATTTGTTAA
The DNA here is from genome assembly GCA_030067915.1 of Hydractinia echinata. Classification (NCBI taxonomy): domain Eukaryota; kingdom Metazoa; phylum Cnidaria; class Hydrozoa; order Anthoathecata; family Hydractiniidae; genus Hydractinia; species Hydractinia echinata. Next base: position 1,012,947 of record JASGCC010000058.1, read on the forward strand.
GAAATTATCACATTCTTGCCCTACATAGGATATATATTCAGTACTGTTCCAGTTAACTGTATTTTCATATAAAATAATTACAAAAATAATAGTTATCTGTCTCTTTTTGTTTTGGGGTCACAAGCTAATAAAACCTAACAATTTTGTAGCTATAAAGTGTTATATTTTAATCAATTTTGTGTCCTGGAAAAGGTATATCCCATGGATTGAATGTTTTATGTTCATAGTGACATACTGAAAAACCAAAAAAGACATAATACACAGCCCTATGAATCACTTCGGCATTCAGCATTGCCAACCTAAAAGCCAAGCTACATTGATTCAAGGACAGGTTTTTTTTTCCGTCCAATATGTGTTTCGAGGTCGGCATGCTGAAAAAACTTCTTTATAACATTGGCAAAAACCTTGTTAAAGCATGTAGAAAGAAAATTAACATTAAGTTTTTATTACATTGTTTGTTGTAGACAAAGGAAAACCACTTCACTCTATTTTAATCTTATGCGGAATCTGCATTTTAAGTTATTTCAGACCTTGAAAAATCGACTTTGTCGCTCTCAGGGAAACAAAGTCAAAGTTGTCAATGAATAGAATGAATAACACATCTGCAAAAGATATAAGTTGAGGTAAATTTTGTAAGTTAAATCCCCAGAGTAAATGAGAATATAACGTGACGACCTATGAAGTGCCCCTAAATCGGTTTTGCTGACCTCATTTTATGTGTTTTTTTCTCCACACAACCAACTACAGTGTTGATGCCGTTCTCATTCATTTCAACATGTTCCCTTTTGTAAATTGTTAAAACTCTTCAAGTGACTCTTAACCAAACAAATGTATTCCAAACCAAAGTCTGTTTCTACATGTCATGGTCAACATAATTCGCTTTGTCTGCCCTGGAAGATTGGTTGCGATGTCATGTCTGAATGGCATTTACTTTCAGGAAAATGGAAAACATCAGGACCACTCTGTCATACACTCTTCTTATCTTCTAAGACTCTCTAGGACAAGTCAGCCAATAATTGACGTTATTTGTTCCTTCTTTCCAAAACCATCTGCTAGGATCTGCACCATTCTAAATTTCTTTGCTATAGCAAGGCACTGTTTATTTCTAACCGAACAATTGAAATCCTTTTGGTTGGAGCTATATGATTTTTGATGCAATAAGTTGCAATGATACTCACTGTTAGTTTGTTGCCAACCTACATATCCGCAAGATCTATATGCTTCACCTGATGCGTCACTAAACATAACTAACTAACTAAGTGGCGCCGTAGATTAGTGGTTATAGCTCTCGTGCCCTAATTGGGTCTGCGTAGCTCAAAAAATGAGCATTAAATACTCTCTCCATCTAAGCCATGGCCCCTCCTGGAAATAATAGACAGGGTATATCCCTCGATATTTGTGAGGCTAGCCATGTAAAATATGCACATCTATCTATCTATCTAACGGGGGATCTTCAACAGCATTTTCATGCTATAGATATCGCTTGAATGTTTCCTTTAAAGATATCAACCACTCTGATCTCATTTTATCAGAACAACCAGTGGCTTCATTATCATTAAGACTTCTTTATTGATATCTTGATTTTGACTGTAAATTCCAAGTGAATCATAATTTCCATTGACAATATCATTCTTTTAGTTAGTGGATATGTCAAAATTCAATGTCTTCGTAATCAGTATACTGATATACAGATCAGTTTGATATAAATTTTGTTACTAACAAAACAATAACTTGTTTAAAATTTAAAAATCTTGTGGATAAAATCAGCTAACATGCTTATAAGGTTCAATTTACCTACAAGTTTTTACAGCATAAGTACTATTTTTTTTACTTAAAGGCTTGTTTTTTAACTTTTAAAAACTTTTAAATGTTTAGGCCCTCAACTATTTTGAAAAAACAAAGACAAGAAGAAGATCGCGAAGTTCTAGCCCCAGTCGACGTAGAAGGTCCAAATCACCAGCACGGAAAACATCCCCATCGCGGAGAGCATCCCCAGCCAGGAAACCTTCTCCAGCTAGAAAGTCTTCTCCCTCACCAAAGGCAAGACTTCCTCGATCACCTGCACGTCAAGTCACACAAAAATTACTTCAGTCCAGCAGATCTGCAACTGTTTCAGTTAAAAAGGTTAGCAGTGAAAAGTCAGTAAACATAAAGTTTATTTCAGATTCTTTTGTTGATGGAAAAGTAGAGGATGTTAGACATCGGCCTGTGTTACACCAGCCATCAGATGTTTTCACATCACCTGTCAGGACAGAAACATCATCAGTTGTTAAAGCAAGAAGAATGACAAGATCTGTCACTCGTGCAACACAACAATCCGCTGAGATGGATGAAAAAGAAGTAGAAGTCAATGACACTGACACTGACAATGGTGTATTATCTAAATTGGCATGTTTAATTCAATTTTCACTTTCATGCAAATACCATCTGCTTTTGATGTTACTGCCCTTAATGCTTGTTTACGGTTTGTTCCTGACATGCAAAACTGAGAAGAAATGCACCATCATGAAATTACCATTGATTCCTAAATTGGAAAAGTTTTTCAAGTGGAAGTCCCTTAGTTATGTTTTTGGTTGGTTTACATTTCAGGCTGTTATCTCCATGTTGCCATTTGGAAAAGTAAGACATAGTTTTTTTCACACTTTATAGGTCCATCTATATTTTTAAAGTTTGTTCATTGTCAAGTACCACCTTTAGGAGTTTGCGAAGCAACATCATTAAATCAGTTTATAACCACTTGTGGTTTAAATTAAATCATTTTCCTGCATCAAATGTTAATATTTATTTATGCATTTAAACTGGTGTTTTTTTATTGCATATTATTTTATAGTTTATATTTTTGATAAATATTGTTTTCTCTGGTATATAAGAAAGTCATTTGAGTTACAAAATTGCTGCAGTGTTCTAATAATTGCAAAAATTGAATTTTTTGTAACACACCATGACAAAGCTGAGACGAGCTAAAGAAGCATGCCAAATTTAATTGAGGCTTGTGCTGAGGTAAACTTGCCATTCCTGACCAGGCCTGTATCCACCCAACCCTGCATTTCTGGTTAAAGCTATAAATGATGATGTGCGAACTTTCAAATATAGACCACACAATCAAATGGCTTATGTCACTATAAAACAATGTTGTATATATAACAAGTGACACTGTTTCAGCTTTATGGAAATTAACATTTAAGTGCAGCTGTTAAATGACAGTTGCTCAACAGCATCACTTGTTATGATTAGAATTTGTATAAAGAAAAAATGTTTATTAAAAAGTTGGTAACATTTAGATTGTTGCTGGTCCCACTCACCCAAATGGCTCAAGGTTGCAGTATAGATTAAATGGTATGATTAGTTTATTTTTAATTAGCTATTATCGTAGTATGCCAAAGTCTGTGCATTGGCGTTAATTTGCGCCAATATACAAGTACCAACATCACTGCAGTGTATGCTAAATTTGTGGACACATCACCTTCTTTTTCTGTCATCTGTTGTTCTTTCTTACAGTTATGGTTTGATTGTAATGTATTGTAATTTATTTCTGTTTATTTTTGACAAATTTTCCCATAATGCTTGTTTAACTAATCTTAATTTTCCCATAATGCTTGTTTAACTAATCTTAATGACATCTAAGGTTTGAAAACAAGGGCTGTGCAAGCAGGTTAATTAAAATACTCCTATGATTTATTACACATCGAGTTAATTGTGTTGTTTTATTATTTATTTTTTTATTTACATAGGACTTGCATCATTCTTCATATCCTTTGCTGTGTTTATCACTGCACAGTACTTTAAAAAATATCCAGCAATGTTTGTGACAACCAATTTAGTGAGTTTTGTTACAGCTTCGTGCTTATTCACGCTGTTTCTAACTTGTGTGGTTTTCATTCACTCTCGATGTGGATGTGCAACTGCAGAACCAAGTGGTAAGTAACAGTATTGACTTATTTATCTTTCATGATTTTTAATTTGTGTACGAATGATTTAAATTGCCCATTTGAACTAATTTTTAAGAATTTGTTATTCTCATGTATTTTTTTCCAGGTGGAGTGTTTGCCGATTTTGTGTGTGGGCGTGTGACTAATGCTAGATTTTTCAATGGAACCCTTGATATCAAAAAATTTGCTCTGATGTCTAGCCTTATTTCATGGGTAAGTTTTGAATAAAGAAAAGTTCTTTTATTTTGCAAGACTGTCTCGGAATTGACTACTTTCAAAGAATGATATTTACGTGTTTGTTGGGTTTTTTTTAAATTAGTATTTTTGGAAGTACAGTGAAACAAGGACTTGAAAAGTGTCTTGTAAAAAGAGAATTTGTTATATCGAGGGTTTTTCTCAGAATTTCTTCAGTAGAGAAAACGGAACTTACTTTGTCAGATCAAGGTTTTAGTTATATCAGGGTTTCATAATATCAGGAGTTGACTGGCACTCTCTAACATATTTTCCAGTTTTATAGAAAAAATGTTATTAGACGGATTAAAGCACAAATTGTGTAAAACCACTTTTTTTAGGGCATCTTGAGTGTTTACTTCCTTATGAAAGCAGTAAATGCTTCAAGCTTCAAAGATGTTTTGAAAACAAACCCTTCTTTGGTTATGCTTGTAGCATTTCAACTATGGTTTATCTTGGACGGAATCTTTTTCGAGGTACATGTGTGGTTTTATTAATGTTTTATTTCATATTTTCAATTTAGCATCCATTATTGATGATTGGGTCATATTAAACAAACTCTAGCAGAGTATATTTGCTGAAGTTTATTTCTGCACATTATAGAAATAGTTGTTAGCCCATAGGAAAATCCACAGAAATTTGTCCGCCATCAGGATTTCAGCTTTGATTATTCCGTATTTTGTGTGTTTCATAACCACTTATATTGTCGCATGAACAGACAAAGTATGGCTGTGGAGATCCTATAATGTTTAATCTTTTGAAATATAGCCATCCGAAATTAGCGAGTTTTTTTAAAGCAAGTCTCAAATTTTTCTTGGAATTTTATCTGCAAATCCCCTTAATTTTAAGCTCTAGAAGAGTGCTGAAAAAACCTATTTAAAGCATTTCTAATACTAAGTCTTATCTGTAAGTCTGATTAACCAGGAGCTACAATTATCTCTTTATTCTAAAATATTTTTTTAGATATTTATTTAAAATATTGTTAATAACTCAACATTTTTTTTCTCTCTGTTTAGGAAACCTTTTTACACTCAGGTTACATGTCACAAAAAATTGGTTACACATATTTGTTCACTATGTTTGGTCTTATTCCGTTTTTTAACTCTGTACAAGCAAGATATCTGGTCCTGTTTCCTGTATCTTTACCTTGGTACTGTTACGTCATCCCGGTGTTGCTTTATGGTAAACTTTTCTGAAAACTTTATTTAATTAACCTTAGTGTGTACTTACACTCATGTTGTTCTTGAAAATAAATTGAAAGTTCATTTGATTTTTACAAATTTCTGTTTTCAGTGATTGGCTACTATATTTATCGAGTTTCAACGTTGCAGAAATTCAACTTCAGGAAGGACCCACACCAAGCTAAACTTTCAGGTTTCATTTTTTTTCTTATTGTTGTTTTTTGTTCAGTTTTTTTGTTCGATTTGTCTACCTTAAAGGAAGAAAAGTTGCGCAAGAAATGATTGCGGAATTAAAGATTGCGAATTCATGGTCGAAAAAATTGTAAATTGCGGAATTAAAGATTGCGAATTCATGGTCGAAAAAATCGTAAATTGCGGAACTAAAGATTGCGAATTGGTGATCTCTGTGCGTTTTCAATCGCTAACACAAACTTTTCTTTTGTTTTATTGTCTCGCATTTCATGATGGAGAGATGCTATTATATCAGGCTCATTTAAATTGTATACAACCAACATGTACTGAAAATCCAAAGCTTGTACTGAAAATATCATTGTATTACATGATTAAAGCCTCAGACTTTTTCATTTTAAATGTATCTTCGAACTATTTTACAATATTCCCTGAAATTTTAAATATTTTTTTTTCACCTTGGCTATTAAAGATTTGTTTCTTTATAAATTTCTTTCGATAAAAATAATTGAAGGGTTTCTCCCGTAACTTTCATATAGCAAAACAACGACAGAAATAACTCGAAATAACTTGTAAATTTTGGTCAAATTCGCAATCTTTAATTCCGCAATCCTTTCTTCCGCAATAATTTCTTCCCTTAAGTATGCCTTTAACACTGAATATTATAACAAGGAAATTGAAATCAGAAGAGACAATGTTTTTGTAAATGTTTCCAATGTTTCACCAGGTGTAGATTACATCGTCACAGCTAACCAGAAGAACATTTTGATTGGTGGATGGTGGGGAAGAGTACGACATCCAAATTATCTGGGTGATCTAATGATGCGAGTAGCTTGGAGTTCACTGTGCGGTAAGAATATTTCATCAGTTTTAGTTCTATAGTTTTTCAGTCTTGGAGTTTTGTAATACCGCAAAATGTTTTATACCTCTGTGGTAATACTTAAAACTCGCGTAATTTAGGTACGCAATAATTAAACGTATTATGGCTTTTTGAGCAAAAGCCCAACATTGTCATTTAAACTGATAATAGTCGTGCAAAAAGAAAACATTGCACATCTCTCTTTCGCGTATAAATTGTGCAACAAAAGTAAACAGTAACGAAACTTTAAACAACAAACTGGAAATTGATATTTTAATTTGATTGTGCAAAGGTTTACAGCGAAATAATTCATTTCTAAAAGTAGGAACCGTTTATACTTTTTTGTGAACCTATTGTAATACAAAATTTAAACAAAAGCGCGTACTCAGATTGTTGTTCAAAATTATACCTATTTACCTTTAGGCTTTCAACATGGTCTTCCATGGATTTCACCCCTCATTTTTCTTGGCATAATTATTATGGCAGCTTTCCAAGATGATGCTAAGTGCAAACAGAAGTACTCTTCGAGTTGGGAGGAATACCAAGAAGAAGTCAAATACAAAATTATTCCATATGTGTTTTAACAAGAAGACGTTGTTATTTTAGAGTAGTATATTAGTTTACCTATTTTTGCGTATGATAGAAGACTTGGTGTGAGAATTTCTATTGTTACTAAAAACGTTCAAGTGCGTCACCTATTTAGGTGAACTTTTAGATGTATATATATATAGTCGATATGACCTGTATGATTTTATATGTTTTAACTATGCACTTATTATTTTAACATTATATTCCTATGCGTGCGATTAATTTTTGTGTGTGTGTGCTTGTCGACGTGTATTTTTTCATGAAATAAAGCCTGCTTTTTTTGGTGAGCTTCTAAAACATTACGAATGATTTTCTTAATACGCAATGCAATGCAACGCTTGCATTCTTTTTTCCGTCGCCTCAATTTAACCTTCGTGTAAGTCATTTAAAGTGGAAAACTGTCGAGTCGTTTCGTAACCTCTTTAAGATGTGTTCTACATAGTAGCAGTTTAATTCTATAAACTGATTGAAAATAATTAGACAGTATTGTAGTATATCGATGTTATTTATGAAGAATACATGTTCATAGCATGCATTTTTGTTTCTTTTACATTTGAACATCGCTTTTGACATGTTGTTTGCGAGAAGAAATTCAGGCGAATTTTACCCGAAGTAGATAAGAGATTCAAACTTCGTGTTAAAATAATTGTCTCATGATTGATATTTTTGAGTATTGTAAAGCGGTACTCAATGGCTGCATGACTAGGTCAGGAATTTTCAAATAATTGTCAGAATGACTGTCATTATTATTTTTTTTGATATGTTAGGAAGGTGTCAAATTTTAAGTTTAAATGGTCAACAGAATTAGGAAGAATTTTACCGAGTTTGTTTTGTCAATATGCTTGTATCAAGTTCACTTTTTTCAGAGTAATCCCCAAGCTTTGTACCAACCCGAATTAGCTGGGAAAATAAGGGAAATGTGGGGATTTTAGTAAAAAAAATGTCGTGTAATAAAAAATTTATGAACTTATTTTGCGATTCAATGCTGAAATATTTTTTTGCAGGATTCGTTTTTGCAATCGCGATATCAATTATAATATTTCGCGATTTTTTTGCTGCGAATTTGCATTTTTTTTAGCAGAAAGTTTAGCGAGGAACAAAAAATATAATTTTATGTTTATTTTAGGTTAAAATTTGCATGTATAAGATTTAATCCAGCATTAGGGCTAACCAGCCCTGGGAGCAAGAAAAAGGGAGTAAGGACCAACCTCATCCCTGGGCCGTCTTGTATTTTTTTGACAGATGCTCTGGGGACGAGGTTGCGTTAGAACTTTTTAAAGTTTGACTGGATTTTAGTCTAGCCGATCGATCTGTAGAAAGCTTTTGTGCGCGCTGATTTGGACTTTAATGAATCATTTTAGGCCCGTTTCACATCACAGAAATATATTACAGGATAATTGAATATTGCAGAATAATCATTGTTACAATGTGAAAACAACACCTGCAATATATTGATAAAAAATAAGGACAAAAATGTCCGCAATATTTTTCAATATTCTTTAAATCGAACTGACTTTTATTTAAAAAATACTGCAGAGGATTTTTTATTCCGTTAATAAAAAACATCAACAATTTTTGCAATATATTGTGAGCAGAATTCAGTAATATTCTACGATATATTGCCCGCAATATATTGCTCTAATGTGAAACGCCCCAAAAATACAGGGCAGTCTTTAACTGGCGCAGGGTCAGGGTTTCCTGTAAGAAATGCTGACACAGCATTTAGCTGTGTTGTGGAAAATCAAAATGAACACGTGCACTTAACATGTATGTATCTCTGCTTCTTGCACGACAAATTTCTTTTTATGCTAGACTTTTCCTTTTTTTGTTGGTCTCCAAACAATTTTTGCCAAAAGTAGTTTAGAAAAATTCAAAAACTGACCATAAGTTACAGAAAAAGCGATAAATACAGAATTACGTTTTTTATCCCCAAACTTCTGTCATAAAAACCCTTTAGATTTGCAAATGATGCATCATGAAATATCTAGAAGTTTAGCTTCTATGTTTCCAACTGCCCTTAATTTTAATTTCACAGGTTCACACTTAGCTCTTTGTAACACTTTGTTAGCTCTTCACATTTTTTCAACAGTGGCATCTTTGATGCTACCCATTATTTAACAGCAAAAAGAATGTCTGAGGGTGTCTGTGTAGCCAACCAATTTAATTGTCCAATCAATACTCTCAAATCATGTTTTCGTTTCGTATTTAATAATTCATTTTTATCTTTGTGTTAACAATTTTCAGTGAAGAGGCTTTTCTGAAGGACATAATTATGATGACCTTGATGAAGCATGTGAGAAACTGAATAAAAATGTTAAAACAGTGGCTGACAAACATGCCCCTTTCAAAACACATAGATTTTCTGGCCGTGTTGAGGCATGGGTCACTGATGAATTAATAATAGCCATCAAAGAAAGAGACTTCTTAAAACGGAAAGCATCAAAAACAAAATCCATCATAGACTGGGAAGCTTTCAAACAAAAAAGGAACCAGGTAATAGGTCTCAAAAATCGACTCAAAAACGAGTACTATAATGACGTTTTGCAGGACTTTCAAAAACGGCCAAAACAGGCCATTTCTTGAATAAAACTATGCCAGAGCTACAAAAAGCACCCACTAAAAAAATTACGAGTGCTATGGTGTGCGAAAAATCGCACTCGTAAGCAAAATTTACAAGTGCAATGTGAATATTTGCGAGTGTGATTCACACTTAACTATTTTTTGTTTACCGCAACAATATATGTTATTTAAGCTGTACAGAAATGAATTTTGTAAAACGTATTAACCACAAGTGCAAGATTGAAACAACGTTGAACGTGATGATGTGTTGGCAGATTTGCTATATGTTTTTGGCATTAAATATATTTCTAGACATTTTTGATTTCTCTTTCCCCTTTTAAAAATATTTTCTAAACTTTATTCAATATGTTTTTTCTTTGGTATTACATCACAAGAACATTCGTCCGAAAGCTGTATTAAGGTACAGGACACCTAACCTCTTCCATGTTCTGGTTATATTTAACTTGCATGGGTGCGCACCCTTCTCACAGTATTCTCTGTGACGATGAAGACGGACTGACTTGTGGCATGGTTCCAAATGGTCTTCCGTCTTTCGTTCGAGTCTCAGTGTAATGCACCAGCCGAGCATAAGGGTGTCAGCATGAAGGAAAGGGGCCGACTTTAATGTTCTCTATACTTTTCAAACAAATCAATCACGAAGAAATGAATGTTACGTAATCAGCGTAATAGCCTTTTTCATCGCTCTATAATATTTTAGAAAAGGAAAATATTCACGAGTGCGATAAAAAGCACTCCTAAAATTTTTTTACGAGTGTGCGGGCGAGTGCGTGTGTGATCGCACTCGTCTCAAGGAATGGCCTGCCAAAACAACTTTGGAAAACCCTAAAAAAACTGGTTCCTGATAAGTCAGGCAATACTACCTCGATAAAACGAGTAGTCCAAAACGATGGTACAGAAACTTCTCACCCAAAATAAATTTCCAACACATTCAATTCATTTTTTGTCAGTGTTGGTGCCAAACTAGCCTCTAAATTTTCTTCTGACACTATTAATGTTAATCCACCTGTTAGCGGACACAATTTTCGGTGGGCTCGTATTGAGACCAAAAGTGTCGAAAAAATAATTAGTTCACTAAAACTTAATAAAGCTACAGGCTTGGACGGAATTGGTTCACGACTGCTAAAAGCAGGTTCGTCAGTTTTAAGTATTTATTTATCAAGTCTTTTCAACAAATCTTTATTTACTGGTTATGTACCTAAATGTTGGAAGACTAAAAGGGTCTCGCCTATTTTTAAAAGTGGCAATAAAACAGATCCTACTAATTATCGGCCTATCTCCATTTTGCCAATTCCTATGAAAATTTTTGAAAAGTTAGTGCATGAGCAAATGAATGACAGACAGTCCGGATTTCGAAAACTCTTTTCCATAGAAACTGCAGTAGTCAATGTCTCTGATTTTATTCTTACTGAGCTCGACCAACATAACTTTGTTTGTGCTGTGCTCATTGACCTTAAAAAAGCTTTTGACACTGTTGATCATAAAATTTTGTTAAAAAAGCTATGGTTTTTGGCATCAGAGATGCTGCCTTTGACTGGTTCGAGTCCTACTTAACGGGCTGAATGCAGCTGACTCTTGTAAACGACACAGGATCAGATCTGCTTCATGAAGACGCTTTTGGGGTGCCGCAGGGATCTGTGTTGGGACCCCTGCTCTTTCTTTTGTATATTGATGACTTAAAATCTGTCATCAATTCAAACTACCACCATCTATATGCAGATGATACAATAATTATTTCGTCCCATAAAAACTTGGATACCCTTGTCTCCCAGGTCGAGTTAGAACTTTCGCAAGTCGACCTCTGGCTGAATAATAACAAAATGACTATTAATACGGACAAAACTGAAACAATCTTTTTCGGCAACCACAGCCAGTTAAAAAAAGTTGAGAACAAAACTATCAACTATATGGGTATCCCTTTGAAGAGGAGCAAAAAAGTTAAATATCTTGGGGTAACATTTGATCAAAAAATGCAATGGGAAGAGCACATTAATGACATAAATAGAAAAATACTAATTAAATATTCTAAAATTAGAACCATTGCATCCTGTTTAACACCTCACACAAAAAACCTTTTAATTAATGCACTTGTCATGCCATATTTCAACTACTGCTCCTCGGCATGGGCTTGTGCCACCCAAGGTAGATTGGGAAAACTAGAAAAACGATTAATGTGTCCGTACCTTTCTTGGGAAAGAGAGGGAATATTCAATGAATAATTTACTCATCAAAAACGATGCCATATTAGTTTTCAAAGCCATGAATCACATTGCTCCTGATTACATGTGCTCAAAATTCCTTTTGACAAAAAACTGTCATAATCATCAAACAAGAGGAGCTTCAAAAAACAGGTTCACACTTCCCTTGGTCAACACGGAATTTGGCAAAAAAGCCTTCCCATTTAGAGCTGCAAAAGTGTGGAATAATCTTCCAGACCAAGTGACCTGTGATGGAAGTCTGCTTTCGTGTAAGACTTCCATCTCTAATATATTTGGCAAATTCTAATGGAGATCACTTTTTAACTTTTTAATTTTTGTTATTTATTCTTTTTCTTTTCAATTTTCACAGATTATAAATGTTACTATGTTTGATTGAGCTGAGGCAGTCTAAGGTTTATCATTTTTTGTTTCTTTTTTGTTCTAGTGGCCCCCAGTGGAAACAATCCACTAACTATAGGTTTTTGTGATTTTCTGGGCTAGCCACTTTAAATATTATTATTATTATTATTATTATTATTATTATTATTATTATTATTATTATTATTATTATTATTATTATTATTATTATTATTATTATTATTATTATTATTATTATTATTATTATTATTATTATTATTATTATTATTATTATTATTATTATTATTATTATCAATGTTGAGTACTTTAATCTTCTGCAAGTTTAAATCTTGTGTATGTAATGTAAAAAGATTAGCAAAGGCGCTATTCTCGTGGTAATCCCTCACATGTTTCCGTTTTTTGAACATTTGACTTTGTGGTTATCATATGTTTGTTTTTTTGTTAATAATCCAATAACATTGGTGATATTGGTTGTTAAGTTGTAGATACTAGCTAAATTGCGAGATCGTCAGTTGATTACTACCGTCATCAGAATTTTCAGCCCCATCCGGGTATGGACTAATCAATAATTCCTTGTGGTAGCGGGCCATGCTTTATCAAGCATTCTCTATTAGCTAGGAGTATCAAATGTTGTAAATGTGTATGTAAGGTAAAAAATTTAGCAAAGGCGCTAGTATGTTTAAAAACAGTTTGGTACCACCCTAACAAAAATCATCTACATGAGTTGTCTTAATTCCATGTAGAGGTCCATCTTTCAAACAGTAAAACAAGCCTGTATCAAATTTACTTATATACTGCAACTCCAAGCTTTAACAGTTCTTCCTTACTCCGAAATACCATGTTTTAGATGCATCTGTAAGGTCATAGACTGTATTATTCAATTTCCAGACATATCCACCTTTCTGGAAATCTTTTGGTGGTGTAAGGTATATCTCTTCCAATGGTTTTGCCTTGGAAAGGGGCAGCTTTAATGTCAATAGAGTTCAGTGTCATTCCTTACAAACTAAAATTGACTACATTAAACCTAATTATTTCTTTGTGTAAGTTGGAGAGTCTGTCTGGATTGGTTTTTCAAACTCTTCAAAACCTTGTGCCACTAATCTAGCTTTTACAATTCTTTGTCTATCAACATTCTTCTCTGTCAGAATCCATCTGGTTTTAATGCAACTTAGATTTTTATCTTCCACTTCATCAAAAACTTTATTTTCGATCCAATTGTTCAATTCCTTCTCCTTGGCAGACTTAATCTCATTTTCATTGGCTTTATTCAAGCATATCAAAGCAACCTTTTTAGTAAGATCCCACTCTTCAACCTTTGTCCAGTCTAAATTCCCAACATTCCCAACTTCATCACCAACATTCAGCCAATTCCTAAACTTTCTATAGCTCTTCCAGCTCTTGAATGCACAATTTCTGTTTTTCAACTAACTTACGTTTTGTATTTCACTTTATCTTTAACTTTTGGCATAATTATTGTTGCTTTTACATTTGACTTCAATACATAAGTTGTTATTTACAAATGAAGTAATCATAACTGTATCGTTATTAACATCACTGTTGGTAATTGATGCTTCACTAATTATCTCCTCATCTTTCAATATTTCTCTTTCAGTTTCCTGTTTTTCATCATTGTCAATGTCGATTTCCATTTCCACATTTGTTCCTTTTTTATAGATAAAGTATAACGTGAGAACAGATTATTATTTACAAATTTCAGTTGATTTTATGTTTGAGAAAAATTATGCTGATAGTTAATAGACCAGCCCAAATTATCCATTAATAAGGTTTTCATGTTTGTCCAAAATTTTTATTGTTTCATTGTTTATGTTCATGTTTGATATTCCTGTGTGACCATTAGATGTAAACTTGTTCAATTTCCTATTTTTTGATGATGGAATGCTCCTTTTAAGTTTATCTCCTCTACAAAAAATAAAAAGTATGCTTTGAGGTTAAATTTCTAAACTTTGAATAAAGTTTGGTATATTATTAAAGTGTATATATATTAAAATTTGACTACAATTTTACTTTTAGTAAAGTGCCAGTTGACGCTCTAAATATGGAGAAAATAACCAAAAGAAAACCAATAAGATTGAAGACAAATAATTCACAAGAAAAAGACAATGAAGTTGAAGACAAACCTATATCAAAACCTTTTATGATTGCTAAATTTTGTGTCTCGCTGCCACTAAATGTAGTGTCAGTCTCATTTCCAGTGATATTCATTTGTGGTTTGCATTTGTCATGTACGTCGAAAAATGCCTGTACTTTTTTAAAAATGCCTCAATCTCCAGAATTTAGCAAATTCTTCTTCTGGAAATCTGTTGGCTATGTAACCGGCTGGTTTACATTCCAGGCTATACTGTCCATGTTACCAATTGGAAAGGTAGTTGTTTAATGCTTATATATGTATTTTGTAAGGAAAGGGTCTGCTTTCTGGTGTACTTGTGGCAGAATAATTACCTGGGTGGTAGAAAAAAATGTTTATGTTACATTAGTGGCAAATTACAGGCTACGTAAAAAAATCAAGAAAATTCTTTACCCCCTGCAATGCACAGGGGTTGCTATTATAACATAGGAAATATACAAAGTGCATGCTTCAACACAGCAATTGTAATTCACATCAGCACTCTGCAATTGCTGGTGCAAATGCTAAAGTGTTAACAAAGAAAATAACATGCCATGTAATCAAATTTGAATAAGAAAGTGTGAAACATTGCACAGAAACAATAAACAAGTCCTTAGTAGGTTCTTTAATTGAACTTTGCATATTTTCACAGTTCATGAAGAGTTAATGAGACCTTCTTTATTTTATTTCACCTAAAGCAGCTTAAAATTTGTGTTTGAAACTTTAAAACTTTGGATACAATTTTATTGTATCTCGTGTAATTTTCTTGTTTTGTTTTTAATTTTAGTTTGTTGCTGGACCTCGCCTTGATGATCAAAAGAAATTGCACTATAGATTGAATGGTATGACGTTATTTAACATGTGCCGGTAAGGCGATTGCAATTTAATTGGTTGTTCTATGGGCTGCCGAGATTTTTTTGGATCACTCATTTGACAAAATGAAAATAATTGTAAAGAATTTTTTCATAGTGTGCGATCTTAAAAATTGAAAACTAACAGAGCTAAATGATACTCTTTTGGCATGGGGAAAAAACATAATGAAGTTATAGCCATGTTAATGCCTGGGAAATTTCAACCCATGTACAAAAAATTTGTAACAAAAGTTCAATTTAACTTTATATCTATCAACTCTAACAATAGTCACACTTTTTTCAGAAAATCATAAATTGAACACATCAAAACGAAATTAATTTAGATACTGCCATATTTAATAAAATATTAGAAAAAAGATTTAATGTAAGTCAAGAATGGATGAAGATTTAAATAAAAGGGCAACTTGAAAAAAATTGTTAATCAAATCATGTTATGGTAAATGATCATTACATTTTTGTGTCCGAAGAAAATCTTTTCGTTTCTTGTACATTAACAGAATTGTAGACTTTGTTTTTATATCGACTTCAGGGAATATTATTATCAGACGAAGGCAATTTAATTAGTTGTTCTACAGGCCTGATTGTCTGCATTTTTTGTAAAAAACTATCTTGTCTTTTCTAGGACTATCATCTCTCATTTTTACAATGGCAACGTTTGTGTACATAACTTACTTTAGTAAGATTCCTGAAAACTACTATGGAGACAATTACTTAAGCTTCATAACAGGTTCATTTATTTACATATTACTGATATCTTTCGTGGTGCTGGTTCATTCTCGTTATACGTGCTCCACCAAAGATGGCGATTCCAGTGGTAAGTTATATATGTTAGCTTTAGAATATTTGGCTATGGATTGAAATCTGTCTTTCTTACATATCTATTATAGTCACATGCTTAGGGATTTGTATCATCTTAGTAATATTTTAGCTTATCTTATTTGAGTAATTTTTAGTTTAGATCAATGTAGTTTTTAATGATTTATTTTGTTTTATGAAGGGCACACGTTATAACAGATATTTATATTAAAGTGTACATCCTGTAAAAATTATGCTTAGTATGCTAAGCGTAATTTTTACAGGATGCTTTTTTAGTAAGGCTAAATAAAAAAAACGTGTATTAAAGAAATTACATTGTTTTCCTTGATCCAATAAATGAAAGTAGCTTTTTTTAGGGAGCATACAATAAACTATTAACCACCCCCTTCTCTTGGTTGATTTTGTTTGTATTTATCTCCCCTCTTGGATGGACTTTATATGAACATTACAAACCTTTGTATTTGATGTATTTGAAATTCTGCATCATAACCCCTTTTTGATAGTTGGATTTTAGATTTTTATGTAGCGCAATTTACAACTTTGCTTTCAACGTGCCTCTTTTTGTTTTTATTTTTATTTTATTAATGTTCTATTTTTCACATTATAGGCGGGTTGGTAGAAGATTTCATATATGGATGTACAGTGAATGCAAGACTCTTCGATGGAATTTTGGACTTGAAAGTTTTTGCCTTTAAAGCTGGTTTTATTTCTTGGGTAAAACTTGATAGCTATACGATAAAATGCAAAAGCTGTAAACGTTATTTTCTACTTACATCTTTTGTTTTCACTTAGGCAGTTATAAATATTGGGTACCTCTTGGAAGCAGTCAAGACATCAGGATTGATGGGTACCTTAGACAAAAATCCATCTTTATTGATTCTTGTTGTCTTGCAACTTTGGTATGTATTAGATGCTATGATATTCGAGGTAAAACTTTTTTCACTCAGAACTAATTTTCATATTGTCATTAGGGTCATCATCCATAAAGGACATCTGCATCTTAGGAGGGAGAGGGTTAGCAAAAATGGAGACAAAAGCAGAGAGGAAGAGTGTGTGGACATCCTTTACAGAGAATTGTTTTTTGTATTTCTTGTCTTAATTATTGTCTTTTTAGAGAAAAGAAAGCATTATACAAGTCGTTTTGTTTTCCATTTAAATGAGAAGCTAGAGAATTCTTAGTTGTTTTTGTCTAGGAAATTTTTCTGCTTTTACTGAGAAGCTATACTAAGCTTGAAGAAAATATCGCACTGTTTCCGTACGGACATGGGGAGCAGGAAGGGGATGTAAAGAAAAACGCAGACAAGTGTGACAAAGGGGGAGGGGGTAAAAAATCGGCGACATTGTGCGGGTGTCCTATATGGAAAGCCATGCTGTGCACAAACTGAAATGCGCTGTTATTTTCTTTTAGGAAGCATTGCTGTACACAGCTTCTTTGTCTGCAGAAAGGATTGGTTACATGTTCTACTACTCGGTGTTGTGTTTCTTTCCATTCTTCTGCTCCTTGCAGGCTAAGTACCTGTTATTATTTCCTCGATCGCTTTCTTGGCAGTACTACATGGTGGCAGTTCTTTTGTATGGTAAATCCTCTTTACTTTAATGTATACTGATCATACACAAATATCTAGCAAAAACGACAACAATTATCAAAACTAGTCGTTAGACTGTTAAAAATTCCATAGGGATCACCTGTCATATATACTTCCCGCATCACTATTTCGTGCATGTTTACCCGCCTGTTAGCATGAAGTAATGAAACTTACTTAAACGGAGGTTATTTCTATGACTATAATCATGACTATAATGTGATTATAATGGCGATTTCAATAACAAAACCCCCTCGTTTTTAAAATTGGTTCATGGGCAGACAGGGAGCATTATAAAATAGATGTTTAATCTGTAGCGGT
Source organism: Hydractinia echinata (assembly GCA_030067915.1). Taxonomy (NCBI): domain Eukaryota; kingdom Metazoa; phylum Cnidaria; class Hydrozoa; order Anthoathecata; family Hydractiniidae; genus Hydractinia; species Hydractinia echinata. The sequence continues at coordinate 1,030,794 of JASGCC010000058.1, forward strand.
TGGGCAGTTCTTTTAAAAAAACGCACCTGATTTTTTAAATCAACAAGCGTGTTGGTTGTTGTTCTGTTAATTTTTGTTCTGTCTTATTTTTGCCAATGCACTGAACTGCAAAAATGTATAAAGAAAAACCTTTGGTGTACATACGCATGGTGGGAAAGCCCAGACACGGAAAGTTTGAAACCTCATTCCTTCATGAAACGCTATAAATTGTGATGTTGTGTTTTACGTCAACCTTGTTGTTGTTTTTCGTAGTAATTGGTTATTATATTTATCGAACATCAGTTCAACAAAAGTTTAACTTCAGAAAGGATCCACATCAAGCAAAAGTTTCTGGTAAATTCTTCTAAACATTGTTACGTTAAAAGTGTGCTTTGCTAGTTGAGACATGATATCTTTTCTCCGTCGTAGGTGTTAAATTCATCGTTACTGCAAATCAAAAGAACATTTTAGTTGATGGATGGTGGAGCGTTGTGCGACATCCGAATTATCTCGGTGATTGGATGATGTGTAGCTCTTGGGGTATTCTATGTGGTGAGTTGTGTGTGTGTGTGTTTTTAGTATGTGACAATAAGATAATTCAATACAACCTCAAAGAAAATTTTACTGTCGGTTGTCGACTTCAATTTGTAAGACAGAGTTCTTATCAGTCTCGTTTTGAAAGGGAGGTCGGTGTTGACAAATCAAAATGCAACAGAGCTTCCTGTCAACGAATCGAGTCAAAGGCTTACACACACGCACACACACATTTAGGGCTACTAGATTTAAATACTATAGCCTGGAAGCATTAATGCATTGTTTTCCTACCCATACTTGGCAAAACCTCTTTCTAAAAGGATCGTTTATTGCTATACTTTAAGGATTCACCCATGGTATACCGTGGTTATGGCCAGTGAGCTTACTTGGAATGCTGATTGGCATGGCAATACGTGACGATGCTAAATGTAAACAGAAGTACGGTTCAAGTTGGGAAGAATACAGAAAACGCGTGAAACACAAAATGTTGCCCTATATATTTTAAACTGCGTCGCATAGATCGCGTCGCATAGATAGCAGTTTTATCAAACGTATGCTTTTATATATTTATTTCTTCTGATAATTTGTAAGCTTGTTTTTTCTTATTTTCTTTTTTTTATATTTTTTTTTTATTTGCGATGCTTTTATGTGTTATAGAATATTTTAAGGTATTTAAATTTGTGTGCGTGTGGACATGCAAATGCTTTTCGCGGTGGCCAGTCCTCCTGAAATATCGTTGAAACTCTTCGAAATGGAATGTACGAGAAAAACTCCTAGATAGTTATAAAAATAGTGAAAACTCCTAAAAAATAATTTTTCGGGACTTGTTTTTTGTTTTGATTCAGAGAGTCTTTTTAAGTTGTCATAGTATAGTAACCTTTTTCCCTTTTTTTGTTCTTATTGAAATTTCTGTTTTTATTAACCGAAGTTATTCAACAAAATTTTGCTGGAATACTGCAGGAAAACCTCTGGAATTTACTTTTTGAAAACGAGTGCACGATATCCTTTTATTGTTTTTAGAACGCTTTAAGAGAACACCAAATGTTCAGTAAATTTAGAAAATGTTTTTGCAGGTGGTGTTGACGTTAATTTTTATGCTGATGTAAATATTATTTCTGATTTTAACATATCTATTTCACATGTGTAAAGTCCATTGTATATTGGTTTTGCTGATATAGCATATACAAAATGAGAGCAAAGGAAATCAAGAAATCCTAAACATGTGTTTTTCTTTCTTTTTTTTTAAGAAACACGAAGTTGAGATTCTTCAAAAACCGAAACAGCTGGTAAACGAAAGCTAGAAAAAATCGGAAAATAAAAAATAGTAAAAAAGGAATTATAGAAAGAAGAATCGTTTCCAGGACATATCTTGTTTTATAAGTTTTACACAAAAAATGGAAAGAGTTTAATTTTGATTGACGATTTGCATGTGGATTTGTTATTTCAAAACAGAGGCGACAAGCAACAGTCGTTCAGCGTGTTAAACAGAGAGACTGAAGCAACGTTTATTGAAAAAACCTAAGCTCGTTAAGCTTAATAATTTCGGCAGTAATTTGGAAACACCTCTACAAGTGACCTTACACCTTTTAAAAGAAGGAATCGAAATCTAGGGTAGTTATTCTATCGTTCGTGAACTTTTTAATATCGAAAGAAGTAAATAACCCAACCTCGACAGTGCTGGGCTCTTTATCTCTTTTTTATACCGGGAAAACCCTGGGAACAAGGTTGTAAATAAAGCAATTAAACTTCCTTGAATAGACTTGTCTGAAACCATTATGACTTAGATAACACATCATGAGATTTCTGTTTATTCTATCTTGAATTTTCATAACAGAAAACGTCCACCGCACGCGAACATAAAAATTTCATCATTGGCCGTATTTATACGGAGACTACATTGAAACTACAAACAACACGCTCTTCTAGTCTTTCTTTATATCAGGGGCTCAATATTGCTTCAAGTTTCCTTATCACAATAAAGTTGTTTATTAGAGATTTTATTATATCTCTATGTTTAAGAGAAAAGTTCAGACGTTGTTTATATAATGCCGATTCTGATTCTAAAACTAGGATTAAATTTTCAAATCTCTTTAATAATGCCGTATTTTGTCTGTGTGTCCGCGAAAGCCGCGCTCCGTAACGGAAACACGAAATGCGATATATAAAGGACGGGCGACCCCGTGGATTTTTCCACGGGCTAACTACTAGTCTATATTATAATACCCGTATACGTCTGTCTGTCTGTCACGCAAAATGGTAGCTTAGCTGCGCAAGTAGCGAGACGCACGCAATGCGGTATAAAAAGGACGGGTGAACCCGTGGATTTTCCACGGGTTAACGACTAGTATATTTAATTCATCCCTAATTACAGGCATTGTTGCTAACAAGTTAAAAAAATAGCTAGAGTTGTCCTAGTCTTTAAAGCAGGAGATGTTTATAAAGTATCTAATTACAGACCAATTTCAGTACTCCCCTGCTTCTCGAAGATTTTGGAGAGAATCATGTACAACAGAGTTTATTCTTTCTTGAACAATAACAATATTTTGTATAATAAGCAATTTGGATTTCAAGCAAGTCATTTAACTGATCACGCAATCATTCAGTTGAGTAAAGAGATATTTCAAGCCTTTGATGAGAATAAATTTACAATTGGGGTCTTTATTGATCTCAGCAAGGCATTCGATACAGTCAACCATGTGATTCTATTAGAAAAACTAAAATATTAGGGCATAAGAAATACATGTCTCGCATGGTTTAAGAACTACCTCTTCGAAAGAAAACAATGTATTTCTTATGACGAAGGAAATACTAACTACAGGTTAATACCTCAAGGGTAAATTTTAGGACCACTGTTGTTTCTTATTTATATCAATGATATATTTAGAGCATCTAGTCTCTTAAATTCAATTTTATTTGCTGATGATACAAATTTATTCCTTACTCATGACGATATAAACGTCCTTTTTGAAACTACTAATACCGAATTGACTAAATTGGCTGATTGGTTTAAAGCGAATAAATTATCCCTTAACCCTACTTGTTCTGACGCGGGGTCAATGTGACCCGCTCCCTTACATTTTTTCCCGATGTGGCTTAACCGGTTGGCCGAACGGTCTGAAATTTTATGTGAATTCCTCAAATTTTATACCGGATCAGAAATCCAAAAACATTTTTTGACCGCATTCACATATTTTACGCACTGGTATGTTTGCCGACAGCGGTCGACTTTTTTCGTTTACGGCCAGGTTTGCGGTCCACTTCTTCTTTTCCCAAAATACTGCTTCAGGATGGATTCTGATTTGTTTTTTTGAATCCTTTGAATTCACATTATCCTAAAGTTGCAAATTTCTGGGACAAAGCTAAACAGATTCTGCTTTCCTTCACAATAATTCTTCAATTTACCACGTCAACGGCGGTCATTCAAATCATATTTTGGACACGTCTGTCAGTGAACAAGTCAAATTTTCATTGGTTTTTGAGTTTCTTTCAGCTGGGTGACATTGTATGTGATATCACATATTTATATTTACTGATTTCAATAACTAATACATGCATTTTCATATTTTTCATTGTGTGTGATGCTCACTCAAAGTTGTTTTGTCAAAAGCACTTCTAAATTTTTTATGTCTTAGGTACTGCGTGTTTTTTAGTTCTCGTTCCAACACTTTCTCATATTGTTATCAGCTAAGGGTAATTCCTTTTGTTAAAATTGTGTTTTTATTAGGACATTATGCTTATTTTCACTATCCAAATGCTATACAAGTATTTAGAAATGGGTTGGTTGGCTATCTACAAGTGGTCTGCGAAAGCGCATAATTTTGTCATTTTTCGCATAATTTTGACATAATTAGTGACATCATCACGTGAATACATTAAAATTGTGAAATTGTTTTACACCAACTTATTTCTCTTATGCCAAGGTATAACTGTACCAAATTTCTTTTGAAAATACTCATCCAATCTGAAGTTATGCTCCTTTATATTGAAAAATTGAAAATTTGGGTTTTGCGTGGTTTTTTGAAAATCTTTCTATTATGCCAACTTTGAACTCATTTTTAGGCTTTATTGGTAAAAGTATTATATTTGTCTTAGTATTTTCATGTTATAGATTATATTAGCTAGCAAAAACTGCAAAGAGAACTAAAAATAGGTTTTCTAAACAAGGTCAGTCTGTAATAAACTACAACAACTAATTGTAGACTTTTTCAGCAAAATATTCCCAATCATTGACATATTTCGTGACGTCATCACATGAAAACAAAAAAAATTTTGATTTTTTTTTTGTTTGATTTCTAATAGAACAAGGTTACTCTGGTCCAAATTTCATGTTAATAGCTCATTCCTATCAATAGATATTAGGTGTGGGTCACATTGACCCCGCGTCGGCCATATGAGAGACCTAAAAGGGTCAGAGCAAGTAGGGTTAACACTTCAAAAACTAGATATACCTTTTTTCACAAACTTAGTAAAAAAAGATGAAATACCTCTTAGGTTACCTGGAGCAGTTATTAATCGTGTAAACATAAGAAGAGAATATTCAATGAAATTTCTTGGAGTTCTCCTGGACGAAAATTTAACTTGGAGAGAACATATTAAATTAGTGGAAAACAAGGTTTCTAAAAGCCAGTTTCGCTTTGAATAAAAACAGCTTAGGTGGCATATATTTTTTCTTTATACACTGCTATTGTTTAGATTTAGATACTGTTTAATTCAGTTTAGATTTGAAAAAGACACAGTCAAGGCGCGTCGAAATATTATCATAAATAAAATAGTTATGAACGAACTTCCATAAAAAGAAGAACTCAAACAATTCATTAAACACGTTCATTCGGGATGACATTTAAAGATTGTGTGAAGAAATGATTTCTTCGCGCCGTCTAAGATATCAATAAAGCAAAAAAAAATGCCCTGTGAACGAGGTTGGTAAGAAAAATTTCCTTTTTTGGGGGAGGCGTTATTAGTGGGGGCGTTTGAAAGAGAGAGGGGCTTATCACAAGTATTTAATTAAAGAAGGAGGTTTACTAGCAAAGTAATCCACTATATACTATGCACCATAAAATTAAACTTTTGAAATATAGACGAAATTAATAATACTTTGTTATAATCTAATACACTGAGAACAAAATAGTAGATGTGCCCCCGTCCTTATATCATAGACGTTAAAGAGCCCTGGGAACAAAATTTAATAGAATGGTTTTTAAAGCGCAATTTCTTATTTAACGTTTCCAAACAAGCCAACAAGCAAAAAGATGCTATATGAAATCTTAGCGGTATGTATGTATGTTTTCTATCAAGCTAGACATCGGGGCTTTTCTTTCTCCTTAGGGCTGTAAGCCGACACTTTTAAATTTCTTGTGCGCCACTACCACAACGAATTACATATTTTTTATAAAGATTTAACTCAGTAACGACCTTAAACATCTAAACACTTTCTCACCTACTGAATTTCGTAGCTAATCACATTTTTGGCTACCACCACTTGTTACATGTTCTGTCCCATTGTATAAAAAACCTGAAAAGTCCTGGGGACAAGTTTGCATCTACGTATATGAATAAATCTTCGGTGAACTCTAAAAGTCTTCTCTTCTATCTCATCTTTCGTGTAGATAAGACAATACAAACGTAGTTAATTCCTTTTTTTAAATCTTTGAAAATCAATTTAGATTTTAGCCTGTGTGTAGATTAGCAGGGTAGCATCGCTTATCTTGAAGGCATTGTTTACTTTGGTTTGTGTGTAGTTTTGTTGTTGTTAGTTCTGTAGTCTAGGCTAATTAATGTAGTTTTGGATAGGTCTGTGTGATTTAAGATGGCTTTTGGTGGTATTAGGTGGCTCTGAGTGATAGCTTCTAGTTTGTTAGTTTAGTCAAGGACGTAGAAAGCAAATTTGTTTTTTTGGAGAGGTCACTGACAGTGATGATGACTATGCAGTATTGCTAAAAGCTTGCATTTGGTTTTCCGCTTTTTTTACTGTTTTTCATTGATTGAGGAATTTAAAAGTTTACAATGACGTCTGTTTACATTTTAATAAATTTTAATAAAATTTTCGATTCGCATTTACATTACCGAGATTGTATCTCTAATTTATATGGTGCATGCAAATTCCTCTTTGCTTCTTAATTATTTTTTGAAACAAAATATGGTAGGTTGTGTTTGTTTATATTGTAATAAATTTTATTAAATTTTAAATTTTTATAATTTTATATTAGTTTTTTGGAATATAATATAGACAGCTGTGTTTACGTTTTAGAAAAATTTGTTAGTGGCCGTGGGGAAATCCACAGGTTCGCCCGTCCTTTTTATACCCCATGGCGTGCGTCTAGCTACCTGCGGTTAATCTTGCGCGGAAAACAGATGTATACGGGTATTATAATATAGATTCTTAATGCGGAGATGGTGTAGTGGTTGCGCATGAGGCTTTTAACCATAAGGTCCCAGGTTCGAGTCCCCACTCCGACGCACTATAATGTAGTATTGTTAGCCCATTTGGAGCCATCTCTACGGACCGTGAACCGCTTCATGTGGCGGGCAAGCAAATTAGAACTTGTTTATCTCTTCAGGATGGAATCACCACGGATGTTCTGTATTACAACAAGGATTTCTGCTGACGAACGTGGTACAGACAACCTAGTTCGAATAATAGTCAAGTGATATTGTGTGGCTGATCGAACAGATGTTACTCAAATTATTTTGCAGTTAAATTCATCTAAGGTCCCGTGAATTGTGAAACCCCAAGGTTCTCATACATCTTTATTTAAAGTCTGTGTCCTTTTCGTTTTGATGAAGCGACAGGATCTAGATCTTTTAAAATGTGTTTCACCTAGGAGGAAAGTTTGCACGTTGCACAATTAACCTGTGTACTCTTATTCTCTCTCAGCTATAAAGAATGCTAAATACTTCGATAACTTGCAGCAGTGCCTATATCATTTTTTATTTTTTTATCCTTTCTTGCATAAACGGATGCTCATCTCCTCAATTCCACGCTTACGCCTTCTCTGCAAACCATAACACCTAGAGTTCAATACAATTCTATGATGCTTTTTCAGAAAGCACAGAAATTCATTGTTATAGCAGTATTTAATTACTGTCTTCATCAAAATGCTTCGCTACATCAAATAAATCCACTTCATCTGTGATTTCAGCCATGTTGCTCAAACCGTGTGCACAAGATAACGAAACATGTATCTTTCACTGTGAATTTGGCTTTTTTATCGTGACTTTTTTTGGCGTGACATGACCTTGTGTTTTTCTTTGGCAGTTGTGAGCCACCGTTTTACAGTAATGTCCAGGTAAAAAAGGGGAAAGTATGTCCTTAAAAAAACTTTTAATGTTCTAATTTTAAAACTGACATGTTCATATTATTTGCACAAAATGACTCACAATCATACATCACCTATCTTGAAAACTATTAAGTCGCTTCTCTCTAATGCTCACAGAAGATGCGGCCGCAAACAAGCAATCGACTCATCGTGGTCAGAAATACTTGAGGTTGTTTTTGTTACAGGCCACCATACTAAGTTCTGAATTTAAAAAGAAATTTGTATTCACAGACTTGTGGAACACAAGCTTTTCTCTTTTTAGTCTCATCTTAGTTAGTCGTGCATAACACGAGGAAGTTTACTTAATATATGACATAAGCTAATAGGAAGGAAGGTTTGTTTATACCTCTTTTTTTTATTAAAACAAAATTTACATACTGCGCGCAAGATCTGATTACCATGGAAAATAACACCATTAAAAAAAAATTCCGTTTATATAAAAATATTTGATCGAGAAATTAATAATGTTATGTAAAAACGTTTTTATACACGCACCTTTTTATTTACTACGAAGGGCGTTTGTTTTGTTGTAGAGGGCGTTATCAAAATTGGCAGGCTTTTGCCTATTTCTATTGTAAGTAGGGCGTTATCACTATTTAAAGGAGGCTACTAACAAGGAAGTAAGGCGTTGGTTGTATGCATGTATGAGCATCTTTCAGTTTAGTTCAAGTACGTCTTTCAACAGAGATTTTCATAAGAGCCTACCTGTCCACTAAAGTTTTGTTTCAACAAAAATTAATGACCGGTTAAACTTTGCTTGAATAGGCTTGTCTGAAAGGATCAAACACTTTACTTTGAAAAAGTTATAAAAAAGATTTTTATGACTGTTTGTCTGTTTATCTGGATGTTTGTAACAACAGCACGCAATCATAATAATTTGATCCTTGGAAGATATCGTCAATGTTGAAGTATGTACTTTATGTAATCTAAACATCTTCTCTACATATCTTATGTACACATCAACAAGTTATACATTTTTAAAAAGGAAAGAAAATTCAGTTACACCTTATACAGTTGACCACTTGTTCTTCTTTATTTCACTATTATTTCTTTGGAAACTGGACAAGAACTTAACGGGAGCTTAAGCACATATTCTTGACGTTTGAGTCTGGCTATTTTTTTTTTTGATGCGAACTTCTTTTCTAAGAACAGATATAGCGAACTGCTGTTTCTTTGTTGTTGTAAATTTCTTTGCCTGTCCAGACAAGAGACCACCGAGCATCTTTTGTTATTAATTTTTTTTACAAAATAAAGGAAGCTTGAGTTCTATGTCAAGAGTCTAGTTGCTAAAAATTAAGAAAGAAAGAATTTAAAAATCAGTCTTTACTCCAGCATATTTCCGTATTTATTTTTTCATTAACGTTAAATCTTCAAGTTTCGTTTGCGTTTGTTTACATTTTAATCAACTATTTTATAATTTCGTGGTTTGTTTACGAAGTACTGAAAACAAATCTATGATTTATATATATTAGTTCTCCTTCATTTGTTTGGAATAAAAATGTTGAGTAACGTTCTGTTTTAAATTAACAGTAAAGGTAGCGAGTTAAAAAGAAGATTTCTGAATGTCCAACAAGAGATTATTCGTATATATCTTAAGGGAAAAGTTTGTGTAGACAAGTGATTTTTGAACTGATCAAAGTGGTCCAGGAGTGAGCGTGTTTTTTTTATGAATAACGGATGCGTCACCAAAACCTGAACACTGCTGTCGTTTTCATCTTGTGGTAAGATTTTATATATTTTTTAGTTTGTTCAACAAGCAAAAGTGGCATTTACTATGTAATTTATGAATATTTCAGATTCTAAATGACTAGTTGAGGGAGGGGGGGGGGGGGGGATTTAATGAAGCGGCTTGACTCGCTTATAAGCCACTTACAATACGGGAGAGAATTCGCAATTACATGTACGGAGTAGACCCAAGACAAAGCTTCACCAAGCAGATAAAAGCAACGTCACTAATGTGCTACATTTAACATACAAATACAAAGTTTGTACTGCATGTGAGGAGTCATGTTTTATAAACTTTCGCGCATGCCCATTTACCGATTTAACTCGGGAAGTTACAATTCCATGAATCTAGACCACACGCTTTGTCTCATCGGTCCGGGTTGGTGAAGTAAACCAACTTTCCTAAAAAACAAGACTCGACATAAGTAATTGAAAATAGTTTGATGCAGCAAAATTTGTTGTTTTGATGGGCTGGCTTACTTGAATTAAATCAAGTCAGCACGAAATCATCCCACTTTATCTGTGGAACATGAAAAATAACATTGATGTCGGATTCCGTAGGACAAGAAAATTGTGGATGCACTTTTGACCTTTTGAGAAAAAAGCGTGCGTCCTGAATGAATTACTAATGTAACAGAGAACAATAATTTTTGACAACACGGACGAATTATTTTTATTAATTATGTCGTTTTACAGAAGAAACACTGCTAGAAAATTTCGTGTGAGAGTGGCCATCACAAGAACATTGTTTTTACTTAGCCGAGCATCAAACTTGTCTGCCTTGTTGTTGTTGTTGTTTGTTAGCTGTATATGAAATTTGCAAAGGTACTTTACATCAGAGTGATTGCGGAAGGGAGTTTTTATTTTCTGGGAAAAAAAACGAAATCACTTTCTTATTTCGTTTTGGTTTCATTAAAGACATTGGAGCAGTCGTTATCGTTTTTATTCTGTTTGGTTATCGTTAATATTCGATTTGGTTACAGTTGCTTCGTTTTGTTTCAATAATCAAACGATTTTTCTCTTTAATAGTGGATTTCCACACCGCAAATCTTCTATACGAGCACAATCTCAACGTTTTCATAACTACACAAGAAATGGCAAGGTTGTTTTCAGGTGGCTTTACTGCATCGTGCCATCAGCCTACTCGTAGAATCCCACCCACAATAAATAAAATAAAAGGACATGCAGAGATCGTCCCCAATTGCAAAGTTAAGACGTCATTTGGGCGTTCGTTTTGTACGTCCAATGGTATTAATACATACATACAAAATATATTATATTTGTGGCAGATACAAGACATCCTCCTCCCACGTCTAAAGCTGAATTTCCGCTCATAAACGGAACGAAACAAGAGAAATACTTTGATTGACCATCTGAAGTGTTCTTTTCTTTTTATAATTTTTCAGTTTTTGTCCGGCTTGGATTCATTTTTTTTGAAAAAAACATAAAAAAAGCAATATTGTTTCCTTGTCCCTTGAAAAATAATCCGATACACCAATTTCATCGGATTTTAATGCATTTCCGCATTTCCGGTACTCACCCTCGTCCCTAGGGTTTTTATCTATATCGAAAAGGCAAAAATCCCTGAGGATGAGGGTGAGAGGTGCTAACTTTTAAAATCCACTCTTAAGCCGAATCTCCACTGGACGATATTTGCAACGATATTTGTGACGAAAAGTAGAAACCAATTCAACTTTTCGTCATGAGGAAATTCGCGACCAATCAAACTCGAGTATTTATGACGATCGTCGTAAAAATCGTCCCGTGGAGATTCGCCCTTAGGGACTGCTCATACGACGCACGCGTATATTAGCACTATTTAATTTGTCCGAAAAGTTTATCTACTATATTTTAACTGTCTTTTTGCAAATGTGGGCGCATTTTTATTTATACGTGGGATGATTAATTGCTATATCATTCCTCCGAACACAAGAGCCATTTTATACTCTTTTGATTGCCATTGTTACGGACCAAACAATGAAGAGTCACGTGACAAAAATAAAAGCAACCAAATCTCTCTTCCGAGAAATATGGCTTCTCCAACACCACATTCTTGCACGTGGTTTGAGATTGGAAATTTTTTTGGAAAGGTTAAATGCAAGCTAAAACAAGAATATGCCATTTTTTGGCTTTTAATGGGATATCACCAACGAAAGTTATGACATTGCATCATGTTTACCAAAATACGTTAATTAAATATCGAAAAGGAGGAAAGAGAGAGAAGGAGAGAGATTGGATGTACAAATACAAACTGTGATGGAATTATAAACTATTTTTTCTTTAAAAATCTCAATTGAAACGCATATTTAATAAGGTATGTGGAATGAGAGGCGTTTTGAATATTTTAATGACTTGATGTTTGTCAAGCTATTATCATAATTAGTTAACTCTTAATCTATACCACAGTTTTTACGTCACAACACTTCACTGTTTTTATTATCACTCTAGGGGAAAGTAAAGATATATTTAAAATAATTTAAAGAAAGCAACTCTGACCAACTCTGAACTGAAGACACTATATTAAAGCAAACAAAAAGTTACAACAAACAAACTAAATGTATAAATGGTAAAAGACTTCAAAGATGACTATAAAAGTTTTGCTGTTTATGTTATCGAGTGTGTATATGGTTAAAGGAAGTAATGGATTTTTAAAAGTTTGTGCCAATAATTTTACCGATTCATATCAAGTTGTTAAAAACGAGGGTATTAATACAGAATGGTTCAAGTGGGGACAGTTGTATTCATACTGTATGCAGGTAAGATGATTTTCTGTTGTTTTTTTACAAGCAAAATGATCAACTTCTTTTTCAGCATCTCCTCGAAAACCTTAAAGTTTAATTTGGGTTTGTTTACATAATATATAGCTAGCTATATATATATAAAAAAATATTTTAAATATATATATATTTTTTTTTACATAAGCAGTACAGTATGCATTTTTAATTTTTCTGTTACACACAGATTTATTTGAAGTAAAAGTATCAAAATGTCCAGCCTTTTTAATAACCTTTTTTTATATCTTAGCAATAAAATTTGCAACAGACTTAAAGATTTGTATTGAAATTAAACACAATTACACTTTATCAGAAGTCTTAACTTCCTAATAAGCCTGGCCTGAATAGGATATATACCGTAAAACTCTGAATCTTGTAATGAAAATATTGTTTTCTCTGAAAAACCAGAAAATTAACACAAGGGGTTCCAATAAGAACAGGGATGAAAAAAAAGCTAGGTGGAGACACTTATTTGGGACCTAAAAAGGTAAAGCCCGTCCTTTAAAGCATGTCAAAATATCTTGCATTTATTCCTATGATGAGAGCAGCATGTTTTATAATGTCAATTGAAGACACCGGTCCATAACATGATAAACCTTTTCATATATGACTATGAGTATAGATGGACAGAGATCTTTTATACCATTTTAGAGCTCTAAAATATATAAGCTTTTTATGTTCTTATTATTTTAGCAATATTGACCTTTCTCCAGCTATATCTACATATAAATCATTATAGTCTTTCTTTTATATATAGTTATATACTTTTTATCAATACCTTTAATGACAGGTTGTGTAAAATTGTACTGCATGTGAGGAGTCATGTTTTATAAACTTTCGCGCATGCCCATTTACCGATTTAACTCGGGAAGTTACAATTCCATGATCTAGACCACACGCTTTGTCTCATCGGTCCGGGTTGGTGAAGTAAACCAACTTTCCTAAACAAGACTCGACATATGTAATTGAAAATAGTTTGATGCAGCAAAATTTGTTGTTTTGATGGGCTGGCTTACTTGAATTAAACCAAGTCAGCACAAATCATCCCACTTTATCTGTGGAACATGAAAAATAACATTGATGTCGGATTCCGTAGGACAAGAAAATTGTGGATGCACTTTTGACCTTTTGAGAAAAAAGCGTGCGTCCTGAATGAATTACTAATGTAAGAGAGAACAATAATTTTTGACAACACGGACGAATTATTTTTATTAATTATGTCGTTTTACAGAAGAAACACTGCTAGAAAATTTCGTGTGAGAGTGGCCATCACAAAACATTGTTTTTACTTAGCCGAGCATCAAACTTGTCTGCCTTGTTGTTGTTGTTGTTTGTTAGCTGTATATGAAATTTGCAAAGGTACTTTACATCAGAGTGATTGCGGAAGGGAGTTTTTATTTTCTGGGAAAAAAAACGAAATCACTTTCTTATTTCGTTTTGGTTTCATTAAAGACATTGGAGCAGTCGTTATTGTTTTTATTCTGTTTGGCTATCGTTAATATTCGATTTGGTTACGGTTGCTTCGTTTTGTTTCAATAATCAAACGATTTTTCTCTTTAATAGTGGATTTCCACACCGCAAATCTTCTATACGAGCACAATCTCAACGTTTTCATAACTACACAAGAAATGGCAAGGTTGTTTTCAGGTGGCTTTACTGCATCGTGCCATCAGCCTACTCGTAGAATCCCACCCACAATAAATAAAATAAAAGGACATGCAGAGATCGTCCCCAATTGCAAAGTTAAGACGTCCTTTGGGCGTTCGTTTTGTACGTCCAATGGTATTAATACATACATACAAAATATATTATATTTGTGGCAGATACAAGACATCCTCCTCCCACGTCTAAAGCTGAATTTCCGCTCATAAACGGAACGAAACAAGAGAAATACTTTGATTGACCATCTGAAGTGTTCTTTTCTTTTTATAATTTTTCAGTTTTTGTCCGGCTTGGATTCATTTTTTTTGAAAAAAACATAAAAAAAGCAATATTGTTTCCTTGTCCCTTGAAAAATAATCCGATACACCAATTTCATCGGATTTTAATGCATTTCCGCATTTCCGGTACTCACCCTCGTCCCTAGGGTTTTTATCTATATCGAAAAGGCAAAAATCCCTGATGATGAGGGTGAGAGGTGCTAACTTTTAAAATCCACTCTTAAGCCGAATCTCCACTGGACGATATTTGCAACGATATTTGTGACGAAAAGTAGAAACCAATTCAACTTTTCGTCATGAGGAAATTCGCGACCAATCAAACTCGAGTATTTATGACGATCGTACGCGTATATTAGCACTATTTAATTTGTCCGAAAAGTTTATCTACTATATTTTAACTGTCTTTTTGCAAATGTGGGCGCATTTTTATTTATACGTGGGATGATTAATTGCTATATCATTCCTCCGAACACAAGAGCCATTTTATACTCTTTTGATTGCCATTGTTACGGACCAAACAATGAAGAGTCACGTGACAAAAATAAAAGCAACCAAATCTCTCTTCCGAGAAATATGGCTTCTCCAACACCACATTCTTGCACGTGGTTTGAGATTGGAAATTTTTTTGGAAAGGTTAAATGCAAGCTAAAACAAGAATATGCCATTTTTTGGCTTTTAATGGGATATCACCAACGAAAGTTATGACATTGCATCATGTTTACCAAAATACGTTAATTAAATATCGAAAAGGAGGAAAGAGAGAGAAGGAGAGAGATTGGATGTACAAATACAAACTGTGATGGAATTATAAACTATTTTTTCTTTAAAAATCTCAATTGAAACGCATATTTAATAAGGTATGTGGAATGAGAGGCGTTTTGAATATTTTAATGACTTAATGTTTGTCAAGCTATTATCATAATTAGTTAACTCTTAATCTATACCACAGTTTTTACGTCACAACACTTCACTGTTTTTATTATCACTCTAGGGGAAAGTAAAGATATATTTAAAATAATTTAAAGAAAGCAACTCTGACCAACTCTGAACTGAAGACACTATATTAAAGCAAACAAAAAGTTACAACAAACAAACTAACTGAATAAATGGTAAAAGACTTCATAAATGTCTATAAAAGTTTTCCTGCTCATGTTATCGAGTCTGTATATGGTTAAAGGAAGTAATGGATTTTTAAAAGTTTGTGCCAATAATTTTACCGATTCATATCAATGTTGTTAAAAACGAGGGTATTAATACAGAATGGTTCAAGTGGGGACAGTTGTATTCATACTGTATGCAGGTAAGATGATTTTCTGTTGTTTTTTACAAGCAAAATGATCAACTTCTTTTTCAGCATCTCCTCGAAAACCTTAAAGTTTAATTTGGGTTTGTTTACATAATATATAGCTAGCTATATATATATAAAAAAATATTTTAAAATATATATATATTTTTTTTACATAAGCAGTACAGTATGCATTTTTAATTTTTCTGTTACACACAGATTTATTTGAAGTAAAAGTATCAAAATGTCCAGCCTTTTAATAACTTTTTTTAATATCTTAGCAATAAAATTTGCAACAGACTTAAAGATTTGTATTGAAATTAAACACAATTACACTTTATCAGAAGTCTTAACTTCCTAATAAGCCTGGCCTGAATAGGATATATACCGTAAAACTCTGAATCTTGTAATGAAAATATTGTTTTCTCTGAAAAACCAGAAAATTAACACAAGGGGTTCCAATAAGAACAGGGATGAAAAAAAAGCTAGGTGGAGACACTTATTTGGGACCTAAAAAGGTAAAGCCCGTCCTTTAAAGCATGTCAAAATATCTTGCATTTATTCCTATGATGAGAGCAGCATGTTTTATAATGTCAATTGAAGACACCGGTCCATAACATGATAAACCTTTTCATATATGACTATGAGTATAGATGGACAGAGATCTTTTATACCATTTTAGAGCTCTAAAATATATAAGCTTTTTATGTTCTTATTATTTTGCAATATTGACCTTTCATCATAATTTAAATATTCCAGCTATATCTACATATAAATCATTATAGTCTTTCTTTTATATATAGTTATATACTTTTTATCAATACCTTTAATGACAGGTTGTGTAAAATTTTAAATGTAAACAATGTAGACCTTCTTGTAAACATTTAATTTTTGGTTATCTTATTTAACCAGTTCCTATACAACATAATCTGAAAATTCTATATTTGTTTCTCTCAAAAACATTGCACATATTATTCCCATGTCAAGTTTACGATTTTCTGACGTTAGTTATGATATTCAGGATCTCCTCAGTTAATTCCCCTGGGATGTAATGATCTGCCTAATTTTCATATTTCTGATCAATACCCATGTTTAATTGGAAAAGAGTTCACATGCATTTGATTTTATATGATGAATCATCTAAAGGACATACATATTACAGATATAATGTGTATGTCCTCAAGATCAGAAAGTTCATACAAAATTGATGTGTTTTGCCAGTTATTAACCTAACCAACTTATGTGGCTAATTTTTCTTTAAATATTATAATAACAGGAAATCAGATTTTAACCTTTTAAATCTATTCACATTCAAATATTATAATAACAGGAAATCAGATTTTAACCTTTCAAATTTATTCACATTAATTAGGGAATTAATTTTGCTCCCAAACTTCCAAATTTGCCGGGCAAAGACCCTCAAAATTAGTGTAACCTGTTCAAAATATGGCTTGCAAAATATGAGCTTCATGTTGAGTGACATAACGGAGTATTTGTAGAACTTTAACAAGATTCATTATAACCCCATCAAAAAATAGAGCTAAAATCTTTTCGTAAGTCATATTCATAATTCTAATCCATAATGGGTTATTTACTAACACCTTAATAAAAAATATTTTATTAGAACTGATCAAAAGCAATCTTATGGTTTTAGTATGAGCCAACTAGAAGACTTTAAAACTACACCAACAACACAGCGTAGGTTTTTATTTATAGCAGTATACAATTGCATCACAATGCTTCTTTAGGGGGTTTCCTTTATTTTCATACTTTTCAATGTCACAATGTTAGCTTATTAAATGCGATGAGTAAAGGGGACAAGAAACTTTCTTTTTCTTATTTACTTTTTTAATCCCTTTTTTTAGAGTTGTAAGAAAATTGTTTAATGCAAAACAACATACAAAATGTTTGGTCTCAGAATTCTCACGTTAAAACCATTATGGTGAAATTGAGGCATTGTTAGTATATTTTTCTCAATTAAAACATGTGCTTTCCATAATGAGACAATTAAATGACATGTTAACTGAAAATATCATGATATCTTAATTATACTTAAAATCAATAGAAGAGAAACATCTTTTTTATCTTAAATTCCACGTTGTCATCTAAAAAAAATTTGTCAACAAGACTTCTAATGTATATTTTTAAAAAAATTTTTAATAGAGAGACAGTATTAATCTTCACAGCTTTCTTTTAAAATCTTTTTTTCTTATCAACCTTTGATCCGAAAACTTGGGTATATTGCATTCTATCACATTAATTTCATCCTATAGGATTCTGCATTTAAAAGACAATTATTCTTAGCACAGCAAAAAGGCAAAGAGAAATTAATCTCATAAAAAAGCCTAAAAAGGACTAAAATGACAGTGTAAACAGAATGTGCCTACATCAACAAATTTGACATCAGCTTTATTCGCCCATCATGTGTGACACCTCTTTTAGCTTTTATTGTCATATCATTTTTGCTTTCCTAAAAATTTGTGGGTTAATAAACACCCACTTCTTTACCTAAAATGTGACCCAAAGTCATTATCGTGCACATTATTAGATAGGTGCTTATTGTCACCTAAAGATGAGTTTTCAGGCCAAAAAAACACGCTGAAATGTTAAAGAGAATAACCAATCAATTCAAGTTTTTTACTTTTTATGGAGTAGAAATTGACTATATAAATTTCCGCAGAAAGGTTTCCTATTATGCACATTCATATAATAACACTGCTTTGGCAAAGCAGTTTTCCAAAGATGCTAGTGTGCTTCTTGTTTTAATCTCAACAATTAAATTGCTTAGTATACTTAAAAACATTGTGAAATTCCTATTTTATTAGTGATCTTTTGCATTATTATGTTGTTATGTTGAAGTGCAAAGTCATCCAAGAGATCTAATTGTTGCCATGATAATAAATGATCACAAAATGCTTGCCAACTGTTTTCTTTTGTGTTCAAATACCACAAATACATTTTTGCCAAACACCTAAAGAGATTCGTTTTCCGGTGGATTAAATATGACTAAATTAAAAAAAAGTCTTTTTCACAGGATTTTTGTTTCCAAAATCATTGTCCAAACTAGCGAATATATCTCAAATCTAATTTGGAATTCTATTGTTATTTATTTTGATTTTTTTTTTCTTTGAATTATTTTCCTGGATATTTTTAAAACACTGAATTCCATTTTTGTGACCAGCACATGAAAATTGCTAGGACTAAGTGTTAAAGATAATTGCTGAAAATTTGGAATACAAAACAGAAAATGTTGGACACAATTATTACTATAACATCTGTCAGTACCACTCAATTTAATTCTTGTTGTGTTTAGTATGATTCAGCCACGAAGAACATCACTTCAAACTTTGATGCTGATTGCAGCAGTACACAATGTCAAAACGTAAGTAAGGATGTGTTTTATGTAAAATGTATGTGAATATATGCTCATGCTTCATTGAACCTATTCGGTACAACGGGTGAGGGGTGATTTTTATTCTGTACAAGGGGCGAGGGGTGATTTTGCCATTTCCTGCTTTTTTTAAGCTGTTTTTTGTTTTATGTCGTGCCTATAATACTTGGTGAAGTTTTGTATCTATCTATTTGACATTTGCATGTAAATTTCCAAGGTTTTGGAAATTATTAAAAACTGCCCCTTAAATTTCTATGAAATGCTTAAAGTCAGGAAATTATTACCCTGGACTGAATGATTAAAGTGTTAAATGTTTAATATACTAAAGCATTAACCACACCATGCATAACCATTGGTTAAATTAAAATAATTGCTTAAGAAAATAATTATATATTTGTTTAATTATGTTAATTGGTGATCTATATGATTATATTTACAAGAAATTAAATTTAATTGTCATTTATATTTTATTTATATAGAACATTATGCCATAACAGTTCTCCATTTACTTGACAAATTGCTTGCCAATCACCATATTTTTCTGTTAACTGCTTTGGATACATCTTTCCTCCCACTAAAAAAAGAATAAATCCAATTACAACAAAGGAAATGTTTACAATTGTCATTAAGAAATAAAATTACTGTGGTCAGTGAGGTTATGCTAAATCCAAGATCATCTAGTTGGCCCATGGAATTGAAGAGCACAATGACTATTTCTTTGTTAATAATGAGCAAAATATGTCTAATAAAAAAATGTTTTATGCTTACACGGACTATAACAAATTGTTTGTCCAATAACATTTGACATGTTTAATCCCAGCAACAATAAACCAAAGAAAAAATGGAATTGCTGCATTTTGAACACTTCTTTCATACAAACGTAGTCTCGTATGTGCTTAATCAAAAAAATATACATAAAGCATTTTTTGATCTTGTTAAAATTAAAAATTAAAATTAACTTTTCAATAAAAAATGGTTGTTAATAATTTAAAATTTACCTTATTCAAATTATGAGTGAATTACAACTGTTAACTAAATAAACTTGATTAATTATTTAACTAAAAGCGAATACTTCACAGCGATTTTAGTTTTCTGGCTGTTAAACTGCTGATATTGCAGAAAGCTTCCTTTATAAAATTTTAAGATGGTAGCATCGTCTGCAACCACTGAATGGCTTCAATTGTTAAACTAGTTACAAATATATAAAAATGGGTGTGAAAATATCGTTCTTAATTAGCATGTTATATATGCATCAAATTTCTTTCTGTACTTGTGACAGAAGCAGTTGTATGCACACTTACCCTGTACTAGCAAAAGGTTTTAAAAGCTTTGTTTTACTCCTCTTTTTTCTATATTTTCTCATGCTGGCTAGTCAAAAAATGATAATATAATAAAAAATTATCCTATATGATGAGTTGCACACCTTAAGCATACTAATTCTGTTCCAATCCCAAAGAAATTAAGAAAAGTCAAGAAAAGGTAGGGGACGATTTGAGCAGTGAACCTCAATCTTTGTACATTATTTTACAATAAAGCATTTTATACCATTATAATTTTGTGACAAACCCATCTTTTTTTAAAAAATATACTGCTTAGCTGCACCATCTTTTATTCAAAGAAATGAAATTAGGCCTTTCAAACTGTTATTATAACTGGTACTTTTAGATATTATGTTTTTTTATGTTCCATAACGCGAAAAGTACTTCTAAATTCCAAATCACACTTTTCAATTTCCAACTATGAATTTTAACATTTAGTTATTTTATTCGCACAGTTTTACCTGACAAAAAGCCTGCTTTAATTGTTCTTCATTACATCAAGGTGACTACACATTTTCTACACTATGTCTGACAAATTTTGTCTTTCATGGTAAATCCAGACCACACTAAGAATAATGCAATATATAATCGCATTTGAATAGCAAGTTATTTGATATAAATAAATGTCATCCTCACTAGCAAATTACTTTCCCCAAATGCTAATGTCTAACATCATTTTTTTTCTAGTGCTTGAAAGTATGCAATTTACAGCTACCATTTGAGTTAAGCGTTGTGAAGCCAAATGTGTAAGTTTTTTTTTTATAGTACATAATAGTAGCATTGTCAGAAGAAGGATGTATGAAAATTTATTAGCTGTATTTAAATTGGATGTAGAGATTGTAGCATACTAACAACAGAAAGACATATTTTCTTCAATTCCATTTTTCTTTTCTCTCTCTTTCTTCACCTTACATGTAAGACTTTTCCCTGCTAAACCCAGCTAATAAAATGCTAATACGTTGGGAACCATCTGTATATTAATGCATAACAATAATAGTAATGAAAATCGTTTATAATTGTGAACAAATAAGTAAAAACGCTTTATTTATTTGTTTATTTAGACATCAAATGAGTGCAAGGATGGATGTCGGTTTTATGCTCGCATCAAAGAGGGTACACAAATGTTTTCACATTAATGTTCCTACAGCTTGTTGTTCTCTTGTCAGCCATATTGTAACGCTAATTCAGTAAAAGGCAAAGTGGATGTACTTTTAGCAAATGAGATATTACAAAACCAGTTATCTTTTCCATTCCTCGTTTGCCAAACTGGATTTTTCCTTGGGACTGACAGCTGATATATATGACCCTTTTGATTTTTTTTAGATGATACAAATGGAAATCCTAATAATTTGCCTGGTACCAATTTCAATGGTATCAAATTATATCAAAAAAATGTGACCTCACTAAATTTTAAGTGGGAGATTGTGTCATCAAAAAGCTCACCTGTGTTATCAAGTTTATACTTGGTTGTCCTAGTAGTTAAAACCAATAAGCGTCATGTAAATGTGCTGGGTCTGGTAGGTTTTTTCACTTTTTGTTGTCTTTTTATATTGTAATTTTGATTACCGAGTTGTCACGACTTGAGTTAGTCTTGTTATATATACTTCAATTTTAAACTCATTTTTGTTTCTCCACAGAGTGCGAGTAATGAGCAGATAATTGTAGCGGATCACATATGTTCATCAGTGACCGGCCTATACCAAAAATTTCGTTCAAAGATATACCAGCTTCAAGTTTATCCCATAAATTACAATGGATATGATAAAAAGACTTTTTTGAATAGTAGTTTTACAGGTAGGTCTTATTTTTTTTTTAAAAAGTAGGACTTTAAATCTAACATGTGTGCCAATGTTTAACCTGCTTTAGGAGTGTGGTACATTAAGTGATATTTTATAGATTGTATAAGATTAAAAATTGTTCTTCCAGGTATAAATATATTTAGATTTTTTGGAGCAAAAAAAACCTGAATTTGGATGTCATTCTGTTGAATTTTAAGCAGATTTTGCATTCTTCTGATATTCAACAAAAAATGGCATCTGCTTTGTTGTATTCGTTACAGTGTATTACATTTGTCTTCTAATATTATACCTTTTTTTAACAAATTCATAAAGTAAATACATTCAAATGCTTGCTTTTACAAAGATTCTGCATTCAGGTTACATACTGTTAAATGTTGTAATTATACTGCTTATTGTATGCTAAAAATGCAAAAAAGACTAATGAGGTTTACATATTAATAACTTTCTTATCTCTAGAACTGATGTCTGGAAGTGAAGTACAGAATCTTACTATTGACCCTTATCCAAAATTTATACAAAGTTCAAATAACCTTCTAAAAAATAAGCTCAGTTGGAATATTACTTGGAACCGTCCTGCAGGTAGGAAGTAAACAATTTTAGATCATGTTAAAACCTCAAAATGAAACAAGTTGCACTTTATTTGGTTGAAAATTGTATGCAGTGTAAATTAATATACTGGAAATGATTTACACATGAGTATAATTTTTAATTTAGATTTGGAAAAGAAACAGTACAAGTATGGTAAATTTTATGCATATTTAACAAAGTGCTCAGGGGCTCTCTATCCAGAAGAAGGAGAAAAAAATGTAGTGAGTTGAATTAATTTTTTTTACATGTGATCCAATGACAAAATATTTTTGCTTTTTTAGTCAAAAATTTATCAATAAAGCACCGTATTTAATGTGGCAGTAACACTTTTTTTTAACTATTTTAAACAGATGTTTCATGCGTACAAATTTTCTTTACTATTTCTTGGAAATATGGAGTTTTAACACGTAAGAAAGTATTTTTGACTATTATCTAAATTGCTGAGTAAGCGAGATTTTCCAGTTAAGGTGGCAGTAACCCTTTTTTAGCTGTCCAAATAGCTGAATTATTTACTCAGTGTTTTATTTATACCATTTTTTTACTATTTCCCAAAAATATAGGCCTTAATACATAATAAAATGGTTTTAACTTAACACCAAAATTGCTGAGTCAGCAGAAATTTCTATTTAAAAATGTATTATAAAGAAGAAAAAAATCGGCTTCTACAAGCTCCAACTTTTTACAATCTCGTTATTTTTCACCAGCTTCTGTTTTTAAATGAACCTGTTAAAACAGTGTGCAGAGTTTTTTTTTTTTTTTTTATATTTTTTAACAATAGCCTTTTGTTTTTTTCAAAAGATTCTTTCTGCTGCATCGAACGCTGTTAAAAGAAAAAAATTCCGAATAAAAAGATTTCCGTACACCGTATCATGGCTGCATGATACACCAAGCCTGTCTGAAAATTTTAAAGTAAAACGAAAATGCTATCGAAAGTTAAAGCTTGTGCTGTGTAGCATAATGAAGATCATCTTAAATTTCTGCATAATGCGCCATCTTTGTTGTTATTAATGTTTCTCTTTATTAATTACATCATTTCTTTCTGTACAATTTCGCAAGCGCGTAGACTTAAACTATATTCGGCAGAAACTAATTAATTATTCATGAATTTTATTTTAAAGAGGAATTGTTGAGGCTGTATATTTTTGGTGAATGATAATAGTATTTTAGCTTTAAAATCGTAAAAAAGTATGTTAACAGAAAAAATATGGATATATAGTCTGAAAATAACCTTTCGGAACTAATTATGTAAAAAGAAGTTCAATTTTTAAAAGGGTTACTGCCACCTTAAGAATGTATAATAAACAAGAAAAAATTGGGTTTTTTTCTCCGACGTTTTACAACCTGATGATTTTTCATTAGGTTTTGTTTTTTCAATGCACTTGCAATGAAAGAGTGTGTGGTGTTCATTGGTATTTTCTAACAATAGGCTTATGTATATTTCGATGAATTCTGGGGTAGCAACCTCTGCTGCATGAAGCACTGTTATGTTAAAATATCCAGAGTAAAAATATTAAGATAAACGAATATGCTATATGAAGTTAGATCTTGTACAGTGCAGTACTATAAAGATCAATGTAAAATTCTACAGCGCATCTTTGTTGTGCGTTATCTCTTTGTGTATAATTTTACAAGTAGGTAGCATATAATGGATTTCAAACATTTTAATGATGTCAGCAACGACTTGTCAATCTGAGAATTTTTTTTAACAATGGCTTCTATTAGATTCTTAAAAAATGCTGATGGAAATAATATATAGAATTGTGTGTTTGAAGAATAATTTGGGAAATGCCAGAAAGTGGCAGTTATTTCCACCTATTTATAAGGTGCAATTTGGTCCCTTCACTTTTAATTACAATATTTACGTTCATTACTCTTCTCTAACATAATAACGTTGGTGCATTGGATTTGCAAGTTGAAAAGTGCAGTCACTAAAGTGAAAATCAACAGCTCCTTTTTTAACCCCTTTAAATATTTTCTGAACGATTTGTGCAAAGAAATGTAAAACTGATAATAACCATAGATAGTGAAACGATGTACACATATATTTATTACACCCACCAGTTATAATGCTACACTATAAAGAAACAAATAATAAACATAATGATCAACACTAACACACGCCTCCCTTTTTCTTGTAGTTCGTGGAACGTCCATAATGTTTGAAATGTCTGCAACAAAAGAAGGTACACAACCTGTGTGCACAATGAAATAAAATGAAACACTTTGATAATAGTCAATTTTAAAATGTCACACATCAAGTTTTCCAATCGACAGAATATCTTGTAAACTCTGACAACTAGCACCATGTTTTGTCAGACAATCAGCCAATTGTCTTTCGGTGGGTATCCATTCCACTGTACTGATTTCTTTACGAATTAGCATCTCTTTTATTGCTGCAATATCAATACGCAGTCGTTTTTCACTTATTACTTTCGTTGAATATATAAGTGAATGTAGATTTTTATTATCAATCTTGGCATTTATTGTGATTTTCTTTACGTCTTTTCTTAGCAATTCCGCCAGTAATTCAGATAGGTACAGTGCATCGTCCAAACCATCTGATAATGCTAAACTTTCTGCAGCTGTGGTACTCTTCACTACCCTTTTAATTTTGTTTGATGACCAATTTAGGATACAACAATCATTATTTTCTCCAACTAATAAAATGATATGTGCACCTGCACTAGATGCACCATCTGGCAAATTTGCATGGGAAGCATCTGTGAATACGACTAATCGAAGCTCCTGGTTGACATTCATTTTTGGATATATCAGTTTAAACTGATCAGACTTAATTTTCTTTACCATTTTGTTAGCTTCAATGAGATGTCTTACTTCTGGACTCTGGTTGATACACATGCTAAAGTGCAAAACATCAAAAACTAACATCAGGCCTGGTCTGACTGGCCACCCAATTTGCTTGACCAACCAAACTCCGTAAACTGGCAATTTCAGTGGAATTACGTTTCTCAAACTTATTTGCTTGACGTTTCGGAGATAGAGGTATAAGTTGCATCGAGTCAATGAAATCATTCTGGGACACTTCTATGTTACCATTGTTATGCTGTATGTTTAATCCAACATATTTAAAATAATTTTCCTCAATTTTCCCAATTCGAAAGACATCTCTTAATTTATAAACAACCTCTTTCTCAAAAGATGTTGTTCCAGAGTGAATAAAATCGTCGACATGGATAACAAAAAGCCCTTCTAGAATATTCTCACGTTTCCAATAGAACATAGCTGGATCGAACTTGGATTGTACACATCCAAGCTTTTCAATTTCTTTTTTCACAGTAAAAAACCAGTGTCGCGCAGCATCATTTAATCCATACACAACCTTTTTAAGTTTCCAAAGGTTGCCTTGGTCATCTGCTTCAATTGGTGGCTGCAAAAATACATTTCTCTGGATCTCGCATCCCTGAAGAAAAGCAGCTTTGATATCTGTGGTTTTGCATTGCCACTCTTTTATACTAGAAATTGCTATCAGAATTCTCAGGGTGCTTTTCAAGGCAGTAGGCGAGTCAACTTGTAAAATTTGCTCCTCTTCAAAGCCTCTTGCAACGAGTCTGGCTTTTACAAAATTTTCTGGACCAGTTTTCTTCTCTGTAATTACCCATGTAGTAGAAATTGTCTTTTGTCCTGAATTTCTCACTTCTTCAAAAACCTCAAAATCCTTCCAGTTCTGTATCTCTCGTTCTTTGGCAGTGATAACATCTTTGTCACAATGGCGTTGTTGTGGCACTAAGACAATGTTTACTTCCTCAGTTCTTCCCTTTTCTACCTTTTCCCATTTGTCAATACTCTGAAAATCTATACAAATGGGATTTTCTTCATCTGGGTGTTTCACATTGTACCAGGAAGAATACTTCCCAGTTGCTTTGCCAGCTCTGCTGATTATCGTTGCCTCTCTCCAAATGTTGTCACCTGGTTGCTTGTAGCGAATTTCATCATTTTTCTTTGGCATACCCGTAACGTTGTCAGTCATGTTTTGGTCCAAGGTGGCATCGTCAAGTTGTACTCCATCGTGTATAGCAGCATCGGCATGCTGTCTTTGATTAGTGCTTTCTTCGTCTGAAGATTCACGAATGCAATTCGCCTCACCGGAGGTAACTTTTATTTCAGGGCCAGGATCTGATTCTGTTGGCTCTTGAAATTCATGCCCAACTTTAATCAATCTGTTGGTTGATACCCTAACATAAACATTTCCATGTCGCACAAAGACAATTTTTCCATCTTGACCTATTACAGTGCCAGGTCCTTTCCATTTGTTGGATTCGTCTCTCTTGTAAAAGACTTTACAACCTCTGTCAAATTGAGTACAATTTACCTTAATTTTATGTTTTAAGGCACGTCTGATTTTTGATGATGACTCAGCTTCTATGTATGCTCTTCTAGCAGCATGCAAAGTGTTGATATGCTTTGCAAACACTTGGTTCATTGTTGTACCTTCAAGAGCTGGCGGCAAATCTCTCATTACGTTGGGAAGATTAGGATTTTGTCCAAATACAAGTTGATAGGAAGAAAATCCGTTCCACATTTGCAGGCAGTTCTTTGCATTTATTGCCCACACTAGAGCCGTTTCCAAAGACACTGTTGGATTGTCTGCCAGAATCTTTTCCAGACATCTGTCGACAACAGCATGGTTTCTCTCACAGATTCCATTTTGCCACGGGCTTTCAGCAGCTGTGTTAAGGACCTGAATGTTTAAGTTTCCACACATGTTTCTATAATCTTCATTGGCAAATTCGCCACCATTATCTGCCAAGAACTTCTGTGGGGCTCCAAATCCAGAACCAATCCACATTTGCATAACATTATCTATGATAGTGGATGGTTTTTTATCTTTGATGATTCTTGCGGTGGTAAATCGGCTGAAGAGATCAAGCAAATATAGAATGTTTACGTCCTTGTTCCACTTTTTTAAATCCATAGCTACAGTCTCATTAAATTGATTTGCCAAAGGTAAACAAACTGCTGGTCGTGGTGGTGTTTTACGGAATCTTTGACATATCTCACAAGAGGCATAAACTTCATCTAATATAGACTGAAAATCATCATCCCAAACATTCGCATCACTCAGTAAGGCTTTCAGTTTACCTTGTGAAGGGTGGGCAAATTGCTTGTGTAGTTTGACAAGCGTTTTCTTTTTCTCTGTTCTGGATACATCAGCTTCCAAGGTATAAAGGCAATCAGAAATTGGTATTTCTTCCTTGTCAAGCGGAATGCAATAATGTCCTGATGAGGTACTATCAAGGTCTACTGTTTTACCCCAAATTTCAGCTTGGTCATTTTCAAGGTCTAATTTGATTTTGGCATTCTTCATTGCAGTTTTGCTCAATAATAATGGGATTTCACTATCGATCACATCCGTTTTGATGAAAATGCTTTTTCCAGCAATCTCACATGGGAAGGTTACACTACCTCTGGATTTCTTTGTTTCTCCTCCACCAAATTTAAAGACTGTTGAACTATCACAGTGCTGGACTAGATTAGATTCTCTAGCATCTAACGTTTCTAGGTAACAGTCCATCCAATGCCTGCCTGCAACTGTAGATGTGCAGCCAGAATCAAGAACTGCTGAATTTCTTGCTTCACTAGTAAGTAAACACAACTCACTGTCATTTGATCCAGTAAATAATGTGATATGCTCCCCAGAGTTCATGGACCGTCTGTGAGGACAATCTCTCATAAAATGCAAAATAGACTCACAAATTTTGCATTTCGTAGGTTTACCATTGAAACCTAATGGGTTTGTTTTAGTGTCAGTGTTTCTGGATCGAAAATGTTCATTTTCACCATGTTTAAAAATTCTCTGCGGTCTGCTAAAACGGTTATGTTGATATTTATTTGGACGATTGTAAAGTATCTCTTCTGAAGCTGAAGCTCCCCTGGATTCTAACGCAATGCCAGAAACATCACTCTCAGATGGGATAGCTTGTTCTCCATAGAACTTTCTGAGAGCAGTTTTCATTTGATCAAATAACTGTTCTTTCTTTGAGTAATCAACACCTGTTAACACCAGTTGTCTCTCCTTGTGAGAAAGTTTTGAAGCATCAAGTAGTTTAAATGCTAAGACTGAAGAAGGCAATTTCATATCTTTTTGCATTATTCGGTTGTACCTTTTTTCAAATTCCAAAACAAAAGTCTCAACTTTCTGGTTAGCTTCACGTACGTATCTATCAAATATGGTATAACGTTCGTATACCTCACTTAACTCATCTTTTTTAAAAAGTTTATCCAAATAATCAATAAGTTTCTCTACACCATCATCAGCATTAATACTTTCCAGTTTCAGTTCATTAAACACTTTGTCTCTAACACCACTTGGATCATCTTCCGGAAAAGACAATGCTACTGCAACTCCCCGTTTCTTCTTATCTAAATCTGTAACAATGCACCAAGCACGTAACTCTTCACAATATCTTTCATATGGTTTGTCTTTGCTATTGAACACCGGTGGGTTTTTATAGCCACTCATCTTCAAATTCTTCAACTACCCTTTGCTACCATGTAAAACTGATAATAACCATAGATAGTGAAACGATGTACACATATATTTATTACACCCACCAGTTATAATGCTACACTATAAAGAAACAAATAATAAACATAATGATCAACACTAACAAGGGTGCTATACATTATATACAAGTAATCAGTGTCTTATTAGCATGATAGACATGCTTTTCAATCGCACTGGTCACTTCTAATAAACACTGGGCTTTGAGTGCTAAAAATATTTTACAGGGTTGGTACCAATTTTAAAAACTTAAAATAACTTAAATTTTATTTGTCCTTAAGTACCCCAACTATTTATCTGAAAATTTTTGGGAAAAAGTGATATGCATTTTGTTACCTAAAACACCCATATTGCTTATAGTTTGTGTCTCAAATGTATAAATTGTACTTAAAAAGTCCTAAAATTTAAATTATTATTTTGCATAGTATTCCTATGTCATTTTGATTGACACATGCCATGTTATTTCTATTCTCATATTTTTATAATACAGCTAACAGATTTGTAGTTAGGACAGAACTTAGAGAAGCTGTTATTGTCTTTTAAGAATTCACATTGCTGATTTCAGTACTTTTCTGAAGCTAAAAATAAAGCTTTTGACATGTTTTGTAGGTTAAACAGTAACTTTATTTGGGTTCAAATAATTCAAATTATATGTATTTTAAATATTTTATGTTCAAAATGAAAGAATCAGGAAAAGGAGATTCTGATTTTTTTCTTTCTTTTTTTTATCTGTTGAAGTCATCTAAGTGGAATAAAATAGTGATTGACCTTATTACTTTGCTCTCAAATTAGCTTGTAGAAAATGGAAATGGTGTTTTATGGAGTTCTTAACTAATGTGTTAGAATTAATTTCTTACATTATTTTTTCTTTTTTAAAGGATACTTTACCATTGCAAGTATCATTTGACACCACTAGTCAGGATTCATTGCAGGGTTGTACACTTGTAGTTGAGGTAATTTGCCTACGAATATTTTAATTTTTGCAAAACGTGAAGATAACTTCCTTTATGTAAATATCTTTTTCTCATAATGTGTATTTTAGATCAAAACAATAATTGGTTCATGTATAACTGGAGATACTGTGATAGGGCGTGTTGAATACGAAGGTTAGTAAAATATTTAATTGAACTATTTCTATCCAACTAAAAATGATGAAAAGTGACTAAATTTCATCCCCTAAAACACCTAAATAGATTATTCTTAATTGCTCCTTATTGAATCAACTATTGACTAGTTATTACAATTTTCATTCTGCAACAATGTTACGGAGATGAAGAGTTCAAAAAATTTTTTGACGTCAGCAATGTCCCACCAATATGCAAAAATTTTTTCAGAAATTTGCATACCTGTTGCCTCTATCGTATGAAGCTTGAAAAGCTGATCAAGAGAATGTATAGGGTCATGTACTTTTAACGAACAGTTACAGAGATTGGGGATTTAAAGGGATTTTGATGACATCATTAACCCATCTTTTCCAAAACGGGTGGGTTAACCCAGATTTAGGAAATTGGTTGGTAGTCCCTAGTTACCCACGCAGGCAATGACATCAGTTATTACCAAGTTATTTAGCCTTAAACTTAAAACTGCAGTGCGATGGCTTCACTAATCTTAATATACTTTTTTTTGATGTTACTATTGTTTTAGCGCCAAAGTTTTGCAGAACAATTTTATAGGCAATGTTTTATAGACTTTGTTGGGGAAAATTGTAAAAAAAATATAATCGACTTTGCAAAAGTCACAGACAGACAGATAAAATCTTCGTATTATTATAAGAGATTAACCTTTTTCTACTTTGAAATTCATAACAACTACTCTATTTTTATAATATATATTGTATTTATAGAAAGGGTATTGATTTTTTAATGTTTCTTATTTGATAAGTAATGTACCTTTGCTACCAACAACATTTAATTGCTTGTGCGATTATTCCTGACTATCTACAATTACATAATATGGACATGTTTTCCTTTATCGGCCACTGTACTTTTTCAGTTTTAACATTATGAAAAGGGTAATGTTGATATGATTACCAGTAATTTTAGACAAAATAACAATTTCAGAGCGTCATATCATTTTATCAAAGATTTGCATTAATTTCATGTTTTTATAACAGAATTTTGTCGTTGTGCATCCTACAATTTTTCTCTCCATACGTTTTAAGTGATTGTAGGACGTTTTTTGCCTTCATTTTTTATTATGCATCAAACCTTCAATTTTCTCCCCATAGTCAACAAGACGTATGATATACGCAAACAACCTCGCGAATAAAGTTAACAAAAAGCTGTCTATCAAATTGTGATTTCTGTTACGCAGTTAGACACACATATTTTGCTATTCAAATAGGCAATAATATTTGTTACGCACTATGCAGTTATTTTCCAAAATTGATTTGTGAGATCTTCTTGAACGGAAAATTCCTCAAAATTTCAATTTTCGTTGGGTAGTCTGGGGTAAACTGACTGACAGGAAGAAGAAAGACCACAAGCCCCACCTAAAGTTTGCCAAATTCAGTAATTCAGGTATAAGATAGTCACTCATTGAGAAAAAGCAAAATTAGCGTTATTAGCGTAGCGAAAAGAATTTCGTTCTCGTCATTATTTATATATGGTGGAGCGTCTTCGTTTTTCTCTTACGCATTGTTGTGGAAATTTTATTTTTCGCAGACTACTTTCCAGGCATTTGGGGAGACCTTAATTCTGCCTACATTCACTTTTGAAAAATTTGGTGGAAACACCTTTACTTTACCAGTTAGTTAAATAAAGCTTTTGAACACTTATCTTATTTTTTAAAATAATAAACAAGATGCAGGCGCTGCATAAACTATCTTGCTATTTAAAAATGCACAACTATGAAACATGCACAATGCGACTCAATTCTACAATTTCTGCTAACAAAAAATACAGCCTATCATTCATGGTTGAAAGTCGCACGAAACGTTTATGGTCTTAAACGGCATTTAGGTGACAAAAATCAAAATTATATACTATTACGTTCAGCATACTTTTTTTGTTAACTGTGCCAAATTTTGGCGAAAACAAATACCAATTTTGGCATGAAATGTCATTTATATGACTTCCAAGTACTTAGAGAGTTTAGGTACGAAGTTTAAATCTGTGACGTTGCAATTGACCATTTGGGACATAGTTAGTTAGTTACGAGTTGGAAACCTATCCTCGCAGGTGAGATAGTAAAAAGCAAAAAAAAAGTAAAAATAGTTACCAAGATGAGATTCGAACACACGACTACTCCTGTGTCTGTGCTCTGAGAGGCAAAAATTTCCATTCTTGCAGGACACATTTGCGTTTTAATACAAGCTCACGAGCTTGTAATTAGATTTTGTTTAAATTTTGCTTTCTACAGGGTGCCACATGATCAAGAAATATGGTTGCCATCTGATGCAGACAACTACAACTACAACTCCAAGTGAGTACTACTTATGATAAAGAGAAAAAATACATATCAAACATAAACAAACATAAATGAGATAATTTTTTATTGTACTTAGAACCCACTGACCACCCAATATCCAATAGTGAAGTCCAACTTACAAAATCTCAAGAAAAGTGCACTTCCCTTATACAAACAGAATGTGGCGATGATCCATGTTTCAAATGCAACAGTGCAGTGTTTAATGTAGCTGCTGCATGGAAAAAGCCTGTCACATTTTCTCCTATTCAACATTATGTAGTTAGATGGGGAACTGGTTTTGTAAATAACAATCGTTTTCTCATAAGGAAAGAATTCAATAAAACCAACATTTCTCCGGTAAGTTCCAATTTATTTAGAAGTATTCACTGTCTATGTCTATTTATACTACGCTCATGACAAAAAGATATGCATTTGTGAGTGACTCCTCACCACTAAACATTAGCCTTAAAACTAACTCGGGGTAAGGTAATCTGCCCTTATTACGGGTTACTTTTTTTAGGGTATTGAAAAATGTGACACTGCTAATATAAAATTGGCCTGCAACCAGGAGTATATGCTCTAAAACTTAATGCGAATTATCTAAACTGTGGATAGGATGAAAAAAGGAATGAAGTGGTAGAAAGAGAGAGTACAAAATTTCGAAGTTGTAATAATAAAAATATTGCTACAAAAATGCTCCATCATTGCATCATATTGGTGCTTTACTTTACTGAATAATGTATTTATATTTCTTTTTTTTCAATGTTTTTTTTTCTTATAAACAAGTTTACTCTACAGCATTAACAGTGTTATTAAGTAGGTAAAAGTTATAGGTGAAACATTCTGTGAGAATATGTGCAGCAGAACAGAAAATTTTACCGTAACTAACTTTTTAATCATTTACAAAAGCCTGTTTTATATTCAGAGTGCCACAACCTATATAATACGCAATGTTCCTGTGGGAGACTTGATCGTTCAGGTAAGCTTTGAAATATTAGTTTACAAATAAAATGTTATTCTCATGATTATTTTTGTCAGATAAAAAATGTTCTAATTTTTATAGGTCTATGCACAAACATCAACACTTGGCATAAGAAAATCTGGAGGCTATAGCATTATAAAATTAAAATGTATTTAGCTTATAAATACTTTTTTATGTAACTCAAAAACACCAAATAGTACTGCTGCCACAAGCAGCAGTACTATTTGGTTATTAAGTGACCAACAATTTTTAATCACGATATATTTCAACTTTTAAAGTCATCATCAGGTAAAATCTAAAATAATAGTAAAATCAGTTAATACAGATTAAAACAAAAGTATCTACAACATACGTTTACTAAACTAAAAAATATTGAAATGATATTAAAATTTTATTAAAAGAGTGTGACTTTTAAACTCGTCTTTTGTAGTTAACGATGGCTTAATGTCATTTATAAAAAAGGGCAATAATGGGCACCAAAAGGGTATAATAAGTGTTGTTGAGACTTTGAGGTCGATAAAATTTTAACTGTTTCTATTGATAGTATACATTCGCAGCTATTAAAATGCAAGCCCACCGGACTTGAAACTCTTCAATGCTTCTTTATGGGGAATAAGATGCCTTTAAAAGTCGAAATATATCGTGATTAAAAATACTTTTTTATTTTGATGTTTTACAATAACAATCGGAATAGAAGTAAATGATGAAATTTATATTTTTTAGTACCTGAAAAAAAAGTATTTGTCGTGAACCAACCAGGTATAATTTATCTCTTTTCATGATAAGTATATTGTGTCTGTGTACGTGTTAAGCAAAGGCGAATTTTTTTAATAGCAGCCATAAAACATTTCCTATTAACATGTTGTTGTTTTTTTAAATCATGTTAGCATTCTAGAATGTAGTTATGTCATGAAATAATATAAAGCAATTTCATGAGCTGAGAAAACTTTTTGCTTTTGCCTTATTATTATCTTTGGGAATATTACTGTCAAAACGAAGTAACGATTAATTGGAAGGCAATCATTTTATTATGTTATCAGAGGCTTAAATGCACAGGGGAATTCTTTTTCACATGAAAGTCAATGTTTTTAGTTTTATTTAACCAGCTTTAGGAATAGTTTTTTTAGTAGGTTTTTCCATAGGCCTTACAGCTAGTTTTTAATTTTATTTTTCTAATTCATCTCCTAGTTTAAATAAAATTGTTTTAGATCAATATGATACAGCTGATGGTTTCTTAAGTTTGTGTTCAAACAATTTTGTTACTATGCCCAAAACGAATCAAATAAGCGATGGAGAAAATGGAGTTAAAGAAGATTGGTTTAAATGGGGAAGATTATATTCTTTTTGTATGCAGGTAAGAGTATACAACATGTACCAATTAAACCAGTTGAAAAAGCTAAAACACATGCAATTTTAGTAATTACCTGGCTGGAAAGCTGAAATATGTTTGTTAATTACTTAAAAACATTTTTAAGATGACAACTGAAAGATTGAGTGTTGATTCCTCCACCATACAAACAAAAAAATAAAATCTAGATTGGCTATTCATTTGATTTGTATTTGATGTTTATGTGTATCTGATGCGCCTTTATGCGTATTTGATGTTCTTTTATTTGTATCTAATGCTCATTCATGTGTATCCGATGTTTGTTTATGTGTATCCGATGTTTGTTTATGTGTATCCGATGTTTGTTTATGTGTATCCGATGTTTGTTTATGTGTATCTGATGTTTGTTTATGTGTATCCGATGTTTGTTTATGTGTATCTGATGTTTTTTTATGTGTATCCGATGTTTGTTTATGTGTATCTGATGTTTGTTTATGTGTATCCGATGTTTGTTTATGTGTATCCGATGTTTGTTTATGTGTTTCTGATGTTTGTTTATGTGTATCCGATGTTTGTTTATGTGTATATGATGTTTGTTTATGTGTATCTGATGTTTGTTTATGTGTATCCGATGTTTGTTTATGTGTATCTGATGTTTGTTTATGTGTATCCGATGTTTGTTTATGTGTATCTGATGTTTTTTTATGTGTATCCGATGTTTGTTTATGTGTATCTGATGTTTGTTTATGTGTATCCGATGTTTGTTTATGTGTATCTGATGTTTTTTTATGTGTATCCGATGTTTGTTTATGTGTATCTGATGTTTGTTTATGTGTATCCGATGTTTGTTTATGTGTATCTGATGTTTGTTTATGTGTATCCGATGTTTGTTTATGTGTATCTGATGTTTGTTTATGTGTATCTGATGTTTGTTTATGTGTATCCGATGTTTGTTTATGTGTATCCGATGTTTGTTTATGTGTATCTGATGTTTTTTTATGTGTATCCGATGTTTGTTTATGTGTATCTGATGTTTGTTTATGTGTATCCGATGTTTGTTTATGTGTATCTGATGTTTTTTTATGTGTATCCGATGTTTGTTTATGTGTATCTGATGTTTGTTTATGTGTATCCGATGTTTGTTTATGTGTATCTGATGTTTGTTTATGTGTATCCGATGTTTGTTTATGTGTATCTGATGTTTGTTTATGTGTATCTGATGTTTGTTTATGTTATGTTATGTTATGTTTATTGGTCCCGTAATGTATGTCTTACTCGAAACATGTTTCCATTGCCAATATTAGTTTTATTTGGTTTGTTGTTGTTAATGTTTGTAATCTTGGACAGTAATGTTTTCTTTGTTAAGTCTAGAGGAAAGGAGCGAGCTAGAAAATCAAAATCATTTATTTATAAATTAAAAATTGACAAAATTTCTTCTGATAATTTGAAAAATCATGCTTTTATGTGATGACTTAATTTTCAATCAGTATATATTTTTGAAAATAATGCTTGTTTTTAGTATGACTTTGGCTCAAAAAATATATCAACATCAATGGATTCCAAATGTGAAAGTATTAAATGTCGACAGGTAAGCGTTTGGACTTATTAATGTTTAATGTTGAGTTTTATCAGATGTTGTTAAGTACCAGATATAAAACTTTATCTGTTTGTTTTTCTATGTTTCCATTTTAAAAAATAAAACTTTTTTTTACAGTGTATGACAGCGTGTCATATTTCATTGCCTTTTGATGTTGCAAAATGTTTTAATACTTGCGTAAGTAGTTTTACGTTTTTAACATTAAAGACTTTATTAACCTCATTTTACCTGTGGAACTCAGCCAGTAGAGCACTCACAGGCAAATCACTAGTTTCAAGTTTGAAACCGGACCCAGCACATGAGTAACACATCTTGGGTAAACTGATCTGACAGTAGAAAACTAAGAGCTGATAGTAGGTGTGTGATGCACCACCTAAGCAATGCAATTTTTCTGCTCTAGCACATATGTGAAGGGGGTAGTCCATCTTAGTTTACATTTTTATTTTACTTTTTTTTACTTGGTAAAGTGTTTTTGTCCATCACTGAAAGTCAAGAAAATTTAATTATTTTTCAGACCAGGATTAGAAAATTTCAATATCACTAGATGTCAACATATCAACAATTATTTTCTATGTTGATCTAAAAGTGTTAGAGATCTTTCCATGTTTATTTATTATGATCTTTAGAGTTCAGATGAATGTCGACAGGGATGCACATTTTACAACCAAACGAATAATAACAATATATTGGCAACAGGTTAATAAAATTTAAATAAATTTAAGCTTACAGTTCTAAATATTTATAATGATTCGTGTAAAATAAAAGTTCTAGTTGATATTAAATGTTTACTGAATATTTTAAATTTATTTCACATTATGCTTGCGTATATCTTTCATAGATGGAGTCGTGAATGCTAGTATTACACCCCATTATTTGTCTCGCTATGTCAACATTGTAAAGAAGAATAAAACTAGTGTCACTTTTGAATGGCCAAGCATATCACCCAAAGGCTCAGCAAAGCTGTCCAGTGTATATTTAATTGTTCTCGAATCTAATAATACATATAAACCAGACTTAAAGAATGTTTTAGGCCTTGTAAGTACATTTGTTTATACATATAATGCAGATTTACAAATAATGCAGTCTGTCTAATTCACACGCTGGCACTTAGCAAAAAAAAAAAAACAAGGTGAATTTTTGCCAATGTTGTATTTCTTGAAGTGGGAGTTAACTTGAACTTACAAAAGTTTTGCTCTCAATTTTCCTCTTGATTTAACTGTTGTTCGGTATAAGAGTGCGCAATCACAAAGCAAAATATAAATGCTAACCTAAAACACAAGTTTGCCAATTCGATTGTTTCTAAATATAACATAGTTGTTTATTTTTGCCTTGATGTTTTAGATAACCAGAACTATTCGGACCATTACATTGTCTAATATCTGCTCAAGTTATCATCAATATGGCAAATTTCTGGACACTATGTACAGCTTGCGCGTATATTCTATCAACTATAATGGTTATGACAGAAGTGTATTTTTACAAAGCAATATGACGAGTATGATTCCTATATTTTTTTATCTTATTTTTGCTAAAAGTTGTAGTTTATTAAGGTTACAGTATCTTCCTTGCAAAATTAAAAGTAATATATGCAAAAATTTCAACCAAAAATATTATTTCAATCTATTTTAGAAATGATACCCTTTAGCGCTGTACGCAGCTTAACAATTAATCCTGCACCACGTTACATAAAAAGCAAGTCCCAGCTTGCACAAAGTAGGATTGCTTGGAACATTAGTTGGTTGCCACCACAGGGTATTTATATTTCAATGCACATTCACATATTTAATATTCACTGATTCAGCATTTTATTGGCCCTTATGTATTTTTTTGATTTATAAAAATCGATCTTTTTTTTCCTAATCCATTGAATTAGATTAAAAAACATATAGGAAATGTGTGTTTGTTCTGATTATTTTGTAACTGTGGTTTCAGAGGTTGATTTACTTGGAAGTGTTGATGTTAAAGTTAAAGTGGAAGTTGGCATAGCTAATTGTTCCAACCTGGAAAATTTCCAAAGGTTGGTACAAAGAGGATTCATTTCAAATGAATTTGAAACATCTGTTGTAAGTTCTATTTTGTTAAAGTTTTCTTGTTGATTGGAAAAATTTAGTAATAATAGTAATAAGTAATAATAATGTAATGTTTTTTTAGAATAATACACAAGTGACAGTATCACAAGCTAATACTGACCAAGATGATTTAAAGTCGTGCTTGATTGAAGTAAAGGTAAACAAAAAACATTTTTTACGATTTTTGTTTTTTTTGAAAAAATCACCTTCAAGATAAAAAATACATCAAATGTTTTTGATTTTCTTTTAAAACTGTTGGAAGAAGTTTGGATTTTCCCTAAAGTCTTTTTGCCTTTCTTGCTTTCAAATTTTTTGGTTCAGATTTTTTTTCTCATGTTGTTCTGATAATTTTCTTGTTAAAGAAAATGTTGCATAGGTATTAACTTAATAACAATCTCTTGTTTAAGTATAAAGTTAAATGTAAAGTTGATTATAAAGTTGTACGTTTTTTTATATTAGGTCAGCACTCTCTATGGAGGATGTCTTTTAGGAGATACAGCTGTCCAGTATGTGAAGTATGAAGGTATAGAAAAAAGTGAAATTTTGTGTGTTGGAGATATGTTTCTGTGAAGCATGTAGATGACAAATCTGATTAAAATACCTTATACCCTTCCTCCCTAACATACCTTTCCTCCCTAACATACCTTTCTTAAGCAACTGGATGACAAATCAGTACAAAATACTTGATTAATATTACTTTTTTCATGTTTAATTTAAATAGGCAGAAAATAGTGAAAAGTGATATGAATGATGTACTTTCTATTATCAAAAAATTTATGTTTCACTATAAAATTTAAACATAAAAAAATTACCCCTCTTCCTTCCTCCCTAACTTTAGGTTTATTTTGCATACAGTTTTTAACTTATGAGTCATCTCTTATGTCTTTCTAACAGGTTGCGAGACTGTACCAAATTATGAATGTCCACCTTTACCAACAACACCAAGTAAGAAAGGGCATTTTTATTTCTCTAACATTTTTTTTTGTGTTCTCTATTTGGTATAGCATTAAGTTCTTCAAAAAGATTTTGTATGGTATATCACACATTGTGGTTTTTATCATCCATAATTACATTTTAACAACCTTGTTGTTGTGTTTTTCATTTTGCCTATAATGTTAATTTCGGTAATGGCCGTTTCCAAGTACTTTCTTTAATAGTTACTAACTGAAACTATTTTTTGTTATTCTATTATTTTTTTTGTCTTACATCAATTTTTTTGCTTAGAACCAACAGACCAACCAGTTACCAACATAACCATTAAAGTCCTAGATAAAAGATGTTCAAGACTCACGTCAACACTCTGTTCAAATGGTTTTGTAAATGTGACATGCTCCAAGTGTGAAAGTATGTCGTATGACATTAAAATGACTTGGAGCAGACCTTTCACAGATTCTCCACTGCAACATTATGTGCTACGATGGGGAGAAGGTCGTAAATTTTCAATACTTGTTCTTATGAGAAGAGAATTTGGTAGAAAAAACATAGCCGCAGTAAGTCATAAAATTCGTTTTCAATTAAATATGTTTTAAATGCAACTGTAAACGTCATTGTGTTAAATTGAAATTTCTTATAAATTTTCACTTTTATGGTAGGAAAATACAAGTTATGTCTTAAAAGATGTTAATGTTGAAACTGGTGGATTATTTTTTGCAGTTCAGGTTTGTGTTTTTAGTGCACCTAATAATAATATTTTGACAATGTTCTTTAACCCTATTAGCACCAGGTTGGGGGGGGGGGGGGGGGGGGGGGCTTAAAGTGCCCGTTTCTTTTTTCAATATCTTTTTTTTGTACTCATTATTAGACTCTGAAATTTTGTGACTTTTCCTAACTTTTATTGGACTTTCTGATTCTAAAAAAACATTTGGCATTTTTTTTGTACATTTCCGGGGGTAAGCCATTTATTTGCCAAATATTTTTTTGTTATCTCCTTCTATGCTAAATCTTTAGTCAAAAATTATTCAGTTGATAAACATTTGAAAGTAATCACACGTGTAAGATAAAATGTGGACCAGATGTGTAATTTACAGACCAGAATATATAATTTACGGACCAAAATTGATATTTTACAGACCAGATTTTGATGATGTCACTACAGGTGGTAATGACGTCATAACACTCCAATTAAAAGTCAATCTTATTCCTATTGTGATTAATTCTTCATTTTGGGAAATATACTTACTTTTGAAAAAAAAGAAGAAATTGATGTTTTGAATTGGAAAAAAACATTTTTTATTGTGATCAAATTTCATTTTCTCCTAACATATATCTAAAAATTAGACTTTTTTTCATAATTATAATATTTTTGTATATATTTTACATACTTGTCTACTTTCAAAACATAGCACACTCAAAACTACGACATTTTTCATTAATACCTAAAAAAATCAGCTACCCTTTGTCTTTGATGACGTCACAACAGGTGGCAATGACGTCCTTACACCCAAATTAAGTTTTATAGCAAAATTATTTGTAGTTCATGAGTAATTTATAAAAATGTGGCTGCGGGCACTTTACGCTATGTTCCATTGTGTTAAGAAATTTATTATAGATCTTACTAACACTGATAGCTTTAATGTAAAAAGTTTAATCTATGAAATTGTACCTAATTAATATTATTAATTGTTTTTTTTATGTAGATTCATCCTAAAACAAACACCAGTGGTGATATTTCTGATTTGAAACCTGGTTACACAACATTGCAGCTTAGAGGTAAGTTTGCCTATACTGCAGTTTCAAAAAATATTTAGGTCACATCTTAAATATTTAAGTAAGTGTGTGTGTCATAGAGAGAGAAGAAGAAAACAATAACAAATTATTTGAGGGAAAGAAATGTCATAATTTAAAAGTAAAGTGATGATGTAAACAAGTGTCACGTCAAAATGACCAAAATGACCAAATAGAAAATCTGTAATAAGCATGGCACTAATGGTAGGTGCAAATGTTTTCATGGCTTGATAGGAGTTAAACTATTACAAGTGCATACAAGTACGTACTTAATATTAGAAAGTGGAATAGTTTTGGAACAAACATTTTTTCTAGGACCTCCTCCACCACATGTTCCTTCCGCATGTAAGTTTTTGTAATTTGTGTAATTGTTTAATTTTCCCATCATGTTACGCGATTATATTTCATAATTATTCCAGTCTTTTTATCCTAAGTCTTTGATGGATGTCTACAAGTTTGGTCAGTACAGTTAACTTTGATTATTTATGTTCTTTTACAGCTAAATTCACAACAGAGGATGGTTTCCTAAAAATTTGTTCGAACTCTTTTTTAAAAACAAAAACTAATCAAGTGATCAGAAGACTGAGTGATGGATCTTTTAACAATCAGTGGTTAGAGTGGGGACGGTTATATTCATACTGTATGCAGGTACATTTTAAATCTTTGCCAACCTAAATGTCAAAAGACTGGCTTTATTATATATATTGTTTTAAAAATGTTTGTTATGCAATTTGATTATAGTATGAGACTGCTACGAAGAATGTTTCGTCAATACTCGATGTGAATTGTGCTAATCAAACTTGTAAAAGTGTAAGTGATACTTTTGTTAATAATAATCAGAACTATCAAGAGTAATGTCTCCACCGATAAGAAATGCCAATAAAGGATGCCAAAACTTTTTCCACCGAAATTCAGTGGCTCCCAAAAATATATTTTTGCCAATATTTTTGGATTACCACAATTTCCACTTATTTAATTTCAAATTTTTCTTTCGAATAAATTTTATTTATATAAACTATTTTAGCTAAGATCACCTCTGTAACAGCAACAAAATGATTATAAAGTCATTTGAGTAATGGCTTGCCATTAAAAATAGTTTTGCAGACTTGTAATTTTGCTGTTTATGTGTGACCAAATTTAAACACCTGGGGGTTTTGAATTTAAAAACCCATTATAATCGCACTTGCAATCGTAGTAATAACCCCCATCCTAAAAATTTCCATTTGAGGATGTACGAAATAGTGATGTGGAAAATTTGTATGACGGGCAATCCCTGGTGAAATTTTCTATGTTATAATGATTGAAAAAAATTCTTATGAAGTGAATTTTTTATGTCTTTCCTTTCTTCTAAAATAGAAAAACCCGTTTCTAATTTGAATTCCTAACTAAAGTTTGAATTCGTTTTTTTTAGGAATGTACATATTCGGTTTAAAATTTTAAAAGTTGTGCTGTACTTTTTCCACTGAAATCTTTCCCACCTATTAGAACTGTTATTAAATATTTGTTTATTTTCTTATATTTTTATGATACTTTTTTCCTTCAGTATCTATAGTATTTTATCATGTTGTGTTTATAGTGTATGACTGCTTGTAACGTTCCACATCCATTTGACTTGGATGCTTGTAAAGGCTATTGTGTAAGTATCCTTACATTTTGTATTCTCTAATAACAAAAAAAATAGATTTTCTGTTAAAGACTTAATCAAGGTTCCATTTTCAGATGTTTTATGCTACAAAAATGTAAAATTTAGTTCCAAACAAAAAAGAAGAAAAATAGATGATAGGCGAAATCT
This sequence comes from Hydractinia echinata, assembly GCA_030067915.1. Lineage (NCBI taxonomy): Eukaryota > Metazoa > Cnidaria > Hydrozoa > Anthoathecata > Hydractiniidae > Hydractinia > Hydractinia echinata. Next base: position 1,073,866 of record JASGCC010000058.1, read on the forward strand.
TATTAGACTTGATTGTTACATACACTAGCCTGTGATCCTACTTATCATTAAACAGTTACATATAAATTTTAAATCTTAGAATTCAAGTGAATGTATATCTGGATGCGACTTTTATGCCAAATTAAAATCTCCAGTTCAAAGTTTAGCTGGTATGTTTTTTATATACGTATGTTATATATAAGACATATTTATTTGGTGTTTCTTAGCAAGTTTGAAAAAGCAAAAAGCGTGATTGGGTCATGTCTCAAGAATTGATTAGCTAAAAAAGTTTAAAACATAAAATTATGCATAACGTGAAAATGACATGCAGAAAGTTTTGACAATCTCTAGCACAGAGATTCCTTACAATCCTGCTGTATCAAAACATTTTTTGAGTTTACTCTGAATCCTCTTTAATCTTAACCTTAATTTTAACACCCTGTTCTAATTGATCTCATAAAAAATTGGGCCCAACTTACAAAGTTCTTTGTGTTGGCTCTGGACTGATGAATTATATTTTATTTATTTACTACATTGCGAAAAAAAACACTTTCTCTGATATTAAAACGTGGAAAGGCTTTTTATAGGGATCCTTTATAGCAGACATGTCTCTACAGCAGTCACTTTTTTCAGGATTGGATAAAATCATAGTCTGATATAATGAAACCTGTATGTAGCAAACACTTCATAGTGGACTCCTCCTTATAATTGACCTCCTTTTATTCCACCCCCCCCCCCCCACCACCGTCCCCCTATTATATGCACATACAGTACATAATTTTGTATACATCAAAACTTGTGTATTGTAGCTTATATGTACTGGGACTAATTTGTAATATTTTAGATTCATTGCAAGCTGACAAAAAGAAAACACAAGGCAGTGTTTTCATTACAGAACGAACTACCAGTACTGTGTCTTTCAGTTGGAGTGATATAGTATCAGATAGCAATCCAAAATTATCCAGCGTGTATTTACTGGTACTGCAAGTTTATAATCCTATTTATCCTGATTTAAAGAACGTACTAGGTTTGGTAAGACTTTTGACTAATTATCTTGAAATATTTTTAATTGGTTTAAGCAGTTTTAATCTCACCATGCATTATGTCAAGCGTGCCAAATTAAAATTTGAGTAATCTTGACACTTTTGGCCTTTTTTTAACCCAAGACCTCAAAGTATTGTTTCAATTGATGAAGCTGAGAATTGCTGGAAAGGAATCTTAATTCTTTTCCATGTGGATCCATATTTCGATATCTTGAAATTGAATGATCACAAGTTACGGCTATTAGTTGGCATGCTGCATGTCAGTATTTTGTGTTTGCTGTGTTGCTTATTGCAGGGGTGGCGCCACAATTTCCAAAGTGGGGGGTGGGGCTTAGGCATAGTGGGAGATTTTGAGATTTTAGTGACAATCAACAAGCGAAGTTAGTTGCCGAAACAGCTGGGGTTCAGGGGGCGTTGTAAGCCCCCTGGTCGGGTCCACCGCATTTTTAGAGTCCTAAAACACGTAAAATGGCTATACCTTGGGGTCCAGGGGGCGCTGTAAGTGAGATAGCCTGCAGGTTCTCTGGTTAGATAACATCAACTTTCATGCAGTGATAGCGACACTATTGGCAGAAAATAAAAAATTATTACTTAGCAAAAAAGTGGTGGCCCCCTAGTGGTGCCGCCCCTGAATTGGTGTATTTTGGTGTATGTTGACACCCTGTGTTAACACCCTGAAATCAAATTTGGTGTCTGCTGTTTTATCAGCATTTTTTTTTCATAGAGCACACTAAGTGAAAGAAACATCTCGTCTTCAAATTTTTGTTCAAGTTTTGGATTGTATGGGAAATTCAATGATAAAACAAAATATAAATTGAGAGTATACCCAATCAACTATCTAACATCCAACAGAGACCATTACATTGAAAGTAACTTTACAAGTAGGTGACCACCTTACTACTTTTTTTTTAAACACTTCACATGTGGAAGAGTGAGGGTCTTAAATAATAATATATAATGTTTATTTTTAGTGATGAAGCGAATTGATGTTATATACAATCTAGCTATTAATCCTAAACCAATCGCATTCAAAAAAAACAATGATCCAGTGGTTCCCACTACTATACGCTGGACAATATCTTGGTCTGTCAACTCATGTAAGCCAATTGTGCTAGAAAAATAACCATGCTGTATATGTGTTTAAAGTCTGCCAATTTTTCCATATAGACTTTTGTATTGCTCAGATTACTTGTGCAGGGTGGGACACATGTAAAATTTCCTAAATAAACTAAAAAACAAAGACCTCCTAAGATCTCCTAAATTAAACAAAAAATATTGATTCATCCTAAAATTTGTTTCTCCTGTCATGCATTTTTTCTCTTTTTAAGTAGTCTCTTGAATAAAAGCCTTATTTTGTTCAAAAAGGTCGTGCTGCGGCTTTACTTCTGAAATTCTTAGCAGACTTTGTTTTTTGTGGCAGACTTTGTTTTTGTCAGATTTGCAGGTCCCTGTTTGACCTTTTTCTTTTCTAAATACTTTGGATCAATAGGAATATTTTTTTTTAAACGTAAATATTTTTTAGCCATGTACAAATCTTAAACACGCTAATTTTAAGATTCTGACTACAAACTAAGATTTTGAGAAAGCATCCTATATTCAGATAGCTTTAGCTAGCCTTATTTATTGCTATTCTTTGAAGGTTTTTTTTTCCGTTTTTATGTATTTATTTTTGTTTTATCTTTACCAATCTGATTTTTACTCAGCTAGCTACACCTTGGGTTGTGGCTACCTCTGGTGAAAAAATATGACTAGTCAAATATGGTTAGCTACCACAAAATTCTTAATTAATACTTCTTATGCTAAGTGTAGTTAGGTAGAAACAACCTTATTGTAATATAAACTTTGGTGAAAGTCTAAAGTTTATTGATTCAAGGAGACAACAGTCTCAATTAACATGTGACAGTTAGCTTAGGTTTTTTAACCCACAATTAATTTTGTCACAACAGGCTTTGTGTTTTTATTTAAACTGACAATGAATTTTGCAAGTTTAAACTTTTGTACAAAATAAAATTACTGAGAGATTGTTTGCGCTGGACAGAGGCTGCTTTCTGTGTTTTATTTAAACCGAAGTTATGATCAGTTGTTTTTTGAAAAAGGGAATTATGCCTATAAGGATGTGCGATATGGTTTATCTGTATTAAGTGCTCCGACTGGTGACATGATTAATTTTTGAAATTTGTTTTCAAACTATTTTTGCTATGGCGTGGTATAACAACAGGTTGTAAACTGTGTTTTTATTTCTGCTAAAGTTGTTTTTTAAAAAATATAACACCCAAAACACTATGATGCTGTGTGCGCTTCACTTGATTTACCACATAATGTATACCTCTACTAAAGCGTGCTACCCGGATGCATGGCACAGTTTACTGCCTTATTAAGCTTTCAACGTCAGGCTCAGCGTTGGATTACACGGTTACTTGTGGCTCACCCAGCATTTCAACGCCGGATCCCCCGCCTAGTTTGTTTTTAATATCACCACCTTACGTTTTTTAGTATTGTCTACATTTCTACCCCAAAATCCCCTAAAGCTATAATCACTCTGTTGTGGCTTACTGTAATCACATGGTTATTGGGAGAAGAAAAAATACCTTTAATGACACGTTATTTCATTTGACTAAGCTCTTCTAAGATTCTAATACAGTTTGAACAAACAGATAGAACCACACTCCAAAAAATATTTTTCGATATCTCTTGTTTTGAGTAATCTAACTGTGTTTTGTTTTTATTTGTTTTAGCTTCGAATGTGATGCTTTATAAAAACTTTCACAAAAGTTTTATTCTTCTAAATTGCACCATTGAGGAAAATTTAAAAACAATGCTGACGTTTTTTTCAGAAAACACTGTTAAAACAAATACAGAAATTCCATCTGTAAGTGAACACTTTTTTGTGGATATGTATTACACTGCTTACTTAAAGACATTGGAAGAAATGAAAAATATAATGCTGTCTGTTTACGTCATGAACTAATGGTCACACTTTTTAAATATTTAGAAACATTTCCAGGCTGAAAACTGTGTTTCTCATAAATAGTAGTACTGGGTTGTAAGAAGAACAAATAGTCGTTTATTATTTACATGAATTTTCTAAAACAATCGCCTGCACAACTATTCGTAAAAAATCCAACAGTTGCCCATGTTTTTTCAATGTATTTGTAAAACTGTTTATTTGAGTAAAGAAAAGGTCTGACAGCTGTAACAACATAAATGTAATTTGTTTTATTTCCTGAGAATCACACAAATTCTAAATGCGAAATTTCCCCTAATTCATCAAGCTGATATGTCCCAAATTAGGGCCAGCAACTTTCATTTCCGTTCACAGGAAAATAGATTCAGTGGCAGATAAATAGATGCTCGTAATCTTCAGCCGATAAGTTTTTTAAGTTTCAACTTGATGAACTGTATATTTAATCTATTTTCAGAATGTACATCACACCACAGTTGATATGCCTAACAATGCTTATGATTCACTCAGCTCATGTTTGATCAGAGTCAAGGTGAGAACGTACTGTTGTTAAAGGGGAATTTTCCCTTCTTGTTAACTATTTTTAATTTGTGTTAATTTAGTTGAACTGATAAAAAAAACAATGTGGTAACAATTTAGAAAAAAAGTTATTTGGTATACAAAAATTATTTAGATTTTTTTTTAAATATATTTTTTTAGTATTTATTGATTTGAAATTAAAACAAAATATAAGGCTTTGGTTCCTTCTTCAGGTAACATATTTCCATTATTAGTCATACCTTCCTTTATAAGATATTAATGCTCTAATGTTAACAAAACAATTTCTACGTAAGAAGATAAACTGTGTTATTTGGAATATGTCGTTAAATATGGCATAGTATCAACTTTCAGTATTAAGATTTTTAGTTTTGAAAATATTTCTTTTCTCCCGACTTCAGATCGCTTCACTCTACAACCAATGTTTGCGTGGAGATGAAGAAGTTTCATATGTGAGATACGAAGGTAATTGCTTAAATGACGTTTTTAATCATCAATAATATTATTCACTGTATACAAGAGTAAAAAGCATTTTGCACATAAGTAGATCACTCAAAAGGGATCGTAAGAAGTCCTAAAATTTTGCACACTGGTAGATCACTCGAAGGGGCTCGTAAAAAGTCGTAACATTTTGCACATCAGATCACTCCAAAGTGCTTGTAAGAAGTCGTAACACTTTGTAACACATTTTAACCTATTCTTATATATTAATATATCATTTTTATTTTTGGTGTTTTTTCTTTTTAGGATGCAACACAGTTGATAACTTTGATTGTGCAAAGATATCAACAACTACAGTTAGTAAGTCAACCCCAAAATATATACAAGTATATTACTTTTATTTAAGTAATAGAGTGTAATTTCGAACGAAATTGACATATTCTCGCCAGTTCTTCCTGTCATTGGATTAAAAATCTCAATCGTATTTTTCAATCCTGTGTCACGCTTCAAAAAATCAATGTAACTAAGCAACAATGTAACAATGTAACTAAGCCATTTCGGTTTGTGGTCTAGTCTTTATGTATATTTGTTTCGGTTTCGGGTGAAACTTATTTCGGATTTTCTTTCGGTCTGTGCCACGTAAAGTCGGTATATTCCATGTAAAGTCGGTATGTTTTATGTAAAGTCAGTCTGTTTCATGTAAAGTCAGTTTGTTTCATGTAAAGTCGGTCTGTTCTATGTAAAGGTGGTCTGTTCTATGTAAAATCAGTCTGTTTTATGTAAAGTCAGTCTGTTTCAAGTAAAGTCAGTTTGTTTCATGTAAAGTCGGTCTGTTCTATGTAAAGTCGGTCTGTTCTATGTAAAGTCGATCTGTTCTATGTAAAGTCGGTCTGTTCTATGTAAAGTCGGTCTGTTCTATGTAAAGTCGGTTTGTTTCATGTAAAAGCTACCTTAGTCTTCCTCGTCTATTTCTTCTACCAAATGTTAGTTCTCACATGTCTATGTGTGTTAAACACAGAAAATTTGAACAACAGGTAGTCAAATGTGTTTATTTCTCATTTAGAACCAACTAATCAACCTTTCAGGGATGAGATGATTAACATCACTCACACTAAAGAAGAATGTATCAATACAACTAGAGCACTTTGTTTTAATGGTAAACAGAACGCCTCGTGTGAAATCTGTACCACTTTGGCATACCATTTGCTTTTACAATGGCAGAAACCAATCATAGTCGAGCCTATTAAGAGGTACCTTATCCGCTGGGGAAATGCGTCTTATGTAGGAAGTCTGAAAGCACCTATATTAAATGAGAAGGTTGAATACAATCGAGTCAATGTATCTGCTGTGAGTTATTCATTCAGTTTTGATATCCATTAAGTTCGAACTCGAGCAGGAAGTGAAGTTGTATGGGAACTCACCCATAGTCCTGTCATCATACTTATATGTATGCAACTGCTGCTTTTGCACTTGACAATTTATTCAATATTTTAAACATTTTTTTTAACTTGTTTTTGAAACTTACTATTCTTTTCTTTTTTTTACTTGTACAAGACAATATTATTTTTTCACCAATCAGGGTCCATATGTAATTTGATGATTTCCCTGCAGAACGAATTATAAATATTTCTGCAATTATTTTGATTTCTCATCGCAATAAATAAATTCGAATTTTGTTTCATTCTATTTTTTAACCCTTTTATAGTTGTAACAGAGATACCAGTAGAACATCAACTGATAACATGGGCGTTTTTTAAGCTGGATGGCGTTTTACCTTGGGGGCGTTTGTTCAGGCTGTTGTGTATTTAGACACGTAAAACTAGCTATTACAACAATCTATTTTTTTAGCAAGAAACTTCATATAACATCACTGTCACAGTAAAGGACTACGACATTGACTTAGCTGTTCAGGTGAAATATAATCCTCTTTATATGTTGGTATTATATTTATATATTTTCTTTTTATGTTTGTATTTTATATATTTTCTTTATATGTTGGTATTATCTCTTATAATAATACGGAGAGTGTGTCCGTCTGTCTGTGACAGGCAAAGTGGATATCGTCATTTTCCTTTGATGTCGCCGAAATTTTCTTTGAAGTCGCCGAAAAAATTATGTCCATTTTGCTAGCGGGTTTACTTTGTTTACATCACGTGATGTAAACGACTCAATTTGATTTGCTGAAATAAATTTAACGGCTAACTTTCGAAAAATGGTGTGCTCTCGCCACCAAAAAAACAAACAAAAGAATGTTTTAAAAAGCATATTTAAAAAGAAAAAAGTTCAAGTGAAGAAGTAGAAATGTTAAGTTGGAAGTGAGAAGTGGAGCTAGAAGTAAAGAAAGTTAGAAGTAGAAAATAAAGGCTAGAGTTGAAGTCGATTTGAAATCACAAATAGTGAGAACTTTGATATTTTTAGACGTTTGGTTTTTATGTCGCTTGGCAAGCAGGCTCCCTTTTTTCAGCAAAAGCCACCTAAAAGCTTCAAATTCTTAAAGTAGCCATATTTGTTGACATTTTGTTGCATAATTAATGTATACCCTGGCGCGTAACTAATGTATTTGACCTAAAATTCAAAATGCTACATAAAGCTGTTAGCTGACTAACAAACGGAAAACTTTGGTTTGTTGAACTCACTGTAATGTTATTATTTTTACTTTACTATTGTTTCTCTTTATATGTATTTTACTAAGCATAAATAGCTAGCTTTAGTTTTTTTTAGCTAAATGTTCCCAGTTTAAGTATATTTAACTGGGGGTGTCTTAGCTACTGTTAGCTAGCTAATGTTAGCCTCCAGATCCTACTCTTCCCCATCCCCCATGGCTAGCTCTAACCTATGACTTATGTTGTTATTCCTCTTTTTTAATTATCTATAGCTAGCTACCTTAGTTTCCAATCTTTTATTCTTTTATGAGCACGAATTATGATGTAACAAGCTAGCTAGCTACCTACAAAATCTTTCAAAGACTTGAAGTTTTGCAGGATATAGTAGGATGTATTTTTTTAAGAGTATAATTATTTTCACACTTCCTGTAAACTTAACAAGGGAACCCAAGCAATATAACAAGTGGAATAATTTTTTTCAGAATTTAAAGCGTGTGTGTTAAGTTATTTTTTATTGTTTTGTTTCTGACATCCTGTTAAACTTTTGTCAGCCTACATGTAAAATGCCTGGTTATTTTACAGGGGGGAGACATTATTGGCAATTTACGTGGGTTTATGACTTTATTTTAATTTATGAGAGGATGGTATGGTTGTTCGTGTTTTTGTTTATGTTGCAAACTGCTGTGTTTTTTAATTTTGTGGAAACTTTTGTGGGAAAAAGACCACATGCAATATATATATATGTACTGAAAGAACAAATTCACGTTTTTGTTAAGAATTTTAAAATTGTAGTAATAACTGTGTTTGGTGATACTGAAAAAATTACTAATTGTTCTGACTAAAACATTTTTGTTTTTTTATATTGTATGATGAAATGCCTGATTTTTCTATAATTTGATGTGTTTCATAACCTTTATGTGGAAGATTTATGGGTAATGACAATATAGGACATGCTAAAATGAACTGATTTTCGTTGATTTTAAATATGTTCCTCAAAAACCAATCTGTTTAACATTTTGTGTAAACTTTTGTTAGGACGGACCGTATATATTCCAAAAATAATATCTTTGTTCCTTCAAAATTTACTCCTTATTCTTTTTTTGACATTTACGTTTAAAATGGTTGGTAAAGGTCACTACAGATCATCATACTAAGAAAAAATTTTGTGTTCTTAACCGGTTATATAATTTTTACATTTTGTGTATATTTTGGGGGAACAGGATAGTATGTAACCGAATAAATGATTTTCCAGATATAAATTTGATGTTTTTGACACTTTTGATTAAAATATTAAAGGTTTTCAACGTAATCAAACGTAATCACTTTATAAGATGTAAATATTTGAGATGTGTCATTTCTGACTTTATTATTATTGTTGGTGTTGTACGTGATTCTATACATTATTTTGATCATCGTTTCAAGCTATACACATTGGAAGCAACGTGTAAACAAATTTTATGAAAAAATTATTGTGTATTGACGGGTCCTGGCAGACGTCATCAAAATACAAGTTACGATTCTCTTTTCCAATGTACTCCTGCCTAAGTGGATTTTACAGTGCAAATTTCTAAAGAAATTTTTTATTTGCACTTTAGAGGACTTTACTGACGTCAGCAAAATTTGAAAATTTTAAAATACTTGTATATATCTCCTTATGCGTTTGCGAACACTTATTTTTATCAGCGTTTCAATCTGCACGCATTACAGGCAACAGATAAACTACATTTCGCCAATTTTTTTTGTATGCACTGCTGACGTTAGCAAAATCTACAAAACAACCTAATCTTCTGCGTGAGTGGATTCTTCCACGGGCCTTATCGACTAGTATTTATATATTTTCTTTATATGTTTGTATTATATTTATATATTTTCTTTATATGTTTGTATTATATTTATATATTTTCTTTATATGTTTGTATTATATTTATATATTTTCTTTATGTGTTGGTATAATATTTATATATTTTCTTTATATGTTTGTATTATATTTATATATTTTCTTTATATGTTTGTATTATATTTATATATTTTCTTTATGTGTTGGTATAATATTTATATATTTTCTTTATATGTTTGTATTATATTTATATATTTTCTTTATATGTTTGTATTATATTTATATATTTTCTTTATGTGTTGGTATAATATTTATATATTTTCTTTATATGTTTGTATTATATTTATATATTTTCTTTATATGTTTGTATTATATTTATATATTTTCTTTATGTGTTGGTATAATATTTATATATTTTCTTTATATGTTTGTATTATATTTATATATTTTCTTTATTTATCATCACTTTTTTTAGGTGACTCCTATCACCAATTCTAACCGCAAACCCGTTCTAGTAACATTTGAAGGATATACGCAGATATTACTCAAGGGTAAATACCTAAGTAAATTAATAAGTGTAATTTATTGTAAAAAGTCAGTCATGCATTTACTCAACAGATTACTAGTTTAATCTGCCAACAAGACGATAGAAGTTTCGAAGATTGATTTTGTTCTGTGTCTTGAAGTGGGTTTTTATCCTCCTTGTTACAATCCTGGATGTATTTTTATTTTCAGCTGCTGGGAATCCAATCAGCATACAGCCGCCTCCTCCAGTGATAGGTAAATTTTACAAGTCATTGCAACCGTAGGACAGGGGGAATGACTAGGAAGGGACACTCCTTTTTTTCATTATCACAACCCACAGTGAAACCTAGATTGCATTAACTAACCACAGTATATTCCCCGGGCAGACACGTATTAAATCATTTTAGGAGGTTTTATTTTATTAAGAATAAAATTTTCTACAATCTCAGTTGGCGAAACAACTTGTTGGCGTTCAGAAAAACTTTTACTATTTTCATCCGCTTACCAACACAAATTTTACGAAAAAAAATCTACAAGATAGCTACACATTATTTAACATTCTATGACTCAAAGGCAGAAAGCTGTTATGTACGATCGATGCGTATTTTTTTAAAAGTTAATATACTTTAAAAGCCTTCATCAGATTTGGTATAAGGCTAGATATTTTAAAGCTACTAATCAGAGATATCTTTTTTATAACAATCATCTTGATTTTTTTGCAGGTGAAGATGACGATAACACAGAAAAAATCGTACTCGGTGTCTTGGTTCCACTTTTGTTGTTAGCACTGTGTTTCATGGTGATCATGTATTTCCGTCATCACCAAAAACGCAATAGCCGACATTTACATGGAATGTCATTCTCCAAAGAGACTTTAGAGTAAGTAGACTTCTGTTGTTGTTGTTTGCCATATAATAGGATCGTAATTGTTGTTTTTTGATAAGAAGCTGAGTGGCTATGGACTGAGTCTGAGATTTGACTCACGAACTAAGTAAATGATAAGCAACCGACCTAAAATTGAAAAAGTTAAGCAAGTGAGACTTAAAATAGGATAGTATAACACACAACAAACAGTTCTTTGAAAGACTGAGCAGTCCTGAATATTGCGCTAAGCAACATCTTAAGCACTAAGGCATAACTCAAAATTTTGCTTTTAGCAACTCAGGCTGAAATAAAAAATAGAGTTATAAGCATAAAGCATGTAATTGTTTTCCGCTTTCCTTCCAGGAGCTTTGTGTTTCAACCGCAGCTTTTTGAAAAACTTAAAATATTGTCTCTGCTGGGTGGGAGATTTATTCTCTTTTATGTAGGCCTTTATTTTCATTAAGGCAAATATCTGCCATATCAGCATTTCGCCTTTGTTGCGATGCCAATTCGCGTGCTTTGGAGTCTAAGGTTTAAGAGACTGACCGTGTACACACACACAAAATAATGCAGTTTATTTCTTATTTTTGTTTTTGTGTTTCGAGTTGTAATAGTTATTTATACCATAAAAATGACAGGTAAAAATAATGAAGATCATATGGAAACGCGTTCTTATTGTCAGTTTACAAAGTCACCCCTCTTTATTTTTTATCTGTTAGAATGTATTTGAGTAAAGAAGATACGGAATTGGATGATTGGGAAATCTTTCCTATCAATATCACGTTAGATGAAAAAATCGGTGAAGGTGCATTTGGTACTGTGTTTAGTGCAACATTGGATGCTAAAGTTTTGCTCAAATCTCATTATGCCAAACAAAATGGCAGCGATTTATTTCCGTCTAGGAAAGTGCCGACATTTGCTGTCAAACTACTGAAAGGTAATGTTTAGCTATCGTATGTATAATTCTGTGAAACTAGCAACAGTAGTCAGTCATCATTTTACGACATGGAAAAACGTAGAGGGATCGTATTATAGTGACGTATAAGGATCTGATGCGATGGAGAAGACTTCTAAAATTTAATTTTCTAGAATTCCAAAAAAATGAACTTTGCCGCCTCTTTTTATGCAACTTTTGAACAACTCTAGATTTTAAGCATTTAATTTATTGGCAGTTTAACTTTTGATAGATCATATAGCATAAAAAAATGAAATTATAGTGCAAAATAGGAAATTTAATTATTTTTTGACAATATAATTATGTGGGCTCTACACTGTTCAAAAAATTAACTACTCGTTCTAAATTATTCAGAGTATAATAGTAATACTTGATTTATGGGTAAAAATATGTGGACGGTACTGTACTAATCATTGCAAATTTAAAAAAAAAAGATTATGAATTTAAAGCAGTAGATGAAATTAAAAATACATCCATTTTTAGAGGGTGCTTCGCAAATGGAATATAACGATTTCAAGGAAGAGATATCGTTGATGAAAGAGATTGGCTTTCACAGAAATATCGTCAATTTGATTGGTTGCAGCACAGTTAACAATCCACTTTGCTTGGTTGTAGAGTTTATGGAACACGGTGATTTGTTGCATTACTTGAGAAAGAGGAGAACAAAGGTACAGTTGTTTGTTTTGTAGATAATAAAGTCTAAATTTAATGCACTTATAGTAAAAGAGATTTGATGTAAAAGAGACGCCACCTCTCTGTTCTTGTTGCGGCGGGGCGGCCATAAGTGGCGGCAAAGCACTTTTTACCTACATTATCGCCGGTATAAAGTATACCTAATTTTGGCTCAGTGACTATATATTTTGTGAACCAAATTTTTCCCAGTTTTTTTTTATCGGCGAAATATTTTTACCAAATTCTATTTTTTTTGACATCGAAGTTTTTACGATGATTTTAGCTTTTTCTTTTTTTTTGCGCATTTTTTTGTTGACCAGTAAGCATTGTATGTGCGTAAGAAATTTATGCGGATTTAGTGTCAAGATAGCCTATCCTCTGTCATCACAAACGTTAAAAACAGTTACATTCAATTTTTTGAACCAAAATTTTCTTGAACCGAAAGAATTTTTAGGAACTTTTTATGAATAAGTGGTTGCGAAAACGAGAGAGCTTTTTTCTACACACAAGGATGAAAAAATGTAATTTATTAAACATACTAAGCGTCGTGCTCGCGCAGCAGTGTATAAGGCAAAATCAGAAGCAGAGAGAAACAGATTTGCAGATGTATTTAGAAGGAAAGACCAGCGCAATGAGGTGTTAAAGATAGCAAAGCAAATGAAGAAGAAGAATCAAGATGTTGTAGATGAGAAGTTTGTACGTAACGATGAGGGTGTCTTGGCTAGTACTTTACTTGGAAAGCTTATTATCAGAGGTTGCTTAACACTGAGTTTGATTGAGATAAGGATAATCTTCCTGATGATGATGTTGTAGAAGGGAAAGCTATGCATATCAAATCAGAATGGGTAGTGGAGGCTATTAGGAAAATAAAGATTGGCAAGGCTGCAGGAGTATCAGGTGTTGTTGCAGAGATAGTAAAGGCGTCTGGATATAATGGAGTTGAGATTATTACAAGTCTTGCTAATCAGATTATAAAGGATGGTGTATCCTGAGTGACTGGCAGTCGAGTGTATTAGTGAATTGTTTCAAGGGCAAGGGTAATGCATTAAAAGAGGAGGTAACTGTAGAGGATTGAAGTCGGTCGATCAAGGAATGAATGAAAGAGTAATTGATAGTTTACTTAGAGAAAGAATTGATAAAGATAAGATGTAATTTGGTTTTGTTCCAGGGCGTAGCACTACAGAAACAATATTTTTACCCTGACAACTTCAGGAAATGTATCTAGGAAAGAGAAAGGATCTTTATTTTGCCTTGTAGATGTAGACATAGCTTTTAATAGAGTGCCACGTAAAGTTATTTAGTGGGCTATGAGAAAATTAGGTTCGAATGAGTGGCTAGTTAAGATGTACAGTCTATGTACAGCAATGTTGGAAGTCGTGTCAGGATTAACGATTAACTTATTGATGAGTTTAGTGTAAATGTTGGTGTACATCAGGGTTATGTACTTAGTCCTTTGCTGTTTGTTTTTCTTAGAAGCGCTGTCAATGGAGTTTAGAACAGGTTGTCCATGGGAGTTATTGTATGCAGATAGTTTTGTTCTCATAGCAGAGTCGATGGAAGAATTAGTTGAAAAGTTTGAGAAGTGAAAGAAAGGACTAGACGAGAAAGGGTTAAGAGTAAATGCAGCAAAGTCTGATTAGTATGATTAGTAGCATTGAAGCCAAGTGTGACCTTGTAGTGGGAAATTGGTCTTGTGGAGTTTGCAGGAAAGGGGTTAATAGTAACTCATTTTATTGTCAGACTTTTAAGCATTGGGTACATAAGAAGTGAAGTTTTATTGGAAGAAGGTTAAGAGCTGACATTCCGTTTGTATGCAAGCGTTGGAAAGGTGAGATTATAGGCAATGAAGTATTTCCAGCTTTAATGATGTACAACAGTGGCTCGTTAGAGATAGTTGAGAACTTCTGTTACTTAGGTGATATGTTGGGTAGTGAAGGGAGCGTTGGAAGAAGTGTTACTTGCAGGATAGGTTTTACTTTGAAAAAATTCAGAGAGTTACTTCCTTTGTTGACTAGCAGAGTTTTGTCAATTGAGGTGAAAGGTAGGTTGTATGAGGCCTGTGTAATTGCACGGTATCACTACCGTGCAATATAACACTTCTTACACAGGCCTCATACACATCATTGTCCATGTCTTACACAGACATGGACAATGAAGCAAGAAGAATTAATTTTCACGAAAAATTAATTTTCACGTTAATTCAATCTTGTTTGTTTGCGAAAAGACGACTCGCGCGATTATATTTGTAAGCGTTGTCTGACTTTAATTAAAGAGGTCTGCTATTAAGGGTGAGTGTGTCCACGGCTTATGTACTAACTAAACATTTAATCATCGTGTTTAGTTGTGCACATCACAATCTTCCGACTCTAGTCGCTCATACGCTTATAATCAGATGTTTCAAAGTTCTGATCAGGTAAGTTGTGATTGGTCTTTTACTACCATGCAGGCTTCTGATTGGCTCGTATGCGACATTCATTTTTTTACTTTCTTTTTTTTTTTTTTTTTTTATTTCGAAATATGTATTTTAAGGGAGCATTTTTCACTCATATATAGGATCTAAACGAGAAAAACGAATTTGTACCAAATTCAACATTATCCAGTGATCCAGATGATCCTGATAAAATTACGGCTGACGATCTTTTGTCATTTGCATGGCAGATATCTGCTGGGATGGTAAGTGGATTTTTTTTTAAAAAAACTTATGTAATAACTCCAAGGAATAATGAGCACTTCTTGGAGGATGAGTGGAAGATAATACTTAAAAATAAAAAAGCTCATAAATTTGCAAAAGTCTAGACTAACCACTTTTTGCGATCGTACAACGAACTTAAGATTTCCTTTAGAGTACTGGGTCCCCTATGATTGGTTAAGTTTTGATTTTTTGAGTGTAAGGGTCTCGAAATATCCATATGTTTTATTTTTAACACATTTTCCACCCCAGATTTATTCCCACTCCCGTCCCTTTTGTAGTACTATTAAATTCTGTTCAGCTTTCCAGAAAATCTGTTTTTGAATTTTAGGAATATCTTGCGCAAAAAAATCTGGTACATCGAGACTTAGCTGCTCGCAATATATTAGTTGGCAGTGATCGAAAGGTTAAAGTATCGGATTTTGGGTTAACAAGAGCGGTTAGCAACGATTTGATTTATATGAGTAACAAAAATCGAAAGCTTCCTATCAAGTGGATGTCTGTTGAAGCTATCTTCGATCAAGTGTTTACAACCTTTAGTGATGTGTAAGTTCGTACGCCCGCTTGTTTTTTCGCTCGCTCGTTTATTTGTTCGCTCGCTCGTTTGTTTAATCGCTCGTTCATTCGTTAGCTTCTCTGGTTTGGTTATATTTGCTAAAATTTATATGCCACGTTCTCCTATGTAAGAATATTTTAATACACCAGAAAATTTACCACAATACACCTTTCCCGAATTTCATAAATTATAATAATTATGACGTCATCCAAAATTTTATAATGGTTCTATGCTCTTCAAATAAGGATATTCAGATAGAATGACAAAACTTTTTAGACCATTATAATATTCTAGTTGGATTTTATTTATATTTGAAGAAAATAATTATTTTGAAAACGAGGCTATTCTTAGAAAGCTCGGCTATATGAAGGGTTTGACGGTAACTTTCAGCCCGGAATTAAGGCACTTAACGAACAGAAATATTTACGAAATTAGGTAATTTGTTTTACCTTTTGCTAAGGAACTTAGGGATAAGATTTATTTTTAGTATCGACCTCTTTAATTGAGTTTGGCATAATTAGGAAATTCGGGAAAGGTCTATTCCCAAGGAACACAACATTACAAAATTTCTTTAAAAATGTGAAAAAAGATTTTTAACTGACTTTGATTTTTAGATGGGCATATGGAATTGTTCTGTTTGAAATCGTTACTTTGGGTAAGTGAGACCGTACATTCATTTAAAAATCTAAGTGTATATGGGCAAGACTCTTGTAGCAACTTTTTTTTTACTATAGGTGGCACCCCTTACCCGTCCATTAGCAACCGTGAGTTACTTGGGATGCTGAAATCGGGATATCGGATGGAGAAACCGGAAAACTGTGCTGACGCCATGTAGGAATAGACTAATTTTTCTTTTACGTAAAAAAAAAAATGTGCTTCCATTCCTCTTTTTACCCGTGTGTCTCTTTACATTTCATTACTACCCTGGGTTAACAGATAACGTTCTAACACGCTTGTTTATTTAGGTATGATGTAATGTTGCACTGTTGGAACGAGGATCCCTTGCAACGACCGTCCTTCACAGAATTACGTGAACATCTTGAAAGTGTTTTAAACGAAGGTGATCATTACTTTAGTTTCGACATCAATCAAGAAAACACATATTATAACGTTGCATCTTTTAAAAGTGTTCCCTCTGATGATGAGGAGGAGAATCAGGTTTTTGATAAGGAGTTCATGCAAAAGCCCATTCAGATAAAAACTGCGAAGGAATTGAAAGAACTACAAGAAGGAGAGAACGATGTCAACACCAAGTTACAGGATGACGATACAAACGTCGAGAAGCGAAATGATACGAGATATATCGAACTGCACTCTGTAAAAGCACCTGAGAAAAATTCTAATACATATGTTAATTCGGCGTTCGATACTGCCGATCTTGTGTTATAATTTTGTTTTGTTGTAAGTGTAAATTGCGCATGCGTGCAGGCACGTTTAAATGCCACGCAAATTTGTATATATATAAGGTTAACATTGACACTGTTACATTTAATGTGAAACACTGGCTTTTATGATACCACTCCGGAAATGTTTTATTTTATCGCAAACTCAAGGCGGGAAATAATGTTCATGGGTAATTATGTCTATAGTTATAATTTTTTACTTAATATTTTTTACTTAATTTTTGTGAATTTACACTTCCCAACTTTAAATTAATTTGACTTCGATTTTTTTCCAGTTTGTGGATTCTAAATGTAAAAATAAAAAAGAGTTCCAGAAATCCTTTATAATTGATACCTCTGGATAATGTGTTCTGTTGAAATAGCAGTATTCTGTTGTTAATAGCAGTAGTTTGATAGCAATTTTAAGCACTGGCTACGAGGAATTTTAAAAAACATCATTCCCTTTTTTGCTAATGTTTTCTTCCTTTTTTTAAAATTTTTATCCTTTTTAAAAGATGAGCCGTGTTTGTTGTATTAAGGGAATATCGAGTGCACAATTAAATTGTATTTTAAATTATAATATTTAAATTCCATGTTGAATTAATTATACGGGTAATGTTATAGCCTACCCGTAGACCTGCTCCGCTCCGCGTATGGTCTATCTTTTTTGCTAAACTTATATCCGTAAAATATCATTTGTTGTTTTTTGCAAAGTCAGCATTTTAGTAACTTGTGGTCTTCTTAAAAATATTCATATACTTAGAATAATGAAGTTTTTCTGACAGTCAAACAAAGTTTTCGTCCCGAAAAATGGAATTGCCATTTTGGATAACACAAATCAAAAGTTCGTTAAGTAGAAGCGCAGCGGAATTGCTCTACGGGTAACTAAAGTTTGGTTTTCATTAAAACAAAAAGTTTTCAGCAACAGTTCAGTTCCACGAAAGAAACACAGGAGATGTTTCACAAGAAATGTTGTTCAGAGATTTTCTCTACAACTGTTACACAGCTATTACGGATTGTAATGTAAACCAAGCTTAAATATCTAAGGGTATTGTACACGTTTTTTTCTCTTTATTATAAGAACATCGTAAAAACGTCGAGGCTAAGATTTTGCCAGAAATTAGGAACATGATAAAAACGTACTCAGCCTGAATTCTTTTATACATTCAGAAGAAGATAATGAAGATAAATATGTATATTTATAATAAGATAAATTCAAAAATATCTATTACTTCCAACCTTATAAAGAACATTTTAACACCGTCCGCAAATTTGTTCATATATTCCCTCTTTCTTGTTGAAATTCTATATTTTTCATTTTTTCTGTATGTTATTTATCTAATGTTTTAACTTTTACCAAATGTGTATATGCATAATTTTTTATTGTAATAAAACCACATTTTCCAAATCTTCTTCTCTCGTCATGAAAACCTACCGTCAGGTAACCAGCTTAATAAATATTTTTATCGAAATATTTGACAGACTGCCACAGAGCCTGAACCAAAATGCTCATTTCCCAAAGTCACTGAAAACCTGGAAAAGTCAAGGAGAATATTAAAAACGAAAGTTGGAATAGTTTTTTAAAGAAAAAGCTGACAGAAGAATGGTTGTTCTTATTTTTGAACCTTTTCAACCTAATTTTTTAAGGTTTTTACATTTAATGACAAATGGGTGTTTATGTAAGTGCTCATGTCAGTTTGCAATTGTGTCAATAAACAATTGCGTCAGTATTGATATCATTTCACAGTTAGCACGTAAGCAATAAAGACGAAGAATTTAAATCCTGGCTTATTCCGGTTCTGAGGAAAATTTAGGTGTTGTAGCTTGCAATAGACAAGCTTTGCTTGCGTGAGCCTTACTCAACCCCCTGAAAATTTTACAATCATCATACGATGATGTGACAAAACAGCTAGCTGCAATGATAATTAATTCCGAGGTTGTTTTTTGTCCCCGTTTAAGCCTATTTCAGGGTTTCAAAAAATAAGAAAAAAATAAAAAAAAAAAAATAAGAAAAAAAAATAAGAAAAAAAATAAGAAAAAAATAAGAAAAAAATAAGAAAAATAATAAGAAAAAAAATAAGAACAAAAAATAAGAACAAAAATAAGAAAAAAAAATAAGAAAAAAAATAAGATAAAAAAATAAGAAAAAAAATAAGAAAAAAAATAAGAAAAAAATAAGAACAAAAATAAGAAAAAAAATAAGAAAAAAAATAAGAAAAAAAATAAGAAAAAAAATAAGAACAAAAAATAAGAAAAAAAATAAGAACAAAAAATAAGAACAAAAAATAAGAACAAAAATAAGAAAAAAAAATAAGAAAAAAAATAAGAAAAAAAAATAAGAAAAAAATAAGAAAAAAAAATAAGAAAAAAAAATAAGAAAAAAATAAGAAAAAAAAATAAGAAAAAAAATAAGAAAAAAAATAAGAAAAAAAATAAGAAAAAAATAAGAAAAATAATAAGAAACAAGAAGCCCAGTGGCTTGAAGATTTCCGCCATTAGCCTAAAAGATTTTAAAATTTGAAGTTGATCTTGAAAACGGAGAATTATGGGGTAAACAAATTATTATTGTAACTAACCTGCAATGTTAAAATACAACTCAATAAATAAAAAATAAAATTCATGAATAATTAATCAATTAGTTCTGCTGAATATAGCTTTGTCTACGTGCTTGAAAAATTGTACAGAATAGCATATAAACTTTAAAATAAAGTATTGTTCATTGGATAATAAAACAATCTGTTGCACTGTTAGGATTCTTATTGGCTTAAAACTCATTTTAGCCTCGTTCTCAGAAAAAAATCTTTAGCCTGGATAAGTTTCGGGCGTCCAGCCTAGCTGCGCTGTCTCTATCTATCTATCTCTCTATCTCTCTATCTCTCTATCTCTCTATCTCTCTATCTCTCTATCTCTCTATCTCCTCAGGCGATTTTAAAGATTCCGCCTTCGCTGGCGGAAATCAAAAGAATAAGAAAAGCATCACATTCCATGGTTCTTATAAATTTGCTTGTACAATTATGGATTAAAATCATCAGTTCTAAAATAACTATTTCCGTTCGGTAAAATAACAATTTTTGCGTTCGTTAAAATAACTACTCTTCTGTTTTTGACGCCAACCAATTGAAACATTCTTCAGATGATGGCCGTCTTGTTGGCTCTCTATCCCAACATACTCTAATCAAAGAAACCAGCCGGCCATCAATGTTTAACCCATCTATGTCCGGTTTTAAATATCCTTCTCCGACGTGCTTTCGGAGTTGATTGATGTTGAAGTTCTTAAAAGGTTCTTCCTCGCAAAATACTTAAAACATAATCAGACCGAATGCGTACACATCAGCCTTCATCATATCCCCTCTGTTTAAAAACTCCCCTCTGAGAAGTTCGGGTGCCATGTATTTAGGTGTGCCAATATATCGGACCAGTTTATTCTCAGAAGATGAAGTTTCACTTTCGCTTTTCATCATTGACAATCCAAAATCCGTGATTTTGACACTCGCTATGTCATCGTCGAAAATGTTTAACAACACGTTGTTCGACTTCATATCTGCATGTGCGATTTGTTTCGAATGGAGATATTTTAAACCGCAAGCAATTTCGCGCACAATGAATGCTTTATGTCGGTCGTGAAACTGCCGTTCGACAATATGCAGCTGATCATACAAGCTCCCTTCCATAAATTCCATCACAATACAGAGATTAGATGTCTCCAAGCAAGCCCCATAGAAGGTCGTGATATTTTCATGATTCAGCGTAGATAAAACTTTTATTTCACCTTCAAATTGAGCAGAAAGACTTCGGCTAACGCGTTGTTCACGTAGCTTCTTTATAGCAACTCTTATACCTCGCCACATTCCAGAATGCACTTGCCCAAAACCTCCGCTCCCAATTCTTTCTTCCACAATTAGATCTTCAAATGGAATCACTTTACCGTCATAACGTTGAAACGAATCGGCGGCATTGTTTTTTGACATCAAAGTTGCCAGACCTGCAGAGATGTGCGCCTTGTCCATGCGTGACACCAAGGAAGAGTCATTGGATGCCTCTGACACCAAAGAAAATTCATTGGATGTCTCTTCATAATAACTTTTGCAGTATTCTTTCCATACATTCATGCGGTTGACGCATTCTTCCAGTGCGTCCATAACGTATTCTTTGGAGGCATTGCCCCATGACGCAGACAGTTCATCCACATCGCCGTCCTAAATGTTTGTGCAACAATAAATTTAAAATTTTAAAAACGACGTGCCTATTGGTTAAACAATAAACATCGCGCTATGATTAGAAGGAGCGTCTATTAAAAGGGTCGTCTGTTGAAAAAATCATAAAAAGTGGCTTTGGCATCAGGCAACAAACCCTGGGGACGAGGATGGGCAGAGATATGAAAAAAGTACACATAACAAACAGATAAGGTAAACCTGATACATACTGAGTTCATCAGCTGTTGGTAAGCCATTTTGAGGTAAGTCTTTTCATTATGCTTCGAAGTCTCTTCGGGCTTGGTACCTAGCGGAAGCCCAACTCGTTTTAATCTCCTGTTCGCTGGGTTGTCAGCATAAACTCTTTGGCTGCTACCTTGAACGAGCGATGATTGGGATAGTGGCTTGCTTCCCACTTGAAGACCAACTCTCCCTAAACTTCTATTTAAAGCGTTGTCTACATACTTTCTCTTGATTTGGACAGACTTAAGTGGCACTGATCCTAAAGGTTTTCCAACTCTGTTCAGAATTCTATTTACTCGATTGTCAACATAAGTGCGCGTCTGAACTTTCTCTCCCTTTGTACTTGCACTTTTTAAATCTCTGCGCGCTGGAGAACTTCCAACAGGCATACCAGCCCTTCCTAAGTTTCGATTCATCGAGTTATCAACATATGCTCTTGACGAAGACGAACTTCTTCCAGAATCTCTAGACGCTGGTGCACTTCCAACAGGCATACCAGCCCTTCCTAGGTTTCGATTCATCGAGTTGTCAACATATGTTCTTGACGAAGACGAACTGCTTTCAGAATCTCTAGACGCTGGTGAACTTCCAACAGGCATACCAACCCTTCCTAAGTTTCGATTCATCGAGTTATCCACATACGTTCTTGACGAGGACGAACTTCTTCCAGAATCTCTAGACGCTGGTGAACTTCCAACAGGCATACCAGCCCTTCCTAAGTTTCGATTCATCGAGTTATCCACATACGTTCTTGACGAAGACGAACTTCTTCCAGAATCTCTAGACGCTGGTGAACTTCCAACAAGCATACCAGCCCTTCCTAGGTTTCGATTCATCGAGTTATCAACATATGTTCTTGACGAAGACGAACTGCTTCCAGAATCTTGAAATACTGGAGCACTTCCAACAGGCATTCCAACCCTTCCTAAGTTTCGGTTCATCGAGTTATCAACATATGTATTAGCAGAAGAGCTTGAGGCATAATAAGTTGAACTTGAAGATCTGGAAGACACAGGTGCACTCCCCATAGGCATCCCCACTCTGCCCAAACTTCGGTTGGTAGAATTATTAGCGTATGTTCCTCCTCGCGGCATTCTGCTCAATGTATTTGGAGTACGGCTTCAAGTGTTTATTTATAAACAAAATCGCAACTGCCTTGATATCACAAAATGATGTTATCGACCTTATTTATTGTATTCGTAAACTTTGTAAACAACGCGGTTTTGAACAAAAGTGATAGTATACCCACTTAATTGTTTTCCAAGAATTTTTAATAATTTTAAATGAAGCTGGTAAGACCCTTATTACATTGGGGCATTATAATTCAACTTCATCCTGTATACTTTAAACATAATATTTTTGTCTTCCTTGATGAAATTTTATAGTACTAAAATTTGTAGTTCGTATTAGCCAATTTAGAGTTTTTGTAGGCTGAACTAAATATTAAACTTCATGTAACATGTTTAAAAAGGCAAACTGAACAGTTCAAAACTCAACGCATCACTACTTTTAAGGGGGATTTTCACGAAGCGAATTGAACGGCGAATTCGACGGCGAATTGTATCTGAGCATGCGCAGTTTTGTTTGTTTTGATTTTGCATCGAAATATTCGCTTCGCTGAAAAGTAGAAACAGTTCCTACTTTTTCGCGGCTAAAGTTTCGCTGCTAGTTTTTGACCAATCAGAACGCGGTTAACTAATGTAAACAATGAATTTGGCGCCTAATTTATTTTGTCGTGAAAATTAAAAAGCGAATTCGCCATCGAATTCGCCGTCGAATTCGCCGTTCAATTCGCTTCGTGAAAGTCCCCCTTTATGGTAGCTCTGAATGGTGTGAAAAAGAGCCCTGAGGACGAGGTTGAGTTCAGCGAGCTACTCGTTTTACTTTTTTGTTGGAAGGGATACTTTACACCCCCAAAAAAGATCAATCAAAAAAGGCTTTCTTTTGAGCAGTAGGCGAGTGATAAGACAAATTATTATAGTGTGTCTGCGGCTTTACAGAAATTTCGAAAGTAGGAAGTGATGCGTTAGCTCTATTTTCTGTCCAAAAATAAAAATGAAAGTTTGATCTAATCCTAAGCACTTCTACAACCTCGTCACCAGGGTCATTCTACGCCTGTGATGGAGCTTTGATGATGGGCCGTGATGCCATCAGCATATCATACGCGTAGAAGAACACTTGGAACTAGGTTGAATTATTTTACTATTTTTCGAAGAGAAACTTTGGAATTTTAACTATTTTTTTCCAACCACTCAATTTAAATAGTGAAGAGCCTTGTAAGGGTGCCGCGAACAACCTTGTCCCCAGGGCTTTTTGTCTTTCGTCTGCGCTGCACTTATTGATCGTCTTATATAAATATTTTTAGATACACACTCGTATTTATACCAGTTTTTTAGTCGATATAGTTAACATATTTCTGTACTATATTTTTTGATATCTATTTTAATATTATTTTAACTCTCTTTCTTTTTGCTTAAAAACGGGGCTTGGTGATAAGGCAACTTGTGTCTTCTTTTTGCTCCAGCCATTTTTGTAAATATTTAAAGAAATTGAAACCTGTAACATTTATATAACGGCGAAATATATATATCTATATATCTATCGATATGCAAAAAGAGACAAGAAAATAAATAATATATGAATAATAATTATATAATAATATAGAAATGTGAGCGTTTCGAGAGGTTGGGAACGACATCTTAGTAGAAATATAACGAATATTCAAAACGCTGATTATAAATTATATGCAGTATACTCCTGATGTCATGAGAGAGAAAACGGCGAAAAATTGTTTTTCACTGTTTTCCCTCATATCAAAGAGGCAAAAATCCCTGGGAACGAGGGTGTTTATGCTGATATAACTCGAATTTTTAATATCAACGCGTTCTACTTTCGAGATTTAGCTTAAAGAGCTCTAGAGGGACGCGAATGCGAGAGAGAACCACGAAAACAGTTTGAGAGTTCGAATGTTAATGAGGCAGTATTGATAACTAAAATTTTAGCAAAAAAAGTGAAAATGGGTCGACTTAGCGAAAAAGTTCCCTTGTACATTGGAAATTTATGAAGAAGAATATTTGTTGTTATATCTTCAGTTGAAAAAAATATCTTTAAAGAAAGAAGACTTGCACAACTTATAGTTACTGCTACAAGATACCTCAAGAAGCTCTGGGGACGAGGTTGACAATTATGCTATTTTTACAACTTCATTGATACAACTAAGAGACAGTCGAATTTGTTTTGAAGGTGTCGTGGCTTCAACTCAACATTGCTTACGTCGGCAGTTGAAACTGAAAGTCATATGTTTTCCTCAAAAATCGATACTCGTTAACAATTGAATTAAACGACATAAACCAATAACTTACGGGAAATGTTTTCATGTATTTGAGTCTATTTTGATATTTGTTTTCTGTACATTAATGCCACTGGAAGAGGAAACAGTTATTTGGGGAAATTTCGCTGTTTTTAATTTCCTAACTTCTCTTAACATATTGTTACAAGGAAATACTATGCTCTATCCTCTTAACGAGCTTTAACAACCTGTATGTGATATTCTTAATTTTAAATACATTTATTTCATATTAGTCCTGAGTTGGTTTTAGTTTGTGAGGTGGGGGCATAGTTAATAGAAAAAACATTGTTTTTTCTATTAACTATGGTGGGGGCGAGAGAGTTCGCAGAACTTTTTCCGGAAAAACCCTGCATTACAGCCCCGCGTATATTTACCCGTAAATGTTGCCCGCCCTATTTGCTTTTCTGGGAGAAGAAAAAAAAGTCGAAGCAAAACGGTATCCTGGTGTTGTTGTGAATATGGTTCGTTGAATTAGTTTAGTAGTAGTCTTTTAATTGGTAATGTTTAAGCTTTAAATGAAACCATGTGTTATCGCAAAGTTTTTTTACACAACAATCTGTTTATGATATGTAGCACAGCTGTATAGCATAGTTAGCAGGTTTTATTAAGCTAGATGCTATAGACCTTTTTGAATGTTTACATTTTCCGCGGTAAGCCCTTTCGGCTTCAACAATTGCGTGGCAGGCAAAAAGATGCGGGCGCTAGGTGAAGTGAGGTACTTTTTAGTCTGTTTCTTCGCATGGAGGTATCATTACGACTTTATATGAATATATGTCAATCAGAAGTTATCCATCTACACTCGATAATAGTTTAAAGCCTCAAAAATGTCTCCGTAGAAAGAAATGGGCTGAAAAAGACCTTTCTTCAGCAAGCTTCCGCATCTTTCTGCCTGCCACGCAGTTGTTAGAGCCAGAAGGGCTTACCGCGGAAAATGTAAACATTCAAAAAGGTCTATATATAGCTGCTAAAAATGTTCGATTGCTTGTGTCTGATTATAGCTACCATGAACTCTGGGTGACTTGGATAGTAAGTTTGACACTCTGACGAATATTTTAAGGGTAAAATTTTCCCTTTGTGTAGTTTTCACCTAGCTAATTTGCACCCAAGAAACATCTTGCAAAAAATGGGTTTCTGTGTCCATTTCTTGCCTTTTTAATTATATGTTGTTTCATTTCATGTTTCATGTACATGATTACAATGCAGCCGTCTTTCTAGCACTTGTGTTGATGGTGTAACTAAAGCTAGGTATAGACCTTTTTGAATGTTTACATTTTCCGTGGTAAGCCCTTTCGGCTTTAACAATTGCGTGGCAGGCAAAAAGATGCCGGCGCTAGGTGAAGTGAGGTCCTTTTTAGTCTGTTTCTTCGCACGAAGGTATTATTACCACTTTATCCTGCATCTTTCTGCCTGCCACGCAGTTGTTAGAGCCAGAAGGGCTTACCGCGGAAAATGTAAACATTCAAAAAGGTTTATAAATATATATACAAATGTTTGCTGATTTGATTTAAAACAAGATTAGCTAGATATAGAATCACCATCACAAAATATTTGGAATAAAAAGGACATATAGCTATAGGTAGGTAACTTACATGGAAACATTTTAGAGTCTGTACGTTAGTTCATGATCTTTTGATTACGAAACAAAAGGCAGCTCCCCCAGTACGAAAAAAACATGTAACAAAATGTTTTTATTCAAACAAAAATGGATTTTGTGTAAACTTTGAAGATTTAGTATATATACTGACATATATATATATATATATACGTAATATAAAAATGTGTGTTTGTTAACATTGATTTATAGCAACATAAAACAGATTTTCATTATATAAAAAGGTTCTTGGAGAAACTGTTCACCCTCCTCACTGTGTGGAAAGTGGAAAGTTAAATAAGTGAATGCTAAAAGTAAATCTAACATTAGGATCTCTTTCGTGGGGGCAAAGTTTAAATGTTTCGTACCATGAAATATATATTGTTTTTATTGAGAGTATTTTGTACTGACATGTGGTCCACACAGTTCACAGTGTGAGTGGTTGTGATTGCAAAGACTGATGACACTTAATAAGGGCAAATTACATTTTTTAATTTTTAAGCCAACTTTAAAGTTTGCTAAAAAATTATAAATTTCTGGCAAATATTTATTTAGAAGAAAGTAATACTGATCTATGTAATGAAGTCAGAATGAAGAAAACAAGCACAAGTGAGAAAGTCTCACAGGATGAAATTATATCAAATACAAAAAATGTGTTACGAGGGTTAGAAACCCTTAAAAGTGAACATGATGGGTTGCTGGTAAAGTTGTCAACAAAACAGCGAAATGGAGACCATGATGGAAGTAGCAGCAAAGATGCCACTGAAAAAGTTGATGTCATTCAAAAATCATTAGAAAAAATTGAACTAGGAATTGGAGAGGCCCAGGTGAGAGCTCTTTTTTTAATTTTAATTCTTGTACATTGTATATAATATTATACTTTTGTTAAACATTTTCTAAGGCATTTGCATAAAATATTGCTCATTATTAAACTGAGATTCATTGATCTTGAAATTCATACATCAAATTAGCATATACTTCTAACTTAACACCATGTGGCATTTTCAACTGCAGCTATGATTTGGAATATTTGAATGCACACCTTCTGGACAACTTTAAAATAAAACTTAAAAATGTACTGCAAAATATAGGATGAAATTCTACACAATTCTCCATTTGCTGTATTTGTGCTTTTTTGATGCGCTTTGTTTTGTTGCAGTTATATTTGGCTTTAGAAGTCTTGTTTATTGAAAATTAATCAAGCATCCATTGGTTTATTTATTTTATGTTACAGGTAATGATGGCATTATGCAGCCATTTAGGACAAATAGAAGCAGAAAAACAAAAATTAAAAGCGCAAGTCAGACGATTGTGTCAGGAAAACGCTTGGTTACGTGAAGAGCTTTCTGCTACCCAGCAGAAACTTCAGACTAGTGAACAAAATGCTGTACAATTAGAGGAAGAAAAGAAACATTTAGAATACATGAACACGTTAAAGGTGTACGACGAAGATAGGCCACAGGTTAGCAATTAAATATATTTTTAAGTTTTGAATCCAGACATCAGGTAAGCATTTGAATAAATTTAAAGATTCTATTTTTTAAAGAAATTTAGCCAGTCAAGTAAGATTTTTTAACGTGTAGGATGAGGGTATCGATAGCGATTTTCATGAGGATATTCTAGATGAAGGAAATGAATCAGATAAAGATGAAGGTACTTTTTTAACTTAGTCTTCTACACAAGTATGTGGATTAAGATACAAATCAATATATATATACAACAAGGCAGGTGGACTAATGTTGAATTAATGATATTTTTTTAGATGACACTTTGAGTCAGGTTTCTTCTGTTGCAAGTTCTGTAAATAACGCTGGTGTGTATGAAATTCCTGCACGACTTCGAACATTGCACAACCTAGTAATTCAATATGCATCCCAGGTGATCTTATGATATTCACTTTATGTGCTTTTATAATTTGTAAATTGAGAACCTTTATTAAAATCCTGAAAATCAGACTAAAAGACCCAAAAAAACCTTGAACATTTATTCCTCTCTAAAAAAACCCTAATAAAAACCTAGGATAGAGAATAAGATAAGTTCCAAAAGCACTTTATTTTTAATGATACATTGTTAAACTCAATTGTTTGCACTCTTTTTTCCAAAAACTAAAATATTTGGCAACTATTTTTTAGTTTTTTTATATTTGCCTGTATTTCCCTTTGGTCTGTGTGCTTAAGAACCTTGTAATATAATCAACAGCTCAAGTCAAATTCTAGAATAGATTCCATACTCAGATGCCTGGAAACAGCTCTCAATGTTAATTTGTCATAAAATTGATCAATTATTATTATTATTTTTTTATTTTTTTAACTTGCCTGTAACCTTTCTAAGTCCTTTTTGCAAGTATACCAAATCTTAAAAATAGTTGGTAGTATTATTGATCACAAATTTTGTTCCTATCATTAGAAAAAACAGCAACAATTGTTACACTCAGTAACGTTTAGTAAGCCTGGGAAAGAGGAAATAAACCATTGTGACAGTTCTTAGTTTAATGAATTAATGTATCAATACCACCAAATTATCAGACCTGTATAACCTTTGTCATATATTTCTTTTCAGGGAAGATATGAAGTTGCAGTACCCCTTTGCAAACAAGCATTAGAAGATTTGGAGAAAACATCTGGACATGACCATCCCGATGTAGCAACCATGTTAAACATTCTTGCTCTTGTGTATAGGTAAAAAAAATATTCAAAGTTTTTATTTTTTTTTTTTTTTTTTTTCACGAAACTGAGATCACCAAATAAAGTGCTACTTTGGATCAGTATATACTTAATGTTTTCTAGAGCTTTCTGGCACTTTTTCCATGTTGTTAAAATATGACATTTTGGGTAAGGGATTTAGTTGGAGATGAAATTCTACAAGAGTCTTCATTTTCATTGGCAGATTTGGTATTGTCCGAAAGACAATTCATCTACCAGGATTTACAATGAAGGATCTGCTTCAATTTTTGTTGGTTCCTGTTCGAAGATTTTTGAAAATATACTTACCCAATATTGTTTATAATAATTTAACGCATTTGGCATTGGAATTACCCAAATTAGATGTCGGAAATATTGAAAAACTTTGGCTGAGGGGAAATAGAGATGGTTTATCTAGGCAACTAAGACATGTGCAACAAAAACAAGAACGATTTCTTCAGTGTAGAATAGGATCCGATCCAGGCTGTTAAATTGGAATGTGGCATAATTCTTATGGAAGTGAAAGTCCACTAATTTACTAACAAAATTTTGATTCATTTGTAGAGCACAGAGCTGAATTTTTTAGAAAATTCTTGGTATTTTGATTTTGAGTTGTGGTCCATTCTTTATGTTTCTTACAATTGTATACGATTACAGTAATTCTACAATTGCTGAAAATTGGTTATTAGTTTAATAAAGCTTTTCGGAAGTTTTTAGTTTCTTTTCTAATACAAAAATAAGTATCTGTTTGTGTAAGTGGAAATTGGGTTAATAAATCAGAAAGCAATTTTGTGTATTTTCATGTAAGCCAAATAAAAATAAAAGCAAATCACACGTTTAATTTTTTTTACCATATAATTTTCTTCAACAGCTCTTTTTGTAGGTCGTTTTCTGTACAATCAAAGTGAGATATATACAAAATGACAACAATGTTTTGTTTAGTGTTCTTTTGTTCTACCTAAACATGAAAGACAAACTAGTTGTGTGTATTGACATACATTTAGAAATATCACATCTGTTTGTTTTTACTAGGTCACTTAATAATTACTTATATTTTCGACGTAAGAGGTCATTTGTGTCTCAATTCCTCACAAACGGTGTAATCAACTAACAAAAACAAATAAAACAAACAAAATAAAATTCTAACAGTTAAACACACGCAGATTTTCTTGGATTGTAAACAAACTTTTGTTATAATGGTAGTTACTTTGAAGTTGAAAGCATAAATAAACTTTAACAGAAGTCGTAAAGAAAACACTTCTCTAATTACAAAAATAAATAACATGACAGACATATATAATTTCGTTATGTAAACTTCCATTTGCAATATAATATCATAGTTTTTTAAATCGTGATGTTGCTGTTTTTTCAATCTTTACTAGTAATTTATGAGAGAAATTTGGGATAAACGTACAAATCTCCTTTCAAAAATTCAATAAAGTAGAAATGTATTTCAAATTTTTTGATACTAAACATGCTAATGGGCGGTTATTCATATTTTTTGATTGATCGATTTGAACTGCGGTGACAGCTTTTTTTTACATCAAACTTTAGCAACGTCTTGTTCCAGAAAATAAAATTTTCTTAAAAACAATGAACAGTTGTCAATTTTAAATTAGAACAAAAGATTCTACTGTATTCAGGGAAAGAAAAAAATTAAAATATTTTTAATGTCAATAATATTCAAGTAAAGGTGTGATAAAAGTTAAAGTTTTACTTAAGCATAATTAATCTTAATAGTGTTGGGGTGGATTTTGTACAAAAAATGTTAATAAAAGTGATTAATTATATTCCTGCAAATTTTTTGCTTTTTAAGCAGAGTTTTGAAAAATTGTTGAAAAACTTAAGAATTGGTAAACGGGAGGAGTCTTAAGAAGACCAGGGTTCCCCTATATTAGGTCAACAGAGATTTAATAAAATGAAAACATGTGAACCTACGCTGTGATTAATTTTATAAAAAAATATTTCATGCTTAGTTCTTAACTGTTCTAAATGATATACTTTATGTGCAGAAACTTTGGGGATGGGTGGGAAAATTTGTTAAAAGTTTGTATTTTGCAAATATGAACTTCAGCCATATTATAAGATTTTAAGAACTGAGTTAAAAGAATGAACTGAGTTAAAAGATTTTGCAAAGATAACATTCCACCTGCAGAATTTTCTGCACTTATAGTGACCAACCTTTGGATATTTGTAAATTAAGACGACTTGGATTTTTTTACATTATTTTCTTACTTATATCATCAATTTAATATCACTCCCTATATTTCTGCACTATAATGTGTCCCAAAGAGATTTCTCCAATATGTATATGGTGACAAAATTAGTTGTGTCTGGAAATTTCTGCTTTTTAAACAAATTTCTGTTAGAAATTCATATTCAAATAAGCTAAATGGTTCTACACTAAGACTGCTCTCCCTGCCTCTACTCTCCTTCCCTGATCCTTAATACTACTCTAACCATTGGTTTATAGTAAACTTAACTAACGAGATATATATACCATGCAATTAATAATGTGGATACTTATTGATTAATAATATGTTGTAATTTTATCTTCAGAGATCAAAGCAAGTATAAAGAAGCTGCTAATCTTCTCAATGATGCATTAGCAATACGTGAGAAAACTTTGGGTCCAGATCATCCTGCTGTAAGTTACAAGTAATTCAAGTAGTTTAATGTACTTGTATAGTGTATACAATTTTCTATGTGATGTAATTTTGTTAATTTGCATTGAAAATATTGGACATATTGTTACAATACAATATTGTTTACCCATTCTGGTATGTTGGAAATATAGATAACAGATCACAGTGGAAGATATCCATTTAAAAAAGGAATATTCACTTAAAATTAGGAAAGTTTTTTACCAAAAACTTCAATGTGTGTGAATTTTATTAATATTCATTTTATGGGCCTGCTTTTTTATCTATCAGAATGTGCGTGCATGTACAAAAAATTGATTTCAGAAAACAGAAATTTAATACTTTATACAGAAGCATTTTTTTGATCTAGAAAACTTACTGTAATTTTGACCTTGTACAAGAAGTGTGGTAACGATAATCAAAATACTTGAACATGTAAAATTACTGACTGTGACTTCATCTGCTTTTCTTAGGTCGCTGCAACATTAAACAATTTAGCTGTTCTTTATGGCAAACGTGGTAAATACAAAGAGGCTGAACCATTATGCAAGCGGGCTCTTGAGATTAGAGAAAAGGTTCGTTTCTTAACTTTTTTTTATCTGCATTTTATGTATAGTTAATATGCACTGCGTATGCAGATATAGGATATCTTCTTTTACGATAACTATAAGCATATATATTTTTAGAAATAAGAGTACGATAGGATGTTATCAAACTTATTAGAAACTCGCTAGAAAAAAACAAAATCATGTGTAAATATACCGTTTGCAACTACTAAAACACATGACTTCTTCAAACAACAGTGGAAAGAAATCTACACTGATTTTCCTAAGCTTTCGACAAATTTTTGTACTTATAATTTCAAATAGTACATTTTCTCTTTTATTTAGGTTTTGGGTAAAAATCATCCAGATGTTGCTAAGCAACTAAACAACTTGGCCCTTTTATGTCAGAATCAAGGCAAATATGACGAGGTCAGTAGAGTGGTTTTGTAACCAACTGGAAAGGCATATTTTGAGTTAAAGTGTTGATGTTGTTCGCATTTTCCTCTTGTTGTTGTGACTTTACTTTGTACGATGAGTACATAGTAATTGTTTTTTACCCTTTTTTAGGTAGAGATGTACTACCAAAGAGCTTTAGAAATATATGAAACACAACTAGGTCCTGATGATCCTAATGTGGCAAAAACTAAAAATAATTTGGTATGTATTCATATATATATGACACCTATATATAATTTGGTATGTATTCATATATATATACGACACTCATATATAATTTGGTATGTATTCATATATATATATGACACCCATTACAGATATATGACACTGTTCTGTCACTGTCATATTACATAAAAAATGACTACCACAAATTTAAAAGATGACTAGCCAGGTTTTTGGTATATGGAAAAGCGAGACCTGCCTCGCATGCCTTTTAGTATCGATACACGTATTGTATGAAGAGATGAAAAAAGACCATGAATAAGCAGCACAAACATAACATATATGTAGTTCTTTATCTCCTACAACACATAACATTTTCTTTCTTTTTGAGATCTTTTGGGGATGTTGTTTAGAATGAAGTATTGCCACTGTATAAATATGTATATGTGTGCTTTAATTAAGTAAATATTTCGGCTTTAACTGCCAGGCTCTAGACTATATGATACAAGAACTAGTCGCAAAGAGCACAGGCTAACCTTTACATATATTCGTCATGTGAAAAGGAGAGAGTGGTTCTGTATCGTCTGTATAAGCAAACTTCTATTAAAAATTGAAATAAGCACAACTACTTATGCCTAACTATCTGTTCATTATAAATTTGTCATTTAAATTGTCGCACAGCAATTCTTAAAGATTGCCAAGAATGATTTTGTGATATTCTATGTTACTTCTAGGCTTCAGCTTATCTGAAACAGGGAAAATATAAAGCAGCTGAACAACTCTACAAAGAGGTAAGATATTTCTTCCTTTTCATGTCCTTGTTTACAATGTGAAAAAAAAGATGAAATAACGCTGCTTCTTTTTCTAATAGGTGCTTACAAGAGCTCATGAACGTGAATTTGGTAAAGATGACGAGAATAGGGTAGGTTGTTTCTCAGTAAAAAATTTCTATCCATCCCGATATACTGTCAGTATGTAACGCCTATACCTTAACACAGCTAACTGGTAAAATGTTACCCCTTTGATTTTTTTAACAGCGTGGGAAAGATAACGCACCTTATGGTGAATATGGTGGATGGCATAAAGCAGCCAAAGTGGACAGGTAAACAACACAACACTTGATTGATTGATTTATTCTTTATAGAATTGGTTAATTTACGCATTGCGCTAACATGTTTCGTTTCCTTCTAGTCCTACTGTTACGACAACGTTACGAAATTTATCTGCTTTATATCGACGACAAGGAAAATTCGATGCTGCCGAAACATTAGAAGAGTGTGCTAACAGATCCAAGAAAAATGTAGGTTATTTTATTCGAAACGCTGATGGCAACAGGGTGTAGCTTGAAACGCTGAACGATAGAAACAGTCAACAAATAAAATATACGCCATATTTGTTATCGGCATCCGTATATTTAGTGCAGTGATCACTGAATCGGGATTAAGGCTGCCATTTTTATATTTATTTCTCAAAGGTTTTGCAGTTGGGAATTATTGATCGGGAAAATATATGGTTGCACGAGTACTTGAAACTCTTTTAAATATTTGGACTTTTGTAAAAACTCATATTTATTGTTTTAAAACTTGTTGATATTACTATTTTATAACTTTTAGCCTATGGACGTGATGCGTCAGTCTCAGTTAGCAAGTATACTAGGAACTGATGGAGGGAACGGGTCAGCTTCTAGTGGAGTAGGTGCTAGTTTGAAGTCTTCTTCAAGATCTGAAGATCTGGATGGTAGAATGGAAGAGGAGGTAACAATCTGGCTTAGTGAAAATATCGCCTTACTCTATGAAGCCTGAAAATTTTGTACTTTTAAAGAAATTCTATGGACCTTTCTTACGAAAAATTCTTTTATCTTGGCAAAATATTTTGATTAAAGATTCGGAATAATTACTGAACTTTGTATAATTGACTTAAAATGTCTTAAGGATTTTTTTATTTTTTTACGTGTAGGACAACGGAGAAAAGACAAAACTACATTATCCCGTCTAAAACGCACATTTAGTAATCGAGGCCAAAAATAATGGAGAAAATTAGTTCAGGAAATTTGAAACGTTCTTCTTCGCGGGAAAATCTCGGTATGCAATCCAAAATACCGCAATCGGATCGTATTTCACGCAGTACGTCACATCTAGCACAACTGTCAAACGAACAAAGGGTGAGTTTCTTTTTGTTTACAAGCAGAAGAAACGCGATTTTTATATTTAAGCAAAAGAAACGCAATTTTGCCGATATTTTTGCCTTTTGACCCGCAACCAAACTTACTTGTCGTGTCGCTTTTTTATACCCTAGATAAGACACGTGATATAAAAAAATGTTTTCTGAATTTTGTTTTTATTGTGTACATTTTACACTAGAACATACAGGTTGAAAATGACGACCAAAATGAACCAATCATCGAACAGCAAGACAGAGTATATAGCCATAACAATTACGGACTGAGACAAACAGTAGACAACGCACATGGTTTCCGTTGACAACGCGTGTTACTATGACAACGCGCTGCGTTTCACTTCTATTAGTTTTCCGCAATTTTTATTTTTTATTTTGTTTTATAAAATTTGGAGTGATTTGATACCGAAAAATATCTGGTTATCTATTTTGATATTTCATGTGTGCATAGCATGTTTGAATATAAATATATATTTTTTATTCTTTGTTTTTATGTTGTTATTCCATCTTTTTTATTTTATATATGTTTTTATCACTGTTTACAAGGGTTTTTGGTTTTAAGCCAAAAAACAACTCAATGTCGCCTCGCATGGTTTTGCATGTGACAGTATATTTTGGAGAACTAAACATGTTTTTCACGGTTTTGTTCAAAAGGGCGTTTTATCACTTCTAAAGATAATGTTAGGTTTCAAGGAATGTTTAAAACTTCCCTCGCGGTTCACTCTATGCGACACGATGAATGTTTACGCTAGCTACGGTAACTAACGACTAATACCGACTGATTCACATTCTAGCAAATAATGTCGTATTTGTAACGTCAACTTCGTCACCAGATCTTTAAAAAAGATTGCATGTTATTAATGATACTAATTTATTCTTTTTAGTCCAAATCCCCATTTAACCGTACTGGCAGCGCCGATCCACACTAAACTGTTAATCAAATGAATTGTAAATTATAACTAATTTCTGGGGTTTTGCTAATCTTCTACACAGTTTCTTCCCCATAGCCAGCCCGAGAAGACTGCGAGGGTATGGGAACGAAATTGTGTAGTTTTATTAATTTATACATTATTTAATACAAATCAGAAATATTTAATTCCTTTCGTTCCCAGTACTTTTTAATTATGATAATTATTAGGCTCATACTGGTGAGTTATTTTCTTGTCTCGAAGTAGTTATTTTTATTTTTTTCAGTTTCCACTTAAAGCGTGTGACCACACTGCGGATAGGTATCGCTCCTAAATGTTTTTTATTGCGAATATTAGATAGAATTTCTTTTGTGTGTTATGACTATTATGGCAGATTAGGAACCTGAAATTGAGTCTTGTTTATTTTAACAAATGCTAGAAATATATACAGTTAGTCTGATATTCTAAAATAATGTAAGTGAATCATTTTGCTGACTTAGATTCCTCCTTATAAAGAGGCGTAATTAGAAGAGGGCGTCACAATAGGAGGCGTTTATAAAACACTTGATTTTTGGGAAGGCGTTGTTTTCTTATTTTGTCTTGATAAATTACTTCTGTGAATAATTCTCCGACTATATATCTGCAGGTACACCGAGTCTAGGTGATTTGCTATTGAGAATAATTTGAACTGTTTATTCAGTTGTATGAGCGATACAGCTTAAAACGTCTCCAAAGCCTTGCCATTACGGAGCGACGCTTATCTGCAAAGTGTGAATACGGCCTTACGAAAGGCATAGTTCGTATGTGGTTCCCAGTGAAAAACAACATTTAGAATTATCTATTTATCTCTAACTTTCTTAGTTTATTCAATCTGAACTTGAATGACAACAAATTTACATGATCGGGTTTAAATGGTATCATTGAGGCGATTAGTATAATTTTTTTAAATTGAGACATTCCTGAATGTTGTGGAGATGCAAGGATAGATGTTTCACTTTTTCTTTTAATATGCAATCTAAACGGGATATGTTTTTTTGTATATATAAGCATAATGTTTATAAGCATGTCGAAGCTCAGATTGATTAAAAAATAAGCATAGCTTTGTGTACTGAAAATAAGCAATTTTTATTCCCAGATGAGATTGTCAAAATAAAAAACATTTGCTAAGCATACCGAGCCAGCAACCTCGTCCACAGGCTGTCCAACAAACCCTGAGGACAAGGTTGCCGAGCCGTTTCTCAAATTTTCATAAGCTTATAAAAATTATATGTATGGGCTCAACTATATCGTGAAAACGTGTGGAAATATTTACTGTGGTGGCGCACAGCTTTCATGTCTCCTCACGTTTTCGTTTTTCTTTTGATGTTTTATCTAATTTACTGAATTTACTCGTCATTGTCTAAGTTATATATTGTGTTACGAAATTTAAAGTGATATGAAATATTTATTTTTGTTATACACCTTTTTTACTTTCTTCCCTCTCAATCGTTCTTGTTCCGCCGCGCTGCAAATCAGCATTTTGTACTACAAAGTAACGAGTGCGTTCACGCTTGCACCCTTTAAGAGGAACAATCATAAGGGCGTAATATTTACAATCACAGGAAACTTGATCATGAACTTCTAAGTACAAAGTTATACGTTTGAACCATTCTCGTCCCCAAATCTCTTTGAGATGGTGCATGTCAAAGAACTGTAGGGACGAGGGATGCGTTTGGACTTCTTTAATATCACGAGTCAGCGCATGCGCACTAGCCATAAACTTAAAAACGTGTGCATGATTGGTCTCGTTTCCATTTAGCTGCATTTTCTGCGTAGCTAAAAATTCGTAAAAAACGTTCTTTGTGAAAATTATTCTCATTAACCCTTTTAATGCGCGCAAACCTCATCCCCAGGGGTTCTTGCTTTTTTGACATCGAGACCGGCGGCGAAGAAACTTGTTAGCGTCGAGTAAGAGCTAGCGGCTTAGACAACAGGCAACAAACCCTGGGGACGAGAATGAATGCGCGCACGCGTTTCTTTACAAGATCTTTTTATGGACAAAAATAAATTATATTTTCAAAATTTTAGTTGCTAAGGACCTAGATTGATCTACCTAGATTATTGTTCGCGTATGGTAACTGTTGGATAGCCCAATCCTTCTAAAACATGCACTTTTCATAAAAACCTACTTCTCAGCAGTTACGGTGGTCAAATGGTAGGACCGATTTTTTGACCGATTTTTGACCGCATATTTACGTGTTTCGCGCTGTAACGATTTGACCAGCACTTATATAAAAAAAGATCTGTTGGAAGTTCGACACTTTAAAAACAATTTAAAAATTTCAGAATGTCACGTGATCAAAAAGAACAGGGGGTCGCTGGCCTCCGAGGTTACTTCGCAAAGGACAGTAGATTATCTTGTTTGAGAAAAGCGTTGTGTAAAAGTAGCCTTAGTTTATCTTCACGTTGATCATTCGCAATTTTGTAAATGAGCTAAACCAAAGGCTAAACTGAAGCTGCATGGTGGTGTAGTTAGGTATTTTTTTTTAAATTTTTTTTAAATGTTTTTTATGTTTGTGCTGTAATAATTTATATTAAAAATGTAAATACAAGGTTGTGCCTAACTTTAAAAAAATAATTTTTCTCTTATAATAAGTAAGTAGGGAATTTACGTATCGTATACACCACTTTCCGCGTGACGTAGTTGTTTGGATTTTATTTTAAAACAATGGGTATGCGCGCACGTTTGTGTAGGTAAAAAAAGCAGGGCTCACACAAGGTAAAATGGCTATTAAGGAGGATTAAAGATTTTTTGGGTAGCAAAAGATCCATTGGAATTAAATTTAGCGAATATTTTTTTTTTAGATGGATTTCTTTAGTTACTGTGATCTGTTGTTGTTTATATTTTCTACCTACAGAAACGCTTGCGCATGTGCAAAATGTTTTAACTTTTGTAAACATTTACGTAACATTAACGTTCAGACGATACTCAAAAAACTCTCCTGTGAATTTACGAGAATGTTGATCGCTTTTGTTCTCATGAAAAAATGCGCAAAAATAATCACAAATGGTTGACGTAATGTGATCATTCAAAAATGATTTACGCTTATTGTGCTATCATCATGAGAGTTAGAAATAGAGCACCTGCTAGCATTGTTAAATTTTAAGCATGAAACACACGATTAATTTAAATTAGTAAATATTTTTTTACTGATGATTCCTGTGTTATTTTATTTACATATCTATATATGATATGTTGATGATATATGTTTTCAGTTTAACGGGTTAGTAAACTCATGGATCTTCAACCAAGGATGAAATTAAAATAATTTACCGCAATCCTCACTGAGTGAGTGCGATGGTGCCTTACCTCATCGCCAAGACGAGGACTCGTCGCTTCAGCTAGAACTAAAAAACGATAAAAATTTTGCGCTAGTGGCCTACGAAGGTATTGATATTTCATCGCCTTTGTTGTTGCCCAAATTATTCTCAAATTTTTATTTTACAAGGAACACCGCGGAAGTAAAACAATGAATTCTTTTGGTTCTTTTAAAATTAAACGGGCGTGTTGGGCCCGTGTCGAGCAGAACTCACAAATCTTTTACTAAAACCAATATCTAGCCGTTCCAAACCAAGCTGTGCCTCACATCTGACGGTTCCACTATATGGAACGAAATGTTGAACTGAACAGTGCTAAAACATGCGTATGACTTTGTAAAACAACTTATTTTTAGCAGAAAATTATTAGAAGGGTTTTCTTCTATGACTATCATTTTTACCAAGGCGATGAGGGTGAGCGATGACGTTTTATCTCTTGGAGGCGACACACCTTCAGTGGGAATCGAAAATAGGTAAATTTCGAGTCGTGGATTTGGGTAGTTAAGTAGTTACCGAGGGGAGAGTTGCTAAATTTCACGGTAACGAAGTGGAAAGTCGTATTTGCTCTCTTTCGTAGAGCCTATTATTTTTTATATTTTCAACTTCTTTTGACAAAAAAATTGCGTCTGGTTCCTCCCTCATAATAAAGTCTGGCTCAGCTACAAATTCAGTGGAATCATCCCCTATCTCAGTCTCATCAGGAATTAGAGTGGATGTTTCTCTAAAATTTTTTCGAGGAGATGGTCTGTTAACAGGAGCTTTTCTTTTGCTAAAATCCTCCACATTTTCCAATAGTGTAGGTTTGGCTCCATCTCTCAATCTGCGGCGTGTCCCTCCAGGGGCTTTTATTATATCACTTTTTGCAAAGTGTTTTTCGCACAGCACAGTATGGCTAGTTACTCTAAAGTTGTCTTGTCCATCAATACGTTTAATTCGGCTGCACCCTTGTTCCTGAATCTTTCGGAAATTTAAAAAAACTTATGGTTGAAGATATTAATTCATTTTCAAGTTCAATCAGGCTACGATTATTGCATCCCCAGGCAGCACATTGCTTTCCTTGAGATCTTTTATGTTTTTTCTTCGTACTCCCCTCCGACATTTTGTTTACAAAAAAGTTTAGCACCGCTTGTCTCGTTTTCAATACGAGGCATACTATTGCGCAATAATTTATGAAAAGGTCTATTGCGGTTGAAAATATTGCAACACTAAATCACACTCACTTCTAAAGAAATCTTCTATTTAAAGTACAGGGTTCCAGCAACACCAACAAAATATAATTCTTTAAATGTTTTTATATATCCCAACGATTTATGACGCAGCACAAAAATATCAGCTCGGGGCACGTTGGAAGTATTCTGATTGGTTTCTTGAAACAACGTGAGACGAATCTAAGGCCCAGGTGTTGACAAAACTGAGATTAAAAAACACTTTCTCCTAACGATTTTTTAATGAGATAGCGCCAGAAAGGGCCCGGAAACGGTAATAATTACACTTTTAATGGTAGCACTTTTAAGGAAACAGGAGAATCGGCGCTTTGCTGTATTCTTATATTTCTGTTTCTAACCGCCACGGAGTGTTGTTTATGAATATCAAAATAAAAATGTGAGTCTAGAAAAAGAAAAAGTTTGGCTTGCCGAACTATGACCCATTTGGCGTAGATTTTCAAGAAATTTAAACCCAAATCTAGCTAAACAGAAAAGAAATCGCTTTAACTTTATTGCGCCATATGAACGACTGAAGGAGATAAACAGCAAACTTGCCAGCAGATAAAAGTTGAAAATGTAAACAGAAAAAAGTATATGTAAAAATGTAAAATGAAAAAGTAAAAATGCTTACACTTTGTTAATGGCGTAATGCCAGACAACTAACTAGCTATTCAGCATTGACATGAATTTTTTAAATATGTAAAGTCTACAGATAGAGAGCGGGATCTTCAATCGGTCACCGGCAATAGTAGCAACTCCCTTCACTGACTACCAACTCTCCAACTACCTATAAAAGTTCCCATACTCATCGGAATTAAGCTTTGAAGGTATGACAGACTCCAGAATATTTTTTTTAGTAGCCATTTTTCGCCCACATGCGGCATATACTATGTTATTTATATTTATTACTATTATTATTTTTGTGTGTCGTGGGACTGAGAAATTTGTTCGAAATAGCGGGCGTTCGGATAAACGACATTCGAATTAGCATAATAATAACAAAACTCTATTTTGCAGATTTATTTATAACAGATACTCAGCCAACATAACAATTAAAACATGGAGGATCTTGTGAACATAAAAAACGAACCCCTGGATAGTGAAAATGTGGAAGCGTCTGTTCAACCGCAATGCGAGGAGAAAGCCACACAAACAGAATTGGTGAGTGTTCCAAGCTTACGCCTTTAGGCACCTTTTTTATAAAAACCGAATGTGACTCGAGGCTGGCTGTTCTTATTTTGTTCTTAATAATAAGAACACACTTTATCTATCTATTTTCTCAAAAAAATTATGTCTAGCTAGCTATATAAAAAATAAAGAAAAAAACGACCACAAGTAATCTTCAGCTAACTTCAAAGAGTATTGAAGGAGAATTATACCCTGGATTGTTCTTATTTTATAGCAAAATTCGAGTTGTTCTTAGTTACGAAAACGATAAGTTTTTATAAAAAAGCTTACATTGATCACGAGACTAATTTTTGGAGAATTTGGGATGAGATCTAAGGATGATTTCTAAGGTTGTGTGACAACTAAGCGATGAAGTTTAGGCGTGGATTCGATTTTCACCAAATCTGCTCACCGAAAGTTCTACCTAGTCTAGTTAATTAAGCTTTCTTCGCGGACATCAAAATTCAGATTCTCTTATACGAAAGCTTAGACGCAAGCGAATGTGTCAGAACAAATCCCTAAAATCTAAATCCACCAATTAACACAAAATAAATTCTCAGAGCAAACCACAAATTAAAATCAACCAATGAACACAAACCCAGCGTGGTCACATCATACCCTCTTAATAAGTACGAGAATTAATTATATTATTTGGGTGAGTGAGGCTAATGATGACGTGAGTAAAAAACAATGGAACCAGAAAGCGCGGTCAGTATTATTCTGACGGCAGGAAATTTGTTTGCAACACCCATCGTAATATTTCCCATCTCAGCTATTCCGATTTCACAGTGGTTAGAAAACTTATGCTGGGTCTTCCGGTTACTACATATATTTCTCATCTACAACTAGCTCAACTTGAATGGTGTTCAAGTTGAACTAGTTCATCCTTTAAATCGGAAAAAATATTATTATTATTATTTTAATTTAACGCGTTCTCTAATTAACGCAAA
Organism: Hydractinia echinata; assembly: GCA_030067915.1. Classification (NCBI taxonomy): domain Eukaryota; kingdom Metazoa; phylum Cnidaria; class Hydrozoa; order Anthoathecata; family Hydractiniidae; genus Hydractinia; species Hydractinia echinata. The sequence continues at coordinate 1,116,535 of JASGCC010000058.1, forward strand.
TGGCCTTCTTTTCAAAATATGCCTAATTTACTTCCTCTAATTTTTCTTTCTATTTCCTTCCTTCGTTTTTCCTCTAATTTAATGCGATAAAGGTCGAATTTTCCTTTAATTATACCGCTAGGCGGTCAGATCAGAGAAGGTTTTTTTGCTATTTTGGTTTTTATTCTTATTATCTTTTTCTTATAAAAAGGAAAACTGCCCTATTTTACAACTTCATTCAACAAGTTCTACAAAGGAGTCTTTATCTTTTTCGTGATCTTCCATGTGTTGGCGTTCTTTTACATGTCTCATAATGTGCCACTTCGAACTTTTGATTTGTCTGTTGTTGTTATACTACGGACTTAGAAATCATATCCTTGTTGTTTGATATGCAATTGAATTCCTCCTCGATCCAGTCTACCATGTCCTGGAGGCTAGGCACCAGAAGTTTGTAATCATTTGCGGCTGGGATCTTTTCAACAGCTTTAGGAAACGTGTGCGACCCAACTTTTAAACGGATTATTAATACATAAATCCATGAGTTGACACTTATAAGTGGATCCAGGAATATTGTTACATTTCGTCAAACCAAGCTTTGCTGAACAAAATGGCCGAGAAAGGGCGAGGAGTGGTAGAGAAATTTATCAAAAAAACGAAAAAGGAGTGATAAAAATTAAAAGAAAGAAAAAAACAAAATATAGTGTTCAAAAAAATTGTTATTTTATTTCCTCTAATTTAGTTCGACGAAGATCGAATTTTCCTCAACTTTTAGCGCGAAACAAAATTTTTAAAATAGAAAACTTTATTTTCTCCAAGGAGGTTTAAAAAGAGAAGGAGATACATCTAAGCAACGTCCCCTTAAATTCTATTCAAATTTCTTTTGTTTACGCGCCCCTTTGAAACCCATCCGCTGTGCAGCTTTTGCTTTTGCTTCAAACCTTGTTTTAGCGCGATCCCTGAAAATAATTTTTTTTTTCGGTCGCGTTAAATCTTAAGAAATGAATGACCGTTCTTATTTAAAGATTTTCTAATGTAATCGAAAAGTACGCTCCTGTCGAAAGAGCGCAAACATTTTGAGATAAAATCATTTTGTGACTTTTCTAATATCGATTCTTACTGCTTTTAGGAATTGAACCGTCTTATTGAACAATTTTTGAAGTCGAAGACTGCGGCGTTGCTCTGTAATGAAGAGTTACGAAATCGAATTAAAATTTTGGAATATCAAAACTCGAGTATGAAAAAACACATGATGAAATTTATGCACGAAATAAATAATTCATCAAAGGTTAGTTTCTTGAATTACTCTCCAGTCTCCAATAGTAGGGGGCGGGGGTTAAGGAAGGAGGTTGGAATATTAAGGGGTGGACTCTCGAGTCTCAAATATTAAGAGGTGGACTCTTGAGTCTTCAATAGTAGAGGGCGGGAGTTAAGGAAGGAGGTTGAAATATCAAGGGGTGGACTCTCGAGTCTCTAATAGTAGGGGGAAGGGGTTAGGGGATAAAGTTGGAATATTAGGTGGGGGGGAGGACTCTTGAGTCTTCAATAGTAGAGGGCGGGGGTTAGGGGAGGAGGTTGGAATATTAAGGGGTGGATTCTCGAGTCTCTAATAGTAGGTAGCGGGGTTAGGGAAGGAGGTTGAATAATTAAGGTGTGAACTTTGTAGTCTTCAATTGTGTGGGCAAGGGGGTTAGGGGAGGAGGTTTTGAATATTAGAGGGGGTGGACAATTTTCAATTTCCGAAGTAGTTGGTAGTGGGAGGAGGGCGTAGAATTATTTTTTTTTAAATTAGAAACTAGACAGCCGCCGAAGATATCAATCCTATTTTCATACTGAACGCTGAGGAACAAGGATAGGTCCACACTTTTATAGTCTGTGGCATGACCCGGCCGGGGTTTGAACCCAAGACCTCCCGCACTGGAAGCGAACGCTCTACCACAAGGCTACCAGTCGGCAAGCGATAAGCGTTCATTAAAACAATTTGCTACTTTTTATATAAAAAAAAAAAAAATTAATAATAATAGGTAAACAATCAAAAAAAAGATTATTCTGGATAACAAAAAGGGTGTGGAATAAGAATGTTCTGGTTTATCAAATTTCAGAAATAAACCGTGCAGAGGGAGCACTATTGGAGACTCAAGAGTAAAAGGAATATCCGGGTAAAGTATTTCACGAATAATGAGCAATGAAAGAAACGAACATCACTTCGGAATTACAGATTTCTAGAGACAACTGAAATTAGCCTTCGAAATTAAAATAGCTGAGGCTTTCTGTACTAAAGTTTGCATAATTGTTCTTCATACCGTTTTCTTTTAAATTACGTTTCGTAATTTTACATGTAGACTGTCAAAAATCTGGGTGGAATAGATGACACAACTAAAATCATGCCGAATAAAGAAAACAAAGAAGACCAAAAAACTAATATGTTTACCACCCGTTGGATTCCAAACGATAATGAACACGAATGTACAGACAAAACAATGAAAAGAGAATTTATCAACCCGACTATGCGAGATTTGTATGAAAACCCGATATCAAATTCAGGAACGATTGATAATTTTTTAATAAATAAGCCTCCAGCTATCCCATTCCGACAATGGGACCAAAACATGGCATTCTGTTCCAACATATCCAACGATAAATCAACTCAACACAGGCTAGCTACGTTTATACCTGGCTTACATTGTCCACCCAGCCTACGTATCCCGCCTAACTTTATGCAGACACGTTTCCAAGAAGATTTGCACCGAACTTATCAAAACAATGCCCTCCCGTTTGACTATAACAGAGTCTCGTTCGAGCATCATATCATCCCCTTCAAGCGTCATGCCTTCCCCTTAGAGCAACATACCATTCCCTTCGACCAACGTACGATTCCCTTCAAACAACATACATTGCATTCACCTCAATTTGAAAGCACATTAAATACGCCAGTGCAAAGAGCGCAACACAGGGAGCATCATCTTCCACCGGATGGATTTCGACAAAGATGTCATCCATACTTAGAGTTCAGCAGGACAGCCAACAAATCTTCTTCTTTCTTTTTGTAATAGTTATAAACTTTATATCGATTTTTTAAGTACTTATTTGTTATGTTTTTAAGTATATGAAAACTAAAAATGAATGTTTATTTCAATTATTTTGTGTATGTTTAGCAATAGCAAATTTGGTAAGGTAATAGCAAATTTGTAAGAGCTGGAGTATTTGCTCAAATTTCGTTATTTTTAATACGTTGTGAATTATTTGACATTGTCGAAACAACCATGTTTAGACAGGGAGGTTGGTGTACTCAAGGAGGTTTAAAGAGAGATTTCAAAATATTTTGTTTACAAAACTGAATTTGAAAACAATATAGCAACCTGCGAATCGGCAACGGATGGTTTCAATAGAATCTACTGAGATGTATCTCCTTCTCTTTTTAAACCTCCTTGGTGTACTGCAGTTCCTTACCAATACCTGTTGAATATGATCATTGCAAGTTTTTAAAGATATTGCGTTACATTAAGGGAAGAAGGTTTGGTGAGTTGATATAAAACCGCTAAATTAAATTCCCGCCAAAACTAATTATTTTTCGTTTTCCGTCAATTATTCAAAATCTGAAAAATTCTCCGATTTTTCTCTCATTTAAAAAGAAAAAAAAAACTTCGATGTTTTCTATTCAAAATAAGCTTTCTTCAAATGTTAAATTAAATTTACCATTAAAATTACTTTTTTTTCTTCTTCGCCAAATTTTCATCTGCTAAATTAAATTCGGCCAATTCTGCCAAATTTACCTCCCATCATATTTTCTTCCCGCCAAAATTTCTCTCCTAATGACTTTAAATTTTACAGCAGTGTGGAAAAGCATATATCGCTGACGAAAGCTAAACCACTAAGTAAACATTAAAATCGACTTGTTTGAACAGCTTTGAAACACCAAGCTCGACCCCAGCACTTTTAACTATCAGAAAGCGCAGCGCCGTTGAGAAGCAAATAGTCCTGGGGACGAGGTTGATAAACACCAAGTCGTCAAGAATAACAAATATGTTTATTTGCTAACATTCTTTACTAAATTTTGACACGCGAATGTTAAGGTAACTATGAGAGAAAAAGATATTTGTTTAAAACTTGTTACATGACAACAACATGGACAGTTTTTTTTCTTAACATGAAAAAGCAAGATGTTTACTTTCGGTAGGTGCTATTCTTTTGAATTGAGAAAGATTGATGTAACATGGGTGGATGGATTTCTCCTGGATGAAACCATAATCTTTTTTCTATAGGCTACACCTTTTTTTATGAGAATAGTGCTTTTTCGTAACTTTTTGACAAATATCTGGCTCTTCCTAATATATTCTACAGCCTGAAAACATAGAATCAGCCTTGTCATAATTTGCCATAGCAAATTTTACTACATGTAACTGTTGTTGCTTTGGAGAGATAAAGAAGTTTAGTTTATATATGCAATAAGAAATTAACCTAATCAAATTTTGTGCATCATACAGGCTGGCATATCTAGAACTATCAAGCTATGGAATATTTTTAGTATATTTTTGGCCCTCTAGCCTTAATATTCTTATAAAGTATATTCTTATAAAAAGCATGTATGATGTAACACACGAAAGAAACAACATGTGCTCTAAGAAAACATGCTTTGAATGAAATTGCAGAGCAAAATGTTCTGACAATTTACTTTGAACCCTGAAGTCAGTAAAATTAAAAAAATGCTTCCTAGCTATTTCTTCTCTGTCTTCTTTTTTATCACGAAGAAATTTAAAAATTGCGATGAAAAAAGCTGCATATTTAACATCACAAAACTGCGAGCACTTTTTTGCTTGCATCGTTTGTAGATGTAGACCAGCTTACCTCCCAATGAGAATCAATTAAACATTCAATTTTTCAAGGTAACAATCTACTTTACCATAGCCATCAACACAAAGTTAAAATAATGTTTTTCATTTTAGCAATTTTTATACTTTATTTTGCGCTTTCGTATTCCAACTGTTACCCTTTAAAGAGAGGATGCGTTTACAACGGGAAGTTTTATAAACTTGGTGACAATATTAAAAGAGTATATCATGCAAAAAGCAGTTGGTGCTGGTGGAAGTACTGCAATGATTATGGGCATGTGGTATTTCGTAATAAATTGAACTGCAAAGGGAAACGAGCAGCCATCACTGCTTCAACAACAACAACAGGAACAACAACAACAATTCCGACAACACCGATAGGATGCTTCCATAATGGCAAGTATTATAAACCTGGCGAAGAAATCAGTAGAGGATATGATCCTTCTTCTAACTGGTGTTATGGTTCACTTTGTGACAGATACAGTCTAACTGTACTACAATGGGATAATTTTAATTGCGTAAAATCTACAACAACATCAACAACTGTCCCTACAACTTCATTTACGACTTCATCAACGACGACACCGACCAATGGATGTTTCCATAATGGCAAGTATTATAAACCTGGCGAAGAAATCAGTAGAGGGTACGATCCATCTTCTAACTGGTGTTATGGTTCACTTTGTGACAGATACAGTCTAACTGTACTACAATGGGATAATTTTAATTGCGTAAAATCTACAACAACATCAACAACTGTCCCTACAACTTCATTTACGACCTCATCAACAACGACACCACCCAATGGATGTTACTATAATGGCAAGTATTATAAACCTGGCGAAGAAATCAGTAGAGGGTACGATCCATCTTCTAACTGGTGTTATGGTTCACTTTGTGACAGATACAGTCTAACTGTACTACAATGGGATAATTTTAATTGCGTAAAATCTACAACAACATCAACAACTGTCCCTACAACTTCATTTACGACCTCATCAACGACGACACCGACCAATGGATGTTTCCATAATGGCAAGTATTATAAACCTGGCGAAGAAATCAGTAGAGGATATGATCCTTCTTCTAACTGGTGTTATGGTTCACTTTGTGACAGATACAGTCTAACTGTACTACAATGGGATAATTTTAATTGCGTAAAATCTACAACAACATCAACAACTGTCCCTACAACTCCATTCACGACCTCATCAACAACGACACCGACCAATGGATGTTTCCATAATGGTAAGTATTATAAACCTGGCGAAGAAATCAGTAGAGGATATGATCCTTCTTCTAATTGGTGTTATGGTTCATTTTGTGACAGATACAGTCTAACTGTACTATCATGGGATAATTTTAATTGCGTAAAATCTACAACAACATCAACAACTGTCCCTACAACTCCATTCACGACCTCATCAACAACGACACCACCCAATGGATGTTACTCTAATGGCAAGTATTATAAACCTGGCGAAGAAATCAGTAGAGGATATGATCCAACTTCTAACTGGTGTTATGGTTCATTTTGTGACAGATACAGTCTAACTGTACTACAATGGGATAATTTTAATTGCGTAAAATCTACAACAACAATAACAACTGTCCCTACAACACGCGCATGAAGCTGTACTGATCAAAATTTGACCCAAATATATATGACATAGATAACACTTGTGTTTTCTTCGACTTATTTTCGGTCAACGTTTTACTCTTAAATGGGAGCAAGTTGTAACAACAGATTTTGAATGATGTAATATAGATTACATTTTGTTCTAGATAATAATTATTTAAAATGTGAAATTGAACCATGACTTTTGAAGAACCATAAGTAGGCGACTACGGAAATTTGTAGTGAACTTAAAAAATGACCCCGTGAGATTTGAAAATTTTATGTAAAACTAGTGCGGATATAATTATGGAGATGTAATTAATGTTTAATAAGAGAAAGGGAAATAAATACTAAACTTAAACTGACTTCACTTTTCGCGCTACATTTGTTTCAATTCCTAATAAGTCCTGGTGATCGAAATGTAATGTTTTGAATGCCACTTTAAGTGTGGTTTCTATGCCAACAGATTGGCTTTGGTGAATCATTTGCTGCTGTTTCATTTTATTTGATAATACGTCTTTTTGGCAACTTATTTTGCGGAAACCAAGCCTCTTTGAAATTGCTGTTCTTGTGGGGCTGTTGCTAGGAGATAAAATTTGATTTAATTAGAAAATAAGAAAGTAAATTTCTTTTCAGATGGTTATGTAATGATTACGCTCAATCAAGCAAGTATATCAATAAAGTTATTGTTTAATCGATACACAGGCCGTCGTGTAACACAGCAATTTCAACATCGAGAAAATTTTTCTTGGACACAGATCTGCAGAATGTTATAACTTCAGCTAATTGCTAAATTTCGCGCAAATACAGATCATGGATTAAGCATGAAAATAAATAAAAAGTACAATGTTTTAAAAACATCAATTTACTGATGTTGTTACGAAAATTCAAGAAAGATACAGGAATAAGAATATTTTTTTAAAAAATTCACTAAAAGTCTTGCTGCAAAATGAGGAACTTTATTTTTCAAGTTTCAGGGTTAAACCCAGATGTTGGGAGAACCAACAAGACAACCGAATAAGCATATACACAAGTTAGTAATATTTCTTCTTCTTCAGTGACGTTGTTGTCATTCTTGGGTGCTTCGGACGCCGAACTCTGTTAAATTTCTGCTGGCAGTGATAGATGAACAAATTTATTTCAACGTTTCACCTGATATCCTTAGTGTCTATTGAACCGTTCAACACTGTTTTTTATCGTTGTTGTAACAAACTCAATACTGGTTCTAGTAAATAAAAGTGGATTGTTTCTCGAAAATTGTGAAATTGTAAACATTATGTTTTAAAACCACAAAACTTCTTTGGGGGTTTCTATTCGTTGGTTTCATTTCAAAACTGCATATCTATGCAGTCATGTTTCTTTGAACCAAAATGGTAGTCCGAGCTGCAAGCATTGTTTTTCTTTAAAGGAAAAATACATTGTAATCACATGTTGTCAAAAAATATCCGTCTATTCTAATAATATGGCGCCAAAACAACTATTACAGTCTGTTTTTAATGAAACAGCGCACCCTTTCTATACGCTACTTATCGCTGCATTTCACTAGAGTTGTTATTGTTTCGACACAATTAACAATCGAAGGTCTCACTATATTTCGCACTTCAAGCAGTAGTTAGCTACATAACATAAAGTGGTTGACAATAAAACTTTTGTTTTCTTTGTTCTGCGACACGTGTCCTTAGTGCTAGTTTAGCAGCAATATAAAACCATCTACAAAGTAATTCCAGGCACTCATTTTTCTGATTAATACACACTGCGTTGGCGCTGAAATCGAGATATAATGCTATATCAGTGTAGCAACAACAGTAACTAGTCTAATATAGAAAACAATAACTTCATTGTTTAGGCACATATTGTTTAGGCACATATTGTTTAGGTACATATTAATTGGGCGCCTAAACACACGTAGACATCTTTATTGCGATCACGTAATAAACCGTTGAAACTTTAATCACCTTGATATCATAAAATGACATAGGTGCTGGGATGGAGGTTCGCTGTCGTTGTCAAGTTCTTCAAGTGTCAATTGTTAAGATTTGCTATCTGTGAAAATTTTAATGCATGCCTAGGTTATTTTGCTAAGCACCATCTCATTAAGCAGAGTTATTATGTAAGAAAGATATGTGTGGGTGGGTGGTTCATTGACAACAATAAGCAAGGACATCAGATGTTTGAAATATTCCTCCATGCTTGAAGTAGATTGACCTTTTCCGGATTACTTTATCCATGTTAGCACGAGCACAAAAATTCATGTAAACAGAACATTTATCGAAACCACAAAAATTTCAAATATTAACTTTTTAAAAGCTTTACTTCCATTTAAATTTTATAGGTTCTCTTGCGCAGCAACCGAGATTTCAATTGATCGTTAAAACAATTCATTCTGATTGTGTTTAATAAGAAGTTCAACGAACCATCGCCAATCAGGTCTTAATTGATCGGAACAATAAAACATGCAGCTAGCTGAGGCTATGGACGGAGAGAGGAAACGATAACCAGGGTTGGACGAAGCAATAGCCAGGGTGGGGTGAATCAATAACCAAGGCAGGTTGAATCAATAGCCGAGGCGGGACGAATTAATAGACAGACAGGGCGGGACGAATCAATAGCCAGGGCGGGACGAAAAATGAGTATTGAATTGCGTTATTACTAACAAGATTAATTTTGTGTGTTATCGCGGGGAGATTTTCAACTTGTTCCAGCAGCACGACTATCTCACTTTCAGTGAAACGAAAACTCGACTCATCATTGTTTACAATTTTCCACAATTTTTCAACAATTCAGGATAAATCCTTTTGTTCCGTCCCACCGTCATAAAAGAACGCCCCTTTGACCTATACCTTCCTTTTAAAATTCTCCGTCCATGATACAACCATCCTGTTACAAAAAAGAAAGTCATAAATCAAGTCACAATTTATTGTCAGGCCAGCACTTAAGGTTAATTGTTCAAACTGAACTACCCGATAGCGGAGGCGTTTTGAAACACATCAATATAAAGACGTAACATGAATTGTTTGCATATCATAACCTTAACGAATTCGACGAGGACTGTTGTTTTTCTAAATAGAGTATCACAGAGACATCAAAGTTTGAAAACATTGGCAATATGTTGATCAAGATTTTACTTACTGCGCTTCTGGTTTTCCATAACACAGAAGCTAATGAATTTTTAGATAGTTGTGACACAAGTTCGCTTAATTCTACTGGTAAAAACATTCGATTTCCTTGGTTGAGGTTGGGACAGTTCTACTCTTATTGCATGCAGGTATGTCTCATCGTTTTGTTGTTGATTTTTTATTATATTACCTCGTTGTTTACAAGCCAGCCCGGTAAGTTGGATTTATTGGCTTCAAAAACTTTCTCTGAAAACATATTGAGAAAAACAAGGCAGCGGCAATCCTTGGTGGAAATTAGACGTCTATTACTATATATCCGATTACTATTATATAAACTGAAAATAACATTGGTAACGATGTATTGTTCATAACATCTCGCGTGTTTCCGTCTCTTTTGCCTGGGATCGATGTTTCATGTTGGAACAGAGAATGTTAAGCGATGTTACGCGCGTAATGGTCGACAGCAACGACCGTAAAAATGCTGTTTATCACGTTTATCGTAATCTAGTTTGTGCTGCGCGTGCACAAAACAATTTATCGTGTGAAATTTTTCACATGATGCCAGTATGATCGATTTTTCCTTCTTTTTACATATCATTTTGACATTTACTCATTCGAACATAAGAACAAACATTCTAAAGGGCGGTTCATTGAACTGGCACACTTTTAATCTCCACCGCCTCTCGGAAGTATAAGACGGTGACGTCACGCACTAAGAATTCAGTACAAGTTTAAGGGATGACCAACAGTGCCTATAATTAGACATTCTCTAACTGATAATTACAAGTTTTAATTATACTTGTAACTTTTTATTCCCAACCAAACAATTTCCTCAGAAATAGTTTTGTTACCTCGCCTAAAACGTAAACAGCATAATTCGCTGTTAAATGACAGGCTTTGATGACAGTAACCATCTCGTTTCCAAGGCTCTTTTCTTTCTTTCACGACGATTTTCGATAAAAAAAAAGAAAAGTCCTGGAAAGTTAGTTGCGACAACAGTAAATTCATGCATCAAAACAAATGCTAAATGATCCTAAATTACACCCAGTTGGCAACCCATACCAATATTTTGCGTGTTTACTCAATGAACTGGGTAAAGAATCCCGCATGCATGCAAATACGGATTGCTTTGTGGCATTTTTTGATTCACTATGGAAAACCGCTGTACAACATTTCTAAAACATTATAAGTGTTTCAATGGCTGCGCCGTAGGTTCATTCCGGGTCTTCCGGAGAGGAAATAATTTGCTGACGGGCGAACTCGTGGATTTTTCTACGGATTAACGACTTATTTGGAATATAACTGCTACAACGTCACGACAAATTTTTGCTGACTCATTATAAAAATTATTTTAATCTTCTGCAATTATTTTGATCAACTGCTGACCACTGCTAGGATCGTATTAAAAACTTCGTCACTGCTAAAAATGTTAAAAAAATCGATAATTAACCTCGATTGACAATCCGGCAAGCGCAGACACCTAGCTATTATCCAGCAAGCGACTATCTCCTCTTGAACGACATTACATAACAGATAATATCAATACTTCTTCGTAATTACAAAAGCATTATTGTGCGATAACCACGTGATTAAACTGACAAGGAAGCTACTCTAGTGTCATTCTTTGCAAAAATAGGACGGGGTGTATGATTTAAGTCCATAATTATTTTTAAATGCTTCCTTTGAACTTTGTAAACTCATGAGTGTCCTCAAAGTTTAGAATCAAGCTGAAACCAACTTAGGGTACGTTGTTAAGGTAGTTATTAAGTCAAGAATTACAAAACCACAAGCAAACCTTAATGACGTCATCAGTAACCACAATTATAAGTGCTGAAGAAAATAGATGAATTGAACTTATCATAAAAGTGGGCGATATGATGTTGTCTTCCCTGTATGAATGAATCCATTCAATTGCGGTATCCAAAAAGCAGAGGCGAGCATAAGGGTTGGATATTGAATTGAGCAATTTTTAATATGGTATCATTTTCAGTCAACCTCGATACGGTGGGAAAATGGAATTTGAAGCATGGCAATAAACTTGGACCATGATTTGGGTATAATAAGGAGCCCACGCGATGAGCCAATCAGTGGTCATTAAAAATTAGAGTGATTAGTAATGTCACAAAATGAAATTTTTGAGACACATAAGGGGACTGTTAATTTCTAAATAGAGTTAAATTGCTACTTCGTTATGAACGTAAATTTGTAATTAAACACAATTACGGTACTCACGACTACTGGTCGTATTTTCAATGAAAAAAAATGATACTTCTATCGTACTAAAATCGGTTGATCTGATTGGACAAGCTTCATCTTTTGGTCCTTACTTAAAAACGCAGGATTGAAGTGGATTGAAAAATTATATAAACTATTATGTTAACTACTTGTTCTACTTGTTCTACTTTGCCCCTCAAAAACACGTGAATTTTTGTGCTTATCTTTTCTGCAATGTACAGAGACAATAACAAATTTGGATTGCTGGAGAATTTACAAGTAAGGGTGTGACACAAAGTTTAAAGATTTTATTAGAGAAATATGTGAAGCCCTTTATGCCAGCATACTAACTCATCAAAAATCGCGGTTTTCCTTTTATGCCCAGAGTTCCCTTGTGACCTCATACGACGGTTGTAGGCGGTGGAGCCCCATGCCGTGTTTTCACGTGGTAGGTAGGGTTGGTAAGTGCTTGAAATCAAAGGGAAGAGGACGGTAGTTAAATAACATCCTAGTCCCCAATGTTTGTTGCCTGATGTCAATAGCGCTACGGCTTACCTGACCGCTAACAGTGCCCGGTCTTGATGTCAAAAAGGTAAGAACCCCTAGCGACGATAGTTAAATAACTCCATGCAAGGTAGCCTTCAACGAAAAAGCAAAGTTTTGAATTCTCAGGTATAAAAGGCTTAAGTAAGCAACCTCGTCCCCAGGGTCTTGTGGCCCCTGAGCCGTTATTACGGAGTGGTTGTTAAGTAAGAGCACCATGTCTATAGTGTAAACAAACGCTTTTTTTTAGTGGGATACGTCCACATTGAAGATTCCGTCAACATTCGATGGCGCATGCGCAGGTGAAAAATGCAAACAGGTAACATTTTACGTATTTAGGATCCATTATTTTTTCTTAAACTAATAAGATATTCGCCATATTTATTATGATAAAAACAAACATTTATTCAAAGTTATCTTTACAGTGAAAAAGCTTTAAAAACGTTGTGTTGATCGACAAGTACATATAATCAAGCTATATAATCAGCATACAGTTAATTCCCGGTAACTCGAACCTCCAAGGGACCAGAGAAAACAGTTCAATTTAACGAATGTTCAACTTAGCTCCTGTTAATTCGAACTTAGCCAAAAATGAGATATTAGTTCGAGTTAAGGCGATTTTTTCTACAAATCAAAAGTTACAATCTAATAAGTTTTCACTGAAAGGAATTTCGTATGTCGGTTTGACTTAACCTTGTTGATAGTTCTTGTTCAACAACTCGACTTATTAGGTTGATGTGTTTGTAAAGACAGGCTCCGTTTTTCGAACATTTATTATCTACTTAGACACTAAAAAGTTCGAGTTATCCGAAGAAATTAACTTAAGGGGGACCAGAAAATGGTTCGAGAAAACGAATGTTCGAGTTATCCGGGGTTCGAGTTAACGAGTAGTTTTTATAAGGGAGTATTAAGAAATGTCCAAGGGACCGTAGAAAATAGTTCGAGCTAATAAAATTCGAGTTAACCAGTGTTCGAGTTACCGGGAGTCTACTGTATATGATTATATATACTGACAATGAACATAACGTTCAAAAATTTTGATAAATGTTTTTTACCGGAGTACATTTTTCTGTTTAATTCACCTGATAATATTACTATTATTTTTCAGTGCATAAAAGCGTGCAATTATCCACAACCGTTTGATCTCCGTCAATGTCAATGCGATTGCGGGGTAGGTCAATAGAATGATATTAAATCCAGGATTTTTTTATGAATGATGGTTTGTGTAAACGATTGGTGTAAATGAATCAATGGATCCTTTTGTCGACAAAAAAAATGATATGCACTTCAAAGATAGTTGAATAATAAACAATATGGCTTCATTTTTTTACCAACATCTTTTGCATATTTAGACAAGCGATGAGTGCTTCTTCGGCTGCTTGTTTTACGCCCAGTTGACGGGCGCATCAAACCAAGGTAATGAAAACTCATAACTTAGATATATTTGTATTTTTACCCTACCTAATAACATATCTACAACCATTCACAAAATATATTGAGACAAGGCGGCAAATTTCGAAGTTTGTCCCTACAAGTAATTATGTAGGTCATTTCTATACCACTTTTTAATGTTCATAGGACTTAGGGCTTTAGGTTATTTGGTTATATTCCAACTCTCAATATATGCTAATTGTTGCTGACGGTAACGTTTCCATTTTCCTCAAATTTCGGATCGCTTGTGGGACCGGACGCGGTTTATTCCGTAAAACGGACGTGTTACTAGCGCACTTAAACGCTGTTTACCTAACCTACGCATCTGAAGATTGATGCTTTTTGCCAAATTTGTAAAAGGGCCGAAAGAGTGCCAGTGTCTCAATATTTTTGTGAGGACTTTCAGCTACTTTTTGCAATCTCGATCCCAAATACTCTAGCGTTTTTACATTTCGTGATCGATAAAAGAGGATATATGTGCTGGGATGGAAATTGAAATTTTATCTGAATCCCTTTCCCTTCTTTAGCTCTGAGCAACCCTAAAAACCAGTAGCTAGAAAAACAAGTTAAAATAGGTTTTGAATGATTTCGTAGAATGTTGAAAACTTGTCCGATAAAATATCTTCATCCACCATTCTTTTATAGAATTTATCACGCTGCAACCGAAAAACCGTCCAAATGCATCGCAAAGTGTGATAACAGTTGATGCGAAAACAAGAGCTGACGTTCAGTTAAGCTGGCCCAACATAGCAACAAGTGCTGGCCTATTTACACTTGGAAGTGTCTACGCGATTTCACTGGATGTGGATTATGTAGGGCATCGTGAGCAGGTTTACGGACTGGTACGAGCGATATAAATATATAAATCTGTATAAATTTGTTTCTCCTCTCAAGACATAAATTAAAACATTTTAAAGAATCTTAACCTCCGCGGGGCTTCTTTTCTCGACACTAAGTATTTGAATAAAAATTTGTAGCTGCTTTGTTATTTTTTAGACTACAAAGAAAACCTTCACTCTAAGTTTATCTGATATATGTTCAACCTTCGGTTTATACGGAAGATTCGAAAGAATCACAAGAATTACATTCAGTGTTTATCCGATCAATTTCAATGGATGGATTGAAGCTAGCAGAATAGAGAGTACAGAAATACGTAAGTGTTCACGAGGTCATGTGCCGTGGCAGTGTATACCCAGGGCTGTGTTTCAATGAATATTCTCATTAAACGTCTGAGCCTGCATATTCTTTTTAAAAGAAACTTGACAAGGCATGTAAGTTCTGAAAAATTTAATCCTCCGCCGTTGTTTTATTTCCAAAGGTTTGTTAACGGGTTGAAAAGTGGACATTTCCGACAAAATAGCTCCGCTTTAAAAAATGTTTTCAATATTTTCTGATAAAACAAGTAATCGAGAGCCTGTCAAATAATTTGCTCGTGGTTGCTCGCAGCTACCATCTTTAGACAGAAGGTTCGGTATTTTAATATAGATTCTATCTCGCATGACCAGAAAATCTGTTAGAATCCGAGACATTTTGAGATAGGAAAAGAATATGGGAAGTAGAACAGGCGAGGGAGCAAAATACTTGTTTAGAGAGTTAAACCAGTTTCTTATAAAGAGAAACTTGTATTACCATATTTCGAAAAAGCCTCGGACGTGATCATGAGCTTGGTAACTGCTTCCTTTCCCTATTAAGTGTCAACAAAAATACAAAAGTGGACAATATAAATGATTCTCTTCTATTTGTAGTACCGCAACCCATCTCTCCAGTTCAAAACGTCATTATTGAAACACCCCCTGCAGTTGTAAAGAACTTTCAAGGATTTCCTGTATTGACATACACCGTCAAATGGACACCTCCTTCAGGTAAGAACGTCTTCACAAGGGTCTATATTTTGTAAAACCACTTTAATACTATCTTTTTCACCACTATAAAACGTCCCTTTTTTGGCGCCACTTTAGCTGACAACAAAAAGCCGACACGGCTTGAATATTAGCGCCTTTTATTACAACTTTTCTAAAAGCAATATTGTGAGAGAAAAAATACAATGCTGTAGACGGAGATGTAGGTAACATTACCAAAATTCGAATATTAGAAAAAAAACACTTTAATTTCTTGCGGAGTTTGAAAAAGAAATTGTCCTGGGTATAAGAATATGAAATATATTTCTAAGTGACACAAAATCAACGTCCTTCCAGCATCATATTTTTTTTGATTGACAATGCGAGATCTTGTCAAATCCGAGGTAGTACAAAATTACATTTGTATAGCCTCATGTAACTTTCTTTTAGATCCAGTTACCTTAGCTGTCCTTAACAAAAAAGTCAAGGTGTTTTATGATATTCAGAATTGCACTTCACAAATTAACTACCAAGCAATTGTTCGACTTTTGAACATAGGAGAACAATTAGTTGATCTGGTAAGTATATTATGTTCTCATGATGAATCTGCATAACAGACCGTTATTCACTTACTCGTCTTTTTATTACATTTTTATATATACTGTAATAATTGGATTATATTTTTTAAAAAGAAGAAACATAAAACTCCGTGGAAATGCTTTGTAATATCTTAGACGAGAAACGATTTTCTTCTTCAAAATTCAACATCATTTTCACGGGTAGAATATTTTGTTTAGAACAACTCAACGACGATACAAATTTATAATACGGAAATAGGTGACAGATTGAGAGGTTGCACCATTGTTGTGAATGTAAGTTTACTTTCGTTCTTCTTTTTCTTTTTCTTGTTCTTCCTTTTTTTCTTTTTCTCTTGTCCTTCTTTTTTTTCCTCTTCCCCTCCCTCCTTTTCTTCTCCTCCTCCTCCTTGTCATCCTCCTCCTATCTTCTCAAATATTTATTCATTATTTAATATTTCCTTAGGTAACAACATTACAGGGTGATTGCTTACTTGGTTCAGTAGCCACTAAAACTGTCATGTACAATGGTAAGTCACCATCTCACTTTAAAAAAATATTAATGTCTTTTTTTTTCACCCTCTCTCAAAAACAATGCATCATTTTCACTTTTTTTTAGGTTGCGAAACAGTACCTGGTGACACATGTCCTCCTGTCACCACGCCTAGTATGTCAATTATCTTTCTATAATTTTTGCACCCTCATATGCAACCTCATATGCACCCTTATATGCTTAGATATTGTGAAGAAATATGTATACACACCTTAAATTATTTGAATTAGTTATAAAAGTCGACCTTTATTTTTGTATGAAATGTATGTTTTTTTTAATATAATTTGCCCTGTTTATTTACAGAACCAACAGATGCACCAATCACAACGCGTAGTTTAACCATCACAGGAAATGGTTGTACCACGTGTGAAAATCAAAGTTGCACAGTTGGCTTCCATACAGTAAAAGTTGAATGGCAACCTCCAGCTACCTCATCACCTATACAAAATTACGAAATATATTGGGGAAAAGCTCAACCATTTTTCCCGGGCTTTTCCGAGTTAATTGTGTTCGCCGGCAAAACAGAAATGGCGCCAGCGGTATGTATAAGATGTATAAATCACTTGATTTAGTATGTCGTATACTTTCCAAATGAGTAACACTGCTAATTGTGATGGAGATTGGTAGTAACCCCAGTGCAATAAAAAATATAAAGTGTGCTATACATCAACCTCGAAAATTATTTTTCTAGTCCTGTTTACCTATTTCTTTTGTTGTAAAATTTAATTTTTAGTTTTACTTTTAGACAGCTACATCCTATACTTTGAACGTACCACCAAGTATGAACCCATTAGGAGTCATGGTAAGAGTTCTGTTTTCTCTTTATTCATAAAAACCAGCAAATAGAAATAACTCGACGCATATAAAAACCTTTCTAATAAACTTTATTTATTTTGTGTCTAGATTTCTGCTATTAGTTCCACATCAGATCCTCCAAGTCCTCTAAGTCGAAACTACGTTTTCCTCGATATACCAGGTATTATTATATTATTTGTCTTTTTTCCTATTTGCTAACATAGCCCGGTGACCGCGCGCTAAACTAATTTTTTTATTTATAAGAAACTTGACAAGCCATCTTCCAAAAATTCTACATCAATTTTTATTCTAAACTTTTCTGAATGGGTTTCCTAATCAAATTCAGGTTTAGTTAAAATATCAAAGAGGATTGCTTAATAAGGCATGGATTTAAAGTGCAACTTTTCTGGTTTCAAAGCTTCTTAAATTTGGGGTAGTTTGGTGATAAGGTTTTTATAAACCGGTCTCCTATATCAAACCGGTCTCCTATATCAAACCGGTCTCTTATATCAAACCGGTCTCTTATATCAAAGCGTGTAGTCTTTCTTACTAAATAAGTACACACGAGTCTAGGTTCAAGGACACAAATATCAACACAGAATATCATTTTATCATCATCAATTCTTAATAATTTCTCTGCTAATGGAGTTACATCGCAAACACTTTGCACTGGTTTGAATGTTTCTTGTTTTCTATTTAGATTTAAACCTCGAGAATCTGACGTGCCCGCAATAAGGAATATTTATGGAAGAACAGAAAAGTGCGTTAGCCAATAAGATTGCTTGCTTTTAGCGCCATCGTTGAACTGGTTTCTGAATAGCATCTGAAAAAAATTGTTATATATAAATTCATCTTTAAAACTTTTGTATAGTGCAATCTATTCCCCGGGGCTCTTTTTCTGTTTCTGAAAATAAACCCTGGGGACGAGGTTGGTGTATAGCACACTTTATAAATATGTCGCTGGATGACAAATAATTTAAATAAATATTATTTGTGGGATTGTAAGGATTTATGCACATCACATTCATATGTTATATATCTTTACTTCAAGATATACTCATGCCTCGTATATGTTCATGTTTATATATATATAGATATATATGCTATATGTTTTATATGTGTCGTTAAAGATATATATGAAAGAAAAAATGTTGTTAAGAAATACACTTTTTATATTGCAATCCAAAAATTGTATTATGTTTCTATAAAAAACAAACATCTCTCTCACTAAGCCAATTTTTATTTTTTGCTAAATTTATCAAAGGGTTATGTTGTTCGTATTTAACACAGCCTCTTTTTCCGAAGGTCTTGCCCTTTTTGCACAGGAATAATAGAGCCTTTCCGCAAGAAAAGCCGAAAACGAAGTTCTCTAAACGTTCATCCCAAAGATGTTTGGGGGCGGACAGCGAGAACTAAAAAATGTCGGGGTTTTATTGTTTTCTATTTATATTGCATGCAAGACAAAAAAGACTTATTGTGATTTTTCAAACATGAATTATAAAATATAGATTATGAAAGGTAATTTTGCGAACAGTTCACCCGATCTGCTACGGATTGGACACTGCACGTCGACATTGACTCTTCACATGTGGTACTTCCTCCATTAAACGTTTAAACTCTAAAAAGATATTCTACAGTCAGTTTCACAAGTAAACTTAAAGCTTCTTCAAAAATGATATTCAAGCTTGAATATTTTATATCTTTCAAGGATGAAGCTTCGTTGTAAAACACACGTGAGAGACATACAATTCATACAGCTAAGAAGCCTACACTCTCATACTGCAGTACATTTTTAGCCAATTTTCAAAGACAACCTTTCACTACTCCGTAGCCCCGGCAACGTACGCGAGTGTTAGTATTTTTAGATGTGTCAGAGGGGTGGCCACATGGTTTTAGTTGGAGGAGCCAAATTGTAAATTTATGGACCTTTTTTGTATGACGTGCAAAGGAGGCTCCGCTATGATTGGTGTCTAGTAATCAGACATTTTTAAAAATTTTAACTCATCAAATAGGCGCGAAACTGCGCTGTAGATTTTATTCTTGTACTACAGTATAAATTTTTTTGGAGCGATCGCCACCACATTTAAGGGTTGGATCTAACCTCACTTTTTAACGAGAAACGAATTGTAAGATGTTCCCTATGTAACAGCAACAACAATAACAGTGGACAAACTTTTAGCCATTTTGTCTCAATGTATTTTGTAGGGATTGGAACCGTCTCGACTGGAATCGGATATTCAGAAATCAAGTGAAAATATTACTTACCTTCAAAATCAATTCCGCCATCTTTGTTTATATCAGCGAATTTCATCATTTGCGAAACTTGCTTTCCTGTTAATTTTTCTCCTAACGATTTCATCATGGAGCGAAGTTCTTTTGTACTAAGAAAAAATGCGCGAATTTTTAATTCCTCTCATCTATTTCGACTCCAAAATATTATTTCAAGAAAAAAATGGGGGATAAAATTGACATGTCTAGTTCAGCGCGTTTTGAAACTGGTGGATAAGCCATTAAAGTTGGCTTTATAAAGTTTGTTAAAGGTCTTAAAAATCATCTTTATGCCCACGACAAGCTTTAAATTTTGTGGGCAAAAAGTCAGAAAAAGATTGTCGTGAATTTCAACAAAGAGGACACAAAAATAGGGACTTATGATTTAAAAACACTGTATCGACTTGAAAACTGTAAACTTACGATATGACGCCATTCTTGTTGCGGTCAAATAACATAAAAATATCCTTGGTTATGTTTTCTTCTTGTTCATGATGTGAAATATACGAACACATCATATCCAAGAACTCATCAAATTCGATGACGTCATTGCCTAAAAGAAATGTAAATTATCAACACTGGGTTAGCTGTGTCAATACAAGAGATCGACAAATCCTTAGGGTGAGGAGATTATATGGGGTTGGTGGGTGAATACTGCTTCATGCCTGAAATGGGAGGTCTAGTGAGACATTTTGAAATCGGCTTATAAAAATGGTTGAGTATACCATGTCAGCTCTAACAAAGTCAAACACTGTCAAAACCAGATTTTATTTATGACTCATAATTTTCGTCAGCCGTTGGTCTAAATTTTCGTTACTTATTGGCGATTTTGTTTGGGCCAATGACGGGGGAGGGGGGGGTGGAGCGAAAGTGTATATCTAAATTTAAAAAAACAACAGCTGTCTGTAAGATCATGAATGGAGAGATAAAAATGAATTTTTTTAGGAATCACACTTTCAGTCATATGCATTAAAAAATATTTATATTTATTAAAACAGGGAAGGCCTATAGTAAAATGGGTGAAAGGGTGAAAAAATTTGAAATATAATTTCGCTACTTCTCCCTCAACAATTTAATATGGAAAAATGATTTTATACTTATAGTTGAGTTGGCGAGTTCATGTTAAATACCGACAGGACCAAATTTAGAAATATATAAAATGTGTTTGGTATGTTGGTCTTTTGGTCCTGTCAATATTTAACATGAACTCGCCAACTCAACTATCAAACTCGCCAACTCGCCGACGCTATAAAAGCTGGTTCTGTTCTTGGTAAGAACAGTCACTTCTGGGAAAGGGAAGAAACGGACGTCTAATCGCTGAAAATTGGTTTTATACTTAGTGTATTTATACATATATATTGCAATATCATACTTTAATATTAGCAAAATTAAAAAAACTTGTTCCAATCCAGGCTTGCTCACGTGCGGTTGACATCCGGGAATGTCAACAAACCGTCGCTCGGGCAACCGCTCCACAACCGCCGTAGATAACATAAAGTCAACATCACATAGTCACATTAGTTTGTATTAAACTTGGAAATTGCCTAACCCTGATACAGCAATTTAATTGACAGTCTCTTTCCTAATTTTGCAAAACTAAAACTGCAAGGCACTCTTACTTTTGCAGTTATTACATCGTTACAGTAAATATTTCTGTTTCAATCACTTGTTAAAACTCTCAACTTGTCACAAATTGAAATATCAGGACGATTAAAACGTACGAGGCGTGTCATATTAACCGTTTTTGTGTCGGAGCCACCCACCCGCTTATCATTAAATATCACCCCTATATCTGTTTTTTTTACACCGCGGAAAAGGTCATGTAAGTATCGTTAGGTGTATGATTTGGTTAAGTAACAAAAAAAGCACGTCTTCTAAAGGTAGAAGTTTCATTGTAAACCGCAAAGAAGTAAAAATACTCAAGCATCGAAAAGTGATTCTTTGTATTTGGAAAGTTAAAAATGATAAAAACTGTAAAGATTTTCACAAGAATAAAATATATCTTAAAGTAATGTCATTAGAGTCGCAGGCTAAATACTACAACACATACCAACCTCGAACCCAGGTTCTTTTGGCCCTTGCATTCAAGTTATTACCAAATTAATCAAAAAGGCAAAATGCCCTGGGAACGAGGTTGAACACATACCATTCTTATCCACTTTCTTGATCATTTTACTAATTTCATCATCTGTAGGTTTTTGTCCAAGGCGTACCATCACATTTCGTAATTGTTCACTGGATATCATACCCACGTGATTGGTATCAAACACGTCAAATGCGTTCCTGAAATCTATAAAAAACGTAGAAAAAAACGTAAGAAAAATTATTGCTACAAATCAAAAAGCAGTCTGTTTAGCAGATACGCACCGAGTAACTGTTCCTCTGTCAAACTATCACGTGGTCTCTAAAAATGAAAATGAAAATTGATTATTATTGAGTGCTCTAGAGTAATCAAGATATTCTACTATACTTTTTGTTTCAAATGGAAAGGTGCAAAATTAAACTCGAGACAGCCTGAAAAAACAATATTTCCATGCGTGCAGATGACTTATTGTTGACAGTTGACTTATCTTGAGTGACCTGTTAGTGATTGTAAGAACAGGTCACTCAGAACAATCTCGTCCCCAGAGCTCTTTGAGATTAAATGGGGACGAGAATGCACTCAGAAATCTTCAGTAACTTGCACAACAACACAGCACAGTATTTTTTAACCTCAAACTCGTCTCCAGTGTTCCTCCACGCTCTGTCAGAATATCACAGGCGCAGAAAAGCCCTGGGAACGAGATTGACTTACTAACAAAATTCCCTGGAACCTGAGTTGCTAAAAGTTGACATTATTTTATTAGAAGTTATAGTGTTCTTGGTTCTTGGTTGATGACCCTTGACCTAGCAAATTTTAATTTCCGAAAGCATTAACAAAGGAACTAAATTTCGCGAAATATCACATTATCTGTAAGCAGAAAAATGCCTGTTTTTAACCATTCTCGTTCTCAGTGCTTCTTTTTCGCTTTCCAGTTTGTGGCCAGCACGTATATCAGAAAGCTAAAATAAAGATCTGAGCACGAGATTGGGTATCTTAGCCTTGTTTCAAAAATACTTTATCTAAGTTTTTTTGAAGGGCCGTCCTCTTGCCTTTAGCAACTATTTTAAGCGATAATAACCTCAAGAATGGAGGGTGTATACGTGATATAACATAAGAGATAAGAACAAGAAAAACCCTGTTAAAACAATTCACAAAATAAAAATTGAAAAAGGTAATGATAATAAAAACAACAACAAAAATAATAATGAAATATAAAAAAATAAAAACATATAGAGTTTATTAAACACAGAACTCTCTATTTTTTTTCTTTCAACTTAAAAGTAAAATTTTTTGCCGTATTTTATTTTTGTGGATAATAAGTTATACATTTTGCGGGAATCAAATATACCGAAAAAAAATTTGACCTAATTCGCAATCTTTAGTTCCGCAATTTTTTCTTCCGCAATAATTTCTTCCCTTAAGCAATTTAATTTCGCAAAACGAACTTTCCTAAACGTTTCTTAAACAATTTGCAAAATTTACTTCCCAGACAATTTCTTCCCTTCAAAGCTCTCTTTTCCTTCTCTTTATTTGTTTTCAATGTAAGGATTTTTTTATGAACGAAGGATATTGGAAGGCAAATGTTCAAGGCGCAAAAAGCTGTAGCTCAAACGCTTTATTTTGAAGTATCATAGTAAGAAAGTTCAAAAACTTTTAATCACATCTACCTGCGCTCAGTATTCTTACAAAAAACATGCATGATACACAAAGGTATTTTCGTAGCTGCAGATCACATGTGCAAAACGGCGTCTGCATCTCTTTCAGGATGTGTAAACGAAAATGTAGACAGTGAACAACAGTTTAAAGATAGCTTCATTAAAAACAAACATCACCACTTACCGTCATTTTTGCTTTAGATTAGCGTTTTGGCATTTGACTGAACGTGCCACATACTCTCACATTCAGATTTTTAGTGTTTTCAACTTTATTTCCCAACACGATCATCAACTTCGCAAATTTTTCACTATATAATTAAAACACAACAGAGTGTTATCAACGGATATTATATACGTACTAAATACTCTCCACCACGGAGGAAAAATAAGCAGAATAATCAAGCAGATAAAACTGTCGTTTAAGGACGTTTTACACTTCATATGCAAAAGGGCGACCTGTATTTAGATCAGCCTAAATTATTATGGCGAGTGAGAATTCATGCACAATTAGGTTTCGAAATACGTATCCAAAGCGAAGTTTGGAAAAGTGAAATAGATAAACAAAATTTATAACACAACTAGAAGGATAAAGAGAGAGATAAGAGGATAACGTATTCTCCCAGGATACGATAACCTTATCGTATCCTAGGAGAATATATATTGATGTAAACATCAAAGAAAAATCTTTTTGTATGAACTGCATTCCCTGGTTCGCATGGTCTCCAAACGGGGGAAGCAAGGGTCGAGGGGGTCAGGGGGTGAAATATATTAAAAATGAACAATTGGATGGAATAAAGAGAGAATGGGTTGAAAAATAAAAAAACATGCATATTTCGAGGAAAACCATCCTTTAGGATTGCTTTATTTAGTTATCTCTATAATAATAGCTGTTGCCTGTCTGTCAACCAAAACGAGAGGACGATTATTTGGTACTACAGAGTAAGTAAGTTTTCTAAAAGGGTAATAAAATATTAGATACAAATGAATTTTTTAGAGAAAACTCCTAATGTAAATAGAGCAATAGCAGAAATGTTTTTATTATAAGTGTGGTCATATCTTCCCCTCCTAAAAACAGACCGGATGTTAATTATTTTTCTGGGTTGAATAAAATAATTCGCTGAAATATTAGGAAATAAAAGAGTTTCTCAAGTATTGTCCACGTGAGCAAAGAATGACAGCAAGTAACCAATCAGTAGGCGCGATTTGGCCGCAAAAACTTTGCGTTATTCTTTTGCACCTTACTCTTCCGCTTTCCGATTTTATTTCATTGTTGTTGTTAAATAGAATTAACGCTGGGTCTCCTGGTTACCAGAAATTATAAATTTTTATTTTTATTTAAAACATTTCTGGAATTCAAGCCTCGTTTTGCTTTTTGTAGTTATACACCGAAAAAAAATAATCCAATATTCTCTTATATCAAAAAGGCAAAAATTCCTGAAAACGAAGGTGCCAATATTAAAAAAATGATCTATTCCTTCCAAATTGACTGTGGGAGCCCGCGTCTTTGTAAAGAGATGCAAAAACGTTGGGTATATCTTCTGTCACCGTTTGATGGTTTATGATTTTGAGGACAATGTTAGAAAAACCTTTATTGAGATATGCAAAACAAAATATCATCTATACTTGCTTTCTGTCTGTGAGCATGAATCAAAGATGGTAGCTGTGATTAGCAACTGGCGAATATTCCTGTGGATTTTTTCACAGGATTAACGACTGATGTCTGCAAATTGTCTTAGAGAAATGCTGGAAACGAGGTTGCACTCCACTCACCATCGTTTCAAAGAAATTGGGACTATGATATTGCAGAGATATATTTTTACACAATTTTCTATAGAATTGTAAACAAACGAATCCAGAAACCTTCTGGCATGCTTTATTACCAACTTTACCCTTGTTATCCGTTAATGGGCGTATTTCTTTGCGATTTAGTTCTGTCAGGTATTAACAACTAGTCTTAGATAATGTTAAAGTTGGAACAATTTGGAGGCGGGTTTAAAAATAGAACACATGAATATTTCGAGACCTTAATAGTTGCTTTTTTTCAGTACGCCGTTCTTGATTTTTTTTTATTCAAGTTTCTTTTATTCTCATATGCTGTTTTAAAAAGTAATAATGATGGAGGGGAGACGATTATTCGGTGGTCTAGAGTACGTAAAATGATAATAAACATACTTACCTGACCCACGCTCCTAGTGAGGCGTGACACTGGCCTTAGTACCCCAGAAGTTCACGGGAAAGTGAATGCGTGAAGCCTGACAAAAGTTGGATGAAAGCATTCATATCATAAAAATAGTGATTCAAAAAGTAATTTAATAATATCGCAACAATAATATATTAAGAGTAATTAACTTAATAAAATGTTACAAGTAGCTCAGTAAGAATTGTTTTTAGTCACAACCATACTCACTGTGTAAATAAAAAAACTTTATTCACATAAAAAAGAGCAGTTTTTTTACCACAACCAGCTTATGACTCTATTGTCAACACATTGTAGCTACAAAAAAGCGACGCAACAATGACGTATTTTAACTAAGATCTATTTCTTTACAAACCTCCTTGTTCTGTGATATACAACTTACAGTTATTTCGAACTTTTTGTCCTGTTCATTAAGAGTTCGAGATAGCGAGACTCGACTGCACTCACAAGCGTGTCGTCGTGACTACAATTTTTAGTTTCGCTAAAACGAACGAAGACTTGAACAGAACAACCCAACAACATATACCCACCGAAAGAAAAACGAAAATATATTTATATTTTTTTGTTTACCGTTTTGCTAAATACGAAAATCGCAAGTTATGATTGGTCGAATGAAATATGTGAAATAACTATGATTGGTTGATAAGTTGTGTCAATATTTAAAACGTTAAATGTTCTTTTACATACGAACGGTGTTGATTGAAAAGGGAGTTGGCTAATTAAAACATCTTCTTATACTAATTATAAATGTAAATATCTTGCGCGCGTCTCCATTCGAAGCAATTAGACATATGGTGACATTTTATGAATTGTTATACAAATTCAACCTAGTTTCCAGGACTTATATGTGTGCTTTGCATTATAAACGGCGTACCTAAAAAATAAGTTTATGACTTCACACTCACGTGAAAACGGTCCTCTTAACACTTCAAAAACTTTCGCGGGCAAAAAGTTTCGTGGTTTGAAAAATCGCGAAATTTTGTGACAAAAACTGTCGCAAAATGTAATTTTAGGACGTATTTTCGCGTAAAAACTTTCGTGAAAATCAGAAATTATTATATTTGCAAGAGAAAATCTTTCGCGAATGGCAACAATTCTCTTTATTTTTTTTATTTTCTCTTATTATTAGTAATCAAAAGTCTGCATCCATTATTGTTTCAAGAAATCGGGATTTGTAGCGAAAAGAAATGTTCAAAAAAGAATAAAAACACCAAATGTTATTGTAGTTGATGATTAAAGAAAAAAAAATCACCAACTTTGAGATTTCCCCCGTTCTTTTTATCTATTATTGGTAAAAAAAACTTCTGCGTCATGAAAAAAAGTTTTTGCCCGCGTAAGTCACTTCCCTTAGATTATCATGCACAAAAAAAAATGAATTTGCGGAAACTAAACTATTACACCCTCGTCCCCAGTGATTTTCGCCTCTCATCTCTCATCAGTAAGGCAAAAATCCCTTGAGACGAGAGTGATGGTATTAGTATTTGGGTCGCAAATATGGATTAAAAGGAAAATTATCCAGCTATAGTAGTAGAATTCCTTTTCATCAATATATCCATCTATGTATATTTATATACAGCTAGAAAACGATATTTTTTAAAAACATCAAAACATGTCGCAGAATAGACATTTTACTCTATTTATTTTGACGACGCCACTAACATTGTAGATGAAAAAAACCACTGTGGAGGAGATATGTATCACTGCAGCGATAAGAAAATTCACAGCAGGACTGGTCAGAATAACATAACTAATAAAAATGATTAACAAATTTATAAAAAAATAAATACTGTATTTAAAAAAAATTGTTATATCTGTGCATAGTGTAAGGTGGATAATATCTCCTTTGCATTCTTTCAGCTATTTCCGATCGCTCGTATTCACTATATCTATTTTCTCTTAAGGAACGTCGTGGGTGAGTTAAATAAAAGTTATAGTCATGGCTTGAAACAACCCTTTGCATCATACTTTGTCGGGATTGTATAAAGTTTGGATTGTACCGCGTGATGTGTCTAGAATGAGTAAGATATGGCAAGGGTTCTGAGGGATACGGATAGGTCAACATTTCTCCATTGAGACCATTGTAGCTATAGGGCCTCTGATTAACTCTTGGTAATCTAGCTACAGATGGCGGCCGTGGGATGTGAGGTTCAGTGATGGTGTAACCGCTATTTAATGGTACTTTATTATACGTTATCTGCCTTACAGTTGAAATGTTTCTATTAGCTTTGGGGGAGCTTCTGTTTTGAGTTGGAGGTGGTCTCGGTTGGTACGCATTAACGGGTGGTTGCGGTGCGAGGTTCGTCTGGTTACCAGCGATAAAATTTCGAAGGTTACGATTATGCTTTGCTAAGTACGTGTGATAATCATCCATCGGTTCCGTAATATTTGCAGGATGGTCAAAATACGAAAAACTGTGCATATTGGAAATCATGGATGGGAAGTTCATACTTCTATAATCGTGAGCTTTTTCATGAGACATATTTAGTCTTTGTACTACCATGGGAGACTGAACTTGTGGTTGTGGTTCTACTTCCACTTCTCTTTCATCGTCAGAAGGCTCTTGGGAACTTTCAATACCCATTGGATAATTTAGATCTGTTACATGACTTTCTACTCCAGAATCCTTTGTAGTCGTTGCAGTTGACGGCCCCGGTGACGCAACAGGAGCAGGGTCAGCACGACCATTGTCTAGAACCAAGACGTCAATATGATGGTAGGATGCCTCTGCTGGGTTAACATTACTCGAAATTCCGGAATTTGTGTTGGAATCACTCGAACTCGGATTGGAGTTTTGATTGGTATTTTCATCTTGAATGACTTCATTTTCATTGATTTCAGTTATGTTTCTACCTTCTTCATCAATCCGCTGTCTTTCTTCTTCGCTCAATTGATCTAAACATTGCTTTCGAACGTCTTGTAGCCAAACTTCCAGTTGATTATCCCCGTAGAAACCATGTTGATTTTCCGAGTTCTCAAAAGTGTCATGAGAATCAACAATGTCTTCGCTTAGTTCTTTCTTTGAGCTATGATTCTCATCTTTTGTTAAACTGTTTAATGTCTTGTGTTTTTGCGTCAGCGCTTTTAATTCAGATAATGTCAGATCACTGTATGATAATTCTTTTTGGTTTTCTTCTCCTTGGTTGTTATTACCTTCGATGGTCACTGGTAATGCAAAACTGTTCAGCGAATCTTCATATTGTTCTCCATCACCATTTTTATGGTCAGGCTCTTCGGCACTGTTGATTTTATTCGATTCGAGTTTGTCGTTAGCAAAGTCGATAAGTTCATCCAATACGTTCATATCTGTTGTTACATGTGTCAAAGCATTTGAGAGAGCTGAGTTAACTGACCTGGAAGTAAACTGCTGCACTTCCTCCGTTTCAGGAACAGGTTCTAATTCTGATAAAGGACGGAGAGACGTTCTTCTTTTGGATAGCTTTAACCCTGAGCTCTCCAATGGAGGGTGTGTAGGAGATGATGCATTTAAAGGTGGAGTCATGGGGACATCTGAATCATGTTCAGTGTTGGAATAAAGAATATCACTTGAGACTTCCAACTTCTCAAATGATCCATTTGTTTTCGATAACGCGCATGCGTTTAAATAACTTGCATCGTCATAGTCACTGTCGTAGTAAAATGTTTCTTTTGATGAATCATGAGAGATCTGTTTGTAGGACTGCTGTGTTGAATTTGTTACTTTTTCCTGTGATACAATAGGGGTCATACGAAGTGCGCTTTCACTCAAGTCCAGTCCCTTTCCAGCGCTGCTGTTAGTTGTAACCGCGTCATTTTTCTCCTCATGATTTCGTAATGTCAGCAATTCGTCCTCCGTATGTTCGAGCACAGAGTCTCCACCAATGGTGTCATTTTGCAGAACAGTATTATCGACGTCTATTATCAATTCGTTATAAGGAACCATCCGACCATCGTCGTCGGCATGATACACTTGTCGTAATTTTATTAGTTTGATCAGGTCTTTTATTTCAATAGCGTTACTCAAGTTTTTATCCAGCTTTTGTCTTAAATTTTCCAACAAAATTTCAACTTCTGTATCATCTAGCGTTCCCTCATCTACTTCATCCATATCGTTTTGTTTGTCTTGACAAGTCTCTACAGCTATATCATTTGCTATCAAACCATTTTGTTTTGAATCTTCGTGTACCGGTTGTTTGTTATCAGATTTTTCTACGTGGTGACAATCTGA
The DNA here is from genome assembly GCA_030067915.1 of Hydractinia echinata. NCBI lineage: Eukaryota > Metazoa > Cnidaria > Hydrozoa > Anthoathecata > Hydractiniidae > Hydractinia > Hydractinia echinata. The sequence continues at coordinate 1,146,430 of JASGCC010000058.1, forward strand.
AGTAAAGCAGTGTTTGCATATAAAGCCCGTATGTGCGTTGTATAAAAACGATAAGCGAGTTGAATTTCTTCTCGAAGAAGTAAGGGGAGAGCCTTCGTAAAAGTCTTCTTCAGTTTGTGGTAATGGTAAAGTGCTATAAGATTGATTATTTAAAACATCAGGATTTTCGTTAGAGATGTTTTCTTTTCTACCCGGTGTCGTTTCTGCTGTATCCCATTGGTTGTTTTTATCAAAAATCTTGTTCTTAATAAAGACACCGGATTGGCTTATGTCTGATATATCGTCCAATGAAATGTGAAAACCATGATCCGGCTTCTTCTTATTAACGACTAGTCCGGAACTCATTTCTAAGAATCCGGGACTTGTTCCGAGGAAACTTACAGTGCTTTCGTTTAATGACAAATGGAATCCGGTATTCCGAGATTTTTTTTTAGTTGCATTTCCCTCTAACAAGCCACTATGACCGGGCTCATATCCATCTTTATAAAGATTTAAACTATCGCGGTGTTTAAAGACAGATCGACCGCCGATGATTTTATGAGCATCTGGTGAATCTTTTATCTCCTCAAATAGCCCGGATTGTTTTTCCACAGGTAAAATTTCTGATTCGTCAAGAAGAGATGCCATTTTGGCAATGGAATCCTTTCTTTGCGGTTCTTTCAGAGATGTTTCATTTTCTTTATCACGCTCTATGTTTTCACTAGTTTTTGTTTTACCAATTCTTTTAATTTTCTTCTGCTTTGTTTGCACTTGCACCGGTTGTGACTTTGAATAAGATTTTGCTTTTTTTCCAGCGATCGGTTTCTTGGTTAGTATATTCCATTGTTTTTTATGATCCGTGGCCGGCTTATCTTTAATTTGAACAGGTGGCTTTTTATCTAATATTTTCTTTGTTGATGCATCCGCAGGTTTTTCTTTCGCGCCAATTTTCTCAGTGTTTTCGTCTTCGTTAGGTGCCGGTGTTGTTTTCTTCTTTTTAAAAGTGACCAGAGAGAATGTCTTCTTTGTCTTCTTCGTTTTATGAAGCTCTTTCTTTTTGTTCGATAAATCCTTACCCTCGGAAATGACTAACAAAGATTCATCTGTGTTTGTCATAACCATTTGCAAATATTTCTTACTCTTTACTCAAATATTTTCGTTTTAAAAGCAAATTTCGTGAAACATAACATCGTGATAAATTTGCTTCATTTTGAAGTTATGTTTATTATTCATCAGGCGAGTTATATTTTTGTTTCTTTGTTATGGTAACTGACATAAATTCAAAATGGTACAATGTAGTTCCAACTGAAATATTCATAAGATATTCAAAAACTTGCAAACGTGCTCTTTGAAATAAGAAATCTATACACGTTATAAATATATAAATATATGAATATATGAATAACAAATCATGCTGAGTCAAATCATTCAAATATCCTGACAAGAATGTCTCCTAACCAATCAAAAGCTTCGCAGTTTCGCAATGCTTGACTCTCAAGCAGCATCCGCACCAACAACATGAACAAGTGTAAATTGCTAAGTGACATTGTTTTGAAAACATCTAGTGCGCATGCTTAGCAACTGACAAATATATATTAGCGCTCGTATTGACCTTTATCTCGCTATAGTTGTCATAAGCTATTAAACTTCGGTACCAAATCCCTTCGTGTAAAACTTAGAAGTAGCTTTCAAGTTTTTATGCACACTATATGGTATACTTACAAAACAGTGTAGAAATTTAACAAAAACAGTTTTAGCTACTGTGTTTCTGCACTTAAAAATATTAAAATTTCCGTGCCACCATATTGCGTTAATTACTTTCTTAGTTTATTTATTTATTTATTTTAAGTTGAAAAGGTAGCTATTTATTGTTATTAGAATAAATTGAATCAAAAGTTGCACTGGACAACTTTTTAGGGTTCCTCTCAAATATAAACGATCTAACAAGCCCTGGGGACGAGGTTGCCTTAAGTGTTAATTTTAAAACTTACCTCCCGGAAAAAAACAAGTTGATTTCATATAAAAGAACTTGAAAAGTTGTCTATGAATCTTTTTATTTTTTTGAAAAATCTTTTTTTGTTGGGGAAATATAAGTCTTAGCAGTTTAGCCAATTGTGCGGAGTTATGACATCATTAATTTGATGCTTAGATACATTGCTGGTATGAATGATAATCAGGATAACTAAGTATTAATATTCATGTAAATATGTTCAAAATATCAAACTCGATAGGTGAAAACGTATTTACATCACCACATACATTGATAAACTCCTAAAACAGCACCTCATTTATATCAAATACATGACGTCATGCAATAATTAGCATAATTATCAAAACTTCTAAGCCAAAAATCTTGAGAACCGATTCATTTTTCAAAAAAATTAAAATTTGTAACGTGTAAATGACTTTCCATGCGACGTAATGTTTTGATTTTGCGTTGACAACAATGAGCATGCGCACTCATTCCTGGAGGTAGAAAATGTAAACAACATATACCACAGAAGTCAAATCCATTGAAAACAAAATATTTGCTTAAAATTAGTGAAAAGTTTTTTAAAAAAAGGAGAAAAACGAAACTAACTTTTGAGAGTTATTTCAAAGAGCTCTAGGGACAAGAAAGTTTTGAATTTTGTGTTTCTAAAAAATCCATGAATTTCATTATTAAGCTTTTTTACCCCATGCGTTTTACCTACGAAAATGCGCGCGCATGTATAATAATCGATAATTATTGATATTTCTATCCTAGTTGCACTTAAAAAGGAACAAAAAGTTGAAACTCGAACAGAAACCACAGCAAATCAATAGTTTTACTTTGAACTCTTCTTATAGATATATATCGTTTGATGAAAGAATATTATACAAGAATATTATAAAATAAGATTTGCTTTTTCTTGATTCTTTTCTTCATTCCCATATACTGTTTTAATTTAATTTATTTATTTCATATTTTATTTCTTTTTTATTATTTCAATTAATAAGTTGGGTGGGATAAACGCGTGGGAACTGGGACCAATGGGTTGAAGGGTGAAATTCGGAGGGATGGATATTTGGTACTTAAGACTTATGACTACGATTTGAGTTCTAAAAATCGAACTTTAGAGGTTTTAATCTCGAAGAGCTATGGGGACGAAAATGGCATGGGCGTTGATTATTGTTTTCAACAATAAAAAAGTGGTTTTGAACCGATTCAAAAAGTTGGATAAACAATTATTACGCGAACCTTAAACAATAATGATGAAAGTGATATGAATGATTTTTTTTTATCTCACGAAAGATGTTCCAATATAAACAAAAAATCACAAGAAATAAATTTTGCAAATAGCCTGTTTCAATGTATTTTGAGGGAATAAACTTTCGCGTCAGGCTACAAATCGAAAAATTTCTTCCTTTAAATTAAAAAATCCAACGTGTTGTTCACAAAGATGTATTACAACCTATCAAATCAACCAGTAAAATAATTCCTTTAATATGCGCAGAAGTTCGGGGGAAATGGACTAAAACTGCAATTCTTTTTCGGTGCACAATTTTTTTAGTTATTACTTTCATGTTGTTTATCAACGGAAATAGTAGATATTTGTCAATATCAATTCCTAGCAACATATCAGAAAGCGAAACAAAAGCCCCAGCGGTAACGAGATTTCAGTGCAGGCGAAAACATATAAACGGGGATAAAAGGGGAAAACGGAAACGTTGTGCGCCATCATTCAGCTTTTATTAAATTAACAATGATCGTGGAGACAAATAAACAAACAAATATAAATAAATAAATAACTACAGTATCTGTGTTTAAATGTCTCGATTATCCAGACTGTCGAAGTGAAAAACTCCTGCGTTTCGTATAACCGTATCAAATACGCTTGATCGGGTACACAGTATTTTCTTCACTTAACGCCCGTTTTTAATCCCTATCGAATTAGCGCCCAATATGGGCCAGTCTCAAAAACGAACTATTAAATTAGGCATTATTTAAAAAATCAGCTAAGCATTTCCAAGTTGAGCTAGAAAATAACGCCCAGACGTAACAGGGAGAAAATACGAAATACCCATGCGTTTCAAGGTTCACGAAACCGCTAAAAACAAAATATAACAGTGACTCGTTTAAAAAAAAGGATTGTAGCTTAAATAGTATCCAAAAGAAATTCAATTTCTTTTCCAGCTTAAAAGTTTAAATTTGAGTAGAACAAAAACACTACGTTCTAATAACTTATGTACAAAAAATGAGTAAATATAAATAACTTAGAAAAAACAAAGAAACAATTACAATATAGCTACAAAATATGTTACGCATGACGTCATAAAAAAAGGAAAAGTTGTATCTCTACAACTAAAATTTTAGTTGAAAAACAAATTACCACGGAGAAAGGGGCCATTCAATAATTACGTTACACCCAAATTCGCCATTTTTTAAAACCCCCATCCCCACCCCTTGTAACGCATCGTAGCAAAACTAGTACTATCCACCCGAAATTCGAAATTCAATTCGAAAGGTCTCTTCAGTGGGAGATTTATTTGGGAAGGGATTAAAAAAAAGTAAAATACTAAGTAAAATGACACAAAATCTTAAAAAAGACATACAAAATTACATCACATACTAAACATTTTCAGCATCAAGCAAGCCTCGATTATTTTTTCGAATTATGACACGATATTTTCTGCAGATACGATAATACATAATACTATCGATAAGGAACAGGATCGTGTTGATAAAACTAAAAAACTAGAAACAAAATAATAACAGTAGTAAATGGAAAGACCTCCACAGTTAAAATAAGAGAATGCAACAAAATTTCTGCAGAATTCTTATTAATAGCAGTAGCATTAGAAACTCTACAGAGGCAATCCTGGGTACATAATCTTAAATGAATAAATAAATTTATCTCTATAACAACGACCATCTAAGAACAACAGTGTTTTTATTACGGACATTCTTATATTCCAGAATTATAAGAGGATTCACGGAGGGTTAGAAAGAGATTTTCTAAATTTTCTTGCTGGATCCCGCATTAAATTGCACTAAGCAAACGCCGAGCGTCAACGTAAAGTCTAAATTCTCCCTCCTCCTACTCTCAAAGTAAAAGGCAGAAGTGTTGAAGTCACATTGCAAAACTGTATCAACGTATACAAAATCTTTCGGGGGTGGGGTATTGAATGGTGGCTTTACGGATGCAGAAGTGAACAAAAAAAACACGACAATTCCTCTTTCCCCGAATACCTCCTTTAAGCGCTCAATTTTTCATTTAACCAGATGACAGAAATAGACGTGTCTTAATGTTAACAATCTGCATACGTTCTTTTTGGCTAGACAGGAGTGCGCAAACATGTCTGGTGCAATGTTTCAACTGCATAAACCATGAACAGTTACTTTTTTTAATGGCTACATTCTTAATATTTCAATACGCAGCAATATGCGGCATATATCAAAAATGCACTGGTCCTCAGGTTCAAATTCAATCAGGAAAAATAATTTCCCTTGATTACAACTTTAAAAAAACACTTCAGTAAGTTACACTTTTGGAAATGAAAAATTTAAAGTGACATTAAAATTTGAAAAAAAGAAAGAAAGACAAAGTTTTGTTTTCATTGTTCAATGAAGGAAACAAGACCGCAGACACAACGTTTTAATAAAGCAACACTTACTGCAACTGCTGCATTTCCACCACGAAACCAATAATGCCATGCCAACATGAATCCTCCAGACAACCAGAAAAAAAACCAACTCAAGGAATAGGCCAGCAAAAAGAAGAACTATAATAAAAAACAGTTTATTGTATTACTTTGAGAAAAACTTCAGTCTTCAGTCAAGGTTGAGTTTTATATGTGCCTATTTTTATTCATATTACATATTTATATATATGTATATATATCTTCTTTTTTATGACTCTTTAATATTACTTTTAGAATTTTTAATTTTACTGTTTTTTATTGGGAGAATGTAAATAGATTTTCCTGAAATACATTTATTATTATTATTAAAAACAGACGTTTGATGCACTTTTGGACGAACAGTGGAACCTCCCTATAGCAAACACCTACAAGACAAGAATTTTTTCCCACGGTTATTATAGACAGGTTTTGATGCCTTAAATGGGAGAAAATAAATTTGCATTGCATGTGTTGGTTGTGTCAATAATCCATATAATAACTGTTTATTTCGGGCAATACCGGAGAATATTGACCGACGTCAAAAATACGTGACAGAGGTCAATATTCGAAGGTATTGCCCGAAATAAACAGTTATTATATGGATTATTATCCGGGTACTGCATTTTAAGACAAAAAATATAACATTATAAGCAGAATGTAGAAACCATGTCTTTATAGAAACTATGCCCATTCAAACGTACATTCAAACTAAAAATAATTTTTTTTTAAATCGAATATCGTGTAAACATTACAGGTTTTTATTGTTGCTACAACATAGAATTCCTTAACAGATAAAAGTAAGTTTCACTTCTGTTTCGCGTTTTGTTTACTTTTTTCCGTGTTTATTTCCATTAATACTACTATATTTAAACTTTAAACACGGTTGCTATGGTAGCGATCAATACCGTGGAATATTGCCTGCTATGACGTAAGTTCTAACCAATCACATTGCGCGATTTTCGAAAATATTGATGCCGCCCTTTTACCCGGGTAATAATTAGCAATATTGTACAAAGTTTTGAGCATTGCATGTATATAATAAACCAAATAGACATATCGTATGATCATGAACTTGTTCATAGGGGCAAGTCAATTATCAGATAATAAAAACAATGACATAGATGCAATGTTTTTTATTGAAAACTGGCTTGTCCCTACAGGTCGGCAAACTCTCCTTTAACTCTAAATTAAAATTATTAGCTGCGGAGGAGGCAAATCTGGAAGAAAATCATACCCAGCCATAAGTCCGCATCAGTCTACCAAAGATGCATTTATTGAAACAACCAAATAAATTGAAGAGAATAACAAATATGGTGAAAACCCAACAAATAATACCAACAATGAGAAAGAAGATGTATCGTGATGATTTATGAACATCATCTGTTGTGTCGTAGATGTGTGCACAAATAGCCCATGCGATTAAGACCGTAAACTAAAGAAAAAATACATAATATTTTGATATTGAACTTATTAAAAGTACAAAAATATCGGCAGAAAGAAAGGCAAACATCACTACTGTCGTAACATTTTACATTTTAATTTTGCTCAAGCAAAACTTTGTAACATCGCTATACTAAAAGTATTTATTTTTATAAAAGCTTATTGTTTTTTTTATAAAAGCTTATTGCTTTTTTAGGTCATTATATGCAAAAATATATCTCAGTTCTAAAAGAATACAAGGAGTTCTTTAATAAGATTATTAGTAGTTTAACAAAAGTTTAATTTAGAAGATTGTGTGTCACTGTTACACAACTTTAATCAGTTTGATCACAACAAACACAAAGTATACCATTTTAACTTTTTTCTCCTTGTAAACAAATGAGGTTTCAGACATATTGAGTAGAGTTGGAAATGATTTCCTAATGGTTGTTAATGTATGATGGCTGTCTCAGAAAAACTATCCATGCAAGGTCATTTGTTGCATTTCTTATGGTACGTTTGAGTGTAAAAATTAGAAAATAGTAATGAAATACAAAAAGCTTAAGATATAGTTTAGTAACATAATTCACATATATTTTGATGAGTCAATGAATCATATTCTCTCATTTGTTTAGAAAGTACTGTGCATAATAACAAACAAGGTATAAAATCAAATCAGCCTGTAATCGAACTAAATTGGTGAAATCGGTAAGGTTGAGATGCAAAACAATGAAATCAACATTTAAAGAAATATGTGCTGGTCAAAACTTGACTTTAACATCTGAAACCTCGCACAAAATTGGAATAGTTCAAGGAATTGCAGCCTAAAATTACGACAGTCCAAAATTTTGCAACTATTCAAGCATGCTCAATAAAACAATACTTACAAATTCAATTATCTTCAAAATTCCTTCCAATGAACAAAGAAATTTTGTGTGAGGTGTACATGAACCTTTTTTCTCTCCATCCCCACCATTTGCCATTATTAAAACTGTTATTTATTGCTATAAATCAGAAAAATAAAATGACTTATTTTTATTATTATTATACATTTACTTAATTCACAACATGTTAACATTTAACATTTAGCAGTGCACACAAGATCTTTTTAGAACATTAGAAGTGAAAGCCTTTTTGACAAAAATTTGATCTTAATAAAAATATTCCAAATGTTGCAAACTTTTACTAACTTTTCAAAAATAGTTATTGATTATTCTTCTGCATAAATTTTTAAATCTTAAATCAGTTCTTGTCTATTTAGTTGCATGTTAAAATATTCATATCCCTTTCAGAATATTATTTTTTTCTCTTTTATTCAAATTTACATTTTGACGTGACCCTGTCTTGATTATTACAGATCAGTATGAATCAAAGAAATCTGTCATTATAAAGTGATAGGGCATTATAAGTAACTATAATTACTACAATACTCTCACAGCATGCAATATTTGCTATACTAATTCTTGAAATACAGTAAGATATACAATGCAGAAGATAAAATACGTATCAACATAAAGGCTCATAATTATATCTTTAAAAAGTTTTCAACTACATCCAAGAGGTGTAATTAAATTTTAATTATCATTGTCCAATGTGAAAGGGTTTTTGTACAGAAAAAGACTCAAATCATCTACATTCTTAAACATTTGACATGTAATTTAGTGATATCCATACAATTCCTGGCACCTCCTTCCATTCTCCAATGACAATCGCAAACAAAACTATGTTTATCGGTACGTTATGATCATTTGGAACCGTATTTTCTATTCTGTACAAAAATACTTCAAAAGTTCACTATGTTCACATCCATGCAACATTGTTAAACCTGTTTTGGGACAAGGTCCCCAGATTTTTTTTTTGAATTTTGAGACAAAGAGATAACCCTAAAAAACAGAAGTGTTGCATTTTTTAGGTGAAATCAGAATTCTATTCTTTAAGACATCGTTAAATTCGGAGTAAAACAGAGTTATGTTTTTTAAAAAACTTAAAGTTCTTACAAAATTATTTAATGTATGTATGTGTTGTTTGCACTCACAGAAAAAGTATATGCATGAACATATATGTTTTTGCTTTTTTTAAAAAAAGAATAAAGTATTAAGGTTTTTTAAAAGTAGTTTAAAAACTTGTGAAATCAATGAACTTGTGGATTAATAAAAATTGAAAAAAAATCTTTAAAAATTTTTGCATCCATGGTTTTACAAACGCAACTGCCACATTTTTTATTTTTATATGAATCTAATTTGCTACAAAACAGGATGTTGATTTTTGACTTTAGTGACTTACACAAAAGTTGAGCTAATGGTGGGGGGAAACTTAATGAGGACCAAAAGAACATCTTAAATCATCTCAGATATCATTTTGACGCCTTAACTGGAAACAAAAGAGAAGTACCTTGCAAATACTTGATATCCATAATTTATACTACATAAGTACTTACCTTGCTTTTAAATCAATTTTTTTAGCAAAAGAAACTTTGAACTTTTTTAATGTAACTATAGCTAGATATTTTCTTCCAAATTCTGCACAGAAACATATCAAATTATTGCATATTAAGCCAGGCAACAACAATGACTTAAAGGTATTAATTTCCTTTTTAAGGTTTTGTTTAACAATATTATATTTTGCAGACTGTGTCTTATTTTGCCACTAAAAAAGAATACTGAAAGATAATTTATTTATCTTTGGAAAATACCATCAAAAATGTAGCAAATCATAAAAAGTAATTATTCATTAACACAATGTCTATATTCTTATAATAAGGTAGGTATAATTTTTTGTACCTTGACCTGGTCCGGTTATTACACAATATTATAATACTACAGTAATAAAAAATACTGTTGTTCAAGAAAAAAGTGTTGTTCAAGCTCCAAACGATCGTGTTTTGATGAATTTAGAACAAAATACAGTGTTGTTTAAGCTTTATATAATAACATTTTGATGTAGTGAAACCAACTTTTTTATTATTACTTTTGAATAAAGATGTTTGATAATCGCCTCGTTTCAATCTGAAATGATGAGAAAACGATCCTATGAAGATTAAAAATTGTTAATTATAAAAATGAAGAGAAAATGCCCCTACTGCTATATATTTTCAATCAGGTTTAAAAAGCATCCTAAGTAGTTGGTGTGAAATAAAGAATTATTTTTAAAATTTGTGATTGTTAGTGCTTTTAAACAATAGCATGCATGTTACAGATGACAAAGTTATATTGTCATTGTATAATGTCGCATACATGTAAAGGTCCATTTTTACCTGTTTCATATTTTGCAATGATAAAGAAACGTGTAAAGCGCCAAAAATAAAATTGATGAGCAGTATATATATTTTAAAATATTAATAAGTTTTGATCTGCCAATTTTAGTTTATTAGGTAAATTTTATATGCAAAAAAAAAGGAAATGACTTGCGAATTGCAATTTGCGATCCCTTAAATTAGAATGATGCAGTATATATATCTAAATTTTTTTTTTTTTTTACTAGACATCTTTTGCAGAATATATTACAAAACTCTGATTGCACAACTTATGTGTCATTTCCATAGCCTACGAATGGTTGACTTTAGCAGCCCTGGTGGGTTTTTTATTGAGATAATAGCTTATAGACATAAAAATTTTATCTGTGGAAACCTTTTTGTTATTTTTTTTCCAGTTCATAAAGAAAAAAATTAGTATGCAGCCAATAACAGTGGAGGAGAAGGAAGTCAAGTATTGGTCCTATATACGCCCTGGTGGGTTTTTTATTGGGATAATAGCTTATAGACATAAATATTTTATCTGTGGAAACCTTTTTGTTAATTTTTTTCCAGTTCATAAAGAAAAAAATTAGTATGCAGCCAATAACAGTGGAGGAGAAGGAAGTCAAGTATTGGTCCTACGCCGATAAAAAAGACAAAATCGTTTGTAAATGGGCTCTTACATCACACACCACGGAAAGTGGTCTATTAGGCATTGGATTTTAGTGGTTGTCTAAAAAAAAGACTCAGTATCAACACCTAGTTAGCTACCCATTTATTCCCAACAATATTTCTGAATTGTCACCCTTACAAGACATTGTTGGTCCTAGCTAGCTAACTCACACAATTAAAAAATGCTCTGTCGCCCAGGAGGGTTTTTACTACAGTTTTAGTAGGGTCTACTTGATTTCTTTTTTAGCAACGAAAATTGTTATCAATCAAATATATAATGGGCTTATAAAAGAGATACTAGAGTGGGCTTATATTCGCAGGTTTACGGTAGCTAGCAAACCAACAACGGAACAGATGGAATCACATCACCCTGTCCTTTCCGAGACTTGCAGATCTTTGTTTTGATTTCGATAAAAATATTAATGTTCCCTTTTACACGAAGTTACTGTTCTTTCAATCGAAAAATGTAATTTCAGGACCATTTTTTTCGAGTTACTTAGCTAGCTATTATACTTCTTACAAAGTTGGTAACTAAGATAGAATATGTCAATTGTTCAGAAAATACTTTAAGTGATATCTATTATAGCCTCTTTGTTTTAAAATTTACAAAAAGGTGCTGAAACAATCCCTTTTGACTTTCCGACATTTTTTCCCGTTGACGCAAAAAAGTCGTGTAAAACGCCCATCGTATTCCATAATTTATGCAATAAAAATGTTTTGGTAACCATATTGAATATTTAGAGTTGGAGACTCACCTACTCTTGTCGTTGAAAAAAGAACACTTCCAAACCAATCTCCTGTCTTGTTTCATTTCATGTCTGGATGTTTTAGTGGATGTAAGGAATTATATTACAAATCATTTCTAATTTTACTGCAGGACAGTTTCGTTTTTTTACGCAAGAAAAAACGGCAGCTTGGTTTGGTTGGTAGCTAACTGTGTGGTAGTAGACTATTTAATAAAAACTGTCATATTTTCTTAACGCTTAGGAAGTGATGTGACCAAGTGCTGATGACTAAAAGTCAAATACCCTGAAATCTCAGTTTTTATAGTATATTAATATATGATTTCATATTATCTCAATTTTTACCAGAAGAGGAAGGACCACAAACGATACCTAGAGTGATTAAAAAAACTACTATTTTAAACTATATATACCGAGAAAAATTCTGCCCAACAAAGGTAGGGATTCAAATTAGACTTTTTTAGCTGTACGACATGTTCATGATTGAGCTACTTTTCTAGCAAACAGAAAGAAGTACTGTAATGACCAACCAACTGACTTCGCCAAGAAAAATCCCTAGCAGTGTTTTCCTCTCTGGTGTAAAAAGGCTAGCTTGATGGCACCACTGTTTTGTGAGCACTTTCCACTTTGCTTACTGACATAGAGCCCTATATAAAGTTAATATCGATGAATAAAACCAAAACTTATTTTTGACAGCTGGCACTCTAGTAAATACAACTCTTAATTTTAATTTTAATCTGATATTGTATTGTTTATAACAACTGAGATAACATTAAAAAGAAACAAGAAAATTGTTTTCTTAAATTTTTTAGAATATATGTTTATAAGGCACACCTTTTGCCTAGCTAGTATTTTTAATTTTTGTTTTGAATAAAACCAAGCTGATGTTAAAGCTTACTGCTGTATGTGTGTTTAGCATATAATTAAGTAGGTTTTATTTGTAAATAATACTTCTATTCAGATACATAATGTTCATAAATTAATCAATATTAATATTTACAAAGATATATTGTAAGTGTATTTATTACAACGATGACTGTAAGTTTCAAATGAAATTACATATAATATATACGCACATAAACCTTCCTATGGAACACAAATTTTTATTATTTTACAATGTTATTTTTAGCCTAAAGAGTGTCTTAATGAGAAAAGTGTTATACTAATAAAAAGTATATGAATATCTGTTGTTACGGTATAAATATATAAATTAGTAATAATAAAGATATGTTGTTAGTTTTTTAATTGTACATATTAGGGAAATTAATATAGTTTCCTTTCACTTTACTGTAAGTGATGAAAACTAGTGTAAACACAGAAACAAATTTGTGACATCAGAAAATTTGCAGTTATTGCCGATTACAAATTTATTCAAATAAATATACTTTAATGTGAAGGTTAAATATTTTTGTCTATGTTTTGTAGCAAGTATATGGCAATAGAATTATGTTATATATATGTTTCCCTTCTGCTTTAGTGATGTTAAAAAATAGATCTTATTGACACAGTAGTTTCTTTACAAGATGTCTTCAAGTCTAATCGTCATCAAAGTTCACCTAGAGAAATTAGAAATCAGCAAAACATTACAAGTGAGTTCATTGTTACTTTCATTTTTTTATTTTTGTTACTTGTGTTCAAGCTTAAAATCTTTAAATGTTAACTGATCCAAATTGGACTCTTTCTGGGTGAGTCTTTTGTATCTTAAGACAAAAAGCAAGCCCAGAAAATTATATTTTTTGTTAATTTCTCTGAGTTAAAAAACAATACAACACAAAAGTTTATTTTTGTAATGGCAAAAAAATCGTTATGAAAAGTTTAGTTTATCCCCAGAATATTCTTTAAATTGTTTATTTTTATCACAGTCTGATGTCTTTTATTGATTGTCTTAGTTAACAGACTCAACAGATATGAAGATTAGATATATACACCTTTTATCATTTATCATTATTGTTAATATAATAATAATAAGCCATTATTGTTAGTGCTCATTGTTAGTGCTCAACAATGATGGTTAAAAATGAAATGTTGAAAATGCTACATCTTTTACAAATTAGCATGTTCACTTTTCCACCACCATCCTTTTGTGTTGGTGCATGATGCCACTTTATATGTAAGCATTCTGGGTTGCAGCTCCTACTGTTTCATTACTGGCCACTCGCATTTGAATTTTTTCTGGTCGTAACTCCTGTATTTTTATTTTGGCAGCTTTTGATATTGAGATTAGTAAGCTTTCGAGAGTTTGTAGGCAAACTTTTAAAAAATGAAAAATATCTCACAATAAATGGAGCATATTCAGTGTTGACATTTAAGCACTAGGAGCTGTGACCAAAATTCTTTAATGGAAAAACGCTGCATATTTTGTCATAAAAACAGTCCATGTGGCTACTGATATGTCTATTTTTAATGCGTAATTTCAGTTATGATTTTATTGCAAATCATTGCACAAAACTGTGAGTCAAGCTGGACTTAAATATTTGTGTTTGCTGTTGGCGGGTCAAAAATAATTTAATTACTAACTTTTTCGCATACATCAAAATGTACGGTGTGTAAAAGAACTGAACAATAGATTGTTCCTCACGATCAACAAGTGGGTTTTTCAAAAAAAACAACCTAAAATTATTAATTGCAATTGTTACCTTGCGTATTTTAGCACTATTTTAACTTATTTAAACAATGGTGCATCTTTTGTCCAATTATTCTTTACAATGTTGTTTTTGTCCATAGTTTGAACCTACATCTACCATACAAGATGTAATCAATCTTGTTCGAGCAAAAATTCCGGAATCTGCTCCAAAGCAAAGTAAGTAGTCCTTTTTTTAACTTAATAAGGAGATGTCTGTCTGCCTACAGTTTCTTATGATACTTGAGTAGTTTCTCTATCAATTTGTGTTCTTTGTAAAAATATTTAAGTAGTTTTGTTATTCAGTATGTTACAAGGGATTTCTTTTGTTACAAAAAAAACAACTTTACAATGTTTTGGAAGGTAACTTATAAACCATATTTTGTTCCTTAAAATGTCAGACCACTCTTACTAATATGAGAACATTGTTGCCAATCATTACTGTTAAAATTTTCAACTGGAAAAATTGCCTTTTTTATAACTTAGTATTCGAAAATAAAATAGAAATAAAAGAAAACACAAATATTCAATCTTTCTACAAATTTCTCATGGAAAATGCATATAATGGATCTTCTTTCATCCTTGAGTAGTTTTAATACTCCTGTATTAACCTCTAAAGTTTAGTTATAATGCACATAAAATTTAGATTTACTATTGTTTTACTATTTTTCTGTTTCTATTTTACTTTTTCTATTACAATATGATGTGGAAAGCTTTATTGCCATTAAAAAAACAATCATGTTTAAAATTAATTGAAAAACAACATATTTTTAAGAATTAAATTGCCATTACACCCAAACTTTGCTGTATTTTGTTATGAAGCTGTCAAAAAGGGTGGCGGCTAATTTGTATTGGCGAAAGTAGGTTGATAATTTTTGGTGTGTTCTGAATTTCGTCTCATAGTATTTCCTTCGCAAAGTTTTTTGGAAGGATTCATCCCTCTTCTGGTCTTTATTTATAATAAAAATGAATTCAGTTTTCCTGGCAACTTATCCTGCGGGTCGTATAAAAGCTACAATTATGGTCATGTATTTGTTAATTTTTCAGTCATGACTTGTAAAATACTTTTACACTAACAATAAAAAATAACAAAAATTAAAATTAAAAAAATAATAAAATACACAGGGGACAGAGTATTTACACTACAGAAGCTTAATCTACAAGGTATCTAATGGTCCGTATCTAACACGCTTGACAAAACCTTTTCCCATGACCATTATTTGATGCAAATACCTTAGGAATTTTCTCACACCAATGATAAAACCATTCTTTACAACCTGAGCACATTGCCATGAAAAGTCCTTTGTCTTTGTCAACATCATCTTCATATACAATATCTCTGCATATACAGTACCGCTTAAATGTAACTTTACATGTACGCGAGTTTTACGACGTCGTGTAATGATCTCATGTGTACATAAAGAACCTTCTCATATCTTTTGTTTACACATGAACTTAATTGCTTTCTATTGTTATCGTCGTGCGCGAGTCATAACAATAAGATTTGACGAATCCCTTTGTTCTTACATGTAACATGCATGCTATTGTTTAAAAGTGTTAACGATCACAAAGCTATTAAAAGATATATATTTTAAAAAAAATGAATGAGATTTTGTGTTTAATGTAAAATCAATAAAGTAATTTGCCAAGTTTTAATAATTTTTGTTGCGTTGCGTTTTGTTGCATCGCCGTAGATCGTTTAAAAATGATGGAAACTGCATCGTAGAAAGCGAAAAGATCGCCATAAATCGTTTAAAAATCATGAAAACGGGATCATAGAAAGCGAAAAGATTGCCGTAAATCGTTTAAAATGATGGAATCAGCATCACAGAAAGCGAAAAGCTCGCCGTAGATCGTTTACAAATCATGAAAACGGGATCGTAGAAATGATCGTTTCAATTTGTATAAAATGTAAAACGATGGTGGAGATGGTCCCTAAATAAAATACAACATTTAGGTTTGTGTAAAAACAATAAAATTGCGCTCAAGACACGAGATTCTATCAATGTATCATAATAAATTGCATGTAAAAACAAAAGATAATACGTTGCTGTTCATGAGTAGAAACAATAAAAACTTAAAGCTTTGTTAAATTTTATATTTTTTCTTCCGTTGATCCCTTGACGGCTATAGCCATTAAATACAACAATGAGTTACGCGAAGTTTACATCAGCTAATTAAAGTTTACACGAGCTAATTAAAGTTCGCATATGAGACATGAACTCCATTGTTTTCAACATGCAAAAATAGCTCATGTATTTCACAATAGGTTAACAATAACAACGAAAGTTCTGACGCTACCGAAGGTTCGTGTGAAGGTGATAAATATTGTGCACATGTAAAGTTACATTTAAGCAGTACTGTACTATGTAAGTCGTATGATTTTGCATACACACGACAAAAACGGACTCTTATGCTACTTTTAGAAATGAACTAAATTGTTCAACTTCTAGGCATTGTAAGAAATAGACTCTCATTTTTTGTGTATCGAACGACACAAATTGTGGACTTGTGCCAAGAATACTTCTACAGAAAATGCTATTGCAAACAGACCACAATGAATGTTATTTTCCTGTTGTTGAACTGGTCTATTTGTCACTTTAATACTTTCCTTGTGACAGTACGCTATGCGTGCTATTTTTTTCAAAGATTCCTAATTTTGATCTCTATTGTATTGGCTTAGAGAATCGTAAACGTATATTTCGTCATGTGCTTTTCTGGTGACAGTTATCCAGTGTCGACGTTGTTTTACGTACAGTACTTGAATGAACTTATTTTGACAACGTGAGTAGCAGAAGAAGTTTAAGCTGGTGTCTTCAAAGCCATCTACTCCACTCTGCTGCTTCATGATGACTTAAGTCACATTAATAGCAGTGTGTGTCAATTGATTGCCCTTCAGTATTTCTTCCCGCATGGCATCATCCAGTCTACCTTAATAAGGTCTTGGAGGAAGCTCAGGATAAAGAATTGTGGTGACGAACGTAATTTTGTTGTCTTCTTCTTCTTCTTGATTGTTGCTGCTAAAAATAAGAATATTTTGTTAAAACAAACACAAAAACCATGCAAGTGTGGCATTAAATACATACTCTTTTGTAGTAACTACTTCCACTTTTGTCACATGAATTTCAGACCCTTTGAGTGATATCTTTGCTTTTAAAGTCACAGAACAGGTTTTGTTGACTTCTCCAAATCTGCAAAGAAAATTCATGTCTTGTAATACTGCTGCATCATCTCTGCAGTCAGTTAAAAATTTGTTACTGATGTGGTAGTCTGATGATGCTTTTTGGGCAAGGGTCTTTCAATAAGGCCATCACTGAGTTCTTCAAGATGTTTTGATGTTTTCACTATCAAAGATTGTACATCAGTGGTCTGTACCATTGTTTGTGTTACATAACATAAGGCAACCACGTACCTAAAAAAATATTATGAAATGACCCATTAGACCTGAGAACTATGGTAAAACAATCGTATACAAGTGTAAGAAATTCTTCTCTCCTTCAAACCGTCTTTTCCACTTTCCGGTGTACATTTCCCACTTTTTAAAATCTCTAAATTTTTATATCAGCTATCAGTCATTTTACTCAGGCAAACGTAATTTGCAATTCATTCTATCCGTGCTTTCACATCTCCGACATCTCCTACGTGAGACTACAATAATACAGAAGTGTGATTATATAACAGACCAATAGTGTTAAACAATACTCAGTAAATTACAAATACAACACAGAGAGCATACCTTGGGAATGTTGTCACATACTCAACATGACAATGCTCTCTAAGATTTTGTGTGTTCAGCTTGGTAATTTTCCAATGCGCTCTTTAATTTCTTCGAAGCTACTGTCCTGTTCCATTTAAACTCATTTTCAATTTTGTATTCAGGGAATAAAAACAACTTTTAACGACTTAACAGGACAATTCATTTTTTCGTGTGTGGTGCACGCATTTAGAATGTCACCATGGAGTTTTTCTTCATGCTTCTTTTTATAATTTGATTTTATAGACACACCTTTGTCTTTTCCCATTGATATCTGCTTGTGCCGAGCCACACATAGGGGATGCCATTAAAATATTGTCGTCTTAATGTGTTGATTGCAAACATCGAGATTGGGATTCCAATACATTGTGTTGCGACTCTAAATATATAATCTGTGAGTTTCATACAACAGCATTGCTTGATAGTTTGAAGAAAATAATAATAATAACCAATAAAAAATTCTGTAAAAACATCATACTGCTGTATTGAAAATATTTTAAAATTTAATATAATAATGACAATTTTTTGAAAAAATAGAAAAAAAATATTTCTACACCCTACTTTCGCTGATACAAAACCACCGTCAAAGAGCTATGATTAAAACCTAAAATTTTTGTATTTGTTTCACAATTTAGTATAAGCATAGACAGAGAACATACACTAAATCAATGATTTCGCTTTCCATTTTATTCATTGTGCTTGTTTCGTGTGTTGAGGATGCACTAGCTGCATGTTTTATCCAGAACTTTATTGTTTGTTGAAATATATGTCAAGTATTTTGTTTATTTTTATGGGAAGTGTCAATATGAAAAATTAATTTGCATTTTTTACTTGTATTCTTAGATGAAAACTTTGGAGTGTTTTATTCTGATAATAATGACCAATCGAAAAGTCAGTGGTGCCAAAATGATAGGAACCTTGGGTTCTATGGTTTTACGAATGGGGTATGTGTTGCATCTGTATTTTTGATACACTTTCTATACATTTCGTTAAGAAACTTTTGACCAACACAAACCTCGTGTGTTTAGACTGAGTTGATATACAGAGATAAACATCGCTACTTAAAAGTGAAAATGTTGGATGGAACCATCAAGACTGTATTGGTATGCAATTTAATGCGGGATTTTTTAGTAGAAGCATCCAGTTTTTTAGAAGTATTCATTAACAAAGCTAAAAGGAAGAAATAGATATCATGTTTCTTTTATCGCTTTTTTAGGTTGATGACAGTCAAACAGTAGCTGTTGTTTTGGAAACTATTTGCGATAAAGTTGGTATGTGTAATTTTTGTATTGAACACATTTGTACCTTGAATAGAAGAGCTGCAGTTCTGTTAATCATTGTAGCTCTCTTGGCTTTGTTTCTTTTTGGCAATTGAATATCAATGGAAAAATTAAACATTTGCAATTTTAATATAAATTTCCATATAAAATGTGTGAATTGTGGAAAATCAAATTACCATAGTTTGTGCATTTTTTTATTAAGGAAATTATGGCTGTAAAAGCAATAAACCAAATATGTATGTACTGTTACTTTGATTATATTTTTAGGGATCACAAATGTGGAAGAATATTCCCTCTTTATTGAAGAGGGTAAAGATGAGAAGAAAGAAGAATTTCAGTCTGGTACATTAAGCAGAAGGGTAAGAATCTAATTGTTTTGAAATTGGTAGACATACATATATATATATATTTTGTTGTATGACTTTCCAGTTGAAATATGGTGTTTAATTAGATGTTATCAAAATTTCAGGATAAATCCATGAAAACAACAACACTTCAAAAGGTCGAAGAGCGTGACAAAAAGAAAATGGATACTTTAAAAAGAAAGTTACATACAGATGATGAAGGTAGGTTTTAGTTTTATCCTGTATCTAGAAGCTAAATTTATAACAGATTACAAATCAAAAATTTTGCATTGGTATATTTACTCTTGTTTTTTAGTTAATTGGCTTGGTCATGACAAAACATTGCAGGAAGCTGGAGTGGAGAAAAATACACTGGTTGTGCTTAGGTAAGGCGTTTAGAAACTCCAACCTTTGTTTACAACAGGTGATATGTTTTATTTTCAATTAACTTATTTCATAAAAATTGTTTTTATTTAGACGTAAATACATGTACGAACAGAGTGTTAATATCAAAAATCCTGTTGAAATCAACTTGTTGTACGTGCAATCACGAGATGGAATCATTGATGGTACCTATCCTTGTCCACTGGATGAAGCCTCCAAGGTTTGTATTTGACATTTCTAATACAAGTTTTATTCAGTGAATAGTTTTACTGAAAGTCTTGCGCTTTTATATAATTAAAACTAAAAAAAATTTTGCAAAAGTTTTGCTCCCATTTTCTCATCACAAAACAATATAAATTAATGACCTGAAACTCAAGCTTGCTGACGTGAAGCAGGCAGGATTTCACATCAGCAATTTTTTGCTGACGTATAAAAAATTGAATTAAAAAAAAGGCTGGACCGTCCAACGATAACCAATCAAATAGCCAGAAGAAAAATCCAGTCTAAAGATTTTTCATTATCCATGAAACAAAAGCGGGTTTTAGGCGTCACTAAAATGCTATATCCACTTCTCATTTCATTTTTTCAAAAATATAGACTTGCTTCAACATGTTCAAAAGCCTTGCCAGTAAGTAAAAAGGAAAAAAGTGTGATGCTTAAAATTGTTTAAATATCTTTTTGTAGTTTGCAGCTTATCAAATTCAAATTCAATATGGTGATTTTGATGAAGGAAGATATAAATCTGGTTACATTGAGTAAGTTTTTACACAGAAGTTTATTTTGATTAATTTCATTATTGGAAAACATGCTTTGTTTCTGACAGATCCAATGAACCTTGATTGAAAAAAACTAATTAACCCCTAATTAATCAGTAAAGTTTGCTAAATACATATTTAATAATAAATTCATTTTTTTAACAGTTTAAAAGAGTTCTTACCAAAAGAATTTGGAAAGAAAAAAGAAGTTGAGAAAAAGATCAAGGATGTAAGCATTAAATATTTCGTTTTTACCTTTACTCAGTTGGACCGTTTTGTTTTTTACGGGAGATTTAAGTGAACTACATTGCTTTTTTGCTTGAAGGACACTTACTGAAAAAAACTAGGGCTTTTTGGAGAAGAGCTTAACCGGTCACAATTGTTTCAGGACTGGAAAGCAACCCATATTTTATTATATTTCAGGAACACAAAACAATTATTGGCATGGATGCTCTGAATGCTAAGTACAAATATATTCAACTATGTCAAAACTTACCGACATATGGCGTAACCTTTTTCTTGGTCAAGGTAAGAAGATGTTTTTTTTATGTTGATACACTTAAGTTCATCAAAAATAAAATTCTTTTCACTTTTTGTATAGGAAAAAATGAAGGGTAAAAATAAGCTGGTGCCACGATTGTTAGGTGTAAACAAAGAAAGTGTCCTTCGTGTTGATGAAAAGACAAAACAGGTATGATAAACACAGACAAAAAAAAAACTTTATAACTCCTTGAACATTAATGAATAGCATTGGATATTTTATCCTTCTTTTATTAGGTCTTAAAAACATGGCCATTAACACAAGTTAGACGTTGGGCTGCTTCGCCAAACAGTTTTACCTTGGTAAGTTAATATTAATATAATTTACTCCAATAATTATTTTTCTAATAAAATTCGAAACTTTCGTGAGCTTTTATTGTGACTACTATATAGTCAAATTCTGTTATAAAATTTTTATTACATTTTAGGATTTCGGTGATTACACTGAAGGATATTACTCAGTTCAAACACCTGAAGGAGAGCAGATCAGTCAGCTTATTGCTGGCTACATTGATATCATTCTTAAGAAGGTAATAATTTGCTTATATGATGTGACAATAGGATGATCTTTATAATCCATTTAACATAAAGAAAATCAATGTGTAAAAAGAATTTAAAATCACAGAAATTCTGTTATTTTAATTAGAGAAAAGCTCATGATATGTATGAGAACGATGAAGATGAAAACAGCCCTATATTAGAAGAGCATGTTGTTCCAAATAAGGCCACTGTACTCCAACGTCAAACCAATTTTGCAAAAAACCCTACAACGGGTTCTGTTGCTCTTCCTGCTGTTCTACGACCTGGTGGTCAAGGTCCGAACACATTTGAAGTTGGCAACATGGGAGATGAACAATTTTCTAGCACCAGAGGTCTTACCCATTCAGGCCATCAACAGCCTCCAGGACAGCAGGCACATATTGGAAATTTATCTTCTGGTCAAAAAGCTATAATGAAAAATATTGATGATGGAAATCAAAAAATCAAAGTTGTCATTGAAGAACTTTGTGAGCAAGGTCCAGACCTGCCAGACTTAAATGCTGATCCAGTAAGTTTATTGTGTTCATTTTTAATTTTTAAAAAAAAATCTTGGATAATTTCTAATATTAACTATTTACTGTGCTTATTTAGCAATCAATGAGATGGAGAGACAATCAGATGGAGATATCCAAAAACAATGTCGCAAGCCGACTTGCTGCTATGTCTGCTGCAACTGCAGCTATCATTTCATTAACATCAGGTGACCCTGAGAACTTTAATTACACAGCAGTTGGTGCAGGTGTCTCAACGATGTAAGAATATTTTTCTTAATGAAAAGTGTGTACTAAAAGAAGAATAAATTTTAAGAAGGTACAAATGTTTTTTACAGCACATCCAACTTGGAGGACTTAGTTCGTGGAATCAAAATGTTGGCTGCTTTCATGGATGACGATGGTGACAGTAAAAGTTTACTTGACGCTGCAAAAGATTTAGCCAATGCATTTTCAAGTTTTCTTGGTGCATTAAACCCGGCTGACGACAAAGTAAGTTAGACTGAGGTTGAAAATATTTTTAGTATTAGTTTTTTATTGATGAGACAACCAGTCAAAAAACAATTTTGTTTGGTTGATTCGAAATTCTACATCTGTATTTGTAACATATCCGTGTTTTTGAAATCTCGAGGAATTGATTTTCATTATCCAATGCAACTCACACATTGTGGTAGTTATAATATTTTATCTTGATGGAATAAAAACCAAAAAAAAAACCCAGCAGGATACAACTTAAAAGGTGGTATTTTGTAGGTCTTGTTGGACTGATCAGGTCTCAAATTTCCACCTCTCTTTAGGAAATACTCACTGTTTTTTTTAATGCTTAGTCCTTAATGAGAGTCACTAGTTCTGCCAAGCTTTTTCATACAAACTTTTTCTTAATAATGTCTAGAAGTTAATGAAGTATTCCAATAATTCTCTTCTCTTTCTCTTAATTCCCATCACAGCAGCTCGTATGAGGTAAGTTTTAAGATCTATTTTTTATTGGCGTAAATTCTTTAGCAAAGACAAGAGTTGCTTAACGTTGCTGGAAAGATTGGAGTTGCAAGTTCATCAATTATGACTGCAATTGGTGATCCAGAAGCAGATGCCGAGTTTCAAGATCTTCTTTTACAGCTTGCCAAGGCTGTTGCAAATGCCACTGCAGCGTTAGTATTACAAGCAAAGAATGTGACAAGTGCTATTGACGATACCGTAGCACAAGATAAAATCATTGATGCTGCAAAAGACACTGCTATGAACACATCACAATTGGTAGCATGCACCAAAGTTCTTGCACCTCATATTAACAGTCCATTGTGTCAAGACCAAATGATAGAAGCTGCAAAACTTGTAGCTACAAGTGTTGATGCTGTTGGTGAATCCTGCTACGTAAGTAATATAGTGAATTGCATAGTTTAAATGTTGTGCAGAATATCTCTGCAAGTTTTGCTTCTTTTATTCTGTAACCTACATGAGAAGAAAATTTGCATGTAATTGTCTAAATAAAATAAGCATTTCGTAATTTTTAATTAATTCTTTTTGTAATTCCGTCCTTTCCAGGCTGCTACAGAGGATCCAGTGCATACCAAAAATGTTCAAGATTCATCTCAAGCAGTTACTGATGCATTGAATAATTTGCTTCAACATATTCGTGATGGTGCACGCATTAGACCTGGTGGACCATTTGATACTGTGTGTGATGACATACTGAATGCAACAGATAAATTATACAACAGTATGGGTAATGCAGGAGAGATGGTGAAGCAAGCTAAAGTTTTAGCTCAGGTCAGGAACTGTTTTCTTTCAAAAGAATATCAATTTGCCAGGCACAATTCTCTCTATATATTTCTATCATTTTAGGCTACTTCGAAACTTGTTAATGGTATTAAAGGTGATGCAGAGGATGAAGATGATGATGACACGCAAAAGAGACTTCTTGCTGCTGCTAAAGTACTTGCTGATGCCACTGCTAAGTTGGTGGAAGCTGCTAAGGTAATACATTTTTAACTTTTTACTTTCATACTGCCAATCTAATTTAAAGAGGGACTATGTAAAACTTAAATTAATAACCCACACACCTTAATTTGACTGTTTTGTATAGAGATACTAAGTTAACCTTTTTACAATAGGGTGCAGCTAAAAATCCAAATGATAAGAATGAACAAGAGAAGTTAAAGAGAGCAGCTGAAGACTTACGTGTCGCTACAAATGCTGCTGCTAGCAATGCACTGAAAAAGAAATTGATTCTTCGGTTAGAAAACGCTGCAAAACAGGCTGTTGCTTCTGCTACTCAATTAATATCAGCATCGAAAGCAGCTGCTCCAAGTAATAGAAATCCAGCCTCGCAACAACAGCTTGATGATTCAGGAAAGGTATATACTTAACCTCAAATACGATGTTAAATACCTAACGTCAAATACGTTGTTAACATCA
This sequence comes from Hydractinia echinata, assembly GCA_030067915.1. Lineage (NCBI taxonomy): Eukaryota > Metazoa > Cnidaria > Hydrozoa > Anthoathecata > Hydractiniidae > Hydractinia > Hydractinia echinata. The sequence continues at coordinate 1,171,241 of JASGCC010000058.1, forward strand.
CCATAACAGTTCTATTTTGTTGTATTGCTATCACTTTTTAGGTCGTCAATGAAAGCTCCCATGACTTGATCCACAATATTCGAGACAGCCACAACAATCCTGACAGTCCTGCTGCTCAATTAGGACTGATCACGGCATCACAGAACTTCATCCCAGTACGAACATTATGATATTTATGTTTATTGGAAATTGCCAAGTATATTACGTAACTAAATTTATTTCAAATTGTATTTTAGCCTGCTTCAAAGTTGGTAGCTAATTCCAAAGCCGCTGTCCCTACCGTTGGAGACAATGCTGTTGCATACCAGTTAAATAATTCTCAAAAAAATACTCAAAATGCACTTAACGAGTTGCGCATTGCTGCAGAGAAGGTAACCAGAAAGGATAACGTAGCATAATATTGTGTCAATTTAACCAATCAAAAAATGGTTTCATGCAAATTTTAATATGTTTTGCTAGGCTGCTGAGGCATGTGGTTCACTCGAGATTGATAATGCTCTTGCTGCAGTGAAAGAATTAGAGGTGGATTGTGAGCAAATGAGAATTGCTGCTGATGAAGGACAACTTCAACCATTCCCAGATGATAATGTAAGGGGATTTTTTGAAATCCTACAACAAACCATCATACAATACTGTTTTCTATATTTATAATATGTCCGACTGCTTTGTTTCAGGCTGATGATCGTGCTTTGGAAGTTGGTGCTACATCGAAAACGGTTGGCGCAACAATGGCTCAACTTTTAACGGCTGCTGCACAAGGCAATGATAGTTACACTGGAATTGCAGCTCGTGACACTGCCAGTGCCTTGAAAGTGCTGGCTAATGCTGTGCGCGGTGTCGCTGCTACTTCTGATGAACCGAAAGATCAGCAAGCAATATTGAAGGCTGCAAAAGTTGTTATGCAAGAATCTGCTAAATTGATTGAGGAAGCTAAGCATGCATTGGAGAATCCAAACGATCCCAGTAACCAACAAAAGCTAGCACATGTCTGTAGTTTTCCAAAAGCATTTGTTTAGTGATGAAAGATGGATTCATGTTATTCACCTTTTCTTTGTTTGTTTAGGTCGCAAAAGGTGTTTCTCATGCTTTGAATAATGTTGTAAACTGCTTGCCAGGCCAACGTGTAGTGGAAGATGCTATTGAAGAAATCAATAGAGCCAGTGAAGTTCTGTCTGCTCCTGAGATTGTGGTAAGTGTTGACGCTTTGGAAGAACACCAACCCTTTTTCTGTTTCACATGCAGCATTTTTTTTAACAAATAAATTGTTATCTTTAGTTCCCAGAAACTGACGAACCTTTCAGTCAAGTTCAAGAAAAGTTGAACCAATCAAGTCTTAATTTGAATGCTGCAGCCAATGAGGTTGTGCATGCTGCGAAGGGACCAACTGGTCAACTTGCAAAAGCCTCTGCGAAATTCTCACATTCCTACCAAGACTTTCAGCATAGTGGTTTAACACTTGCAGGGCAAATAAAGGACAAGGAAGCACAAGATCATTTGATCAATGATCTACGAAAGACATCCACAGTCAGCAGTAAACTGTTACTTGCTTCCAAGTCATTGGCAGCTGACCCAGGCGCACCAAATGCTAAAAACTTATTAGCTGCTGCAGCCAAGTATGTGTTGCTGTGATAAACCTTTATTTAGGAGGAAAGACAAAGCTGAAAATAATTCTGTTTCATTAATTTTAGGGGAGTAACTGATGCAATCAATCAACTTCTTAATCAAGCTCTTACTGCAGCTCCTGGCCAAAAGGAATGCGACTCTGCTGTTCGAAATGTGGAAGCTATGTCGCATGTCCTCGAGAATCCTGTTGAACCTGTGAACGAAGCATCCTTCTTTGAATGTTTGGATACTGCCACAGAAAAATCTCAGCAGCTAGCACAATCCATGCAAGATATAACAACTGCTCTAAAGAAAGAGGATGCTGAGCACTTAGCTGAAGCAGTAGGGGGTGCATCAGATGCTGTGTGCCATCTCACAGAATCAACAGCTCAAGTACGTCACCAGTATTATTTGTTCTTTAAATGTGATCGTTGCTGGTTACTGTTATACATTTGCATGGACGTTTCCTCTCTTTTTTAGGCTGCTTATTTGGTCGCTATTGCTGATCCGTCAAGTACTGCTGGAAGAGCAGGTTTAGTTGACCAATCACAGTTTGCTAAAGCACGCGACGCTATTCGAGGAGCGTGTGACGGTTTATTAAATCCTAACGCAAACCAACAACAAGTATGTTAAATTTAATAAGCTTCGAATGTACAGAACACATGATTTTTTTATAAGTACTATCTTAAAGCAACAAGAGGCTAAATCCTTTAAAAAATAAAGCAACTTATAAGCAAAAGCCAGCATGAAGAGAGAAAATAAAAAACAACAGGAACCATAAAAAAACCTTGCAAGTTTTTTACTACAAACGTGATTAGAACAGAATTTTGATAGTGAACAAGCAACAAGTAACAAACAGTGGAGTCTGTAAAATACACAAATTCAAACAACATCCAGCCTTTCTGATTTATTAGTATTGTCAACTTGTGCTAAATAATATTTAACATACTTAAATTTGTCGATGTCTATAGTGTAAAAACGTATTTTGGTAACTTAGAGGTAGAAATTGTCGCGGCTTTTGAAATGTTTGGGGGTGGCAGTTTTTATTCTCGTAAATTCATACAAAAGTCAAGCGAAATGTAAAATTAGAAAATAGTACAAGTTGAATTATATATGTAACCTTTGTTGTTATATGTATCTCTCTCATGGTTTCAAGTTTACAAAGCGTATATTTTTTGCAACATTTAATTTCGCGAATAAACTAAGAATCGCGAAAATTTCTACCTGTAAGCCAGTAATAACCTTGTGAAATAAATTAAACCTATTCTAACTCTTGAAGTAATTGTAAACATTTTTTATTTTTAATTTTTTTAAAGGATAAAAAGAAGGCGTATTATCGGGTAAGCATAAATATTTAAAATAAACATTAAAGAAATTAAAGGTATAAAATGCTTAATTAGTTAAAAAATTAACCGTAAAAAAATAAATATATATACCCGAAGTGTTACCATGAAACGTAAATGTATATAAAATGTATATAAAAGAATAAAATAAAATGTATTGACTGAACCTATATCTGTTGAATATGACATTCGTTATATTTCTCTCCGTCATGTTGTTAATGTACACTATAGGTCTTATCAGCAGCAACGGTGATAGCTAAGCACACCGCTGGTCTGTGCAACGCATGCAAAGCTGCTTCCGCTAAAACTGACAATCCAGTGGCTAAGAGACATTTTGTACAATCTGCTAAAGACGTTGCTAATAACACAGCTAACTTGGTTAAGTTTATAAAGGTAAGTTGCTGCAGAGATAAATTATATGCGTTTTGTTAAACACATAGAATTTTTTGAATTCGTTACGATTCCTTAATAGGTTTATGCCCAGGACATGTCACCGCGAAATCGCAACCATTGTGAAGTAGCGACAGAACCACTCCTCGAAGCTGTGGACAACTTGGTGACGTATGCGTCATCACCGGAATTTGCATCAGTACCTGCGAAGATCAGTGCTCAGGTTTGTGGGTCATGAATTTATCACAGCTATTTATTGTCGCTTGTGTGTGTGAATTAATTTTATTCGGTTTCTTTAATAGAAAAAATAATTTTTCGAGACCAAAAACACGCGATTCACCTCTGAAAAGGGAAAAAGGTTTCTGTAAAAAATACTGTAGCTGGATTAATTTTCTTGAATTTGTAGTATTTTCAAAATCTATGCGCGGTTTAATTTTCGCAAATTGACAATCTAAACATTTTTGGGATGTCGATTTTCGCGAAAAAGAAAAAAAAAATCACGAAATCTTCTCTCGTTGTATTCTCCAATTAAATCATGCACTTTTTGTCATACAGGCAAAAGCAGCGCAGTATCCATTAATTATGTCTGGTAAATCGATGGTGTCGTCAAGTACACATTATTTCACCAGCACTAAGACATTAGCTGTGAACAACAAAGATCAACCAACATGGCAGCTGTTCGCTACTCATTCACGTGCTCTGGCAGATGCTATGAAGAAAATAGTTTCTGCGATTAAGTATGTTGTTATATATATATGTTATCTTTTTAATAGTATTCTGTCTGTCTCTGCGCAAAATGGTACCGCAAGTAACGAGACACACTAAATGCGGTAAAAAGAAAAAGGGCGAACCCGTAGATTTACGGGCCACCAACTAGTATATATATATTTTAAATAAAATATAAATGACAATGTTTTCCTGATGAGGAAGATTGTAACCGTTAGCCTTTTTAAAGGAACTAGTCAAGTTTACATCAGTTGATGTCTCTTTCACTTAAGTACCACACTTCACGACCACTATAATTTGTACAATATTTTAAAACCTAACCTGTTAAACCTAAATTCTTTTATTTTCGAAATTTTTTTTTTAAGGGAGAATGCTCCTGGCCAGCAAGAATGCGATCAAGCAGCAGACACAATTAATAGATCAATCAATAAAATCGACCAAGCCTCTCTTGCTGCTATAAGCAATAACTTAAAGCCTACCACAGAAGATTCGTTGAAGGTAGGAGTACGCCATGTCAACTATTCAAAAGTGTTTCTCAACAAATTTTGTGTGGATAGATAAATGTTTTACATAATTTCGTCCAGTTATAAACTTTCTTTTAAATCTCACAGGGTTTCGAAGAGAAGATGATGTTAACATGCGCACAACTGCAAGAAGCAATCCCAAATACAGTGGAATATGCAAAGGGTGCTCCTGAAAAGATTGGTCACTCTGTAAGCATTTTTTATCCAAGCTTATTAAGTTTAATAAACATGTCATCGTGCTACTAATTTTTTGTAATTTTTGTCCTCGTTAAGGTTATCAAATTAGCTAATCTGATAGATCCATTAGCAGACAGTGCAATCGGTTTTTCATCCAAACTTCCAGGTGGTTCAGAAAAACAGAACGAGTTACTGAACACTGCTAAAACAGTTTGTGAATCAGCTGCTCAACTTGTATACGCAACCAAAGATGCTGGCGGTAATCCAAAGGTAGAAAAAGAAAACATCAGTTTACTTTTTTAGTATTTATTTATTTATTTATTTTTTGCAAAAAGGTAGCTCCTTTTGAGTGATATTTAATGAATATACAATGAATTTGTAGCATTAAGATTGAATTTTGTTTCTTTTTTCTCAGGCTGTCAATTACCATCCTGCCGTTGATGAAGCTGGCACCGACTTTATCGAAGCAATCAAAGACCTTACCCAACAATTAGAGGAAACTGCAGGCGATACTGGTGCTGTTACCGCTCTCGTTGACTCGATTAACAGAGCGCGAAGTTCTGTAAGTAACCGTGGTAGATACTTGCTATTTGATATTACTAACGTTATATGACTCTGTTTTCAACGTTTGTGTTTATATACAGATCAATATGTTTGTTTCGGATTATCGAGACAGAGGAATCGCCGAGGCTCCCATTGGAACGTTTGTTGAACACCAGGGTAACATGGTGAAAGAACTGAAAAATATAGCACGGGATGCGCAAGACATGGTAAGTCATTCAACATTAATCGTCAATATAAACCACAAGAAACCTAATATTATTTATTAACTGAGTGCCACAAAAATGGAACATTACTTTCTAATTTTCTTGTGCCCAGGTTGGCAAGGCAAACACTAAACCAAAGGAACTGGGAACGATCAGTCAAGATTTGTGTAAAAATTATAACGCGTTGACTGAAGATACTAAACACGCAATAAGGTTGTCAAATCAACCTGAGGTAAGAGAGTTTTTACGTTATATGATCACGAACGCTTGTCAATAATTTTTTAATATCTGCTAGAATTATAAAAGTTCCGGCGAAAATTAATTATTTTTCGTCCTCCGCCAAATTAAACTCCCGCAAAAAATTTTTTCCTATCCGCTAATTAAAAAAAAAAGAATTTTCACGTGTTTCTATCTGAGGGTTTTATTCTAAATGTTTTTCGTAATGACGAAGAGTGTCTTTGCGTTTCATATCTAAGTTTTTTGGTTATTATTGTAAAGAACTGTTTTGTTACCAGAACTACGAAAAAACCCCACAACTTCCATGTTTTTACCATTTCCCGCCAAATTTAATTTTCTGTTGTCCACCAATTCCGCTAAATTTTCTTCCAACCAAAATGTCTTCCCTCGCGGTGTTATATATATTCAGTATGCTCCAGTGCTTATGTATTTTGTTCGTATTGTAGATCGCAGAGCGTCTTAAAGTGAGCGTGGACACACTTGGAGATTCGTGTGCTGAATTGGTACAGTCTGCAGGAAATGTTCAATCCAGTCCTAGTGACTCGTATGCAAAGAGAGAGTTGTCAGACAAAGCGAAGAATGTTTCAGAAAAGGTAATCAAATATATTATATTTCATCATAACCGACTGGTGGCCTTGTGGTAGAGCCTTCGCTTCCAGTGCGGGAGGTCTTGGGTTCAAACCCCGGCCGAGTCATGCCAGAGACTATAAAAGTGTGAATCCATCCCTTTTGCTTAGCGCTCAGCATGAGAATAGGATTGATATCTTAGGCGGTTGTCTAGTTGAGCGATTGCTGTGCTTGCACGACTTTCGTTGCTCAAATGGGAGCTCTAAATGCGCTAAGACCCCCTTCGCAGGACCCTCGTTGATAACAGTACCAATAGGAACTGAAGAGGCTATCCTGGGTAAATAATAAATGATAATAATAATAAAATAATAATAATCAGCGCAAATGTTCTCAACACCTACTCCTTGGTATAACTGAGTATACATTGATAGATATTTTTCATGAACATTGCGTTTTCTTGTGTTGGCTTAAAGTCATTGATCGTGTCTTCTTTTATCCCAGGTTTCCTACGTGTTAGCAACATTACAAGCTGGTTCAGTTGGAACACAAGAATGCATTAACGCTATCAGTACGCTAGCTGGTATCATTGGAGATCTGGAAACAACTGTTATGTTCGCCCAAGCTGGCACATTAAACCCTGAAAGAGAGGGCGAAACGTTTGGTGATCATCGTGAGACTGTTTTGAAGACTGCGAAGAATCTTGTAGAAGATACGAAAAATTTAGTTGTGGCTGCTCAAGGAAGTCAAGAACAGCTAGCAACATCTGCCCAAAACGTCTTAGGAAGTATGACCAAGTTGGTGGATAATGTTAAACTTGGTGCGGCTGCTCTTGGTTCAGAAGATATGGAAGCACAAGTAAGAAAAAAAATTTCATTATTTATAAAAAAAGATTTTCAAGTATTAATTTACCTTCCGGTATTAACGCGCCGTGTCTTTGTCAGGTGATGTTGCTGATGGCTGCCAAAGATGTTGCTACAGCTCTCACTGAACTTATCAACAGCACAAAGAATTCGTCTGGCAAATCCGCCACTGATCCTGCCATGGAGACGCTCAAGGTGTCGGCTAAGGTATATGCAACCTACTTTACCATTTGTTTTAGTATTACGGAAGGAATCAAAATTATAAGAATTATTCTATTTTTAGACAATGGTAACCAGTGTATCGTCGCTTCTCAAGACTGTTCGTAGTGTTGAAGATGAAGCTTCGAGAGGAGTTCGGGCAATTGAGTCAACTGTTGATGCTGTTCGCCAAGCAGTTATTGTATGGCTTGTTTTTTTCCTTGAATATGTTGTAAATAACACTCACATTCACAAACTGTCACTCCCCTTTCCTAATTATGCAACTGTATTTCACTCGATTACTACCATAATACATTATTTCGTTTAATCTAGAACTTGCAAGTTGGTGATCCTGAAAAGACAGCATCTCCCGAAGATTTGATCAGAGCAACAAAGGGTGTTACATTAGCTACTGCGAAAGCTGTAGCTGCTGGACATTCTGGCAAGCAGGAAGATATTGTCCAAGCTGCCAATGTTGGAAGAAGATACTGTACAGAATTACTGGTGGTTGTAAAAGTAAGTAGTGTAAATTTAGTTTTATAGTGACTAAGTGTGAAGCGGGTATAAGACGTATTTATGTTTGGGTTAAGCGAGACATGGTTGAGACACGGTTTTACTTGTCTGTCTCCGTAGTGTATGTGTATTGTTTTGAATCAGATTTCGCCTAGATCTTCATATTCGCATCGACACATGTGGTTTGACACGATCATCTAAACACCCTTTTTTTACATTTGTCATGAAAGTTATAGCTGACATACTTACTTTGTGTAGGCCGCCGCTTTCAATGCTGAATCTGAATCAATTCGTGTAGCTACGATAGTGAAAGGTCGTGACACTGCCCAAGCCTATTGTGAAGTATTGGACCATGTGGCATCGGTTATTGTACATCCTACACCACAGAAAAAACAACATCTAACTGTGCTGTCAAAGAAAGTCGCCTTCTCTGTCGGTGAACTTGTTAAATCTGCAGAAGAACTTAAAGGTTTGTTCTCTATAAGTATATACTATACAAGTAGACATCGTTCGTGATAGATTACATCGATCTGGGCGCCGTGGCCTATACCTGGGCGTGTTTGTCAAATTTGAACTTTCGTGTATTAATAGATTTTTCACAGAAATTCTACCTTTTGAAACCAGTATGCTGTACTAATCTTTAGTAATTGCTTTTACGTTAACACACTTAATGTTAAAATATAATTAATTACAACCCAAAGCAATTCCAGTCCGTTTCCTCTTTGGTTTTTTCGCTTTCAAGATATATGTGCCTTTACTCAACAAAACTTTTATAAGACTTCACGGCTTTTTCAAATAATTGGGGTATGTATTGTACAGTTTCGCCTTCTTAACTCAGTCAATTTTTCCTAAAGGATTAGGGTCTAGATATCTTCATATAGTACGTTGCCCAGTGATAAATTAATTAGAGTGTTTTCAACACCAATATGTTCGATAAGCACCGGACGTCTATATGTGGCGCTGTTTTAAAAATTGAAGAAAACCGAAATCATAAATATTCGGTTATAGGTGCTGCTGTCTTAATGCAAGATTACAGATTGCTAAACTATCTGTACAAATATCAAGGGATTTTATAATAATCACCGGAATTTATAACAAACCTTACAAATATGTGGATTTTTGTGATTTAGGTGCAGATTGGGTTAATCCTGAAGATCCTAATGTTATCGCTGAGAACGAACTTCTGGGAGCTGCGGCTTCCATTGAAGCGGCTGCCAGAAAACTTGCTGAACTTAAACCGCGTGCCCGACCAAAGGTAATGATTTTATTACATACCTTCTTTAGCAATTCCAGGTAACGATTTTGGTAGATCGAAAGAGTGAGTTCTTTTGATGTTAAAAAGCCTTCACTTTCAGGTTTAACGTTTTTATGTTGGTTTATTTATTTGTTTTAATGCTTGTTTCCCTTGTGAATATAAGGGAACACATTGTCATGTATTATACCAAGCCTATGGTTTAAGATAGCAAAAAATATTTTGATTTTAATTTTCTACTTTTACATATATACTAACTTTTCTTCACAGCAAGCCGATGAATCATTAAATTTCGAAGAACAAATTCTTGAAGCTGCAAAATCGATCACAGCTGCAGCTGGTGCACTGGTTAAAGCCGCTACTGCTGCTCAAAGAGAATTAGTCGCTACAGGACGAGTGAGTGTTTTAGTGTTTTTTAATTTCAATTGTTGGATTGTGAACGTAACTCTGGAGGGATTGGAAAGGGGGCCTATAATAGGTTATGCTACTCCTTTTACTTATTAACCTACTGTCCTACGCACGAGCGCTGTCGCTGCAATTCGCCGCTAATTTATGCTTAGTTTTATATTTATTATATATTTACAGGTTATATATTTCTAATTTATTTATATGGTTTATCTAGTTTTAAAACTTCTAATGTATTTTTTCATTGTTGATGATAAGATATCTTAAGTATGCCTTTAGAATTCGTTTTAGATAAGACGCTGCAGTTTGTTTTCAGCAGCAACCCACGATCAATTCTATTGGAAGTGATGTTACGTTCCTATTATAGGCCCCTCAACAAACTGATTTAAATCAACCTACACTAACATGTGTTTATATTTTGTCATTTTCTTTAGGTGTCTAGTGATCCTTCTAGTGCAAGTGGAGACGGGCAATGGTCACAAGGACTTATTTCGGCGGTAAGTCTTCAACTTCATTATAATAGTCAAATTTAAAATGTTGTAATGGTTTCATTGTACTTAGGACCTTAAATTGACAATACTTCTCTCGCCCTTTAGGCTAAGCTTGTTGCTGCTGCAACCGGATCTCTGTGCGAGGCTGCTAATGCTGCAGTGCAGGGAAATGCTAGTGAAGAGAAATTGGTGGCTTCTGCTAAAGCTGTTGCTAACTCGACCGCACAACTGTTGCTCGCATGTCGTGTTAAAGCTGATCCTAATAGCAAGACTCAACAAGGGTTACAAGTAAGACAGTCTTCCTTCACAAATGACATGTCATTGATATGCATAGGTCTGGTGCTTGTTTCCATGTTAAGTCTTCATTGTTCCTTCTTTTGTTTTTTAGAGAGCAGGTTCAGCCGTCAAACGAGCTGCAGATGCTTTAGTAAACGCTGCTCAAGGATCCGCAGTTTTCCAGGAAGAAGAGATTGAAGTGAATTTCAGCACGACTCTCACGGGAGGTTTTAAATCAGAACTGGAGATTCAAGAAGAGATTTTGATGAAAGAAAGGATGTTAGAGAGAGCCAGAGCTAAACTCGTCAAAATTCGTAAAGAACGTTACCACGACGATGAAGAAGACGTATGAGTTTTTGCGACGTTTTCCGACGCGGTGATAATGTGGTAACATTGTTGACTTGGTATTACGTGTGAATTTTATCGAATAATTATGCTAATTATTCGTTAAAGGTTGGTTTCAACCCACGTGACGGACCCACAGTAGTAGCTACGATACATATTAAGGATTTGTTTCGTATTATTTTCTTGTTTTTTTATATCGATAAAAATAGAAATAATTTTGTATAGTACCGTTAACTTTCATTTTCTGTACTCATAACAACTTATTATGTGTTCTGTGAAATATCTTTTATTCATTCTGCAAAATAATTGGCTGGTAAAGTTTCAGAAGCGCTTGTTGTTGCGCAGTAGTTAATATAAAATACAAGAGACTGGGTACGATGTCTTGGTCTTAGGATTATATATATGAACGTTAATTTTGATTTATATTCTTCTTTTTTTAAACGATACCATAAAATTGTATAAACTTTTTGTTTACTAGAATAAACACAAATTAGCACAATGTTGTTTTTCATCGCGCTCTAGCTTGTAATTTTGGTGATGCGTAAAATATTGCTGAAGCAGCAATGTCCTATTATAGGCCCCTATTTTACGTCGAGAATCCTTTTGCTGTTATTTTGATATCATTATATTTCGATTTAGGTGAGTTCAACCAATGATCCAAATTACGATGGTCAGTGGTCACAAGGTCTAATATCAGCGGTAAGTTTAAACTCATTGATGTGCTTGTAAAAGCTATATGATTGTTTTCTTTATCATATGTAATTGTTTTATTTATTTACCTTAGGCCCGTATGGTGGTAGCCGCCATTGGGACACTCTGTGAAACAGCAAACGCCGCTGTTCAAGGGAATGCAAGCGAAGAGCGCATCATCGCGTCAGCTAAAGGAGTGCAAAGCTCGACAGCGCAATTGTTGTTGGCCTCACGTGTGAAAGCAGATGCTAACAGCAAAACCCAGTTGCAGTTGCAGGTAACATTTTCTTCGCTTAGTTGTAATTATATTTTCTATTTTTCTATTTCTTTTACTGTATGAATGTATTAGTTTGTGCCATCGTTACAATTCACGGATAGATTTGGTATGGGCTGATGGAGCAACAACGGAGCGAGATTATTTCGCTCTTTATTTCGACTTAAAACGCTCTGACGTTTGTTGCACATCATGTCAAAGTAATGAAAATCGAATAACATTTCGTAAATCGATTTTTGTTGATCTGTTACGCATTAATATTTTTCGTTATTAGGTTGCCGGTAACCAAGTTAAACGTGCATCCGACAACTTGGTGAAATCAGCGTCAAGCAAAGACGAAGAGTTTGTCGTTACATTGCAAGTAAGTCAACGAAAAATGGGAGGTATACGACAAGAAAGAGAGGCAGAGAACGAAGTGTTACGTTTAGAACGAGAACTTGAAGAAACTCGTATGAGGCTCGCGCAACAACGAAAGAAAGCTTATCAAAAGAAATAATATTGTGTTATTTACGTGAATGTTTTACTCGAAAATCGATAGTGCTACACCCCTGTGTTTGTTAATAAAGGCTAGCTATGTTTGTTGTTCTTATATACGAATTTTTAAAGAATGGCTGCGAGGGTTTGTACCATTATGTCTTTGTCGGGGGGGAGAATTGGCTCTCCACGCAATTCGTAGCCATGAAACTCTCCTGCTCACGTGAATTTTTTTAGTAGTTGACAGTTATTGTAAACGTGCACGATTTGTATAATGCAGATAGAATATATACTTTTTTATTTTAATATTTCGTGTTTTATTTATTTTTATTTCTTTCAAATGCACGTTTTTTTTATATAAAAACACGATATAAGAACATAAAGGTTCAGAACTTCAGAACATGTTAAGAACTTTTTCAATACTAAGAAGTACTGAAATGCTTCTTTGAACTTTAAAAATAACAAAATAAGAAGAACATTAAGAACGATGTTTAAAATTTTTTGAGGCTTTCTGTATTCTTGCATGTATACTTCAGAAGAATAAAGGCATCGTAATGACGATGAGTTTTTAGGCTAAGCTCTCTGTGAGGAGAAATGAAACTTATAGAATTAACTGAAGGAAAAATAAGTTTGTATCTCGTTCTTCACAACTTCGTGAAAATAGAAACCACAACCAATCACCATTTTTGGTAATCGTGGTAAAACAGATTAAGGACATAAAGAAATAAAGAGATAACTAAGAAAATTAATAAATTTATAGAACAGAAATAATTGCAAACTTTTTCTTCACATATAGCATGCTGTTAGCTGTGATTTTAGATTTAACTGCGAACGCTGTTTCGTAACAGGTTCCTTCATTTACGTTTTCGCACGCTTCACTGACTACCACTTTTGCTGAAAATATTTCGTGCTCAATACTTTGAAGAAATGGAGAATGGAGATATGCAAGTACCTAATTTATCGAATCACATCAATTATTTTACTTGGAACGTGAATACATTCGAGGCAGAATTTTAGTATCTTTTTATGAGGATTTGGTTATAAAACTGTAGATTGTATGAGTTTTAACTCAATTTGCGCATGATTTTACTACTTCAGCTATCATTGATGTGATTATAATTTGCAGCCATTTGCAAATCAAAACATATAAACGACGACAAACAACGACGTTATAAATACACACATGTATGGAAGTTTTCGTTTTCGGTTATGAGACGAGTGTTATGATTGATTGTCGTGAAATTTCATGGGAGCAGTATTACAAACCGCTGGAGCGGCTGAACTTGTTGCGGAGCTTACTTGCTGTGCATGTTCGTCCGTTTGCGGACTTGTAACAAGAGATAGTGCTACTCGCGCAAAATTTCGATATTGTTCATTTTTGATGTTAGCAACGGTAACTTGTATTATCCTATTGATACCTGGTTTGCGGTCGAAACTCGATAAAATACCGAATTTATGCAATAAAGTCGTAACTTCCGAAACTTGCGATAAATTTGTCGGTTTTGATGCTGCGTACAGAATATTATTATCGCTCACCATATTTCATTTTTTGTTAGCAGTTTTAACAATAAGAGTAACTCGGATAAATAGCTTCCGTGCAAAATTTAATAATAGTTTATGGTTGTTTAAAATGGGATTAATATTTGGTATAACGATTGGTTCATTTTATATTCCGAGAAAAACCGGATTTTTCCGTATTTGGATGTACATCAGTTTAACCGGGGGTTTCATGTTCGTTATGTTCCAGATTATTCTAATCATCGATTTCGGTCACTCGTGGTCACTCTCCTGGGCAGAGAAGTTGGAGACAGGATACACCAAACTCTGGTATTTTGCAATGGCTGTGGTCACACTACTCATGTTTTCGCTATCACTTGGAGCTTTGTGTGTTTTCTATATATTTTTCACTCACCCACCAAACATAATGAAATGCCATGCAAATGTATTCTACATAACATTTATCGGTATTCAATGTTTCTTAGCCATTGTTGTCTCGATAACCCCGTCTGTACAGCAAGAATTGAGTGGAGCTGGTCTTCTTCAAAGTTCTGTTGTTGTTTTATATACAATGTATTTGACATGGAATACATTATCCGCGGAACCAGATATAACATGTAATCCGCTTGGAAACGTCATACTGGAATATGATTCGTTAACAGGAGTAAGCGCAGAATCGATTTTTGGCTGCTTGCTAACTTTAATTTTACTTATATTTGCTTGCACTGTTCGAGCAAGTACGTCACATCTCGGAAAATATGGACTGGCTTTAGCAGAAAGTGAGGATTTCGCCATGGCAACATACCGTGAAGACGAGGCGAAAGCTAACGTAGAAAAGCAACTGGAATCTGGTGAAAAAGAAATTTCATTGGGTGAATACGTTGGATATAATTATTCCTTCTTTCACATAATTATGTCACTAGCTTCTCTGCATATTTTAATGGTATTAACAAATTGGCATTCACCAGATGAAAAATCAAATATGAAAAAACTGATCAAAAACTGGGCTTCAGTGTGGGTACAGATGGCATCAAGTTTTGTCTGCATTTTAGTTTATATTTGGTTTCTTGTAACCCCTCTTGTAAAAAGGGTATGGGGACCTACATTTGGAGTAATAATGGATGAAGAGACAAACTATACGCCTTATCATGGTCCAAAACCACCTAAGAAAGGTATTTCTGTTTCTAAGATAAACTCAGAAAGATCAAAATCGCGACTAGAAATATTAAAAGAGAGAGAAAAATTTGATAAGGATCATAATAAGGAATTTGAACCTCGGCCAGAAAGCCGTAACACATTTAAGCCTTTTGTTATGGATCAACCATTGTTAAAGAGAAGGGACTCAGAGGAATCAATTATTTCTGCTGTGTCAGCAATTTCAAATGCAAGAAATCGAAAATCTAGAAAAAAGAACAAACTTATAACTCTTGAAGAAACTGAAGATAACGATAAGGAAATTGGAGTACCAAGTAAAGTTATTATTCCTCCGCCATCTTCAAATTCATTACATAAAGAACAGCGTACGAAAAAGTATATGAAAAGAAAGAAACACGATAGAGAAGTCATGTACAGTTCCTGTGAAAGTGTCGCATCACGTGTTTCGAACTATGTAAAACGAAATGTAAATAAAATAAAACGAAGTGCCTCGTTTAGAAAAGAAGAAAACGAGTCAGAAGACTATGATAAATTACCGAACGATAATAAAATAAATTTAAACCAATCCATGAAACTCGGAAATACTGCTGCCACTTTACATCATGAATCCGAAGAAAAACTTCATGAAGATCACGTGATAGGTAAACATAAACACAGTAGACATGAGAAGCATGCGTCCAAAATAAATAAAAAAATAAATGACGGCGATATCGTTTTTGAAACAAAGGTGACTCAACAAAAACAAAGTAGACTTCAAGACAATCCGGTGCCCCCCGATACAGATGTATCTCTTGTACCTAGCGTATTTTGCAAGAAAGCTCAAAAACCTGAAACTGCAAAAGAGATTCTCAAGTTGCAGTGGAAGATTTTAAGAACACAAGCTAAAGTTGTCAAAATTCAAGAAAGAATTATACGGTTACAAGCAGAAGCTGAAATGGCAGGAGACATGGATGTCCTCCCAACTGTAGAGAGCAACTTTGTTGAAAAGAGACTAGTAAGGACTAAAAGTCATCATGGTAAAGAACATGGGTAGATTTTGTACAATTTAGAAAGATTTGAAGGCGAATTTTTCTCGAAAGCGTTGAATAAACGCTTTTACTTTTTCTGCATTTCTGTAATATATCAATTTTTATAGGTTTTCACAACAATAACAAAAATCAAGTAGAGGTTGTTATATTTTCGCGTGAACGAGAAAATATTCTAGTTTCCGCTCCTCGCATAATGGCTGATTTGCAGCTTGTTACCGCAAGACGAAGGTGCCCTAAATCTTCGGCAAATATAATGTCAAATATGCGTCAACCATGTCCTAGCTCAGGAACCTGGCTTCCTTTTCTGTTTTTATTAGAAAAAGGAACTGTTCATTTAAGCTTGTCAGAAATTGTAGTTTTAATCTCGACGCACTCAATGATTCTTGTGCTTTTTATCAGAAGATGGGAAAAGGAAAGCAAAGTTAACTGTTAGGGACAAACATTAGGGTTTACGTATCTCTTATCTTGACAAAAAGACCTAAAGAAACGAAATAAAAATAAAACACTGTTGTACTCAAGAAATTAATTATATAATAATATAAAAGTCTCTTCGTGTCACAAAAACACATTTTTTTTGCTTTAACAATAAAAAAAGAAAGAAAAACGAGTGGGCTGACAACACTACATATAAAGTGCGCCGGAGTGGGGACTCAAACCTGAAACTTTATGATAAAAAAGCCGAATGCGCTACAACTACGCTATCTCCGCCTACAACGAGACATGGGAATATAACATAGTTATCAACAACAAAGAAATCATTGCAAACTGGCAAGAACAGAACTGACTGGAATACCTTTGCGAGACGCATAGGCTAAGTTTCTTTCATGTCTAAATTCCAAAAAACTTTCCAAACTTAGATCCCAGACCTGTTGTCTTTTATTGTATATTCTGACCACGAGATAAACTTTTTCATCAGACTATTAGCGCAGCGCTGGTGAGCGACAAAAAGTTCCGGGAACGAGGTTGAGGAGATTTGCCCAAAGATTATTGGTTCATATAACATTTTGATAACTTCTCTGTGTTTAGAAGTTTTTCTTTGTTTCACTTATGAAATAAGTTTCATTGGGCACACGAGAAAAGTGATACAAGACACAGTAGGTGATACCCGGGACCCGCTGCCCCATACTCTGTGAGACTCGAGACCCGTGAACCTGAGACCTATACCCGAGACCCTGATTTTTATTTTCTTTATTTTATTTTTGGTGTAACTTGTTTTAACGAAAAACAACAACAAAATTTTAATTGTTTAAAATCAGTTTTATAGTTTATAGTGTGATCTTCAACTTTCAATACGTCATTCATTCATTTTATAATGTTATCTCAAAGAGATCTCGGCACAAGGGAAATGCTAAAGTGTAGTTCTTTTCTGCAGAATATTGTTCAGAGTGTAAAAGGCAATATTTTTCTTGCTGAAAAGATTTTTACAGCAAGACGCATACTGTAGTCTAAGTTTCCTAATTATTTTATGATTTTAGTACCAAAGGCCGCTTGTAGTTTTTAAAAGGTAATGATGCATCAAATATTTATTATCAAGCTTGCAAATGTCATCTCATTCAGTTGAAATTTGAGTGTATAGCAGTATAGTAGTAAAGGTCAAATACGCTACGAAAAATATGTTCAATCAATCAATCAATGCGTTCCAAAACAAATCTTTTACGAAAACGTTCTTCGCACTTTCTTAGAGTTTGCGAAGTCAACAGTATGACAACAGAACGACAACAGAACGAAAACAAAACGACAACAGAACGCCAACAGAACGACAATAGAACGACAACAGAATGAAAACGCTTTTAGCAATGCAAGATTGTAAACGTGAAAAGTTATTAATTCAATTCCAACTTTTATCATCGCTTCAAAGCTAAGGTAAAACGTCCTTTAAAGTTTCGAATAATAATAATAATAAAAATAATAATAATAATAACAATAATAATAGTAATCTCTTAATAATTTTTACTGCAAATTCTCATAAAAAAAATCTCTTGCTTAGTCATTTCTCGCCAGGGTATTATGTTGCATAAAGTGTGTAACACAGTTTTCCTCGAATATAATAGTCGTCGCGGAAATTGTTAAAATCCCGAGGCTTCTTGTTTAATTTTTTCTGTAATCAAAATAGTATATCTGAATGCAAGTATTCTCTGCTGAAAAGAATCAAAAGTAATGTTACATTGTCATCTAATTGAATAAAACAACAACAAAGGGCTTTCCTCGAAATATCCATGCTTTCTATTTTTTCAAACCCTTTCCCAATTGTTAATCCTTTTTTTCGAATAAAAGTTCCCTCTCTAAAAAATAAATCAAGAACACCCAGGGCATATTGCAGGCATAAGTACCAAAAGAAAGGATACAGGGCCGTCGAAACTGGGATCCAGGAGGGCATAGCCCCACTTTATCGCCCAATAATATTTTTTTTAAATTAAAGTATCACTATTATATGTTTAAAATGGTCTATATGATGTCAACCTCGATCCCCAGTTAGCGCAGCGCCGTTTTGAGAGATGGGGACGACGTTGCCACATGATGGGTGTTATCTATACTGTCAATGTTGTCCTCAATTTTTTTATTAAAATTTTCAAAAAGAAAGTTCATTTTTCGACATTTTTCGAGTGAATTTTAAGTGAAATGTCCTCTGGTGTGTGCGTCGCACTTAACCATCTCCTATGTCACTAAAGTATGGCCCTCCACTTTTATTACTCTGTCGATGCAATCTCGTCCCCAAAGCTTCTTTTTCTGTTTCTGATATACCTGTTGGCGCAAAATTTCCGCGCCAGCCACATATCAGCAAGCTGAAAAAAAAGAAACGCCGGGGACAAGATTAAAACACGGAGAGCCGCAAAAAATGTCAATAATCGGGGAGGGGGGGGGGGACGGCTGTGGTTTTTCAAGAAAACTCGTTTAGCCACATTTTCCTCGATTGCCTTCAAAATCCGCATTTGATTAAGTTTTTTAAAAAATGGAGTCCTCATCGGAATATTTTTTATTTTATAAAGCAATCTTTATTGGAATCTCCAGCTACAGCTGGCGATTACACATTATATGTAAATATTTTTAGTCATTGTGTGAAAGTTTGTAGCACAAAGATACTACTTCACAATATATTTGTATGTACATTACGTTTCAAGAAAAAGAAAAGAAGAAGTTAGAGGTAAGCGTGTAGCAGCTAGAATAAATCTCGTTGTACACCTTTTCAGATTGAAGCGTCACAGTTTCATGACTAACAATGTAATGTCCTCCTGCAGAGAACAAAGCCTGTAGTTTTATTTCATAATTCTCCTTGTTGGAATGTCGTCACATGGCATCACTTTCTGTTTACATTAGGAACGAAAATTTTCAGACAGAAAAACTTTTGGATTTTTTTTTGTCCGAAAATTTTTCCATCTAAAATTTGTGTCTACTGAAAGTTTTTGGTTTTGCTAATTTTCTAATGATTTTAGTTATTTTCACATTGGGCAGAGGCTCTCTATCTATAAAGTTGGGTCCTGCGCTGAAGACCCTTTTTTTTAGATCTTGATTGAATATATGTACACTATAGTCATTTTTTCGGTAATCATTACTTTTGAAATTTGGTAAAAATTTGGTCAAAAGACATACATTTTTTGACTTTATAAATCTTGTCCGAAAATTTATCAGCTGAAATAAAATATTCTGTCTGAAAGTTTTTCTCCCGAAACATTTTCCGCCGGAAATTTTAGTTCTTAATTAAAGTAAGGCAAAACACAAATGTTTCATGGTCAAACTCTCACAGAAGAAGCTTTGATCAAACAAGAATTACAGGTATCTGAATTAAAGTAAAACTGAATAGGCAATCTATAGTTATGTCAGGTTATAAAAAAATTCAGTCCCTATTTATGAATATGGCAACGTGAATAGCATGTTTTTTCCCTAAAATCATATACCCACTCCTTCAAAATACAGACCAGTAATTCTTGGATTCAGTTAACATGCTTAAAACTTTCTTAAGGATACGGTAACCCCCTTCAGGGTCATTTTTAAAAAAAAAAAAAATTTTTTTAATTTTTATTCTTTGGCATATTTTCCTGATATTTTTAAAAACAGAATCAAAAATATTTATTGTTAAGAAGGATACAATGAGAAAAAATCTTTTTTATCTTTTAGTGTTTTCAATAATGTGCTCAAAGTTTAAAATTCCTCAAATATATTTAATCTGTATAATAATTAAAGAGAGTTATGCAGAGCGAATAAAAAATTGCATCTCTACATATAACATAGGAAACATTCACACTTTAATAATCTATACAAATATATTATTATTTATCATCTATACCTTTTTAATCTATTTCTTTATTTTTTTCGTTTTTATCCTGTTATGTTATGTTATCCGGTTGTCTGTTTAACAATAACTAGACCCATAGTTCTGCGAAAACACTTTACCTTTAATTAATAAAATATTCATGAGTTATTAATTATTCATAACGTTTAAGTGGGTGTAACCATGATTCTTGCAGGTAAAAGCAAAGGTCTTTGATTTGCTTTTTCTCGAAATAAAATTTCCAGTCGTAACGGTATATATTTTTGTCGAACACTCCCCTCCATCTTGTCGAAATTGTACGAAAACAAGTTTGTTGCGACAATTATATCTTTGGCTACAAAACTTTGCTTTTTCTAACGCAGAAAGTGAGGAAATATCAAGTTATTGAGCTATCATGCTTAAAAATAGATAAATCAGTCATAAAACAGCTATTGTAACACAAAATATGCTATATTTTTGGAACCACGTGTTGTTTTGAGTAAAAAAACAAAATTTTTTAGAGCTGAATAAGAGCTTCACAATCATATTTTTTTCAACGAACAAAAATTTTACTGAGGGATGAACTGGAAGGGTGAATTTTTTAATATAATTTCTTTTCTTCTTTTTGGATTTTTTTTATGGAAATAAATCAATAAATTGATAAATGTTTGTGTGCCAATATGGTTATTTAACAACGGTACCCCACAAATAGACCCTTGATAAACAGAGAAAACAACAACTTAGCCAAAATCGCCCATTCGTGGCCACTTCACCCTAAACCGGCCACCAATTATTTGCTTAATACACATTTTAAACTGGTCATCAATAGTATAATCTGCAATAGTGGTAATTGAACATTCTTATGCCAACTGATAACATGTCAGAAATGCTTCATATTCATTTCAAGTCCCCTAAACCGTTTTAGCTCAGTTTGTGGCCCACCCAGGGTCCATTTTTATCATGCAACCAAACGTGGTTGTTTTTAAAAGAAACTGAATTGGAAAGGTTGTATTTTCGAAATTTGACCTTTATTCTAATAATATTTAGAACAAGAATGTTAATATTATTAGAGCAATACTGGTATATCGCTGTTGCAGTTTTCTAGCATAAATATTCAACAATAGTGTAGTATAATGATCAGAGATGGTGATATCGTGAGTACAAACGAGAATGATACAGATTCTGTGAGCAAGGAAAAACAGATAAGTGATGTGAAACTAAAAACAAAACAAGATGACCAACAGTCTGATATATTAGTTAATGGTAGTGCTTCAACAAAGAATGATGATGAAAATGAATTTAAAGCAGATAAATTTAAAAAGGAGATACACGAAATAGGAAATGTTGATAAAACACCAGTTCAAATGATGACCTTGGGAAGTAATAACAATGTATTTATGACTTCACAAAAATCACAAGAACAACCGTTATATACTTTAAAAAAGTTACCCAAATATTTGAAAGACACATTGGAAGAATCTCTTTCAAAGATTTCCATTGTAGAAGATGAAGATGAAAAAATTATTAATTTCATAGACTATGAGACAGAAGTACATTTGCCAGATCTAACTGCTCTCATAACGAAAGATCTTTCTGAACCTTACTCTATATACACGTACAGATATTTTTTACATAATTGGCCACAGCTCTCTTTTTTGGTAAGTGTTGTCTAACTTGACTATTTTTGTTATACGTTTTTTGAAAAGAGCAATGCACTTTACAGTACAAGCACTTTGTAGGACAATTGTTAGTGTTTTGCATGTTTGTTATTGTTTTGCATGTAAAATTGTTGTATATATTTCAGGCTTATTGCAAAAAAGAATGTGTTGGTGCTATTGTTTGTAAATTAGATCAGCATAGGAAAAACATTTGGAGAGGTTACATAGCTATGTTGGTTGTTAGAAAAGACTTCAGAAGATATAAAATAGGTAATATGTGATTTTAATACCCCCAGTAGAGTGTTTTCGAATGTTTTTTCACAGTATTTTACTGGTTATTTTTAATCACGTGGTCAGTCTATATGGTATTTACCAGCATCAAAGCTTATAAAAAACAGAATAACACTTATAAAATAAACTATCAAACAAAATAAATCAATAAATAATAAAAAGGCAAAAAATCTATGAGATTCATCAAATCTTTAGTGTTGTAATCATTCAATATATATATAACCAGTGCAAACTGGTTCGAAATAGTACCTTTATGTATGTATATTTTATATGTTTAGGTTCAAAATTAGTTCAGAAGGCTATTCGTCGTATGATAGAACAAGGCTGTGATGAGGTAAATATAACAATAACATAAAATTTTATATAGAATTAAGGATACGGTAACCCCCCTCAGGGTCATTTTTTTAAAAAAAAATTTTTTTTTCAATTTTGATTCTTTGGCATATTTTCCTAATATTTTTAAAAAAAGAATCAAAAATATTTATTGTTAAGAGGGATAAAATGAGGAAAAATCTTTTTTTATCTTTTAGTGTTTACAATAGTGTGCTCAAAGTTTAAAATTCCTCAAATATATTTAATCTGTATGATAATTAAAGAGAGTTATGCCAAGTTTATTGCGATAATTATATCTTTGGCTACAGGACTTTGCTTTTTCTAACGCAGAAAGTGAGGAAATATCGAGTTATTGATCTATCAAGCTTAAAAACAGATAAATCAGTCAGAAAACAGCTATTGTAACACAAAAGATGCTATATTTTCGGAACCACGTGTTGTTTTGAGTAAAAAAAGCAAAGTTTTTTAGAGCTGAATAAGAGCTTCGTAATCTTATTTTTTTCAGCGAACAAAAATTTTACTGAGGGGAGTGTTCGACAAAATGAACTGGAAGGGTATATTTTTGTATATAATATTTTTTCTACTTTTTGGATTTTTTTTATGGAAGTATTTTATCATCCTTCTAGAGATAATTTATTCGGCTTTCAGAATATATAATTTGTTAGGGTTAATATAGCGAGCAGAGGGGATATTTTAAATATACTGAGTATGTGTCTCAGGGGGTTACCGTATCCTTAATAAGTGAAAATCCTGTAAAGTTCTTATATATTTTTCATGTGAATTTCTTCGTTTTGCAGAAATCTGAAAATTTCGAAATCAGAAACAATGTACTTATATATTTTTCTTATTTTCCTACAGGAATATCTTTTAACGTATCAGATTTTTGATAAATCATCCTACTTTGCGAGAATTTGAACAGTTGCTTCTGCATCCTCAAAGTTTTTAACAAAATTCCTCTTAAACTGATAGAAATAGTCCTTTGATATATTTTGCGTTAATTATAATTTGTCTTTGGTTTGTGGTTTGCTCTATCTTTTATTGTTATTTTGTATTTATTTCGTTGTCCAGCATAAGGGCGTCCGCTGGACTTCAAAAACCTGGAAAATCTTGAAGTCAGTTTAGTCATCTTATAAGCCTTTAACATCTATCATTCTCTAGAGAAAAACCTACTAAAAACATTTCTGTCTAATTATGAAACATTGTCTCGTATATGAGATGTTGTGTTTTCTTTTTTTTTTCATTAACTCCCTTGTTTAAATGTTCAGCGCCCTTTTTTTGTAATTTTTTACATTATCTTATTGCGTAACTAGTTTTTTCTAGACTCCGTGCTCCGCAACCTAAAAATACGACATATACTATAGTAAAAAACCTTTAAAAAAGTCAAAAATGGCGGTTAAAGCCGAAAACCTTTAAAAAGTTGGCAGACACCTCGATCATTTTAATGGTGATGTTCGATATTCTAATTATATATAGGAAGAAACAGACAAATCTTTATTTCTTAAATTTGTGTAACTGTATTTTATTTTTCCTATTTATTCACGTGATCTACAGCATCACTTTAATGCTATAGAGGTACTAATAAAAGATTTTTGAAAGTAGTTTAGAATTTTGTTCCACCCAAAACAATGGTAAGGTGAAGGATTGTTTTAAGAAGTCTCTAATTGTTTCTGCATGTAATAAAGTAAAGCGATTTGTTGTTTAGGTTGTCCTGGAGACAGAAGTTACCAACAGGGCGGCGTTAAATTTATATGAAAATTTGGGTTTTGTGAGAGACAAAAGATTGCTTAGATATTATTTAAATGGTGTGGACGCTTGGAGGTTAAAACTGTGGCTTGTTTGAGATTCTTTTATCCGCTTATTTCATGCTTGCTGAACACACTCGCTTTCAACCCATTCTCATGTCTCACAAACTGTATTATTTAATTCTCACTGTTCAATGTTAGTGTATTTTAAATGTTCTAAATAATTTCAAGTTTATATTTGCGCCATCATATTTTTACTGATTATCTGCTTTTTTTTCTAACTTCTTCTTTTTCGAGTATTACCTTATAGTCAGAAATTTTCGCGACATTTTAATTTCGCGATAAAAATTTTGGGACAATTTCGCGATTTTTATTTTCGCGATTCGTTGCCTTGAATTTTTTTCGCGACATTTAATTTTCGCGAATTTCATAGAGTTACGGAGTTGAGGAAAAACAAAATATGATTTTTAACTACGTTTTTCTACTCTAATAATGACATCTGTAAAAGGAAGCTTTTTTTCATAAAAGGTCAATGTTATAATCAATAAGGTAGCGGAAGAACCTTTATTTTTGATCAAGCGAGGATAGTACAACCTTTCAAACTCGCCTCGGCATTTGCCTAAATAATGGTATTGACGTTAATAATGTGCCTATACCGGTTGAAAATCGAAGCTTCTCCACTGCCATAGGTAAATGTTGAAGTGAATTTCAATGATGTAACATAAAACAACAAACAAAATATACTCTCGATAAGAGTTTGTAAAGTAGATGTTTATAACACAAAATGCCATTTAGGTTAACAGGCAAACTGCCTTCTAAAATTGTGTTTAAAAGTGCATTTCTTCTTCCTTAATTTTCCCGGGTTTTATCAAACTTGGTATCACCAGAATTATTTTGTTCCGAAAATTTTACGTCTATACCCTGTGGAGTCTAAAAAATGAAGAAAAAAAGAAAATATTTCGCGGTTTTTATTTTCGCGATTTCGTCATTTAAATTTTTTTCGCGGCATTTTAATTTCGCGAAAATGCCCAAAAATCGCGAAAATCGCGAAAATTAGTTGTCGCGAAAATTTCTGACTATAAGGTAGCTCACATCAATGAAATAATTTTGATTTTAGATCGTCAAAAAATTTATAGGGACAAATTTTCCTAAAAATAGTTTCTTTTACCAGGATTATTATTATTGATTTATTATTTTGACATGTTTTATATATATACATATGTATATTTCTATTTCTGGAGTATATATATTATTGTTTTCAAGCTTATTTTTAAACAACGTAAAAATCGTGTTTTTTACCGTCCATATATACATATTGTGTTTCACAGCAATACTGCATGCGTTTATAAATATTTGAAATGTTATAGAGATCAAGCGATAATAAATAAATAAATAGCTTTTAGCGTTTTTGCTACCGGTAAACGATAGCGAAAAAGACAATCTTCGAAATATGAATATTGTAACTCAGTTAAACGCTCGGGGAGCTTATTTCTGCTTAAAAGTGCGATTAATAAACAGAATTAAATATTAATGTTTCTTCTCCGTCACACACAATTTTATCTGTTTTTTGTTGATATAGTGATAAAAGTATATTTCATTAGGTCTGCTTTCCACTTAGTTGTATCGGACCGGACTGAATTGCGATCCGTTTCGTTTCTGAATTTCCACTCACGAAACAGGATTTTGGCGCGCGGATCTTTTGTATCTAATAATGTAAACAAATATGGCTGCTGTAAATATTCGTGCATTGTTTCTTAGTTTACTGATTAGAAAATCCATACAGAGAAGACAAAGAAAACTAAGTTAAAAAATAATAATTTGGTACGTCAACTTTTAATAGAAATTTCTTCGTGGTTATCCATGACAACAAATAAATGAAAAATTCCTTTTCTCAACATAGACGTTTTTTCCGAATAAGCGCTATAGTGGCTGCCCTTATTAATTCAAAGTCACATGACCAGAAAAATACTCGTTTGTCATTGGCTTAAACATCGATCCAGGCCGATCCGGGAAAAGATTGAATGATTGTCAATCCATTTACGATTCATTTTGGAAAATGTGTGTGATTTGCGCATGCGTGGACCGAAAATCCGGTCCGATCCAACAAAGTTAAAAGCAGCCTTTGAGTGCTTAATCGAGAGGATACGCAAAATCAGGCGTTTACGGTACACTTTTTGCTTAAAGGAAAATAAGGCCAAAATGTTAAGAAAATTTTAAATCAAGTGTCCAAAGTTGTAAAGTTATTTGTTTTCTAACCTTTTCTAATGGCATTTTAGTTCTACAAATCAAATGTTGTTCTATGTTGGACTTATGTTGTTCTATGTTGGACTTCTTTGCATATAAAACAGATCAAATGTTGTTCTATGTTGGACTTCTTTGCATATAAAACAGATCAAACATATTAACAATCAGAAAGGTGATGAAAGATTTACAGTATCAGATTAACAAAAACAAGGCATAGAAGGACACTCTTTTAAACATCTTTAGCCTCGATAAGGATCTTCATGAAGTGTTCTTGACAGTGTTTAAAATAGATGAGTAAAAATTTAATTCAATTTTTTTCTAGTGTCATTGTAGTAAATGTTATTTCTCCAGTTTAAAATATTTTATCATAAGCGTAAAAAAGTACTGGGGATGTCGTTGGTCTCTTAAATAGGTATGAACTAATTCTGAGTGATTCACAAGAGGTAAAACGTTAACGTTTTTTGCATTTGAACGAAAGTCGGGGGAAGTAAAAACATTAAGTTTAATTTGGTTTCAAAATGAAAATTTTACCTGGAAAGTTCGCAATAACAATAGTATAAATTCAGTCTGTTGCACAAATTTTTTGAAAAGTTCTAAGCGCGAAATAAAAAACCTACGAGTATTAGAACAACGCAATTTCACGAAATTAAAAACGCATGATAATCCTAGAATTTCAAACAAACAAAAACTGTTACTGCAGAAGAAATTTTTTTTAAAAGAAAGGGAAAGAAAAGTCACAAACTGACATGGTAAGGTGTTGGAGTATCTTCTTTCCTCCAAAGTTGAATATATTAGTTTAAAACATTTCTTACACTTCTATAAAAAAACTCGTACAAAAATATATTAATTTCAAAAATGTCAATGCGAAAATTTACAAAAATATTACACTCTGCTCAAAATATATTATATAAAATCTAAATATTCTATAGCGGATATAAATCCAATAAAAAATGTAATTAAAAATGCCTATTTTTTAAAGGAAGTTGAAACAGTCAAATTTTGGAGTCGCAAATGAGGAGGGGGTCTGATATAGGGTGGGGGATCTGATACAGGGTGGGGGTCCGTGAGTTTTTCATTTTCATCCCTACCAAATTTAAAACGAAAAAGTCATCATGTGTTTCAACTTCCCAAAAAATGATAGCCTCAAAAAAAGGTCAGATCAGATAAAAACACTCCACTTCTTACAAAAGTTATTGCACACTACAAACCGAGCTTTTGTTTTGTTGTATTGAAGATGGTAGTCCAGTCTTGCGATTGTTTTGAAGCGCATTGCAAACCTGAACAAGAAGCAACAACAATAAATAAGCGATTTCAATGCATATTTTAAAAACTTTAAACGCCACATTTTATTTCAAGGGAATTATTTTCGCCAATTTCGGGAATTAATTTTCGCGGGAATTAATTTTCGCGATTTTTGTCAATTTTGCGAAAAATTAATCTCGCGCAATTTGGATTTTTTTTCCTTTTCGAAAATTGATTTGCACTAAGTTTATTCTTCTGATTTATCTAGAACTACATATAATATATAGGAATTTTAACTTCAGCAGCCTTTATTGCATTAAATTCTATTTTGCGAAATTCGCAAAATTTTATTCTAGCCAAATATTAGGACTTCACCAAACTTGGTCCAGTTATGGGCCATGATGAAATGAACAAAATAACACCTCCAAATGTTTGCTGATGTCAGCACTTTTGATGTGGCGTTATCATAAAGTTTGAAAAAGCCGAAGATTTGAAAAAATTATATGTTTTATAAAAACAAACAAATCGAAGGAGCATCATAGCCGTTATAAACGTACTGTTCTTAGTTTCTGGGAGGTAAATAAAATGTCTTCAACATATCATCCGGTTTCTTCAATACTTTAACTGCTAGATACTGAAAATTACCCGCAAAGTTGGCACTTAGCGCTTTTCAGGAGAAAATCAGGGAAGTCGGGAAAATCGGGAGTTGAAGTTGTTTCTTTCAATAAAACGAAGAGGTGTTCTAAATTTCCAACTATATCTTTCATCAATCAGATTTTATCGTTTTTCTCATTTTATAAGGGTTTCTATAGGAATTCGATGGGTAGTTTCGAGTAATGGTCAATATATATCGTGTCCTAACAAGATGGCAACTTCATATTTGGCTAAAGTGTGTCTCATAGGATACGACTTAAAACTGAGAGGGGGGGGGGGGGGGGGGGGGGTAGGATTAAATTATCTTGCCATAAAGATTCCAAGCCACCTTCTATTACGTCATATGTGCTCTCAATAATTACCTTTAAACATTCCAAAAAGTCTAGCGAACCAGTACCATCAACATCAATCGTGGTCAAAATATCCTTTACTTCACTTTTTGTAAACATCAAGGACGTGGAATCTAACATCTTTTCTAATTCTTGCTCATCCACGGTCTAAAAAATGTTGCAAAAATATTTGTCAGTTCGTATCTATATCGTTAAAAGCAAACCACAAACAACAATGGCAAAATTCATACGAAAAAAAGACATCAAAAAATACCCCATCGTTATTCGCATCGGCCTCCGTAAATTTCTTCTCTGCATGTAAAACCATAGACAATGGGAGGTCTGGGTATAACTCAGCTATTACCTATAAAGAGATAAGTTATTAAAAATAATAAGTGGAGGTAGAAAAACTAAAATATTTGAAAGTTTTACCTCATATAAATTCTCCGTGCTTTCAAATGCTTCATTTTCGTCAATTTTTGGTGTGTTGTGTTTCTTAGAGCGAGGTATTTTTCTTTTGACGGGTTTCTTCCGTTTTCCTTTGTGCTAATCGGATAAAAATTATCAATGAAACGCGACAAGTGCAGATTCTATTTCACAACGTATACAAGTGCAGATTCTATTTCACAACGTATCGGAGAAAGATAGAGTTATCGCTCTTGATTTTTTGGTCTTTGTCACAAAGGAAACAATAAGAATCTTCATAGCCTGAAATTTATTGTCATAACGTACCTAAAGAGCGCTGGTTTTTGAATTTTTAAAGCATCAAAAAGTTTAGATGTGTTGGAACGCTGTGTAGAAGTCCCACCATATAACAAAACAGGGACAAATCCCCTTAATATTAGCACAACAAACAAAACAAACAAAAAAACAACCGAAAGAAAGAAAACAGGAGAACTTACCGAATGCTCAACTTCTTTTTTTAATGTTGCATTCTATAATAACAAAGTTGCAATTGACAATCACTGTTTATTTGCATGCAAGAAAATTACAATTATGCACTGCCACAATAAGCAAAAACTTCATTGTAATTTGCAGTTGTTCAATGTCCGTTTGTTAGATACACACATTTAAACACGAGATGACATTCGCAAGCTCAGTATTAAAAAGTTGATAAATCACCCTTCGAACCACAGAAGAAACTTTCGGTACTAAAATCATGAAATAATTAAGAAACCTAGCCTACTAGGACCTTGCTTGGTTTCTTATAAAAAATAAATGTACACCAGTTTCCTTTGAAATTAAAAGTACCCCCCCCCCCCCCCCCTTTTCCCCAGTTCACCATGACAACACAAAGAAAGTTCAATACCATACCTCCTTCTCTAACTTTTCCAACTTCTTTAACAAGTCATAGTTCTGTCCTTTTGTTTTGTTTAGTTCTCTTGTAGTCTCGGCCAACTCCTCCTTTAACGCAGCTCTCTCCTTCACATCTGCTATAAATTCTGCAGTGGATTGTTTTCTTTCTTCAGTGGTTTCAACTGATGACTTTGCTTCACTTGCATCCATAGTTAAGTTTCATCTTAATAGTGGTATATTTTTCAAAAAATATTAACTAAGGATGTAAAAGACTGATAGAAATATATATACAAAAATGGTAATAAATAACAAAGAAAATTTCATGACATTAAATTTAGGGAATACTGCACATATTAAATACGAAGAATAGAAAAACTTTCTGTTGGGCATGCACCTCGATTACGAGATCAACTGCCTAAATTCACAATTCACAACAATAAAACAAGAGTTTAATGTGCTAAGCTTTATATATTTCATTATTTTTCTGTAATATACAGAATGATATATACAAATGATACAAAAGTTTTAATACAAATAAACACAAAACAAAAACACAAAAATATCAACATATTGCTCTCCGTTGCAGTGATTTTTCCCTTCACAGTTAACCAAATACAGTTATTCGACACAACCAAGATAAAGGTTCCTTATAAACTACTATACAGATTTTGATAAAAACGGGCGATACTGCAAAACATTGTTCAGAACCTATCACATTGTACCCTTTCTGTAACACAATAGATAACCAAACGATAGAGAAAATGATCCGCCTGCATCAAATATAACTTTTTTCGATCAATACCACGGAAATCAGGTTTATATTAAAGAAATTGTTACAATAAAATTGCACAATAGAAATACTACTAACGAAGCGCTAAAACAGACAAAAGTGTTTGGGCAAAGTTTCTAGGACGAAATCTGTTAGTAAACTCTGATAGAATTTAATTGTATTCAGATAGGAGGAATATGCCTACATATTATAATTCTCGCTGTCTGTCTATGAGCCAATATAAAAACCTGGGGGTTTTGTAATCGAAATAGCTATTATAATCGTACCTATAATTATATAGTAATAACCCCCATCCAAGTAAATTTCATTACTTCATGGTAACAAGCGAGGAAGGTTGCGGGAAATATATACCACAGGCAAACCCCCCTGTGGAATTGTCCACGGAGTAACGACTAGATATCAAGAACTCGGTAGACGAGTTTTTTCAACGACAGGATTACTTACTTTATACGTACTAATTTTCGCTCTTTAAAAGTGCATAAGAATAAATGAGATTTTACGTATTCCTCCTAATTTTTGCAGCTACAATCCATCTTAAAACATTTCACAGACTAAGACCATAACACAAATTAAATAAAAAGAAAGTTTAAAATAAAACAATCGGTTACAAATGATTCGTGCTATCATTCAGGGAACAATAGATGTGCCATATTCGAAAAAAAAGTACGGTTTCATACATTTTTTCAACTTGTACCTCCAATACCGATGTAGAATATCTGCTTTCACCTGAACAACCAACAGATCAGTGAGTTTTCACTTTTCGTACTTAAAAATAAAAAATATTGGAATTGCCAAAAATAAACTAGTGAAAGAAAAAACTTTAAATTGAAACCGAAACTTTAACTGCATGCTTCTTCAATACATGTCTCGACACAGAGCTACAACTTCACTGATGAAAGCAGGACAGTAGAAGAAGAAATCTGTAAGGATACCATCCAAGTTAAAAAATTCTGATGTAATAATAAGTCACGTGGAAGATCAACTTTCCTGCTGACTGGTTAAATATTCATCAGGATGCGTGTGTCTTTGTAAAGCCTGTATCGTCATGGAGTCATGAGGTAGTTCGGATTTTCGCCGAAAACCCAGTCGCTGCTGGTTATGTTGTTTCATTTCACCAACACTTTCAACCTAGAAAAAAAATAAGGATGAAGTGAATCAATGTGTTACACAATCAGAAGATGAATCTTGCATGCTTTAGGCTCTCTAAAAACTCTTCTCAAACTCAAGAATACCCCGAACGTAAAGACTTAGGGTTTAAGGTATGGATATCGGATCAACGTTAATACAATTCAAATTATGTAACGCCATTGTATTACAATGTCGTTACACAATTACCATTACAACAAATCTTGAAAGCTTGAAAATTTAGTCAATACAAAAATTTAATCTGAATGCAGATCTTCACATATGAATTACTCTTTCATATTATGCCTCTAACTTATGAAATGCATTTGTTCGCGTTCATATTCCATGCTGTAAAATTACCAAAAGGTTGGAGGCCGGAATGCGGCACAACTTATATTCTTATATACCTTCTTATCAAATCAGTGAAAAGGTTGCGAGATAGAATGTTTTTGGAGAAGAAAGAAGAACTCTCGGGTGAACTAGACAAGTTTTTAATGTCCGTAAAGTCCAATGAATACATCGTCGTTTCGAGCGCACGACATGATCTTGTTTTATGAAATTTTCAAAAAAATGATGACGAGCGGTTCAGAGATATCGAGGTTTAAAATCATTTTGATGACGTCATCAATCTGATTTAGGTCATTCATCCGTTCCCAAGTTATTTGGCCTCACACTTAAAGGTGCACTGCAAAGGCTTCACCAACTTTAATAATATGACTGAATCAATGGTAATGACGTAATGTTTAAAAAGCAGACAAACAAATTAGACTTTTTTTTTTTCAAATTTGAGCATTCTTTAGGATGAAAAGAAACATCTCCTTTGGAAAGCCGAATTTTCTTTTGGTTTGGTATTTTCAGTCAGACAAAGTTTGCGTATTATTATGAGAGATGCAAGCTGCACTTTAACCAAAAAATAATGCATTTCATAAATTATGCATTTCATAAAATGGAGACAAATATGAAACAAAAATTTGTGACTTTATTAAAAACCCACTGGAGTAAAAATCATCAATTTTGACCTTGAGCTAAAAAATCGATTGGCAACTGAACAAAAACTGAAATACTGCAACAACAAAAATGATGAAAATTATTTACCTCAAGATGAAGTTCATCAACATCTATTATATTTTTATTATTATTTCGTTCTTTATTCAATTCATTCATTTTATTTGCCAGAGATGGAAAGTCTTCAAGTAAAGTCGGATCAATATTCAAATGTTTTGTTGACTAATTAAAACAAAAGAATAAAAATTAATGTAAGAAACATAGCAAAAACATTTGAAAAGTAAAACGGACACAAAAAAGTGTTGAACATATGTAATTTGATTGAAAGCTGATAGCTAGGGCAAATTTCCAAATAAAATGTCAGGTGCCATGCGCTTAAAGATAAAATAAAGGGTTGCATGATATTTTGTAGCCCACATTTCCGTTAATTTTTTTCTCGTTTATCTTTTGTTTTGATATCTCCAAGTGATTTTTGTTCTTCAAAAAAAGCTATTCCCCGGAAGTTCAAAATAAGAAATAGAAACGTTTGTTTACGTTTTTGCCATTTTTCAAACGCTCTTTTCTAACTTAAAATTCATGGTGATTCTCCGTTACGGAGAGTTATTTCAACACAAATACCAATTCTGCTTTAATTTCTGAGATTTTTTATTAAAGCTTTAAGTATAATTGTTCCACGGTTATTAATCCGCCAGGCTTACTTGCTTGTTTTTATTTTTTGAAAATTCAAATTATTAAACGCCTACAGTACAAAAGAACGAGGGGATAAAATAAGACCTCATGAAATAAATTTATACTTATAGTAAAAACCCTAAAAATCAACAAAAAGGTTCTTTGGAGTTGGGGAAAACTATTAGTCCTGCTGCAGCATGAAAAAATAATTATTTGAGGAAACAAGTATAAAAAGCTATAGCTTCTCACATGCGGGTTTCGTAGTGCTAAATCAAATATTTTATGCCATGCAGCTTCTCTTTCCTCCATTTTCTGTTGTTCTCTGTATTAGAAAAATTATATTTATAAAAAAGTTTACATGATAATTTAAAATACATCCAACTGCATACTTCCTGTCTCCAATAAAAATAGAACACCAAAAATTATAAAAACACAAAAATAAATGAATCTAATATTTGTAACAGTTTTTTTTTGGTTGTACCATATTTAAAACCATGGTCACACACTTTTAATTCATAACACCAAGTAAAACTTTGTTTATTCTCTGACCTCTGTGAGCGCTTACCTTTCCATTTGTTCTTTATAAACAGTAGCACATTCATCAAACAAACGTTGATTCATTTCCATTAACAGTTTCAAAGCATTGTATATAAGTCCATGTATTGTTCTGCAGAAAAAAAATTTACAGTTTATTTTGCATATTTAATATTTCAAAAAAAATCATTGACAGGTAATAACAATAGACCTTGTAAAACCAACATAAAAATATTAGGTAGCCTTTAGAAGCGTAAACCATCTCCAAGTAAATGTTCATCCCGTCTTAAAAGTAAAATTATTGAATGCCTGCGACTTTTTACAAGGGAATAATAACTTATTGGTAATTTAATTATATTCGATGCAAGGCAATGTATAAAAACTTGTTTAAGCTATAAATGATTTAAATGGAACCCGAGATATAAATTGATGTTGGACTTATATTATAGAGCTTAAAAAGTTGGCTAACAAGTCTTTTTAATTTTTTTAAAAAGCTCTTTTCGTTCTCAGGATATTCACATTTAAAGAATTTCAGATTTAATTATGTTGCATAAATTATGATGTCATATTTAAGTAATAGCAAGTTTTGACATTTTCAGTCATCAATAATTTTAGACCTGTTAAGGGATGTGCATTCAAACTTTATCAATGCATAGACATTATAAATGTGAATTGATTAACATAAAATTTTTGCCAAAATAACACTTGTTTGCTCGTCCCAGGCCTCTTTATGCAACATAATTAAATCTGAAATTCTTTAAATGTGAATATCTTGAGAACGAAAAGAGCTTTTTAAAAAATTTAAAAAGACTTGTTTACCCACTTTTTAAGCTCTATAATAAAGTCCAACATCATTTTATACCTCGGGTTCCCTTTAATTTTGATGACTGCAAGCTGAAAAATCAATAAAATCTCTCTAAATGTTAAGAAACATTCAGGCTATACTAAAAAAGGATGTTTCTAATAAAACAAAACAAAAAAAAGGCGTGTTGTCCTAGCTTAACGATACTACTTGCATAGCTCGTATAGCTCTCACCAACATTAAGAGATTCTTAGTCTTCAGTTAAGGAAGAAGTATCTTTGTTTAAATTTAAAACCAGCAAATGTCTTACTTGTTCCAATGGCTTT
Organism: Hydractinia echinata; assembly: GCA_030067915.1. Lineage (NCBI taxonomy): Eukaryota > Metazoa > Cnidaria > Hydrozoa > Anthoathecata > Hydractiniidae > Hydractinia > Hydractinia echinata. The sequence continues at coordinate 1,206,318 of JASGCC010000058.1, forward strand.
TTGAATGTTTATAAAGACTTGGGAATATAATAGGTATGATAACAGTAGCATTATCGCTAACAAGGCTCATGATGTATTCATTATTCCAATAATATAATGCTCTTTCTGCAACCTATGATAAAAACATATGATTTTTGATCATCAGTTCACGTGAGTAACTTCAATTTATTAAGCTGATAGTCCTTAGAATTTGCTAACCAGTATTGTAATAAAATTATATCCACTGGCAAATATTGTTATTGCTAGCATGGCATAATGATCAATGTGCAACATTGCAATTATTGTTTTTTCTTCCTTGCAAGGGATTAGGTATTATGGATTTGCTATGGACTGTTTTGCAAAAAACTAACATTTTTAAAGTAAAAAGAAAAATTACCAAAATAAAATTAATATAAAAAAATAATCAGCTGCAATATCCTTCTTGGTAAAAGACTGTGGGAGCTGAATTGAATGTTTTGCTTATATTGTCACAGACACATACAAAGATCTGATCAAAATAATTACATCTTGTTAACAAAGCCAACAACTTACAAAGGTTGGCGTGCATTTTGAATGCAATCAACATCACACATAAATCGATTGTTTTGTGTGTGTGGGCAAAAAACCTTTTAAGCTTTAAATTACCTGGAAATGAGGACTAGATACACACTGACCAAGCTTTCGAAACAGAGGCTGCATAACTTTCACAAATTCGTTTGGTTCAATAACATCCAGAATTTCTTCCAACTCATTTAAGAACATAACCTATATAGATAGGAACACAAAAGAATAGTTAAAAAAGGACTATTAATTTTGTTTTTATAGGAAAGAAAATCAGGTGAAACCTTTGTTTTTGCGCTTTATAGTGTATTCCATACTTACTTCTTTAGGGCTGTGAACCTTAGGCCAAAATTTAAGCAGTCCCATGATTGTCTAAATTAAAAAAAATTATCTGTTTAATAGGATCTCCAAAACAACACTTTGATCAACAGAAACAGACCTAGGTGCTGAAAAAATCCTTATATTTTTTTTTTCGACAGCAGACAAAGCAAACTTCTAACAATTTTGCAAATAAATGTACAACTGAATGAACAAAAGAACAAACATAAGAATGAACGAAACAAACAAACTTACAGGTTCAGTCAGAGTTGGGTCTTTCTCCAAAAATTGTACAACACAGTAAGCTAGTTGTGGATGGTGCATGCTCAAAGCTTTTGCTTTGTGAAGAGGAAGCAATACTTTCAGCAGGAAAACTTTGTGTTCTTCTTTCAATGGTAGTGCAAAACCATTGATAATGCTAAAATTAAATATTATTTTCAGTTACAAGTTGAAAAGGGATTGAGTATCTTATAGTTTATTCCACTGCATGGTTTAGAGATGCAACTTTAATTCACATCTGTATTCAGTAATAGTTGTTGTAAATGAAAACATAATCCTCGGGTTTTTTTCAAGTTGCCAATAAAGGTTGTGACTTTTATGATAAAATACTGCAACCATACAACATTCACCTAATAATAAGTAAACGTTATATTTAGTAACCAAATTAGCATACCTTCCGAGCACTTCCAAAAGTTCAGCAATTCCATTGTGTCTTTCTGTTTCATATATAAAACTAAAATTTAACAGAGCATTAACATTGAATGAAAAAATTAACACCAAGTTCATTCGTAATTTGCATATTTATAAGTAATAAATTAAACAAAGTTTAGGTTTTCCAGGTGTCCATAAATACTGAAACTTGAACTAATTAATTACTTTTGTCCCCATAATTGTTCGGGGTGTTTTAAAAACCAATTGCATTAAATACAGTATCATAGAAATAAACTAAAATTGATAATTATTTTTCTGCAGTCAATAGAAAATGTGAAAAAAATCACAATTATTGGTGTAACTGAATTTATTTGTGTGAAATACTTTGGTGTAAAATAATTTTTGAAAATTCAGTTTTAATTCTAAAAAAATATATAAATCCTGTGGTATACATCTGTTTGTCTGTCTGTGAGCCACAATGCTGGATGTGAATACCAATGGGCTAACAACTAGTCGTTAAGATTTATTGAGTAATTTGTCCTTGTAATTGTTCAATTTGGTGCACACTTAATAAACACACACCTCCAACAAGCACACACCCTTTCACAATCTTTAAAGTTAGTGCATATAGTTGAAAAAGCACAAACTAGTATACCATTATAATTCAAGAAAAGGTATGAACAACAGAAAGTCGGAAAGTAAACTTTAATAATAAGTTTTTCTAATATCAGCGTGACGTGTTTACACAAAGCTTCTTGAAATCTTCATGGAACACATTTGATTTTTTGTTACATTTATGTTTGTAGTTTTAAGAATCATCAAGCTGCACTGAGATTGATATTGCTATGTAACTAAATTACTTTTTTTTGTTAGTTGTTATATCTTGTTTCGGAGACATTTCGTTTATTATCTATTATTTGACTACCTTTAATAAATGTGCCTCGAATAAGGGCACATCACAGATTGAATAATTATGGTAGAATGAACTAATTTCCCGAACTTCAGAAATTCCCAGTTACCTTAAAACTTTACATGAATAAGAAACAACAAACAATGTACAATAACAAAATTAGCCAACAAAATGATTTACCTGTAAAATAAATTATTAACTTGCTTTCTAATGTAAGCGCGTAAATTAAGAAATTTTCCATAAATCCGATGCAGTATAGTTTTCAAAAAATCTCTTTCACGTGGGTCCTCACTGTCAAATAAATCCAAAAGCTAAGATAAAACACAGTTATAAGATTGATATCAGTGCTTCTGAAACAAAGATGTATTGTCCATTATCTTTAAGACTTCATATATTAGACAGTATTTGAAGATTATACAAATTACTTACAGATATGAGGAATCTTTGATCAATATATTTCTTTGCAATATTTGGTTGAAAGTCAGGCGATTCGAGAAAACGCAGAAAGAATTCATACACAATCTATGAGAAAAGAAATAAATATGATGTTTATTAGCCACGCAATGAATCAAATAATTAGGAGGCTTTCTTGCCCTGTCTGCTTTTTTTTAATTTTTTGCAAAAGAATCACTTATGACATTACAAAGTAAAAGTTTCACTTTCGACATTACATGTTTTTAGAAAATAAAAGATATGGTAAAAGAGAAACCTGTAGATGCGGCCAAGCAGCTTCAAGAGTTGGTTCATCCTCTTCCGGATCATATTCAGCACCAGCTGGATTTGCAGATGGTGGTAGAGAACGAAATACATTAATAGAAAACTAAAATAATAATAATAACACTTATTAAAGAAATATTTTTTAAGTTGTAATATAACTAAAAAAATAACAACAATAGGATTATGTCCATACCATGGCGCATGCTTCTGGATAAATTGCCTCAGTTATTACACCTTGATGATGTGTGACATAATCAACAATTTCGTTCAGAGCTGCTCGCTTCACTTCCTTCCATTTTAAGTCAGATAATGGATCAACAATAAAGTCAAAAAGAGTGCCGCATTGTTGTAGCTTTTGAATAAATAAATTTTCTTTTTCACTTTGTGACACATCTAGAAACATAATAAGCCTAATAATTAAAGTTGTCAACAAACGATAAATTTATGTTTCACCTATATTTATTTGACTTTTTTAGAAGTCTCTTATTTTTTTTCATACACTTTTATCTCTAGCTGAGGAATAAAGCAAGTTTGGTAAACAATATTTTGAGTTTTCCTTTTTGTTGGTCAACATGTGAAATACTTTCCAAGTTTTTACAAAATAATGTACCTTTCATTAAAGGAAGTTTCTGTAATTCTCTATTTTTGCTAATATTGAAGGTAGAGGAGCCCTGCCGTTTGTCTCTTTTAAGAAGCTGTGCCATGCCGGTCTTTTTCACCACAGGCGTTTGTGGTGGTGGATTGGTGTTCTTCATTTTCTAAGTAGGAATACATTTATCTTTTAATTCCATACAAAAAAACAGCAAAAAGAAAACTGTAAAAGAGAAAGAAACACAAGGAAGTGTAAAATCCTGTAGTTTAGGAAATAATATATAAATAAAATTACTCGCAAAGCTGCTACAAACATATTCATACTGCCAATATTAAATTTTATTTTTTCATTTGTAATGACAATAACAAGAAGAACCACATATGGCAGTCTAACCCACGATTTAGCATGTAACTTTAAGACAATAAAAAAAAACTAATAGCTGACCACAAAACAATTCTTTTGAAATAACACAGGTCGACTTATTTATTTTGTTGATTGCAAAACAAAAGAATAATTAATTCGTAATTTTTTTAAATACAAACCTATTTATAAACACTGACAGAATGCATTTAATGTTCTCATTTACTATTATTATTATTATTATGGTGAGGATAAATAATTACATTTTGAAGATAATGAAACAAAAAACATACCAAAGACTTGAGTGAGTCCATAAACCCAACAAACATGTCTACCACAGGTAACTTTAACAAATGTTACATTTATAAAAAATTTTACTATCAATTTACCCTTTATATGCCCTTTAAATTTCAGGAAAGTTTCACTTTCTAATTTATCTTACAAAACGAGATTCAACACATATTGAAGTTTCACTTGAAAATTAAAATATACAATTTTCATTATGTTGATAGAAATCATGTTACAACAAGATAAACTATATTTCTCATACCGGTGTGTAAATAGTTTAGGCTAATCTATGTTAAAACAAAAAAAGTTGCAAACTCCGTAGATTTTATCCAACACCCTAAATTCAAGTCCATTCAAACAAATTTTACTACAAAATTTTCATTAAAGTAAAATAAGTAGTCTTTTCTTCATTAGCAGATTTGTTTTGATTTGCTGTTTGGGAAATAACAATAATAATAGACATTAAAAATTATCAGTCTTTCCGATCTCCAAAAATAAGCCAGGTTGCTAAGCATTGTTTCCAAATTAATAATAAACTTTTATGCAGACAAAACAAGAATAATTGAACAAAGGTACCAACAATAACAAATTGTAAGGCTGTTCACGCATTGTTTCCATGAGTGTCTACATAAAAATAACATTCACTCTTGACTGTATGAAATATTGGGTTAATGTAAGAAGAAAATGGGTTAATGTAAGAAGTTTACAAAAATCCCTGGTAATGTATGAATGAACATTTTGATTAACATTTGAATCAAGCATGAGTAAACGGTTGCCTGTACTTGCATGAGATGATTTAGTATAGTGTCATAATATGTACAAGTAAGCAGTTTCCAGGACTAACTTTTTTGTTTTTACAAAATTAAAGAAGATCTCTTGCATTGCAGAGTTATAATCAAAACATGATTGCTGCATTTTGTTAAAAAACACCAAATTCTATGCTAGACACCAGAAGAAAATGAGGAAAAATGGTTTCTAAGTTTTAATTTAAATAAAAAAGACATTCAGTTTGTGGATGAAGCACGCTTAAAAAAAGGAAATAAAAACAGGAATTTCAACTCACCTCCATGGCTAGAATTTACTTTTTTCAAGACTAAACTATACCTTATCAATGCTATCTTTAAAATGCCATGTGTATAAATTTTTTTACTTATTTAAGCACAAATCTAATTAGAAATCTTTAAATTTATTTTTCCAAATCAATCAATAATTTATTGGAAATATGAATTTTTCTTTTTTTAAAAAAAGTTACAGTGAGAATTGTGCACAACATATATCTTGATCTGATTATTAAGAATAGCATTGATGTAGAATAATCAGCAGGGCGCCTTTTTTAAATAATAAAACATTGGAAATTCTTTTTATTTATTCTTTAATTTCTAAAATTAGAAATTAGACACCCAAAAAGTTTATTCATACAATTTTCACACTTAGATATTTAAGACTTTTTCTTTCCATATAAATAGAAGAAAAAGTTAGAAATAAAGTGTAATAAACTAAGGACTTGCCCTGGGAACAGTTAGGATGTAATCTCAATAAAGCCAAACTTGCAAGACTTACAATTATTTAAAGATGGATCATTGTGATGTAACTGCACTCAAAAACATCAAGTTAACATGAGCAATTGTTTCAATTCTATTAACTCTTTTATTGCAAAGATGCAGCAAAAAAAACAATCAAGTGTTATAGGTTTGTTTGAAGTGTTCTGCATTGATCAACTTCTGATTAAGTTTGGTATTTTGCAAATGTTCCTAGAACATCATTGCAAGCATATGTGGGCACGGCATCTACTTTTTCATTTTAGAAATTTACAAATAAGTTCTTTGAAATAAAAAAATGATTAAAAAACCTTACTATATTCTTAAACGGAGTAATTTATATTGTAAGTGAACATGAAATTTATACATTAACATAAATGCTGATAAAAATAAGCCTAATGATGTCCTTTTTTTAAAAAATTGAGTATAATTCTTCATATTTTTTTAGCTTAGATCATGCATTAACACATGTATTAACTAACTAAAAATAAGAATAAAAACCAGTACTTGTACGATATAATACAGCATTATTCCACAACATTACCCCCTAGTTATCTCACTTAAGTGTTTTACCAACGACAAATAAATAAAATAATAAAGATCCAATTTATCCAAAACAAACTACAACCAGGTTAAAAATGTTATATATATATATATATGAAGGGAATGAATCAGAATACTAGCTTATATCTATATCTGTACTGATTCAATTTAAACTTAAAAAACATTTACTTTTTGTATTTATTATAAAATATTACAAGGAAATTGAAACAAAAAGTCACTGCATGTGATAAATGATTTTGAGTGTTTAAATAATAATAATACTATAATATTATTAATATAAATATAATGTAAAACAAATTGATTATAAAATGTGCAAAATATCAGTGCACTTCCTTGTACAGAAAAGGAGATATAACCAAAGAAAGAAACTTTTATAGGAAAAAAAAAGATACTTAATTGGGCTTGACTATTTTTTTTGTTATACCTAACTTCCTAACTTTTCTTTTATATACCCAATTCTGTTGGTCAAGCAGTGTTAATATTTCTCTATAATAATAACCCTATTCTGTTTAAAATGGTTGCTTCATATCTATATTTTGGACCCCTGCAGAGTAATTCCATTAATTCTTGCTAACATTAAATCTAAGAAGTGAAATGTATACAATGGGAACCTGTGATTTTTTCTACAGGCTAATGACTATTTTTATATTATTAATACCCGTATTCTGACTGCTTGTGTGGGAGAAAAAATTGTGCTGCAGAAACACGAAATGCGATACATAAAGTATGGGCGCACATGTGGATTTATCCAGGAGCTTCCGACTAGCTTTTCATATACCAATCACATACATCATTGTAAATTGATTTTTTTGCTTGAATATTAACAGCAGGATAAATTAAGAAATAAGAAGCTGAAAAATGATATTGGACTTTTGAGGTAGAGCTTAAAAAGTTAATTTAAAATATTTACATAAAGCTCTTTTTGTTCTCAAGGTATTCACATTTTTAGGATTTAATTATTCTTTAAATGCATACTTTATTGATGATGTCATCTCTATAATAATAGCCGTATTCCGTCTGTCTGTTCGTGCGTCAAAAGCGACTTGTGTTAACCACGCACGAAATACTAGCAGGGACGAAAACTCGTCGGGCCCCCGCTTGCACAGGGACGGGTTCCCACTGGTCCAATCAGGAGCGGAGTTTTATATAAATCACCAATCAGAAACTAAAGCTCTATATATTTCTTAGCAACGATTTTTACGTTCTATTTGTATTCTAACAAGATTGCAGTTTCTTTTAAAAGTACTTTCAGGTATTTTTTCTATTTGTTTACATGTTTATTCACCTATACTTTATAGTTAGCTAGCTAGCTAGCTAGCTAGCTAAGCTACCTATTCAGCCACCTAAAGTTTTATTTGCCTCTTACTGTCACGTTCTCTAGCCATATATTAATCTTAAACAAAACCAATTTTAAGATTCTGGCTACCAACGTAGATGTTAGCTAACATTTCTGATTTTTGTGTTATCTTCGCCAATCTGATTTTTACTTGGTTGTGACTGGAGTTAGCTACCTCTAGCTAAAATGTAAAAGTAACCAAATACAGTTAGCTGCAACAGAATTTTTAAGTCATCTTTTTCATACTAAATGCAATTAAGTAGTTAACTACCACTTTACTGTAATATAAACTTTAGCAAAAGTCAAAAGTTTATTAATGAGACACGGAGTACCTGTGCTATGTGCCTATCCCGTGTTGTTAAATGACGGTCTGTTTCCTGTGTTTTTATTTAAACTGAAGTATTTTGGAAAAGGCTATTAAGCTTATAGGCACGTGCGACACATTTTACCTGTACTAAGCGCTAAGCTTAGTGCTAACAACGGACTGTTTTTTTGGAAAAGGCTGTTACGCCTAGGCGCATGTGCGATGTGGTTTACCTGTACTAAGGGGTCAGCCCACTGTGAAAATTACTTTTTAAACTTTCTCGGGCATTACGCCTGTACGGATGTGCAACACTGTTTACCTGGACTAACCGCTCAACCCTGTGTTAGCAATGGACTGTATCTTGTGTTTTTATTTAAACAGAGTCTGCGAGAAAGTTTTTTCAAAAGGGTGTTGTCCCTACACGCCTGTTCAACTCTGTTTAAATGTACTAAGCGCTTGGCCCGATGTCACGATTAATATTTTAACGTTTACTGAAACTTATTCCGCAAAATAAAATAATATTGACTAATTTTTTTTGCTATGACAGAGTAACAATGGTTTGTAAACTCTGTTTTTATTTCAGCTTTTGTTGCGGGAAAGTTATTTTTTGAAAAATATGTGACAGTCGCAACACTACAATGGTGTATGCGCTTTACTTGATTTACGACATACTGTATACCTGTACTAAAGCGCTCCACCTGATTGTGTGACACAGTTTACGGCTCTTATTAAGCGCTCCTCAGGGCGTTCAACAAAAGTTACTTGTGGCTTAACCCGGCGTTTCGACGCCGGGTCTCCCGGCTAGTATTTTAATAATAATAGTGAAATTTAACAATACCCTATTGTAAGGGGAGAAGGGAGGTCAGGGACATCTTCAATTATGCAAAATTTTGTGATGCATGAGATGTTGTGTGAAATTCAAAAAGAGAACAGTGTTACATTTGTGTTGTTCTATCAATGTCACAAGTTTTAACTCATAGTCACTTAAAAGTCAGGACTTAATTACTGCAGGCATCCCCCCGTGATTACAAAGAAAAATACTATAATAGGGTTAAGAAATATACATTAAAACCTTTTCATTTTAGGATCTGCATGTCAGTTTGCAATAAAATTCTGCAGGTATACTCTAATAAGCCCTATATGTTTACTTAATTATTTCCCACAAAGCAAACCCAATTTTACTTATTTTTAATTAACTCTTGTCTTTATGCAATAATTAGAGTATAGTTTTTTTATTATAAAAGACAAAAAACCACGTTTAAGAAAATTCTTGGTCTGCGCAAGGTGGCACTTTCCATTGTGTAGTCTCTATAGGTGTAATAGCAATGTCAAATGTAATAACAGATACACGAAATGAAGCATACCCATGATGCGGGTGAGACTTCAAATTTATTTTATTTGTGATGTGCGAAGTTAATTTATTAGTAAAATAACAAAAAAATAATGCTTGGAAACAAAACTTTCCAGTGCACAGATTTTGTAACACAAAAGAGACCTTAAAATTGGAAGCCTTGGAAGTCAAACTTTTTGTAACATTCAGGTAAAAAATTAAAATACAGATCCCCCAAAAGCTTGATTCACATGAGTCATTAATTTGTTATCATATTAATTTTCACAAATTAATTCCAGTTCCAGCGTTAGAATAGTGTTATTTTGATTTATGTTTTATTATAAAATAACTTTCATACATAAAGTGTAGCGTTTTAAATTTAAAAAGGACATTGTTTGTTGTTAAAAGCACAAATTTCAAAATGGCAGAAAAAACTAAGCCTCCATCTGATTAAGGAGAAAAAGCAAAATAATCATGTGAGGTTATACCCAGCAATATGTCATATAAAACCGACTTAATTAAATCAATTCACTTAAAAAGCGATGTTGCTCTTCATTCACCAAGAATTTGCGCATCTTAAAACATAAACTAAGGCAATAATCACTATTTTTCTTCAGCTTTTTTTCCCTGTAAATTTATTAATTCCATATTTTGTGTGAACGCAGGTACATATTAAAACTGTATTTATCTGCTTAAAATTATTCAAGAATTTTATAACTTTATGACCTGTATGTATCAAGCTAAAGTGACTAAATTAAAGCTGTGACAATTCCATAGTATAAGTCCCTGATATTTCCAGGTTTTCTTTGATTACTTTCCAATTCATTGATTTGGCCCAGGTCTGTGAAAATCCTAATTCTTATTTTTCCTTTTCCTTTTGTATGACCTTTTTGTGTAAGAGTTACATCTGTTTAAAAGATATTAACTCAAAACATTACATCATCAAAACATCATCTACTTACTTCATCCTGGTCACTTTTGTTCTTCTCCTTCTTCTCCGAGTTCTAACAAAATAAAGTATAAAGTCAATAAGAGGACCTTAACATAAACAAGATATATTAATACAAGGTTTTCTAAAAGTTTAACTCGTTTCTGCTTAAGTAAGGACAGGAAGGAATGGCTGGTCACTAGTGTGAATCAATAATTTTGCTTCTACCCCCATCTGTTTTTTTTGTACTAAATTCATTTTACTGTTTGAGTTATTAAACTCAAGGTGACAGTATACCTTTATTGTATCAAGAAATCGATATATTTTTTTAATAGCCATTTATACTAGAGAAACGACGATCTTTCCAATGGTGAAACTATTTATTTATTTTTCGAAGGGGAATATTGACTTTATCCAAATAACTAACTTTTTTATGATCTGTCTTTCACACCTCAAATTGAACAAGAGTTAAGAGTGAATGTTTTTATCATCCTCTTGAGTATAACTTTTAAAAATAAATTATATTTCCTTTCCGAAAAGAAATGACCATCTGAAAAAACACACTTTCAGTTCTAAAAATGTATGCCATCCTGTTCTGTTTCTGCAAGTCACAGAAAAATGTTAAACGACTTAAGGCTAAAATACACGGTAAGTTTAAACGGACTGTTTAAATGTAAGATAAAAAAACTTACCATGTAAACAGCAAAGATGTACAACTTTTTTCGGTTTTATAAGTTTTTGTAAAAGTTGTACATGTTCAACTTTTGCTAAGTTTTTTCTATTGAAATTAACAGAATGATTAATGAGCTATTGTTTAAACTAAAGATTTGAGATATTTTTTTTAATTTCTAATCATAACCGCTTTTTTTCTTTCAACATTTACCCTGCTGCTGCTATAACAATACCCGCAACAGAATATTTACGTGTTTTTCTTTGGTATTCATTGTAAAAAGAGAGTTTTTTAAAAAAACTTATACATTTTATTTTAACGTGTAGACAGATATATTACCTGCAACGAAACTTATAAGTTTTTTCTTACAACTAAACGGTCCGTTTAAACTTACCGTGTATTTTAGCCTTTAGAAAGTTCTATTTCTATGGTATTCTTAGTCACGTCTTTGTGAATAATAAAATTTAAAAGGACAACTTTCTGAATATTCATCGCCTCGGAAGTGTGAAAGTATCACCATCATTATGAGTATGCTTGAAAGGTGTGATATTTTAAAAAATCTTTAAAACACTTTTTTGTAGTGTTTTTTTTTTGTATACCATCATTACATTTCAAATCTCTTTTACAAAACTACAGAAGATCTATAAGGGAGAGTGCTACTGTGCTGAAGCCAACGTGCTTATCTAAAAGCGATTTTTTTTTATTTTCAAAAAATCAACGAGTCTCTAGATATTACATCTTAAAGACGAAAGTTTAAGTTAAAAAATGGCTTTTTTAGAAAAAGTAAAATAAATCAAAAACGGGGGACTTTGTGGAAAATAATTAAAAAATCGTTTTTACATACATCTATCACGATTCTAAAGAACATCGAATGAGATTTGGAAACGAAGTAGTTTTGTAAATGAAGTCACTTTTTTTAAGGCAGGGTGTGTTTCAAAAATTTTGGAACTTTGATTTTTTTGTTTTTTGGAACTTTGATTAACTATCGCTGAAAAAATCGCGATTTAAAAAACCATGCTCAAAAGGTATACCGTCACCTTAACGTGTTCATATATCTTTTAGAACATCATGATAATTTTATAGTTCCCATACAATTCACCTTAGATTATTTATTTACCTTAGATATTGGATCTTACTTAAAATAAATTTCAAGAAAACTTCTGTAACAAATAACTTCAGCTGTGGTTAATGGTCAGAACCTAAAATTTATCCAACGTCTTTAGTCACTTTTACATGCAACTAAAGGCAGATCTCCTTATTCAAAGATTCTACTGAAAAGTTACAAAAGATTAGATTTTTGATTTCTCCAATTTTACCTTGGAAGTAAATAAGACCTGGAAGATATTTTAACAACATTTATTTATCTACATGAAACTTCAAACAGAATGTAAAAAAAAGCCAAAGTCAAAATGGTTTGGGATCAAACACTGACAAATTAAAGCTGTCACAAAACCTTTATCATTATTATTGTAAAGCTGCCATATAAAACAAGCAAATTAAATGCTTATGTTTCTAATAGTTTGTTCTGATAACAAATATATAAGGGAATATGCAAGTTTAATTTAAGTTCTTATAATTGTCATTATGAATTCTCTACAGTAAAAGTAAAAAAAATTGGGATGCTGATCACCCACCCAACACCTACCAGACTCCAATGCATTTTCCTGGGGTCAGTCCACATTGGTTTGACTTGGTGTGGAAAATAGTGATATTTTTACTGTTGATAGGGCAGACACAAGAGATGCTTTTAACACACATGTTGTCAAAAATTATTTGCATGGTACATTTCTCCTCAAAGAACACCTGTAGTTACACAAGTCAAAATTTTTTGGGATCAAACACTGACAAATTAAAGCTGTCACAAAACCTTTACCATTATCATTACAAAGCTGCCATATAAAGCAAGCAAAATGGCTGCAAAATAGAATGAATGTTTATTTGACACGCTTCAGGCATAACGTCAAATCATCAATTACAACATTGTATTCATCCGAATGTATTACAATTTCACAGCTCAATATCTTACTTTTACGATAATTTAACTGCTTGTAACAGTGGGGGACAACGGCAAATTCAGCTATAAGGCTACTTAGGCAATTTATCTCTCCTAATTAGGCTATCAACATGGTTTTTGCTGCCTATCGCTGTTCTGTTGCATAGTCGCAACAGTTTTATTAGCTTAAAATATTCTATAAGACCTCCTTTCTGATGGCTCAACTATAATTTTCTTTATAATTTCTGCTGTTGTAAGATATGGCGTTTAGTTTCTTTTGATTAAGAACGCATGTGCAGTGTTATGGCTTCTTCGTTTTATGGCCACGGTTGCTTCTCGAAAAGGGCTAAATTTCCTGTGGCATATTTTCAGCATGACTGTGCATAGCCTAAATAGTATATTCCTCACCTAATAAGCCAACACAAATACTTTTGACCAAAAGCAACCAAACTCCAAAAATAGCTTGACTAGACATGGTTGTCAAGATAATAATAAAAGAAGAAATTGAATCTCCGAAATAAGAGATGATCTTCTAACGAAGCTACTATCCTAATTTAGCATCATATAGTCTAATTTGTGGTTGTCCCTGACTGTCCATCATTAGTATATGTTTTTTTTATTATTTTTTATTTCTAATAAAAATTTTATTTACGTTTGCACATACATTTATTATTTACGCATTTCAGAAAAACCATTAGCTACAATTTATGGAAACTTGAAATACATGTCAAAAAATTATTTTTATGCCAAGTGGATACTAGTTAAATTTCTCTTCCAAAGATTGTTTGGCTCAGACAGAATTAATTAAATCATCACCATGACAAAAGAAAACCCATCATCATCGATTGACAGCAAATGAAATCAGGGGGAATATCTAGCTACCTAAAAAGATCTCTGATTCAGCAGGATTTTCCTGGGAGATATGCTGATGCTAAGATAATTTTCTCCCAAAACAAAAAAAACTTAGAGGGTTAAATTCCAGAAACATAGCAGAGAGAAAAAAGGCAGCCCTTTAACAGATAAGCTAATACTAAAAATATAATATAATATCGCGTAGATAGTACCCAGCCAAACTAGGGGCATTGAATGATATGATAAAAAAAAAAAGTAAATCTGTTTCAAGCAAATTAAAAATTCAAATTTGACATATTTTGATACCTTGTCCTTATCCTTCTTCAGCTTTGTCGGCATTTTAGAAAGCCACTCCAGCTTGAATAAATTATAAAGAATAAACTGTCATTATACTAAGACAAAAACTAAAACATTCCATTCATATTAAGCCTCCATGTTGTGTTTATAAAAAGAGAATGGGTCGAGCAAAACAAACGTTTTAACTTGGATCCATTATAACGATGTTCAAACAACCACCCGCCGGAAAGTCGACTTCCATTTATCTCGACGTAAAGGCCGGTTTCCATACAGCTGCATTTTGCGCCCAGTCGTAAAATGCGCCGCGACTTTTATCACATATACCGAACCATTTCCATTTAGCGATTTTTGCTCACGTGTTTTTTGCAAAACATGGCTGATGTAAACAGACGATATTTGTTGCTGCAAAATTTGAGAGTAGTCCTAGCAATATTTTTATTGCGTAGAAATAAACAACGTTGTAAAAAATACGTAAGAAAAACATGTGGATGAGACGACTTTCCATAGAAAGAAGAATCAAAGGACTATACAACGTTTTGCTTAAGGATTTAATGTTGTCAGATCACGAGTAGTCTTTTTAAGTTTGTTTACAACGTTGTTTCCTTGTGCCTCCACAGACTCATTAATGTTATTTTAATTTGAATTTTTTGGAACTTCAATTCCGTAGATTAACACGTCGCATCTTTCCTGCCCTGCAAAGCGAATTGAAGGCTTATCGAATATGGAGATAAATGGAAACCTCGATTACTTGGATTTCCCAACCACGGCAGGAAAAGTTGACACTTTTGTAAATTTTTGCAACATTTAAAAGTAGAACATAATTTAACAATTCGGGTTGTAGGTGATCCTTTGTCTTGTGTGTACCCAGGTCTTTTCCTTCTTTATATCATCATTAAGATTTCGGATGTATATCAGAAATCTTATTAAAACGAGCGGTCTTTTCCTTCTTTTTCTTTTTCTTCTTCTCCGCCCGACTTTTTAACCGATTGCCGTAACGTCACGACTTTTAAAGTCCGACTTGACCCCGCGACCCAGCGCTACTCCAGCTGGTGTGCGTATCTTAATATTCGTTAAATTGGGAAAAGAATGAAGACTGCGTTACGAATTTGATCACAGATATTGTTATAGACTGTTATTTTGATATTATTTGATGAGCTATGCTAGATACTCCGTCAAATTTTCGTTTCCAGTTATGTTTTTAACGAGGCGGATTTTGTTCAACTAAACCGAGCTCTAGGGGTTAAGGTACGAGTCGTTTCTTTCGAGGGACCGTGTTCAAGGACGCCATATTTGTTATACTCTGGCTTCTTCACCACCAAGCTGCGAATCAAAAAGTTTTTGAAGAAAGAGGAATATTTGGTTGGATTAGTATAATTATTTAACTGCCTTAATTTCAGTTCTATCAACGTTTAAGATATTCTCTTCATTGTGTCTATGTTTTCACATATTAAGATGAAAATATCATCACGTTTTCTAGCCATGTGTAAATCTGAAACAAACCAATTTCAAGATTTTAGCTAGCTAACGTAGATTTCAAGGCAGCATCCTCCTGAAGCCAGCTAGCTGGAGCTAGCCTTATTTATTCTTATTATTTTAAAGTTTGGTATATTATTATTTATTTTTATGTTGAGGTTGTGGCCCTCTTCAGCTAATATTTAGCTAGCTAGCTACTTTTGGCGCTGAAGAGTAAAAGTAGCCAAATGCAGTTTGACTAGCTACAACAAAATTCTTAATCAATATTTCTTATGCTAAATGCAGTTAGTAGGCGACACCTTTTATTAGTGTCATGAAAACTTACCCTGCGAAATAGAATTGCTGAGTGATTTTTTTAGCTGGACAGGGTAGGTAACGACAGGCTGTTTTTCCTGTGTTCTTATTTCAACCGAAGTTGCAATAAAGTTTTTTGAAAAGGGTATTACGCCTAAACGCATTGACGACACAGTTTACCTTACTAAGCGCTCAGTCCAATGTTAATGATGGCTGTTTCCTGAGTTTCTGTTTATCCGAAGTTACGATAAAGATTTTTTTCAAGAAAGGGTATTATACCTATATGGATATGTGTCATTGTTTGCCTGTACTAATCCCTCAGCCCAGAGTAATATTTATTTTTGAACTTTTAGCGGGAACGTTCTCTGAAAAATAAAAAAGGTTGGCCAACTGCTTTTGCTATAACAGGATAGCAACGAGTTGTAAACTGTGTTTTTATTTCAGTTAAAGTTGTGAAAAGTTATTTTTTGAAAAATATATTACACTGGAAACTAGTGTTTAATGTTGTGCGCCTATTTTTTTCAAAATATATTACACCGGAAACATCATAATGTTCTGCGCCTCATTTAATTTATGACATCTATACTAAAGCGCTTAACCTGAATGTGTGGCACAGTTTACACTTCTTATTAATCGCTCTTCCAGGCGTTCAACACCAGGTAACACAGTTACTTGTGGCTTAACCCGACGTTTCGACTCGGGGTTCCCCAGCTAGTCTAAATATTAATACCACGGAATCGCATTTTGGATTTAGTCCTTTGGATCTAACCTTTTTGTTTCTTTCACCTACTTCTATTTCTTTTTTTGTTTTTTAAACTTGTAGGATCCAACTTTATGGTCAAATCTT
Source organism: Hydractinia echinata (assembly GCA_030067915.1). Lineage (NCBI taxonomy): Eukaryota > Metazoa > Cnidaria > Hydrozoa > Anthoathecata > Hydractiniidae > Hydractinia > Hydractinia echinata. Next base: position 1,223,120 of record JASGCC010000058.1, read on the forward strand.
AGATATCTTAAACTTGATAAAGATTTTAGTCATGTCACAGGTATAATAAAACATTTTCAAAATATCGCTACACCACAAGCAATAATATTTAATAAATTGATATGCTAAAACGTCTTCGTTTCTTTGTTATGAATGTTAAGTGTAGTACAGTATTGTTAAAGTATTAATTTTTACAAATCACTTTTCGTACATTTGTACTACGTGAAACATTTTGCAAGTTCAAGATAATACCACGGGATAATACCTATTTATTTCAAATAACGGAACAACATTGTAAAAGTTCTGTACAAAACAGGCTACTTGCGAACTCGGGAACTAGGGAACCAAATTACACACAAACAAGAATCCGAAATCTTTTAGCCTGCAAGGGCTTTTCATTAGAACCTTCAAATATGGCACAAAACATCCAGAAAATTGAGAAAAAAAATATTGTTTGAATTGAAATATTGTTTAAAAAACGTGTCAGAATTATTCTATTTAAATTTTTCAAAATTGGAAATGAGAGGATCATATAATTACGTCAATGAATGAGGTATAGTTGTTCGTAAATCCCCGCTTTACAGAATGAAAGTGAGAGTAAATGTTGCTTTCGCATTAAAATATCTGTATTCTTACTGGACATTTAAGCTCACTTCAGGGGCGGATCCAGCATTTTTAACATGTCAGTCACATTTTTTGCGAAGCAAAAAAAAGCGCAGCATTTTGCTGCGCCAAGAACAGCTGGGGGTCATGGGGGGCGCTGTAAGCCCCCCATGGCGGGTCCGGGGCGCAGCCCTGGAAACTTTCGCTATTTTGAGCCTCTACGCACTATAAATGGCCTAAATAATGTCCAAATTATTAGTTTGTTAGAGACGTTTTTTACTCTTAAGTTTCGAATGGACAGCAAAATAACAAACCATCTTGTAAAGGGTTGCAAAAAAGTGTAGGAAAAGCAACGGTTTAAATTCATATATTTTAAGACTGTTTCGCCCAATATCAGGGCTCGTCAGCATGTCTAGGAAATGCCTAATAACGTAATATTAGCTATTCCAGACATGGACAGTCTGCTATATGATAAAGTAGGCTGAACTAGGGGAAGCAGGGAATAAAATAAATTGATATAACATAAAGAAAGAAAAAAGACATTTATGCGCAGTAAGCTTATTCAAATAAAGGTGTTTTGCTTTTATTTTTTTGAATTGTTTTAACCAGAATTACAAAAATGGTTGGCTTTAAAATTATCATCACATCCTTCATCAACACCTTGCAGACAAACAGAATATGAACCTGAGCATAAGTATTTTTAGCATTTAATGATGTAAATACAGGTTCAACTTAGCACTTTGCACCACAGCTAGGAAAATAGGAAATTTGGTTTTTGATGTTAAAGTATTTGGCGAAAGGTCGCAAAAATTTTCTGTGTTCAGAGTAATAGCCATGCTACCGCAACTAGTCTACTAAAACAAACTAAACCAAGTACAAATAAAAACAGCTTCATTCCCCACAAATTCTATTGTGTTACACCAGTTTAATTGTACAAAGAGGCGTCATCATATGTAAGATGGAATAAATAATTGACTTACTTTGATGTTTTTCTTAGCAAGAAAGTAAAACAGAATTCTCACTATATATATACCTCAGGGTAAAGGAAATGCCCTAATTATGGAATGTTGCAGCACATCAACCAGTGTATTGTCACCAACATGTAGCTAGGACATGTAGCTGTACAAACAAATTTCCAGTGACTTTAAGAGCTAAAAATAATTATCCCAGGAAATAAGTAAATTGTTGAAACTAACTTCTGTATTATACAACAAGTCGAGTGTTATGTAGAAAATGATATAAGTGACTTATATCATTTTCTACATAAATAGTCGACCCGGAGCGAGTCATCTTGGTTACCATTTTGAAAAGACTATATCTCAAAATCCAGTGACGTTTGGACACTCTAGTCTTTTTCTAAAAGAAGAGTGAATTTTCTACAAGATTAAGTAATTTCGGGGTCGCTCTACCCAAATGCAACAGCGCGAGGCGATGGAGCAAAATAAGTTACTCTTTTTCAAAATGCACGACTTTCCGGTGCTGAAAGCGTTAAATATGTTCATGACAACGTTTACATGAGGTAACATTGAGAGTTGGATAATTTGAGTGATCTCTGAAGTTTGGCCGTAAAACAGCCGACCACAGCACAATTGTTAATAAGAGAATAAACATAATAGTCTCTATGTAAGAGTTCTGGTTTTTAATAAAGATTTTATTGCTGTCACACAAATTTTTTTTTTTTATTTTGTTTAACTCAACTTTATCTTGTCCAATTATGTCCATGTAAATGACCAGTTTGTAACTTATTTGACATAGTCTAAACTTACAATCTTTTTGCCCAAAAAATAATTTGCTTTCTAAAATTTGAGTTGCAATTTGTGGCCAACGTAAAAACCTAAAATTCCGAACATAATTTTTTGCAAAGGAGGGTGGACTTTCAAAGTTCGTAACCACAAGTAATTGAGAAATCCGTTTACATGTTAGCCAGGTGATCCAGCATAATTTTTCTTACCATCAGGATAAATTTTCTTACCATCAGGAAATCGGAATAGTTAAGGTGAAAAAAATTACCCTGGGTCTCAAACGATTTTTTTGCGGTCAGAATTCTGACCACGCTTTTTGATTGGTTAATTCTATTGTTCTTTGCTCACGTAGACAATATCGAGAAATCTTTTGTTTTAAGCTGGAATGGCTTCACTCATCTGAACAAACATAAATAATTCTTATTTTGTTTAAGAGGATAACATATGCGCTGAATTGTATTCCTTCTAGAGCAACTGTGAGATCAAAAAATGCTGTAGATAGATATCCTGCAGATAGAGGTTTGGAGATGTCCTCTACAGACAAGTGTCTGATAAACATAGGTTTGGGAATGTTAAAATATAGATAGAAAGCCCGGACGTTACTAAGTTGTTTCTGTCCCGGCCATCCAAAACATATGGGAACTATGGGAAATTTCCATTTTCTCGAAAGCCAATGAAGATGCTTCATTTCAATCTCTGCTAATGATCAATTTGGACACAGATTGTAAATAATCTGTTTCAGGGTTTATTGTTCGTGTGGCCGGACCATTCCAAATAACAGCCATGATCAAAAGTGCTTATATTTTACTCGTTGTTTTGCTGGTCTGGTTGGTCGTAGCTAGACTTAGTGATGTAGCTAGCTAATGTGAAACGAGGCTTCTTTTTAAATTCGTGCATTTTATCAGGAAATAATTATTTTTTTATAAGTGAGAAAATTGAGCTGGTTAGCTATTTCACCTTTTGGTGCTGATTTGCCCTTCTTAGTCAGATGGATGTAACTAGCTAGCTAGCTACAGAAAATAGTGCTTTGACTAGAGCGCCTTTTTTTCTTAAGGGGCCAGCAACAAAAAGCCTTTGTCCTGCTTTGCGTAATTTTTCCATAAGGTCTGGACTGCCAACCCCTTCCCTTTGGGGAAAAGGGGGACTAAAAATAACTTTCAAACGATACTTTGTGTGGCTACTTCTACCGGAATAAAAATATATTTGTCACAAGTTTTTTTTATAGAAGAAACTTGTTTTGGTTTTTACTGAAGTAGAATATTACGTGAATCTATATAGATAGCTATGAGGAGATCAATAACGAAAAAAAGTGTGGAAATTTAAATAAAAACGATCCCTACCCCATAATTAGCCGTATACGTACCGTGTATTTATCCTGTTACAGGCTAATTATCAGTTCTTCTTGAGTGCCTAATTTTCTTGAAGAACTTTCTTGAACTCACCTAATTTTTTCACAAAATATATTTCTAAGGTTTGTTAGAAAATACTTGATATTTAAAAATCTCTAACCCACTACAAAAATCCTGTAGTGAGAAGCTTCAGAACTTACCTCCATCTCAAAAATTCTAAACAGAACTTTTTTGCTCAATGATTTTGGTCTATCGGCATATGGCAGATAGTTGATAAACTTCTGTTATTGGCTAAAAAACATAAAAAGATGTTGAAATTATAATAGCAATTTAAAAATATATACACCACCATTCTCGACAATTTTCCGAAAAATAGTTTTTTTAATACAAATTTTTACAAATATTACACATTTTTACTTTATTTTCATTTACAAATTTTTTACTGTTTGACGAAAAAAAAAATTCCTTCAAAAAAATCTTATCATACTTTTTCAAAATGTGTTACGAAAAGGAGCATTGATTAATTAAATCCTAAAAATTTAATTGTGTGTTTACCCATCTTTTAAAATCAAATTTGTCAAATTTAAGATTTCAAAAGTTGGACCAGTCAAACGAATATCATGTTTTCTTTGAAATATCCACGTGTTCTACTTTCCACTCAATACATGTCACCCAGTCCCACCCACATACACCCAGTCCACCCGCCCTTACGTCGTTTACTCCTCCTCCACTGTTCATTCGGTACTCACGAGGATATATATTTTCCGCAGGACTATGGACGCAAAAAACATCAATGGCTGGACAATATAATTTCGTTGTATGCATGCTCTCTGTAGCAAGTGTTTGCTATATTTGACGATGGAGCTCTTCTGTGAATAGCGTATCCACTTGACAGGTTTATCTGGACCCAAATGCATCTAATAAACTTTGAATTTATGCGTACAAAGAACAACAATCAAACCAAACGCTGAATGGAAAAAAGAAGTTTCATTACATAAAATGTTGTCATGGAGTGTAAAATAGTGTAAAGTGTTATTAATTCTTTTTTTATGTTATAATAAGCATCTTATGTTGAGTTTATTGCCCGATGTCAGAGCCGCTATCACTTACTTGACGAAACTCCTTGGTCCGTATATTTTATTGAGGTATTCTGTTCATTTCATATGTCTTTCTTTTTAATACATTTTTTATCAAAATATTAGGAAAGACTAATGTCAAAACAAAAACGGCGTGATGTGATTTTTGAATAAATCTTCCTGCTTATCTTCAATACTGATTGTGAATTTTTGATACTTTAATCTGGTTTAGACTTAATAAAAAACCGACTACATAAATAACCTTTAGCAGGAGCTCCTCATGTTTTCTTGGTGTCATGCGAGAGTAGCAAAAAAAAAAGAAAAGTCCGTAGTCACGTGATTTCACTGGTTTCTTTTTTTTATGTTTAGAATTTTCTTATCCCAAATCCAAAAAATTGGTTGTTGGTTTTTGTCTTCTGTCTTTGAAAAACAAAACTTAACATCCATCAAGTATTAGTTTTTATGTTTAAGATAAAAACCGCTTCATGTCCGTTAGCATTTGCTGACAAATCTTCCCTTATTCAACATAAGTATGACACAGGTACTCGAAAGATAACTTTGTTATACCAAAAACTACTCTGAAAGTGAGTAGCTATTCCATAAAAAATAGAGGACCACTATTGTGGAACAGAATTTTAGACAATAATTTTAAAATGAATATTAGTTTAGAACAATTTAAAAAGGTATCAATCTCATGCTCAAAACTGACAATGATTTAACTCAATTTTTTTAAACGTTTTATCCTAGTTTAATTTATTATTTTTAAGTTTTTAACACATTATAAGTTGTAAGTAGCTCAACCAACGGGGCTTGATGATAAGACGACCACGTCTTCTACTTGCTCTGGCCAATGTATTTATAATTTTAGTAACCTATTATTTGTATTCTTTTTAACGGCGAAATATATCTCATCTTATGTTATGTTTACTGGTTAGTACATCCAAAACCTACTTATTTTTATCCTGTACAGCCATGACGATTTTGTAAGAATGTTGTTAGGAAGATATACAGATACTTTGTTATGAAATATAATTATTTATTTGTTATTATAGTAGTTACTTTAGTAGATTTTAGGATTTAGAAATCTATAATATTTTTCTCTCGCTTAAAATTTATTTTCTGGCTGCCACAAAATAGTTTTTTGTTCGCCTCTCCTTTAAACAACATGGCGAAGAAGAATTTAACACCAATTTTAGTGAATTTCTCGTATATAAAACGTTCAACTTGTTTCCAACGCCTGTTGTCTCCTTTTGCCCCACCTACCCAATATGAATAAAGAGAACAGAGGCGACGAGGTTGATAAAACGTAAAAATATCAACTTCAGTAATTCCAATCTCCAAAGATCTAAAAAACAATGAATGGCGATTTCCACCAACTGAATGCTAAACTTCAGCTAAATTTCAATTGGTGGATCAAAGATTGTAATAATAAAACATGTTATGACCGTCACTTCGAATGGCCTACAAAAATGGTGGACATATTTTTTATGAGGAAGCAACACTGGAAGAAAAGAGGGTAAATTTCTTTCTTTATATATATGTACATTGTTAGTTGTAAAAATATATTCCATTTTCATAAAATTTATCTTTTTAATATACATTGACAGTTCATGGAATAATCGAACGTCATTAACTAAACGACAACAGAAAGATGGAAAGAGCTTCGGATGCTATTTGCTTTTACTGACGAAACGCTTCAATGTTTTCATAACTTTGCTTTTCTTCTCCTTCGATGGTTGCTTGAAGCTGCCATTATTGCTTTCGGCAAAGACTTCGTCTTCTTTCATATTGCTCGAATTTTTACTTGAAATTGTCTCTGTGCTAGATATAGAAATATTGTCTTTATTTAAAGATCGCGACGAAATCGATGAGTCTAATTGATCGCTACTAGTTAAAATTTGGTCCTTTGAATTGTTCCTCGACTTCCTGAAAGAAAACCGTTTTTGTCTTTTTTCATCTTGTGAAGTGTTTAGAGTATTTAATTCGTCCCATGACAACGTCTTTTGAAGTTGACTGTTTTTGTTAAATATCGACTTAAAAACAGGACCAGCACTCCCGCGTAATTTCCCTCTTTTAAAATGTTGGGGTGAGTTAGGAGTTTTTAAAGAAGCCGGCGAATTCTCTGACTCGGTAGAAGGACAGCGTTCAATCTCCTCCTCGGAGGTTATAGAAGAAGTGATACTAGGTATGTCTACTGATACAGGAGAGCTTACAATCATTCTGTCATCGTCTATGGAAGAGTCTCTAATCAAATCATTCAATTCCTGTACATTATCATTTACATCATTTTTTACTTCCTCCGGTGGGGGAGTTTGAATGATAGCTAATTTACGTCTTGCGTTACTGGTTTTTCGTGTTGGCACACGTGAATGATCAGGCGTGTCGTTCGCTTTTGTTTGATCAGATTTCTCTTCGTTTGAAGTGTTATCATCAGCGTGAGAGTGTTGTTTGCTTGTTTTCTTGCAACTGCTGTTGGTGCTTGATGCTTCTTCTTTTGACCAGAACTGTGAAAAAACTGCACCAAGTGATCGCCTCCATCTGAAAGTAAAAACAGATTCGCATTCGCATTTCCTGTGTTTCTTCACAGAATCAATTCAACAAAAATTCGGAAGTATAGCTAAAAGGGATGAAAGGTCACTCACGATTTTCTCGTATCTGTATTTCTTCCCGATAAATTATTTTCATATCTTTTCCTCATAATAACACCACCGTTTCGACTATCCTCACTTGTTGCAGAAACCATCGACATGGAACGTTTACCGGCACGCCACGTTGCTGAGCGACCTTTCCTTGGAGAAGTGTCGTCCTCCGGTGATTCATCTTTTGGTTCTCCAAAACTACAATACCCTTGATCAGGATCAGAAGGTTTTCCTTCGTTGACAGATCCAAGTTTTTTCGTTGACCTAACAGAAATATTAGGCACAATTAGTAATGCCTAACTGAGTACTTTTTGTCATCCCAAGGAGAAACAAAGTAAAGGGTTCTACTGGAAAAACATTTTGCTAGCCAGAGGTAATTCTTCTTTAGAATCTTTTATTGGCTTTTTTCAGGCCAACTTAAGGTTAAATCCCGTGCTTGTATACCCACTAGTCTTTATCAGTGGTATCTTTTATATCTGCAAGACCAAACCTAACTGTTATAGACAAACACCTCATCACTTTTCACTATGTGTTGCAATAACGTACCAGCAGCAAAATGTGTTTACGTAGGGAAATAAGCAGGAAAATTTTCAAGTTTACAACAAAATGTTTGCTCTTACTTTGTTATGATAGATGAGCGCTGTTTTCTCTTTTTACTTTGGAGCTGTCTTGACATCTTTTTACGTCTGCTATCACTAGCCGAATAAAAAGCCATGGAACTGTGGATAGAGCTATTTAACGATGATATCAAATCCTCCATTTCCTTCATTGCTTCACTAATGAAATATTTGTCTGGATGTTCCTCGTCTGTGTATTTTGATAATTCCTAAAATCCAAAATCAAAATACTATAGATTAGCGCGGTATCTCCATTTGACTAATTTTGACCAATCCCTTAAAACCCTCTTCTTGTGTGTGCGTTCAACCTGTTTTATATTCGTAACATGCTACAGAATTTGACTCGATATACTTACTCTAAGCAGAAGTACATATCTAGGAAGTCTTTGAACGGGTGACAAAAGAAAAGATGGTAAATCGAGTCTTTCAACAACGGGATTCTCATAACAATCCTGAAATAATGAAGAAATTACGATTAGAACGACACCAGCAATTACGACGGCACGACGACGGCACAACGACGACGACACGACGACGAGAAAAGCAATAACGACATTAAAATCAAACAAAGTAAAGACAACAACAAAACAAAAATTTACCTCGAGAAATTTTCTAAATTTTTGTGAAGATCTCGTGCATTTACTCAGCGTACTGATCGACTTTGGAAACGCATTTACATACGACGTGTATATATCCAACAAATTTGCCGAAGCGGATGTCATCTTTGCAAAAATATCGCCGATGATTCCTCGCCAGTCCGCGTTATTCATACGTTCCTGAAGTTCTTGCATAAACCAAGTATGGGATGTTTTGATTTCGTTCAAATGAGAAGGAAATAAAGAATTTAAATCTTTTTCCGTTATTATATTCGTTCCTTCTAGCTGATTTCTGAACACCTAAAATAAGAAAATATTATGCATAATCTATGCTTTTAACATAATTGGCCGAATAATACAAAGTAACAAATTTGATTGGGTAACGCAAAAAGTGCGCGAAATTGTAAAAACTTACCTCGTTTAGCGTTTCTAAGCAACAGATGTAATTCTTCTCGGTTTCTAAGATCTCGTCCATAATTAAAAGTCGTTTGGTTTCTCTCCTTTCTTTCTCAGCTTGCTTATTTTTTTCTAAATGATCTTCATCTGCGCATGTCACGTCTGCGCTTTCAACAACTTCGTTTTCATGCTCCGTGGTGCATACGTCATTTTCAGTTAAAGGTACGTTTAAACTAGCTAAAAGTTCATCTTTAGCAAGTGCTTGTAATTTTTGTTTACTTGATGTTGGTAAAGCTATAAAATCAAACAATGAACATTTAAAATATACTCGAAGTAAGCAACAATACGAAATTTAATTTTAGCGGTGTGAGATATTGTACGAATATAATATGTACGGTAAAAGCGTAAAAAAGCCCTGGGCACGAACTTGCGGCACCCCTGCAGCCTAGGTGTAGGTGGTGTGAAAAATTGATAAGAAGTAAAAACACTTACATGATGCATTCGAGAGTCTGCGTTTGTTGTGGACACGAGATGCTGTGGAATGTTTTCTGTTGCATTTGTTTTGAAGTGTTATTGCATCCAGTAAAAATGGCTAAAAAAATTAAAATGGAAGTTATGGTTAAAACAAGGGAGTAAGAAAAGAACACAAAACAAATATGAAAAATATGTAAACCACATTAAAATCGTTTTAACCAAAGAATAAATTACGGACCAAACATATTTGCTAACGATAGATTTTACGGACCCAATAATGCAACAAATTTTCATGGTATTCTTACAAAAAAATTATATGTTAAAAAAAAACAGCAATAATTTTGTTCATAAAACAATATAGAAGTAACTAAAAAAGTTGTGAAAAGAGTGATTCCCTTCAGTAGAAGATTTTGATGTCAAGTACTTGACACATTCGTGAATTTTTTTATTTTTAATCCGTAAAATATTTTTCTAACACCATATAAAACGTGGAATTTGAGATTATTCGGTTTCAAAAGTACGTCATAATTTATATATAGATCATACGTCGAGCACGGATTTCTTGACAGAGAAAATTTTGTTTTCATCGCAAAGTTTAATAACGACTTATCTACCATTTTTATTGCACTAACTCGATAACATGTCCTGATTGGTTGTTTGATATATGACGTTACAAATTTAATGAATGAATAGTGAGAAATATATCTCGTTGTTTTTAACACCCGGTTTTTTTAAAATTATTGCGGGACAAAACATAGAAATAGAAGAATATATAAAACTTTTTATTATATGCGAACGATAAAAGCTTTGGCACGTAAAACAAACAAAGTCAGATAATATGTCAAAAGAATACAATTTTGTGAGCAGCCGTCTTATTTGTTAAAATAACTAGTTTACGCTTGTCAAATTTGGCGCGTTTTTTTCAAGAACGTGTCATGCGTAACTCGCTTATGAATAGAGCTTGCATTTTTTACGCAATATCTTCCCAGTAATTGCATAATTAATGAAAAAATTTATCCGCATTTCTAACCAACACAATCACTGTTTATCTAACGACATTTTGTCGACGTAAGAAGCTAGATTTTTCCTGTATGTGATTATTCAACGTATAAATCGAAGGCTTTAAATATTCGTTATATTTATAGAATTGTCGCCAAGAATATTTAGATCTGAATTACTGTGCACGTAAAACTCAATATTTTTCTTCACCGTGAGGTGTATTGTGTTGAAAGTAATAATACGGTTATAGCTACTTTTATATACTAGCACTTAACAACACGGCAGTCGGCGTAGATATCTAACGACGTTTTCACGGCGTAAAAGACACACTTTTAACGTGTTGCGCATAAAAAAATCAGTTAGTCATTTAAAAAATGGTTGTAAAAAAATGTTGTTAGATCTATTGTACTGGGTGAATGACACGAAAACATCTTTATTTGATCTATATTTCCTGTCCGCAATTTTGTTTTAAAAAATAAAACAATATTGAGTACAAGGTACACTACGAAAAAGGCAAAAAAAATTTCTTGTAAAAACGACAACAAAAATAAATCCTTTTTATTGGAAACAAACACAGTCAATCTTATCCAGTTCATCCTTTTCTCCAATTCAAAGCCTTTTTTAAATAAAACAAACAAAAAAACAAAAAAACAAAAAAAAACGAGACCAAACTTACCTCGCTACATCTCCGTACTGGCCTCTTCTGAAACGCATTTGATGGTTTTCGTCCAACAGCCACCTGTAGACGAGATGAGGAAGTTGAATAAAATCTCAACAAAAAATCTTCTGGTATATCAATCTCTTGTACAAAACCAAACGGTCTTATACCAAGACTTAAACTTCTGTCTTTATAAGCCGTCCTCATAGTGAATCTCTATAGCTTCCCAAAAAAATCAAATTTTTATTTTATTGTTCCCATTGAATGCGGATGTATGTCTAACACACTGAAATATGTTCATAATTTGATGGTAATGAGCTGTTAAGAGATACTCAAGTCTTTAATATTTATGGTGAGGTTTGCTAATTAGATTTCTCGTCTTCAGAGATGAACGCGCTAACTGTTGTCAATCGTACAACTACGTCATGATTTTTTCACACGCGTTATTGCGAAATATAAACGCAGAATTTACAACGACCGCGTTTTCACAAATTTGATGACGTTGTATATATAACTGTAGAAGTTTGTTTGTTTTATTTATATTCATGTGATATGTTTTGAAACAATTCATCGAGATATATTGAACCTTAACCTTTTAAAATGACAAATCGAAAAGTGTACGCTAAATACTAGTGACTCAGGGTCCAGAAGACCCTGGGGACATTGATGCGTTAAACGCATTCTCGTACCCAGAGCTTTTTGAGATAAATCGAGGTTTATCTCTAGGAAATAGAATGAGGGCTAAACGTCTATTCGACGTTAGGGAGGGACGGAGGTTAAATGCTTTGCCATTTAAATATTTTAGACAGTGAAGCATTGATATTTAAAGAACAAAAAGTATTTTGATGTCAGGATTCACAATATCTAAAATCTAAACGTTGAATTCGCACGAAAACGAGGCTTATATGAAGAAAAAGGATAGTTTAAAATTTTTAAACTTTTCTTGTTGTTTTTTCTGATCAATCTGTTCTGCTTTGTATTAGTGTCAAACAAGTAATCAATTATATTATTTTAAAATTTTTATATCACAATGCAATCGACACTATGTATAAGAATAAAAAGCCTGGGGACTACATCTTTAACCAGCTTTCTAAAATCAGTCTTATCACAGAAAGACTGGGTGCTAGGTTGTCTTTCATACATGAAAATACATGTTCGTTCTTAAATTTATTCACTGGATTTAAGCTGAATTTATAACCTTGTTGTTCGCACGCATAACGGGTGTGAATGTTAACCAAATAAATAAATAAATAAATAAATAATAAGTCGAACTAATACACAAATAGACACACACGCAGTCAGAAAACAAAATTCTCAACTACATCACTATGCAAAATTCCCATGCTATGCTGTGTTGTTATAGACTATGTAAATGTTGACGCATGCGCAACTTTCTAAATCTAATCAGTAATCTCTAAAAACAACTTTTCTAACGTATGCATGGCACAGGTTACTTTGACTTTTTGTATTTTTTTTGTGAAATAGGTTACCTTGCATTTTGGAATGACTGTAAACGTTTTCCGTCTTGTTAAAGTCGGCTTTGACGGTTTGTCGGTTAAATTAAAACTGGTCGACGTCGTACGTCTTACCAGGCGATGATGTTGATTTTTTTGCGAATTTGACATACAAGTCGGACGTCTCGACAACGTCGGTTTTGACGGGTATTCGCACGAACTGGACGACTCTATCGATGTACGGGTTGCAGATCTAGGTCGTACATATCTTCCGTTAGCCAAAGTAAAAGTTCTTCGTCGAGACAAATTGGAATTAGCTCGATTTAACACGCGGGGTCTAGGCGACCCGAGGTCGATAGAAGCCTCTTCTTTCAGAGCTTCTCGAAATGTGAAGCTGGTCCTGGTTTTTAACCTTGGTCGTAACGGAAATGACTTCATATTAGCTGGTAAACTTGTTCTAGTGCTCAGCGGTGTTTTAATCACACTCGGTGGGGTGGAACTTCCGCTCCAACTTCTATTTAACGGATCTGGCATCTTTCTGTAATCTCAGTTTCACGACTAATATTATATACTTTCTTTCAGCTCTGTATGTGTTATAACGAATATTTTTCTTTCACTCTTGCGGCTAACGTAACATAATCCGACGCAAACTGGCGTGTGAATTTTATGCACACATTTTTTATGCTAGCTTCATATATAGCTACTTTCACATGCACTTTACTTTATTTTACAGTTCCTAATTTATCCGCTGAAGAATTTACCAGATGATGTTAATTTTTTCTTACAGTAGACAGAGCTAACTATATCTCTGTGTTCTGATATTCTTTCTGTTTTGAAATGTCTTTTAAACAATTATTTCACGTACAAACTTAAAGATTTAGCTTAAGAAAACAGCTTTTCTAAATTCACTGGCTTGTTTATTTAACCGAATAAAAACAAAAGCAAAGTTTGAGCAAAAGCTTTTGTTCGCATCACAAAAGAAAATTGAAAACATGAGTGACATCAGCAAAAGAATCAAACGTTTTCTTTCTTACTTACAACTTGGTTTACTTATTGATCGATTACGTAAGCATAACTTTAAGGAACACCAAAACAACCAAAAAGTTTTTAACGATCAAAAGAAGGTGGGGACGAGGTTGTTTTTGCCATATTTTTTTAAACATGCAAGATATTTCACTTGTTTAACATGGACGATTACATAAGGGTGGTAATTTGTCACCATGGTAACGAATATAAGACTAGAATATAAGTTCTAACTATCAGATACATGGAAATATATTCTTAAGTAATTTTTTTTAAGGTCAAACCTCATCGCGAGTATGACTGAGGATGTATGGAAGCAAGTGAAAGAAGATGGAAGTCATTTACAAATATCTTTTCACGTAACTACCGAAGAAGAAAAACTAAAGGAACAACCTCGCTTCCAGGTCATTTTGCCTTTATGATAAATTCAGCCGCATTGTGATAACGGTTCTAGGCATTAAACCCTGAAGACGAGGATGTAAATGAGTTTATCACAAACCTCGGCAGCTTCCATTTTGATATAAGCACCAATAAGTGTGCCCCTTCTTGCTTCGAATCTTCTTTTACCTTTGTAATTTCCTTTCGGAGTTGTTGACCCCATTATTGTCGCCCTTCTCTCATCCCACGTCGAGACACTGCACTGTAATTGCCATGGTAAAAACACGGGGCGCTTCTTTGTACTGGGCGAGTCAGGTTTAATTGTCTCGCTGCTTGGACTGGGTGTATAGTTAGTACGTGATGACATGTCGTCAATAGCTTTAAATTTTCCTCTCATTAAGATTGTATATTGTGGAATCCTCTTCCCTTATTACTTCTCTTCTGTTTTGTACAGCCTTTTTATATTTATCCTGTCGACGCGTCAATGAATATCACTTATGAATTGATTATCGCTGTTTTCTTTCTGTTTTTATCTTATTTCCCAGATCGGTAAGTTTTTTTTTATTTCTGCATATTCGTGTTGTTGGTTTTATGTTAGATCAGCAACAATAGCAATATTGGAGTTGGGCTTACGAAAACACAAAAGACGCATTTAAACATGTTCAGCTTTAAACAAGCAGTTTCGAGCTAACAAAGAACGTTACATGACAACAAAAGATCAATCACGTCAAAGTAGAAAGTAAAATTTTCTAGTTGTTTTTTTGTTCACATGAACACGAGACTTCATCATAATAATCTCACAAAAACATGCGATAAAGGCACCCATCACGATGCAATCGCTCTGGTGGTGCATTAAAGTTACCGCCCACAACACAAGCAACTAATGAACTTCCTTTCTTTAATTATTTTGACTAATTTACAAGAAAGTAGTTAGCCTGCTTCACAGGAAATTCTATAACTACTGCTCTTAAGTATTGGGTAATGTCTACGTTGTTTTACCTTGACTATTAGTCATTGCTTCCCATCAGGAAATTGCATGCGTGTATACAACTAATAATTCATCTTCGTTGGGGTTGAAAGTTGAAAGTACAATTAAGATCAGAATTCAGGTAAGCAGGAAATTCAAAAATTTCGTGAAAGTGACTTTATCTCAAAATATTAAGAATCGTGAAGTACTTTGCACGAAATTCATTATTTCAATATCACGTCATTGACGTACGTCATCGGGATTAAACTGGACGTCGTATATTAAATTTTGACGTTCTTTTAATAACCCCCAACAGAAAGACATAAAGAAAGCAGATTATTTTTTAAGTTTAAAGTAAAGATAATACTACTAAGGTCTGTCTGGAATTGATAAGACAGTTTGACAAATATAAATAGCATAAATATTTTGCACATGCGTAGAATGCTAACTCTAATTATTTTGTGCTCACGTTCTACATTTGGAAGTAACCTCGTTCCGAAATCTCCATTGTTGGGTATTATACACGTCTTTTTAAAAACTTGATGAGAATAAATGTTCTTGTGTTTGATGTCATCAAATTTCAGTCTCAGATGTACTTGCTGAAATTACAACATTTTTTTGAACTCAACTTTAATTACCAGATCACTTATAATAAAAAAGACCGAAAGTTCAGGAATTTTGAGGCGTTATTTTGAATTTTTGTTTTATTTTTCCTCACATTTTTCTCGCGAGGATGGAGATGTTCTTAAATTTACCACTTTTTAATGTTCTTATAAAATTAATTCTTAAAAAAACACGTCTTGAAATTTTTCAAGACGTTGGATTACTAATTTTATTTATTGACTCTGATTATAGAAAAATTAGTAAGTCTTTGCCAATAACTTTAATTTCTGATGACAATCTTTTTGTTAGCTATGGCACCTCGTTTTCAGTTTCCTTGCTAAGCGCCGTTTTCATGGAGCGATTATCGAAGTCACAAAAAACGCTGGGAACAAAGTTGGTTACAAGCAAGACATTAATGACTCAACATTAGCATAATTTTTTTGCTATAAAAAATTAACATTTAAAACTGAACCCAAGGTTACGAAAAAATCAAGGGAGACTGGGAATGACTTTCGTTGTAAATATATGTACCCGACCTCGTCTCCAGCGCATCTTGTATTCTTTCTGATATCGAGGCGTCGATCTACCACCCCCGATATATGTATATGCGCCGCGACTTCTGTATTCATAGAATGACGCGTTCTTCTACAAAAACATTTGTCCATCTTCTTTACAGCAATAGAAGTAGCAGGCGTTTTAAATTTTTGTTAACATGTGGAGAGTTATAAGAAAAAAAGAAGTGAAACCAAGTTTTTTATAGTTTGTTTTTATTAAATTCCTTTTCTTGAGAGCTTTGTTTATATTTTCGTCCGCAGAACGTTTGGTTGTCTACAACTTGAGAAATGACATACACGAAGCCACAGAAGTTCTCCAGTTACAAGAAATTTCGTTTCAAGGCAACCTTGTCAACAAGAGTTCTTCTACACTTATTTTTCACGAAGCCTTCGGCATATTAAGGTGTAAAAGAGCCCTGGGACGAGGTTGGTTTCGAGGGCTTTTATAATTGTATATTTATTTTACTTTTACTTGGAAAAAGACAAATACTTCTACTTTTGATAACAACATAATAATTTGATATACGACTTTTTTTGACTCGATTGTCCACACAATCAAATTTCAGTTGCAAAACGAAGCATATATACAAACCTTCTCTTTAAGATGACGTCATTAGTTATTGATTTATTCATTTTTAATAGCATTAATGATTGAATTCATTGAACGGAAATTTCACAACGTTTTATTATAAGTTGTATTAAAATGTTTTATGCATGAAAAAATGCTGGACTCATCATAATCTATTTAAAAAATGTCTACTTTGTTTTAAAGGATTTATTTCTTTTTTAAAGAGCTTAACAGCGGCAGACAGAACTGCAGGGAACCTTTCGAAAATGGTAAAGCGCCCTAAAGGCTACACAACAAAAAATAATATAAGAAGGCAGGAGACCTGGGAACGAAGTTAAAAAATAAATTAAGTCAAATGTTTGGGAAGTGATTTCCCACGACATTTTGTTTTGAAATGAGAATCTATTGGAAATGATAGTTATTTGCCTCACTAAATTACTTGCTAATTGTAAAACTTTTATATCTTTAAATATTGTCGAACACACTTACACCAACTAGTTCTGTTGTGAATGTAAGAATAGTGAATAGTGTGAATGTAAGAATAGTACTAACCTCTCTTCGCTTGCCAATGCTTATCGTTGAATTACATCGTTTAACTTTCGATAATTTACTCGATATCACACGATATCCAGGTTGTTTTGTGTTATATAAACTCATACACGAGCTCGAGAGAATTTCGGATCGAGTTCTGTGCAAGCTACAACAACTTGCATCAAGAGATTGAGCGTTTGTTTCTGAAGGTAAGGCGTCTGTATCTTCGTTTCGCACGAAAACTCGTCAGCCTTCGAATAAGACTCGTGTTTGATGACTGAGGGTTTCGTTTCCTTTGAAAACTCTGCGAAACAGCTAAGTTATGATGTAAACGCGGTGACGTTTGTACGGCATATCGAAGTAACGGACGCTGATACGATTTAGTCGATTCGGACCGACTAATAAACCCACACTTGGGTATTTCTAAATATTTTGTTGAGTAAGCAGAATTTAAAGTCATGTATCGGACATCGGTTAAATCGTCAACATCTTCCGATTTCAATCGTTTTCTTCGTACTTGTGGAGAATCTTCTTCCATGTTGTTGTTATTCTCAGTCATGTCAGATTTTGGTCTTTCTCTCTTTACAGTTCTAATGTAATCGTCAACATCCATCATACTCATTGTGATCACTTGTCAATACTCTCTCACGAATAAAGGACCTGACACTTTTCTTTTGTTCTCTACTCCTTGTTAGTCTTTTCAATGTGAAGCCCCTGACAGCTTATATTTTTGTAAATCCGTGGATTAAGAGATTATTATGAGGGTTAAATAAACTTGTCTTGTTCGCACGTAAGTTTGAACAGGGAGTGCTTCGTTACAAATTATTTACAACTGACTCGATGAAGTTCTCGCTATACAGTTGTTGTTTTTTTCCTGCTGTAACTAGCTTTTCACTTGTGATTTACGTAAACTTTATGTCACAATAATGTTCTCACTTATTTTCTTTTACTACAACTCTCCGCTTGTTTTGTTTTCTCGATTAATCCCAAGAAGTTCCACTCGCTTCAAACTTATGCTCACGCGCTCTCCTTCTCAGTTCGAACTATCCAATTTCCAAACTGATTATAGTAAATGACAACTGGGATGAAGTGCTTTTTATAAAAATACAATATTTATTACTTACGGTTCTTTTATTCGTTCAACAATTAGCACCCAGCATTTACATCTCATTAATTATTAATTACAACCTCATATATGAAAAAAATCTGGGATCTAAGTTGCTTAATCAGGAAAATGATGGAGTCTAATGACGTCATTTCTTGTTATGGAAATTAGCGAAGAGCATATGAATTTTCTCTCCTGCTAATCGGTATGTAATAGGTAATAAAATTAATATTGCTATCACACCATGCAACACAAAGTAAACAAAGAATTTTTTCCTCTGACAATTTAAGGATTAAAATGTAATGAAAAATCTACAACCTTGTACCCATTCCTTTTAATTAAATTGCTAAAGAACAGTATCCCATTCATCGAAATAGGTGTCTAACAAACTTTGAGTGCTTCTGGATGCTCTTTTAATTTTTCGCATTAAAACGACCAAATATGGTATTTGCAATAAACATTGTATAGGGTACAACGTAGTGCGGAGGTTGGTATGAATCACCAAAAGACCAACTGTGATTAAAACTCTTTTATATACAAAAATATACGAAAATTAGAGTGTGAAATATATCAATTAGTGTAATGTTTTTATAACATGTTTTGCGTGGGTGCTTTGAATATAAAGATTGATCTCGACTGCTCATAGCACTTAAAAACTAAATTACTAAACGAATGATTTGAAACACCTTCAGGTGTTCAGAGGGAACCTATCTACGTCATGAACTAAAGTGATTATTTTTAAAGTCGTTTGCAATATCCATGATAACGATACTATGCTGTAATGATACCGACATCACTAGCAGTTATAGTTGCGCTTAGTGACTGTGGCTAAATATACCACATACATGCATTCCGTTTCAGTTAAGGAGATTTTTAAGATGACATATTTCTGAATCATTTAAAGGATTGTTTGTTTATTTGCCTTTTCCGGTTAAACTACCCATAGAAGAGGTCCACATGATTTCTTTAATGTGTTTTGATGTTGTTATTATTATTTGTTTGTTTGTTTAGTTGTTTCTGTTTACTCTTTCATATATATATATATTCATAACTTATTTATTTTTACATATTTATAATCTTTCTATCGCATGTCTTTTTCCTTTTTCTCTATTTTTTCAAAGGATACAGTAAAATTCTAAAACTCTTTTTTCTCTTTCTTTCTCTATGAAACAAAATATTCCTCCTTTCTGAACCGGTGCTATCAAAAACCTTCTGAAGTTTTCTGTTGAAGAACTAGTCTGTACGAGTGCACTAAGCTAAACTAAGACAATTTCATAACTTGAGTCCCACGTTAGTGCGAACATACGAAAAAAAATTAGAACAAAAATTATCCAACATTTAAATGCAACATAGAATACACAAATTGCAACAGAATTTCAACTTATTGCGCATGCGTCAACACCTCCCTTCAGGTTATCGTTTTTCATATTCTTCAAAGAAACATAACGAGTCACCAAGACAACGAACACTAAAAGTTTGATAAAGTTGTAATAAATCTATTATTAGCATTTTTTTCTTCTACATACTAATGTCATGTAACAGAAAACACCATTCTCTATTCTAAATCTTCTTAATGTTAATATCATAAAAATTCTTCTCACTACTGATAACACCCAAGAAATACATTTGAAATACAAAATAAGAAATCTGGTTTATTATTGAAAAGGAATTTCAAACAGTTAATAACGGAAGCCACAAATATTTGTGCAAATTTGATGAAGTTATTTCAATCTGCATGAGTTTTGTCCGACAGGATTCATCTCTAGCGTATTGGTGTATAAATAGTAAATATGTATAATCTGAAAGGTCAACTTCGTACCTAGGACTTTTTTTATTTTAGGATGCAACCTAAACCTAGCATGCCCTGGTGACGAGATTGCTTTGAGTAATTGCTGTAAATACTTTGCAGATGATCAAGCCGCAACGCGCTTACAAAGTACGTAAAATTTCTTTTATGCTTTTATTCTTTGAGAATATTAAACTTTAGCTACATACGCACGCGCAAAAAGCCAAATTACACGCTTTTCTATAAGCACAATTTTTCTTCAGTTTTACTTTCAGCTGGTTAAAATTCTGCAGATTTCTGGTGATGGAATCTGTCAAGTTTACAGAATAAACAAGTGTAGCCTGACAAGAAACTTACGGTCGTCGAAAAATATGGACCAACAAATAAATCTGACCAAATAAGTATTAAAAAAGTCGATTCTGTGGAGGCGACACAAAACAAATCTGTCCCTTGGCTTGACATAATGCATGCAGAAGACTTAAATTAGTTTATTGACAAGGGTATAATATTCCTAAAACTTTGCTTTGGCAAAAAAAGAGGAACGTTTTCTACCGAGAATACCCACTCTCCCCGATTAGAACTTGATAAAAAAAAAAGAAAATTGAAAATTGAAAATGTCCCAAATTATATATTGCGTTTTTCCTAGCGGCACAAAAATTTGAAGATGTAATATTTATAATGACTCATCCTCCTGGCCGTTTTCTACTGAGAATACCCACCCTCCCCCGATTGGAACTTTATCAAGAAGTGCAAGTATAATCAACACGTATGATAAAATTGAAAATATCCTACTGCGTGCATCGTTAAGATAATATCCGGTAATTAACAGAATCTCTTCGCACTACAACGTTTTGTCGATCACAAATTAAGTTATACTAACTACCAGGTAGTATGTTAACGATGTACACATAACAAAATTTTAATTTTATTATACCGCGAAGAAGTAAATGTATTTCTTAAGTTATTTTTATGCAAATATTTGATCTATGAGTTTTCAAAATCCGTTCTTGACCTGATAATAAAACTAGGCTTAACCGTTGTTTCAAACTTTAGGATTTTATTTTGTTGTTTGCTGTAAAAAAAGCGTTCATTGTGTTTGATCCGATAAAAAAATAAGTAATTATTAATGGTAACTTACCGAAAGTCGTCTTGATGGAACAACTACAGATGTTATGCTGGAACCCTCATTTTGGATTTGAAAGCGGGGGCTTGGTAACGAAGCTGACTGATCTCGTCGGGGACTTTGCGGCGAACGTTGCACACAACCCGACGATAATGTCCGTCTTCTTTGTCGTGGTGCGATCGGCCGTGCAGATTGTTTACGTACATGTGTGCTTTTGACAGAGATTCGACGTCGTCGTGCCGGTGAGGACTATAAAAGTAAAGAGTACTGCATAACTGCAAGGGACTGGCTTTCTTATTTGAAGTAATTGAGGAAAAATTTGCACAAATTAAGTAGATATATATGACTTTGCACGACGGGTGTACTGCTGTGCATATATGTAAGAATAGATTAAACGAATAGTTAGACGGAGGTCCCACGGCGGTTCGTGTAACAGTTAACGTATAGTTATGATGAAATTTTTGATATAGCATACCCCCGTTTTAATGTAAAACTCAGGATACCATTCCACTTAAAGAAAGACAGAAATAGCTGTAGGTACTATAATATAGTAAGCAAGTTAACCAATCGTCGCTTAACTCATCAACTAGAAGTAAGATGAGCGAAGGAGCAACCTTGGTTTAAAATCCAAAATTTTTGACAAATGACTGACAAATGAAAGTGGAAATTTGGGAATCCTAACCTATTAACATATCCTAGATAGGTTTTTTACTATTGTCTCTATTTTAATGTCATCGCAAAAAGAGATTTGTATAAACATTTCGCTGACAAATTTAAGCGATATAACCCCTTTGCATGTTTTTGTAAATTCACAAATATTAATTGTCGCGAATTTTTTTCTTCTGATTGACATGGAACTACATATAATACATATGTGATTTCAACTTAAACAGTTTTTATTTAATGGCTCATAGAAGCCCTTAAAAACGGTATAAATTGAGAAAAAAATGTCATGTAATTCTTTTTTCGCGGAATTCGCGGCATTTAAAATTTAGACTTGTCAACTTCGCAAAAATTAGTTTTTATATGTCAAAAAATTACTCAAGAAAAGACACCAAAATAATATTCCCTACCATAGTACTGCTTATTTTGATAAAAGTTAAGAAAAATATATTCCTTCTTCTCTTTTACAAGTCCCTTACCAATAACAAGTATTTTTTTGCGGTTTTATAACAATGGTAAGCAAAAACTATTTATCTCGAAATCTCATTCTATGCAATGCCTTACAATAAAATTGGTGTTTCTTGTAACATGAAATCATGATGTGATTCATAATGAAGATACTAATCAAACTCTCCTGATGTTCTCCAATGTAGAACCCAGATCACTACCTTGTAACCGGGATGACAAATTCCGAAAAATGTAGAACGTAAAAGACAAACGTCACATTGAATGTATAATAAGTAAAACCACTGCATTAATACATTAGAATTCTGGTGAATCTGACACTTTTAAATGTTTCTTAATATTATTTTAAAAATTTTAGTACTGAGAGCTTTTTTATTGGTTAATTCCAGCGAGATAACTTTAACTAGAAAAAAAATTCATAAAATATCGCTTTTGATCATTTGTCCCCAACCTCGACCCCAGGACATGTTGTCTCTTTTTGAATATCGGACGGCAAGGGCGCAGCGTCGATGAGAGACAAAAAGTTCTGAGGACGAGGCTGAATATGTCTGGTCAGTCATGCTCAAGAAAGACTTTTCTTCCTTGTAAAGTTTCTGATAAAAAATTGACCAACATTTTTTGCTCCAAAATTTAATTAAATTTCCAGTACTAAGTTTCTTATAAACCGGTTTCTTGTGAAAAAACGCAAAAAAGCATAGCATATAATATAGCTACAATACCCATCCAGTGGACTGGATTGCTAATTGACTTCCAAACACCACGTGCACCGAGATGACAAGGAATTCCAAACACATGAAGAAATTCTCCATAAATTTCATCAAAAGTTTAATAACACCATCACCCATCGCAGACAAATTGTAATAAAAATATTATGAGAAACACTGCTCCTAAATTTGCACTGACGTCATAAAACCGCAAAATCATTTAGAGACACTGTGAGCAGCCATTTACCACAGAAAGTTTGTTGATATGCCACCATTATGCTGTTGCATTATTAAAAAAAATATGAAAATGAACTCAATTGTCGTGGTTTAACTTTCGAAGAAACAATTCTGAACAGTTTTAAAAACCAAGCTGGCCGCACGTACGCAACTACGAATTGAAAAAAATCGACTATCAGTTTTGTACAATGTAAAACAGCTTTTGATGTACTGTCCTTGTATAATTCTCATTTGTCTCAATGTCCCAAACAACAACGTCTCAATGTCTCAATGTCCCAAACAACAAAAAGATATTTTGCACCAACTAGTAAT
Organism: Hydractinia echinata; assembly: GCA_030067915.1. Taxonomy (NCBI): domain Eukaryota; kingdom Metazoa; phylum Cnidaria; class Hydrozoa; order Anthoathecata; family Hydractiniidae; genus Hydractinia; species Hydractinia echinata. Next base: position 1,246,721 of record JASGCC010000058.1, read on the forward strand.
TAAGTTTAAGTTTATCTTCGACAAACAGGAACTCACGAACGCGTTTGGAACTTTAAACAAAATTAGTTATCATATATTTTATATAACAACTGACTTCAAAAGCTGTTTTATAACCATTATTACTAATTCATGACACCAAGGGGTGTTGTTGTAAAAAATTCAACGGTTCTTATAATAGGTAAAGACGGATAACAAAGAAGTGGATAACCAACTTCGTTCTCCTTAAGGGCTCTTTTCCTTTTCCTGACAATCTCGGAAAGCCCTGGGGAAGAGGTTAGTGGCAAATATTTTTAATAAATCGGGCTGTTTTTTTTCACTGTTGCTCCACCTGGGAAACCCTGGAACGATTTCGCAAAGCTAATAGAAAAAATAAAATTAACTGACGCCCACTGATCAAGGATGATATTTTCGCGGAAATATTTTCGCGGGAATAAAACAGTTTTTGTATTCCCTTCTAAATATTTGCAAGAGAAAAATTTTGATGTAGGAAATATTTCAAAGAAAAGCAAAGAATCCTCTGGAATATAATTTAATTAAAGATTCTATCTTTGAAAAACGAGAAAACAGATGGCATGACTGAAATAGAGGCGTAAGAATAAACACCCTGAAACAAGCGGAAAAATGGTGTCGTCACAAGGGCGTGAGAACTATCGTCATACGGGCGTTAATTTGATTGAAGGCGTCGAATTTAATGTATGAATAGCATGGTTTTGAACTTAAGCTAAGTTGGTGTAAGCTCAGCACAACATGTGGACACGTAATGAGAAATTTCAGTTAAATAAAATTTTTGATAAAAGAAGAAAACTATAAATACAAAACAGATGCAAGCATATAGAAAATATGTGAAAGAAATCAAATACTCTGCAAATAAATAAGAGCAATTTAATCAAAGTAACATAAAGATATGTAAAAAAAGGGAACCATCAAAGATCATGTTTTTTTTGTAAGAAATTTTATATTAAATAAACAATTACCGTTATATGCTAAAAAATATCATTTTTAAATACCAATGTCTTTGGGTACTTTGCGGTTATATCCCCTAATAAGAATTAGGGTTTGAATTAGAAACAAAGTCAGGGCTAGAGTTACAACCCTTGTATTTTGTATTTTCTTCTTTGCCATCGTTGCGTTAAAAAATATTCTGAAAATTTCAGTAGCAGTAGTAAAAAAAAAAAAAAAATTTGCTACACCACGGCCTTATATAAACAAAATTGTATGTCAAAACAATGGCGCAGGAACCAATCAAAATTGATGCTGTCATTTTCAACGACCAATCAAAACGTGCCTATTTCAGCACGTATGTTTTGACCATCGGAACCGAAGGTTTCAAGAAATGCATCATTCTAAATTACGATGTCAACCCTCATTTTATTTTTACCATCAATGAAATTGTTCAAAAGTTAAAAAAACTCTATTTATGACTGACTCAACTCACCTAGCAAAATCGGATAACAAAATCGGATAACAAATCGGAAATACAGCAGTTGCGCAATCTCTGTTTATTGTTTTTTTAAAGACCGCCACTAGCGAACATAATGGTAGCAACAATGAATAAATTTAATTGTTGATATGCTAGCGTGATGGCAAGAATCTAATTAGGAAGAAAATTAAAGAAATCGGAAGTCATCAGCCCTCCTGTCTATTTCTTACCTCGTGAGATTTTCTTTGTGATTTTATCAGTGAGGCTGATCGAGCAAAATGAACAACACTGTGCTTGTGTAATGAAGGCTCCCCCATTGAATATGATTTGGTTGAAAACTTTTGCCTCGATGTCTTTATACTACTTCTTCTTCGTATTGAAGATTTATTCAGATTTGCCTCTTTTATTTCATCGAATGGAATATTATTGTGTAGTGCATGTTTCACATCGTTTTTTTCGACTGAGAATTTCTTCACTGTGATCCGTTCTATAGGTTTCTGAACCTCCTCTTCATCGCTGTTTTCGGAGATATAAAACGAGGGAAGGTTAGGCTCTTTCGACATCTTCCTTGGTAAAGAGTTTGACTTTTTACTTTCAAAGGACTTTTCCCGCTCTTTAACATTTTTCATGAAGTTTTCTTTCTGGTTATAACCTTTAGATAGGTTATTATTGCTTGAAAACACAGCAAATGTTCTTAATTTCTTTTCTTCTGTGTCACACACGTTAAACGATCGCGCTCGTCTATGGTTTGCTCTGTAGTTTTCGATCTCTAACTCATGATCATAACTGACTGAGTAATTCCCAACCACTGTTGCTGATCTCGACCTTCTGTAACCAGAAGCTTCTAATGTCTGATTGGTAAGCTGGAAAAACATCTCAAAGCTTTGATTAAAATCAACTAGGCAATCTTTCAGAGGAGTATGAACGTGTTCCTGTTTTTCGTCAGTTTTATCTCCAACTGTATCTTGATTGCCTCGATCATCTAATTTTTTATGATAGTCTCGTTTATTTTCTTTGTGGCTTACTTCTTCTCGGCTGCTTGTTTCTTCAACTGGAGTTACGCCAACTGAAATTGTATCCTCACAACCTACTGGCTCGAAATTTGATTGGCTTACTGTTAGCACCTTGCAATTTGATTGGTCAATTACATCGCCACTTTGATTTGAAATCAGCTTTTCATCCGCTGGTACAACTCTTGAATATTTTCTGAAGGTTTCAAATTTTTTAGCGTCTCCTACGACGGAACCGACTAAAAAAATATCTTCTAAGCTACCACCACTTTCACTTTCGCTACCGTATTCTTTTTTACAAACTGGTGAACTTTTTAATCGGCTCAACCTTCTGGTGAAGTTCTTCCTTGCGGGAAAGTTAGCTGATTTTGTACGTCGAATAGGATCTGCTTTGATGGACACTTTTCTCACAGGCTTCTTCTTCACACTACTCTTCGACTGTGTGGTGAAATGCTTCAAATAAAACATCGGTATAAAGACACCAGTGAAGTTTTCCATGATTGCAATTAAGTCAAAAATGTCTAATTAACGAACAATAGATACTGTTAATCGATTTCCTTTTGTATTGTAAACTTAAAACAAAAATATATCTTAGGATTTCCAGTTTATCGCGAACAATAAGCAATCGACTTGTAATGACATTTTTTAAATATGACTCGTTTTAGGTATTCACGGTTAAGCTCGTATAAATATAGTGGGTTTTCTTCCTTCGATAACGTAATCTTGTAATAACTGCCACACGGACAAGAAAGCGAAATTTGTCATGTAATATCCGCCAATAATCATGTCCTTAATTTAGCAAACAGCAAGTACGCATGCGCAAAATTGCAACATTAATTACAACAATGCTCAATTCTGATTATAATATCTTCTTTTTCTTTGACTCTATATGATTTAATTTAACGTTACTTTTTATGTTAATTAGAAAACGAGTTGATATCCAAACGCTTCTACCAAAGTTCTGTTATATTTCTCACAATAACAGAAAAGCATAACTTATGCAATATTTGTACATAAAATTGATAAAAGACATTTTCATTGTTTTGCATTTATTTAAATCGGACCCATGGAATTTGAAGACAATAAACTCTAAAGAAATCACTAATCGCCATGACTAGACGGGATTCACAACTCAATTAATACGTCAATTTCAGTACTGGATAGGGATCTAACTATATAATTGTCACTTTCAGCAAACTCTGTTGGACATTAGATTTACTTTTTGTGATGGATTTGATTAAAAACGAATCGCTCACGATATTCTCTGAGCAGATAAGTTCGTTGCCTGAAAAATTACAAAGGTGGCGCAGCACAAGTTCCTGACCACCTCCTGATGGATAATTTATTATGACAATAGTTTCGAATGTATTTAGAAAAGGAATATAGAAAAGTATGGGGTGTTGAGGCTAACTGTCAAGTAACTGTCGCAAGCAACACTAAAAATCGCAAAATCATCACTAAATATCGTAAAATCAACAGTAATTTTTATTTTTTGTTGATAAAAATAATGTGATATGAATAAGTTAAATTAAAAGACTACCTAACCTCAAGCCTAAAAAATTGAATAGGTTTACAGTTTTTTGCGACACTGCTTAACTAGAACTAGTTCTATTTTGCGACATCTACGGTTTATGTTGCGATGTTTACTACGACACTAACTGACGATTACGAGATTTTTCATCGGTTCTGCGCGTTTTTACAACTAAAATTGGTTATGGTTGTGTCAAATAAATATATACGAAAAGTCATAATTTTAGCCACAAAAAATAGTTTATTTATAAAAATTGCAGTGGAGAGGAGGGATAAGTTAAACGTGTTCAACTATCAGGGGTGAGGTTAAAGAATACGCCTGTAGATGGAAAGGAAAAAATGCTCAAACTTTTCCTTTTATATTCAAAATTAATTATTAGACTTGGACTACAAGATAATGCATACTGTCAGAATTAAAGCAGTATAATAATACGGGTATTATAATATAGATAAACAAGTAAGAAAAAAGGAAGCAAATAGATGAAGAAAACCAGTTTAGAGTGTAGTTGAAACTTCTCCGTCTTGAATCTACATAATCCAACTTCAAATCAAAATATTTTACCAACCACTAAATATGATATCATGACGTCAACATGATGAAGCTTTGTACTCATGATTTTTAAGAGAGACAAAGAGGTCCTGGGCACGAACCTGCAAATAAATCACCGTTAATGCGACATTTGGACCACTAACGTATTTTTGAAGCAACAAATAATTGCGAAAACAGCTTTGAAATGACATAACGGAAAACAAGATGGAACAAGAGGGTGGACTCGATTGCCCTGTTTTTTGCCTTAATTACCAGGAATTCTACCAGTTTATATTATTGCAGGGTATTGTTCTTATAGTAATATAAAAGTTACAGACAACTTCATCAAATACTAACAAATTCACTAATTATTTGAGTAGCTGTGTCATTACATTTTTTTGTATAAAAAAAACAATGAGGCTGGGGTTGCTGAAAAAAAATCCTTAACATTGTCACAAATTCGGCAAATTTTTTGTGTATGTTCTAAGTTTACAACATGCACACCAAGTATCAGAATTTCGTCAAACAGCGTTAGTTTTAATGCTAGCGAAATTTGTTTTATTGTCATGAAATATATAAATATTAGCTATGGCAGTTTCCATGGAAGAAGGTCAGACCTGAAGCAAAAAAAAACGACCGTGATAGCAAAATGATTTTCGTGAATGGACATGATAGATGAAAAACAAATGTGACATGTTTGTTTACATTGTTAATGTTTGTTTGTTTGTTTGTTTACACTTGCACGTGGTTGTTGTCATGTAAATAACAAACCGTAAACAAAAGTTTGAAGTCGACGAAGGAGTACAACGTTAAGTCTCCTTCGTCTATATTTAAAAACTAACACGCAGTACAAATAAATTTCTCGTAAATAGTTCCAGAAATTAAAAAAAGGAAACAGGAAAAAGATTAGATTTGCTTTTAGTAAACACACATTTTTTCTTCCATGCCAATGGTCCTTTTTTAGCTTTTTGTGGTTGTGTATGTGCGACGAACGAAACAGTCCTGGGGTATATCAGGATAAAACGATCCTTTTTATTGGAAGTTAGCATGAAGAAGATTATTTTAATGGATCTAATTGATATAAGGATAAAGTAGAACGAAAGAAGTATTTTAAAAAGCAAATAATTATAAATAATAATGATAAAAATATTATTGAAATAAAATACAGTTAGAGTTTTTTAGTGCAATTTTGCGAGCAAGTTTCTAAAAGTCATTGTTTCAAACCATTTAGTATTTAGTCTCATAATTGCGATGAAAATACTTCAGTTAATGGCGGTAATGTTGTCATAATAGCCTTGTTACTTCTATCACAATGGATTATGTGCCTCGTAGGCTAAAGGTTGTTATGTGAGACAAATATTGTCATGACAGTGATCCTGTGGAAAAATATCACGAATTTGCAGTGATTGCAGGTACCTTGTTACCTTGAAGATAATTTAGATGTTCGAATAAAAAAAAAACAGTTATAAAAAACTCACGGTTGCGCGGATGGAAGAGTTGCGGACGAAGTGACTTCTTTTATGTGCGAGCATCGTAAATACTCATGTCAAAGATTGGAAAACTAATTATTTCTACGAAGTTTAATATCAATAACGAACAAATATTTTGTTTGAGATTATGAGTTTTTGAAAAATTAAAGAAGAATAAACAAAAATAGATATAATATTAAAAAAAAATTCATTTTCTGTTTGCCATAAAATTAATTTTCCATCTTAGTTGAATGCTTAAGACTAATATTTAAAAAGTTCTTTCTTGCATTGTGACGTAATGATATCAAATTTTACGGAACCGGATAGTTTAGATTCAGTAATTTTTCTGTCATATGTATACTGCTTGTGTCGTTCACGATATGTGTTTAAAGCAGTTTCTTGTTTTTATATTCAATCACTTCTAATTGTATTAAATAAGCCAAAATAAAGAAGTTTAACCCAATAATAATAATAATAACCGATTTATTTCAAGCAGATCCATAAATTACAAATGGTTCTTCATGTTGAAATGCGTAAACATAGGTATGAAATAGCGTAAGGTTAAAAATTCTTGAATATAAGTATGGCACACAAAGAACGAGAATCGAAGATTAATACTTTAGCGTGCGAAAGAAATAATCAAAATAAAAACATTAGTATAGGGATTCGAACAAGATCAGATGCGCGTAAATTGTACGGACAGGAATTGAATAGTTCAGATTAAGTAATCTCAACTGTGTGTTACTTGCATCGCAACCTTTCCACGCAAGCATAAAAGCATAAATGATACAAGAAGATTTAAACATTTCCTAGAATACTTCTTATAGTCGTCCCAAAACAAATCTCCAAGGTTGCTTATAGTTTTCGGTAACATGTGTACAGGGCTTTACTACCCCAGGGATTTTAAATTTCTAGCTAAAATAAGTTTTATGTCCAAACACAGGAGCAGAAACGGTTCTAGGTTGGATTTAGTTGTAACTTGGAGATTACTAGATACTTTGTGCAAATATTTTACGCATGAAAATAGTTCTTACATCATCGTTGTTTTCCATCAAGGTATCAAAGGTCTTGGATCGTAGTTTCGGTGAGCAGATCTCTGACAAAACTGTGCTTGAGTGGATATCGTAGCGTTGACTGTACGATCTAAAATATACGTCTGTGGATACAATCTGGTGTTAAATGAAAAGGGGGGGGGGGGGGGGGCGATCATGCTAAATTTAGAGCATTGTATCAGGAAGCAGGAAATGTTCTAAGCTTAAAATACTTGAGAAAAAAGCACAATTAACATTTCCTTCCTTAAAATAAACAGAATCTCGTCTTTTAATACAAATTTACACTAGATGATCTGTACTAGAAATGAAGGTTTTGAGCATACACAAACTTTGTACCTTTGTCTGGTAAAAAATGATGGATCCATATTTCTCAAATAAAACTCAAGAAATATTCACGAAAATCTTGCTCCATTTTTCAGTTGGCCATCATATTTTTAACTACTGGACATCGTTAGCCATTAAAGAAAATAAATAAAATTCGGGAACATATTTCCCTGTTGTCACGTCATATATCCTAAATCCAGTACTTAAAATTTAATACTCTCATTGCATGCTGGGATAATATTATGATAATACTTTTCTAATACTAAGCCTTGAGTTATGAATGAAAGATTTAATAAGTTGTATTGCTACTACGTTTATCCTCAATGTGTTAAAAATATCAATGAAAAAAAATTTAAACTTTTCAAAAAAGATTTGTCCTCATGAAGCAGGAATCACTCCTTTATGTGATCTCCATGTCTACGTCACACTCGTCACCAGGACCTTTTTGCTTTGTGGCCTATGCATACGAAACTCTTCGTGCATTCTACCGTCCACTTTTTCATACATTTTAGTTAAGCGAAGAGACAGAAAATTATTCAACACGTCTTTTAAAATTGAGGCAAACTCAGTGTCAATAGACTGCCAACCTCGTCCCCAGAGCTCTTTAGGTTTTTTACATTCCGTCCCAATGTAAAGAAAACTAAAAAGCCCTGGGGATGAGGTTGATTGGACTGCATGCTAAGATTTTTTGCACAGTTTCGTGTTTAATCATACTTCTTAAAAAACAAATATAAAGAAAAACACAGAAAAATAAATAACAAAAGTTGTTCATATAACGCCCAAACAATACCCAACTTCAGGTCCGTCAACACAATAAAAATACGCATAAAAAGGGTGGAGAAAGGGGTCTAACGTGTCAGAGGAAATGTTAGAATCTTTAAACGGACCCAAAGTGTTCATTTTAGACCATTGGTGTTCGTGTAATTTTTATTTTTATAAAAATTTAAAAGACACGGTATGATATGGTGAAAGAAAAAGCAAATATTTTCTTTTTTGACAATTTTGATAACAATATTGGTGATAATGTCGACGATATGCAAAAAAACACATCATAGGGTTACAAAACATGTCACTAACATATAAAAATATTCATTTTTAAGTCATTTCGAGAAAAAAAATATATCTGAATTCTAAAAAAAAACATTATTGGGAAAAAGTTAGAGGATGTAAATCAACAGTCATAGTTATTTATTATGCACTCTGCTTCTTCGTCTATTCTTTCCACTAACGTAAACAAACAAACAAAAACAAATTTGACTCTTAACCCATGTCATTAGCTCCCTTAACAAAGAGATGGAAACAGAGAGAGGATGAATCCAATGATCCAAGATAATAAAATCAAGATTTGTAGCGTCAAATAAAAAACATTTTCTCTACGACAGAAAAAAAATACGAGCGCTTAAAATTGATGCATTCGTCACATGAACATATTTTCAACTTTCACTAATCAAACAATTATTATTTAAACAGCATTGCGAGTATATTTCTTTTGTAATAATTAATAATTTGAAGTGAAGAATATCCCAAAAGTATCAACAAAAATATTCTGCAAACCTACAGATAAATAATGTTGAAAGTCATATTACGTAACTTGTAATGGTATAAATTTGGCTTAATCCTGAAGCGTTCTTACTTCGTTCCTATATTTACAGTTTACAAATAATTTCGTTGTAAAATCTAAAATCTGTTTTTTTGTATCTTTTTTCGAGGAAAAAAAAAAATATCAGTAACATTTTAGCCTGATCATTGTTTTGATTTTGTTCTTATTATTAAGCCATTCCCAGCGCTGTTGTTCTTATAATATTTATCTCATAAAAAAGTATAGTCGCTCAACGCACATCTCTCATTCTCCTAGATCCTCAATTTTTTAAAGGAACACATTAAATCAACGAAAGATCTCAGCATGCTGATGTCAGCAGCGGAAATCTGAGGCGAGCGTTAGAAATTTAAAAATGGTAGCATCAAATCTTAATCTTGAACTGATAAATTATTTTAAGGCGAGAGCATGTAAGCAAACACGTTAAAGTAGCGCTTGTGATTGTCAGAAACAACTCGTACATAGTTCAATTTCTTACTCGTGACTTGTTCTCAAAATAAACTAACTGTGATATATTGTTGTTGTTCGTTTAAAAAAGTGTAGCTTAAAGGAATTTGAGACTAAGTGTCCCGTACCGTTATAATTAAAGGAATTAGTTCTTGTGCTGCGAGACTTTAAAAAAATGAACAATTTTAGTTGTTATAAATATACATTTAGGCGTAAAAATTTACAGATCCGGTAAAATCTCAAAACTTATGTCTTAATAGTTATAGCATTACAACTGTGCTCTGTTGAAGGAAAGTGTTTGCTAACCACAGTTTGAATCATACATAGTAATTATCGATTGAAAATCTTACCTAATGCGTGTGGTTGCAGTTCTTTCACTTTTTAGCAGATTCAGTAAAACAAAAAGTAAAATATAGAAAGGAAATCCATAAATTTGTGGAATTTTTGTAGAGAATTAAAAATACAGTGAATGTATTAAAAGAAATTCCGGTCTGTGTTTTGTAAAACAACTTCCTCATCATTATGAATATTGTTTCAGTAAGTAATGTCTCTTTATTTTCAGATTCATTTCTTTTTTTTAACGCAAGTTAAATTTACTGTCAATTTTAATACAAACTGAATACGTTTCAGTGGAATATACAAAAACTTAGCGGGAGGCAAGTCAAGTCGTACAGCTGATATCAAGATCTGTCACGCCAAATATTTTATTGCAAGGATAGTAAAAATAGAAATAATAAACGAAATAAAAATTGCACATTCCTAAATAATTTTATGCTAAGGTCATAATTTTATTAGATACAGCACAACCAAGTGAATGAGCAACCTACTTAGATAAAAGAGTAATCTACTCAAACCTACCCAAAACATAAATGATTAAGCTACAAGGTGTAAAAAAGTAATCTTTTCAAGTGAATGAGTGCCCTCCCCAGGTGAATAAGCAACCTAATCAAGTGAATGAGTAACCTACCCAAGTAAATGAGCAACCTACCCAAGTAAATGAGAAACCTACCCAAGTAAATGAGAAACCTACCCAAGTAAATGAGCAACCTACCCAAGTAAATGAGAAACCTACCCCGGTATATGAGAAACCTATCCAAGTAAATGAGAAACCTACCCCAGTATATGAGAAACCTATCCAAGTAAATGAGCAACCTACCCAGGTAAATGATTAACCTACCCAAGTAAATTATTAACCTACCCAAGTAATGGAGTACTTTGGGGGCAGAAACTTTCGCGGGTAAAAAGCTTCAAATGTCAAAAAATCGCGAAAATTCGCGACAAAAACGTTCGCAAAAATAAAAAATCACATTATTTGCAAGAAAAATCTTTCGCGAATAGCAACATTTATCTTCTTTTATATTATTATTAGTAATCAAAAGTCTGCATTCATTACTGTTTCAAGGATTCCGGATATCCGAGAAATGTTTGCAGCGTAGGGAAATGTTCAAAGAAGAATAAAAACACCAAATGTTATTGTAGTTGATGATTAAAGAAAAAATAAATCCCTAACTTTGAGATTTATTTTAATTATTTTAATAAACTTTCGCGAAAATAACTAAACAACGCGAAAAACGCGAATGTTTCTGCCCTTAAAGAAGTGTTTCCAAGTAAATAAGTGACCTACCCAGGTGAATGAGCAACTTACCCAAGTAAATGAGTAATCTACTGAAACAACTGCTGACTTTACCTACTCAAAAGGTATTGTGACATATCCCAATTAACCCACATACCCAATAATCTACTTAAGTGCGTAACCTACCCAAGTGATAATACTTTCGCTTCTCTCATCCATTTTGGAAGAGAACTCGCTACCATACACTCCTCATCAATTCGTTCTAACTCTTGTTCATCTTCTGAAGATGACGAAGATGAGGACGACGACGACGATAAATAAAATGACGTATTTTCCGCAAAATCTACACTCCTTACAAACGAAACCCTTCTTTGCGATGGTGACTCATCAATACGATGCTGGACTGTATTTGCAAATGATTTTCTTTTTCGCGATAAAATTGCATTGTCAGCATTAATGATGATGTCTTCAGATGACTTACCACATTCGTTATTATTTTGATCTGTTCCGTAATTTTCTTTCAATTTGCTAACTATGCTTTCAAAATCAGTTGTAACATTTTTGTTTTGCATCAGTTCTACATCATCGACGGAATAAACTTGTTTTTGCCAGAATTTCTTACGCATGAGAGGGAGGCTCATCTTTACACACTCCGTTTGTGAAAAGTTAATAAAATAAATTTCGCACGCCTCGAATGTTGAAATATAGTTTATATCAAATTGTTCACCGCGGCGTTTAAAAACAATGAAATGGTTACTTCCTCCATCGCAGATGATATTTACTGTTATTTATTATTTCGTACAACAAAGTTTAAGAAGATAGTCTTAGTCCGATAGTCCGTGTAGCGTTTTTATTTATTTTCATATTTATTTGTTTGTAATGTCTTACATCTTTTATTTAAATTTCTGCGCCCAAAATAAACTAACTTTTTTAAACTATCACATCTCACAGTTTAAAACATAGAAAATTTGTCATCCCATAACCTTCGCAGTGGAAGTTAAATCAAAAACCAACATGATGGAGATTTGCAGCACACACAAACAAGTGAAGGAACACATAAACAAATCAGGTTGACGGGTAATTATCCAATCACAAGATACAATTTAGCAAATATATGAAAAAAGGATTAGTCTTATTAAATTCTCTTGTAAATATTTTTGTTTGTTTTTGTGTCCTCTTGTCTTCCAAAGCTAACAAAATAAAGCACGCACGTTTCCAATAGTTGATGCAATCGAGGACATACTGGGTTGATATAAGTTCATAATTTTTCATTGCGGGCTTATACAAGTGTGACAGGCTTTGTAAAAGGTGACGATACAGGGCAACTTTTTAAATGAGACCTGATGATTTGTAAGAATAAGGGGGTCTAATAGTAATACAGGGAAGACATTTATGTTGAAATTAATATTAAGGGCGTTTATAATACTTGGGACAGGTAGAAAAATTTTAATTTGATATAGAATAAGGGGTCGACAATAAATTTGAAGAGAGATATTCTGCTTTCCTGCAATAAAATGAAATAGCCCTTTAATACATTTTCTCTTCATGACATATATATGTCATGTCGATTAAATTGTAAAGAACTTTCTAATGATCTTCATACGTTTAATATTTTTTTTTAAATTTATTAAAATAATCGCTGGATAAAAATATTTTTATTCTAAAAGTTTACGTAACAAAATTTCTTTTTATTACAAAATTCGGCAGAAATTTTTTTGTATGTGATAACTTGTTGTGCAGTACCGGTGATTATTGAATTAAATGATTTTTCCTTACATGGGCGGATATTAAAAAGGACGCTTTTCAAAGGGGGCGTATTTACTTTTTGACGATTCACTCAACGGTTTTTGAGGGGAGGAGTGTTTTAAATTAGCAAGGGCGTACATTTGAGGATTTTAGAAATTCCTCCAAAACCTTCTTACAATAATTAATCTCATATTGCGCTACAAGATAAGTAGGAGACTATAAAGAATTATTAGACAACAAATTATAGTTATTTTTTTCTTTCTATTTGCACTAAAGATTATTATATTAATTTTTATTAGTGATTATACGATAATCATATCGATTTAATCTTAATTTGTACAAACAAAAATTTCACTTATTTGTTCACATTAAACATTCTTGTGGCGAATTTCCATGTTGCTACCTGTTATTTTGCTTAAAGAATATGGGCCCGAAACAACACACAGAAAACTTATGATATGACAAGCCGTGTTGTACAATTCTGGAAGCTAAATACCGCGCCAATTGATTGATATTGACGCGTGAATTTGTTTACAAAAGTAATCTGGCAATGATTTAGATAATGACGGAAGAATGGTTAGGAAAAAGATCTGAGAAGTGGGGTAATAAACTTCGAATCCACACGAAATTTATTATAATAAACTAGTTATCAGTGCGTGAAAAATCCACAGTAATTCGCCCGTCGCTACTCGCAGCTACCATTTTGAGTCATAGATAAACAGATAGACATACGGCAAGCATTACAATGCAGATAATATTACCTAGCATACAACTTTAGGCCACAGAGTAACAATATAGAAACCAACCTCGTCCCGAGGGCTCTTTTTCTCTTTCTGACAATCTCGGACGGCGAGAAAAAATAGAAAAAAGAGAAAAAGAGCCCTGGTGACGAGGTTGATATAGAAACATGTTAGGAAAGAAAGTAATGTTGTGTTGTTGTGTAAAAAGATGTTTCAGGTTGGTCAACTATTTCTCATCAATGTATATTCTTACCTCTCTCTTTTATTGGCTCTTGCAATAATCAGGGAGTTTCTATTGGTTAACGTTGGCGCACGCGATCTGTCCCGTTGAATATCAATGGTTGAAGCTCTTGTGTCATAGCAACTGTATCTCGTTTCAACATGCCACGATCTGGATTTTATTTGTCGTTTCCGTAAGATTATCACATTGTTAACAAATGAAGATTTTTCAGAACTGTCAGTTTGCACTGAGTTTTCGGAATCTGTTTTCCATTCATCGTCGAAACTGTCGAACATTGCTGACTCGTGATCTGGTCTACCATTTTGGCTGCATAACTCACTTTCAAACTCACTTTCAATCTAAAATGGATACACGAAGCTGATAATATACAATACCAACACAAATTTGGGAAAATTTAATTTAAGTGACATTTCCAGACTTTCCACCAAAAAAACAACAGTAAAAGAACTCAAATGCACAGGGGTGGGTTCAGACGTTGTGATAGATATGAATAGATGTCAATGTGGATGATTTGTCCAACAGGATGTCACTTTTGTTTTTACACAGAGGTGAATGGTTCTAAATTTTTTGAATTAAGGTGAAGTCAGATTCTTTTCTGGCCACAATTTGTATGACGATATTTATAAAGCTTACGAACATACAGAATCATATCAAAAACAAACAACACTTATTGGAATCGCGTGTATTGAAATGAAACCTAACCAAAGTGGGAGGGAATTTGAAGTACTTTTACTGAACGCTTAAACGAAAATCACAAGTGTGCCATGAAAGTAAGAAATTCTCCCTTAACGGTATAATTCTTAAAATTTAGAGAAAAAGGTTAAATTAACAATGAAAACAACAACAACAACAACGAGAACAACAATGACAACAACAAAAAATGACAACGAGAACAACAATGACAACAACAAAAAATGACAACAATAATATCAATGACAACAACAACAACAACAACAACAACAACAACAACAACAACAACAACAACAAACACAAACACAAACAAACACCTACGACAAACGTACCAATGAAACCTGTTCAGTATCTTTATGATTACACCATGTTCGATGAAAGAACCATCTAAAACAACTATTTTTTGAGGCGAACTTTTTTTCTTCCTTCTTCTTCGAAGATGACATGATTCTAATTTTTCTTATCTGTCTTTGTATTTACATGTATAGAATAAGCTTCTCACATAAATTTTTGTCTGTTTTCTCAGATTAGAGAAACCAATGAAAACAGGATGAAATTCTAATTTTTTAATATCACTGTAAAGATAAATAAATAAAATTGAAAAGGAAGAAAAAAAGACTTTTAGTCTTAATAGTTTCTCTAACCAAGAAGTTAAACAATTTAGAAGTAACAATAGATAGTTTTAATTAAATAGTATAAAAAATACATAACACTTAAGAGAAATAAAAAATGAATAGTTGTATAAATACAAATATATAGCACAAATAAATAGTAAAAAAAAAAAAAAATTTTCATCAGAAAAAGTTTGATAACACATAAAACACAGAGTAAATTTTTCTTTCAATGTGTTAAAAACATTATTTTGACAGGGTGTTCCATATGTTTCGTGATTTATGAAGTGCCACAGTAAGATTAACATGTTTCTGTCCCATCTTGTTTTCTGTGTTTTATGAGCACCCTTTTGAAATATTCATGGAACGTTGACATGTTCTTTTGTTTCTCAATACTTTTCATTGAAAGATTCTTCTGACACACTCATAAACAATTATGTTTTACAACAACCACACGATCTTATGACATTAAAACATTTTTTTTTATCTTCGTTCTTCATATCTCATATTGTTTATCTTGTTAAAGTAATTTTATTAAGAAGCAATATACGCGAAGCGAAAGTAACGGAGCGGAGGTTATTTGGCACAACAACTCACACACAGCGGACACACAATAACGTATACAATATTACTATCTTCGTACAAACACGTCATATAACCGTTTTAATCGTTTGAAATGTGGGACACATTTCAAAACAAATATGACACCTAGTTTCGTCTAGAAACTTTTTTAAATTTCGTCATCATGTTATGTGATACTGAGTCATTCAAAAACTTTGTGACTCGTGGAACACGAAAGGAACTTGTTTGTTTGTTGTTGTTTTTGTTTGTTTGTTTAGTTTTGTTTGTTTTGCTTTTTATTTCATTTCGGTTTCCTCAATTTCTTTACTATCTTTTAACTTAGCTGCATTATTCAGACATGCTTTTAACATTGCCCAGTGTTAGGCTAATTTAAAAACCCTTGTGTATCAAGCGCTACCATCACATCGCCGACATGTACCCTGGGATATTCCCTGTCGATTGTTTTCTTGACGGACCACAAAGGCAGTTTTACAGACTTTAAAGCCCTCATTTGAGTTACAGAAATTTCTAAAATGTCCTTTATGTGGGGATCAAACTCACGACTTTTTGTTTACGAGTCGAGCACTCTACCGACTAAGCTACCGTTCTTAAATCGTAGCCGATGCTAATTTTGAATTAATTTACGAAAAGCGTATGTACCCATGTAAGCCCAAACAAAGACGGTCCAAATATTTGTCAGTCTGTATTTTTCCATAACCCAAAATTTCGTGACTTTTTTCTGTCACTTAGAGTCGACTTTCTTTGTACCAATATGGCGTATGAAAGTTCTTTACAAGAAAAATTTGCACATTTTTTGGTGATTCGATTACAGGGTCAGTTTTTTGAATGATTTATCCCGTAAATCGGTTTTAACTGGCATCATAATTTTTAAGGATAATTATATTTTAGTAGAAAAAAGTAGCATACCTTTTTAACTAAAACGCTTCTAGAACGCTTTTTGTCGTATCTTTTGACGCGTTTTTCTTCACCACAAGGGTACGTGTGTCGGCGCTTTTTACGAACACTGCCATCATGCATTTTGTTACCATGGAGAAACTTCTGATGTTCAGAGAAGTTTTTAATAGCTTTCGCAAGAACGTCTTTAAAATATTGCTGCATTCGTAAACCACGTTGAGAACGTGTCATCTACAAAAAAAGTTTATTTTTCTTTCATACAAGAAAACATGTTAAGAAGCTTAATTTAGCTTCTCTCTTAAACCACAGTTGCTTAAACTTATTTTACCAAGAACTTAGTTACCAGGTCTCTTTACTTTTTGAAAGCATACACTTGGCTTACACGATTGTATCACGCGAGATGAAATTTTCAACTTCTCTGAGGTTGAAAATTGCTGCCGATCGTCGTTCTACCACACAACTGTCCAACCTCGTTTCCAGGGCATTTTTGCCCTTTTGATGAGTTGAATAGCGGCTCGCTCCGTAACAACGGCTTAAGGGCCAAGAAACCCTGGGGACGGGGATGACAACTATCAACTGAGAATCGACACCATACAATATTTTTAGAGTTAAATTTGACAGAACAAGAATTAATTTCAGGGGATACAGGAGCAAAAAATCTACAAATATATACAATGATGCGCATATATTTTTAAACGTGGCACTTTACTAGGAGTGATCATACTGGAACAGAATTAACGAAACAGCTAGCATATATAATATATCCTTTTTGCAAGATGAAAATCCCAGCTTTTCAAGTCTGTTACGTTTACCTTTGCAAAGTTTATTTCTTTAATACACATCCACTGCAGGAAATCTAAAGTTTTTATACCTAATTTTTCCCGAGCCGAGCATTCACAAAAAACCTGACTCGATAAATCCAGCAAGTTCCTCTCATTTCCTTCTCGTTATTTTGAAACTGCTTAAGAGAAGGGTCAAGCAAGGTCAATGCTAATTAGACCCTGTCATTTCTGACGCTGGATAAGTGCGACATTTTGTTAATTGACACAATTTACTTACATGTTCGTTACCTTAGACCATAAAACCCTTCATTACTTTACCATTCTTAGGAAAAACCAGCATTTTAAAGTCGATTTTATTCATTTTTTCAGGTATCACAACACACTCAAAGGCAGGGCACTTGTTATAACATAAGAATCGACCTTTCAGGCCATCTTTTCTTTCTTCTTTAACATCCTGTCGGCGAGGAAAAAGATTAGGTGCCCTGGAAACGAGGTTGCGTAGGAATGTAAATAATCAATATATGTTTTTAGAGGAAGCAGTCTCACACTTTACGTCTGCGTGGAAGTTATTCCTCATGGATAAATTAGCGTGGATTTCCTATAAACATGATCTCTTTGCTATGGGGTGAAAAAGTCAAGGATTTAATAAAGTTCTGAAGAAAGATTTTAGTTTTTTGATAAGACTGGAAAGAAACCTTGCATAAGTATAAATAAAACAAAAATCAGCCTCCATGAGAGGGGAACATTTACTTAGGGAGGTCGTTACACAATTTAGGGAAATAATTACAATGGTCATGGGGTTATAAGTAAAAAAATTCACTGATCGAAGAGTACAAAGTACTTTCCAATACCTCCTTCATTGATCTTACCGTTCATCCATATAATTGACGGTTGATGTGGTTATAGACAAGGTCAACAGAAAAAAACGTACTGGGGTAAAAATGGGCAATCAGGTGTTACCATTTTAAACGATTCTTTTGCACATTGAAACTCTTTTTATATGGTTAGTATACTGTATGTAGCTAGTCAACATCTAGCTTTTACTTCTCGTTTAAGGTTTTGTTCCCCTATTGACCAAGTCAGGTTACGTAAGGAATAGCTATCACTATTACGTATGCATTTTAATAAAATTACGAAGTCGATGAAATGTCTTCCTAATTAACAGACAATATCAGACATTATAAGATGACGCATTAATTAAGAAGTGGACAATATGTTCAGTACCATTTGTAATTAGTTTAATGATGGTAGCTAGAGGGGGCTTAGGTTGTAGGATTTCAGTCCATTATGTCAATGGTATACAGGTGACTAACAGTTTAACGAAATGCTGAGTTATACAAAGTTCGAGATAAGCTTAATTCGGGCAACCTCTTTGTCCAAGCTTGTCAGAAATAGAAAAAAAAGCCCTGGGGATGAGGTTGGAATTCAGGTTTTCCAGTTAAGGAGATTTTTAAAGAAAAAATAAGCAGGACGTACAAGAGAGTAGAAGATCCATCTTTGCAACATCTTTGATGTTTATAGAAAGTATAATGATTAACATGGGCACCAACAGCCATCATTTCTTATATAACAACCAGGAAATTTGGCTTCAGTCTACGCTGTTCTAATTTATTTCACTTTTTCAGCCTAAAAATTGTTCTTATTTGTCGTGCTCTTTTTACAGCATATCAACAAACCATTTGCCACCTGAGATCGATAGCTACAAGTTTCGCAAAATTACAACAATTGATTCGGCCCAATTTTTGCTTTGAGAGATATTTCTCCATGTTTATGGCGTTTTTACAGACTCTATTCTTCTCTTTTTTTGTTTAAAACCTTTTCTTTATATAATAACTTCAACTTACAATCTGTTCAGGCAAAAACACATCCTCTGCCCCTTCATCATCTTCTGCGACTTCATGTATACCACCAAAAATAACACCACTAATGGCATCTGAGGGCTCACAGGAGATTCGACGATCACTCAAGTCACGTGGTATCACTTTTTTATACATTTTTATAATTCTATAAATTAGTTCTTCATGTTATAACATTAATTTATATTTTATAAAAAATGTATTACAAAAAACATGTCAATATTACGTTAACAAAAAAGCGATTATCAGCTTTGCATGTTGAAAATATCTCTAACTTCAAAAGATGTTTTGTGTGATGAAAAAATAAATTCGACACATTACAACTGAAATGTTAGTTGTATCCTCAGCAAATTAGATACACTTATGTAAACAAAGCTTTCATTATTTATGACGTCTTCAAACCTAGACGGCCCGGAAGTTTACTCGAGTAGGGCACAAGGTAAATTGTTTATATGCTTGTTTCATCATCGCATTGAAAGGTTGTACAATAAGTCTTGTTGTTTTTATCTTGATATCATATTTTGTTGTAAGATGTCAACACACACAGTACAAATATGCATCGAAGAAAACTAATGAAATAAAGCTATATTTACACTAAAGTTTTTTTGATTTTTGTAACAAATTAGTACTTAGATCAGTAGGAAGCAACATATTTTCTAAGGGACGATGTCTACCCGAGGGGAAATGTCTACCGGAGGGACTACCATGGGTGGCCACGAGGGGAGAACATTTTGTGAAATGCTTTAAATCACCTAAAAACGATTCAATTTTTGTATTAAAACATCTCATTGTTGGTTGTAGTACGTGAAGAAAAAAGAATATATTATTGTTGTTGTTTTTAAGTTCTATTATTTATTGAGGTAAGGGCAATTACTCTGATCCTAATCCCCTCATCCGCGGGTGCTACTTATCTGGCTAAATATAATTCAGATTCAGTGTGTCCATAAAACTCAGTCTGATTTTTTGTGCAAAAATGATACTCCGTCGATCTCTTTCCCGTCCCGATATAAAAAAAACCCTTAATAAAACATAAATTTCATACTTGGTGTAATAACAGCTTATAGTTTTTGTTAGCAATAGTTTGTTGATCAAGTTAATTAAAAACAATAATGTTCAAATTAGCGTTCAACTTAATTAAGCTTAATGAAGATTGCAAAACGTTATCAATCTAGTGTTTGTTATCAAAATTGTGACGTCATCGATGACCAGATCAAAGAACTGATAACGTATCGTTAGTTAAACATTGTTTCGCTATATATGATGTATGGAAACCTTTTTTTTATAAGAAACCTAGTAACTTACTGTGTTTTCTTAAATAAATTAATTTTTTCATCAACACAGAAAATATATATATATGTCACAATGGATAATTGAAAGGGTGGATAGAATATCTATATTAAATTACCCGTGTACGTCTGTCACGCAAAATGGTACCGCAAGTAGCGAGACGGTATACGCAATGCGGTATAAAAAGAACAGGCGAACTCGTGAATTTTTTCACGGGCCACCGACTAACCTTGTCTGTACAATTTCTTATACCAGCTTCTAAATGTTTGATAAATTTTGCTTACTGTTTATAAAAATATCTCTTCGAATTCTCCACTTCAAACGGTTCGCTGGTATACACTGCGAAATGTAGCTTACAAAAGAAGTTGTCAAGCCTCCAAAAGATGTGTTTGACCGAGGTTCTAAATGAAGCATACTCTTATTCCCAAATGCTTCTTACGGATTTTTATCGATAATGGAGGTTGATAAAGTATCATTAGATAATTCCAGACAAGATTTCTTTTATTGACTTGAACTCAAAATAAGAAAAAATAACGATGACACCATCATTGTTTATATGACGTCACTTTCTAATGCGTTGTTAACCCATTCTTCATATTAATTCATCATATATTAAAAATTGTTCAAGTGTTCACCTTGGCGCTTTTAAAGGAAGGTACTCAAGTACAACCTCGTTCCCAGGACTTTTGTCTCTTACTAAGTCCTGGGATCGAGGTTGACTAAAGTAAAGAAATTTCGCGGGAGATAATTTGGAAAACCACGCTTCTGCATACTATCATACAGATTTTTCCCAGTGTTAATGTCATCCCTGGATGGGAAAGTTAAATAGCGTACAACATCATCCACTCAAACCTTCTACATTTCAAGTTGATTGTATTAAAGGATACAAGTTTGATAATCGAAATTTCAATAAAATGATAAATTCTTAAAGTAACAATTCCATATCAACTCAAAAATACAAGCCAAAATTGTGAGACAAAAGTTCGAGGTCAAGAATATTTTACAGACCCATATTTTTTTCACTGTGCCAAGTTTGATTCCATTCTATCTAAAGTTATAAAGAGGAGGGGTCCCCACGGTCAGCATGCTCAAAAAACTAAATGAATAGTGAAACGCTGGCCTTTAATATGTCTGATTTGCTCCATTTTCTTAAACATTTGTCTTGCATCTTTGCCTGCCCTTCACTCTTTGATAGAAACCGACATGCACAACACCCAACCTCGTTCCCAAGGCTTTTTGTCTCTCGTCGGCGCTGCACTTATTGATAGGTCTGACGAGACAACAGGTCCTGTGATCGAGGTTGCGCAACAACAACATCAACCACAACGATCAACGATCAATTGACGAAAGTAGGACTAATCGACTTTAATTAATTCTTAGACTCCGAAAGACCAACCTTGTTCCCAGGGATTTTTGCGTTTTTTATTTTTAGACAGGTTAACTCCAAACATAAAAACCCAACAATTCTCGCGGAAGAGGTTATACGAAGGACGCGAATTCGCGTCGCAGCAAGGGCGAAATATTGACATGTGATCTATAAACCATAACTCGTGAACACTCAACTTTAAGGAGAATATAAAAGAGAATTAAATTCCCATCCGGCAGTGCTTAAATTTAATAAAATTGAGGTAGCATTTGATCAAAAAACTGGTTCAAAGACGAAATACTGTTGACTAAAAACAATGAATATTTAGAGTTTTTAAAAAAATGCTATGCTATACTTGAATCAAAAAAATTGAAATGCAAAAGTTAAAAGAACATACCTCAAAAAGTTCTTACTGAACTTGATCTGCTCGCTCTTAATCTCAACATAAAAGAAAAAAACATAGGGAGAGGTCTAAAAATAAGTGTAACCGATTTACTAAGTTTGTGTTGAAATGTGCCATTAGAAAATAATAAGTTTTTATTTATCTCTGCCGAGAAAAAAGCGTTGTTATTGATATTTACCATGCTTTTTTTTTTATATTTTGCTAAGAAATTCTTTAATGACGTCATTTTAATAACTTTAAAGAAATCAAAATTCTGACATCAAATTTATAGTTAACCCTAATTAAGGCTGGGTATTTTGGGTCTCGTTCTTAAGCTATAAGGAAATGCTATAAATATAAAACTTGGCATAGTAACTAAGCCAATAAAGTAATTTGACACGAAAAAGTCAATGCTGACGTCATCATTTTTTAACAAAATGATTTTTTTAACTTTTTGGGATTATTTCAGTATGACTATATATGCATATATTTGCTTAATTTTCTGTCAATATATCAAGAACAAGTATCGTCACATCAGAAAATATATTTCTTTATATAAATCTACATCTACGACTAAAAAAATGATTTTCTAATTTTTCACAACCAGCTCTGACAAAATGTACAATGTACAACAAAAAACACTTTAGCTTTCGTAAGGGTAGTACCACATACGGGTAGTACCACATACTCCTTTTTACTCGTTCGGCAAAATGGGGAAAAAAGATTTTTTCCGTATCTCCCAAAATTTTTTTTTGGAAATATGCACCACCTTTTGTAACAGATCCACATTAAGACACATACCGCACTTTGTTAGTAAAAAAATAAAAGTCATATCATTTTTGCCCCATGATACAGACTGGTCACGTGACACTTTTCTCCGCTACCAAAATAATCACAATGCCAAAATGCGATGGGAAGAAGATTTTTTCTCCAGGTTGGTTGTGTTTTTTTTAATGAAAAAGAGGAAGTTAGTAAAATTTCATCCCTATCATTATTTTCATGCGTTCTTACTTTCCACCTATTTCCAGCCTCAAAATTATTTTCATATATAAAAGGTGTATAACACAAACAGTAGCATGCAACTTTATAAACCGCTGTTAAATTATTAGGCGTGGGTGATATACGCAACCAAACGCCTTACATGTGAAACTCGCGCAAGGATTTTCAAAGACAAATCAAACTGTCTTTATTGTTATTGTTGAAGGTTTATCATTTCTTGAACATGATAGTTTAGTAGAGCTGATGGTGGTAGAAGGATCTCCCGAAATGTCGCCTACTAAACTATCATGTTTAAGAAATGATAAACTGTCAACAATAAAATAAGTACTGAACAGACAAACCGAAATAATATCTTCAACAACGTCTTTATTGTATACTGTACATTTCTCCTGACGTATAGTTGTGTTTAACATCGTAGGTAGCTCCAAACGACTTCTGCATTTTAACTAACAACCTCGCAAATCTTTCCTTACGTTATATGTTTACTACTCCCATAGCTAAAAAATTTTGATGTTGTTGTTGTTGTTGTGTGTGTATAAGTGGTCCACAAGTGCTACGCATTTCGAGATGAAGAACCATGTAACTTACGGATATGCTTGAAATAAATCGGTTATTATTATTATTATTATTATTATTATTATTATTATTATTATTATTATTATTATTATTATTATTATTATTATTATTATTATTATTATTATTATTATTATTATTATTATTATTATTATTATTATTATTATTATTATTATTATTATTATTATTATTATTATTATTATTATTATTATTATTATTATTATTATTATTATTATTATTATTATTATTATTATTATTATTATTATTATTATTATTATTATTATTATTATTATTATTATTATTATTATTATTATTATTATTATTATTATTATTATTATTATTATTATTATTATTATTATTATTATTATTATTATTATTATTATTATTATTATTATTATTATTATTATTATTATTATTATTATTATTATTATTATTATTATTATTATTATTATTATTATTATTACTATTACTACTACTTATTACTACTGATCCACCGATGATACAAAGGACTGGGAATGAGTTTGAGATATACTTGCTTTGTTTCTTTTTTTTTCTTTAAGAGATCTCCAGTGCGGTGACATTGTAGTGCTAAGCATTCAGGTAGCAAGCGTCGGTTCGTTAACAAGAACATTTTCTCCGTTAGATCCAAATTCATCTGAGCAGACCTTAAAAAAGTGAAATAAAGATATGTGACTTGTTATTTAGGACCTCTCACAAATTAGTCCTATTTTGAATCAACGCCCTCTATCTTTTAGGCACACTTTAAATGTTTATAACTTTCACATTCATGTTCCTTCGATATTTTGATGCATCACTGTTGTAAAATAAAGCTCTTTTTTCACTCTTTTCACGACATTCAACGTTTACACTTGCGTCTTTTTAATTTTTGGAGCATTACCACGAGTTTAATATCAGTGTCAGCACTTTAAAACGCCGTCTAAGAGCGATGGGCTTAAAAAGAAATGAAAAACTTAACGTGGATTCTTTAATTCGTCGAATTATCAAAGCCGAAATTTTAATTACACATGGAGTCAAGGGTTATCGTAACATTTAGAACAAGCTACGTGCGATATACAGCGTTTCAGTAAAACGTGACGAGGTTATAAAAGAAATCGATCCAAAAGGCTCTCCATAACAGAACGGCACGGAAACTTATACGTAGAGTGTACAATTCACCCGGCCCAAATGCTGTATGGCACGCCGATGGCTATGACAAGTTGAAGCCTTTTGGATTCCCTATTCATGGATGTGTAGACGGTTTTTCCTGCAAAAACATTTGGTTAAAAGTTAGTCGTACCATGGATATATTCGTACCAATAATAATCCTGTAATCTGCTCACTTTTTCCTAAACGCTCTTGGCGAATTTAAAATTTGTCCAGATAGAGTAAGGACTGATTGTAGTACTGAAAATGGTAAAATGCCAAGTTTCCAGTCACTTATTCATAATGATGTTAATGTACATAAATATGGAATTTCACAGTCTTACCAAAGAATTTAAAAACTTAGTCTTATTTTAAGCGAACGTACACAACTTGGGTGATATTGACTATTTCAAAGTATGTTTGAAAGTGACGTACTTCGTTTAGGTGATTATTTTCAAATGGAATGCGCTTGGTTTTGCTATTCCTGGTTAATACAATCAGAGTTAGACAAAATGAGAGACGAGTGGAATTCACACACTATAAGAAATTCAAGGAACGCTAAAGTATGCGGAATACCAGTTGAAATGTTTTATCTTCCAGAAAGTTTTGGCTGTCGAAAATGTGGAAAAATTATCAATATCGATCTTATTGACAGCCTTCTTCAACAAAGAAACGCACATGAGGAAGCTAACCATGTTCTTAATGACGAAGAACTAGTTGAATATTTCAACTATGTCATTGGACAGTTGGGTTACACTATGCTTCCTAGTGATTGGTTAGAAGCAAGACAAATATATGATAATATTATTTCTGCGGGAATATAGATATAGAAAACATGGACAGAGGAAAAAAGATAGAAAGGTTAGGCATACAGCAATACGCACATGTAACTTAGATCCTCTTACACAATGCAGCAATCCTTTTTCATTCTCTCTTATAAATAACAACACTTTCCGCAGATGTTTTACTATGTAACCTTTGCTTCTTGCTTTAAAAAAAATATTACTGCTACTACTACTTTCTCGATCATCACCAGTCTTTGAGAATCGTGATGTTTTTTCATGTCACTTCATTCGTTGATGGTTTATCAATGACAATGCCTCACTGTGGACAGCATTTTCTGCTTTCTTTTTTATTTCTTTTTCACAATAAGATTTAATTTCAATTTTACGTGACGAACAAAAACGGTCTACCATGTTTGTTTACAAACCATGTTGCGCACTTGTGACTTTTTGCAGGGCCTTAGATCCAGTGAAAAGGCCCTGCGATAATTGGATTTTTAAGAAAAACATTTGTGGATTTGGAATATTTATGCTTTGAGGCCAACCTCATTCCCAGAGTCTCTTATCTAAAGACGAAGGTGTTTGTATTGCAGCCTTCAACAACCTGGAATCCGGGAATTTTTGGGCTTTTCGATATGTAGATCGTCGCAGAAAAAAAGAATTACTAGTTAAAAAAATCTGAAGTTAATTGAGTTTTCTTTTTTGAACCAATTTTGGCCTAAAACGGTATAAGGTATAAAAAAATCTTCCCTTTAAACGTGACTTAACTATTATTTTATTTTAAGACTGTTTTGTTTCTGTCAAGCTTAAGTTATTTCAGCAGTCCTATAACGAGCGATGATGATTTTGGTACCCTCTTTGAAATTAAAGGACGTTGTTAAATTTATGCAATCTATAACAACGAATCTGGAACGTTGAAACGTTGAAAAGCACATTTAACCATCTGAACATGATGTTTTAAATTATCACCTAGTCCTCTTAAATAGTGGGATATTACCTAGAAGGTTAGAAATAGATATATATTTACTTTATTTTTCTTCCTGTCTTTGAAGAACGTGGTGAAGAAAAACCCAGTGAAACTTCCTCTCAAAGCAACAGACATTACAAGTAAAAAACTTGTCCAATCTTTTTTCGCATTTGATTTCGCATTGGACAAACTCACACTTCTTGCAATCAAAGCAGTATCATACAAAAGGAAACCAAGATGGCGGAATACATATGATAACAACGTAACATCATAGAGAATAATAAATAATTTGTTCCAATGTCCCTTCTCCGTTTGGTTTATCCAGTTTTTAATTATTTTTCTTTCGATACGACTAATTGCCAACGCAAGGATAGCTGAAAGAAATATTTCGAAAACAGTTGAAATTCCAAGAAATGTTTTGTATATACCAGCATGGACCAAATCTGTATACATTGCTGCTATTGACTGGAGCGTGACTAAGCCGAACCATACCCAGCTTTGCTCAATAAGATACAAGTTAATTAAAAATGTTTTAAAATCAAAAAATTTCCATAGTGATAGTATTATGAGCAAAATAAAGGAGTTACAAGCTTCCATGAACGCACTCACCGCCACAACAGCATCTGAGTTTCTTTGCACAAGAATGGTATGGGTAGAGTTCTGACAAGCTTCGAGAATGAAGCCATCCGCAGCACAAACTGCGCTGGATGCGAAAGTTAAAGAACTCAACAGGAATCGTGTGACCAACAACAATAATAAAACAAGAGATGAAACTCTCAAATACACAACAACCATTTTGAAATTGCTTTGATGCTATCAATGCAAACGTTAGAAATTCAAAACATGTAAAGTCTTTCGATAAGCTTTTCATGAACACTTTGCATTGAAACTATATGTTCATTTATTAAAAAATACGTAAATGTCTTACAACAATGTTTCTTGATTATTTAAATTAAAATGCGTTTATACCCCCGTGTTTGGAATAATTCCCAGAAAGGTTCAATTACCAAGTTATAAGAAAAATATCCTAACCGCATCATGTATAAACTATGTTGATCATCAACCTCGTCACAAGTCCTTTTTTCTCTTATTTACATTCTCGCCATTTGAGATTATCATAAGTGAAAAAAAGCCCTGGGGACATGGTGGTGTTGATCATAAATTTAATCACTATCGCTATTGTAACGCTAACATGCCGCCATTTTTAATATTTGTGCTTTCCTTCATTTTTGTGGTCATATCCACTTCAATTAAAATACTATCATTTTATCGTTATTGTCACGCATTCAGACAACCATCACAAATTTGTTTAAACACTTCTAACTTTCTTTATCATTTTTTGAAGGAAAAGTCTGTGGCTAGTGATAATAAGTTATAACCCGAACCTCTAGCTATCTGGGGAACAATAAAAATATTTAAATTTGTCTAAAAAGATGAAAACAAGAAAGACTTCTGTGTCAAATAAACAGTGGTTGTTCGAGTTGATTAGCGTGAATTGATTGGTTAACGTTGTTTGAAGCTTCTCTTTACTTTCGTTACTCTCTACTTGCTCCAGCCGATAAAACTCAGATTATTAGAGCGATAGTTGAAGTTTAACATAGCTTATGATATGTAACTAAGTATATTCCAAGCTTTTAATAGGCGAAACAGTCTGGACTACAATGACTTAAAATGTTGTTTTTATTATCCTCAAACCCTGGCGCTCCCTCCTTACCTTATATCAATCTCATCCCCAGGATATCTTGCCGAGTCCGGCCGAGAAACTGTCAAGTAAGCGCTACTGGCTTTGATAGCAGGCAACCAACCCTGGAAGATGCTCAAAATCTCTAGCTACCTTGGCCAACATCATTTTTGCTGAGCAAAATGCTGCGTAATTCATCTTACTAGGACTTTATTAAGTATGTATGTATGTATTCTAAATATTTATAGAGGATTTACATTTCAGTTTCAAAAACTGCTATTAATATATATCTAAGCAGTTGCTATATTATGGAGGCATATTTTAAAAAAAACAAAAGTAAAAAAATAAGTGCAGTCCAAATCAATTATTTTCACCATAGGTTGCCACCATTATGACTGCACATCCCAGTCTGCAGTTTTACTCGACTGTTAAAAATACAAAAAATTGTAAAAAACTTGATAAAGATGTTTGTTCTTTATGCAGTTCCTTGTATCAACCAAGAAGTATACATCTTAACTCCGTTCTAGTGTGAGAGAATGCGTAAAATAGCAGAAAAGTGACTTTTCAGCGAAGGTTAATACTGCAATGGTTGTTAGCGTTTGACTTCTTCCCCAAAAGTTGTGCAGCAAAGGGTTCATGACGCAGAACTAATATTTAATACCCTCTTAAGTTTCTATATCTAGCCTGTGATGTACTTTCTTCTGTTGCATTGTTGTTTCTAGCAGCTGTGCTAACACCATTTCTATTATCCTCATCAAAAACTTCATAATCAACGTCCTGGCAAACCTAAAGAAAAAAAACAGCATTCGATCTGCTAGTAAAAGTGGGTAGAAAGTTGAACTAATTGAATGCTATCTGCGCTACTTTCCTAGTTAAGACAAGACAAGCCAGGATTGCTTGTCTTAATTAGGGATTAATATTTGCTTACATGCTTGCTTGCTTCCAGTTAATTAAAACTTGAAAACAATCAGAAATAGCGCCAAAGGAGCAAAACTATCAGAAAAGAGGAATATATATATCGGGAAGACTTACAGTGCATTTCTCCCTATCTTTAAAGAAGGTTGTAAAAAAAAATCTTAAAAAGCTTCCTCTCAAAGCAACAACCATTACAAGTAAAAAACTTGTCCAATCTTTTTTTGCATTTGATTTCGCATTGGACAAACTAACACTTCTTGCAACCAAAGCAGTATCGTATAAAAACAAACCAAGATTGCGATATGCATAACATAACAGTGTGACGTCATAAAGGAAGATAAAGAAAGTTTTCCAACGCCCATTCTCATTTTGATGTACCCAACGTTTGATTATTTTCCTCTCAATACGACCAATCGCTAATGCAAAAAAAGCCGATAGGCCTAATTCAAAAACGGTTGAAACTCCAAGGAATGTTTTGTATGTACCAGCATGAACCAAATCTGTATACATTGCGCTTATTGAATCTAATACGACTAAACTAAACCATACCCAGCTTTGCTCGATCAGATACAATTTGAAAATAAATTTTTTAAAGTTAAACAACTCCCACAACGATATTATTAGGAGTAACACAAAAGAATTAAAAGCTTCCAGGAATGTTCCTACTGCCGAAATTATGTCTGAGTTTTTTTGCGAAAGGATGGTATGGGCGCAAACTTCGACAATGTATCCATCCGCAGCACAAATTGCACTAGAAACGTTAGTTAATGAATTCAACAGGAATCGTGTGACTAACAATAATAATAAAACAAGAGATAAAACTCTCAAATACACGGCTGCCATTTTGAAATCGTCAACGCTGATAAAGTTTTCTATTTTTTTCTTTAATTTTTCTTTATCTGCATCACATTTAATAAATCTCCTAGCTGTGATTTTGTAAAAGACACAACATTTCAACACCATTAGAATTTTTATTATTATTTTAACAATAAGTGCAGAGCAGAAAGACAAACTTCTGAGAAAGGTTTAATTAAGAGTTAAAAGAAAAGTATAATGACGTCAGGGAGCTGATCATATTTCACAGATTATGAATTACAGTCAATACCTGAATTTAACATCAGTTTGACATAGTTAAGTGAAAAATCTATATTGTAATACCCGTATACGTCTGTCTGTTACGCAAAATGGTACCGCAAGTAGCGAGGAGCACGCAAGGCGGTATAAAAGGAACGGACGAACCCGTGGATTTTTCCACGGGTCGCCGACTAGTTTTATTTTATTGCCTTGTTTACACACAAATTCGCGTTGCATTTAGTTCTCCTAGTAAGCATTTAGGTAAACCAAGTTTTTTTTCCATTCGTCACTGAACTTGACAACGTTACAAAAAGGTGTTTTAGGCAAAAAATGTTACTCACTGTAAATGGTTGATATAACGTCCAGGGTGCATACGAAAACTACAGTGACTTTTTTTTCTACAACTTTCTTTGTCAATATAGACCAGTTTTATTCGGGTTGATGCAGATTAGTATATAGCAACACCTAAGAGATGGAAATATCCTCTCTAGGTATTACCTGACAAATTAAAAAAAAACCATTGGATAAAACAAAAAATATCTATTTTCTACACTCTCGAAAAATGTTTAAAAAAGAAATTAATAAATAATTTTGTTTAGTGATGACCTCTTCATGGAGTGCATGATTTATAACAGAGGTATTGCTTTAAAGAATTTTATCGTCAGAGTTTTTTTCAATGATTTGTTCAGGACAAATAAAAGTGTTTTATAAAGGTGTCTGCTTTAGAAGATTAAACTTTCTATATTACTGTACTTTGATTAAATGTCATGAATTTCCGGTGGAGGATTCGGAGTGCCTGCTATATGTTGGCATAAATGAGCAATGACGTAACAATCATGGCGAATTATTATCAAATCTAATCACCTACTGTTCAAAATGACGTTTGTTTGGCTGTCCGCTGTCAGATTAGTTATAAAGACACCGAGTGAGACCATAATAGGAAAAATCGTTATAAAACTCCTGGAAAACAGCGATATTGCGATATTTGTGCTAAAACGACACAAGAACGTACCTAACTTAACCTCCAATCACTATGCAAGTTTTTCCGAAGTAATCTACTGCGATACATACCAACCTTATGAAATAAAATGTATTACAAACGATTACCACTACAAGGTGGTATGAATCAAATAAAAAGGGTATTATTCTATTTGTACCGAATTAACATGTTATACACAATAAAAAGTTATTCCTTGTGTTATATTACACGATTTTCAACACAAACATTTGTTATCCATTCTTTTCCCATATTCACTCCTTCAGTTTTCACTAAAATTTTTGGTTATAGAATTACTCTCATATTTTTTGGCACTTAATCTTTGGCTAATTAAGATTTCGGATTACATCCGAGATCTTATTAAAACGGGCGGTCTTTTTCTTCTCCTCCTTCTTCTCCTCCTTCTTCTCCTTCTTCTTCTTCGACCGATTTTTTAACCTATTGCCGTAACGTCACGACTTTTAAAGTCCGACCTGGCCCCGCGTCCTAGCTCTACGCCGGTTTTGTTCGTATCTCAATGTTCGTAAAATTGGGAAAGAATGAAGACTGCGTTACAAATTTGATCACAAATATTGTTATTTTTTTATTATTTGATGAGCTATGCTAGATACCCCTTTAAATTTTCGTTTCCAGTTATGATTTTAACGAGGCGGATTTTGTTCAACTAAACCGAGCTCTAGGGGTTAAGGTACGAGTCGTTTCTTTCGAGGGACCGAGTTCAAGGACGCCATATTTGTTATACTCCGGCTTCTTCACCATGCTGCGAATCAAAAAATTTTGAAGAAAGAGGAATATTTGGTTGTGTTATATAGTATAGTTATTTAACTGCCTAAATTTCAGTTCTATCAACGTTCAGATATTCTCTTCATTGTGTCTATGTTTTCACATTTTAAGATGAAAATATCATCACGTTTTCTAGCCATGTGTAAATCTGAAACAAACCAATTTCAAGATTTTAGCTAGCTAACGTAGATTTCAAGGCAGCATCCGGCTGAAGCCAGCTACCTGTAGCTAGCCTTATTTATTCTTATTATTTTAAAGTTGGGTATATTATTATTTATTTTTATGTTGGGGTTGTGGCTCTCCTTCTAGCTCTTTAGCTACTTCTGGCTGAAGAGTAAAAGTAGCCACAAATGCAGCAGTTTGGCTAGCTACAACAAAATTCTTAATCAATAATTATTATGCTAAATGCAGTTAGTAGGTAGCGACACCTTTTATTAGTGTCATGAAAACTTACTCTGCAAAATAGAATTGCTGAGTGATTTTTTTAGCTGGACAGGGTAACGACAGGCTGCTTTTCCCGTGTTTTTATTTAAACCGAAGTCGCAATAAAGTTTTTTTGAAAAGGGTATTACGCCTAAACGCATTGAAGGCACAGTTGTTTACCTGTACTAAGCGCTCAGTCCAATGTTAATGATGGCTGTTTCCTGAGTTTCTGTTTATCTGAAGTTACGATACAGTTTTTTTTCAAGTTATTTTTTGAAAAATATATTACAGTGGAAAGACCATAATGTTGTGCATCTATTTTTTTCAAAATATATTACACTGGAAACACCATAATGTTCTGCGCCTCACTCAATTTATGACATACTATACTAAGGCGCTTCACCTGAATGTGTGGCACAGTTTACACTTCTTATTAATCGCTCTTCCAGGCGTTCAACGCCAGGTAACACAGTTACTTGTGGCTTAACCCGGCGTTTCGACTCCGGGTTCCCCGGCTAGTCTAAATATTAATACCACGGAATCGCATTTTGGATTTAGTCTCTATTGTTAATTCTAAACCGATGAACGTAGTCTTAACCTTTTTGTTTCTTTCGCCTACTTCTATTTCTTTTTTGTTTTTAAACTTGTAGGATCCAACTTTATGGTCAAATCTTAGATATCTTAAACTTGATAAAGATTTTAGTCATGTCGCAGGTATAATAAAACATTTCCAAAATATCGCTACACGACAAGCAATAATATTTAATAAATTGATATGCTAAAACGTCTTCGTTTCTTTTTTATGAATGTTAAGTGTGGTGCAGTATTGTTAAAGTATTAATTCCCACAAATCACTTTTTGTATATTTGTACTACATGAAACATTTTGCAAGTTCAAGATAATACAACGGGATAACAAGAATCTGAAATCTTTTAGCCTGCAAGGGCTTTTCATTTCAATTTAATTCCAGTTCGCTCAGGCCTTTTTATGTAAATTTTACCCTGCACAAACTCTGATATTGATGCGCGTGTGCTCTGCGTGCCCTTGTCGTTTGCCTATGTTTTAGCTTGCGCACTGTGTTTGGCATATATCTTACTCCTCCATGACTCATTTCGATAGGTCCGCGTCTCTAAATCCGTGTACACAAAGAGGAATGGTCTCCGAGTTCCTTTACCTCACGCTTTACCCTTTTATAGCGGAGCCTTTATCTTTGTGTCCATACATGCTAGCTCGGTCGCCAGCCTAGTTTTAGATTCATCCAGATTACCCCTAGGTGCTCGTGTTCCACGTCTTTAGCACAGTCCCTCTACCTTGCTTGATATTTGCTACTCACAAACTGTATATTACGTCACTTACCCGAGACGCAGTGGTTCTCTCAACTCTCAACCAGTTAAAATCTCACCATTACAGGTGCAATCCACCTACCAATAATAATTACCCATACAGTTACGTGGCTTAGTATCCTTCCAACCTCGTCCCCAGGGGCTTTTGTCTTTTTGACATTTAGCGGCTTTGACATAGGCAACAAACCCTGGGGACGAGGATGGTCTCCTTCAGCAATGAAAAACACGTTTTTTTCTTTTTCTTTATATAGAGATAACCTATTTGTTATAAACAGACCTGTCATAATGACCGCCTACTAACACCATGTTGCATAGCTTTGATTCTATCATGAATAAATTTCACTACCGGAGCTGAAAGCCAAGAAACAAAGCCTGTGCGTCTGATAACGCCCCTGTGTTTTAGATCATCCCTTTACCAACACAAAATCCTTTCTCTACATACAATACTCCGATTCTTAGGGAGAAGGGGCATCCAATCGAACAACCTGTAGTTAGTGATATTAAATTATAACTCGAACCTCCAGCTATCAACAAATAAGTAGTACTTAAAATTGTTTAAAAAAACAACAGAGAAGTCGCTTTTTAGTACCAAACTGGAGTAACAGAATCTTAATAAGCAGTGGTTGGTCGAATTGATTAGAGTGAATTGATTGGTTTAGGAAAACTGAGAACATTTTCCTTATTTGCGTTGTTCGAGGCTTTGATTTAGGCAAAACAGTCTGGACCACAATGATTTAAAATGTTGTTTATATATCTATATATATGTATATATTATATATTTTTAAAACCTATAATTGGTTGGTTTAACCACTGAGGCAATCCGGAACATCTGACAAAAAGCTAGAGAAATGTTTTTTAGAGGCCAGTAAAAGCGAAGGTTTCCGAGGCATTGTCTAGACTCTATATATAGCACCTCCACCATCGAGACCAGCTGGAAGCGCTAGCAGCTTTGATAGAAAGCAACAAACCCTTGGGACAAGGGTGCCTTAAAACCTTGATACATTCCATTTTGATGGGCAAATTACTGCATATTTTACCTTGCCTCTTTTGATGAGCAGATTCTAGGACAAGATTTAAACAAAGTGTTAGGAATACTCGCCATTAAATTCCTTGTATCGAACAAAGTTGCAAGAATTGTACTTCTTTACACTGTCCCAGTGTAGAACGCATGAAATAACAGGAAAGTGACTTTTCAGCGAGGGTTAGCGTTTGATTTCTTGATTTTAGTAAAAAATGTTTACAGTAAAGGGTTCATGACGCTAAAACTAATATTCAATACGCTCTTGAGTTTTTGTATCTAGCCTGTGGTGTATTTTCTTCTGGTGCATTGTTGTTTCTAGCAGCTGTGGCAACACTATGTTGACTATTCTCAACAACAGCGTCATCATTGTCATCCACCTCTCCACAAACCTAAAAAAGAAAAAGCATCCGCATAAGTAGTGGTAAATGCTGGTAGAAATGTCTAATTGAATGTTGTGTGTGATACTGTCTCCTTTAAGTGTATTTGTCAATTAATAATAAAATGAGATAAAACGAAGTGCTTAGATATGCTATTGATACTTATGTTATAAAAAAATCACAGGGCGCAACAAACAAACAACAAGAAGCAAACAAAAGATAGAAAAAAATAAAAAATATTTACTATGCATTTTTCCCTGTCTTTAAAAAATGTTGCGAAGAAAAATTGAGCAAAACTTCCTCTGGAAGCAACAGACATTACAAGTAAAAAACTTGTCCAATCTTTTTTTGCATTTGATTTTGCATTGGACAAACTCACACTTCTTGCAACCAAAGCAGTATCGTATAAAGACAAACCAAGATTGCGATATGCATAAGATAACAGTGTGACGTCATAAAGGACGATGAAGAAAGTTTTCCAATTTTTGTTTTCGTTTCTATCATTAATCCATCGTTTGATTATTTGTCTATCGATACGACTAACTGCTAAAGCAAGGAGTGTCGATAGGCTTAATTCAATAACAATTGAAACTGAAAGGATTGTTTTGTATGCACCAGCATGCAACAACTCTGTATACATTGCTGCTATTAAATTGAGTATGACTAGACAAGTCCAAATATAGCTTTGCTCAATAAGATACAATTTACACATAAACCTTTTGAAGTTAAATAAGTCCCATGATGATATTACAAGAAGTAGCACAAAGGAACTCAAAGCTTCTAATAAAGTACCAACTGATAAAACAGCGTCTGAGTTTCGTTGCACAAGAATGGTATGGGTAGAGTTCTCACAAACTTCGACAATGTAGCCATCGGCAGCACAAACTGCACAAGAAACGAACGTTACAGAATTTAAAAGGAACCTTGTTACCAACATTACGAAAAAAACAATAGATAAAACTCTTAAATACACAGCAGCCATTTTGGAGTCGTCACACTGTTGCTAATGCATATGTTGGAAATCATAACAACAAAGTTTTGTTAAATATTTGTTTTACAAATTATTGATTCCACCCACAGATATCGATTAAAAAATCCATTTAATATAACAAAAACCACTGCTCTTATTATTGACAAAAGTAAATGCATCTTATTATTTTATACTTATAATTTAAACAATGAGATGTTTACCCCCGTGCTGAGAAAATCATAACACTTCTTAGAATGGTTCAATTGGCAAGTTACAGGAATGACGATTGTACTATCATTATTCCTATTAAAACAAAATTCTCTTTCAAATACTTCCGAATTATTTACACCAAGTGATTGAGAAAAGTCCCTATTAAAAGGATGATTTTCACTGTCGTCTTGCCTGTCGCTTTTTTTTGACATTTTTTTTGACGCGCCTAATTTCTGTACTCACACTTTTTTTGAAAAAGAGTCACACTTGCTTTCGTGCAGCTGTATAATGTTTAGACAAGAAAATTTGAATCCTAAAATTTCGCTTTACACTTTACAAATAATTTTTCGTCATACTGATGCAGTCATAAATTATCATTTTTTATCTCATCTTCATTCATTTGCCTCTTTTGCACGAGCGGCGTTTTCTTAGAATGTGTACTCTGGTTGGTTTCTGCGTCTGTTCATCGATTCTGAGCTTGTTTTCGTTTTAGACAAAATTTTGCGAAGAAAGAACAAAGTAACAGAAGAAAGTGATAACATCAAAATACTTTTTTTTTTTACCACCTACAAATCTGAACATTGACTATTTCAAGAAGTGACCAAACAGCATCACTTAGCCAGCAATTTGCAGCCAGTAAGCTGCAAAAATTTTGCTTCGGCAGGGCTGCAGGTCATCAAAGATGCACAGCAGTGTCCGCATTAAGAAACAATTTGCCCAACGACCTGAGAAGGTCCGAAAAATCGAGGAATTAAACCGTGCTGATGTCAGATGTCTGGATAGGTACTTCATTCAAAATCTCCTCAGCATATGGTAAAATTTTAAAAATAAGCCTCAAACCTGTTCAGAGGGCCTAACAATGACACATGAGCACATTACCAAAGGTCGAACAGGAGAACATGAACAGTCATTCGCATTTTAACAACAACTTTGAGTACAGGGCTTTGCAAAGCTGTCAGGAATGGAAAAAGAAACAGTAAGAACAAGATTGGCCTGCACCCACCCTCGTTCCCATGGATTTTTACGGGTGGCCTGCAACAAGCCACAGCACAGTAACTACGTTCCTTCTGCGAAAAGGAGAGAAGATAGCGTGGTCTGAATTGTCAATTCATAAAATTGTTATACATTTTGGAAATCTTCAGACCATGCTACATTTTACAAACCCGAGTAGAGGAATTAAAACTGCAGGAAGTGGCATGGAACTTACTACCTATATTGGTTCTACTTTTCACTGTTACAGATCCCCCTCCCCTTCCCCCTCCTCCCTCCCTCCTTCCCCCTCCCTCTCCCTCCCTCCCCCTCCCTCCTTCTCCCCCTTCAAAACCCCCGGGGTTGCATGTTCCTGGGAACTAAAAATTCGACTTCTTCACATGTTGTGTTGAGATTATATGAAGTTGTGTGTGGAATGTTTGCAGTGTATATAAATGAACGGATATAAGCAAAATATCTTTCTTGACGTTGCTACTAAATCGCCATTCTGTCAATAACAAGTTATTTAATGATATATTATATTACTCCTAGATCGTGTTTTTTTTAAACCACAAACCAATAGGTTTAAAGCCCCCTTACACAGAATAAGTGTTCTTCATAAAATTCGTTACTATGGAAGCTTGTTTTTTATGTTAACAAAAATCAGTTAAAAAAAAATTCGCTTTTATTTTTCCGAACGC
The DNA here is from genome assembly GCA_030067915.1 of Hydractinia echinata. NCBI lineage: Eukaryota > Metazoa > Cnidaria > Hydrozoa > Anthoathecata > Hydractiniidae > Hydractinia > Hydractinia echinata. Next base: position 1,284,777 of record JASGCC010000058.1, read on the forward strand.
TAGAATTAGCTCGTCCTTAAATTTCTGTATCTTGTCTGTGATCCACTTCCTTCCAGCGCGTTACTGATTCGAGCATCGGGGCTGGTAGTGACAACATCATTTTGTCCATCATTTTCCATAATCACTTGAGGTTTATCATTATTATCATCACCGCAAACCTAAATATAAAGAAATGTTCGGGTTTAGTCGTTCTTGCTTTTCGTGTAATAAAGAGTCTAATTTTTTGCCTACTGGTTTATTTAAAAATTCAGAAAGGTGATTTTAAAGCAATGCGAAGATTGCTTTTTTACTATATTCTCCATTAGTACTTTTTCGCCTAGATATTTACTGATTTGTGATGTTTTTGCGACAAAAATAGTTTTTTTTTTCTCAAAGCAAAAAATTTCTACAATACTTACTGTGTCCCACTTTCTATCTTTAAAAAAAGTTGGTGAAGAAAAACCCAGTAAAGCTTCCTCTCAAAGCAACAGACATCACAAGTAAAAAACTTGTCCAATCTTTTTTCGCATTTGATGTGGAGTTTGTTATTAAAAAGTTAATGAAATAAATTTAAAAAACATATTGACCCCCGTGTTTTATAAGTTGTTGATACATGACTAAAAAAAACAGTATTCTTGGAAGACTTTGTGCAAGGATGGTTAAATCTACATAAACAAACAAAAAGTCCAACATGAAGCCGTTGTTAATAATATGGTTTGTTTTTATATTTTTTGCAGTCGCAGTGACATTTCTTTGTGAGCATTACTTTTTATGGGTAGCTTTTATTTGCACATATCACAATACAGACACAGAACACTGTAAAAATGTTACTCTACAGCATGGCTCGTCTCAAAAAATTACTAATCTTGTTGATAACATCGGGACTTGGAGTATCAATGGTTTAACTGGAGCACTTCTTATCACCATTCACATATGGGATCGTTACTCGACAATTAATTTTATCAAAACAGTAATCAAAGTTGAACAATTCTGGATATTTACTGGATTATTTATTTTTGTTTCTGTTCCACTTATCAGCATAGATGATTTTGAGCAGGCTGAATTCTCAGTTATTATCTTAGGCATGGCAATATTGATGGAGTATGCAACATCAGCATTGTTAGCGCTAACTATATTCTTCATTGACTGGAATGTTGTCAAAAGATGGCTTTTGCGCATGTTTCAAACAAAATGTGCTCAAATTCTGGCGAGATGGTAACTAACTTTGATCTTGACCTTTTTTTGTGTGACCTGGATTGTTTGGGGAAATTTTTATCCACATTTAACTCTGTACTAGTAAAAATTACAACTAATATAGATAGTAAGCACCTAACCTTCTTCCCAGGATATTTGCATCTCCATAAAAACGGCTCAGGGTCAAAGAGACCCTAGGGACGAAAATTTAAGCTTTCATTTTGCTGTAGTTCCCTTTCCTCTACTAGGGTCTCCCTAATATCTCGAAAATGTATAACAATTTTATGAATTTATAATGCAGCATTAAAAACGGTGTGCTGATTTGGGGAAAGCCAACCTCGTTCCCACTGTTTCGTTTTAATTTTGACATGTGACTAGCTTAAAAAAGGATGTTGCGACAGAATATCCACTGCTCTTCCTGGTTAATAATCTCGGGCAAAGTGCCTGAAATGAAATAATTAGAATAGAAAAGTTGAAAACAAAATCCAGAAGGGGTGTTGTCCCGATGTTAGAAAAGATACAAGATGCCCTGGTGACGAAGTCTGTAACCACAAAGTAATAACGTAATTGACTATTTCACTTTTAGTTATATCAAATTCGTATTACTAGTTTATTTGCTGCGAAGTTTATACCTATTTCTATACAACATTTACTGCATCAGCATCCATATATCCCATGTCGAATCTCATCAATTGAAATATCTTGACTTTGTGCTACAAGTTATGAACGTTGCATACAGAGGAAGTTTAACGAAAATGTTTTATTGTTCGTTTTTCAAAGACATGCAACCACCTGAAGTGTGTAAAGATGAAGAAATCATTGAGGACGAAGATCAATTAGCTTTCGATTCTCCTAACCAAAGCACTTGCTGTGGACTTTTAAATGTGTTTTGTTCGTGCAGAATATCTTATGTACATATTGCAGATGGAGAGAGACAAAGTTGATGTATTCTTTAAAAATACAAAATCAAAATAATATTGTTTTGATCAAATACAGTATTTTGATTATCAAGAAAACTCTCCCCTTGTTATTCACACAAGCTCAAAGCGCTTCGAACTCGTGTGAAGTAGCGAGGAGAGGGTTTCCTGGCTATATATTGATTGTCTTTTATATTTTTTTAATCGTTCGTAAATATTCACTTGATCTGTAAAACTTTTACTTGATCTGTAAAACTTTAGGCTATATCATCACAATATTATCTGCGTAGGAGTTTTATTCATAGGAATTTTGTCGCTATCTAAAGACAAATGATACTTTTACCCTTTTACCACACCAATAGGGCGCTGTTTAAAATTGTTAAAATACCTCTGCAATAACATTCTGTACACAGCACCAAACATTATTTTCACAGCAAGCAGCTACTTTGTTTGCAAGGTAGCATCATTTTATTTCGCAATGTACAAAGTAATTTACAAGTTAAACATGGAATAAACCCTCTATGCTATGTAGCATCGTTCTACTGTGCATCTTGTTGCAAAATGTTTTTTTTAACCCTCCATAACTTTAGGGAAGAATTTTTTGCGAGTTTTATTGGGTACCGCAAAATTGCAATACACGGGCTACCCATTAAACTGCGTTTTAATAATAATATATTTGACGGATTTGAGGAATATAGTCGTCGTGCATAGCTGAAACCTACTTTACATGCTCTACCCTAAGCTAAAAATGATACTGAAGTAAGAAAAAAATGATTAAAAACCGTTTTTTAAATAAAATATGCCAACAACACAACTTTTTTTGCCAAGTAGCTACAATTCCGGTTCAAACATATTGTAAATTTTCACATTTTACATGTTTTTTACCCTGCTCAAATCCTCTCCCACACTACTGCAAGGTGCGTTATAACTGGTCTACAGGCAGGCAACATTGAAAAGAGATGCCGGAGTATTACTTACTCGAAAACTACGAAGGAAAAATGGAACTTCTCCAGTCAAATGTGTGTACCATGACCTTGTTGTGCCACAAATTGTTTGAAAGTTGGTTCGGTGGAAAAGTAAGGACACTTTCTATATATACTGATTTATTTACCTGAATTTAAAAAATAAAGCTAGCCAAAAATACGATATGCTATCTAAACGACTGTGTTATTTTTTTAATTTTTTAATTTTTTTTTAGATAGATAAGATATATTTCGCCGTTAAAAAAGAATACAAATAATCAGTTACTAAAATTATAAATACATCGGCCGGAGCAAGTAGAAGACGTGGTCGTCTTATCATCAAGCCCCGTTGGTTGAGCTATTTACAGCTTATAATGTGTTAAAAACTTAAAAATATTGAACTAAACTAGGATAAAACGATTAAAAAAATTGAGTTACATCATTGTCAGTTTTGAGCATGAGATTCTTTGATACCTTTTTAAATTGTTCTAAACTAATATTCATTTTAAAATTATTGTCTAAAATTCTGTTCCACAATAGTGGTCCTCTATTTTTTATGGAATAGCTACTCACTTTCAGAGTAGTTTTTGGTATAACAAAGTTATCTTTCGAGTACCGTGTGTCATACTTATGTTGAATAAGGGAAAATTTGTCAGCAAAGGCTAACGGGCATGAAGCGGATTTTATCTTAAACATAAAAACTAATACTTGATGGATGTTAAGTTTGTAGATATTTAAAACTCCGAGTTTCTTAAATAAAGGGTTAGAGGGAGTGTATCTATTTGCACCGAACACTATGCGACAAGCATGTTTCTGTTTATTGTGAAGTTTGTTCAATTTAGACTGGTTTGTGCTTGCCCAAACAATGTTACAATACTTTATATAACTATGTTACAAAGGAAAAATATAAGCTTTTTAAAGAGGTAAAATTTAAAAAGGGTTTAGCTTTAAAAATTAAACCGATATTTTTAGAAATTTTACTTTCAACAGTTTGGATATGTTGTTTCCATGTTAGATTTTCATCTAACAAAACACCTAAAAAATTCATGGGTGATTGCCTTTTAATATTTATGTTATTTAAAATTAAATTAGGTAACTTAAGAGGTATGTCGTCGACTTTAGAAGCTTTGTGAAATAGAGTATACTGTAAACCTCCGAATATAAGCCCTGGGCTTATACAAGTTCGTAAGCTTTTTTGGGGTGGGCTTATACACGGGGGTGGGCTTATACACGGGTGGGCTTATACATGGAAAACAATAGCAACATATTAAATATCTATGCATATTTTTTACGTAATAAAAACTTTTCACTCATCGCCACTTTCTTCATTATCTTCGCTTTCGCTCGACGTGGCTGTCTCTACATTGTCTCCGCTACCATCATCTTCTTCCTCGCTTGATGTTTCAAGGTGGAATTCCTTCTCTGGTTGAGGCATTGTATAGTCGTCTATACCTCGGATGTTAATTTGCTGTTCCCATTAATGAAGGAGTGGGAAATATATGACATTAAAGCGAAAATAACCGGCGAAAAACGACGTGCACCTGAAGGGACATGGGTTCTAGGGGGAGGAATTGAGCTCCCTTGTGTTTATTTCTTATATGGACCAAATATCAATAGAGCACTAGTTCGTAAAGAACTGAAGAAATAGCTTGTACTTGTATGTTTTTGCAAAAAAAAAAGGTTTTTTAGTAAAAGAAAAACAACCATGAAATTTTCCCTTCCAATATTATGGGCTTATACACGGGTGGGCTTATACATGGAAATCGTTAGTAATGAGTAAAATGATGGGCTTATACACGGGTGGGCTTATAGACGGGTGGGCTTATATTCGGAGGTTTACGGTATTTTGTTTTATCTACATTTAACGAAAGTTTATTGCTTTTGAACCATTCTTCTAAATGCTTCAATTCTCTGTTAACTATTTCAAAAAGAGTGCTGATATCCCTATGTGAGTAAAAGATATTAGTATCGTCTGCGAATAATATAAAATTTAAAAGTTTCGACGCACAATGTATATCATTGATGTATAGTATAAATAGAAGTGGCCCAAGTATTGAGCCTTGTGGTACCCCATAAGTGACAGTTCTTTGTTCAGTTGTATTTGTTCCGTAACGTATGCATTGTTTCCTGTTTGTCAAGTAATCTTTAAGTCAACTGAGATTATTATTTTTCACACCGTAGTGTTCGAGTTTTGTAATAAGAATTTCATGATCAACTGTGTCAAAGGCTTTAGAAAGGTCAATAAACACTCCAAGGGTAAAAAGATTTCTATTAAAAGCATCGGTCACATCGTTGACTAAATTAAGTAAAGCGTGATCTGTTGAGTGTTTCTTTTGAAATCCAAATTGTTTGTTGTAGAGCATTTTATTATCAGTCAAATATGCATAGAGCCTGTTATACATAATTCGTTCTAGTAATTCAGAAAAACAGGAAAGTACAGATATGGGTCTGTAGTTTGTAACTTTTGCATTATCTCCAGCTTTGAAAATAGGCGTCACTTGCGCAATTTTTAATTTATCGGGAAATTTACCAGTTCTAAATGAAAGATTAAAAATATAATGAAGAGGAAACATGATAAGGTCAAAAATGTTCTTTATGACATTGACACTAATGCCATCAATACCTACACTTTTATTATTACGGAGACTTCCAAAGGCTGTTAGTAATTCTTGTATAGTCAATTCAGATTCGATCATTGTTGAGTTAAACGTTTTAAGATAAGATTGATAGTTCTTACGACTTGCTTGAATTTTTGACGCTAACTTTGGGCCAACATTTACAAAAAAATCATTTAAACTATTAGCAATAGTTGCGCTATTATAATTAAACTTTCCATCTATACAGAGTTTTTTTGGTAGGTTGTTTTTCTCAGCCCTACTTTTTCCAATAATTTCTTTAATAATGTCCCAAGTCTTTTTTGCATTCCCACTACTTTTGCTTTTAGGAGGTCTTGGTAATGGAGTTTTTTTGATTGCTGCTTAGTTTTTTCAAATAGGTTTTTGTAACTTTTATATCTAGTTTCATTATAAAATGACTTTTTCTTCAAAATTTTTTCATATAATTTTTGTTTTTTCTTTGATGATTTTAATAGACCCCTGGTCATCCAGGGACTAAGAATTGTTTTCCTATTTATTTTGACTTCCTTTACTGGAAAAGCTTTGTCATATTGTTTACAAAAGAGATTTAGAAATAGATCATACGCCTCATTTAATTCGCTAACTGTGGTTACCATTCCCCCAATCAATTTCTGAGATTAATTGCCTGAAGTAACTAAGAGATTGTTCATTGATTAGTCGTTTATAAATAATTTTTTCAATAGGGGTATCCTCAGTTGTCGTGATGTCTGTTATAAAAAAAGTTGGAAAATGATCAGTCAAGTCTGTCCTTATTATTCCAGTACGTAAGTTAGAGTTGTGAAAATTATTAGTTATAATGTTATCAATTAAAGTTGAGGAATGTCTAGTTAACAAATCGGAATTAGCTTGTGCGAAAAATAAAAACATGTCGTAAAATGATTGTGGCTCTTGGGTAAATACTACCAGTTAACGTGTTATCTTACAACTCGAATCTTTCGTTTTTCGGAGTTCAGGAGATTTTTTTGTTGTAACAGTGAATTTTCTCTTTGAAAAAAAAATGGCGAATTTGGGTGTTACGTAATTATTGAATGACCCCTTAGGTTACATTATTGCTTTCAATAAACCGGGTTTATATGAAGGGGCAGAGTTGCACATTTCCGCGTCAAGATTAACATGATCTTCCGGTTTTGGATATTTTTGGATATTCCTTGTCAAGTTGGCTTCAGTCAAGCAAAAACAATTTTTGACCGTTTCAGTGGTACATGTGTCTGAGGTGCAGAGTATATTGTATATTAGAATTAGTAGAGGTATTAGAAGTAATATATTAGAATAGAAGTTATTTTAAATTTGCACCAAGTTTTTCTTCTATTCCTGCGTACGGCTTTCACCTTTTCCTGCAGACATAAATTTTCCGGTGGCCGTGTAAAAGCATCGGAAAACTAGTTTGAACTGCTTCGATCAGCTACGCGGTCATACATACCGCAGAAGTTTAAATGAATAAGACAAGAAACTAGCAGGGTATGTTAAGCCAGGAAAGCGCCAAGATTTGACAATCTCGAAGAAAAATACGCATGGCGGAACAGCAGTGGTAAACTGGATAAACAAATACTTCTTTAAACTTCTTTAATAACTCTTGTATTTAACCAGAACTACATTTCGAGATTAATAAGAACACAGTACCCTTTTTAACAGGGCTCTGCTATCATGACTTTAGCTATGAACCAAATAAGTATAAACGAGGCCGAAGCTTCAAAGTTACTTGACTTTAACCAGAAATTTGATATTGGTTTATTGGACCGTGTGGTTGGTTCGCTTTATCAGGGACAAGGTCAACAGGTATGTAAAGGGTTGTTCTACTGTTCCATGTGCCTAATATCTAGTTGCCTAATATCTAGCTGCAACTGCAGTAGAGCTAACGTTTTGTTAGCTTTGCAATTTGCAATTTTTTACAACATATATTTTTAATGGCAGTTGGCTGTATGCCTTTTTATTTTGACATTGCTTGAAGAAACCAATCAAAGAACCAATCAAATTCACATTTTCAGTGGTATATAATTAACATTTTCAGTGGTAAGCTCTTTCCGCTTTAGCATTTGCATGACAGGTAAAAAGATGGCGGAGCTAGGTGAAGCAAAGTAATTATTAGTTCATTTCCTCACACGAAGGCATTCTTTAGGACTTTGAATGAATTCAAATAAATCAGAAGGCATCAATCAACACTCTATAATAGTTTGCCACGCAAATGCCAGAGTTAAAGAGAAAAGTAAACAATTGTCATCTATCATCAGTCAGGGAAAACAGCAAATTAGGTTATGTAACCTAATTAGGCTATCATCTCCTAATTAAGCCATACTGATAGCCTAATTAGGATATGAAATCATATTTTTAACTTTTGCAAAAAAATACGCCCATTCGCGTCCATATTACTTGTTTTTTTCATTCTTACCAATGCTGCGCCTAACTCATCAAAATTTCAACGAAAACTAACGACGGGTCGACGAAATATTTACATTTATTTAAATTCCTGTGAAAATGACCTAATTAGGATATCAAATAGCCTAATAAGGATGTTGAACGAAATGTGGTTTTCAAAATGGCGCTTGTGGAAAGACGATATTGTCGGAAAGAATCTCCTAGTTAGGCCATTTTAAGCTAATTAGTGTAAAATATATAATCGGCAAAATATTTTGCCGATTTTGGTCAATATCTTTTAGTTCCGTCGTACAAATGCGACGATTTTTCAACTATCAAAGTTTTGAAATTTGGCTGCATAAAGAGAGTGAAATAAAGATGCGGATAGCTCGTTAATGTTAATTTTTTTGCTTTTAAAAAATTTTCATAGCCTAATTAGGATAGCATAGCCAAGTTAGGTTAGGAATTCCTCTCCTAATTTGGCAAATAGCCTTATTAGTTTATGATATCCTAATTTGCTATTTTCCCTGACTGTCTATGTGACAGTCTTATTTCCCCAAGATACAGACCAGTTTTCAAAATAACAGCAGGTCAATGGTCACTGACTGCCAAAATTTGACATTTGACTGTAGGGATACAAAAAACGAACGAACTAGTCCCAAAGTTTATGTAATGAAAGAAACACATTGTTTAAATAGAGCATAGCTACAGTACTGTGAAAAGGTTTGTTAACATCGTGGTTCGTGTTTATTTCATGTTACGCACGAACCACGATAGCCCACGATGTGTATTTTTTTAACTATCGTGGACCTCACGATCATGTTTCGTGGACTACACGAACAAAAATTAAACATTACACCGTGGTGTCCACGATAGATAACTTCTATTGTAAAACAACAAAGACCGTATTAGTTTATCAATTAAATCAAAAACCGACGGCAAAAAAATAAAATAACACTTGTTGTTTTAATTCTTTGTCATAAAGCTAGTAGCTATATAATAGATTTTAATCGTTCGTGAATCAAAATGGGATGTAAAAAAACATTTCTATCGCCGCTTTTCATTTATAAACTTTTAAAATGCGATCTTAAAAAACATTTCCATCACCGCTTTTCGTTTTTAAACTTTTAAAATGCAATCTAAAAAAACATTTCTATCGCCGTTCTTCTTCCTTAAACTTTTAAAACGCGATCTAAAACAGCATTTCTATCGCCGATTTTCGTTCTTAAACTTTTAAAATGCAATATAAGAAAGCATTTCTATCACCGCTTTTTGTTTATAAACTTTTAAAATGCGATCTAAAAGAGCATTTCTATCGCCGCTATTCGTTTTTAAACTTTTAAAATGCGATCTTAAAAAAAAACATTTCTATCGCCGCTTTTCGTCTATAAACTTTTAAAATGCGATCTAAAAAAACATTTCAATCGCCGCTTTCCGTTTATAAACTTTTAAAATGCAATCTAAAAAAACATTTCTATCGCCGCTTTTCGTTCTTAAACTTTTAAAATGCGATCTAACGAAACATTTATATCGCTGCTTTTCGTGTATAAACTTTTAAAATGCGATCTTAAAAAACATTTCTATCGCCGCTTTTCGTTTTTAAACTTTTAAAATGCCATCTAAAAAAGCATTTCTATCGCCGTTTTTCGTTTATAAACTTTTAAAATGCAATCTAAAAAAACATTTCTATCGCCGCTTTTCGTTCTTAAACTTTTAAAATGCCATCTAAAAAAGCATTTCTATCGCCGTTTTTCGTTTTTAAACTTTTAAAATGCGATCTTAAAAAACATTTCTATCGCCGCTATTCGTTTTTGAACTTTTAAAATGCGATCTAAAAGAGCATTTCTATCGCCGCTTTTCGTTTTTAAACTTTTAAAATGCCATCTAAAAAAGCATTTATATCGCCGCTTTTCGTTTTTTAGCTTTTAAAATGCCATCTAAAAAAGCATTTCTATCGCCGTTTTTCGTTTATAAACTTTTAAAATGCAATCTAAAAAAACATTTCTATCGCCGCTTTTCGTTCTTAAACTTTTAAAATGCCATCTAAAAAAGCATTTCTATCGCCGTTTTTCGTTTTTAAACTTTTAAAATGCGATCTTAAAAAACATTTCTATCGCCGCTATTCGTTTTTGAACTTTTAAAATGCGATCTAAAAGAGCATTTCTATCGCCGCTTTTCGTTTTTAAACTTTTAAAATGCCATCTAAAAAAGCATTTATATCGCCGCTTTTCGTTTTTTAGCTTTTAAAATGCGATCTAAAAAAACATTTCTATCGCCGCTTTTCGTTTATAAACTTTTAACATGCGATCTAAAAAAACATTTCTATCGCCGCTTTTCGTTTTTAAACTTTTAACATGCGATCTTAAAAAACATTTCTATCGCCGCAGACAAATTTAACTTTTCTAGACAAATGACATTTCGTAAAAATACAATCGCGTCCGTGACGAAAAAGTATACACCAAGCAAAAACTACGAATATGCTTTTTTAACTTGATAAAACCTGAAACAAACAAATTAACTTTAATGAAAGACTTTTTTGAAAAGAAAAAAAAATAAATTATACTGGCTATAATAATCGTGGAGCTCGCGAAAATAATTGTGGGACACACGATCCTTTGTGGAGATAATAATATTAGCGTGGTTGCCACGATAGAATGTTTGAGTGTTTGTTATACATTAAGACCACAATTTTTTCGTGGTTCATGTGCACCACGCTCGTTACACGAACACGATGTTAACAAACCTTTTCACAGTACTGTATATGGCAAAGCATAAAGTGCATAACCTTATCGTTTTAAACAGTTGTGGGTAAATTAAATTGTGAAAAAGCCAATTTTGTTGATTAATATTTTCTCTCCAGTGGTTAAATTAAACATTTCTTCTTTTATTTATTTTGGAAGAAATTTTTTTAAATACTTTCAATTCATTACAGATCCCTGATAGAAAAGTTAGTAACTTACCGGATAACTTACCGGATCCACCGGTATGGTCTTCAGTAGGCCAACATCGTTGGTCGTTTTAGAACTAGGGCAGGCAGTCTTCTTTGACTTGTATAAAGCCCCCTAATAGTCTCGAAATGTGGTGGAATAAAGTTTTTAAAATTGTTTATTGAAGTAGCAGACACTGCTTTCTCTGGTAGAATGTTCCATTCATTAATAACCCTCGGAACAAATGAAAATTTCTTTTATACAGCCTGCTATGGGCTTCCATATCTTTTTTGAGTGTCCCCTGCAAGTGGATATCACACCAGTTTCAAAAAAGTCATTCAGGTCCAAATTTTCATACCCATTCATTATTTTTAAATACTTCTACGAGTCAGCTCTTAATTCCCTCATTTCCAAAACATCAGATTACCAGTGTTTAAGTCTTTCTTCATATGGTAGATGACCAATACCTGTGATCATCTTGGTAAATCTTCTCTGGACCTTTTCTATGTTATCAACGTCCTTTTGTAGGAATGGTCTCTATGATTGTATGCTGTATTCAACATGATGTCTCACTAGGGATTTGTATAATATACACAAGTTGCTTTTGGTTTTGCATTCAAACGTTTGTTTGATGACACCCAAGGTTCTGTTTGCTTTTGACACAGCTTCTGCACATTGCTTACTAAAACTCATAGTTGCATCAACATACATCAAGGTCTTTTTCTACTTCTACAGCTTCAACTAGTATGAACAAACAAACTTAAAAAAAGCTATCCTGCTTTCTTGATTATAATTAGAATAAAAGGGTTTGACGTTTGACATTTTACGAAGAAAATTAAAATTTAGATATGCTGAAGAAAATGTCTGCAAAATCGAATTTACTAGAAAAAAAATAAATTTTTTTTGACACTATAATCAAAATCCTGGCAAATTGACACTCGTAACTAGATATTTACACCTTAAAAATCGTAGATACAAATTTTTAATAAAGTATCACTGATTGTTATTAGCAAAATATGTATACTTGTTTTTTTCGCATGGAATTTCATACGTTTAATACATTTGTCCCATAAGTAGTTGCATAGTTTAATTAAAGACTTCTGCTTTTACTATGCATACATGATGTGTTTTAAATGCCAGTCACTTCTGCTATTTTTCCGTCCTTAATTTTTTTTCCCACCAAAAAAAATTACCCGATCAGCCATTTTATTTTAAGCGCTGCAGATGATCTGTGATAATTATTTAATGTTTTTTTTATGGCAACAAATCGGATATTACTTTAGGTTTAACGTTAACGAAACCCTAAGTGAAAGTAAATTTTTAAAAACTTAGTTTTGAATGCTAAATAAAGTTTAAAAGATGAATTTAAAAAATATATACATTTAAATGTAAATTCAGATCAAAGGATTATTAGAGGCATGAACCTTGACTTGCTTGCACCAGCAAACGTATAAACTTTAAATTTAACAATAAATGACAGAAAATATAAAACTTATATCGATATTAGTCAGGCTTCAACTTTCTGTAATTTAATTTACATTAATATTGTTTGTCCCACAGTTTAATTAATGACTTTACTCCCAATTTTTCATACCATGTGAACTTTGTTGGAACTTGCTCTTCGCATGTTCCTTACGCTAAAACAGGTAAAGGAAATTTGTTCTTACTTTTGCTTCTCAAAAAATAAATTTTTTAAGATCGCACGTGCGAAATTATTGAGGTGTGCAATTCATCGCACACATACTTAAAATCTTACGAAATGGCCTGCAAGCAATGTGAGGGAAATTGGGGAATGCAGGGAATTGTTTAGTGGAGCGCAGACCCTAATTGGGTCTGCGTAGCTCAAAATGAGCATTAAATACTCTAGGACTCCCCATCTAAGCCATGGCCCCTCCTGGAAATAATAGACAGGGTATATCCCTCGATATTTGTGAGGCTAGCCATGTAAAATATGCACATCTATCTATCTACACATATCCAGGCCTCTCAATAAGACCCACGCCATCACAGGCCTATCAATAAGAAAATAACACCAGAGCTATAAATCCCCCCCCAAGGGTACAATAATTTAAACTGGGCAAGCAATTTGAATAAATAGAATAAAATTATAACACATATTTTATCACAAAGTCTTTTTTATTTATGTTATGTTATCTTTTTATGTTTTTTGGTTCTATTTTACTGTAAATAATAAGAAATATAACATTGATTTCCATGTGAGATGAATTAATGTTGCTCAGCAAGAAAACTTTTTTGGAATTGGGGGAGCAATTAATGGCTCAGCTAGTTTCTCATTTCTCAGAATTGGGCGAGCCTTTGCGTGAGCAAGAGCAATTGCTCTCCCCTTATTGATAGGCACACTATGACGTGGGTGAAAATTTTCCGGTATATAACCCGCGGGTTATAAGTTGATTTTTATGACTTCCACTGTTGGTGCGGGTTATAATGTGGTGCAGGTTATATAATTTAACATTTCAATGCTAAGGATATCCATCCATGAAATACCTTACTAAAATAATATTTTGTTACTATCAAAGATTTTTTTTATTTTTTACTTATTTTGTTTTAGTTATTTTTTAACTTTATTTCTCCGAAAGACGATTTCAAATATATAAAGGCTACTGAACGGAACATATAAATATTTGCCATATTTCTTTAACAAATGACATAAATAACGCACATTTAAAATTTAATCTGAACAAATTTTTTTAAAAGAACTCAATACTTATGACCTTACTTGACTTACGTGCTTTATTTTTTTCTCTCAATAACTATTTTTTCACTCTCTCTAAAACACGATTCTGGAGATCAATTTTTCTTTTGTGTTGAATGTTATTCTAATCTATTTATATCTTTGCAATCACATTGAGCATATTGAAATGATTTGCTTCTGCTAATAGAGCAGTATGGCAGGCATCATGTTTAGGTGTTATTGACATGTATTTCACAAGCTAGTGCCCAGGACTAAATTGATAAATGCTGTTAAAAATAAGTAAAAAATGTAACAATTTAGTTTAACCCTATTCGGTCCGGGGGGGGGGGCAGATTCCGCCCCCCCCTGACAGTTTTTTTTTAACTCCTTATTGCTTTGTTATATGGCTATGATACTTACTGAGTTTTATTATTTATCTATTAGACACATGAATGCGAAATTTTTAGGTCCCATACCTTTCAGAGGCTTTTATATTGCCCATTACTCGAAACTACCCCTAAAAATCTCTATGAAATCCTTATAATGGGGAAAATATAATAACTCCTGTTAGGATTATCCTTAGAACTTGAAACTTTCAACACAACTTTGTTTCATCAAGAAGAATCATTTTGCATAATTGACTAATCCGATTTCCCGATTTTGTCGGGTTTTACCCGAAAATCGGGAAAAAACGGATTTATGGGCAATTTTTGGCAATTTTTTATGCGATCCATGTAAAATCCGGAAGATATGTTAAGTAACTCTTATTTAGCTTTCAGAAACTTCAAACAGAATGTAAAAATTCGCTCTAGAACAAAAGTAATTAAATTTTAAGCAGATAGTGGCATTTTTAACAAATTTCAAGCTTCTGATGACGTCACAGAAAATGTGCTGACGCAAGCAAAAATTTATTGCCCCCATTTTGTTCCTTTTATGACGTACTATAAGTGTGCCAAGTTTGATTCCATTTGAACAACCCTATGAAAAGTTATTGAAGGGGGGCGGAATCCGTCATAGTATGTTCGAAAAACCCCGGACTGAATAGGGTTAAATGATATTCTTTCTTTTCCTTTATATATTCGCTACTTTCAAACAACAGGTGGCTACAAAAATGTGAAAAAAAATTAAAAATAGAATTAATAAGACACATGGAACTTTGTCCTCCCCATTACTGCCACTCATTTTATTATGCACACTATGATTGGTAAGATAAAAATGGATAATAAAATTATAAAAACATGAGAAAGAATCTGCCGTACATCGTTGTTACAAACGATCTGTAATAATTCATTATTTTGTTTCTTTTTATGCATTTTAACTACGCAGTTTTCTACGTACATGAAAAAGATTTAAGTTAACGATAAGGTTTTTAAAGCCTTTTTAAATCATTCTCTGACTTCATATTTTGCTTTTTTCGTAATTTCGATAATTTCAAAAAGCTATCGCACACATAAAGAAAACAAAATTTGATCGCACGCCTAAACAAATCTGCGTGTGTGTGGGCGTGCACGTGCGATCGCACGCCTCTCACGAAATGGCCTGGGCTTGAGTTATCCCAGGGCTATGGTAACATTCACTCGCCCATATTGAATCGCCGCAAAGGGGAATCGAACCCTGGTCTCCCTCACAAGGTGCAAGAGTTATAACCACTATAGAACACCGCATGTGTCAGTTTCTACTGAACATGTTCTTTGGCATGTGATAGGCCTTACATTGAAATGATGACGAAGCTATAGTTCACCCAAAGTTCCTCATCCTCATCTTTAATCGCAATTTGCAGTTGAGAGAAGTTGCAGGAGAAGCCATTGCTTATATTATTAGAGTGCAAAATACTGTATTTATTATTTTATTGATTTGAATGTTTTAGCATGAAATTGCAAAGAAGGTGTTGCAGCAGCTTAAGGAGCATCCGGACTCCTGGATGAAAGTGGATTCTATTTTAGAAACAAGTAATAATCAAGAAACAAAGGTAAAGTTGAATTTCGAGACTTTTCTTTCTCTATGTTAAGAAAGATTTTCACTGTTTTATCTCATTTTTATAACTTTTAGTTTTATGCTTTGCAAATACTTGATAATGTTATTCGTACAAGATGGAAGATGTTGCCAACAGAGCAACGAGAAGGTAAAACACTATTTTCCATTCGATGTTGTGCAGTTGCACTTAAAAAGTTGAGTAAGAAATTGCAAACATGGTATCTGTTTTTTTATAGGAATCAAACAGTTTATTGTGGGATTGGTTATCAAGATTTCTTCAAGTGAAGATCATTCAGAAGTATGTAGACTTTGATGTTTTTTTTTGTTTTACCATTCAGTATTATTCTATTCGTTTGAAGAGAAATATAACGACAGTCATAAAATTTAGTTAAAATTTGTTTTACTTTTAGAAAGAAAAAACATTTTTAAACAAACTGAACTTAATTTTGATACAGGTAAGATTGCTAGAACCACATATTGTGCTGTCTGTAAAATGTAATTTGTTGACTAAATAATCTATTTGCTGAAATCATTTTCTTTTTCAGATAGTAAAGAAAGAGTGGCCAAAAAATTGGCCATCTTTTATAAGTGATATAGTTGGTGCTAGTAAATCTAATGAAAGCCTTTGTAAAAACAATCTGATTATACTGAAACTTTTAAGGTGAGTTTCGTTTGTATTGAAAAAAGAATAAAGTTTTGATGTACAACAGTTATTAAACTGCTTATTTTTTTGTTGGCCTCCTCTCCCCCCTCCCCCCCCCTAAAAAAAGATTTCAGAGATATTGATCTTCTAAAGAAAAAAATTGAGAACCATCTTATTGCTTTTGTCATAACTGCTCAATCTCTTTCTAATTTGCAGAATTTCTTATTCAAATTATTTCTTCATGTTGCTTTATTTTTTATTTTTTTTGTATGCTTTCTACGGTGCCGTTATAATTTTTATATTATATTGATCTTAACTTGTGCAATTAGGAAGATAATTCTATCTCTGCCGTGCCGCAATGTTTCATGTGCTTTATGTGCCTATGTGTCATGTGCCCACATGTCATTAACCCTGTTTTTGCATAACGCATTTGGTGTGGTTTGAATGATTTTGGAAAAACATGAATAAATGAAGTGGATACATCAAATAATTTTTGCAAGTGTAATTAATCATCAATTCAAGGGAAATAACTTTAAAATATTTTGCAAGAAATTACTTTTGTTACTAAAAATTTCCAAAAAATTTTGCAAAGTTTAATTTTGGCCGAAAATCCTGAATTTCAGGAAAGTTTCTTGTTTTTAATATAATTTAATTAATATAATTCACTCATCTCCCCCAATGGAAGAAAACTATAGTTGTTTTAGTAGAGCAGTTTATAGAAATATTAAGAAAAACGACAAGATCTACCACCTAGGTCAGCATATTCACACTAATTCTAAATTTATAAAAAAACAAGATAAAATACTAAATTTACCAAGAGGAATAAAAAAATATAACAATAGATCTATCAAAATGATTCTAAAGGCATAGACTTTACTGTGTTTTTAAAATAGGATGGTCACGCTCAATTAATAGACTCTTCATCAGAGTTAGTTTAAAATCATTAGACTCTTCCTCAAGTACTGAGAAGTTGTGAGGCAATTAATTACATGCTGGAGAGTAATTACAAAACATCAAATGTTTAAGAACGATAGTGGCTTGAGGGCCGAGTGTAACACGTTTACCTGTAAGTGCAGAAATACCCAGGTGATCAGACATACAGACTTTAAAATGGCGTTTGGTTTTGACAAGTGGCGTTTGGTCTTGATAAGTGGCGTTGCAGCCACTGCACTTAAAACAGTAAATGGGGCATTCAGTCCTTTAAGACAAAGCAGCTACCTAGCCTCTTCTTGGCAGAAAATATAAGTTTAACATCACAATACGCCAATTTTTGCTTCAGTGCAAACAAGTTCTAATTTGTAAAGAAATTATTCCTAAAAAAGTAAAATAAGGACTAACTCTTTGTTGGGAGCAAGAGACACGGGTTCTTAGGTTCTTAATCTCTGTTCTTAAAGATTCTGAGACAGAATTTTTTAACCTTCTATAGACTCTAGTTTTTAGTTTAATTGTCAAAACAAATGTATGCCTTTTTTTCCTATTGGTTATTGGCATGGTGCATATGTTGGAAATTAGATTTAACACGATATGCGAAAAAGCATGACTGCCTTCAAAAATTGAAACTAGAAAAAGTTGATGTTTTTTATAAATGTAACCTTTTTATAGTTTTTACCTTGGTCAAGTTGGGAAGCTAATTTCTTGTATTTTGTTAAAAAAGATCTTTATTGAGAAATATTAGCTCTATTTCAAATTTTGTTAAGAAATCATGTGTATACAATGATAAAAAACTGGATCTGAAAATGTATCCATTTTTTATCACATCGATAATTTGGCAAAAAAAAATTTTTAATCAACTGTTGTAAATTATTGCTTTGTTGTCAGACAGTGTGCGTTACGTGTTAAAGCATGTTTTATTACGTGAATCATTAATTCTAAAATATAACGTGAAAATAATTATTCTATTCTACTGATAATCAAAGATTGATAGTTGTGCATATTTTAACACGGCTAGCCACACAAATATTGAAGGATATACCCTATGAGGAGTCCTAGAGTATTTAATGCTCATACCCAATTAGGGGCCGCACTCCAGACAACTCAGTGCAACATCCAACGGCCCACACAGTGTGCCATCTCCCCAATTTTCCTCATGGCTTGGGTTAACTGGGTGCTATGGTAACATTCACTTGCCCATATTGAATCTCCGTCAAGGGGGAATTCAAGGCAGGTAATCACTAAAGACACATAGGCACGTAAGGACTAAGGCACTCAAGGCGCGTAGACACGCAAGACACACAATTCAGAATAACTCTTTAAAAACATTTATATTAAATACTTTTCTAAAAAATAAAAATAACTAAAATTTGTGTTTCAGCGAGGAAGTATTTGACTTTTCTCTTGGACAGATGACTCAAACGAAAGCTAAACATCTCAAGGATAGGTGAGAATACTTTTTTTTCTCTGCTAAATCATGCTGGGCACAAATGTGTGAAAGGGCCTATCAGTAATAATTTCTGCATAATATGTTTTTAAAACGTTTTTATTGTAATTTTAGCATGTGTCAGGAGTTTTCCTCAATATTTCAACTCTGTGAATTTGTAATGGTAAGCATCTTTTTAATGATTTTCTTAACAATTATAGTTCAATGGTCTGATAAAAGGTTGAAAAAACTGTTAATGCTTTGACTTGTGTGATACAAAAGACCTGATCTTTTAAAAGTTTTTTATATGAGATGGCATGAGTACACATAAATGCTCTTACATTTTGATTGATCAGCTTTGTATTCCTTTATTTTAAGTGTTTGCATGATTTGATGGCTATTGGTTTGCTTGCTGGAAACTAAAAAAGCTATACCAATTTTCCCAATTAGCTTGCATGTTGCATGTTGTTAATACTCGCAACTTTTTAACATAGATTTTTCTTTTCTAGAATAACTCAATGAATATTCCTCTAATACAAGCAACTCTGCAGGTAAAGTTTGCTTTATTTTACAATATTCCGTTTTTAATCTTTAGCAGTTGGGTAATTCAATGACATATTAATTCTAGACTCTGTTGAAGTTTCTTAATTGGATTCCACTTGGATATGTTTTTGAAACAAAACTTATTTCAACTTTAATATACAAGGTATGTAAGGCTTATCAAGTCAACTTATCTTCCTTATCAAGCCAGTTGACACAATGTAAAAATATGCTTATCTCATTTTAGTTCCTGAATGTTCCAGTTTTTAGAAATGTGACCCTTCAATGTTTGACAGAAATTGGTAGGTCACTGTTTTCTTTCTGTCCTGGTTACAGCTAGAATATTGTACAATCTGCTTATGCTTTCATAAGACAAAAACTATGTTGTTCTGGTAACCTTGTTCAAAGAATGATTCTAAATGCATAAGCATACCTGCTCTAACTTGTTAATAATCTTATTACAGGTAGTATCAGCAACTCACAATATAAAGAACAATATGTTGTTCTATATACTCTTGCAATGGCACAGTTAAAACAGGTTTGTTTCATAAATGTATATACCTGCATAAATCTACAACTTATCACATTGAAATCAAACCCTCTACCCTCTGCTACCTAGGCGTAACTTTATGTCATCGCTGCATTTTAGATGTTACCATTGGAAACAAATTTGAAAGAGGCGTATAGTAATGGCCGTGATGATGAGCAAAATTTCATTCAAAATTTGGCATTATTTTTGTGCTCATTTTTGAAGGAACATGGAAATCTTCTCGAGGAAAAGGTACCTTTAAAATACATTCTCTCAGTTTTAGAATAATACAAGAGGTCAAAAAAACAAAATGTGAGAGATAGATGTAGTTCATGAGGTTGCCATTAGAAATCAAAGTATTTTTTATTTGAGAAAAGACTTTCCATAGATGACATTGTAATTCCACCATTAAAAGAAAAAAGTATGCAAGACAAACAAGTTATATTTAGTGTCTGATTTATTTGCTGATTTATTTATTTAATTCTTACATTACATTTGGTAGAAAAACAGGAATATTTCAGTGGTAGTTGCAGTGTCGTATGTTTTTTCTTTTTTTTAAGATTATGTCATGAGTTATCTCTAGTTTTAATATAACAACTTTTTTATATAAAGTACTATAAAGTACAGTGAGAAGCTCTTTACTCCACATATTCATTTTCTTAAATTTATGCAAAATAATACAGTTTTAATTCCTATACTCTCTTTTATAAGCATGGCCTTCATAAGCATAACAAGTGTTGGAAATCTGAAACAAATTAAGCATAAGTCCTCCTGTGCAAAAATAAATTTTAAAAAGAGGGGAGTGGCATCAAAATAAAAAAAACAATTTAGTTGACATTATTGCAGTAATGTAAATGATCAGCAATAATTTGAACTGTTTAAAAGTGTTTAAAATACTTGATGTTGTTAGAGAGGATCACCTGTAAAAATTACCTCATAGAGTATGTTTTTGTTTTTTTCCAGGCAGCATTAATTAAAGCTGCATTATTTGTTTTAGACATTAAAATTATTGGGTGAAAAAACCAAGTATGTTGTTGAACTTTGGGATTCTAATGTTTACTGTGAGGTACTTAGTACAAGTGTTGTACATGGTGAACATTCTATAATTTGAATGCTTGTTGCTTTTAAATTTCCCAAATGAACGAATTTTAACGCCCTGGCATTGAGCTTTTTTTGACCATGTTTTTTGCGAAGTTCAAATTATTGACTGTTCACTGTATTAAATCTAAAATTGTAATTCTTACAGTGGCACACATTTCATCACATTCCTTGGTTAAGCTATTAAGCATGAACTTTACAAGAGATCTGTTTGGAGTGTAACATTGAATCTGTTCCTAATAATTTCACTTGGTATCTCATACTCAAGCTGTTAAGGAAGATGAGTAGAAAATGATAACTTTTTTCCTTAAAAAACTTCTCTACCACAGAATGTTTTTCAGGCCATTTTGTAAAATTTTAGGTAGGTGTGTGGTGAAGCGGCAGCTAAAACCATTACCTAAACTAATATTTAATTGTTGTCAAAATATTTCTTTTTTTCTCCAAAAACCAACCGTACAAAGATGAAATGTAAGAAGCCGAAATAGAGCCTTACTTCCTCATGATATCATCAAAAAGTGTTTGTTATAAAATAGTAAAAACGCTAACTAAGGAGAACGTAAAAATTAAACGATTAAATAGGTTTCAGAAAAAGATTTAATTTCAGTTAGTGATAAGGGTTGGAAGCCCTTTAAATCATTCTCTGGCACGACACTTTACATTTTTGTAATTTTTATAAGTTTCCATCTAAGCCAATCTGTACGAGTGTCGCTTGTGCACGAGTAAACACAAGTCTCTCACAACATGGTCTGGTTGTTCCCATTTTCTATGAAGCTGTACAATTCAGAGGCAAATATGCTACTGACCAAGGAAATCAGCCCTGTTTCCAGATTACGTTTCTATACAACATGAAATTAACATAGCTTTCATAAAAAATGTCATATCCATAATTAGTTATCACATTTATGCCTAGTACATACCTATTTTATTACTTAAAGCTGCTTTTCCACTAAGCAGATTATTTTGTGCGCAGCCAGTGGTCTTTTTTTTCAAAATTCTGTTAAAAGTGGTCTGTTTGCGTGGTATGAAAAGTTGAACTCACCTTAACTATTCTGTCATACGCAAATCCGTCATCCAATCAGGGCACACAGATATGTGTCTACATGATACAAACAAGAAGTTAAAAAAGAAGTTAAAAAAAAAATTTTTTTACATGCTTTTTGAAAATGATTTTGTAAGGTTAAATAATAAAAATGCTAACCTGTGTATCATATAAGTACATTTCTTTCTGGTGTGCGTTCTTAACATCGTTTTCAAAGTCTTATTTTAGTGACAAGTGAAAATTGAAAAGCGACAGTTGGAGTGGAAAGCATAACAATGCCTTCTCTGTGTGTTTTTGATTTCCCTCTAGTGAAAAACTGGCTTAAAAAACCCATAAAAAACTTGTACTACCAAAAAATCGGTAGTGGTTTCGAAACTAGCTTATTAGTAGGTTTCCAATATCAACATCTATGCCAGTTGTGTTAATTATTGGAGAAAGGCTGCAGCCTTTGTCACATAATGCTAATCTTGGTAAATAGTTTTGAAATAATCTAGTCAGTTATTTTTTAAGACAGCTAGTCAGTTTAGAATTTGTTAATTGTGTGTTATTATCTTCTTCTTTTTTTGATAGTACAAAAGCAGTACAAAAATGTTAGCAATTGGTAGGCAGTTTGACTGTGGAGAATATGTGCAAATAGTAGTAGAAATGAAATAAGTACTTTGAAAATAAAAAATTTGCCTAAACAACTTCCATAGACAAATTATATGAAACAGTTTTTAGGGCTTTTCTCCCGAAGTAGCAAAAAATTTGTTCTATTTTTCCTGTACCAAGATACTTAATAATTGTTTCAGTGCATCAGAAAATTTACACGTTTCTTGCTATGTACTGGTTTTTGACATTTAGTGTAAATAAACTCCCTTTCTTTGTTTAGACTGAGTTGAAAACTAGTTTACTTGAGGTAAAATTGTTTCTATTTCTCTTAAGTTTTCAAAAAACATCCAGCAACAGAAATTTACTTCTTTTGATGGACCTAGGATTGCAGTGATTGATCTCTAAACTGTGTATGTTTATGGCAGATTTTCAAAGTTGAACATGTACATTTAGGGCTTGCATTACCTGGTACTAATATCAGAAGTAGAAGATATGGAAATATTTAAGATTTGTCTTGAGTATTGGAATGCTTTGGCATCTGACTTATATCGTGAAAGTCCGTTTGCCGCTCCAGTACCAATGCTTGGATCTCCATCGTCAAATGTACCACCAAGAAGACAGATATACCTCCCAGTACTTTCCAAGGTAGGGTATTATGCTTTTATCATTTTTTTTTTACCATAAATTTGGTGTCTTAGAAAATTTTCAAAAAGTACCAAGCCTTTTTGACAAGTAGTGAAAACATAGGTTTTTAGCATTTAAGTAACAACTTTCTGCAGTGGAACGTAAAAAAGTTGTAAGAAAAAAAGAATAATTTTTTAGATCCGCTTTATTATGGTAGCACGGATGGCAAAACCAGAAGAAGTGTTGGTTGTCGAAAATGAACATGGAGAAGTTGTGCGTGAATTCATGAAAGACACGGATGCTATCAACAACTATAAGAATATGAGGGAAACTCTGGGTAAACACTAAACACCTTTACTTTTAAACTGTGATAATTGCTGATCAGAAGCTTGTATAGATTATGTTCTTGAATCACATTTCTTTTTACTCAGTGTATTTGACTCATTTGGATTATCAAGACACAGAACGAATTATGACAGATAAGTTACAGAATCAAGTTAACGGAGCAGAATGGTCCTGGAAGAATTTGAATACAGTAAGACAATTTCTAGATCATGTTCTGCAATGCAAAACCAATAGCCAGGAAAAAAATATCTTTAGTGCAGCATTAGGTAATAGACGATTTAAATGGTTGTTTGGATTTCTTTTAGCTCTGCTGGGCAATCGGGTCAATCAGTGGTGCAATGCATGAAGAAGATGAGAAAAGATTTCTTGTTATGGTTATCAAGGTAATGAAAAAATTGTCATTCCAGCATTTGCCATTGCATTGGCATGCCTCCACACACACAAGTAAAATTAGGCGTGCTGTTTTCAGGTCTTAATTGCACACATAAAACCGATATAAATACACTAACACTATTCATAAGAATTAAAAATTGCATGTTTGGTCGCTCTTGAAACAATTTTAGTGCTGCATGCCTCATAAATAAACACTTTAAAAAGGGTAATTCAACATATAGAAAAGGCGGATAAAAAAACACAATCTATTATTTTTGACTTTGGGGCTATATATTTACCCCCAAGTTTAACAAATAACAGATTTCACAAATTTCGTAAACAGAAAGTGCTACGTAACTCAAAAAACAATAGCATTTTCATCAGTTGTTATTTTACAATTTTTTTTTATTTAGGGAAACAATAAGTAGCCTTGCTTCGAGTTATTGTACTAAGATATGAATTGAAGTCATTGACTCTGTGTAAAATATTTTTGTTATCACATGCTTTTATCAGTCGTTGAAGTATTGTAGTTTAGTTTTAGCATGAAATCCAATAGTCTACTGTACTACCAACTTAAAAATGTTATTTGGATTTAGGATCTACTGGGACTTTGTGAAGTGAAGAGAGGAAAAGACAACAAGGCTATCATTGCGTCAAATATTATGTACATTGTTGGACAATATCCAAGGTTTTTAAGGTATGGACATATTTTTATTTTTCTCACACATCCTGTGCGCAATTGCACCATATCTATTTTTTATTTTATTTTGTAGAGCTCATTGGAAGTTTTTAAAGACAGTCGTCAATAAGCTCTTCGAGTTTATGCATGGTAGGAATTATATCTTCTATGATAATACCTATTTTTTGTTCAGAATGACTACCAAATCACTATGTTATGCTAAGAATGCATAAAAAAACGAAATACAAAATATGTGCAGCTACTGAAAATTGCCCTGTTTTTATTCCCAATAACTTGTGGTATAAATTGGCAGTTCACTTACTGAGGACTCTCTTACGTTATTCAGGTACTAGTTCTTAGCCTGCGGTTAAATCCATAGGAATTCGCCTAAAAGGCAGAATATTGGGTATTATAATATAGACTAATACAGGTTTTCCATGCTTTCTAAAAATCCTAGAAAATTAAAAAAAAAATACTAAAATAATCTGATTTTTTGTGAAAACTCCTTGGGAACATCCATTTGTCAAACTCAATTTTTATAATGGATTTTCTTTTGCGAAATATAAATTATTGTGAAAATGAAATCTGATCAATCCTCAATTTGTCTTCCTTGTTCAATTCCTTTTACATCCTTGATTTTTGTGGTTCTCAATTGCACTTAAACAGCTTAAATCCTGAATATCCTTAAAAATTTAGTTGCAAAATGAGTGGGAATCCTGTAGTAGTTAGCTTGTCACCCGTTGTATATTTTTCCCACACTGGTATTTCCTTCATTTTCTCCTGCAGAATGTAGGTATTATTAAAGAGAGAGCACATGCAAAATGTTTAACTCTGTCAAAAATTGACCAATATAACACACCTGAAAGCTGACGTAAATTAATGGACTTGTGATTTTTTGCTACCTACATTACGTAAATCGTCGTCCACATGCTCATCCATCAATTTTAAATTAATCAGAAACTTTCCGGCACAATGCATGCTAAGTATTTCTTTGTGTGTTCAATATAGATGGTGTTTATCTCTACCTTCTCTAACATAGAGGGCTTCTGCATAACTGTGTTGTTAATTCATGGTGTTAATCTTAGAAACACACGATGGTGTACAAGACATGGCTTGTGACACGTTCATCAAAATTGCACAAAAGTGTAGAAGATACTTTGTACAGGTAATGGTATTCTTAACCTAACTTTCTCATGTTTATTGCTTATTTTTGTGATAATAATTTTGTGGTACTCCCTTTAAAATCTATTGTTTGTCGTCTAGGTGCAAGTTGGTGAAGTGATGCCTTTTATTGAAGAGATTTTAAATAATATCAGTTCAATCGTATGTGATCTTCAACCGCAACAAGTGCATACTTTTTACGAAGCTGTAGGATTCATGATTAGCTCACAGACTGTAAGTTAATTGCATTGTTTTACCCTGCCATGTATTCCTCCAACTTATATTCATTATCAGTACATTTGCGCATGGATTTTTGGTGTACAAATGTGGTAACACGATGTGTTTCATCACTTAGGTGCTAGTTTTATAGTTATCCAGGAAAACATCAGGTCATATATTCAGAAATCAGTGTCGAAAAAATTCCTAAATGTTTAAAAACCTAAACGGTTTGAAAGAACTTTTAGATATATATTATCGCTTTTTAGGATCAAGTTGTTACAGAACGGCTTATTGAGAAATGTATGTTACTACCAAACCAGATATGGGACGGTATTATACAGAGTGCCACTAAAAACATCGATATATTGCGTGACCAAGAAACTGTAAAACAACTAATGAACATATTAAAAACAAATGTGGCTGCATGTCGCTCAGTCGGGCATCACTTCGTGATTCAACTTGGGAGAATATATCTAGATATGGTCAATGTGTACAAAGTCTTGAGTGAAAACATATCAAGCGCTGTTTCGCAACATGGTGAGTTTTTGATTCCATTGCTTTTCGTAGTTGATTGAAAATTCTCATTAGTTATATACTGATTTGCTTTTGATTATGTAGGAGAGGGCGTAACTAAACAACCTTTAATCAAATCAATGAGAGGTGTGAAGAAAGAGACTTTAAATTTAATAAATGGCTGGGTTAGCAAGTCTGTTGATCCTAAGTTGGTAAGTAACTGTACACATCAATGAAATTTTCACTAATTCATTGAACACAATTTCTTATAAACTTTTTTAATACAATAGGTAAAAGACAATTTTATCCCTCCATTACTTTCCACGGTACTCGATGACTACAGCAAAAACGTTCCACAAGCAAGAGAAGCGGAAGTGTTAAATACACTCGCTACTATTGTAAACAAACTGGAGGTAAGCAAACAGGTCGTTCACTGCAAACAAATATTCTTACAAGAAGATTAAAAGAGGTACATGGTGCTTGGGTTTGCATTGCTTGTTATTAAATGTTTCCGTTTATGGTTTTAGATGCATGTTGTTGAAGATGTACCTCTTATGTTCGATGCTGTCTTTGAATGCACGTTAAACATGATTAATAAGGTAAGTTGATACGATAAAAACATCTAAAGTAACTGAATCAATCGTCTGCTTTAAATGTGATGCTTTTTAATACTAATTTTAAGGGCAATTTTAATATTTTTTCCTAAATTTTTTATTCAATTTTCACTATTTTGTGTACAGTCTAAAATTATTAATAATTGCAGCTGTATTCCTATGTTTTAAACTTTGATCTCCTCCAAATAACATCAAATGTCCTTCAATTTCGAAATTGTGTTGTAGCAAATCCCTGTAATTAAATGCATTGATTTAGGACTTCGAACAATTTCCAGAACATCGAACAAATTTCTTCACGCTTTTACAATCGGTGAACCAACATTGTTTTCCAGGTAAGTCTTATTGTAGTCCTAATTGAACTCTATTTTTCTGCATAATTTTAGCCTTGCTCCCTCTAACTATTTTCTTGTATGCTTTACAGCTTTGGTACAACTTGCTGCTCCCCAGTTCAAGTTGGTTTTAGACTCAGTTATATGGGCGTTCAAACACACCATGAGGAATGTAGCTGACACAGGTAAGAATTGGTTTTTACCTGAACTAAAATAGATTTTAAAAAATATTTTGCAAATATCAGATGTTGATATGTTTCAGAATTTGAATTTCGTTTACTATATTGTCAGGTCACTTCCAGGGGGAAGTTTCGCGCTTCCAAAGATACACAATTTTTTTTCATTTTTCTTCTCGCGAACGTTCAATTATCAATAGCTATTATGTATGATAAAATTGCTTTTAAAGTGAAGGTGAATTTTATGTGTCCTGATTTTTTTCGAAAAACGCGAAAACGCCAAATTCTCTGTAATTTTATGTTAGTGAAAGCGTATTGGTGATAACCATGAAGTTTTAACTGTATAGACGGAAAGTTTATTACACACTATTCAAGGACGTTTAAAAAGGGACCATGCCATAGTTAAGAAAATTTTATTAAGTGGATAAATTGATAAATTTTTGCCATTTTCGCGAAATTTACTTTTCGCGATATATGTAAAAATAACTGATTCAAGAAAAGTTTCAAAAAAAAACAATTCGCGGAAATGAGTCCTTACTGTTCAATTTTCCTTTCTTTCTATAACAACAAATAGCTACATGGAGGTAATCTTTATAAGAAGATAGTAGGTGCCACAGTAGTAGTATCATCGCCCTCGTCATGTTTACGTTGAGTAAAATTTGCAAATTGGATTGTGGTATAATATATTTAATTCGCAAACATATGTCCGCGCTAAAAATCCAAAAAAGGATAATTCTTGAAAATAAGTCCGCGCGAAATAGTTTTCCAAAGTTACTAAATTATTTTCATTTCAATGTTTTGGAATTCCAAGGCCTTCAAAAGTCATAAAATTTGTACAGCAACATGTGATTTTAACTGATTGATTTAACTGATTTAACTGGTTGATTAATTAGCACAAGAAAGGGTCGGGAACATTTAAATATATTTATTTGTATGTTGCTCCTTACTCTCCTTTTTGTTTTTGAATTTCAGGTTTAGAGATTCTACATGGTATTCTGATAAACATCCAAAGTCATCCAGAAGCTGCTCAATCTTTTTATCAAACATATTACATCATGATCTTGCAACATATTTTTTCTGTTGTCACAGACACCTCTCATACGGCAGGTAAGTTAAAGACAACCTTTCAAAATACTTGAAATGTAAAGAATGTTAATCCGTACATTTTGTGGAAATAAAACTGGTGATGTAATTACCCCACCTCTTTTTCATTACACCACAAAATGTAATCTTTTAACACGAGCTACAGAGACTGGGAATGCTTAAAGTAATAACTTTTAGATGGCCTCTCCTTTGCTCTTTTAAGCTTATTCTTGAAAATACAGTAATACCCTTGATTTTGAGATATTTAATTGAGTAATTTAGCTTCGCGTCTTACTTTAAATGAATTGAGACTGGAAAATATGTTTTGCAACTTACAAAGCTAGACAGAACTTTGTTTCTAAAAACTAACTTCTGTTCTGTTTGTGATATGCGTGTCGCTAAGTTGTAAACGTCATATCATTATTATAACGACTATTGACGACTTATAAATTCTTTAAATTCCGTCAATAACCAAAATAATCTGCTTAAGTGTTTACTAGGTGTGTTCTGTGTTATCTCGCACTCTACTTACAAAGAAATGCAATGCTTTTCTTAAAGCCAGGCTGCATATGGAATTACTAAATATTAACAAAGTGTTATTAAAATTTAATTAATGGAATTAAAACTTATCTATTTTTTTTTCAGGGTTAACAAAGCATGCAGGGATTTTATCTCACATGTTCAGCATAGCCGAAAATAATGGAATTACAGTATTGTTATACGATCCTAACCAAGTTCAAAACCCAAGCATGAACAACGAAGTATGAGTAAATTTCTATATGTATACATTCTTGTCAGTGCGGCCTTCATCCAAGTTATGAAAATTTATTTTGAGTTAATCATTGGAATAAGGGGTGTCACTTCTGTTGTCTCGCTTACCACATTTTCTTTTGTTTTTCACATCAAATAATACGAGGAAATGCGAGGCAAAACATCCTAACTGTAGTATTGTATGGTCTCATTTTAGCTATACATCAAGGAATACACAGCAGCTTTACTGAAACAAGCTTTCCCTCATCTACAACAGTAAGTCACACAGCTAGAACATACCCTAAACACTTTAAAAAGTTGTTTCTCCTCACTTTTTGTTTCTTTTTCGTTTCAGTCCTCAAATTAAAGTATTCGTGCAAGGTTTATTTGACTTGGATCAAAATTTGGGACAATTTAAAGAACATTTACGCGATTTCCTGGTACAAATAAAAGTAAGTTCAAATTTCAAGTTTCGTTTTGTTTTCTTGGTAGTTAACATCAACTTTTTATCAACTTATTATTTTTGTGAAATATCTGTAGTGTCTGTCTAACTATCTTTAACTTCACCTTGATGGTCATCATTCAACCTCACATTTATCGGTGTCCTCTTGTCATTTTTTTGTGTGTTATTAGACGTCCATGTGTAACGCTGGACAGTTGAGAAATAAGGCTGGACATTGGAACTACTGCTATCTGTTTATTACTTTATCCTTATACGGATTTAAGCCGTATAATCGAATTCTGCTCCTAATTGTTATTAATTTTTTATAATTGGTTTTTTTTTTCAAGGAATTCCAAGGGGAGGATTGTGCAGATTTGTATTTGGAGGAGCGTGAACAACAGCTGCGTGTCGCGCAAGACGAAAAGCGAAAACGTCAAAGTGCTGTACCTGGAATACTTAATCCGCATGAAGTGGGTGAAGAAATGCAGGACGATTAGTCTGCCCTGCATCTGCAACTAATATAAATTATTCCTTCATATTATTATTTGCATATAAACCTCCACAGAACGAAAAAAAACGATATATACTTTCGCATCTCGTTTGAACAAGGTGATTGTGAAAAGTAACAAAATATTTGTAAACATTTGGAAATCCCGTTGTATTATTTTATTGATCGCTTTGTTATTTAATATTTTTATACGCCATAAGAGCATGTGAGATCTAAGTGGGCGGTGATGACTGTGAAGTATTTTAACGCCTAGAGTATTTTTTGTTTATTTCTTCTCATTTTTATCCCCAAAAGTGTGTAGTCGTTTCAGTTTCTTTAACTTCGCATGCTAGGAGTTCTTGTATTTGTACTTTGTGCTTCAGTTAGCTTTCAAAGCTGTATGATACAGCTTTGAAAGCTAACTGAAGCACAAAGTACATCACGCAAAAGGAAGAAAATTAATTCATTTTTTTATCGTTTGTAATATGACAAAACAGATTTATTTATGTCGTCTTTTTTTTATAATGAAATATGTTGAGCCAGCCAGTTTGAGTGTTAAAAGGGTGTCTTGTATATATGAGATGAGAAATATATTAAGCAAAGAGTAATATTTCTTAACTTTAAACCTTATTCGTGCATATTTTGGCGCAGTTGCGCAAAAAATTCTTTATTGCGCGCAAAATATTTTGCGCGAAATTATAATACTATGGTTTACGTAAAAGAAATGCATCTATATAGCGTCTAAAATCCAGAATTTTACTTTTTTTGTCCTTGTTATTTAAGGAGCACTTAAAACTACACAAAAATTAATATGCGCGAAATTTCCGCCGCGCAAAAATTAATACGAATAAGGTCACCTTTTCTAAGGATCAATCTTACTTTAGCAAAGGATCTTGTTATTCTGCAATTTCTTTACAAATGCAACTTTCATTTTGTAATGTAATTTCAATATTTTTAGCAAGTCGTGAAAATTTAAGAAGTAATGGAAAAGTTTGGGAATTTAATTTGGACTGGCACAAAACACCTTGTTTTAAAACAAAATGGCATGGAAAAAAACCCCTTCACAAAAAAATCATGTCAATCGTTAAAAAATTTTTTTCCACAATTTACTGACTGCTTTTTAACAATGATATTTATTTAACTCTTGTCTCTCTTAGTTATTTACATTGTTAGTTGTCGTTTGTTCGCTTGACTATTCTTATTGCGTAGAGTGCTCAAAGAGATTTTCAATAAGCCTGGAAAATTCATAGAATTTATATGTGGCCGCACTGTCTTACTACGAAGTCATGTAAAGCCTAGAATGTTCTTAACCTGTTCTAACGTTTTGACCTGTAAAGGCTGTGTATTTTATGTGGTTTGTTCTTATAAAAAGACACGTATATGACACGTAACCAATTTATTCGTAGTGGCAGGTTAGCCTCTTAAAATGACAGTTGGTCAGTTATCAACTTAAAATGAGCTACGACTGTACGCCTAAAAACTCGTAGGGAGGGGTGTGAGGAACGAATTATTACCGGCGATCTATATGTGTTGTGTTTTGCGCTCCTCTCCACCGGTACGCTGATTTCCGCCCTGATCTCGTGTAACCTGTAAATTGATTAACTGGAAGTATATAATATTTTTATATTTAATGCTGGTACTTCTACAATTTTAATGACAATTGTATTTAGTAGCTAGACACGAAAGATACTAATTTCTTACTTTACACACAGGAAGTTAAAAAAACGTACAATCAGTTGTTTACGATGGCTTCACTTCTATGGTTAAAGGTAAGAATCTTTTTATAGCGTCGCTCTCCCACTCGGAGTGCGTGTCTTTTGTCACTCTCCTACTCTGTAGTAGATTGATTATTTTGGCGCGTATAAATATAAATTAAGTTTCTACTTGTGAGTATCGTGGGAAAAATCGTTTATTTTCGAACGGACTGGAATTTAAATGGGAACATATACCAGTTCATTTTTTATCAGGATTATTAATAAAAATAAAATTACCAAAAATATTTATCATTTTATAAGGGAAATATAGTTTGGTTGTTCACCTTTACCAAAATATCCGTACTTTATAATAAAAAAATACATGTTGCGATTAAGGTATATGATTTGATTAGTGAAGAAGGTATTATACGATATAGTTTAAGCATCAATAAGAACGACAAAAAAGACCGACAAGAAGAGGACAGAAATCATGACAAATTGACTGTTAATTGTGTTGAAGGAGAAACTTTGCACGATATGTTGACGTAGTTAATCCTTACAACAGACAAGTTGTAAACAGAAACTATGTTTAATACCTTCAATGTCTTTTAACATTTACGCAGTAACATTCGAAAAGTGTAAAACGCTGGAAAACACACTTTTATTTCCACTTTCCCAATGCTGCACTGCAAGCCTTTTAAATACACAGATTTGATATAGAGCAAGTTAAGTAGCATAATTTACACTTGTGAAAATCTTTGTTTTATCTGTTTTAATTATTTCTTAATGTTTTTCCCTGGTTTGATGTTCTATGGTTTTTATAAGTGATGGAATTTTCAGGATGTAGAGAGCTATCGGCAGATGTGATCACACGTGTCACTATCGAAATGAAAAACTAATATTGTTTTATAGTTTGTGAGTCCAATATTTGAAAATCGTGTACGAGATAATGGTTTTTAATTGGAGGAGGGTGAATTGTTTGGTTCTCCACTACATTCGTAATTAAAATTAATCCCACATAAAGGCAGCGAAGCGTTAAATTAGCCAATTTAACTTGTAAATTGAATTAACTAAGTTTCGACTCTGTGATTCAGGAAGCAGCAGCTTTGTCATTGTTGTTATGATAAATGATGCGTGTCGAATTACACCCGCCATTTTTTTTCCTTGTGTCGATATATTAAATAATGGCGTCGCTCCATCCAATATGCAATTTTCTTTTGGTTGTTTACGTGCGTTCTGTCTCTTTATTGACAAGCTATTATGCCGATACCCGAATAATTTGTGGCGGCAGTTCTGTGATGTCGTTGTTGTAGCGGCGGATCAGTCATAAAGTTATCTTTAAGTACATAAGTGCAGAAAAGTGTGATAACTTTGATTACCTGTTGTTTTCCTTAAAATTGATCAGTTTGTTTGCTCTTCTTACCTGTAGGGAATAAACTTTCGCGTAAATTATTTTTCGCGATTTCGCGAAAGGTAAATCTAAAGCAATTTCACAAAAATTAAATTTAACAAACGATTACTATTAAATTGTACTATTTATTGAAACAATTCGAGAGAACTATAGTCTGCAAAAAGCAATTCTGAAATTTCAAGCATTTCGTGAAAATTCTCGCGAAAATTTATTCCCTTAGTATTGCTATCTACAGCACCAGAAGTGGTGTCGATGTAAAAGCTCCAACAACAATCGTAGTCATCCTTGTCTGTAAACTGTAAGTTGCTTTTGCATTTCCTAGCCGAACTATTTTTCCTTTGATCACAAATATTAGAAATCGTGATTCACTCTTAGTCTTACGCAAAATTCTCCGGTTTAAAAAGTGATTACAAATCACGAGAAAAGAAAACATCGTGAAATCTTTCCCGTGATCTGATTGGCTTATAAACTTTAATTCTTTCCTTAAAGGAACGCGGATTAAATTTAATTAACCGCCAGTGACCCAGGTACAACACATTACGATATGGAAACCACTCCAAGAGAAGATGTGGAAACCAGGCTAGGGTAACAACCTTGAGTAATATTTTTTATTCGTCAGTCTTTTCAGTCTTTCAAAAAAACGACAATAGATTTCTTCTAAGCTTATTTCAACGATACGCAGGTGATTCATCAACTAAAGATATATCTTTTTGATTTCGTTTTTTTGTGTTTGTTTATCTAGCGCCATGATTAATTTTCTTTTATTTCGTTGTAAACAAGTAGATAAGAGTGGTTAAGACAAATTGCGTAAGGAATCTCTTTTCAATGGTCTCGTTGAAATAAGAATTGACCGAATAAAATTTGGCTAATTAAATTTATTATCTGTTATTAAATCTCCGTAATATTACGAAAAAATTATTGTTTCAAACGGGCTTCAAGTGTTGTGTATAGGACATTAATTAGACAATCGTACTTCTGTTAACAGTATGTTGCTAAGCAACATACCAATTAGTGTGAATCTGCCTACGTAAGGTCATCGTGTGTTCACTTTCCGTTCTTCCCGTCTTTTATTTCTTGACCATTGATACCCATGGTCGAATTTGACTAACATTTCTGCTACACATGTATTAGCCAATGAACTTTCGTACATCGCTACGCGCGCAAAAAAGAGGCTATTTAAATATATTTGTTTTATAAATACCTACTGTTTTGTTACAAATCACGTTTAAGCATTGTTGTATCAACCAATCATGACCAAGAAAAGCGCGCGTAAAAGTCATGGTTATTGACTGTTAGATTTTTGTGTTTCACTTGCACCATATGGAAACACGTGATTAAAAATGTCAAGTTTTGTTATTTTGTATTTTTATCTTTTGTTCTAAGTTTGTATCAAGTAGAAATATTGTCAACATGGGAAGTTTTTTTGTCATAAAAGAAAAGAATTCGGAAAAAATATAGAGGCTTTATTTGACAGAAACACCGACTTACAATAAACATAAGATATTCTAGCTGTTGAAAGAAATAACAAACTCTGTTGAAAGTCATCCTTTCTAAGAGGCCTGAAGGTTTTTAGTTTTATTTGATATTCTTTATTTGCATATATATTCACAATGTACATTCTATTTCCAAATATCATCAACACGGCGCGCCGCCATTATGATTCATGTTTATTTTCTCACGTGTGCCGACAAAGATAATCTAGGCTAACAATGAAATGCATTGTTATTTACATACGAGAATTTATTAAAGATAATTTGTTGTGTCCAGTTGTGGTACTAAAAAAAATCTCCATCGCAGAGGCATTGTAATTTAAGTAGTATATTTTTAATTTCTAACATGAATGAACTTTGAAAGGTGAGAAGGAATATCACATGAGGCTACGAATAAAAATATGTTCGTGTTATCTTTAAATTTTGTCTGTCTCTATGGTTGCGTGTGAAGACGTAAAAACCTTCGAATTTATATAATAATATAACACTTTTGAGTAAAAAAAATCATGATGTATACACACTGTTAACAGATGCAACAACATAAAAAATACCAAGTGTATACAAAGCTTTGTTTATCGTCCGCGTGTTTTATGCCGACACATGATAAATTTTTAATATTATACTTTGTGACCTCACTCAACCAACTTTTCTATCTTCTCCTGTTTTTTTGTTTCCTTCTTTCGAAAACATATATCGCTAATCGGAACCATCAAAGCGCATGACACAATCATTGTATAAAGATTAAAAAGCTCACTGGATTTACATTGTTCTTATTATGTTGTGGTTTTGTTAACAGCCAATCAGAGCGTTTGTTGTTATTCCAATAAAACTACGTACATTATTTGATACTAAAAACTGTCATTCAAAAGAGAAAAGAAAGTGTGTGTGAAAGATGTTCGTTAGTAGTAAAGTTTTGTAAAATGATGGCGATAATATGCGTGAGGAGTTTGTTTAATTAAAAATGGCAGTAACGGGGCACGAATCAACGGACGATTTAAAAATACTATTCGCTAGAAAACTTTACACAGCCGTTGTATTGAACGCTTCTGTTTTAAAGATAAAAGATGTTTTGAAAATACCGTACATTGAAAAAATAGTCAATTTATTAAAAAAACGTTCCCGCTGGAATGGTGTGCGAGTGTTTCTTCAGCAGTATCCATGTTTTTTTTTGGTTATGGAGGAGAATGGAACTACGCTTTTAAAACCCATCGTCACGATCGAATTTTGTCGTTATTTTGACGGGAAGAAAGGATGTTCAAACACGTATTGTTCGAAGTTACATGTATGTCGACATTTTGTCAAAGGGAAGTGCACTTTTGGTCCTCGTTGTAAGAAACCTCATCATTTTCAAAATAAAGAAACGCGGGAAGTTTTAAAGAAACATTTCCTAGACGAACTGTCAGACGAACAAGCTCGTGAATTTTTGTGTCGTAACGTACAGCATTTGTTAGACCCAGAATCAGCGAATGCCGAATTACCGAAGAGTTTAGAAATCTGTAAGTACTACAACGTGGCTACTGGCTGCACAAGAGAATTTTGTCCTTTTATCCATGTTTGTCGTTTTTACGCTGAGGAAGGCAACTGTAAATTCGGAACACAATGCATACGTAAGCATGACATCAACAATGTTCATTCAAGAATTTTGTTACACCGTTACCACATGGACCATTTGAACGACCAACAAGTCTTAGCATATCTCAAAATCAAAGGTGAAAGTAGAGATCAACAACAACAACAACAACAACAGGGAAGTAACAAAGTTGATAAAAATTCTTCTCAAGTAAGTCCTCCCACTCTTCTTCATTCGTTCTCGTTACCGAACGCGTTATTAGGTAATATACACGCTTTGGTGAATGATGGCATATCAAGGAAGTTGTCACAACCTACTCCTCCTATGATGCGCCTACCACTAATGGATGACGGGTTACATACAAGAAAACTGTCTTTACCCACTCCTCCCACTCCGCGAGCAAGTATATATCGGCCACCTGTGACGCATGAAGAAGGCACGCTAACGTCGCACGTCAACACGCTAACGTCGCGCGTCAACACTCCATCGCCAAATGATATCAAAGTTTCCTCTCAAAACGCTGACTCACACCACATGCACAGCACGCGTCACGTGAATAATTTTCAATCATACAGTTTGAATAAAGAAGACCGATTTTTGACACGAAGTAATATTTTGAAACCAATACCATCCATCGAAACCATGAAGCATAGCTTTCACTCTGAAAATAGTTTATCAAATGGCAACAGCCGCCATATTGAAAAGGTTGTTTCACAATCTCTTAACGAGTCAAGCATGCATTTCATGGGAAATGATTTGCATAATAAATTAAATTTAAACGATCGGCCATTAAATTGCTTTCAACACTCGTTTAACCACGAAGGATTAGGCCTGCATAACTTATCACCTCCACAAACAACACAAAACACGCAACTTATGGACAATGAATTTTTCTCAAATATTTTGTCCTCAAGAAGTAAAAGTTACGAAAACTTTCAATCACACAGTGTTGATAGAAACAACATTAGAAATGGAATGTCCAAATCGTATCAACCATCTTATTTACCTTACTCGAACTCACTACAATCGCAGAGTAACTCTTTTTTTACAAATCGTGTTCCCTTTCTGAGGACGTCATCAAACGACATCATTTCTCCGACAGATTCGACATCGAGCGTTAATAACAGCAACGGTGGGTATTCCCACGCTCTTGAAGGGAATGAATGGACGGAAACTGATAAAGTTATTACAAGATCATATCCCTCAAAAGATGACGGCGAGTTTGACTTGACGTATTATCGCACTCGTTCTTTACCTAATTTTTTAAAACAAGAAAACGACGACGACGTTAACATTGACGTTAAAATAACACGACAATCGGTTTGCACATGTCAGAAAAATCGCGTTTGTGTTTACTTTTTATCCGACACGTGTCGATACCGAACATGCAAAAAAAATCACACTGAAGAAACATTTCAATGGCAAATCTCTTCAACGCCAGCAAACAAATCTTATAACGGCTTTAAAAATGAAAATTTGGATAACAAAATAACAAAACAACGCTGGATAAATGTAGAAAAAAACGAAAACTTAAAATTAGAAGCTTTTTATTGCTCGCCAGACATTGATGATCAAGAAATCGAGTTTTATGGTGAAAGTATGATTATTAATTTCAACGAAATGATTGGTACGGCTAGATCAGACATGAATTCAGCAAATCAGATGATGTCTTCAAGGTCATGTGACTTATCGGCGTGGTTACTGCAAGCAAACGGTATACTTTCATGTTTCAACTTGTTCTTACTAATTTGTTGTTGTGTCTGAAATAATAATAGTTTTCTGTGAATTCACGTGTAAGTGACAACAAGTTCTCTTGTCTAAGAAATTCTATCAACCTCTTGCGAAGGGATTTTTTAATTTTAATAACGAAAGTCTGGGAACTAGGTTTGTACTTTTTTTCGTGACTCACTCCTTACTAACACACGGTTAACTCGTGATGAATTTCTTTTGTAAGATTAAGTTATTTGTTTTGTATACAATTTGTTTATTAGCTTTGTTAGTTGTCTTGGCAACGAGCTTAAGTTTTTGTTTGCCCAAGGTAATAGTCTTTGTAGAACAGATTTCCAGTTATTATCTTCTCATTGAATCTGTTTATCAGTATTTTCCTCTTTTCGGACGCATCGCCCTTTCTCATTTTTTTCGCGTTTCCGTTGTTTTTAATCTGTATTGCAGAATTATTTTTGTTAATAGTCAGCTAATTTAATTAAAATACACCCCCTGCTTGTTACATAATTTTAAGTATAAAACCTTACATTTTTACTTATCCCCAGGGTGTTGATTCCAATGTGATAACGTGTCTATGATAATTTCAAAACTGTTTCAATTCCCATGGTTACAAAGGTGTACTGCTTTGTACATGTGTTTTTAACACCGCTCGCATACCACGTGATTCGTTGCAATTGTGACTCCACCCTAAATTACAACGCAGCACTTGGAAGGGTGTTAAAAAAAGGAGTAATTAATATTCTTAAAATTATTTCTATTGATTTCGAAAAGCTATTAATTTTTTTTTTTTGACATAGATGACGTTCCCAGCCGTCGAAATTCTCAAGACGTCACTGTTTATAAAATACGTCGTTTATCTACCGACTCGTCGGTGACGGAAAATATTGATGTTACGTTCGCTACGCAATGGCTTTGGTTTTGGCAAGATAGTTTTGGTATATGGAGAAGTTTTCCTACAAATAAAGCTGATATTATCGACACAAATAGCGCATGTTGTACAGACGATTTGGAACAGCAGTTCTTGCAAGGTATATAATAAAAACCGTGATGATATAGTTATTTCTGAAGAAATCAAATTAAGCCTCTCACTTCCTCCCCTCTCTTTTCAGGTTATGAACAATTTATATTCGAAGAGCCCAATGTGTTGGTAGATTTCAAAAACATGCTTCAAATAAATTGTCAGTCAAGAAAACAGAAGAAAATTAGACGGCGACCGAGATTCATAACGAAAGAACAGAGAGAAAAAGTAGCTATGTAGGATGTTTGTAAATTTTTTTGTTGTTCCTGTTTTGCTCGCTTACTCAGGACATTCCTTGGAAATTTTTCAAATATTTTCTTTAGTGTCAACGAAAGCATGCTTCAATTTTCTGATGTCAGGCGACCGTGGTATTGGAATCAAGAATACACCTCCAACACTTACGAACTGGTTGAAGTGGAGCTAAATTCAGACACATTTTCCACTGTCCGAAATCATTTCATGCGATCAATGGCAGATAAGGATTACGAAATATTGAATATAAAGTCTGTACAGAATCTTAGTTTGTGGTCAAAATTTATAAGGTATATAAAATAACTAGTAAAAAAAATAGAAGCATAGTTATGTTTGAATTTATCATTTTTAATTTTTTTTGTATTATTGATTTTTCAGCCTCCGAACAAATATCACAACATCTGACATCAAGCACACTGAAAAATTTGTATTCAAAGCTGTCGCCAAAGAAGAATTATCAGGTGTGTGTCAACAGGGATTCCAAATATGTACATGCAAGAGCATTGGTCACACTCCGACAGAAAATTTGTTCGCAACTGAAGCTGTACAAGCCTTGAGTAAACCGACCGAGGTGAACGGAATCGCTAAAACAGTAAATTACGTCTTCTGTGTACGTATGACCTTACCAGACAGCGACATACCGGCGTCGGAACAAACGTCGGATACTTCTGTACAAAATGGCTTCACAACCCCCGACTCACTTGTTTCTTGTCGTCATAGTTACCAGGTGTACCCCGAATTTTTAATTATTTTTAATCTCTAGTTATTGTACATAGTCTGTGTCTTAGGTCTTATTACTTTTAAGAATTAAATTTTCCGGTCCTGTTTTTAGACGGTTAGCACTTAGGTAAAAAAGTTATTAATTTTTAGAAAAAACAAACAAAAGAATATTGTATTATATTTTCAAGGAAATCGTCGCATGAACGTAACCAGACAAAACTGCGGTTTTATGTGCGAAAAAAAACTAATTTAATTGCTGTGAAAAATATGATGTGAAAAATCCATCTATATATTACACAAAAATAACCTCTTGTTTATTCCAAGTGTAGACAAATCTTTGGTTGTATTTTGCAGATAAACATAAAAAAGTAGGTTTTAACTTAAATAGATGTATACTTGCATGTTTTAGTATTAAGAGGTCAAAATGACAAAGTGCAAGCAATCAAACGTCTGCACGAAAAATGACTTGCCGTGTTTAAGACGACATAAAATGCTAAAAATGAAATCTCATAAGATGACTAATTCATATATTTTTCGCGTGGATGTTTTTTTTTGCTACAACGCGGGATGCATATGAGTTCTTTCGACCTTTTTTTTCTTTTTTTGTGCACTTTTAAATTCCATGTTTTTTATTGCTAATTTTACCCTATACGTCATCAACCTTGTTAGCTTTGTACGCAACAACTTTTCGAGCAATTTTCAACGATGGCAATATTAAACAGGCGCCATGTTTACAACGGCGCATATATATTTCTGCTGAGTGATGCTTGCATCAGCTTTCAGTGAATTATATTTATATATTATCACTTAACGTTAGTAAAAAAAAATTATAAATAAAATTTTTGAAGAACGGAGAAAAGCGAAAATTACTAATTTTAAATTTTAAAATTTTACAGTATTTGTAACGCAGATATTATTAGAACTTTGGACGTGTTTTTATTTAATTATTCGTGTATCTTGTTGTACCGCCCTCTTACGCCCCTTTTCTATAATTTTCGCACGGGTTTACGCCTTTTTCAAAAAAAGTCAAACTTGTTAACTTGATGCTAAATGTTATACTTTGACTCCCCCGACGAATATGTTGACATGTGTTTTATTGTTAGTGTTAATTTTTGTACAGTATATTTCTTAAGATTTTTTTCTGGCTTTTACCAAAAGATTTGCCCCACCACAAAAAGCAAGAGTTCCCTGTGAAACCTTAGTTCCTTTTACATCTTATTTCTGTCTTCACACCCAAAAGTCGTACCCCCTTTCGTGTTGTCTATTATTTTATTTTTGATAACACACATAAAACGAAAACGGTTTAATATTATTATTGTATATACATTTTGGCAAAGTAGATGGAAGTCAGTCCAAAAGAACATGTTTTGTGTTTTTATTTCCTGCTTGGCGAGTAATACGATCAGATTCGAGGTGATCTTAAAATTACATCCGAGAATGCGGTCGAGTTCACGGAAATCTTTTTCAAGCTGCGCGAATGAAAACAATGTTTCTTTTATCACGCGTTCTTTTTTTAAAACTACTTTGACAGTGTTACCTACTGTTCAAGTTAGCATACAATACACACTAGAAAGAAATGGAACTAGTATCAAAGTTGATCTGATGTGTGTGGTCCTGTCTGATTTATTTATTTATTGATTAATTTCAAAGCTTTTTCTAAAATAAACATGGATAGAATCTGGAAATGTATTCATGTTGATTTTGCCTCCCTCGTATTCTATGCTGCTTTTCAGACCTGTAGTTGCGGTTTCCATTAAAGTCAGGAATTATCTCCACAACAGTTGTTGTGCAAGTCATCTTTACAACACTTCTTTTGCAACTGTGTCGCTTTGTTGTACGACACTTATTTCCAATAAAGTTATCACAGCGACTGTTGCTCGACATTTTTTAGTTGACACCTTAAGAAAGCATAAATTGTTTAACATTTTCAATCTCTTTTAAATTCTTATCTGTACAATCATATCCGTTTGCACAAGAAAGAGAAACGAGTGGGATTAAGTAGTATGTTTTTGCAATCTGTTAAACTTTTTTTTATCAATTGTTAAACTTTAATCCAATTAATTAACCAAACTCTTCCCAGGGTATTTTCCCTCAATCAAGTCGCAGGAACGAGACCGCCTTGACACATTAGTTTTTGATTCTGAGTCATTATTTTATTCTTTCAATTCATTTGAGGATTTATCCGAATTCTTTTATAACTTTATTTATCGTTCCGTACTTCTATGTGTCCATCAAAATGCTGGCTCCAACAAAATGAACAAGCGTTTAGATCGACTACACTATTCTTCGTTGGCATTTAGTTACTCATTGGTGACACGTGGTATGTCTATTTCGTTCATAAAACGGAAGCAATTAAAATTTATTACTTTATTTATTTTGACGGGAGCAATCTGTGAACATGTGGCAAACCAATCTCGAATCCAGGACCTTGTGACAACGGGGAATACATTCAACTAAATTTACTAAATTAATGAAACTTTTTAGTATGCCATAAAAGTCAACCTTGTTCCCAGGGCATTTTGCTTTTTTGCTTAATTTGATAGCGACGCTTCGGCAAAGAGACTCTGGGGAGGAGGGTGCATAACAGTTAGGCTAAAATGATTTCAAAAATGTTTTCCGTTTCCCATTACCCAACAATTACCCTTCTTTAAAGAAAAAACATTTTTTGAACACAGAGTTTCTACTTAGCATCGTTGACAACCTCGTGCCTCGGCGAAGCCATCTAGTATAAGCGCTAGCCGCTTTGACATCACGCAAAAAACTCTCGGGACGACGATGGTGATGCATTAACTTCTGTGTTTTTAATCTGAGAAGCCTTACAATGATTTTATGACATGACGTGACAATTCAAATTTCAATCTTGTAAACATCAATTTCAGTCACAACAATAATAGTCTAGAAGATCCGTGTATTTTTCCTTATGTTTTATTGCACACGAAATCTGAAAGTTTGAATATCCGCCAAGAAAACAGCAACTTTATATGCAACGGTCTGCACACGAACTTGCCTCACTAATACAATTTCGAATCGATCATTAACTATTGCTTTTTCACAGAGTAGTTAGGATAAAGAAGGTAAAAGTTTGAGGATTACACCTCTTATTCTGATCCACCCATTTTCAGGGGCGGCGCCACTAGGGGGGCTGGGGGGCTTCAGCCCCCTCCACTTTTTTGCTAAGTAATAATTTTTTATTTTCTGCCAATAAGTGTCTCTATCATTGCATGAAAATTGATGTTATCCAAGCAGAGAACCTGCAGGCTATCTCACTAAATAATGCAATTTTTTATGCAGTGACGCATACCAACGAAATCAGTACGTAACAAGCTTTTCTGAAGTCCAAGGTATAGCCGTTTTACGTGGTTTAGGATTCTAAAAATGCGTTGGATTCCAGGGGCTCACAGCCTGGAACCCAGCTGTTTCAGTAACTCGCTTCGCTCGTTGGTTGTCACTAAAATCTCAAAATCTCCCACTATGACAAGCCCCCCCCACTTTGGAATTTGTGGCGACGCCTCTGATTTTTACCCTCAAGTGAGAAGTTATATTCCCCTGGTATCGTCAAATCAACAAAATTGGAGAGTTTACGACCCACTAGAGAGAGTAATTATTTTTAGAAAATAGTAACTCAAAGAAAGTTTTAGCCTAGTAGTTTAATAGTATTTGGGGAGATCTAGGAGGATGGGGTAGACGTAATTTAACTCTATTCTTGCCAGACTTATTTTGGGGGCAATGCTGGAAAATGGGTAAGAGAAGTGTGTGATCCTCCCCTCAATTATTTCTACCTTGAAACTTGAAACTGTTGCCCAGACTCTGATTGATAATGGGATTGGAAAAGGTTGCTGACGTCAGTATTTTTGCTAATGACGTCATTATAACAAGTCCCATGGATTTTAGTAAAATTTCACCAACTTTGAATAAGTGGTTAAGGGAGTTACCAATTATAGTTGC
The DNA here is from genome assembly GCA_030067915.1 of Hydractinia echinata. Taxonomy (NCBI): domain Eukaryota; kingdom Metazoa; phylum Cnidaria; class Hydrozoa; order Anthoathecata; family Hydractiniidae; genus Hydractinia; species Hydractinia echinata. The sequence continues at coordinate 1,328,825 of JASGCC010000058.1, forward strand.
ACGAGCTTGAATAAAGTGGTATTAACAAGATTCAACATCGACCCCAGGGTCATGCAGCGTCTTTTGATGTAAGGATATCATATCAAAAACACTACAGGCCCGGGAATGGAGGTTGGACAAGATAGCAAAGGACAGCAAAGTATTTTTTCAAGTTAGCTATTTTAGCAAAACTCTTTCATTTATTTATCTTTTTGGCTTCATCGAGCTGTTGTACTGATTTTTTAACAGCTCGAACAATCAGCCATTTTAAAGAAGATGGTACCTCTTTATTTTGTTACATAGTGTTAAATTGACGCCGTTAATTAGACCTTCTTTACAGATTGTGTTGTGACTAGACTCCTTGAACGTGTGCATCATCTGGATTTGATATATACTCTGAGTTTTTTGTGTCGCTCGACAAATTAAGGTTTTAATATTAACAAGTTGTGCTAACAGTTGCTACTGAAGTCACTTTTCATCAGACGAACAGACGGACAGAGAGACTCAGTGAGAACTCGTCTGACATAAACACTTGTAATAATGCCTATTTCTGGCATCCCTGGATTTTATGTATATAAATAGTTGTTTTTGTGTTTAGCGTTACTATCATCACAGCAGCTTTGTTCTGCTCATATATACTAGCTAGGTAAGATGCATTTTTTAAACCCATCTGATTCGGGATGTCTCCCAACCTTGTTACCAGGGCAATTTTTCGCCTTTTAGATATTCGATATCAATTAATATTAAAAAGGCGAAAAATTGCCCTGAGAACAAGGTTGGGTGTCTCCCATGCTATAAGCGATAAATCCAAGCTTTCAATAGATACATTCCTATCTCTTTAATTTTTTTAACGGTTCGAAGGATATTCACTGATTTACATCAATTTTAAAAATGGCTTTTGTTGAAAACATATTCTAATCTTGTTTAGGAGGAAGTTGGAGGAATAAACAAAGAGAAATGAAACGTTGATATTACGTCATAACAATGAAAAACTGTTGTGTATTCCTTCGAAACAAATCTGGCAAGCGCATATGTTTCTGTGGGGCTTTAAAATCAAAACCCTCCCCTTAGCTTTTCTCGTAAGGCGTTTCCTAAGATAATATCACTTCAAAAGCTGCAAATTTGGATTCAAGTGCAACAAGATGACAAAATATGGATTTTGAGTCAACAATTTAAAAATAAATTTGTGGTCCTGAAGATTTTTGGGTAAATTATAGTAAAAACTTAAAAATGTAGCTACCACGATTTTTAAACCACATATAAAAAAAACAGGGGCCAATTTTTTTGTGTGTGGGTCATAGAAATTTTATATCAATAAAAGGATACAAGTTTATATAAATTATTCTGAATTGAATGAACCAACGTTTATAGAATACAAGCAAAATTTCAAGATAAGCATATTTCTTGACTTTTTCATCTTAAATATTCTTATAGAGTATATTCTATAAAACTGTTCTTTTCTTTCGTGTAACAGATTGACGTGGGGTGGATATGATACTAAAAAATTTATAGTGTTGTAAACATCAACAACAACATTTTATTACTATTGTGTACAGCTATCAACAAGAGTCCTGCGAAGGGGTGGAGGGGAGGGGAGTCCTAATTCATGTAAGGCTCCCATTTGAAAGTCGTCCAAGCACAGCAATGACTCAACTAGAAAACCGCCTAATAAGATATTAAGTTTAAGAATAGGTTTAAGAATGTCTTTTTAGGCTTTTTTTTCTTATATTTATTGTAAGTTGAAAGTGATAACATGTTTTGTTTTTAGCTAACGCTTCTTCTACCGCCTTACGAAAGCAGTTGTGGATCAAAAAACTACACGTTCAGCAAAAAACCACACCCATCAATCATTCATCATCATAAAATGAGGTAAAATCTTTTTCTCCTCTTTCAGGTGATGATGACAGGTGTTTGTTCAACAACACAATAAGTGAGATATCTTATGCTAATATTTATTCTAATTTTTTACATTTAGAACAAGTTACTTTGCATTTGTTCTTACTATTCATTAGCTGTAACTTACAACCTCTACATATGTGATCTCCTTGCATGCAGCATGGATTCAGTCCATGCTGCATCATTTTTGGTCCTCAACGTTAATAGCAGCCGTGGTGAGTTGCAACACGTCCATGTCATATGGATGCAACGGTATTATTTTATCACATTTCTACCTCAGGAAGCGTAATGTTGCGCACATAGTCGCAAAAACTGTATTTCTTTCAAAAAATACACTGCAACTTCTCTAAAAGACCGTTCTCTGTGATACATGGAACTTTGAACAACCATTAAGACAACTATTAAGACAACTCGTAATTTAGCAGATTTAAACAGAGCATGAATGTAGGTCTTATAATTATAAACAGATCCATTTTTATTAGATTTCCAAATCAGCAAAAATATCTTTTGGTTTCCACTAGTGCTATTGATTACTCAAGTTCGAATGCGAGAAGCTGTTTTTAGAATCGAGTGTTATACTACTCGACCTGTTCTTTAATTGTTTATATTTCTAAAAAATTTATAATAAAATAACATTAATTAGAGGTAATAAAAATTATGCCATGATAAGGCAATATGCTTTTCATCTATGTCCTGACTGCGCTTTTTAATCGAGGGTAACTTTTATTCTGCACAAGCGATAAGACATTTATTTATCTGTAGAAAAAAAGCCTAAAAACGCGTTTTTTTATGTCGGTAATTGTAGAAGAGGATGTTTGGGGGTGCGTCATCCTTAGTAAATAATTGATGAATTAAGCCAATACAACCATATGCAACTTCAAAAGTAGCGCAGTACCAAATTTATTAAAAAATCTTTCAAGTTTTTTTTCAATCGAAAGAAAGAGAAGGTCTTCTAAGTTTTCTCATTTAGTATTCACACACAATCTCGTTTGCGGATCTCTCTTTTGTAACAGACTACAACAGTTAGTACTGTTTGTTTTGTTTATGTATTATAAAACAACATGAACATATGACAACAAGCTGTTTACCTTATGCTGTTTCAACTCGAACCAGTAGCAAATAAAGCTGGGTAATGTTGTTCAAATTATTACTAGTGTTGAAAGCTTTCTTGGGTAGGAGGTAGACCAAAACGTTGAAGTTGTTTTGGAAATGATGGAAGAAATGAGAGTCGAAGCAAATAAGGATGCTATTAAAAAAAATGAAGAAGACAGCAAATGGCGAGAATTTTACACTTCATCAACATTACATGGTTTTCGCTATTTATTTGAAGAAACAGGCTACAAGCGAATTCTTTGGATCATCATCTTTTGTGCAGCCATTGTTGGCTCGTGTTATTTGTTTTTTGGTGTGATTGAAGATTTCTCCAAGTTGAAAACTATCACCATGACAAAGGAGTTGTTTACAGAGAAACCTGTGGAATTTCCAACACTCACATTTTGCAGTTTCAATCCCGAGACGAAAGCAAAAATCGCTTCTCATCAAAATGCCAGTGATATTTGGAGTACCTACGAGCAGATATTGTCGACTGCAAAACATGAAAAGCTTTCTATGCATCAAAAGCATCCTAAAAATAATTTCACAGGAAAATTGGAAAAAGTACTAAGGCTTTTAAATGTGACCACTTTGGGAGAACTGTCAGAAAAGTTCCAAATTGATTTTCATGACATGCTACATGATACAACAGCTAAAAAAATATTTGAAGCCTCCTCTTCATGTTATTTTGAAGGTGAACCCTGCAACTCCACATCGTTTCGTAAAGTACTAACCGAGCACTTTGGTCTGTGTTATGAATTCAATTACTTCGTTCCTGGAGAGCCACCAAAAACAACAAGCAAAGTCGGTTATGGTCTAAAACTTTTCGCTAACATTCATGCTGACAGAGTGGCATGGGATCGTCATTTGTTTAATGGGATAGCTGTTCTGATCCACCCATATGGAAGTCCTGCCACCTCCCATTATTCCATAAAAGCCATGTTACCAGTAGGCACATCCAACTCAATTGGTCTCAGCACATCACACGTAAATAACACATTCACTAATCTTCATTGCATTTTGTTATTTTTCAAAAAATATAGTTTAGAAGAATTTTAAAATAAATATTTGGTCAAAGAAAGAATTTTAAAATCCATATTTGGTCAAAGAAAGAATTTTAAAATCCATATTTGGTCAAAGAAAAAGTTTTAAAATCCATATTTGGTCAAAGAAAGAATGTTTCATGTTCATCTTATTATCTCAAAAAATCAGAAAATTCATTTTAGTTTTTCTTTTGTAAGCAAATTGATCGCTTGCTTTTCCACTACCCCTCTTTTCCATCGCAAGGAAATTCACAATTGCTGTTGTTTTTAAGGATAAGTCATAAGTATATTTCCTGGCGTAAAATTATTTTTATGTTTAATATCAATTTAAAATGATAACATGTTTTGTTTTTAGCTAACGCTTCTTCCACCGCCTTACGAAAGCAGATGTGGATCGAAAAACTACACGTTCATCAAAAACACATACCCATACAGTAAAGCAATGTGCGAGCTTGATTGCACAGCCAAAAAAATTAACGACAGTGTTGGTTGCCTTAGTTACTCCTTCGAAGCTTTAGTCGGTAAGACTAAATCCTATTTAAATTTATCGGAAAACTATATGTCGCAAAATGTAGCTTGACTCTTTTCGAAAATAAATATTTTTTTCGGTTGAGTCTATTAAAACTTCACGGACAATTAGAATTGTTAAACCTGGAAATAATGAATCTGCTTTAGATAAGAAACACTTTTGCAAACCTGACCAGTATTTAAACATCAGCAAAGAAATTTGTAAGTAAAGTTATTTTTTTATTTGTAAGCAGTACCTTTCTTAGCATTTCCCATTTTGAGCCTTTGCATTTATTTCAGAATGTTTATACAGATAGCCACTTCAGTATCGGAAACAATTTGACTCCTTTAGTCTGAATGCATACACTACGCATACATCGACAATGCCTATCTAGTTTCCCTTTACTAACCAGTAGCTATACTGGTTAGAAAAACTGACTATGAAATATATTGGGGGCAATCAAGACAAAAAAACAAGCCAAAAATTTGGGCTATCAAGACAAAAAACAATCCAAATATTTGTTCCTACAAGCGTTTCGCTCTGCGCGGTAGGAGACTTCGCAACGTGTTGACCCGGTTTTGAAGGAAATGCACTTACATCTGCACTGACAAATCCACGACCGCCCCCCTACCCACCCCCCTTGACAAAGGAGTTTGTGGCGAGTAAAACTATATGTGAATTATTTTTCAGGCTCTTTACTGAAAGTCGAATCTTTTTGCCTTAAAACTAGGAAGCTACCCAGACACGAGGTTGAACTCCAAACACGAGGCAACTTTTTGTGATTCTTATATTTAGTCTATTTCGCGGAATATCAAGAAAAGTGCAGACAAGATTGCCCGTATGAATGTTCATTTACGAGATACGAAATTACTAGCTCAGAATCTGTCCAGGTTGGAACGAAGGCCTTTTTTTCCAAAGTTGCACGGAAAACAAACAAATCTCTTTCAGAAGCCGAAGAATACGTCAGGTTTGTAAACCTTTTTTAGTTTAATGCAAAGTTCCTATTTTAAATTTAAAACAGGCAAACATAGAAATATGCGAGAATGATTAGGTAAAATGTCGCTCAAAACTTTGGACATTTATACATCCAAAAACGGCCCTCAAGAAGTTTCTCTCCTTTTTTGAAAATTGCTATGCCTTTTTGCATCATGCGTTATCTTCAACCTTGTCCTGAGAGCCTTGAGCATCCACACGATTATGGACGAGATAGCCGTTGGACTTTCCACCCAACTTTATTCACTTCAGAGTACTAGATATTCCGCTTTTGATTATTTATGTACGAATTTCAAACACGCATTCATCAAAGTATAACATCGTATGCCTTTTCGTATCATGGTTGACATTTTAGTCATAACTTAAAAAACAAAAAGTACCGATTGAAACAACTTTGTTTCCAGGCTGTATAAAATCTACTTTTCCATACTTTAGATCTAACATTATTAGACTGGATATTAAATTTTCAAAGACATCCACGACAGAGCAGTCAGTTGTTCCCACGGTGACGTCAGTAACTATGTTAGGTAAGTCTCGTTATCAAGTTCCTAACCTCTCTCTGAATTTATGTGGTAATCACAATTGTTTTAAGCTAAAGCATTTGGAGTAGAGAGATTTTAGATGTTATAAAACCGATATTTGTTCTAATATCCAGCGTTATATGCAATTTCGTTCCCAGGGAATTTTTCGTGCTTTCAAATATGTGTGACTGACGCTAGTCACATACAAGAAAGAGACCCTGGGAGCGAAATTACGTTAAGTGCAACGTTGGAACTCTCACATGAAATTTAGTTCTAGGTTTCAGAAACTGGTATGGTGGTTGATCATATTCGGCATTATTTTTTTTAGGTAGTATCGGTGGAAATTTTGGTTTGTGTTTAGGATTCAGCTTCCTAACATTCTTCGAATTCCTTTTTTATTTTCTGGATGTGTGCATTAAAAGAAAATGGTACCGCAAGAAGTGTAGAAAAAGTAACGGCGACGAAGAAAAAAGTTAAAATAATCTTTTATGAAAACCAATAGCAAATAGTACGACGGACAACCAGTATGAATGGGTTGGCTTTAATTCCACCTGCTGTATGTGTGGTGGCAAACATGTATTAGAAAACCGCCTTTGTTTTCTGCTCCCTCGTCAGTATAAGGATGATGAAGAAGTTTGTTTTAAAAAAAAAAAAATATTATGTTTAATACACGATAAAGCGCTTATATTAGGTTAACTTTCTTGTGAAAGTCTGGTGCTATGTCAAACAAAATACAGCTTATATTATTAAAGCATATCGATTTCAATGTTTTCTTTTTATTAATTACAACCTCCTTCCCAGGTCTTAAAAACGCGGGAGAATTACCATCTTAAGGCGACTATAACCCTTTTAAAATCCGAAATTTTTTTTCACATAGGTTACTAAAGGTAATTTTCACACTATAGATAACCATATTTTTTCTATTATAACACTCTTGTCACGATTTTGTAGCTATATAATACTATTATCCAAAAATATCCAGTTTAGACAATTTCTCCTTAAACTCAAAACGTCGTAAATAATTATTTCTGCCGAATATAATTTAGTGCTACGCGCTTGTGAAATTATACGGAAAAGATTACGTAATTATTAAAAAAAACGTTAATAACAACAAAGATGGCGCGCAGCGTAGAAATTTTGACGATCTAACTTCCGATAGCGAACACGTTTTTCATTAAAATTTTCAGTCTGATAAATCATAAGGCTGCTACCCAAGAATCTTTCAAAAAATATGAATGAACAAAAATCACGATGTAGTAAAAAGTTGGAGCTTGTAAAATCACATTTTTTCCTTATTTATTATACATTCTTAACTAGAAATTTTTGCTGACTCAGCAATTTATATAAAAGGTCAAATCTCAAAATTTCGAAAATTTGTATATATATAACACTGAGTAAATAATGCAGCTGTTCGAACAGCTAACAAAAGGGTTACTGCCACCCTAATGACTTTACTTTTGAACAGGATTATAACAACCCCACTAACAACAATTGAAACAATTCAATTTATAACAGAATCTAATTTTATTATTCATATGTACAAGAAATTGTAGAAAATAACAATACAAAAAGACACAACAAAACTGAATCTTCGTAACAACAGTCTAGTGATAGTAACAACTATCTTCATTTAAATGTGAGCATGATTAACATGATACCGTACTGAGTTTCAGTAAAATACGTACCAAAATAATACTGTTGTTTGTTAGTGACTGGTTGGGATACTCTCTTAATGTTTAGAAATCACCTTTATTCCGAAATTTCCCCAACTATTTCCTCAATTTTTGATAGAGATACTATTTTCTCAGAGTTCATATTTAAAGGCTGCTTTCTCAGTCGCATCTCCCGATGTTTAGACGTCGGCACTTGATATGCTCGACACTGAAGATGGTAGCGTTTTCGTAATTTTGATTGACTGTTACACAAAAAGGTTGCTCATCTTAACTCCAAAGCTGTCAAAATTATAGGCGCAACGGAAAAAAAAAATATTGTGCTGGCCCAGATGGTAAATTTAAAAGCCGCAGCCAGAAACACTTTAATGGGAACAGGCCTTAACGCAGCAGACACAATGAGACATGCACACTGCAAGAAAAATGAAAATACGAAACGAAAGAAGCCCAGCATTACTTAAATGCAATAATAATATTTTCCATGCCTGTTTGAAACCATGTAAAAGAACCTTCAACAATCGGGACGGGCTAATAATTTTATATTTATCAAAAATTATTTTATAAATCTTAAATATATCACAGCAGCGAGGATGGCGATCTCAACAATGATGATGACAACCAACAAAATTTTATTTGTTGCCAATCTAAAATAAAATCATTTTTATTTTACTTTAAAGTAAAAGTGAAACTTTCACGATTTCGCAATTTTTTACCTAAAGCCCTAAAGCGCGAAAGTTTGGCCCGCGTGAAGATTTGAAAAAGCTTACTCCATCAAAATATATTGAAATAGGCTATTCGCGAAACTTAATTTTTTCGCGAATTTTTATTAATTGTGGAATTTCGTTTATGAGATAAAAAAAATTACTTTATATCACTTTCATCATTATTTTTTAAGGTTTTTTTGTAATAATTGTTAACCAACTCTTTGAATCGATTCAAAACCATGTGTTTTTTATCGTTAACCATTTTTTTACACACTATTTCAAGACCTTCTTGAACATTTACTAATCAACACCTTTCGCGAAAGTTATTTCTCGCAAAATTTTTTTTAAAAGAATCAATCCGCAAAGGTTATTTTCTTTGATTTTGCATTTTTTTTTACTCAAAAAAATTTATTCCGTGAATGAGAGTGTATGAGAAATAGAATGGAAAAAAATATAAGAATTATAAAAAATTATAGAAAAGACATTTTATTTGCACTTTCCGATACTTTCGTAAACATTGGGTTTTAAACTGGTAAATAGCAAAGTTTGTCCTTTTGGGTCAAAAAAGCCAAGGTGCTTCATCACGAAATCATTACCTGATGGCCATTGAATTCAATATTCTACGACTTCGAGTCAAATCTGCATTAGTTTGTGACACCTAGACAAAAACAAGCAATTTGAATCATTAAAAAACACGACATTTTTTAACCCTATCAATGTCACCAAAAAGCAGAGTGGTCAGCAATTTTTGGAAACAAAGTCAGTCAGTGATTTTTAAATATGGCATACTTTATCTTTGGTTCTCAGTAGTGATTCCCTTTGATCATCAAGATCGCCAATTATTTGTACTCCAACCTCATCTGAAAAGGAAGCAACGTAAGTATATAAATTGTATAAGACATACAGAATACGCAACATACAAGTAATGCTAAAGAAATTCAATGAAATTTGCAGACAGCTGTACAGTAAGCAAAAGTTTTCACCTGTTTCAGCAGCAATTCTTTGTGATCTTGCCACACTTTGTGAACCTCGATTCAAACTATCTAAACCCTCCAACATTTTATTTTGTTGCTGCATCTGCAACAACAAAAATACCAACACATAAAAAATACCCTATTGTGTAAAGCCTTAAAAAACATGGTAGAACATTTACGTGTGAACCACATGTTTAAGACTTTTTGCACTAATTAAAATATTTCTGCTGAACGAAAAGAATAAATCAAATCATGACAAGGAGTTTTAAGAAAGTATACTTAAACAGGAAGAACTCAAGTTAAACAATTAATCTTACATTTCTATCCCTGTTTACGTTTGTTGGCCCAAGTAGATCATCTCGTCCTCCCAACGGTAAATTAGATGTTGATACTAACTTTAACTATCAAATAAAAACAACAGATTTGACACACTCTCAAATCTGCACAATAAAGAATTTACATGTTATCAAAGATTTTTAATAACAATCAAGTACCATGGTGTCTACTCAATTTTAACACCTTATTTTCCTAACATCTTGACATTTCTCTGTTTTTTTTTCAGTTATTTTTGGTCGAAATTTCACACTTATTGGAAACGTGGCTTAACCTGAAGAATATAAAAATAATTACAAGCATTATTGACCAAACACAGTGTAAAAAATATTGAAAACAGTTCTGAAAATTAATCATTGCCAATGTTTTTAAAAATGCAAGAAGTTCAGATTGACTATTTAAAAACATAAAAATTTCTGACATTTTCCTGACTTATCAAAGAATTTTCTGCTATTTCTGACTTCTTCCTGAAATTGACAATATTTTAGAAGTTCCTGACAATTCCTGGCATTCCTGACACAGCAGACATTGTACACACGTAAAAGGTTAGATTCACTTAAGAAACATTTGATTTTGGATTAAGCAGCACATCTTACTCTGTCTAGCTCTTTTTTAACTTTGTCAAGTTGATATCTGTGACCTCTAGTATCTGACAATAACTTTGTTCGGTATGCTCCAGGGGCAAGTTGTGCTTCATCAGCCATTTGTGCTAACTATAAAAATATGAACCAGATGACAACATCTGAGATTCAATCAGATTTTGAAAACACATCAATATGTATAGAAAACAGATAGTGGGTGTAATTATGATTATTAAAATACCTGCAGGTCTGCTTCTTCTATTACCTTCTCAGCATTTCGAACTTCCCTTTTTCTCGGTTCTAAATAAATGTTTATTTCAGTTAGACTGATTCCCTAGGCAGTAGACACAGTTGAACAATGCACAGAACCAATCAAATTAGATTTTACTCTTACCTCCATTTAATTTTGGAATCTTATTTTTTAATTTTTCAAGCTCTGCGAAATATGTTTCGAACTCTGCTTTATAATCCTCATACTTTTCTGATGACATTTTTGTTGTTTGATGTTATTTCAAACTCCAGGCAAGTTATTTACATTATTTATGTATAGTTCAGTGTATTGTTTTCATACCTAGAAATAGCATAAAAAACGTATAAATTGAAACATTGACATCACACTTGTGCATCATTAAAATCGTCATAAGCAAAGGTGATGTTTACCTCTATTTACACAAGGCAAACACTGACTGTTTATTGATATAATGTCAACAAAATAAGCTCATTTGTATCTCCATTCATTCATTGATTTATATCTCTCTATATTTCTTGTTAAATGTTTACATTTTTCGCGGTAAGCCCGTTTGGCTTTAACAATCGTGTAGCAGGCAAAAAGATGCAGGCGCTAGGTGAAGTGAGGTCCTTTTTAGTCTGTTTATTTGCATGAAGGTACCATTATGAATTTATATGTATATATGTCAATCAGAAGTTATCCATCTACACTGGATAATAGTAATGCTTCCGTAGAAAGAAATGGACTGACCTTTATTCAGCAAGCTCCTGTATCTTTCTGCCTGCCATGCAGTTGTTAGATCCAGAAGGGCTTACCAAGTAAAATGTAAACATTCAAAAAGGTCTATCGATTCCTTTTTTTGGTCTGCATCTTTTAAAAGGATACACATTCATGAAAACTTCTAACAAATAAGTATATATAGAATATACAAGCAAGAATACGTTATGAAATAATGCTCTGTCATCATCATCATCATTCTCGGCTTAACGTCTGTGTAAGAATTAATGTGATGCTGTAAAAATGAAGCCAAAAATCAGAAGCCGGTTTTAGAAAAAATAATTCCTGGCCCACCTGGAGTAAAAAGGGTAGCTACAGACAAGAAAGTATAATTTTTTTTGGCCTAACATGTTATCATCGGTATGGCACTTTTCCCCGATCGGGTGAGTCTCACCCCATCGGAGGTAATAATCCGATCAGGTGAGTTTGCAACTTTCAAATTAGTTGAGACTTACCCGGATCGAGTGAGTACTTTTTGTGAAAAAAAATTGTTTTAAAAAAGCGCAAGCCGCTGGACAAAAATGTGGCACAATTATGTTTATATGAAGTCACGTGCATATTTTGTGTCGATTCACCAATTAAAAAAAAATACTATTTGTTTTTGGCTAGCATTCTGGAAAGATTGTTCTTGTCTTGAAACAAGCAAAGGTAGATAGGTTGTGAATAATAAGTATATATATTTGAGTCTTTTACTGCGTACAGATGACAAAGCTACTGCATACTTACAGGATACACCAAAACGGCTATCTAGGCAACATAAATATGTAGCTACTAGCTAGCTTAGGCAACAATTAAGGTTAATTAGACTAGCCAAAGCAAAAAACTAATGTAAAAAAATATTCGTGGAAGAAATAATGATACCCTATAGCTAGCTAAAGACATAAAAAACAAAAAAAAATTGTACATTGGTTGGATTAGTGCATGGATGATCGATGATCGAGTGATTACAAGCTCCAAAGCGCCACTTACTTGATCGTGGTATTACGAAAACGGCCTGTTCATAAACAGGACAGCCAAATTATGTATGCATGGCCCGATTATGGTTTTTTGCCCTGATTATGTCATTGTGACCGGATTATGAATGCTGATATAATGGCTGGCTTAGGCAGGCTGTGATTGGCATTTTCTTCAAACTTTTGTGAATGAAACATTGATGAATTATTGCCACAGAGTGATGGATTTCTCTGCAAGATAGAACACCATTGAAAACTAGGCATGGCGAAAGAAAAAAAGTCCCAATGTAAGTTTTCTCTGCAAATTTCGTTTTATTTGAGAACAACAACAACGTTGCCACCTAGGGCTATTTGCTTGTCACAAATGATATAAAAGCTGGTCAGCCTGATTATGTTCGTTCTATAAGTGAGAAATAATATAAAAGTGTTGTGCATAAGCCGGCTTGCCCCGATTATGTTTGTTCTAGATAGAAGTCTTAAATAATATTAGACTGTCGTACATCAGCCGGCCTGCCCCGATTATGTTTATTTTTTAAATAACAAATGATATTAGACTGTACTACATAAGCCGGCTTGCCCCGATTATATTCGTTTTTTAAGTAACAAATGATATTAGACTGTTGTACATAAGCCGGCCTGCCCCTATTATGTTCGTTTTATAAGTGCCAAATAATAATATGTTTTAACTGTCGTACATAAGCCGGCCTGTCCTGATTATGTTGCCCTGATTATGTATTTTCTACCCTGTTTATAAACGGGACAAGCTGCCGTACATAATCCAGAGGGCGTTCATAATCCGGAAAGAACAAGACTCACCCGATCTGGGAAAAGTGCCATCGTACTGATCATGCTTTTTTGTTCAGTCCTAAATTTTGAAAGCAGTTTTAATTTTTAGACAGATTTTGGCATAACACAAAGTTCTGTATATGCACACACATCCAGACATTTTTTATAGACTTTAAGTATGCAAGATCAAAAATACACTGAGAATAAAAAAGGTGAGAGTTTGGAGAACAACATGACAATCCACTGATAAACATTTTTAATACGTATTTTTGGTCTGGATTAACGCTTTTCCCTTTCTTGCCTGCTGTGTCTATAGCTAGTGGCAAAGAAACTAGCCAGCTATATAGCTTTTCTCTTTTTTCCAAACAGAAACCAAACATTGACCACCATATTGATTTTATGGAAAAAGTTTTCTTACATCATAGGAATAATTAACAGAACGAACATTTAAACAGGTACGACGATTACGATTAATTTTCGGGCCAATCGCGTGTTTTCGTTGGTGGAAAAAAACAAATTGGTGCTACCTCGTCCCCACCCTCGTCCCCACCCTCGTCCCCAGGGTTTTTTGACTTCTTGATATGAAAGATGACGTCGAAAAATACACTGGTATCGGTGACCGGATTTTGAAATATGATTGGCTTTCACCATTTTCGCATAATTATGATGATTTTTTCCTTAGTCAGCACTTTTGCAGGTTAATAATAATGGTGCATGAAGTCGTGATATCAATCAATCAACAAAACTTTATAAAGCTAGCAAAATTTATGAAAAACTACGATGGCCCCTATGGCTCACTTCTCTTCTCAATAAAAACACTTCTCTTCTTAGTCAAAACACTTCTCTTCTGTATAAAAACACTTCTCTTCTGTATAAAAAACTTCTCTACTTTGATACCCAAAGTTCTCTTCCGTTCGAAACACTTCTCTTCCAAGTGCGAAACACTTCTCTTCCATAAGCTCGAAAATTTCCCAGACTGAATCTGGTCCTTAATATATGAATTTATCCAGATCTTGTTTATGAATAAATGGCACACCCCGGGCCCTGCGCATAGGAAATTTTGGACCCAGTAAAGTAAAGCTAATGTAAAAAACAAAAAAATCAAAAAAATATAATGATACCTCCATCTCTCATCCATTTCACTTGAATAGTTATATCCTTTTTGGCTTTACTTTTACCTTTCACACTCTTTTTCTTATTGATGGTGGTTAGTAGGGTGGTCAACCTACTTGATACGTTACTTGTTCTACTGCTGGCATGACTTGTGTTAGTTACACAAGACAGCGAAGACCTTGTGGCTGATGGTGTTATCGTAGTTGCTGTCAGGGACGAGCAGGACATTAGATTTTCAAGCTCCTCTTTAACAATTTCACGTACAACAGACTTCATGTTCATGCTTGCTTGACGACGGTTGAAAAAATATGTCACATGGCGAGGGGACTGGTCCCGTGTAATAAACCTCACAAAAGGTTAAAACTACGGACCAATGATGTAAAATTGCGGACCAGATTTTAGAATTCAAGTTGTAAAGAGCCACATGCAGAGAAGTGTTAAGTGCAGAAGAGAAGTGTCAAAATACTGAAGAGAAGTGTCAAAATACAGAAGAGAAGTGTTTCGTTATATAGAAGAGAAGTGTTTTTATTGAGAAGAGAAGTGAGCCATAGGGGCCATCGTAAAAAACGTTTTGGTGTTACTTTGTTAGATTTATTAAAACATAACTGACTCAGTCTTAGTGCTGCGTTGTACATTAAGAAAGAATAGTAGACTGCTGAAATAATAAAAGAACAGCCCTGTCTTTTAGCAAGTGTTTGTAGCCAGGCTGTTTCGAAGCGGACAAAAATGTTACGAAAAAATAATTCGAATTACCCTCTCAGTTAAAACAGGATATCTCAAGAACGAATTAAAATTTTTATATTCTGTAAAAAGAATATAAATCTCAGATAAATTGTCCATATTAATAAAAGAAAAAACATTTTGGACACCTGTCCGAAATTGGTAAATTTAGGCCAAAATGTCTAAAAATGACTTAAAAATTATCATTTAGATGAATGTCTTCCACAATATCTCTGGAATAAAGTTAAGGAAACATGTTTTTTATGGTCCACAGGTTAGGTTAAATATCTGAAATGAAAATTACTTAATTTTATTACTGTCCGAAATTGTCCAACGGGTTATTTTTGGGCCAAATGTGAGACCTATGTGAAAAACGGCCTTTAGAGCCTCAACGTATGCTTAAAGTTTGTTTATTAACTGAATAAAAAACATTACTTTGGATTCTGAGGCCATTAAAGATGATGTAGATGAAATATTTAACTGTCCGAAATTGTCCAAAGGGTCACTTTTGGTCCTAAGGGTTTTCGGGCCGAATATGTGACATCTATACATTAAATAAAACGTCATTCAGAGTCGTCAACATTCTAGTTTATCATGCTAGTAGAAAATATCTCAAGTTGTGCATAAATAGTTTATTTATTATATACATTAAATATATACAAAGCAATCATTTTGTTTTTCTTTATAAATTCTATAAAATACCACTCAATCTTGTGATAAAGTCAAGATTTAGCTAGCTAGCTAGCCATAAACATCTTTGATTTCAACAATTTCATCTTGAGAAAGCCCACCAAAGTCTTAACTAAATATAAAAAAGAAATATTAAGTCACTTAGCTACAGAACCTGATGCAAAATGCAAAACTGTAGGACCAAAAAATAGCTACTCTTTATACAAAACAGAAGAAAAAAGATTAAAAAAGATAACAACTTATTTATTAGACAGAAAAGGGATTACACTACATCAAATTGCCGTGTACCACTTTGGCAACTTTTCGCCCTCTTTTTTAGCGCTTAAAGAAGACTCTAACTTTAAATTTAAGTAGTTTATAGTTTGCGAGACGAACGGTACACGGTACGGGCCGATAGAACCATGTTTCCAGGCCCCCATACAAATTTTCAAGTCCGTAGCTAGTAGCGCGGCGTTGGCACAAGGTTGGAAAGATGGTATACTTTCGCCAAAAATTTAATTTTGTGTGTTTTGTTTGACGAAATAACTCGAAGTCCATAACACACATGTATAACATATATATATATATATATTTAAAAAGGAGAAAAGTAGATCGTTTTAATACTTTTTATTTCAATAAAATTAAATAATACAAAAAAAGTTTCAACAACTTAAAAAATGATAAAAATACAAAATTTCAAAAAAAATTGTGGAAGCCATTTTAATTTTAGCTAGCTAAAACAAGATTGTTAATATGCTTAGCACGTAGTAGGTGATGAAAAACCTACTGCAGACGTGCTGAAAACAGCTATCTTTATGTATTTTAGCTTGGCACTTTGTTTACATAAAGCTATTAACTAGCTCAACTTTTTCATTGTTTGCAATTTACGATAGACTTTATTCCCCCGTAAAATTGTAAAATTCCATAACAAAATATTTGTTTGAAATCAGATGCACAAGAATAAATCCTACAAATATGTATATTTCTAGGGACCCAATTTGCAAAACTTTATCAAATATTTACTGAAATTAATGAATTTATTCAAGACAAAGAATATAATAAAACTTGGAGAAGGGTGAATCTAGTATCTCTGAGAAAGCTATAAATTTCAATAATACCTTAACTGTATTTATACAGGGGCAGGCAAAATCAACCCGCTCAACCTACAAGCTCAAAAAGTCGCTGTATGTTAAAAAATTGGCCAATTCCAACTGAAATTTGGCGAGTTTTTTATTGACAGATTATAGCTTTCTGTGATATAAAAAAATAGAAACCTGGGTTGCACCAATCAAGCATGGCACATATTTTTATTTAGACCTTATCTGACAATTTTAATAAGAAGAATTGCTCATTATGTTTTTTACACATGTACTTTGTCAAAATTGATATACTGTCAAAAATCGTTTATCGGTGTCCCTGAAAACGGCTAAATTCAGAAACTCAGGAACTATGATAATAGTGGAAATATTTTTTGACTCCAATTTATCAAACCAACCTAAAAACATGTTATAGCAAGATTCAAGTCTTTATTTCAATTTCATTTTTAGCATGAGTATGGTTTCGAACAAGAAGTATTTTTTATAGCCCACTTCAAATTTTTCTAAGGTGGAAAATAGCCGTTAGGGTAACGGCTATTTTCCACCTTAAGAAAATTTTCCATGGAACGAAAAGGACAGAAACAGAACAGAAAATTTTCTACTTGTAATACACCTTTTCACAGTTTAAGTTGTTCTCTCATTTTCTGTAAATAAGGAAGTAAACAGAGTGAATTTAATAAGGCTTTGACCATAGGCATTATCAATGTTTCGCATTTTCCAAAGAAATAATTAGTCTCACAGCATGGAAATTTAGTATGTTATTGCCAGTAACCCTAGTTAAACATATATGAAGGAATTTAATTTTTTTAACAATGGTTAGCTGAAACTGTGATCTCGTGTATTTCTATTTCATAATATTGCACATTTTCAACGTAAATTGTTACAATTATCTCACAAGTTTTTTAAATATAATTTTCAACAACTACCCAATACACAGAGGACGTATAAAAACAATACTTAACAAAACATATAACACATAACGGCAAACCCAAGGGTATTTAAACTATATACCGTTGGTAAGGGTAACGTCCACCGCGCGGAGCACAAATGCACTCCTCCCCTTGTTGACTCTAAATAATATCTATCTTTTCCACTCCATTTACTATAGGATGAATTTCTTTTTTTCTTTGCCGATTTTGTTTCTTGGGAAATAACTGCAATATCAACAAAACCCAATTCTCCTCGCGCATCAGAGTGAGCTGGTTGATCTAGAAAATAAACAAGTTTACAGTTCTAATTATATATATATATTTCTACCATCCATTCTCGCGGTAGTTCCTTTAAGTAAGTGTTAACTGCACAAAATACAGCTGTTTTTTGTTTTCTTTTATAAAAAATAACGTTTAAAGTCAACTGTCGTACACAATAAATAATTTTTTTATTTAAAACTTCCTTTAAAGCAAGAAAAATTTGTTCTGCACAATCGAAGAGATAACGCAAATTAAAAGAAAGATTAAAAACAGTTATATAAGGTTCAAAAAAGTCTTTAATGAAAAAAAAAAATGCCGACGTGAAAAACGTATTTGCCGACGTGTTTAGCAATATTATCAAATCACGACGGCACTTTTTTGCCGTCGGAAAAAAATCCTAGTTAAAAGGGTTGACTAACAACTAACCTTCTTCCAGACTTTCCAGTGGATTATTCTCATGGTCTTTTTCAACGGTATCTCTTTTTTTTTCTTTTAACTGCTTTCTTAAAAAAGACATGTTTCCGATGAATACAAGTGTCTGTGCAGTTATTTTTTGTTTACAAAGTGTGTCTTATTGTTCATTTCGAATCTTTAGACACTCATTTCGATTCTTTAGACACTCATTTCGAATCTTTAGACACTCATTTCGAATCTCAACGCCAACAAAATCTCTCTGAATGCAAGTAAAACTGAATATATCCTGTTTAAAGGCGGGGGCAAACCAAAAAAAGGATGTTGGATAAAGCAAAATTTTAGGTACGTGGGACTGCTTTTAAAAACATTCGAACGATAAAGAGTTCATTCATTCCTGAAAAACAAAATGGCGGACGGAAGGAATTCTGCAGTGCTGCTTATGTTGCTGAACGAACTCATCGATTCAGACGATGAAAAACCAACCCGCGGAAAAACAAGAGAGTGGATAAAGAGGAGGGAACAAAATGGATATTTTAGTAATATCATTAAAGAATTGAAGATCGAAGACAGATTCGGATTTAGGGAAATGTTTCGGATGGATGTGGGGGATTTCGATTTCCTCCTTAATGAAATATCCCATCTGATATCAAATTAAAAACATTCCATTCAAAAATGTTCGAACTTCGCGGGATTTTTATATGTTGGATACGTAAGTACCACCAAACCAATCCAACATGAAAATTCACGCAACTCAGATAGAGAATTCCTTTGATCTTGCCGAAAATGTTGGATGAAATGTTTGACGGCGATCAAACTTCATCCAACATCGTCCAACACGATTTTTTTCTTCTTTCTTGAAAATTTCAAATTTTTTCAAAATTTTGAAGTGACTCAAACCAGTCCAACATTTCATCCAACATCACAAAAATTGCATGTCCCCGCCTTAAGCACAAGCTTAAACCAACAAACTATAACTTCAAATTATTCATAACGGCAAGAAACTCTTCCCCAGTAACTGCATTAAGTACCTTGGTATTCTCTTAGATTCTGATCTTAACTGGAAATCTCAGATCAATGCGATTGCGGTTAAACTCAAGAGGGCTAATGGAGCTATAGCTAAACTCCGACACCTTGTTCCACAAAGTGTTCTGAAAACTGTGTACCATGCCATCTTTGGTAGCCATCTTCGTTACTGCAATGAAATTTGGGGCCAACCTGGTCATCACTTTATTGATCGTATTTACTGTTTACAACGTTGTGCAGTTAGACTAATTTCTTTTGCACAATGCAGAATGACTTCTACCCCTCTTTTCTCTAATCTCAATATTTTAAAACTTGCTGATTTGGTTCACATGAAAAATGTAATTTTTCTGTACAATTTATATCACGGAAAACTCCCAGAGGCACTTCTTGATACTTACAAAGTTGACTTTTCCCACTCTTACCGGACTCGTGGACCTATTCTTGGTTTGATAAATCCCCCCACTGTGTCAACTAAATCCTTCGGCTCGAACTCTACTCGATGTCAGTCCATTTATTCATGGAATTTTGTACAAAACTCCTTTCCTTCAACTCAACTAGTCTCTCTCACCTCTCCTAGACTAACTTCTTCTCTGATCCAGTTCTTTTTCTCATTGTACAGCTGAGTTTGTCATCATTTGTTTTTCTTTTAATATGTTACCGCGTTTTGCATATGTTTTTGTTTGTTTGTTTGTTTGTTGTTTTGTTGTTTTGTTTTTGTATATTAAGGGTGGCCAGCATCTTGTCATAGCCGTAGGCTAATAATGCTGGTCTCCTTACAGTGATAGCCTAATTTTTTTGTAAATTGATATTTATTTGACTTCTACCTTATGTATGCTATTACTGGAGAATAAATACTTCTTCTTCTTCTTAGACACTCCTTCTTAGAGTGTTCTTTTTTTCTATTGTGTCTCTTTTGTTCAAAATGAATTCTTTGATAGGTTCTGTGATGGAGTTTCCTTTCTGTTGTTTTATACGTACTTTAGACACGCACGTTTTACTTTGGAAAGTTTTTGGAGAAAATGGAAAATGTCCATTCTTTTACCGCTGCGGTGCATGGCTTTCATTATTACAGAAAGTTTTGGAAACCAACAGAAAGAGAAAGTTTAAAATGCATCTATGAGAAAAACAATTCTTATGACCGTTTTGCAATCAAGACAGTGGCAAAAAATGGAAGCACCGTGGGAAATCTTCCTAAAGAAATATCAAGAATTACCAAGTTTTTTCTCGACCGCGGCGCATCTATGGAAGCTGTATTAACATCAAGACACTATCGTCGTTCACCTCTTGTTCAAGGTGGGATGGAAATACCTTGTCTTATTTCAATCAAAATGGCTGCAACATTGAAAAACACACAGCTTGTTGAGAAATATCTGGAACTTGTGAATCAAAAATACGCGGAACCCACAGAAGAAGAAATACTTGGTTCCTTCGTGAATGATATTGAAAATGAAAAAGAAGCTTTGCTTGGTGCGAGGGAGAAAAAAAATAACGTAAAAGACCGAAGCAAATGTATATTCGAACGATGTTTTGAAACAAAGAAAGACCGGCCACAAAAGTTATAAGTTGTATTGAAATTGATTGAAAATATAACAATTTCTCTCATGATTATATTTGACTTTTCTTTACTTCATTTCACAAACAGAGAGTTCCACCGTTACGGTATTTTGGCATCTTTTTTGCAAAATAAACTTTCGCGAATCAGTAATTTTGTTTTTTTCGCGAAGATAAACTTTCGTGAATGGCTAAATTTGAAACATTTCGCGAGGATAAACTTTCGCGAATGGCTACATTTGAAACATTTCGCGAGGATAAACTTTCGCGAATGAGGCCTAAATTCGCGAAATTCGCGAAAGTTTCTCTTCGCGAAAGTTTGTACACCTAAAGTAATGAAGAAATACAATAGTGAGATGTGCTCTCAATGAGTGTATGTGAACAGGGGGTAAATTTTAAATTTCCTATTTTAGGAAAAACATGTATTACAGATTTGATGGGTACATAATCGATTAGAAAAAGATGTTCAGAAAGACATACCATCGTGTGCCTTATGAGCAATCCGCAATAAATACTCTAAAGCCGATAGATATTTCAGAATTGTTGTCATTACCCCCGTCTGTCAAGACATGCATGCAACGAAGAAAACATTTACTTGTTGTGAGGTGCATAATTTTTGAACTTGAAAGTCAAAGTAAGTTTGAAATGAATCAACGAAACGAAGTTATTAGGAAATCATTAATGTTAAAAGAAAGAATTATCATTGTGTAAAATATAATTTTTGTTGCCTTGGTATGTAATTGTTGGTTACGAACACGAAGTTTATACCGAGCTTGTATCTTTTTATTTTGATAAACAAATACGAAAGAAGCATGTGTTTGGTTGATACATACAAAAACAAATGATTTACGTAAATCAGGTAATTGCCTGAAGATCTCTTTCAAAGCAGTCTGAGTCAAAGTGCGTGGAACATGTAGACTCCCGGTTATTCGAACCTGCACTTATTCGAATAATTCGGTTATTCGAAGTGAGATGGCGTTCCCCTTGGATCTGCTTACCCAACTCAGGCAAAAACACTCTCGGTTATTCGAACTTCAGTTATTCGAATAATTCGGTTATTCGAAGTGATTTTTATTCCCCTTGGGGCCAATTATAGGCTAAGTCACCCTCAGTTATTCGAATTTTTCTTATTGGGAGATCGTCGAGTGAGAACATTGATTTTCTGCGATTAAAACACTTTTTTTCTTCAAAAAATCAGGTTTCAATATTCATGGCTATTTACACTCTTCAAGCAATTTCTTCAAAAGTTCAATATTCTCCTTCGGTCCAGAGAATTGAAGCAAACAGGGGATCCTCAATCCCTTATCATCTCCAAAGTTAGTTCTTTTCCCTGTCACTTTTACAGATGATTTTGTGGATATTGATTTTGAGGTATGCACGAGTAAATCAATTGAATTGACTGATGAGGAAATCGTGGAAATCGTACTTAATGAGGACAAAGATCAAAATGCGCCGAATCTCGAAGATGACGATGATGATGAAATTGAGGCACATGACATCCCCCCGAAGAAGCCAAAGCAGTCAGAGTTGGAAGAGGCCTTAGAATTGTTGGAAAGATGGTCTTTGTTTGACGAGAATGGTCTTGAAATCAGAAAGCAGTTAAACATGATAACACGCACATGTCAAAAACACTACATCGATAGTAAAAAACAATGTAGCATTAAAGATTTTTTTAAGAGTTGAACTCCTTGTATTTACTAGATACATTTTCTTTATAACTTTCATATTTTAAAACCTGTTAACAATTTGTTCAAATTTATTCTTTCTTCAAAAAGTAAAAATTCTTTGTGTTTACACGCTCAACTGAACCACAATGCCTCAATTACTTAAGAAAAGTCCATCCCATTAAGGTTAAGTTGAAAATCTGGCGGGAAAACGAATTTTTCAGTTATTCGAACTCCCGGTTATTCGAAGTAAATTCTTATCCCCCTTGAGGCTTCGAATAACCGGGAGTCTACTATATATAAAGTCCTGAATCCTTAGGCAAGGGACCAGTTCTTCTAATGTTATGTAACCATCTTTTTCGAAGCTCGTCTTTTTTCTCTGCGCTGGGAATTTTGAAAAAAACTACAACATCGTCAACATTTTCTTTTGATTTATTATTACCAGTTCTGTTAGTGCAGTTGATGGCGGCGCAATTTGGCATGTTTTCAAGCAGTTAAACGCGGATGTTTAAGTAAATTAACAACTAATACTACTACCACCGCCAGCACACTACACTTTCTGAACTAAAAAACGTCATAATTTCAACTCGACCCAATCCTTTTAAAATCGCAAAGGGGTCAGAATAACGAAGAGATTTCACGCGTAGTAAACACAACTTTTTACTAAGTTAGTGAAACTTTTATATGAAAAAGAAATAGCTATTTCAAGTTTTTTTTGTTGCGGCTACTGTTTTTTTTAAATAAAAAATTAGAGCTTACTCCCCTTTAAAGTAAACACACTTTGCGCAACGTAAACTTTGAAATACATCTATATCCCTTTCAGTACATGTACTCATACTTGCATTCAGATTAAGGAGGTATATTAAACAAGAGTAGAACTTGCTAACTTTGCAAAAACTTAGTTCTCGTAAAAATCAAAAGTATTTCGAAAATTAGTTATTGCAAAAAATAATTCTCCAAAATATCCCTTAATGGTTCTGCTGTTTTACATAACAGAATGTGTAAGGCAAACTTTTATTATATCTGAAGCTGTCTACATATATCCAGAAATTAGTCTGACCTTCTCTTCACTTCCTTGTTTTTTTTTCATAGGATTCAAAACGCCACAAAAATGTTTTTCCATAAACTGGATTTGAAATCTAACAATAAACTATCTAAGTTCAGCAAGAAAAATCTTTATTCAGGAAAGCTAGCTAAACTATATTAAGGTATTATGTAACCTGCTAATAAGACAGCACACCTTTTTTTAAAGTTGAAAGATGCTTATTGCAGGTACCAAGATAATTTTTCTTGTATATTTTATTCGTGAGACAATATAATATGTTAGTACGTTTTCTGTTGCTGGAACATAATTCTGCCCGCTAAAGTTCCGCCATTGTTAGCCGCATAAATTAATGTATGACGCGTCGCATAATCTGGCCATATATTGGCCAAAAATCACTCAACGATAACAGGGTATTTTTTGTCGTCTCTCTCATATCAAAAAGACAAAAAACCCTGGGGAACTTTTTTTTACTTTTGACTTGGGAAACGTCCTGCCGCTGAACGATGTTGCTTACATTGATGTTTACACTACACACACAATGCCTGTTCTCTTTCGTTTGACCAAGGTGTTTGATCAAGTCATCGTTTTTCAGAAGTTGCTTCCTAAAAGCCCTTTCTTTCCACTCCACTATGTAACTCTAATTTTGAAAATCCCAAAAGACTTGCTTATTTTAGGCATAATATACGAACGATTTTAACAGTTCTGATTTCTCTGGATTGGGTCGACAAAACAGATTCAACCTCCGGCCGGGGGTTCGAAAAATCTATTTACATTTTTTAACAGAGATTCAAATTACGAAAAACAAAAACATTCGAAAGTGTTAATTGTATATTTACACTTAAAAATTCGGATTATAGAGAGAATTTAGCCGAAGGGACCTGAAAATTAGTTCGGATTATAGAGAGGTTTTCGGATTACAGAGATTCGGATAGTAGAAAGTAAATTATGAGATTTTCTTAAGGAAAATTGACGGTGACTTTTAATTTGTTCGTAGTATATTAGAGAGATTCGGATAATAGAGATTCGGATTAGAGAGAGTCAACTGTAGTTCTAAAATTAGTAAAAGTGTCTTGATTAAAAACAGCTTACTTCTTAAAATCATCTCAACATGAAATTTCAATTTCAAATGTTATTTCTATCTTTTCCCCATGAGCAGTTCAATTTTAAGAGAACGCTTACTTATCATGTTTTTATGCTCAGATACATGTTATATATATCTATTACATATTTATCCTCTGTTTTTATATTTTACGACTATTATAGTTTCATGAAAAGAAAGCTTACTTGACACAAAAATTAAATCTTTTATTATAAACGTTTATCTCGATTTACCGCCCTATTTGAAAAAGCGCCCTCCCGGAAAATTAAAATTTTAAATAAGCGCCGGGGCGCTTAATGGAGCATTTACTGTATGACTTCTACTTTTCACCATAGTCATTTTTCTTATGACTATGTTTTCACTTGGTAACAATCCAATCCAATTGAAGTGACAGAGCAGCACGTTGTATCACTTACAACTTTTCCTACCCGTGCTAATGTGCAGGAGAATGCTTTTTTTTCATCCAACAGTTCAGCAGCTGATATAATTCGAGCTGGTTAGCTAGCTAGCCAACCAGCACTAGGGCTGGCGGGCTGGCCTAAAAGACAGTAGGAGAAGGATAGCTAAAAAAGCTCTGGCTAATCTGCTAACTAAAAGCTATATAATATACTATATACTGCTTGTTGCTCTTGCGTGAACCTATAATATAGTCCAAGAGCATGCAGCAGATTAGCTAGGAGGCCCAGCACTAATCTTGATTCTTATATTTATGGTTCTTAAAATTAAACTTGAGAACATGTTTAGTGCGCCAACAATCTGGCACAAACTAATTTTTTAAGAGAGTTGATAACTATTTCAACAGACAAGGGCTTCCAACCTAAGACAAACGTATATATATACCACTAATTTTATTAGATTTTTGGGTAAGTGTGACTATTCAAAAAATTTTAATATAGTATAACAGCGAAGTGACGAAACTGAAACCAGAGCAGCTTAAGTTTGTTGTTGAATTTATTCAAACATTTTCAGGCATAAAAAACTTCAACTTGAACACTTTATGTATAGGATGCTGAAGAGAATAGATAGATCGAGGGATATACCCTGTCTATTATTTCCAGGAGGGGGCCATGGCTTAGATTAGATCGAGAGTCCTAGAGTATTTAATGCTCATTTTGAGCTACGCAGACCCAATTAGGGCCTGCGCTCTACTAGACAATTCCCGGCAACATCCAACGGCCCACATAGTGTGCCATCTCCCCAATTTCCCTCACATGGCTTGGGTTAACCCGGGGCTATGGTAACATTCACTCGCCCATGTTGAATCGCCGTCAAGAGGAATCGAACCCCGGTCTCCCGCACAGAGTACGAGAGCTATAACCACTAATCTATGGTGCCATTCATGCCAGGTTGTTCTTTTCTTCCTGCCATCACAATGTCGTATTTGCGTGTTTACAATGAATATGTGAGATATAACGTGCCAGGTCGTTATTGTCTTTATGCCATCACCAATGTTGTATTTACATGTCGAATATAGAAAAAAAACTAATAATACAGTAATCATGGAGGGTGGGCGGTTAAATGCCTGAACTGTTCAAGAGCAAGAGACTTACTGTGTTCTACTCCTTATTTATACCCACTCTGCTTGTGGTATGGAGCTATGGTCTTAAGTAACATGTTTAAGGCAGTCTATTGGCAAAAGTATATAGTCACGCAAATTAATTTGGAAAGGAAGATGTAACTATCTTTAAAAAAATGTTTTGTCTCCTTTGGTTGGATGCGTCACCATTTTGTTATTGTCTTCAAAGTGATTGTAAGAAGCCTAAATGAAAACATTTCCCTAGAAGTGTCAAACACTGAATTTCAACTTGTTAAGGACTGCAAAAACAAGAACTTGATATCTTAAAGCATGTTTTATAAATATTTGCATATAAAAACTTCATATAGCACGAAACAATAATTCAGCATTAATATATCTTAAAAAGTAATTCTTACACACAATATTGTTCTTTAAAGTTTAACCTTGACCACGAGAGCGGCCTTCTTCGACCGCCATGATAGTTTCTGATGAAAACACGATCAAGTGCGATATAGCATAATCGATTTACTGTGACGTAAGCAATTTTATAGAAAATACAGAAAGCCTTCCTCTTCACACACCGCACGCGAAGTTTGTTCGTTTTGTTCTTAAACCTATTAATAATTTATAATAGAAACTTAGATTTATTTTATACAATTTTCGCTATATTTTAAAAACATTTATGCTCAAAAAATTTTTTCAATATTTCTTAATGCCGTGGTGTGCTGCTGTAGGTTGTACTAATCATACGGCTAATAATCCCAAGAAAGTTCAGTTTTTTTAAATTGCCGTCAAATGAAGATACGCACAAAAAGTGGATACATGCTTTGCGGAGAAAAAAATTACCTAAAAAGGTCTTTGTTTGTTCAAAACATTTTGAAGAAAAATGCTTTGATCCAAGTTGGGACATGCAAAACCAGATATTCCCGTGAAAAATCCCGAGAATGCTGTTAAAAAATGCCTTCCCAACAATATTTTGTTTTCAAGAGCAACCAAAGGAAAGAAAGGCCTCAGTTCGAAGGGCCCAATGCAGAGAAAGAAAAGAGGTAATTTATAGATATTTGTTAATAGGAGTCACATGTCGAGCATATATATACTCCATGTTATCTGAAATTTTAGGTCATAGAAACTGCCGTAGTGATGGAAGTGCATGAAGAAGAAGTGGAAGCTAGCAACACATGTGGAACCAAACTGATTCTCCTATTGTCGTTAGTAAACCAAAAGTTGTCTTGCGATCCATTTCGTCTTCGTGAGCTGCAAATTGCCACACCATTTCAATCTCGGGAACATTGGTTCCTCCCTCTCTAAACCCAGTGTAATTACCACTTTCCGAAGGGAAGGCTGTTCTTATGTTAGCAACGACACAAGCAGGAATGACTCTCCGCACACCTCGTCCCAACCTAGTATGGATGAACCAACTAAACTATCTGTACGATGCGTAGCGATATGATCTAAAATAGGTTACATATATTTCATTTATGGATAATATAATATATTACATGTTCTTATAGAACTCTATGTACTGGCTAGGTACGTTATCCCTATCACATGGTAACGATGCATTCTCCCTGTCATATATATAACGATTCCAAAGCAGTCCACAGAACACCCCTGTCCAGCATCACGTTTGAAAAGCTATCGTGCTCAGTGATACATCTACAATCTAAAAAAGGTTTGGGTACTAGATTGTATGTGTAATTGTTTCACTGTTTATTTTGTAAATAGAAATAAACTGAAACAAATCGTCTAATTTGAAATATTTTATTTTGTCTATCTCGTGGCAGCATATGCACTCTCTTTCCGTATTCATTACGACGCAGTGGCCACAAGTACACCAACCATCGACCCCAGCTTTCCTATCTCCCTCCGCTGTAATAGCTCGCAAGTTCGCATCCTCCAAAGAAATATCAGAATATTCTTCAGGTTCAGAATGTTCTTCATCATCCTGAAATTCTGGTTCAAACTGAAAACCAAGTACCGTTGGTTGATCCATGATAAAATTTAATATGTTTGTTATTTACTTTCTCAAAACATTACATTTTTTTTCTACAAAGAACCTTCTGCTTTTACGGGGGCTCACTTTTTTTTCTATACAATTGCTTACGTAAGTCGCATAATTACGCATACTAATGTGATTGTCCAGATCTCTGACCGCGTTAAAACGACCTCGTTGAAGAAGGCGACTGTAATGTAAACATGTGAAACTTTTTTATGTTTTTTTTTTGTTTATCTTCAAAACATAAGAACAACATATTCTTTTATGACTTTGGAAAGTGGTTTATATATGAAAAAATAATTTTTCACGCCATATTCCCTTTAAATGACTCTTTCCACTCATGCCAAATTTTAATTTTTTTCCTATTTTGACTTAAAATTCTGCCCTTCACTGTTTGTTGCTGTGTGCAAACATTTTTTTTCTCCACTCCCTGCACATGCACATTTTGTTGTATACACTTTTGTATCAAAGTCAAATGAATACATACTTTAATGATAGTTGGCCAAATAAAAGTTCCTAGTACAATCTAACTATGTCATTCCTAATTCTTGGCTGTGTGTTATATATATATAATATTGTTGTTGTTTTTTTATTTAGATTAATATGAATAGTGGACTTGGACTGAATATTACGCCAGATTTAACAAACGATTTCTTTCAAATAAAGCCTAAATCTAAAAACACAGAAAAAAAGTTCATAAAACATCATATAGGGTCCAGTCAATATGTATCTAGAGCAAACAGTGGGACAGTGACACCACATTTGGAAAATGACAAAAGACAAAATATTGATCAACAAGAGACAATTCCAAGCAATACCGGGTATGTACTGTTAATTAATTTTAAGGAAAGTTAATTATTTCTTTTGCGTTGATAACTATGTAAACATCAGGTCTATCAATACGGGGAGAGCAATTGCTCTCGCTCACGCAAAGGCTCGCCCAATTCTGAGAAATGAGAAACTAGCTGAGCCATTAATTGCTCTCCCAATTCCAAAAAAAGTTTTTCTGGCTAAGCAATATAAATTCATCTCACATATAAATCAATGTTCTCTTTCTTATTATTTATAGTAAAAAAAAAATATATACATATATAAAAAAAATATAAAATAAAATAGATAAAAAGACTTGCATCTATTTATTCAGATTGCTCGCCCAGTTTAAATTATTGTAATCTTGGGGGAGCGATTTATTGCTTGGGTGTTATTTTCTTATTGATGTGCCTGAACATAAATGTGTACAGGGCTTGAAATCCGACGCGAGTCCGCGAGTCCGACTCGCGCCGAGACTCGCGTTAGTCATGGCTACGCGAGTCCATTTGGACTCGCGCTAAAAGTTTAGAAAATTGAGCTTAAATATTTAGATTTTTCAAGGATATTCTATTGTACATTTTTTACTTACTTTTCGTTGTATATTTTAAGCAATAAGGAGCTTTCATTTAAACCAAGCATAAGCCAATGTCCGTAGACACGTGCGATCGCAGATCGGATAAACCCCGTAAAAATAATGTTTGCAGATATCTTCGTTTTTTATGTTCTAGGTACCCCCTAATTTTAGAACAAAAACAGGAAAGTGAACTAGCTTTTTTAAAGTTGGTTTAATAGTGTTGTTAACTGTCAATGATTCCTTTACTAAATAAAATTATATATAATTATAATAAAATTATTATACTTATAAGAAATATATAAAATAATATGCAATAAAAAACATTAGTTTAAATGCGTAATAATTATTAAAACGTTCAACAAACATTTAATTTAACCACGGCAAAACACGCAATTAATTAAATATATTTTAGCGTTTTTAAAAATAGTTTAATATACCCACAAGTGGTTATAAACTGTATTTAATGATACAGTTGAAGCTGAAGTTGTTCAACGATTGATTTTTCAAATATAGCTTTTAATAGTTAAATGCTTCTTGCATTGCCGTAGATGGCAACTTAACTACGCTCTAGATAATCAACTTTTTAAAATTTATTCGTTAAATTTTCGGCTATTTAAGCACATTTTAGCGTGTGCGATGTATCACACGCCTTGTTAGCAGTTGCTTCTGTGGGGCGAGTACGTGTGTGATCACACTCGTCTCATGGAATTTCCCTGATGTAATGGTCTAGCTCTTAGACCACAGGGATATAAAATTAAACTCGCGTAACTTATTTTTACGCGAGTTTTTTTAGACTCGGCGGACTCGCGCAGCATAACTGACGCGAGTCTAAAAAGACTTGCCCGAAATAGGGTCGGATTTCAAGCCCTGGTGTAGTGCGTTTTATTCCACTTAATAATTGCGCTCATTTTGTGAACTTTGTGAAAAACTCAAAGGCCACAGTTTTGAATTTATTTTTTTTTTTAATGAGAGTAGAAAACGTTCTTTGAAAAATAATTTAAATATAACTAAAACGTTAAATGGGCACTATGAACAAAAAAATATATATAACATAATTCAAACAAACGATTCAAATAAAAAATTGACAAATTTATTATGGAGAGATTGGCAAACAGTGAACTATAAAGTATAAAATCATCAAAAACACTCAAAAAAGCTGAGTAATTGAAGAAAACGAAACAGATAATCATATTTTGTTGTAGGTCCGGCTGAGTGTGAGGGGTGCGCAACCCAAAAAGGCATGTTTTTCAATTGGGAAACAAGGGCCTCATCGGACGCACAGGCCTTACCGTTTTCTGCCTGGGTAGTGCAATTGATCCATGATAGAATTGAAGCTATCAAACCTGGCGTTTCTGGTGGGTCATTATGGCCGGTATGTTTATGACAAATAGGTTACCTCTATATAATTCTTTCATGATTTGTTTGTTGGCCATGCACTGGTAAACAAACTTATAAAAAAATACTTGCAGTGATTAGCGATGTTAATAAGGAAAGAGAAGAAAACATGTTTTTTACTTGCTGAAGGTGACTAAGCCACGTCACTGTGTAGGTAATTATAATTGGTAGGTGAATTGCATCTGAAATGGTGAGATATTGATTGATTGAGAGCACCACTAAGTTTGTGAGTAGCAAATATCAAACAAGACAAAGGAGCCATACTAGAGACGGCAAAGCTGCACACTTATGAGGTAACTGGATGAATCTAAAACTAGGCTGACAACAGAGCTAGCGTGCATGGACTGTGCAAACAGTCGATAAAATATGCATACAAGGCTGCACTTTGAAATGGTAAAGAGTCAGGTACAGGTTCTCAGAGACCCTAGGCCCTGTGTACACTGATTCTAACAACGGCCCGCTAAGGTTGACCATATGGGAGTAAAAGATATACCAAAAAGAATGTGCAAGTTAGCTGTATAAGCTGGAGCGATCTATAGCCCCTGCATTGTAATAAATAACACAAACACGCAGAGGTTACACGGCACACATGGTGAATAAAATATAGCATGAGCAAACCCAATACCAGAGTTTGTGCAGGGCCATATGTCCAAACAAAGGGCCCAAAAAATGTTGGGGTAATTCTAAAACCAAAAATTTGAGTGAAAACATAAGGAGTGGGCATGAGAAGAGGATGGAATAACAAATGTTGTATTGACAATCGCTAGGGTTGGTCAACTATAAGATGCCAATGTTTGTTAATAATATTTTTGATTGTAGTGGAGTCCTGGGAATAGTGTGTGAGGATAACTGATTGTCTTTGCATATTATCTGTGTTAGGTGTATGCACATCGTATTGTGATATTTTCATGTTTTCTTGTATTGTTTTTTTTGGGTATCCTCCTTTTTTTCAATTTCAATTTCAATTTTTTTAATGCTTTGTTTAGCATATCATTCTTGGATTAATTCTGTATCTAAGTGATTGGGAATATATATGGGAGGATTTTGTTGGATGAAAGGAGTCGTAGTGAAGGAGGTCAAAAATATCAGTGGCTTTAGTGTATAAACTAGAGTAAAGCTTTCAATCTATTCGTACATCTACGTAGATGTCCAAAAAATTATATTTTACCCAAGAGTAGGTGAATGTAAATTTGATATAGGGGTATAAGTGAATTCATTTTTTTTAAATAATTTTAGTAGGCCTGAATGAGAAAAGGAGCAGCACAAGGACATAAAACAGTAATTACACAATTATTGTATAATTAAATATAAACAGTTTAATTAGGAGGTGAATTAAGCGAACAAATCTACACTACTCTTTTTTAACCAGCTGGTACCCTGGTGGTAGAACCTTTGCTTCCGATAAAATGGCTGAAGGTTCAAACCTTGCCCAAGTTATGCCAGAGAAATTTTCTCTCAAAATTATCACTACTTTTTCTATAAATAGTCCAAAATGTTAATACAGACTATTATCAGCAAAATTCATTTGGTCTGATATTTAGTCTAGAACAGCACAAAATTAGCTAAAAATAGGTTTTTCTCACATTTTTATCTATGTTTGTCACAGCTTTTCTCTAGGTTTGCCCATTAGATTTATTTGGTTTTCGCACAAAGTCACTCATCAACAAATGCTAGAAAGTGACATTATTGGATTTCCAAAAAAAATTTATAATTGCGGCATTAAACATAAATAAGGTTTTCACGTTTATCTAAAAATTTCATTGTTTTATTGTTTATGCTCGTATTCGCTGTTTTTTCAATTTACATCTCCCTGTAAAGAGTGTATACCTTTAAAATAGGTAATAAATGCCTATTCATATCGCATTGTTCCATTGTCATTGATATGCATGTTCTTTTGACTTGACTACAATTTTACAAGCTTTTAGCCTACTTACATATACAGTGATGTTTTTTTTTTAGAAATGTCTCATTTAATCAGACTCTTCAACAGCCAATCAATGAGTTGTTATTACCAGAACCAGAATCTGAAGTTATATATCCAAAAGATCAAAACATTGGTATTGAGGTTTATGACAATTTCTCGTTCGACCATAAATATGATAACACGCTTCCCATAACAGATAGTAGGGAACTTATTGTTCAAACAATTGATGCAAATAGAGCTACTGTTATTCAAGGTACGTAATTACAAGGGCTACGAAACGACTCAAGCTCTTTATACATTCTAAATAAGATTGTGTATTAACCAGACCACTCAGAAGATTGCGGTCCAAGAAATTATACACACTTTATCGAAACAACTTATACAACCTGATTAATAATTACTTTTTTATGATTTTGCTATTTTTTAAACATATTATTTTTATCTTTCAGTAAATAGAGGTAAAATAAGCTATGGTCTGCGAAATCTGATTCATAATTGTAAAATTAAAAGTTTGTTTTAATAAGAAAGCAAAGACAGCATAAGGGACTTTATTTGTCATTTTCAATTCTATATGGGTGTCCAAAATGATATCCAAGATGATTTTTAATGTTGTTTTTGCTGACACAGCAAATCTTCCTCAGTATGTTTACTGTAATTATTTCCATTACTGTGAAAAGTTTAAAATGTTTTGTTTCTGTTTTGATAAAGTTTTATTTTGTGGCGAATGAAGATCTTCTTTAATTTCTTGTTGTTTTCAAACCCTGGATACTGTCTACTGTCTCAAAAATAGTATAATATTTCTTTTTGAATCTAAAAGTGTCACCTTTTAACAAGCCACATTTGTAAACAGAAAGGAATAGTCATGTTATAACAATGACACAAGGAAGTAAGGCTGTTGATGTATGATCAGGGCTTGAAATTCAAAATATTTTGGACCACTCTTCTTAGACTCTTGTCAATTATGTTACGTGGTTCTGCTAAGTCTAGAAAGATTTGCATATGTCAGTGTAATTTTTTTAACTTGCAATGTGTGCAATGTGTTGAACTGCAAGGTCTGTTTAAAAATCTACTTTATAATTTAAAAAATATTCAACTCAGTTAAATATTTAATGGTCATGGTCATGTTGGGTCATGTTGGGAAGTCATCTGAAGGTTATAGAGGTGTGCATGGAGGCTATGGATTTGGGAGCAGAAATAAGGAAGGGGAAAGATTGCTTGAGTTTGGAATGGCAACGGACATGGTGGTTTGCAACACATCATTCAGTAAGAGACAGAGTAGGCTGATAACATATGAGTCAGGTGGCTGTAAGACACAGATAGATTACTTCCTGGTTAGAAAGTCGGACAAGAAAGTGGTGAAGGACGTGAAAGTTATATCGGGGGAAGAGTGTGTTTCCCAACATAGGTTGCTGGTTTGTGATATTATCTTGAAGAGTGTTAAAGAAGCCAAGGGAAAGTACAGGCCCCGTCGTAAAGTCTGGAAGCTGAAGGAAGATATTGTAGCAAGACAATTTAGTGCAAAAGTTCAGCAGTTAGCCCGCAATGGTCAGTGTGATAGTGACAATGTTGAAAGTACTTGGACTACTTTGAAGAATTGTCTTCTAGAAGCTTCTGATGATACCTGTGGGTGGACGAAAGGACCAGCTAGACATAGACAGACCTGGTGGTGGAATAATGAGGTTGACCAGTGTATAAAGGAAAAGAGGAAACTTTGGAAAGAGTGGAAGTCAGGTGGTAGTAAAAATATTTACTTAGAAGCTAAGCGTCGTGCTCGTACAGCAGTGTATAAGGCAAAATCAGAAGCAGAGAGAAACAGATTTGCAGATGTGTTAAGAAGGGAAGACCAGCGCAATGAGGTATTCAAGATAGCAAAGCAAATGAAAAAGACTAATCAAGATGTTGTAGGTGAGAAGTGTATACGTAATGATGAAGGTGTTTTGGCTAGCACCACAGAGGAGGAGAAAAGGGTAGCTTGGAAGAATTATTATCAGAGGTTGCTTAACACTGAGTTTGATTGGGATGAGGATAATTTGTCTGATGATGATGTTGTAGAAGGGCCAGCTATGCAGATCAAGACAGAATGGGTAGTGGAGGCTATTAGGAAATTGAAGATTGGCAAGGCTGCAGGAGTATCAGGTATTGTTGCAGAGATGGTAAAAGCATCTGGATATATTGGAGTTGAGCTTATTACAAGTCTTGCTAATCAGATTATAAAGGATGGTGCTATTCCGAGTGAGTGACAGTCGAGTGTAATAGTGAATTGTTTCAAGGGCAAGGGTGATGCATTAGAAAGAGGTAACTATAGAGGTTTGAAGTTGGTTGATCAAGTAATGAAAGTTATTGAAAGAGTGATTGATAAGTTACTTAGAGAAAGAATTGATATAGATAAGATGCAATTTGGTTTTGTTCCAGGGCGTGGCACTACAGATGCAATATTTTTACTCAGACAGCTTCAGGAAAGTATTTAGGAAAGAGAAAGAATCTCTATTTTGCCTTTGTAGATTTAGAGAAAGCTTTTGATAGAGTGCCACGTAAAGTTATATGGTGGGCTATGAGAAAATTAGGTGTGGATGAGTGGCTAGTTACGATGGTACAGTCTATGTACAGCAATGCTAGAAGTCGTGTCAGGATTAACGATTCACTCAGTGATGAATTTAGTGTAAATGTTGGTGTACATCAGGGTTCTGTAGTTAGTCCTTTGTTGTTTGTTCTAGTCTTAGAAGCGCTGTCGATGGAGTTCAGAACAGGATGTCCATGGGAGTTATTGTATGCAGATGATTTGGTTCTCATAGCAGAGTCGATGGAAGAATTAGTTGAAAAGTTTGAGAAGTGGAAGAAAGGACTACAAGAGAAAGGGCTAAGGGTGAACACAGCAAAGTCTAAAGTCATGATTAGTAGCATTGCAGCCAAGTGTGACCTTGTAGTTGGAAAGTGGCCTTGTGGAGTTTGCAGGAAAGGGGTTGGTAGTAACTCAATTTTTTGTCAGACTTGCAAGCATTGGGTACATAAGAAGTGCAGTAGTATTGGTGGAAGGTTAAGAGCTGACATTCAGTTTGTATGCAAGCGTTGCAAAGATGAGATTATAGAGAATGAAGTATTTCCAGCTTCAATGATGTACAACAGTGGCTCGTTAGAGATAGTTGAGAACTTCTGTTACTTAGGTGATATGTTGGGCAGTGAAGGGGGTGTTGGAAGAAGTGTTACTTGCAGGATAGGTTCTGCTTGGAAAAAGTTCAGAGAGTTACTTCCTTTGTTGACTAGCAGAGTCTTGTCAATTGAGTTAAAAGGTAGGTTGTACGAGGCCTGTGTAAGAAGTGTTATGTTGTACGGTAGTGAGACATGGGCAGTGAAGCAGGAAGATCTTGACCGTTTAGAAAGGAATGATATGAGAATGGTTAGGTGGATGTGTAACGCCAGTCTGAGAGACAGAAAGAGTTCAGATGAGCTAAGAAGCAGGCTAAGTATCCGTAGAATTAAAGATGTTATCCAGATAAGAAGATTGAATTGGCTGGGGCACTTGGAAAGAATGGAGGGGGATAATTGGGTAAGAAAGTGTAGAGACTTGATAGTTCCTGGGGCAAAGCCCAGAGGCAGACCGAGAAAGACTTGGCAGGAGGTTATAAGGACAGACTTGATACAGAGGAAGTTGAGTTTAGATCTGACACAGTCTAGATCAGATTGGAAGAGGGTCATTAATATACCCCGTCCAACCCATGCTAGCATGGAAAACGGACGTTAAGCCGAGAATGAATGATGAATGAATGAGTTAAAGAGATATACGTTTGGTGTAAGTGATGTTTAACTTTGTTCTTAAAATGCAAGTTTTTATGTTTTAGCTACCCCTACCCCTACTCCTGAAACAAAAACAAAGCAAAGTAAGTAAAGCATACAATATTTAGCAACGGTTTTTTCACTTGAGCTTTTAAATATTAAATACTTCGTCCATTGCATAAGAGGCAATTTAACTACAGTCTAGAATTTTTTCCTTTGTTATTTTTTCAGCTTAGTTTAAGCAAACAAATTTAAACTTTTGGTCTTAATCTAAAAGGACTTACATGGCCATAATATCCCCGAGTCTCAGTGCGAATCAGACTCTTGTTGGATTTCAAGCCCTGATGATATGCTTTTTTAAATTTTTCTTATAAAACTATATGAAGCAATTATTCTAATGAAATAAAGAGGAATTAAAATTAAATTCTTACTAAAATTAAATGAAAACAAGATGAGCAGAATATAGATGTGTACAAGCCAATGATATATGGTGGAAAGATGTGAAATTCATGTTTTTGATATATTCGTTTTTTTATTTTGTAAACTGCTTGTTGTCTATGGTGATTCTTAATAAAGCAATTTAAAAAAAATATATATATATATGCACTTGGCAGCAAATGTAGTTTATTTGTATGAAGTTCCCTGATAGACGATGGATGAAAAGCATTATGTACACAAAATCTCTTGCCTGTATAATATTCTTCTGACTGTCAAATGTATGAGATATTCTAAAAATTTATAAGCTGGATTTTAGCACAAAGGAGCATGCAGATTCGGTACAGTGCGCAAAGATTAGTTCCTTCGTTTGTCAGCAGCTAAAATCTTGGCATATAAATTAAAAGAAAATGAAACACAATAGGTTCTATGTTAAGAGATCAAATAATCTTTTCCATATTTAAGACATATATCTTTGCTTTTGCACAGCTCTATAAAGATAAAAAATGGCAATGTGTACATTTCCTTCTAGGTAGCACTGGTAGTGGAAAGACAACCCAGGTACCTCAATATATTTTGGATGACTTCAAACAGAAAGGAAAATACTGTAACATTCTTGTCACGCAACCTAGAAGAATAGCAGCGTTAAGTGTTGCTAAACGTGTTGCAGAAGAAAGAAAATGGGATCTAGGAACACTTGTTGGTTACCAAATTGCAAGAGATCATAAAGTTTCAGAAGATACACGCATCACATACATGACCACTGGTGTCTTAATGCAAAAACTAATAAAGGAAAAAAGTCTTGGGGAGTACACACATATTATTCTTGATGAGGTATAACTTATATTTTAATACATGTAACGAATAAAGAAACAAAGTTATGACCAGGTTTTGTATTGTATAGGTTCATGAGCGAGACCAAGATATTGACTTTGCATTGCTAGTTGTACGCAAATATCTCCGCACTGTGTCAAGACATGTAAAAGTAAGGTATTCTTCTATTGTTTACAATGTTGTTGTATGTGAAAAACAAAACTGTTTGAGACTTTTTTCCTTACTAGGTTGTGCTGATGTCTGCAACTGTAGAAAGTAGTTTGTTTTCAAATTATTTTTCAATCTTAATAAATGGTAAACCAGAAGGTTGTCCTGTGATTTCAGTGGATGGTAAACTATTCCGTATAAGCAAATACTACTTTGAAGATGTAGAAGGCTTATCTGAGGTATTCCTACTTATTATTTAGTTATTTTTTAATGTGATTAAAAATACTATTAACTATTTTACATGAAGCTGTCCTGAGTAATTATTTGTTTGCTGTAAACTTGGTTATAAAGAGTAATTTGAAATTCCAAAAAGAAAAGTATGAAGTCAAACAATGCCATTTTTAGTCGAAGGTCAAGCAGTATCATTGATAAAAAATTCATTTCCCTACTTTTTACCATTTTTTTGATGTGTAAATTTTATGGTCAGCAGTTATTTTGTTAGAGTTGGTCAGTTTATGGCACATAGCTACTTGAAATTGAAAGTTTATTCTTATCTAAAGCTTTACTGAAGTTTCTAATGCTTTCATTCCATTCAATTTGTTGTCTTTTTACAGTGTACTTGATCATTACTTTAAAGTTTAGAAAAAGGTATACAAATATTACTTTTCATTTCCTTGAATTTAGGTGCCTCAACAAAGCATATATGAACCAGAAATAAATGAAAAGTGTTATCAACTTTGCAGAGAGATAATCCTTCAACTCGATAAGGATGAACTCATGGAAAAATACAAAGAGAATATGGTTGGAAAAGATAGAGGAACAGTTTTATGTTTTTTACCTGGTATAATTATTTATAATCAATGCTAACTTTTATACTATTTGCAATACTAAACTTCTGGAATTTATGTATGATTGATTAATGTAATATTATCATTCTTTTTAAATGTAGGGGTACCTGAAATTACCGAAATGATGAAATATTTGGATGATATTGAGGAAATTAGAAAGTAAGCCATTATGAAAAGATTTAGTATATTTTTGAAGTTAATAAATTGAAATAGTCTTGCCAATTTGCTTGCAGGTTAAAGGTCATTCCTTTGCACTCACAGATCAGTAGCAAAGATCAAAGCATTGTATTTGTAAAGGCTCCGTTCTATTATCGTAAAGTGATTTTGGCAACAAATATCGCTGAGAGCTCGATCACTGTACCTGATATTAAATATGGTAAGGGTCGTAAGTTCGTTTTAGAGATATGATGTTGATATTTTGTTGCTATTGTCTGCTATACCATGCCACAGCATAGCCCTGATCAATTATAGTTGTTTATATTTGCATGCATTTCATGAGATCCTGTGGTTTTGTGAAAGCTGATTAATGCCTTGACGAAATTGTGCATTTTTTTTAGTGATAGATTTTTGTCTGACAAAAAGTAATGAAACTGACCCAGATACAAACTATCAGCAGTTGGTTTTACAGTGGGCATCCAAAGCGTCTCTTACTCAAAGAAAAGGTAAGAAATTTCTTTTGTAATTCTGTTGTTGGCAGTAAAGTTTGTTTTGTTTTTTGACTTGTGGAACTAAGATGGATATACCTTTGTTGTTACAGGCCGTGCTGGTCGTGTTTCTGAAGGCCATTGTTTTCGTTTGATCTCCTCCAAGTTTGTGAAACAATTTCAGGATTACTGTGTTCCTGAAATGCTGGTAAGAATGAGTTTTTTTAACTGTACTAGCAGTTTTCAATAATTAATTAAAAACTACCAATGCAAAAATTAAAGAACAAGAAATTTAAATTTAACCCTACTAGCACAATGTGGGAGGGGCGATAAAGTGTCTGCAGTCGCTTTGACTGAGATGAAATAAGGTGCTGAAATTTTGTGACTTTTCCTAACTTTTATTCAAGCTTGTAATAAAAATATAATTCTTTGGATGTGGGTAATTTTATGTAAATTTTAAAAGTGCTTATATGTATGTACGAATGCTGTAAAATGTTGTATTGATTGTAAAATTATTTATTACATTATTTTTGGATCATCAGGAAGGCTAGAGAAATTAAAATTTATTGCAAAATTGGGAAAATTACCTCTTTTAGGCATGTATAACATCATTTCTAATAAAAAATAAAATAATTTTTTACTTGGAATCTGTTTGTATTTTACTCTATTTTCTATAAGTATACAAGACTTTCTACAAGCATGCCAAGTTTTATCACTCAACCATAAGTAGTTTAGGATTTAAATCCTGCTTAAACTGCTATGAGAGACCAATATTGAAATCAATGGATATTTTTTAAGGTTATGTAAAGAAAAATAAATAGGTTTTGACACTAAATGCTTCCAGTGTGAACAGGAAAGAGTATTTTACAGATCTACCTCTATTTGAGGTTTTTAGTATACAGATATTGGTTGATGCCAGTTAGATGACTAGTGGTAACTGACCTATAATAATCTAAAATGTATTAAATAACATCTGACCTTTAACTCAATAGATAGTATTTGTTGTTTAAATTTTTTAGAGGTCACCATTGGAACAGGTTCTATTAAAAGTCAAGCTACTTGAGCTTGGACCTCCAGCGCAAGTTCTAGGGCTCGCTCTCCAACCACCAAACATTACATACATCAAAAGAACTATTCTTATGCTGAAAGAGGTAGTTTTTTGAATAAATAGTTAACTAAAAATGTTATGAGGTAAAAACATTGTGCATATAAAATATTCATACGTAAGTAGAAGAGCTGTGATGTTTTAGTTTTGACAAAAAAAAATTTAAAGTTTGAAATTCAGATTTGGACCTAATCTTTTACTTTTGAAAAAAAAAATTGATGACAGTTAGAACCTGCAATATAATCCCTTGAAAGCAAATTTGCATTAATTTTTTGAATTTTTGCCAACATCAACATAATGCAGAAAAAAAGATTATATTTCTTATTGACACTCTAATAAACACTTCTTTTAAACAAGCCCTCTCTTAAAGAATTAAAATGTCAAGCATTTGTCCTCCACGTAAACAAGTGAACATTCACATTTATTATGTGCATTCAAGTAACTTATGCTCGAATTTTTAGCTTCATAGTTCTATTTGATAGATTCTTTTAGTCTTGTCAATAACCATTACCTTGATGTTTGCAGTGCATTGTAACAGCTTTTCTTTTAAAGGTAGGAGCATTAACCGTTCGTCAAAATAATCATATAAATCCTCTGGATGGAGATCTCACGTTTGTTGGTCGTGTATTGGGTGCTTTACCAGTAGATGTTCATATTGGAAAGTTGTTGCTGATAGGTTATACTTTTGGTGTGTTAGAAGAATGTCTTGTAATAGGTAGATAGTCTTTTTTCATTATTGTAGTTTAGTGTATTAGTGTTTTAGTGTATTTTTTGCTTTTATGTAATCTCTGATCTATTTTGCCTGTTGAATTTAGGAGCTTGCCTGTCACTTAAAAGCATCTTTTCAAAACCATTTCGACAAGAAATGAAGGCGTACACGTAAGTTTGCAAATTTGATATCTAATGCTAAGTTTACACTAATATAAAAGGCTTTGCATCGTGGTGCGTTTTGACCATATATAATAGCCCCTAAATGATGTATACTCACTTTTAGCTTGCCAAATGACACTGGCTTAACGTGTGCGTTGTTGTATATGCTGATATGAGCATTTTCATTTTTATTTTGGAATCACCTATTCTTTTCTATTGTATGTAAAAATAAAACGAGGTATTTTAAAATTTAATATGAACAAAAAAATGCTGCGTTTTCAGTGTGAATGTAACTTGTGTTTATGTGTTATTACTGTGATTTTAATGCTGTTTTTTTTTCATAAAAGCTTTTTTTTAAAGTTTTTTTTTAATTAACGTGGATTTAATATTTAGAAATAAAATGCATTGGGCAAAATTTTCATCAAGTGACTTAATTGCATCACTAAATGCATTTGTGGTAAGTTTTGCTGATTATCTTTTCAACAGTGTATGTAATGCACGTGACTTCATAGACAAGGCTTGCTATTTCAACATTTACAAACAATTTTTCACAGAGTTGGAAATTCCGTAAAGAACACATTGGTTTTAACGAGGTAAACATTACAACTTTACTATTTTTTACCTTATGTATAATTTGCATATACAAAATAAACAAAGTATAAATTCGCTATCAAGCGAAAACATTCTCTTTGCCTTGTTTAACCTTTCTTAAAAAAAGCAACAAAAGTGATACTAATGTTTTTATATTTATGGCATACTTCCTGACTTCTTATTTCAATTTTATTATAGCCAGAAAGCAGGTGGGCCCATCGCAATTTATTGGAATACAAAAGACTCAAAGAGGTAATTAAATTATTTAGCCAATAATAGACAATTATTTATTCTTGCACAAATGCTCATTTTTAGGTTATAAATTCTGATTGCTAGCAAATATTTAAGGAAAAAGTTTATGATGGCCCCTACAACCAGTCAGGCATTATGATTTTTTTAATTTGGTTTTAACTCTTGTGATTTTAAGGCTAAATCCACACTGAAAACGCAGTGAGTATACATCTTGTGGCTGCAAAATAATTGTCAAAACGCACCATGAGACTGAACTTTTTTTGGAAGTATAACTGGTGTAAATTGTGAAAAATATATAACCGAAAGTAGAAAACAAAATTCTATGGAAATGATGAACAGAACTAGAATTTA
This sequence comes from Hydractinia echinata, assembly GCA_030067915.1. Lineage (NCBI taxonomy): Eukaryota > Metazoa > Cnidaria > Hydrozoa > Anthoathecata > Hydractiniidae > Hydractinia > Hydractinia echinata. The sequence continues at coordinate 1,371,512 of JASGCC010000058.1, forward strand.
CAAAAAGGTCAGGGATTTTTTTCAAATTTTAAATTAGGTAAACATACGGCACAGTAACAGTCTAACCAATTCTTGCCACACACAGTAGACGAACAACTAGAATCTAAAAATGCACAGTTGAGAGATTCTGACACAACTTGCTCCATAAAGCATCGTTCCACACTTTTCGTGAATAGTTGAACATGTACTAATTCATTAACATATCAGGTATTGTCATTGACTTCGGTCGTTCAAATGTCTTGAACTTTCCGTATGCATTGAACAGAGGTCGTTCAAATGTCTTGAATTTTACATATGCATTGAACATAGCTTGGTCTCTGTCAACACTTTCAATCTGTCATCGAAATTGAAAGATGCGCAGGCTTAACGAACTTTGCCTCTCAGACTTATAAACCATAGAACCAAGCTTTTTATCACCCAAATCCGTAACAACTTTCCATAACTCCAAAGAGAAGTAGTTACACCTGGTACATGTGAGGTCCTATGAATGACCTGTGTCCTTACGTCGATTACCAGCTTTTCTTAGAATTGGATCATTAATTTTTTGCACAATGATGGAGAACAATATACCCTCCAATGTGACGAAGTCAGTTTTTTTTGAAAAAATCTTATCAGCTCTAAAATGGCGGATTTATGCCTGAAACGGTTCAAAATTACAGATTTTCGAACTTTTCTGAGAATTTGATTTTTTTCTGATGTTTTAAATCCAGGTATAGGTCCATTAAAGTTTTAATTGTTTAATGTGAATTTAGTGATGAAATATCCTAAACAATGGTTACATTTGTTACTAAAGCTGTCCACTGGAATGTGAAAAAATTCATTACAGTTTAGTTTTCAAAGCTTATAATCAGTATACTTATAAAATGTAGAAATAAAAAACCTCAAAGATAAAGTAAATTAAGGAATATTATTTTTTATTACCCACTGGGTGCATTGTTGAATAAAAACGCTTCTTCTACATTCAGGTTGACTTACTTGTGAAAGAACTAGAAGAACGTTTAAAAAGTTTTAACATTTTCACCCATCGTAACATTTACAAAAGGTAAATAAAACTAGTTACTTATAACATACTGTACTTTTGTTTGCTTGCATGTCTTGTAACAAGTTTTTGTTTTACAATGTAGAGATGATCTAGACAAAGAAAATGAGTTTGTTTTAAAGGTAAGAGACAATTATGTTTGCTTTTGGGAATTTAAGGAAAAGGACTGTTATTCAAGAGAGTGCGTGCATAATTTAGGGTGGAAATTTTATTAAAACTAACACCCCCTGTGTATTTCAAAGGATAAAGACGAATTTATTTATTTCCCCAATGTTGATTTTGCTTTATTTAGTAATTTTGTTTTATTTATTTATTTATTTATTTTGTTTTATTTATTTATTTTATTAGATTGTTATTGCTGGTGCTTATTATCCAAGTTATTTCCATACACAAGAGATTGAGGAAGCAGAAGCAACAAAAACATTATCTGGACATAATCCATTTACAACTGTAGTGGTACGGTTCCTGGTGTTACTTTTGTTAGTAGAGTACTAAAGCTTAATATCCTTTAGTTGTCAATATATCAATATTACCTACTTTAAGATGTTTATCGATTAAAAATATTTTAGCTGGTACTTAATTTTGCAGGTATTAATTTTTACAATTGATCGTTTGAAAAATTTCTGCTATAATTAATATAAAAATGTTATCAGGTATTTTTTAAGAGAGTCTTTTCAAAAAATTCACAGTAGTATGCTTTTAATCACTCTTTGTCATAGCTTTGTCTATACAGTTTAATGAAATAAATATTTGTACATGAAATTGCCCTCTGATGCTCTATAGAATTCGTTCATGAATTTTATAGAGAATCAGTTTATGAATTTTCATGAATGTTATGTTGAAGAATATTTCGCAGATATTTAATTTCGCGAATTTTGCCAAAATATGAGAATTAATACCACTTTAAAATTAATATCACAAAGTTATATAGTATAAACTTAGGCTTTAAATAATTAATAATTAGGACGTTGCACATCAGGGGTTAATCCAGAAAGTTACTTTAGGCATCGGTAATCCCCTAAATTCTCTTTCGACGTTTTCAGGAAACGAGAAACTCAGTTTGTTTGTATCAAACAGTTAATATTTTGCAGTGAACCTGCAAAATCTAGAACGGTTACCACCACATTTTTTCCCTATTTATCATTACAAGAAGTAACACAGTTTTCATCTCTCTATTTTGGGCGCACAAATTGGATGTCCCTAAGATTGTTATAACGATGTCTAAATTGACCTGTATTAGCCCCTGCACATTAGAAGTTTTAGGCTATCAATGCGACTCATTATTTATTAAAAAGATTTTTTATTGTCATAGTGTTCCCTTGTTTTTTTCAAGTCCTACAAACCCGTTCTCGTCTATAAAAACATGACGTCAGGAGGGACAACAACATACATTTTGAAAAATAAATTTGGTAACCCCTGTTGTAGCTAGCAGCGAGTCATTTTTTTGACTCAAATTAACTTCAGTATAAGGCAATTGGCTCTTGTTGTGTATGATATTCAGTGCAGGTACGTTATCAAAAATATTCACTGAAGGTACATGTTGATATAAGAGGTTGAATATTTATTGTAGGTACATGGTGCACCTCCAACATTGTGTCATTATCGTTCAAGTGTTGCAAATTTATTTCGCCAATGTGGACGTGGAAAGAGACTATACTTTGAAAATTCTAGGTAATCTGGTTTGTCCAGGCTTCAAAGAGACTGTGTAATGTATATTTTTAAACCAACTTTTTTTTCTTTTAAAGAGCTTTTATTGAGTTTGAAAACGAACAATCGGGAGAATCACCAGTTACTGTTGCTGTATACAAGGCAATCAAACTAAGGTAGATAATTTATTAGTTTGTTTATTTATGTATGTTTGTTACTGTCATGGCGAATACGTATGTTAAGTCATTGTTTGAGGCATCAGTGTTTCAGTTATTACATTTAGACACCTGCGTGTGCCACTCAATATACTTGTGTCAAAGAAAAACGACGAGAAATTTCGACAGACATTGCTTAATAAGCCATTGCTTTCTCACAATCCAGAAACAGGTCTACTAACTAACAGGTGAATATTAAAATATATATTTTTTGTAATCGACTAGGTAGAAATTAATTTTTGATAGGTTTTGTTGATAGAGGTGTAGTTTTTTCCACTAAACCATTTGTTTATATGATGTCAGAATTGTTTCTGAGGTAACACTTTTTTTACTTCAGAGTTAACACTGGACTTGGTAAAGAGGGAACACTAAGCGTCACATTGCAAGGCAACCCTCGTCAGGTAATGGATGAAATGTAGTTTTTCTATCAAAACTTTTTTATCCCAGGGGAGATTTTAGGGTTTGGATTTGGATGGGGCAATTTCAACTTTCTTAGTGTTGTAAGAGTAACTTTAAACTCAGCTGGGAGTCTGGATAAACTGTAAACTATTCGCAAAAATCAAATGTACTATTTCGTTTTTCAGGCCTAAAGTGTGGGTTAGCCTATAATACTGCAAAACTGCCCATAAACTAATGATGTTTTTTTTCTTCTAGGTAACCAACAACCTCATTGGGTTCTCTATGTCACAGCTCTGGTGTTTTAAGCTGTGTTTACATTACTCTATAATATTTTCTTTTTGATATCAGGTAAAACTGCAAGAGACTGGTTACATTAATCTCATTATACAAGAGGTTTGTGTTGTATGTTTTCTATGGTAAATTATGTATTCTTCTGTAAGAATAGTAACAAAACTGAAAAGAGAAGTTCATGTGGGATGTCAATTCTGAACAAAGTTATGAAACATCACCTAACAGAGAATTCGATATATAGTATGAAAACTCTTAGGGAAAACATTATTTGTAGCATAAGAATAAAGCCAACTTGCTATTTAGCTACCGTGGATGAGTACATCCCTCCATCGGATGTGTTTTTTTTTATTAATGGCTATTCATTTAGTGCATTAACCCTGGTCATTTTTGGGCGACATATTCCGATCAGGAGACGCAAAAACGAATGCTTCAGTTGCATAACAAATTAAACGAATTCAGTGGCAGAAATTTAAAGCCAATGAGAACTGAGGATATTAGAGTTGGTTCCTACTGCTTAGCTCCCTTCGAAGATGAATTTTTTCGTGCTGAGATAATCCAATGTTCGGATCGACATGTGAAGGTATATTTTTTGTTTGATATGTTTTTTACCTATACTGTTTAGTTGGTGGTATAAAAAAATATGTTTTATATCGCGTGACATACAATCATTTTACTGGAACCTTAAAAGCAGGTTTTTAGCGATTCATTTAAATTGGGTAACAGCTTAGTTGAAGTGATTGAGGAGACTACCTATGTAATAACCTTTTAAAATACTATTTTATTTCAGGTGTTTTTTCTCGATTATGGCAACACATCCACAATTTCTGACCGAAAGCAAATTCGCATTTGCCAAGAAGCTTTACTAAATATTCCGTTTCAGGTAGACGCTAACACCGATCTTTTGTTTCCCGCGGATGCTTCGTATTTTATTGGTACATATTGTCTTTCTTACTTTAATTTGTAGGCATTTGAATGCTACTTGTGTGAAATACGGCCAATACGCGGAACATGGACGGAAGAAGCAGCATTACGGTTTAATGAGGTGGCCAGTCCAGGAGCAATTCAGTTAATTGGAAAGGTAACTTTGTCAAATCAGCCTCTAATACATTTCTCTCTTGGGTCCGGTTTAGTAATAACTGTTGGTTACTCTACTGCAATCATATGTAGAGGTGCGAATTTGTATTTCCCAAAGTAAGCCTATAGTATCTTATGGTCAATTTCGAACGATGGTGATAATCTTGATGCTTGCGATTCACGTTTTTCAAACCTTTTTTTAGGTTTATTCGCTAATACATGGGACCTATCGGTTGGAAATATTTAACAATGATAAAAGTATCAACAGACTACTTATTGAAGAGGGTCACGCTATGTATTGTGAGGAACCACTTTCATCAAAGGTAACATTTTTGTGTTTTTTTTTGCAAGCATTTTAGCAAACCATGGTTATCGAAGGATTCGTTTGCAAGTTTATTTTTGTGTCGTAGCAACGTCACGAGGAGATGGTAAATTTCCAAGGAACTTCATTAAAGAAAGCATCATCCGACACATACGTTGCAGAAGGCTCACGTATCGAACGTGGAGAGGAGGTCTTGAAGGTATGTTCTTGATGAATAACTTTGTAGTCCTCCTTCCTAGCTACTCGATTAAGTAATTGGCTGTTCAATTTAGATTTCATTGCGTGGTCCATTCAGTCCATTTGAAGTGAGCTTCTTTGGCTTAACTGCTTCGGCTAAACTAAGGTACAAATACAATTTTTCTGCAATTTTGGACCTACAGAGAATATTTCATTCGACGTTCAATGCATCTAAAGAACATTTTGATTTGCCTAAAGTAATGTGATTCAAATAACCATTCGAATTATTGAGGATGATTTGCAAGTGTTTTTTACTGAAAGATCCAAGTGGAATCTGTTTGCTCACCCACCAGTCACAGTCCATTATAAAAGTTCCATGTTGAATGAATGAATTCGTTTCATCCTTTGTCATTTATATTCTTGTTATTGCACAACGTTTTTCTAACTTTAGTCTCTATCACACCGTTCTTTTAGAGCAAGCCGTGTTGAACAGGACTCGGTAAACAGTGTTGTTATGTGTGAAGAACCACAAGATAAACATCCACGTTTGTTAGTTGCTGCAAGTGTCAACATCAACCCATCCGGTAATACCATAATTGCAAGGTATGTTGATGGAAGAAATTCATTAGGTATTAATTTTTGAAATAAGTTGTATTTTGCAGACATTAATTTTCGCATATCAGTCATTGTACGTTTTATTATTGTAAAATAGTCGTTAGCCCGTGGAAATCCACCGGTCGGTAAAACCCACGACAATTCACCTGTCGGAGAAATCCATGGGAATTTACCCGTCAGGAAAATCCACTGCAATTCGCAGCTACCGTCTTTGGCTCCCAAACGGAAAACCGGGTATTTTAAAACGGATTGCGTATTCAGAAACAAAGACTAAAAAAAGAGTTTGCTAATGTTTGTTACTTCGTGGAAATAAAAAGTAGAATCTCAACGGGGCTACAAAACGGGCTGGAGATTTTTGACTTTAGCACTTACCATACCATTAAATCAAGCTTTCTGATGAAATAAACTTCGACTTTTTTGAACTAGCTAGCTTATTGTTTGGAATTTTGCATAGAAACATGCAATATTATTACACATTAAGCCATAAGCAGGTTGTCTATCTAATTTCTTGTACTTGATCTTTCGAGTTGTCTATTTATTACACACCGTCATTTAAAATGTGCAAGGATGAAGAATAACGTCCATGACGGAGAGCTTACTTGAACCGCTTTGTTGCCTCTTTAACTTAAGTCTTAAAATTTTGCCTTTCCAAACCTTTCGTATGCGAAATTTAGTGTTTGGAAAAATTGATATCCTGTTCAGAATTTAGCGAGGGATGATAGCACGTTACTTTGTGTTTTTGCTTGTCACGGTACTGTATATAGTCAATTGTTTTTTATTTTTGTAGGGAAACTACTTATCTACCCAACATACATGGGCTGACATCGATGCTTCCTTTGCTGTTTGCACCTGTGGCGGAATTCAGGTAAAGCCATATTCATGCTGACGACAGTGATACACTGTTCGATTAATTGAAATTGTCAAATGCGGCCAATTATGGTCAGAATTGTCGATTTCGATTTTCAATAGTCAGAACGGTTCAGGTGTTTCAATTAATCTGAAGGGTTTAGGTTTAAGTTTTTTAAATAATCTGAAATATTCTAAGCATGGCGGTAGAAATAGCAGGTGTTTTTATTTCTACGTCCATGTTTTAACTAACTAAAGCAATTTTTTGCACCTCGGATGTACGTGCAGTAAAACGTGTTGAACTTGTTGGGTGAAAAACAAAGAAACTGTACGACGTTTAAAAAACATTGTCTGTAACAAAAAAAAAGTAGGTTTCCACAAATCGTTCTTCAATAAATTGATGAAGGAAGAGGGAATGTTAAAGGTTACTGTTGAATTTGTAACGGTTGATAACATACAACTGCAATAGCAATTATAGTAAAGGTTATTTAACAGATTTTCCGGTTTCTACATAACTCGCATATAAAGATGCCAAAAATCGACCGAAAATCCGAGTTTCCCAATTTTTCGGGTAAAATCCGAAAATGATTTTTATTAATAAAATGAAGTTGTGTTGTGAGTTTCAAGTTCTAAGGATAATCCTAACGAAAGTTAATTTTCCCGATTAGGAGGCTTTTAAAGAAATTGAATGGGTAAATAAAATGTAAAGCTCGGAGAGGTATACGACCTAAATATTTGGCATACAGGTGTCTAATAGATAAATTTGAAAATTTATTAAGTATGATAGCTATAACGTGAAGCAAGGAAGATTTATTAAAAAACGGCAAGGACTGGAAATCCCCGTCTGGGCTGAATACGGTTAAATCGTGCATTACCGCCTTGAGTTATATGAATTTAAATATTTCATTTTATAAACAAATGGTTTTGTTTGCAGGTGCGACAAAGAAGAGACGTGTATTACAGGTGCAATATGCGGGTTAGGATGTGATGACATGGGCGCACCCATTCTTCCTGATCACGATATTGAAATTGCTTTTGATGTTAAATTCGCTGAAAAAGATTTCGGGATGGTAATTCATTTTTACGAGAACTTTTTGTATCGTAGACTCAGTGCAATTGTTCCCACATCCTGCATATAAATGTGCGAGCGACTTTGTCGACCCTTATGTCGTCGGCCCTATTTAACGCCGGCCCTTTTGATCTTATTGGTGTTATTTTTAATTTTTGCGGTCAAACTGAGATAAATAGTGTCCCCCCCCCCTTTATGAAACTTTGACGTGAAATAAATGTCAATGAAGGGCTGCGCCAAAAGCGTCGATAATGTGTTCGAATTTAAATCCGATAAATGAAGTAATTTTTCTTTTTGTAATCTTACTTTAGATCAATGGAGTGCGTTACCTCATCAACTACGCTATCGGTATAAAAGAAGAAAGAATCGACCTACCTGCTCATAAAATTGCGGACGTGCAAAAATATGCACGTGACAAGCTGTTAGAGTAGGTTTCATACTAATACAAAATGATATGGTGGCCACACTTTTAAAAATCTCCGAAAAACTAAACTTGAAATTTTGACCACAAATATTGATTCCTCCTAAAATCTAAAATTACTTATCCTGTCTTGCATTTTTTAACGTAGTAATTTTAGTTATATAAAAATGGTCAACAAGTTTGTATGTATGTGTGTCAGGGAAGGCTTGATTAGTAAAATTTCTGACATGTGGCCATCCTGAGTGAGATCCAGGTTATACTGTATTGTCAGCAAATGTCACGGTTGGTGGAAGTATTGAATTTTCGATAATTAATTTTGCAGCTGATCAAGAATCTTGTCAATATTTACAACAAAACAGACATTTTGAAAGACTATTAAGAAGTTGATTTTATGACTGTATTTAACATTTCGGATTTGCGGAGTGTAATTTTCGCGGTTAACAGAAAATTAATGTCGCGATATTGCGAGAGAAAAAACGCGAATGTGCGAAATTTACTTTCTGCTAAAGTTTCTGACAATAAGGTTTAAAGTCAATACGTTAACAACCTTCACATTCGAACTTCAAATGAGCTATTGATTTTTTCACAAAACATGTTTATGAGATGAACTTCTTGTATCTGTGTAATGATGTAGGGTTCATATATATCTACCAGGTTGATAAATACTCATCGAGAAGACATGGAAGTGGTTCATTATCGAAACGAATATCGGTGGAATCAGGTAAGCAGTATTATCTCTAGTTTCTTACACCTTGCAGCTAATATCTATGCTAACATATGGTCGCATCTTGACACGGTTACATGAATGTAACATAAACACATTTTTTTCGTTACAAGTGAAAAATTCTAATTTAAGAACCAGAATTTTCATGCATTTTGTTGTTGCGTTAATGATTGAAAATAAAATGCTTAGACAGTTAATCTGTGGTTGTTTCTACCAACGACTTCAACGTTTAGCTTAATCCGGAATCTGTGTTGGAGTGCGGCTACCAAGAGGAAGCAACACATTTGTATGCGTATCACAAAGGTATATTCTTCCAAGAAAACACCAAAGAAGTTGTCGATCCGCGCATAGTTAAACAGCGAGAACAACTCAACGAGCTTCATAAACTCGCCGGAAAGTAAGTCTATGTTTTTATTTGTACAAAATCTTTTCCATGTTGAACGAACGAGACCACATTTTTTTAAAGTTCAAGTAGAAGTAGATTTTTATAATGACTGAAGTTTTCTTATGCATTTGTTTTACAATTTGCTCGCATTTTTTAAAACCACACCCTTACCGATTTACGGGCGTAAAATACTGCTACTTTATTGTGTTAAAATGTCGTTGTTTTTATGCGAATTTTTTTTGTGAAATCGTAAAGTTAAATTCGGCGAAATATCAGCTCGCGATAATGAATTTTCTTTTGATTGATATTTTTTTTTCCCGAAATGTTCTGACGACAAAGTAGGCACACAAATCCGTTTTTTTTTCCAGGTCGTTGATTCCATTCAACACTTCAGTTGTATGTCCGGTGTGCAGTGTACAATGTCGCCATCCACGTGGTTTGTATCTGCATTGCGAAACACCACAACATCGAAATTGGTGCACGCAAATCTTCAAGGAGCAGCCATCTTGATTTGAAATCGATTTAACCGGTGTTATGTTTCCCTGTGATTGGTGTATAGAATGGTTAATGGAGGTCAAGCTAACTATCTTTATGAAAGTAATTTATATTTATGCTTAGCGAGAGGAGATTCCTGCAGCACTGCATTGTTGGTAAACATTATTTTATTTCTGAACCGAACTTCCGCTGACATTTGAGTTAATTTTGTTTATAGATTTATTTTATGTATATATTGCTGCCAGGCTGGGTATTTTTGGGTTTTGGTATCAGATTTTTTTATTCTTTTTTTTTTATCTGTTCACTTCTTAGAGCTTTTTCATTTTTCACAAAATTACGCGTTAAAGAATAATTTAAACAAAAATTACGGAAAATCACGAAAACTTTTCTGTGTTTTCTAGAAGCTGTAAAAAAACTCTTTACCGTTAAATGGAACAAATAGCAGCTTTTTAACAGGAAGCGCAAACCAGTATAAAGACAAGTTCGGAGTTGTTTTTTATGAATAAAATTTCAGTTTTTTATTTTCTTTTAAAAAAAAGTTTAGTTATGGCGTAAAATGAGAGCGGTATGAAGGTATGAGCTGTTTCATGTCAACGTTGCACCATTTTTGGGTTGTAATTTTTTAAACTATTGTTTTCTTTCGTTACATTTTATTACAACTAAAAAGGATTATCAAGATTTTTTAAAAAGAGATAATGTTATTATGATCTTTTCTTCGGATTATTGAAATCTATGGTCCAATCCCCTATTTTGTTTTATTCGACCAACAATTACCAAGATGGCGTCAATAACATCAAAATATAAACCGTGTTTTTATAATAAACCATTAACCGTTCATTTCTTTAATTTCATTAAAAAAAACAGAAAAATATGTCTGTCTGAATCCTGCTGCTTCACTTCATGGCTACACAAATAGATGTACATATTTTACACGGCTAGCCTCAGGGGCCATGGCTTAGATGGGGAGTGATTAATGCTCATTTTGAGCTACGCAGACCCAATTAGGGTTAGCGCACTACCAGACAACTCTCTGCAACATCAAACGGTCCACACTGTGTCACCTCACCAATTTCCCTCCCAGGCTGTGGTAACATTCACTCGTCTATATTGAATCGCCGCCAAGGAGAGAATCGAGCCCCGGTCCGCCGGTAGGACAGGAAAATAAAAAGCGGATTTAATAGTTCCTGTTAATTTCTTACTTTTGTTCCCAGAGCTCTTTGAGATAACGAGATTTTAATCTCAAAAATAGCTCTGTGCACGAGAATGTTATTTTGTTACATTCACTTGAAGTTGTCTAAACATGATTGTCACTAATATGAGCAATTTCAAGGGTCACCTTATTTCAATTCAAGAAGGCCCGAAATAAAATTGAATTGTGAAATTGTAGCTTAGCGAAAATATTTATTCGCGAAAAATGGTAATTAGTATTTGCCGGTGGAATATAAAATCGCTGTCTTAAAATTTGCACGAAACAAAACTAAAGATTTCACAGTAATCTTTTCATCCAATTTATAAAATACCTTCGCGAAAATTGATTCCCGCAAAATTTAAATTCTTTTTCCTGTTTGAAAAAGATTCACAATAATTCACAATAATTTTTTCTTCGGATTTACCTCTAGAAATACTACACAAATCAAATTATATTTTCTAAATTTTTTTCGCGAAAATAAATTCCCTCAAGGTATCTTTTTGCAGGATTTCCAAGTTTTTTAGGCCATGTCAAAATTTTGAGAAAATCACAGAAATTACCGTGATCGACAACTTTCTGACTCACTAGATCTTCGCACAAATTATCGTTTCAACTTACGTTTTCTTCACAGTTTATTACGGCAAGTGACTAAAATACCTTAAGGACGGGACAAAAATTTCTTAAAAATTTATTTTTTTCATATTTTTTCGTCTATTTCACGTTTGCAGGTTAAAAAAGTAAAATTTGGCTAATTTCTATATTCTCATATATTTTTTCTTAAGGGAATTAATTTTCGTGAACTTCGAGAGTTTTTTGACAATTTCGCGAAAATTAGTTCTCGCGAAGATTATTGGAAAACTCGTTTTTCACGAAATTTTGTTGTTATTTCCCTTCTTTAACATAGATTTATTATTATATATGTGAATTTCAACTTCAGCAGATTTTGTTTAACATAAAAGCTTAACAGCTTAAATTGAAAATCAAATTATCTTCAAATCCTTTTTCCGCGAAATTTAATCGTCGCGCCAAAAGTGCGATGTACAAATAATGCATTGAAAATTCAAGTTTCTTAAAGTAAGATCTATTGGCATGTAAAGTTTACAAAAATGTTCTTTTTAAAAAATGAACGTATGTAAAATATACAAATAAAAAAAGATATACTAAATCTGGCTGGTGTATAAATATATCTAGGACAAGAAATCAATTTAGATATTTTTACTAAAAAAATAATAAACAAGAAAAAAATGTCAGTAAATAAATCTGTTCACGTGACCATCACATGACCTTCATATCTTCACATACACACAGAACTGCAAGAAGTGCATCGTTTAAGTGACGTTCTGGAAAGTTGAACTGCGTGTACATTGTTATTAGACGGAGCAGATTAGACGTTCTACATTCCTTCGTGTGGTAGAGGTGGAAAAGGATGCATCGAATTATCAGCATCTGATACAAGCTCCATAATCATACTGAAAGAAGATGAGGAATTTAAATATAGTAAAAAAAAATACTAGAAATAAAACGCTATTACCATGCAATATTTTTATCAGTGGTATTATCTACATCATAATCTGTTTCATCTTTAAAAAAAATGAACATTATCCTGAATTAATTTTCTTGAGAGTGTATTTTAAAAGACCATTTTGGTATTTTTCACACGGATTAACTTAGTTTGAATTTTTTTGGGAGGATTTGATTTAGCGTTGGACGAAAATTTAGATTATTCACGCGGCGCAAATTAAATTAGAAGAAAAAGTATGGAAGAGGTTTTTACTTAGTTCTGTACATCACAGCTCAACCTCGTCCCCAGGTGTAAGTTTTCGGAAAAATCAGTGGTGCATTGTCATTTAAAAAGGGGAAAATATAAAGTAGCTTACATCAATAAAATTAATTCGTGATTTTATATGTGGTTGTTTGGACAGTTTAATTTTACGGATCGTCAAAATTTAGACATTTCACCAGGATTTGAATACGCGGAGGACGCACGAAAATCATGTAAGTGCAAAAAAGGCGAGAAAATAAAGTTTTTAGAATAAAAAGAACTTGACCCCTATTTTACGCTTTAAAAATGCTTTTCTTCCATTTTTAAAAAAAAAATCGAAAATAATATTTTTTCTTATGTCTACCATTTAGTTTATTTGAAAGGAATTCCCAAGCGGTCGCTGTTACCGTTGATAACGAGCATTGTCTAACAAAGAATCCCCCCCTGCTGAAGTAAGCAAAAAGCGAACTAGGCTCGATATCTGCTCCTTCATTACTTTTACACGTAGATAAATAAATAACAGATATCAAACAATACATACCAATATAAGAAGACAAAGAATCCAAATAAATGATACATCAGTTTCACAATAGCCTCGTTTGTAAATGTTTTCACTTGTTGTCGATTATAAATTTCGGCGGGATCGAAATACGCTATATTGCCCCTAGGTTTCGTCGCAATCCTGAAGAAAATTGTTAAGTACTTTGAAACTTTCGTGAATGTTTGACCCACAAGTTTTTTTTTGGAAATTTCTGTTTTTGAGAGACAAAAACATCTTCAGACACACCCGTCTGTGTAAGAAAACTGTTCTGGCGAACATACATTTGCCAAAACATTTGCCCCACCTGTTAAGATATTTCAAGAAGCATTCGAAACCTTAAAATCCCTTCTTCTTTAGCAAAACATTTATCTTGCAAAATATTTTAAATTTTTCGCTCCCTAAAATGTATTTTCTTTGATTTATCAACTCACAAAAACTTACCTATATTACAATATTTTGGACACGCAAAGGTTTCTTCAATATATGCTTTTTGTAGTATAGCCAGGTGCCTCACAGTTGTTACGACATGCTATTTTGCTTTTATCAATTTTTTGTAATAAAAACTAAAAAATTCATAAAAGCACTGTACCTGTAGATTAACCAAACAAACATGGGTAATGAGAATGCCAATAAAGCAAAACTTCCATTACAAATTAGAGCTATATTTAACAAGCCCAAAAGCGCTGCTTCTGGGATGACAACCTGCAAAAAAAAAAACACAAAAATAAAACACAGTACAGTATATTTATACTTCAATGCATTATACATAATTCAGGAAATTTGTCAGACTGTGTTCTCTTACAATATTATTTTCCATACAAACATTGTAAAATGTTTATTTGCAACAAAATTACAGAGAAAAAAACAATATGATCATCAAATTTCTCTGACATTCCTTACACTTACTAAGTACACTCATTTTTTCACAATCATACACTTTCTCATATAAGAATAATTTTAAGCGAAATAAAAACAATGTCAGTCTGAATACCTGAAAGAGAATACGAACACCAAATTTCCTAGTTCTTATAAAAAATGCCTAGTGTATTTTTTTCAGTCCCAGTATACTTATAGAAACTTTCGGCCTCAAAATATGTTTACAGTATGTTTTTCAAACAATCAAACTTGTTAGGTTAAGGATAAGTTCATAAATATCAGACCATATTTTGATGGTTTTTGGACATTGGTATCAGTTGTTTTAAGTTTATCACAAAATGTTTATGAAGAATAAGTTAAAAAACCAATTTGATTTTAGACTTAGCATTATAGTCAGAAGTTCCTGAATATGAAATCCCTGTTTCACAACAGCAAATATTAACATAGTTATTACCGTTTGTTTCAGGAACAATAAATTGATAAAAAATTAACAAGCGCATAATTTTGAAATTGATAAAAAATGCTCTAAACTCCTTATTTTTATGAGTTATGTATTTTGCTTTGAATATGATGTTTTCAGGAACTTTCTGAGCAATTTTGCATATTGTTTTATTTCCAGGACACAAAATTGATAAAAATATAACACTTTAAAGCTACAAAATTGTTAGGTTTTATCAGCTTGTGACCCCAAAACAAAAAGAGACAGATAACTATTTTTTTGTAATTATTTTATATGAAAATACAGTTAACTGGAACAGTACTGAATACATATCCTATGTAGAGCAAAAATGTGATAATTTCTTAACAAATCTGAATCAGGATATTTTTCTTTGTAAACACTCCACTTTTAGTTATTTTGTTATCAAATCCTGTCCAGAAGCATTTCAACACTTTCCTATTATGTTAAAAAACAAACTGCATTCTACCACTGACATAAAAAGTATTAACAAATAAAACTGAATAATCTTAACAGGACACAAAATTGATAATTTTTTAACATCTCTACTAATCTAAAGAAAAAACAACTAGTAGTATTTACTTTATATTGCTAACTGATTAAATAAAAATCTGTAAAAATTGAAAATCCATTCTGTATTCCTAATCACAACTATAGTGTATACATACTGCACACATACCATACTGACTAATGAATGAACTACAAAATAGTATTTAAAAATAAGAAACCATTGTATTTTTACTATGAAGGAAAAAGAAGAAAAAGAAGAAAATAAAAATGAATAAACAGAAATGAATGAACACACAAATCATTCATACATATAGTAAACATTATAGTATGGTAAACACACATAGTAAACATTGTCAACCATGTGTGGCAGTAACCATTTATACACTCAATACTCAATGAGTCTAACATAACAGTCTAAAAAAAATTAAAAAGGCAATAATAAAGTAGAGCTTGGTTATGTAAATTGTTAAGATTTTATCATTTTATTACCCCTAAAATTGTTTTTAGGCATTATTAAATAAGACTTGATATGATTTTAATGCTCTTTACAAAATACAGGACATTTATCTAATTGAAAAATGAGTATCATTATGACATTTTTAATAATTTTCATTTGTTAACAATTCCAAAGAAATGATAAATTACTAACAATGTTACTTTTTTATCAAAATCATGTACCACAACAGTTTTTTTTGGTATTTTGACCAACTTAGCTTTTGAAGAACCAGCATACGCAGCATCCCTGAAAATTTAGGCAAACCAGGCGGATTTATATACAAATTATGAAAAAATTTTGCTTTTTTGCTTTTTGGCAATGTCCAAATCAGTGTCTGATATTTATGAACTTGTCCTTAACAAGGCTTCAAAACAATACTAACCATTAATAATGTGTTGCAGTACAAATGGCTCAATGACCTATTAAGTTGCTAAGGTAAGTTTATTACATGGTGCGGTCATGATAATGAAAACACAATTTTGCTCTAGTGCTTAATATGAGTAAATATTGCAAAAACTACAAAGCGATTGACAAAGTTATGGATGAAAATGCGTTTTGTTTTTTACCTTGTTCAGGCGACCACAGCATGTAGCAGCATTGATGTGATCGCACTCTAGATCAGAAAGTGTCACTATCTACAAGAACTGGTTAAGAAAAGTGTATTAAGTAAAGAACAAAATTTTAAGGGATCCAACAAGAGACTTAATCCCAGAAATTGACATTTGTTTATTATTTATCATAATATTGACATTTCGCAATTTGACAATTTCACGACATTTCGCATCATTATAACCGCTTATAGTCTGGTTTAAAGTTTTCTTTATCTTTTTGTTGTGAAAAAGATACATAGAAAACAGCCATAAACAAAAGAACTGTAGAATCTATAAGTCCAAATATGTAAACAACGGTTGCATCCATAATGTATTAGTTTACAGATTATCTGAAATGTACAATTGTATTATATATACCTACTATAGACAAAACAGTGTCTTTAACTCAGAATTTAACGCAATAACAGTTGCATATATGAATAGATTTCTTTTTTTAAAAAATGTTTATATATATGTTTTCCAGTTGTACAAGTGTTAAACTTATATCTTCAAAATAGTGGACAAAAGTAACAAAACTTTAACGAAAAACAAACACAGGAATAATGTACGGTGGCCCCTATGGCTCACTTCTCTTCCGAATTAAAATCATTTTTCTTCTATGATTCAAACAGTTCTCTTCTATATTCTTACACTTCTCTTCTGCACTTAACACTTCTCTGCATGTGGTCTGAAGCTTCCTCATCACAACTAAATTTAAAAATCTGATCCGCAATTTTACACCTATGGTCTGTATATTTTTTTCACATTTTGGAAGAAGTATACTTGACTAACACGTGCTCAATTCACCAACAGCTGCATAAATAAAATGATATCATGAATCAATTCAGACCAATAGCAGAGTAGTCAATTTTATTTATTAATAGACACAACAAATGGGGAAAGAAATGGCTGCCCAAAATCATGGTAGTGTCCACTAACCAAACTGCAACATGCTTTTTCTTTACCAATAGGTCTTTTGTTTAGAACAATAGAAAAAAAGAATAATGACCAGTCTGGTTAGAATTTTGTATTCTTATTAAGAAAGTGTGCATTGAAGAAGATAAAGGAATGCCTTTAACGGAATACCACAATGTATTTTTATTTAAAGTATATATATGATCCACTACTCATAAATTTTTTTAATTATTAATTACTAAGAACACTTGATCTTTTCATGGCCGGCAAACCGGTATATTATTTATTCACCCTCGTCTCCAGGGATTTTCGCCATCGAGAAGACAAAAACCCTGAGAACAAGAGTAATCGGTCGTTTATTCAAAAAAAAAAAACATGAGTTATCAAAATCCAGCTCAATCAATATTCCAGACCAGAATTGGGTCTGGGAATTTTTTGTGAACAAGATAAGGGAAGAGACAAAAATCGATTTTTTCAAAAAAAAAGTCATTTCGACGTTCTATCTTCAACACCCGAAATAGCAGAAACGTCACACTAATTTTCGATATTTCCCAAATGCAAATATACCATTTTCCAGCATCTTTTGAGTTCCATATGTTTCGCCGTGCGAAGCGTAAAGCCTCCATGCGGCCTGGCCGCACTAACTATCTGTAAAAATAATCAAAGCAAATGAGATACCCTATCCTATACAAAGTTGGCATGTATTGGCCACTTCGCAAAACTGAATTGTTTTTTCTGTAGCTATATTTCTATTTAACAGTTTTTTAATCTGCTAAAAAAAACACCTGCTTCATTTTGTTTTCTTCTCTTCCGTATAAAAGCACTAATCAAAAGGTTTCTAAATTTAAACTACAACGAATTTGCTGATGGAATTATTTTGGAACATTCTACAGATTTATTTTTATCAAAAACACACGGTTCAAATTCCTGTGTTGAAAATATAGTCGACGCACTTTTTATGTAAACATGGCAAAATGTCAGTTAACTTTAGTAGGCTGTGTTGTGCGCAGTTTGTTTATGTAGCTATATATAGCTATTTTATAATGCTGATTGTATATGTTCCAAGAAACAAGTGTTTTATTGATATTTGTTTACTTCTTTTTGAAAAGGAAAATCAATATTTTGATAAATGTCATGGTCAAAACCCCCTTCATCTACTAAATTAGCTAGCTATTATAGCTACTAGCTAGCTAGTCTAGTAAACTAAACTCATCATTTTTCCCTTTTTGATATTTTTGATAGGATAGGACAGACATCGAAGCGCAAGAGCAGAAAAGAGAGACAGGTATCCTGTCGTCTACTAGCTAGAGCTAGATATGTCAAATCAGCAGTACACGCTTTATATATAGCCTAACGAACGAGTCAGAGTCAAATATGGAGAGTGGTGTATCAAATTGGCTTACAACTTTACCAATTAAAGAAACTACGATCTGAACAAGGAGCAGTTTTTTGACGCTCTACATTTGCGATACGATTGGGCAATCCCAAAACTTCCATCAGAATGCGTGTGCGGAAGCAAATTTAATGTTACACATGCGTTTATCATGCAAGAAAGGTGGCTACGTCTCTTTACGACACAATGAGATACGAGATATTACAGGGAAATTACTAGAGAGGAAGTATGTAAAGATGTGAGAAAGGAACCATTGCTGTTACGTTTAAGCGGTGAAAGAATCCATCAAAATGGTATTTTATCACAGGAAGCACGATTAGCTGTCAGCGCAGTCGGTTTTTGGACCCCTGGTCAACGAGTATTTTTAGATGTACGGGTCTTTGACCTCAATGCTCTGAGATACAAGGGTCTTTCTCTTGACAAATGCTTCAAGAAAAACGAAGAAGAGAAGAAGAGAGGATACAACGAAAGAGTTATGCAAGTAGAAAATGGAACATTAACTCCCCTTGTTTTTGCAACAAACGGTGGTATGGGAAGAGAATGTAAGCGATTTTATCAGAGACTGTCTGAAATGATTTCAGAAAAACGAAACATCAGGTTCGCAGAAGCCACGAAGTTTATTAGAACTAAAATTTCCTTTAGTCTGCTGCGATCGACACTACTTTGCCTGAGAGGTTGCAGATCCTTCGCTCGGGATCACCAGCTAACAGATATGGAACTCGGAAATGTTGTGTCACTCATTCGATCCTGAATAATCAAGCGTTGTTTATTCTTAAGTGAATTCATGTTGAACTGTTAAATCGTTAATAATTTTTTTATTTTTATTTTGGTGTTGTTGTAAGTTTATTTATTTATTTGTGGCAAATATATGTACTTAGTGTATATATAGCCTAATTAGCTTAGCAGAGCTTCTGCTACAACAAGTATAAGAAAAGTTGTTAACAGGTTTTCCAAAATAATTATATTTAAATGCATTGGCACTGTTCTGTACATAGCGTTATTACTTATTTTTAGGACAACCACACAACATGTGCCGTGGACTCGTATTCACAAATGCGCACAGCTGATACACCATTTTACCGTTCTGATTTGCTCGGGGGAAATGGAAATGTGGAAATCCGAACCTTATCCGAATACGAAGTCCGAAATTTATATGTTTAAGACCGAAAACAGAAGCATTGTTTACCTCTTAAAATTCAATAACAAAACTACAAAATACTTAAATGCTTCAGATAGTACTTAAAATTAATATTTGTGAAACAAAGAATGTAAAAAAAAGGCACTGCCCGGATTTGAACCGGGGATCTCCTGTTTACTAGACAGGCGCTTTAACCGCTAAGCCACAGCGCCACGTCTTACCAGATGATATTAAAACTATTTGTAGTCATTAATAAACTCTAAAATTAATTGATGTTTCCGACAAGGCAAGAACTAAATAAAAAAAGTAGGCATGTATTGCATCAGTTATTGCTGGTGTAACAATTAGGTACTTACACATGGACACCTCGTTGCCATGCCAGCACACGTCACGGCAATTGTTAGTAGAATTAACGTTTTTTGATATCAAGTACTTTAATCGGAGAAACTTTCGCGAGAGAAACTTTCGCGAGGTGAAAAACTCGCGAATTTTTTTGGATAAACTTTCGCGAATTGAGGAATGCAAAAAATTTCGCGAGATAAACTTTCGCGAATGAAGATATTGATAATATTTCGCGATATAAACTTTCGCGAATAAAGAAATTTTTGAAATTCTTTTAGATATTCTATAGGAAACAAGGGGCATGATACAGAAAAATTGACAAAAGTTTGTTTTCAAACATGTTCAAACCTACATTTTGCATAATGAATATTATACTACAGTAGTATAAAGAAATTTACAAAGGTTGTTCGTCGTCAAAGTCATTGAAAATGTCATCGAAAACATTTCTAGCACCTTCCGGCTCCCACTCTTCTTCGTCTTCGTTATCGCCTACATCATTCCGATAGCAAAATGCTTCAATCTCTTCCCGAAGTTGATTTTCTATCAAAAGAGCAGAATCGCGCGACAAGCAAAGAAACATTAAAGCAGAAAAAAATAACAGTACGTAAAGAGACGAAATCATTTGATATACGTGACATGTTTAGTGGCAAAATACCGTCGAAGAAGCCTCGACTTGAAGAGAAACAGGGGAAGAAACCAGATACCATAATTATTGATTAGATAATTCTTCTTTTTTTACGGAATAGATTCAAGCAGAAAATTCTTTTTCCTCCATTTTCCTCCGAAATTTTCCAAAAAGAATAAAACTGACTCTTTTTCCTCCCCTTAAATCAAATTTCTGAAAAAAGTGAAATTCATTAGCTGAAAATACTTCGGAATTTACTGGATAAACTTTCGCGAATTGAAAAATTAGCAAAATTTCGCGAGATAAACTTTCGCGAATGAACGGTTTCAAATTTTTCGCGAGATAAACTTTCGCGAAAAAGGCCAAAATTCGCGAAATTCGCGAAAGTTTCTCTCGCGAAAGTTTCTCCGATTAAAGTAATGACATAGTAAAGGCAGCAAAGATTGAACTACCATGAGACGTACATGCCAGTAAGAACCAATAAAATCTAGGCTGACAGTTCTTATTTTCAACATTTTTTTCAGTCTGATTTGTTCTTATTTTGTTCTTATAGGGGTCATTCAATAATTACGTAAAGCCTGAGGGGTATCACCCGTCATATTTTGAGAATCAATAGGAAGGCTATTTATACTGACTGCCCTAGTCATCGCCTCTACACCAGTATATGTGTCTGTTGTTCCAGTCCAACAATTAGGAAGTACTGGATAGTATAAAAGACATTATTTCTTATTTTTTCAATTTCTCCCAAGTAAGGCAAGACATGTTTGCAAGAAAGATTGAATTGTATGCTCCCTGATTCATTAAAGAATAAGCTTAAGGATGTTTGCCGCACAAGATGGGTTGAACGTGTGGAGGGTATGGATACCTTTCAAGAACCTATGTCCCTCTTGTTTTTACTTTTGAGAAGATGTTTGTTCAAAGACAATGCAATGTTGACACATCCTCAAAAGCCTTGTCTTTTCATAAATTAATTACCAGTTTCCAGTTTATCATGACAATGGTAATTACTTGATCTGTATTTGATATTACGCTTCCTGTGACACGAATGCTTCAGACCAAGTCAAATGACATCTTTGAAGGAATCCATATGATTGGTGCCCTAAATGCAGTCGATGCTTGCCATGACATTTGGTATGAGAAAGCTGTATTTCTAGCTCAAAAAGTGTGTGTTACTCCTGCGAAACCCAGGACTTGTGGCCGTTAAAGAAATAGGTCTAACATTCCTGCTGAGAACATTTCAGAATATTTCAAACGGACAACAACTTTTCCAATTGGTAAGAACAACAACAATTGGTTTAATTGGTAAGAATGGTTTTTTTTGGATGGAAGGACAAGTTTACTGCTTTTTCTAAGTTTTATTACGATAATGTGCCAAACTATTTAGCTCTTGATGGAGAGCTAGATCTTTGGCATAAATACTGGGAGATGCAGGATAGTTATGCTGATAATATTTCAGACACTCTTCCCAGCAGGCACACGACGTCGTACAGACGTCTGTTAATAGTCGCTCCTACGTCCCGACGTCGGCCACGTCGCTTCGACGTCGTAATTTCCGACGTCGCATTTCGACCATGAACCGACGTCGATCCAACGTCTGGATTTTCGACGTCGCGTATCGACCATAAACCGACGTCGATCCGACGTTAGGTTATCAGACGTCGGATTTATACTTCAACACGACGTTGTCCCAACGTCGCATCAACGTAAGATTCGATAAGTCTTTCAGGGAAAAATTATTCTTAAAATTTTCTTAGAAAAATAAAAAACGGTTTTTACAAATGCAATAACTGACTGACTTTTGGAAATTGTACGAGGGATACGTTTTTATTATAATTTTATTTTTAAGAGAGAAAGCGCAAAAATTTCCAGTTCAAATTTGTAATAGATGTGACCAAACCATGTGATAAAAATTATGCAATTTGTGATTTGTTAACACATCGTACATCGAAATATTCGAACGGAAAAAGAAGTCGCTTCGAATTTAAAAATAAACACAACGTTTTTCTCTTTACCAACGAAAGTTGAAGTTGCAATTGTTTTGAAATTTATTTGTTCAAACGACGTTATATATGTGCCAGTTTCTTTCGCGCTAAAATCGTTGTATGTTCATTTCAAGCATTTGTTGTTGGTAAAGTATTGTAGATTCTATTTTTAAGAACATGTAGAAGAAAAGAAAGAAAGTGGAAATATTTCAAAATATATTGAGAAGGATCTGACAAGCAGTAAGTTTTTTTAATTCCCTGTGTTACCCTGAATATTTATATGAAATACAATGTATACATATTTCAAGTTTATTTCGTGTCATTATTTCGCTATAGAAAAATTTCTTTATTTTAGGTTGATGAAAAAAGCAACAAAAAGCAACAAAAAGGAATTGAGAAGATTCCCGTTTTAAGAAGAAGAAGCAGTAAGTAATTCTAGTTACTTTATAACTAACATTGTATCTAGGCACATCAATTGAAAACTGTAGAATCTGTTAATATATATTTCTTTGAACACCTACAACCATCCACATAATCTTTGAGACAAACTAGAGATTCTATCAAAACACCAGAAATGGCCGTTGACGCAAATGTCCATTTTTCCAACTGAGACGGTTTAAACATGTAAAAAGCTATAATTAGCCTATAGCAGCACTGTAAGGCTTCGTTCTAGTGAACTTTTCGGTTTCACTAGTTGAATTCAGAATTTCCTAAGACCCTTGTCTTAAGTCGAAGCTAAAGCTGAAGTTCCGTGAGCCTGGAGGCAGTACGTTGAGTTTGAGAAGACTTGTGGTGCGAGTTTGTTAAATTTTTTTTGTCAAAAATTTGAAAAGTCTCAATATTTTATGTGGGTGCTTGTAGCTTTACAATTACATATCTTGTCATTTCCGAGAAATGTTCTTATATAAAAATCGTGTATCTTCGCTCTGTGACAAATTCTCCTTGCAATTTATATATCACTAGTTAGATCATATTTTAATACCTTTATTTCCTTTCTATAGCAAATAGAAGAAAGAGTCGATGAAAAATCGTTTCGATACTGAAGACGCACGTGAAATGCAGAGGTGGTGAAAAATGTTTATGATTGGGAACATAAAGTTTTTGTAAATAAATATGAGTTATCAAGCTAGTTGATTATGAAAGAAAATAATTTTAAAAATCACTTTTTGTTTTAAAGAGCCTCTTTGTTACGTCTGTTAATATCGCAGCTAAGTCGCTGTAACGTCGGTTAACTTTGTAGTTATACGTCTGTAAAAGGTCGGCAGACGTCTATACAACGTAGCCACGACGTCGATAGGACGTTGGGCTCTGACGTCGTACAGACGTCGAAGTCCGACGTCTGCGCGACTTTCATTCTGACGTTGAGCGGACGTCGCACCGACGTAAAACTCGACGTCGCTACGACGTCTCTGCGACGTTGGTGTGCCGACTGGGTTAAAGCAATACGATCACTTCAATTTGATAATTTGACTCCTGTAGCATTAAGAATCCTTGCAACATTGCCTGTGACATCCTGCGAATGTGAACAGCCTTTTTATTCAATGACAGTACAATGGTGGCTGATAGGTTGAACGGCTTAGCTTTGTTACACATACACAAAGAGTTTGTACCATCTACCTCATCAGTGAGCGATAAGTTTGCTGTTAAAAGCAAGAGAATAGATTTTAAGTAAGATCTACTCGCTCATTAAAATTCAGTGTTAAAACTCCATTTAAGTGAAACAATATATAAATTTTCCTCAGGCAAACATCAATATTTTTAAATAATCCAAGACAGAAGCTAAGTCATGTCTAAAATGTGGTACAGTGGAATCTCTCTATCTCGAACTCGCAAGGGAACAAAAAATTTGTTCGAGATAGAGAAAGTTCGAGATAAAGAAAGGAAAATACTTAGGCGGACCACAAAGGGACCGAGACTTTAGTTCGAGATAGAGAAGTTCGAGATAGCGATTAGTCGATATAGAGAGATTCCACTGTATTTGTTTAATAAATTAATTCTAAAAAGTAAGGTATAAGAAAATAGTAGTTATTCTTTAACCTCTAAACGTAAGACATCATTAAGTAATTATATAATAAGTAATACCCCTCCTCCTCCCCCCTTCTTTGGTGAGGACAAACCTGCTTGACTTCAAAATTGTTCCGAGCTCAGTAGCTCCGCTGACAGTCTTTTCTTTTTTTTTCTCGAATTACGAGATGGTCGTTGCTATGATTCATACTTTCCTTTTGTTTAATTTTTCACACAGTAGTTATACACAAATGTAACAAAACAGATAGCTGTAATGATAATGCCATTTTGAAAAGACTTTCTTTAAAACACTGATCATACACTGTTGTATGGTAATGTAACAAAACCGGTAGCTGTAATGATAATAATATTTTTAAAATAAAACACTAATCCTTAGCGTTTGAGTCTTATCATTAAATTCCTGTGCGTGTAGATGCAAGAGCCTTTTCTTTACTTCTCTACGTTTCTTCTCTTGTATACCGTGTTCAGCATGACTCGGCCGACAGTACCTGGTTTCCGGAGTGGCAGTATGATTGTCCATGTCGGGCTTAAAGAGTTATATTTTCAATATATATTTTTTTTCCTAGGCATGTTGACGAGCCCTGAGATTGGGCGAAACAGTCTTATTTTTTGCGATTTAGCAACGTTTGCGAAAATATTCCTATTCCGTCATACCTGAGGCCTAAAAAATTTAAAACGCTTACATACGCGCTGGTTACGTAAAACCTGTTTTAGTAGCGAAAGCATCTGATGCTATGGCGTAGAACACTAAGACCCCCTGTGCATTGTTTTTTTGTATATATTTAACGCTCTGACATAGTAATGATTTTTGTTACATCTTGAATGTGTTTTTTGCATTTGGACTTACACAAAAGTACCAAAAATGTCATCTTGTGTGCTTAAATAAATGGCCCTGTTATGTGTTTTTTTCTCATATTAGAGCACTAGTTTGCCTGCTTATCTGATACGTGAAGGTTTTGGCTACTCTAGAAAATGAACAGATGAGCTCCTAAGGTTGGAATTGTTACACAAAAAGGCGGGTGGGTGGGTGGTATTAGATTGTGTTTAATATGAAAGAATTAGTTATTTTTGCTACTGCTGAGGCAGCTCAACCTCGTTCCCAGGGCATTTTGTTTTTACTCTGTTATCGAGGTTGAACTTCACGCCAACGGCAAGCATGAAATAGCGCACAGAGAAAAATAAAAGGCCGCAAATTCCTGGATCGTACCAATAAACGCTTTTTTCATTTATAAAAAAATATCAGGATGGGATTTAAGGACAATAGATATATTGTTTAGGACAATGGAGAATAATAATCAGATAATAAGAGTAATGGTCAGCCTAGTTAGATACTTCATGTTCTTGTAAAATAGCGTATAATAGAGAAGGCTTAGAGGCAGAGCGCAATGTAATAAGAGCGCGAACCTATACCGAATTTGCGCAGGGTCTATGCTCAAACGCAAAGAACAGGTAGGTGGGCTGAGATTAATAAGAACTGCCACAGGCCTTCTAACATCGTTGATCAAAACATCTGGTAAAACGTGTTCATCTGATATAGAGTGTCGACTCTGTTAATGAGTCCACGCAGTTCGTTGTTTCTTACCTGTTTGGAAGACTGAAAAAAAAAATGCTTTCTAGCGCTACTTCTATTATCCTTATTGCAAAAAGGTATAGCACAAGAAAACATTTTATAATTATTCACAAAATTAAACTTGTTGTAATAATTTACTCTTTTTATTTTTCTCCGAGTTTCGTTTAATGGGTTTTGCGGCAACATGTTCAAGGGACCTTTTTTTGCCATCCGGGAGATGACGTCAAAGTGGGTTTAATCTGAAAAATAAATTACCATTTCGAGGAGGAAGCATGTTGTAAACACAAGAAAATGTGGCTTTTATATTTGCTGTATTATTTTGAATTTTACTTAATAAATGTTAAATTCTTAATTCTCAACATGCATGTTTCTTTTATAAGCAATTGAAATTCCAAAATGAGGCTTAAGGATGCTTATGAAAAGTACTTTTTCAGGCTTAATATATGCTTAGCTTCTGCTTAATAATAAAAAAAAATTTTATTGGAATATGCTTATGAAAAAAACATGATCAGACTCAAAATATATTTATTTTAAAAAAAAATATTGCATTCAAATTTTGAACATCAGTAATTACAACCTAAATGTCACTACATACTGGTTATTCAGACATAAAGAAAAAAAGAAAAACTTCTCACGGAACAAAAAACATAAAAACTTCACAACAAGCCTACAGATGCTTATAAAAAATATATGTAGTATAAACAGGATAAGATGAACTTTTTTTAAAGTGGAAAACTTATTAGTCGTTCTAAAACCGAATTGGATAAAAAAATTAATCTTTTCTTAAATATGCGAGTTTCCACACCGCCAAAAATGCAAAAGTGTAAAATTTTTATTGCGTGTTATTTCGTAATAAGAATGTTTTACTCGCAAAAAAAGATATATTTCAGTTTTTTCGTTAGTTCTCTTATAACCTGTAGTCTTTTGGTATAGAAACTGGCTTAATTAATAATTTGAAATGGAAAAATTTCACTGAAAAAGAGGCAGGTGTTGACTTTGCAGGATGTAGTGGATTCTGTTTATCTCGAGCACTACATTAAACTTCCTCCTATCTAAACAAATATTTTGTTGCCTACCTGTTTTTCAGTCCTTAAACCTGTTTTCCAGTCCTTAAACCCTTTTTACATATGGAATAAATTCCCTCTTAATTCGAAATAGAAAAACTCAACTGCATCAAAATATAAAAATCAGTTGAATTACAAAATTTTAAGAAAATACATACACTACAGTGTAAAGTTTGTGAAAATCTGATTTGATAAACATATTTCAAAAATGCAACGGTTGATATAACACGGGATAATCATCAACACACACTTTTTGACAATCTGGACAGTCGATCAATTCCATCTTTTTATCAATACACACATAACTTTGCGATAACACTTGTCCGATACCCTAAAAGAAACCAATTAGAACTAATCAAAACACATTTGGAGAAGAATTTAGAAGGGGCGTATTAGACTACCGTGATGCTTCAAATAAACGCCCAGGGCTTCTATTAGAAGGGGCGTTTATTAAAAACAAAACAAAGGGGACGTTTATTCTACGGGGCGTTTACTCGATGCATTACGGTAATTTCAACGTCAAGGGAATTTTTTCCGCTTGTAAATTTTCACGAATTGAAAAAATCTTAAGTTTTCGCATGTTAGATAAAGAAAAATCAATAAGTCAACAAAAAGCTAATGTCCTGCTAAAAAACACTTTAACAAATTATTCCTGTGAGATCTGTGAAAACAATCATGTGTCAAGAAAGCACAAAATATCACCTTTACATAACCACACCCAGGACATACTGTTTTGTTATAGCCTGACTGAATTGCGTTCCGTATCACTGATGCCTAAAGAGAAAGAAAGACAACAACAGTTAGAAAGACAACAACAGTGAGAACGACGACAATGACGCAAAAAATAACGACAACATCAGCCATAACAACAACGACAAAGACAACAGCTACAACGACTACGACGACCACAACGCAAAAAACAACGACAACAACACCCACAGCAACAACAATAACGACAAAAACAATAGCAGTAACGGCGATGATAAAAACAAGAACAGCAATAACGACAAGAACATCAACAAGGATGATGAAGACGACAGCGACAGCGACAGCGACAATAACAACGGCGACGACAACAACAACAAGGATAACAGTCACAAAAACAGAATTTTACCTTGTATCCTTCTTCTCTTGGGAAAATATCGTTCTGTTCTAACACTCTAAAATATGTTTAATATCGAGAGTTAAATAGCACGTGAGAAACAACTATATTCAATGCACATTAAGTAGAATATCCACCTTTGCACATCATGTTTGTGAGATAAAGCCAATCCCTGTACAAAATAATCGTGCTCGGTCTCGAACCCATGTAAACTTGCGGAACAGGTACCATGTTTCTCATATTCATGTTTCCTAGGAAACACAAACATTTAGTCAAACATGGCCTACAAATCTATTACTGAAGCTAATTATTTATTCATTATTTTGAAATGTTTGGCGCGAATTTAATTGGCGCATCTTCTTTTAGGGTGTTTAATTTTTCCGCCTGCGTGTTTAATGCGTATTTAATCTTCACGCTCTACTTATAGGTAATGGATACAAAATAGTTTTATAAACACTTGCAAAACTTTGTTTAAAAATGTATATATTATAACTGCCGTCTTTGCATAGCCGGATCGTTTTGCATGGCTGAATAGCTCAGAAGCTCTAACCTTAGAGTTACACCATTCAAAACTGAGAATATTGCAATTATTAATGATCTTAAGTTTGACGATTATTTCATGAATTTGAATCTCAATATATAGTTTATTCCAGTTTTTCCTGATCCAACTTTGCGCGCACCTTCTGTGCAAATGCACTAAAATTAGTTGTACGCGAAATATTCATGAAATAAAGTAATTAGTTATAGCTAATTGGCATCATATATGGATAAGATTAGCTTAAAATTAAAAATTTACCAGAGGCTGTCGATGGGTCTGTGGATGTAAAGGTTAGGCCAAAATGTTAACAACTGGATAGCTAAGTCCTGAAACAGTTTTCAAAAAATATATATATCAAATAAAAATAATGATACAGACTAGCAATCATTATCAACGCAACAAAAAAATACTATTTTTCAGCAGTACATTTCATTTAGATTTGAAAAGTTTTGAAAATTTGGACAGTTTGGCAAAATGCAATATTTCTAAAAAAAAGTAGCTATATATATATATGATTATTATATGCAAAAAATCTTGCCTCACTGTGTTTGTTCTAACTACGATTGATTAACACGGGTATTGAAGGTTAAAGATCGAACAGTAAAGCACGATTAATGAGAATAACAGGCAGCTCACCATTACTGCAGACATATTAAAAATCCAGCTATGGCAATATTGAGGGTAGGAGCCATAGCCTGAAGGCCACAATCCATGAATTGTCCACCCTTCAACTTGACGAGGTATACCACATGCATGTCCCGAAGCCTACAAGAATTAAAGTTAAAGAAGCATTTAAAGGCGTAGTGTAAGGTAGCTGCTACAAGGAAATAAAAGGTTTCCTTACATTCACGATTTGACAAGTGGAAAGGGGCCATCTTTGCACAAGCATTTGAAAATCCCAATCTGTCGAATTACTAAAACAAAATAACTTTTAAAATTACAATTATATAACACTTAAAATAGGATGTAAGAGATAGAAGGATTAACTCAAGAGAAATTTTCTTCCATTTGGCAAAGTTTTCTAACATCCGCGAAATCTGTGTTAGTTGTAATGCATATGGCATTGCACTAACGAAAAGTATGAGTTTTCATCTCATTTAATTCTAACAAATATTTTACAATACATAAAATCCTAAAAAAATATAACACCTGTTTCAATTTAAATCCTCCTCCCTTCATTATACTAAAAAACAATTGGATTCACCTCCCCCTTTATAAGATCTTAAAGAAATTCTGATAACAAACTATATCACCAAGAAGTATTGGCCATTACCTTGGTGTAGATCTGCACGCCACGCAAATGAAGAACAAGAAGAGAACCCAAAGACGCAACAACATAGCTGAAATACTTTTTAACTTCACTGAAAATATTTAACCATAGAAGAACAAAATATTAATAATATCACTGTCAATAAAGACATGGCTGACAAAAGCAATACAGAGATCAAATTTTGTATTTTCAACACAGTTTCAAGTAAATGAAGCATGCATAAATATTTTTGTAAAATATATACATAATTCAAGCCTCACATACTGTGTTGGTGTCGCAAGGCATCACTGATATGTTGATATATATAGTTCACAAAGTTATTTACATCAATACAATTTGAACGTCAAAACCCTTTTCTCATGTTTTGTATTCTCCGCTTGAAAAAATGTGCTCCTTTCATCTAGACTGAACCTAGTCGCGTGACCCATAGGACATCCTCCCCCACATCAAAGGGGTTATATACCATTGTAATAGTGGTTCAACGTGATGACGTTTGTTCTATCGTCAAATCTGTTTTCGGAATGACATCTTCTTTTACCATCAGATCGGTTTTCATAATGACCATATATATCGTCAGATAATTTTTCGTAATGACGTTTTCTAACCGTCTGCTTACCTCATCGTTATGAACTTCTTCTTCCAATGTCGGTTCGATTTGTAGTGCTGTTTCCCTATTGGACATGTTAAATTGTGTTCATCCAATATGGACAATAACGGTGTACATGTACCTTTTCAAAATTGCTCTTGCAATTATGGTCTTCTAACCAGTAAACTTTGGCACCAGAATCTACAAGGACTGTTGTAGGTTGATGACTTAACACGCAATTGATCAAACATTGAATTTCAACTAAATCAGCTACTTGCTTTTTCTTTTTAATGCGAATGTTGTTATCATAACTACAATTTCTTGTTGCTCTTTGTCTTTCCATTGAATCTAATGTCGATATTGATCAGCACAAAACTTTGTGTTGACATTAAAATTCCTAATTATCTTTTCCAATACAATTTGTCTGCTTATTTTCCTTGATTACTGATGGCCCATTTAATTAACCACTTCCGGATTCCTTGATCTCTAGACTTATATACAATATGTAGCAATATGGTTTGTGCCACCACACATTGCACAATGATAGCATTTGAGATTCTGTTCCTTACAGGTATCACACTGTAAGCTTCCCCAAACTTTCTGCCACTATATCTTCTTGCATTTACCTCAGCTAACTATTTCTGCAAGCTAGTTAATAGATAGATAGATAGATAGATGTGCATATTTTACATGGCTAGCCTCATAAATATCGAGGGATATACCCTGTCTATTATTTCCAGGAGGGGCCATGGCTTAGATGGAGAGTCCTAGAGTATTTAATGCTCATTTTAAGCTACGCAGACCCAATTAGGACCCTCGCTCTACTAGACAACTCCCGGCAACATCCAACGGCCCACATAGTGTGCCATCTCCCAATTTCCCTCACATGGCTTGGGTTAACCCGGGGCTATGGTAACATTCACTCGCCCATGTTGAATCGCCGTCAAGAGGAATCGAACCCTGGTCGCCCGCACAGAGTACGAGAGCTATAACCACTAATCTATGGCGCACACATGGCTTCAACTGTAGAAGGTAGTTTGTTTACATCATCATTTTAGCAGATTTAACTTCTAAAACATTAGTTGACCTGTTTCGCGCCTTACTTTGTACAGCTATACATTCTTTTTCCACAGCAGAAGCCTTAGTGATAGCAGCAATTGGCATTTTAGAAGCGATATATTTATTCAGCGGTCTTATTTCCTGAATAAGGTATTGGCTATCTTTCAAGGGCACAATTATATAATATCTATACTAGATCTTGGTTGTATTTTATGTCAGACTATTCAGAAGCCAGAAGAACTTTATGCGGCATCTCAATACAGTGCAAAGGAATAAGCAGTCTCATTGATGTTCTGAAACATGGACGTCAGCTGGCTACGTAGATCAGTTGCATTTTGTTTGTCATAATGGGCTAAAAGATACTGTAACAGCCTAGCTATATATAATACATAGTTAAGTTTTACGTAGACTCCTAAGACGTTTTTTAGTGTTAGACTAGCTAGAGGTATATACCATAGCTTTAATTACACTTTTCACAATATCCTCCTCATCGTACCCACTAGATTTTGCTTCTGATATTTGGTGCACGAGACTAACATAAGAGATTTTATCCTTTTGCCCAGCCTCAATCTGACCCCTTATTTCCAATTCATTTCTCCGCAAGCTTGTTTTTGCAGCATATCCCAGGCCATGCATAAAAGGGTTACCTCCCAAACTGCGAACAGAAAATAGGTCCAAAAATTGCAGAAAGCCAGCCAGTTCTTGCTTTTTCTCTTTTTCAGTTGAAGGATCGTTGTCAACTTCCTCACAGCATTTGATTGTTTCGTAAACGTTTGTAATTCCCTTTTTAAGCTTGCGTTTGTTGGTGCAATCAACAGTGCTTGCATCAAATTTTATATGTTTTGCGAAATCGATTAAATTTTGGTTGCTTGTTATGCATAACATTGGTAAGAATTAATTTAATTTCTTCGTATTTACCATTTTTGCGAAGCGAAATTGTGGAGCACGTTTGCTACGCGTTGAGTATACCAAGGAATTGAAAAATTCCTACACTCCCCGATATAATACGGCAATCTCAACCCCCGGGCTCTTTGTCTCTTTTTCATAACGGCAAGGCGATCAAAGAGAGAAAAAAGCCCTGGGATCGAGGTTGCTAATACGGCGCTTTTATCCGCTGAAGCGCAGAAAGCGCGGACAGGTTGCCACGATTTTGTCGCGCGCGCGCGAATAAATTTCATTTTTATTAAATTTCTGAAATTTTGCGCGCCAAACTTTAAAATTTTCAAATAAAAACACGACGATGGCTGCTGCCGTGAGAAGATTTTTGCAGCTACAAAATTTGACATTAGCTATTTAAATAATACTAGCCGAATTCCCGTGGAAGAATCCACTGAATCTCTCATTGAATGCATGTAAGGGATACCAAACAAAACATACAGCATGGTAATTTGAATTTTTAACAACCTAACCTCAGCTCTTTGTCTCTTTTCATAACGGGACAGAAAAAAGAGAAAAAAGCCCTGGGATCGAGGTTGCTCACAATCTGCATTATTCTAGTTTATAACCGCTGAAACAAAACGTCTGTGCAAAAAAAAATAATTATAAAATAAAAATGTAAAATGTCCAAAAAATTAAAGGTGTCTAACAACCGTTACGTAAAAAGCGAAATAGGCTATAACTATATACTTGCTTTACCTTTCCAGAAGTACACTAGGGAAAAAAAAGGATACCAAACATTAAAAAAAAATCCAACATTTTTCGTTAAGTCATACAAAATCAGCTATTCAGTCCAAAGTTATACTCAAAATATAAGAAATTAATAGTTAAAAACACATAAAAGAGAAATATAAAAACTTGAAGCATTTGGTATATTGTATATCTACCGAAATATTTCAATCCAAAATATTAAAAGAACAGACCCAAACTTATAATCAAGAAAATCACGCATAAAATCAAAGAAGATAACAATGCAGCGTTTTCGAATTTAAGAATCGAATATATTTCAAACAATCGTAACGTAACAGATGTAAACAGTGATTTAACGGTTTTAGGTTAGGCTTTTTATAACGACATCAACACTGAATTACACAGTTTGTAGTGTTAAAAACAGTAACAACGGAAAAATTACTTTTTACAGTTTATGTAAATTCTTCTCTATGATATGCACCGTGTATTTTATAAGAATTATTCCGTTTGAGCCTTAATGTTCTAACGTTTTGACAAATACTATCCTCATTATTCTGAATTTAGTCTTAGCATGTCCATGTCCTGAAAATATATAATGCCTTAATAAAATAAAGCTTGCTATAGCTATTGGCAAATTATTTTTATATTTATAACAAACAATCGAGGTTGGACATATTCTTAAGATATTCTTAACTGACCCTGGGTATATTCTTACAAAAAAGAATATGTTCAGGCGCAAGACAAAACATATTTCACTTCATATTTAAGGGAAAGTTTAGCTTTGAAAGTGTAAACGGCTTAAATATCGTTATTCAACTAAATTCATTTCTCTACCAGATAATCTAAACAACACACCTGGTTTTCTTTCGCTTTCTCAGTAGGCTGCTAGCTAGCGTTCTCTGGATAAAAGTCCAATAAGTTTTTTACTTCGATTACTAAACTTCGCTTCATCCCAAAAGAAAACAAATTGAAAATGTATAGCTAGCTAAATTGTCTGATACATTTCAAATCAGTTCTCTTTTTGACGTTATATCATCGTACGTTTTTCTTCTTTTTAACAAATATTTCTTTTATTTCTTTTTGAAAATTATTTAACAAACATAAACTTTTTATACTCACTCGACAACAACAGTCGTTCTACAACAGCAGTTTTTTTTTTTTTACATTTTAGATTCGAAATATCATTCGAATTCGATAGTTTTTTTAAAAAGAAACCAACCTCGGTCCGAGAACACAAAAATGGAAAATAATGAAGAAACAAATAAGCTTTAATCTTACCTCGTGATGAGTAACATTGTTTGAAATAACTTTTTTCAGGATTACTTTGAAAAAGAGACAGCCTTCTTCGCTTCGGTTTTCTTCTAACAGTTGATAACAACTTGTCTCCGTGAGATACGGCACGCACGTAGTAAACCGGGGGTAAAATTAAATTATTTTATCTTTAACGAACCCGTGAGGCTTTTAAAACAAAAAAACAAAACAAATCAAAACGTTTTAAAATAAAAAAATAGTATTAATAAAATAACAAAAGAGTTTTATTTTTTAAACTAATAAGAAAAAAAGAGTTAAATGTTTAAATGATAACCCCCTGATTTGCGTTTTTTTAACTTGGTAAATTTTAGCGTAACGCCACGTCGTAAGAAAGTGACCCGTACTTTCCGTGTCGTGGACTCACAGTTTTACTCACGCAAGGGAATTAATATATAAGACTAGCTGTTTCCCGTGGAAGAATCCACTGTATTCTCATTTAATTTATGTAGCAGATATATGTCCATCAAAAAACAAACAATACAGCAGTGCGCATCTTACATCTGCATTATTATATAAATGACCAAAAAAATTAAAGGTGTCCAACAACTGCAGTATATATGTGACATTTAAAATCTAAATCTACTAAAATTACTTGCTCTGACCATCCGACAAATGCGAAAATTATTCGCATTAGAAGTTTTCAAAAGCATTTCAACATACATCTCACCCAAAAAATTTAAATCACTCAAAACGTCACATATATACAAAAAAAGCTGATCAATGTCAAACACAAATCTCTCTCATTGTATATGTTAAAATCAGTTAGTTTATTGCAAACCCTGCCAAAGGTTGACACAAAATGTGAAAAATAAACAATAAATTGTGCCTAAGTAGAAATTTTTATCTAAGGTGTTAAAAAGGGATTGCAAGGATAAATTATAATGCAATAAAACGTTTTTTGATATATTGCATACGGTCCTTCCTCACTAAACTTTAGACAAAATGTCAACAAAAAAAACGGTGTTTAAACCTGAAATTAATAAAGTCCTTTTAGCAACTTGCATGCTGTTTTACCATCAATAAAGTAAACAAAATTTCAAATCTCACATAGTATTCTGTCACAAATGTTTTCATAAAATATATATAAAAGTCATAATGAGTCATGTTAAACAACAGCAATCAATCTATAAGTTCATTTTATGTCAATTTTTGCACCAAATTTGCAACACAAAATACAAATTCTAAATAATACTAAAATCTCTTATTTTGGTCCTTCGCATACCGACGGTCTCCCACAAAAGTTTAATCAAAATGTAAAAAATGAGAGGTAACG
Source organism: Hydractinia echinata (assembly GCA_030067915.1). NCBI lineage: Eukaryota > Metazoa > Cnidaria > Hydrozoa > Anthoathecata > Hydractiniidae > Hydractinia > Hydractinia echinata. Next base: position 1,407,471 of record JASGCC010000058.1, read on the forward strand.
ACAAAATCAAAGTTTGCAAAATTTAATTATTTCGGTACATATATCTACTGCATATGCCCTCTAAAACAATATTTTAATCCAAAATGCCAAAGAAAAACAGTTTGCAACAAAAATCAGTTATTTCGATGATACTGCATACACTCTTTCCCCACAAAAGCTTCACAAACTGTAAAAAAAAGAATGGTTGTAGGGAGTGCTTCTGATTCAACAAAAATCAGTTTTTTTGACATTTTGCATCTTGTCCTTACCCATTAAATCTTACACAAAATTTCAAAAAACTATACACGATTTGGAACACATCAAATTTAAATCGAGAAGGATCAGTCATTACGGTATATTGCACCCACAGAGACCTCCCCGGTAAGAATTTATACAAAATATAGAAAAACACAGCTTGCAAGGTGTAAAATCGAATTCTTCTTCTATGTATATATGGTCCTTCCTCGCCAAATTAACATAAAATGTCAAAAAGGTTCAGATATAACATCTATTAACACAACAAAAATCAGTTCTATCAGTATATGTCATGCCATTGTCCTCCACAAAATGTTCACCTTAAAGTTTCACAAGGAACAGCATGTAAATTAAAAACAATTAAGTTCAGGTATTTTGGTCTATTTCATACCATTCTGTCCCAAATAATTTATAAAATATAAAAATTGAGTGGTAAAACAGAAATTTGCAAAATTCCATTTTTTTATATGCATATATATATTGTGTATATATTATATGCCTTCTACAACAATAAGTTAATTCAAAATGTCAAAAAGAAGAAAAAAATAGCTTACAAAGAGTATAAATTGAAATCAACAAAGTAGCTCTTTTGGTATATTAAATATGGCCATACGCACAAAAGTTTACACTAAATGTAAAAAAAATGGTTGTGTTTAGTATATAATTCTAAATTAAGAAAAGTCAGTTCTTTTAGCATGCTGATTTATGTCTTTGCCCACAAACTCTTACATGAAAATGTCAAAACCACAATTTGAAACAAATTAAATTTACATTTTAAACATAAGTAATTTCTGAACTTTATTTTCAGAAGTTTTTGCAGGAAAAGAACTTCGCAAACCAAAAAAAAGAATCAAGAAAATGTTTAAAATTTTCAGGGTTAATAACGTTTGATGGGTTTTGTGGGAATTTTACTTTTTGTATATATATATATAATGTCAGAGTTGAAATTCTTATTTTAATATAAAAACATGAAAGGCTCGCAAGGTGTAAAGTCAAATTCTACAAAAATTAGTTCTTTCGGCATGGTCCTTGTGCCACAAAAGTTAACACAAAATTTCAAAAGAAAAGCAAAACAGTTTGTATATATTATATATACCATGTATATAAATGGAAAGTCACCCCAAAAAATAAATAAATAAATAATCAAAAACCCATGTAAATACTGCAACCAAATCAAAAAATGTGAAAAAGCTACGTAAATTTTTCCCATAAGGCCGCCATCAAAAATATGTTATGTTCGCGTCCTCCGACCGACTCACTTTTGGCAATAAAAACCCGAGTCGGTAAGTCGGAAAAAACCCGGAAAAAACTTTTTGATTCAAACGATATATATTTGAAAAAAAAAATTCGTGAGAACTAATTTTCCCAAAATTGACAAAAACTCGCGAAAATTAATTCCCGTAAAAATTAATATCTTTAGGGTACTCATGGCAAGTTTACAGACAGGGCGGCGAAAAAAGGGTCTGTCGAGTGGCGCTATACTGTTTTTTGGCCCTGGGAACGAATTTTGCCCCCATCTGAAAATCCCGGAAAAAAATACACCCGACCGACCGACAGACTCATTTTTGCGGGGTCTTCAGGACGCGAACATAACATATTTTTGATGGTGGCCTAATGTCAAAAACCTCTATCGATTAAGAATAAAAAAAAACACAGGTTTTTTCAGTATTCGGTGCATGTAGTAACTCTCTCGAAAAGGTTTAAAGTTTTCTTAAATAACACGAAATGTCATAAACAAAAACATTTGAGTAAGAACATCTAGAACATCAGAATTACTACATGTTAAATAAAAATCCTATTGCATGCAACCGATGTAAGTTTAGTTACACAAAAATGATGTGAAAAATACATTATATATTTGCATAAAAAAGAGTCCTTAAACTATCCTTAAATATTATAAATACTTTCTTAAGGTGTTGTAGCTTCTTATATCTTCTTATTTAGGCTTAAAAGGTCAAGTCAAATAAGTTACAGCCATATTCCTAGCAAAGACCACTAAGATAAACTACAGTACCTAGCTACATGTAAAAGCAACATAAAATTCACAGGTTAGCTAGGTATACTGGGAATCTTTAGTTTAAAGCTAACATTAGCTAGCTACAGCAGCTAATAGCTGGTCACTTAAATATGAACTGGAGACTTAGCTAGGTATAAAGAACATGGCTACATATATATAAATTCCTAGCTAGCTAGCTAGTTGTTGTTGGTGGTTGGCTTTTTATGATGCTCTGGCATCAATAATATCATCAAAACTGAAAAAAAAACATGAACAGAAACATTACAGAAACCTTGCTATGATTAATTTATAAAACCATGCTCTTCTTCAAATGTTTTTTTTAAGGTTTATGTTGAATGAAAGAGTAGAGAATACTCAAAAAGAACAGCCATCTTTTTCGTAAACACAATTTCCGTTTTATGCTAGGAACTCCATTTAACAGTCCGTATGCTTTGTGAATATCTAATACCGTTTTATATGTAACGATACCTATATATATATGCTCATATAGATTTTTTGGCATAAGGGTATATATATTTATATCGTTATTAGCAGCGGGTTATATAATTACACCTTATGTGCGATTTCTATGAAGTACATCCCTAATTTTTTTAGTTAAATTTTAGCGTACAGCCACGTCATAAGAAAGTGACCCGTGATTTCCGTGTCGTGGACTCACAGTTTTACTCACGCAAGGGAATTAATATATAAGATATTGGCGTCGTATCAGGCGAAGGCAACGTCAAAAAATTGCACATAGAAAAAATATGTGGATCCGACAACTACTTCTCGAAAGAAGGGCAAAAGGACTATACAATATTTTGGTAAAGGACTTAATGTTATATGACCATGAATATTTTTTCAAATCATTCCGCATGACACCGACTACATTTGAAGAGCTTCTATCATTCGTTGCACCACAAATACAAAAATCAGAGATGTTACATGTCCAAATGAACGATTGTGTATCACACTACGATACTTGACAACATGTGATGCACAAGTGACTATTGCAAGTATTTTTCGAGTCAGCCCTACAACGGTCAGTCGCATTATACGTGAAACTTGTAGCGAATTTGGAATGAATTACAAAAAAGGGGATACCTTGAAGCACTATCTTGCCAAGAACAATGGAAAAATTGCAAGAGAGTTTGAGTTGAGGTGGAACATCCCACACTGCTTGGGAGCTATCAATGGCAAACATGTCGTGATGTAAGTAGCGAGAGGTTTTAACGTCCTTGGGGATTCCATCCTAATGACTGGTTCTTCCTCCCCTCTGACTGTAACTATGTTACATTAACCGCTAGAGATACGTATAGCATTGCTCTAACTTGCTTGCCTGCCATGAATTTATATTGCTAGATATTGGTGATCCTGGTCGACAAAGTGATGGAGGTGTGTATAAATATAGCAAACTTGTCTATACAACTGATCATAACAATATCGGCTGAACACGCCAACAAAAAATAACGGAAAACAACAGACAAACATATCCCTATGTATGTGTTGCTGATGATGCATTTCAAATGAAAACATATATGCTGAAACCTTTCGCTCCATTAGATGAAACGTATCATAAAAAAAATATCAATTATCGTCTCTTGAGGGCCTGAAGAGTGATTGAAAATTCATTTGGTATTGTTGCTGCACGATTCAGAGTATTTCGTAGGCCTATAATTGCACAAGTTGAAACAGCCAACTTGATCACAAAAGCTGTGGTGGCATTACATAACTCTTTAATGGTTACTCAAAGAAGAAACAATGAATATCAATACTGCCCCAAGGCTATGCTGATCAAGACGGTAATAAATCTGGTGAATGAAGAAGAGAAACAAAGGATATACTGGACTCGTTCCTAATTGTTCAACATGCACAAACAATTACACCAGAACACCAAAAGATGTACGTGATCAGTTCATGAATTATTTTGTTTCTGACAAAGGGAGTAGATTGGCAATGGGAGTATGTTACTAGAACTATCCTCCCTTTCGACGAATAAGACAGCACTCACGTTAAAAAAATATATACTCTATACATACGGATGTAAATATACATAATATAAAACTGTGGAAATAAAATAAACATGTCAATCACTCTTTGAATTCTACATCGAACAAAACCTCTTGCATTCTCAATTTCGCCAATTTATTTTTTCCTGGAGGCAATTCATGTAAAGTTGAAACTAGCCTCAAAACAAACAAAGTGTCTTGATCATTTTGTTGATCTTTTTTCTCCTCTGCCAACTGTTGTTTCGTTCATAACAATAAGACAATTCAAAAAGCGCTTATCCGTTATCTCAGCTGCATCTTCCCTCTTCTTTTTTTATTGATGTTACACCTGCACTGCGTATTAGATTCTCCATCATTCGATGCTGGTGCTGGTGGGCCATTTGATAAAGCTGGTGTTGCAGTATCACTACTAGCTGATTTAATTAGCGAAGATGGTGGTGGACTCGACAATGGTGGAGGGCTTGATTGCATTGAGGTAAGGTGTTAGCAGCAGAACCAGACCTGCTTCTTTCTTCACGTTTCACTAAACATCTCTTTACATTTTCACGTAAGCACTGATTTTTCAACAACTCCACTAGAAATTAATGACTTGAAATAATCAGTGTTTTGCACAAATAAAACAGCCGTGAAAAACAATTATGTTCACAAAAAAAACGTTTAGTTAGAACAATATTTTTAGGCCCCTGCATTGGAAGTAAAGTGTGTCTCAAAATTTTTACCTTGTTTTTTATGGATAGTTCCTCCTATGCATTTTTTTTCATTAGCTGCAAATGATGGGAACGGATGGATGTGTTTCACAGACAAGGATAGTTTTGTATCTCACAAATGAATACTTCAGTGTCATAATCAAGTAGTTCATCGTTGTTGTTGCTGGATCTTTGTTGTGTTGTTGTTGTTGTTGTTGTGATTGTTGCTGACTTGAGTGAGTAAGCTGATGTTGTTGTCGATAAATTATTTGTTGTCGTTGAAGTGTTACTTGTTGCTGCTGGTTTGGTTGACGATACCCCTGTCTCCGTGACTCAAGCACAGGAAAACCCTGAGCAATAAGTTCATTAACTCTCTGCTTCGATTCTGTTATTTATACTTATATCCACTTCCTCATCAACAGGAACATCGACATTCTTCTAATTCTATTTCTTGCTGGTTTGATTGCTGGCGTTCATAGAAACGAAATAAAGACGATAATTGATGAATTTGGTCACTAGGATTGACCACATAATTGCCGGCCATTTTGAAATAGCATAAATGCAGACATCAGGAAGAAGTGCTCTGTTCAGTGGTTCCGTGAGGGAGTTTCAATTTTTAAATGATCCTGATTTTTTGAAAAAAGTAGAGCGCGAAGATCTCGGCGATAAAGTAGGATGAATTCAACTTTTTCTCTTCGGCGCTTTTGTCGCTATGACACGTCGGTGCCCCAGCGGTAATTCGTCATCATTGCTCATGCTACAATCAAAAGTCACGGCGCTTTTTGCGAAATAGGGACGAAATTGCTGAATGGACAAATACCTTAACCTCGTCCCCAGGGTTCTTCCGCGTCTATGATATTCAGTTTTGGTGTATTCCCAGATATCAGCTGCAGTAAGATGTTAGCATCTCGCCGTATTATATCAAAGAGAAACAAAAAGCATTAAGACTATGCAAAGAAATGCCATGAGTAGTGCAAGTGAAAGGATAGGAAGTTTTAAACAATTTTTTAATTGGATTCACAAGACTTTCAATAATAATTAAAGAACAGAAAACCCTTTAGGATGTGTGATGATGGTGGGGTCACATCGAGAGATTATTTATTTTGAGATTTTAGGCTATGTACCATGCCAGCACTCCAGAGGCACATTTGTTTTTAATTATTTATTTAAGTAGCTAGGTAGCTAGCAAAGTTTTCAAGAGATTCTGTCATTATTAATAAAGGTAGCTGCTAGCTAGCTATTTGGATCTTTACATATTTTATTTTACTATCTTCCCATAATAGAGTAGACAGTCAAGACTTGAGTATATAGCTATCTAGATATGCAAGGCATTGTGTGTCGGTCAAATATGTTGTGACAGCGAACAAAAACCTATTTTTGATAATAAATTTCTGCATATTTTCAGGTTTCTTTTACGAAATAAATTTTATTTTGAAACTATAATAAGAAGTGATATTCACTATGAGGTTCTTGCCGGTATTGTTATTGTATTGTCCAGGTTGAAGACTTAGGGGAAATAGGGCACTTAGTATATAATGTCACAAACCCAGTGGAGCACTTATAGCATTATATACAGCATTAAATGTGTAGTATCTTTTTTCAAAAACTAACATTTACAATTACATTTATTGTTGCTTTTCGGCAAAGCAAATACAGTCGTTTAGCATTTTTTATTTTTCAGAATAAGTTCCTGTGGATATTCAAAACATAATTGTGAGTGGCACTAGAATTAGAAATTGAAAAAAGGTTGCGAAGCATTTCGCAAGTTGCAAGCAAAATTAAACTATCTTATACTTTGTCCCTAGCGCTTCTTGTTTCTCTACGATATATATAGCTGACACGCCGACATCTTGCGAAAATACATGAAAACTGAAAATAATAAGCGTAGAAAAGCCCTGGGGACAAAGTAGTAAAATTAACGCTCTGCAGAACAATTCGTTGCGAAAAAACATTTTTTTTTGCGAATTTGGCTGCGCGAATACTTCATGTGCGCGGAATATTTCTTTTCGAAATGTGCGAGAAAATTAGATTACGCGAAACGAACAAAAACGAATAACGCGTGTTAAAATTTTGTACCACCTTTTCCCGCAGAATTATATAACTAAAAAGCACCAATACAAAATTATACTTTTAGTAGTATTCTGATAGATATGCAATACATTGAGTTGTACAACCCGCAGATGGTGTGCGAAAATTTCTCGAATTAAGGGGTGCGCGTTGTAAGGTGTTCGGTTTTTCAAGATAATACACGTGACCTTCACATTAACGATTTCAGGGATGACCTTAATGACATTTCGTTCCACGAAACAGAAGACCAATGAAGCAGTATATTTTTCACGTAAAAATATCGGCACTAGAGGCCACGGAATCTACTGCAATGAATTTCGAAAACTCACGGAAATAATTAAAACAAAAACAAACAACTTTATCAAGATTTATTAAATAGCTTCAAATTTTTTGCAAACAAACAATAACCACGGTTTCGCTTTCTTTTTTTTATCACACACATTGAAAAATTACACCACCCACTCCCATTGTATGCAATCTAAAAGAAAAAGAAAACAATTTTTATATAGTGAAGTTCCCAGTGCTTTTGAGGGATGATAGTTCATAGGATGATATATATAATTTTGCCCTGAACATAGACACAGCTGGTACTTTTGTCACCATGTATGTCAGCTTAAACAAGGATACAGTCACATTGCCATTCACTTTGTTGAAAGTAATATGAACTAATTAATGCATACAATTTTGCCTCCAACACTGCCTTGGATCATAGTCATAAGAAAAGATAGTCTGGTAATTCTGGACCATCCATAATGCGTTTTTATTGTTCACAAGCAGATATGCTCCTTAAATCAGTTTGGCCTAAGAATATTCTCAAGTGACAAATAGTTTCGAAGACGCCCACATCTTTTGGAGGACGTGTGCTTCTTAGGCACCCTCGGAGCTCTGTTTAAATGACGGTTTCTAGGTTGTTTTAAACTTTGTTCTGAGGGAGAGCCTACGCACAACTCATTCTCAAAGCGAAATACATTGTTGTTGGTTTGATAGCAAAAGTGGGTATTTTTTAATTACTGTAACAGGTTACCGACTTAATAAATAAAAAATTCTGATAAAAAACGGTCGGTCGGGCCGACTCTAACACCAGAGCTATTTGTTTCTTCTGCCCTAGCTACAGGTTTTCCTATAGCTGGATATTAGTCATATTTATTCTACAAATTACTTTCAATTCTGTACAAAACAGGGCTAGCTAGCTACCTTGTGTGTTAGAAACCTTACCTTTAATCTAAACATTATCTGGAGAAAAGCATATATACCATGAATTGATAATTTTGTATTCTTAAATCTTCTTAAAAAAACAATAAAATAGAACACGGCTCAGCGCGTTGTGATTGTTTAAATTACTTAAAATTATTCAGAAAAAGGCACAGGAGCTTTCCAATCCAACTCAAATCTGGAGGTAGAGCAGAGCAACAACAAAAAAGCTTAAAATACACAAGTAAAGTCGATTACCAATAAACTATTTTAAAAGACAAAAACATTATTAATACTATTGATTAATTATTTGTACCGTAATTAGTAAAATAAACGTGTCAAACATGCGATTACCGTTTCTTGTTCACAGCATACTCCTCTCTGCGAGTTCAAGTTCTGCGGACGTATAATTTGGGCGTTGGGGGTACGTATTTATTGACTTTTTTACTAAACTTATACTTTAGCCTATTGCTCCAAACTTATTTGTTCTGCTAGACAAAAAGATAAACTTGATTTATAAGTAAAAATATCAGTCTTATTTCTTTACGCTGATTTTATATGATTTTTTTCCATCGAAATTTTGAGACACTCAATAATTCTCTTGGTATACTTCGCTTAGCAAAGGTGCTCCACAATTTTTCTTCGCAATAACATCTTTGATTTTCCAATAAAACAATCAAAATGTTACTTCATAAACTTTTTTTTAGCTCAAGGATCTATATAATAATACGCTAAGTGTGTCTGTGTGTCTGTAACAGGCAAAGTTGATATGCTTATTTTCCTTTGATGTAGCCGAAAAATGCATGTCTAATATGTTAAATTTTCTGACGTTACGGCGCGACGTCAATAACACTACTTTAACGTCAATATCCTATATTAAATTAATGAAGCCATTACAGTGCACCTAAAACTTTGAAGCCAAAAAACTTGGAAACGAGGTGGTGACGTCAATGATTTTTCACCACGTAGGTAACTAGGGACCACCTAGGACCAATTTGGGTAATTTTCCCAAACCTGGGTCCCCAAATCCGTTTCGGAATGGACGGGTTGATGACGTCATCAAAAAACCTTTAAACCCCAATATCTCTGCAACCGTTTGTCAAAAGTACATGATCCTATACATTTTCTTGATCAGCGTTTCAAGATCTATACGATAAAGGCAACGGGTTTATGAATTTCCAAAGAAAAATTTTTGGTACTTTTATTAGGTACTTTGCTGACGTCAGCAAAATTTTTAAACCTTTATATCTTCTTAACCGTTCGTCAATAATGATAATATACATTTTTCTCATCAGCGTTTCTATCTCTACACATTACAGGAAACGAATAAACTAAATTTCGCCAATTTTTTTTGTATATGCACTGCTGACGTCAGCAAAAATCTAAAACAACCTATTTTCCCATTGTACTTCTGCCTAAGTGGATTTCTCCACGGGCCTTATCGTCTCTTATAATAATACGGAGAGTGTGTCTGTGTGTTTGTGTGTCTGTAACAGGCAAAGTGGATTTCTTCATTTTGCTTTGATGTTGCCGAAAAATGCATGTCTAATATGTTAAATTTTCTGACGTTACGTCGCCACGTCAATAACACTACTTTAACGTTAATATCCTATATTAAACTAATGAAGCCATTACAGTGCACCTAAAACTTTGAGGCCAAGTAACTTGGAAACGAGGTGGTGACGTCAATGATTTTTCACCGCGTGGGTAACTAGGGACCACCTGGGACCAATTTGGGTAAGTTTCCTAAACCTGGGTCCCTAAATCCGTTTCGGAATGGACGGGTTGATGACGTCATCAAAAAACCTTTAAACCCTAATATCTCTGCAACCGTTTGTCAAAGATACATGATCCTATACATTTTCTTGATCAGTGTTTCAAGATCTATGCGTTGAAGGCAACAGGTGCACAAATTTCTAAAAAAATTTTTTGGGTTTTGACGGGCCAATGCTGACGTCAGCAAAATTTTAAAACCCTTATATCTCATTAACCGCTCATCAAAAGCACATGATCATATACATTTTCCTGATCAGCGTTTTAAGCTCTACACAATAGACGAATGAATTAATTTTCGTCAATTTTTTTTTCTATATGCACTGCTGACGTCGGCAAAGCATCTGAAACAACCTATTTTTGCATTGATTTTTTTGCCTAAATGGATTTTTCCACGGGCCTTGTCGACTAGTATTTTAATAAAAATAAATAAAAACATATATAAATACATTACAATTAAATAATATATTGGCCTGTTTTTATAGCGAAAGGCCGCCAAAAAGAAAATACTATTTTGGTGATGTCGAAATAAGTGTGATATATAAAGGTAGCGAAACTACATGTCGCAAAAAATGCAAGACGTAGTATCATATAACTTTAGGACCCACTGACAGAGATCAGAAAAGGTTAGATGAAAAACTGAACGGACTATCTCGAACACATATGCATATAGACTTGATAAGCGCAAAACAAATGTTACGTCTTATCCATGCTGAAATTATTGAAAAATGCTGTTTGCGCTTTTCACTTTCAGAAATCATTTTGGAAAGCCGAGAATCTAACTTTTGACACTCGCGATCCATTCCGCCAAACCAATAATGGCGTGAAAGTTCCATACTCTACTTGCATAATACGTTCATTGTAATTTTTTTCCTTTTTTATCATATCATATGCTTTAGATAGTTCTTGGTTCACATAGTGTTTGACGTACCTAAAATACTATTTGAGCACTGTTCCAAAAAACAGTGCATACATCAACTCTTGATTCCTGAGAAACATTCACCGTTCGTTCGTTGAATCGATCACCAGTCAAGTGTTGTAGACACGGTTCAATACGTAAATCTTGACAAACTTCTTTTAGTAACATCGCCGTGACATTACGGATTTCATTATTTCTAAGCTAAACGAAGCAACTTTTTTTGCATGAAAAAGCATGATCAATTGTGTACTTGGAGCCACATCCACAATTTTCTGCAAAACGAGTTAATTCCTATCCGTAGCGAATTTGTATCAGGCCCTAGAAACACAGCTATTTGATTGTGTATCCATCGTTCTTCAAAGGTAACGTTGTCAGTCAACTAGATAGACCAGCTTCCTGGTTGATATCATTCAGTCTGACTTCCTGCCCACTCATTTGATTTCTTACATGATCGAGAATGACACGAAATCTTAGCATTTCATTTTGTTCCATGTTTTTTTTTTCTGTTTCAATTCGGATTTTTTTCATATTATCGAATCTGTTGTTTTATTTGTATACCAAGACATTCAGTTATTTGTGATGAGTTTTCAAACTCTGACTGAGAAATTTCAGAGAATATCGGTATCCCAAGACCACGAAGTTAAACCAAGAGTGACAGCAGTTGTCTCTCGTGTTTGTTCACTTTGAGACCACCTGTCAGTGCTGGTATTAATTCGAATTCGATAACTTGTCCACTTCTTCCAAGAACTGAAGTGGACAGAAGGTATAGTTCGCAAACAGTAACTACGTTAATTTTTGATTGTAGCCACTGGTAAAACAACTGTATTCAGCTTGCGGTTTTGTTTTTGCAATTTCACTCAGTATCTTCAATTCATTAATCTGCTACCTTTTCCAAAACATATCCACCTTTGAAGCTTCTATTACCAATTACAGGTGCCTTTTTCCTTCTGTATTGATGTTGATGTTACTTTTTTCGAAAATTTTAACTGCTTTATTTTCAAATTCAGTTTTCACAATAAGCCAAGATTTACTAGCTTCAGGAAAATAACCAAATTTCTGTCCAAGTTCGGACACCTTTCTCCACCAGAATAACAAATTTTGATAGATCAAGCTACCGAAAATTCGTAGCATATGCTAACATTTTTGTTGAAGTATCAGGTAATTTATCCGTTTCTTTGAAAATCAACATCATCAATGGTATAACTGCAATTGTGTATATTGCAATGGCTATCGGGTTACCTCGAGTCGCACCTTCTTAAGATTTTACTTCAATACAACCGTTGACAAATACACGAAATGGTAAAGTAGCTATAACAATTTTTTACATTAATTGCTATTGCAGGGTATACCACAGCAACGTTTTTCAGAAACACCTTTCTGTTCACTGAATTGAATGCATTAGCAGCATCAATTAGCAAAACTGCTTCTGTTTCCTGTTTTTTAAAGAGATCTCGCATTGCGTGTAGGGCAGCTTCACATCCAGCTCTCTGTCCAGCACACACCTGAAAAGAGCCAACTAATGAAACAATGTCTTCTCTTAGTGTCAAAACAACAACTTTCCCAGCAATTTGTTGTAGAATTTCACCAACACCAATGGGCTCCAAACCAGGTTGATTGCCAGGGGAAATTACCCGGCAGGTCAGAAAAGCCTCAAGCGATTGAGTTTGCTTATTTGTTGTATAATGTTTCTTGATTACATCAGCAAATGCTTCGAATAAATCTGTAGAACATTTTTTGAAGCAATTCTATGTAAACATTCTCCTCCAACCATCACGGTCCAGCCCTGAAGGCCCTGAACCACCTCTCGTTTTAAATGCAGCCTCAGCATCAATGTTTACGAATTTGATTGAAAGTACGATTTCGGTTGTGGCTGTTGTTCTAATGGACTTAGTACAGCTTTTGATTGTATTAACCATAAATTTTTGATTGTAAAGTTACATGCGTACTGTTTTTTTCTTGTACTCTCTCTTTTGTGTATAGTTATTTAAGAATTCGTTCTCAGAGAGTTCCCATAAAATGGTACCTTTAGTTAGTGGTGTAAAACTCTGTTTGGTGTTTCACAAGGTTCTATTTTGGGGCCTTTAGATAGATATATGTACATATTTTACATGGCTAGCCTACAAATATCGAGGGATATACCCTGTCTATTATTTCCAGGGCGGGCCATGGGGAGTCCTAGGGGAGTCCGCTCCACCAGACAACTCCCTGCAACATCCAACTGCCCACACATTGTGCCTCCCCAATTTACTTTTTAATATATACATTAACGATTTTATGCTTAAATTTGATTTATCTGATGTCAATATTTGTAATTATGCCGATGACAATTCTTTATATTTCTAACTTAGAGATAAGTTAGAAGAACGAGCCCTTTTGTCAGTCCATCTTTGGTTCTCCAAAAATGGGTTGCAGCTCAATGCTAACAAGTGCAAGGTAATCATTTTTTTAAATCCAAAGGAAATTTTCTCTCTCAATATTAACGGTGAAATTCTTTCTAACTCATCTAAAGTAAAGTTGTTGGGCATTGATAATGACGAAAAACTTTAACAGTGATCATGTGAAAAAATTGTGTAAGAGAGCTTCTGCCAAGACCAATGCTTTACGACAAATAGTTTATTATATGCCTCATGATAACATAAACTTATTATAAACGCTTTCATATCATCCGAGTTCAATTATTGCCTCATAGTTTGGGGATTTTTTAGTAGGAAAACCTTGAGAGAAATGATGCAGTCCGGGAGAAGGCTTTTAAGTTTGCATTTACAGATTTGCAGGTGAGTAAATTCCGATATATTTAATATCGGATTAGCATCATGAAAATCAAGAAAAACGAACTCAACGTAGGTGACAAAACAAATGTCGGTATTGCTGCCGTGTGTAGGCAACACATGGAGGAAGCATTGCGCTCTCCTTCGAAGTGCCTAACATAAAAGATAATTACTTTATATCTAGTACAGTCTTATTCCCTTTTGGACTACCGTCTCCGTGCCGTTTTTGTGTCAACATTATATATACCGTAAAATGCCGTATTCAAGCGCACCCGGTTATATGCGCACCAACCTTACCAAGATTTTATTCCTGTTTATAAGCGCACCCTTAGATAAGCGCAGTTGGAGAAAGGAAATATCGAAAACTGATGAAGATTAGGGAGGAGAGACCATTTTAGAGCATAGATTCTTTTGTTTCGGTGTTTGCATAAAGAGAAGAAATAAAGTTGTAAATATTGTGTATAAGTCAGTTTAACAATGATGTGTCGTCGCTGTTGTGTAACACAGAAAGAGACTGTGAACTATTACTTAGTTCTTTTATAACCTTCGAAACCTAATGTTACGGACGACGAAGACGCTCATTGTCTAGCCATCAAGAAAATAATTATCTTTAGAGCAAGTCTCAAGATAATATTATGTATCGTTAGTGTTATTGTGTTGATGGTAGTTGTGGTGTGTAGTTTTTGAAAAGTGATTTAGCAAGTTTGTATATAATGTTTTTTATAGTTTTTTTGTTCTATGTGTTGCGCACATTTCTTCTACTGTGCGTCTTGACAGTTATGAGATCTTTCTATGTGTTTCCAGTTGTGTTTTTATTCTGCTCGATTTTTTTTTTATAAGTTTCTGTCTGTGTTATTAGTTCTTGTTCTTGTAATTGTCTATGTTTCTATCGCCCGGTATTTTATATTTATTTAGCCCATGTCTATGTGAGCATCGATTAAACACTTTGCCACCCTCGTCGCCGGAATTGTTAGGCTTTTTATATTTAGACAGCTAAATATATAAAGCCTAAAGTCCTGGGGAGGAAGTTGACACTTTTCAAAATTTTCACGCTCATACATCATCATTAGATCAGAATTTATAGCATTTTCTATTTATGAGGGTTATGGGTTAAGCAATGGCTAATAAGTCGTGACATCATCAACATTTTTTGTCAAAACCTTTTGGAAAAGATGTCATTCATAAAAATATCAATCATCCCAAAGTTTCATAACATTTGAGAACATAATTCAGAAGATATGAAACTTGGAATTTGCTGCCAATTCGAATAAGGTTAAAGAAAGAGAGAAACTCAAGATAGTATGCACTATTGATAATTTCAGATCATCAAAAGTTCTCTGGAAGTACATACAATACATACAAGTACATGTAAATACACGTAAATATCCATTCCTATCGACTCAACTTTTATCATCACATTCAAGTCTTTAACCAATTTTATCTGGGAGGTTTCATTTTCTACTACACAACTATAAAACGTTTGGCGAGAAACTTCTCTATAATAAAAGCAGTATTTTGTTTGTCTGTCCGCAAGAAAAGTGTCGTGCAACCAACGGGCACACCTAATAGCGTGTAATTTAAGACGAACGTCCCCGTGGACTTTTCCGCGGGTAACGACTAGTCCTATTATATTGATACCCGAATCTTAGACTAAAATAGCAAATGTAATATATTTTTATGAGTCAAAGATGGTAGCTACGAACAACGGCGGCGAATTCTCGTGGATTTTTCATGGACTTACGGTCATACTTAAGGGGGATTTTCACGAAGCGAATTGAACGGCGAATTCGACGGCGAATTGTATCTGAGCATGCGCAGTTTTGTGCAAAATCAAAACAAACAAAACTGCGCATGCTCAGATACAATTCGCCGTCGAATTCGCCGTTCAATTCGCTTCGTGAAAATCCCCCTTTATACGCTACTTTTCTCTGTGTGTCTGTGACAGGTAAAGTAGATGTTCTTTAAGATATAGCTGTTGTAACATGGCACATTTGCTAAGCGATTCTTATTATTTTGTTTTTTATGCTTTTGTAAAAAAAACTGTTGTTTGATGTAAAAGTTTATTATGAAAAAGTCAAAGTTAATTGACTTTTTTGTTCCCTTGCTCACATGAAACAAACTTGTCATTTCAATCACAGATTTTGGAAAAATATTAACCAATCAAATCCATTTACAATAAAAAGGAGAATGTTATTGGATTATTTTCCACTCATTTGTTTTTCACTTAAAGTGGAATTTTTTTGTCAGCGAGATCTCCCGTTCTGGAATGAAAACAAAATGACGCGCGAAGGCTACTTTTAAATTCTCATGTTTTTCATCGAAATATATATGTGTTTTTTTTAGCACGTAAGTTTTAAAGTGTTTAATTATGCAATCATGTTGCTATGGTTACACATATTTTGTGGTTAGCTTCTATTATCTTCGTTGTGTTTAAAAATAGTAACAGACAGATTAAGCTATGTTTAATGTTGTCTCGTTCATCAAAAGTTTATCCATCAACAAAGCGTTTTTTCATAGATGGCCGAGTTTGCTTGGGAAAAATAGCCGTTTATGTTTCTGGGATTTTTGTCATGTATTTATGTTTTGTTTTGTAGTTGTTGTGTCATATAAGTAATGCTATGCTGAATGAAAGATGTCTGGTGGTTTTACTTACAAAAACTATATCAATTCTCGACCTACGAGAATGAACTTTATCCATTCATTCGAATCAGTATCTGGAAATCTTTTTTACTAGAACAATCTTGTTATGTTGTTAAATGTCTTTCGTTATCAGAAAAATCAAAAAGCCTTTACAGAAATTGTTTTCAGCGCGCTTAATTGTTAGGCGTGCGTCTGGTTTGGCTAAACCAGAGGTTTGTAAAATATCTCAAAACCAAGAGTATTGTATTTGCAATACGTTTGGAAAAAAAAAGTCTGTTTCTAACAAAACCTTAGTGAAAATATTTTGAAAAATTCACATACATTGTATATATTTTTTACAATTTTGTTTTATAGTAGTCGTATAAACTGATTGGTTAAATCGCTACCATGTTTTATATTACAATAACATTTGCTATGGCGGTAGGTTTAAACTACGTTGGATTACCAGTCATGTGGAATATCGCTTGTAGTTGTTCATTTTACTTGTGTCTTCAACACAAATGGATGTATTTGTTTGTCAAGACCTTTCCAAGAGATTTCAAATTACTCGTTATAATTATAAAGTTTATTCTTCGATTTTTCGACGTTGACCAAAGGAGGCAAAAATACAATTCCAGAAATATTTTCACAAACGGTTAAGAAATTTCGAAATAAAACTGCCATTATTTCAGCTGATACAAAGCGGCAAATGACGTTCAAAGAGGTTGAAGATTTTGCTAACAAAATTGCTAACGTGTTTTTAAAGTATAACTTTACACGTGGCGACGTTGTGGGTATTTACTTATGGAATGAATTGGAATATGTTCCCATTTGGTTGGGATTATCTAAAATTGGGGTTGTGGCATGTCTGATAAATACGAATTTAAGTAACAAGTCCTTGCAACATTCGGTGGAAAGTGGAAATTGTAAAGCCATAATCACGCAAGCTGAACTGAGCGAATTTATTCAAAACATACAGCCTGCGTTGAATCAGGATATTCTGTATTTTAGTCTTGATTTAAACGAAGCATCTTCCGAAAATGAAAGCAATTTTATACCTTTAAAAAGAAAACTAGCGGATGTGACCAGCATGGAACCAACGAAGCCAGTTGGTTTGACGCTTCACTCTCATATGTTATATATATTCACCTCTGGAACAACAGGTTTGCCCAAACCGGCTATTCTACCTACCGTTAAAGTTTTGCAAGGATTTTGTCTTTTTAATGTTTCCACTAACGTGACCCAAAATGACGTTGTATACAACGTCCTTCCGATGTACCATACTGGAGGTTCGATCATATTCACTGGACAGATGATTCTAGCAGGAGCTACTATGGTAATCAGGAGAAAGTTTAGTGCGAGCGAATATTTTGACGACTGTGTCAGATACAACATCACCTATATGTCTTACATAGGCGAGATGTGCAGATACTTGCTGTTGCAACCTGATAATGAGTGTGAACGAAGCCATCAAATTAGATGCGCTGTTGGGAATGGCCTGCGTTCATCTCTGTTTAAACCGTTCCGAAAACGGTTTGGTATTAAAGAGATTTACGAGTTCTACGGTGCGACAGAAGCAAATTCAGGTTTTATTAACACTGCTAATAAGGACGGTGCCATAGGCTTCTTCCCTGTCAGCATGTGGTTTCTAAACTTTAAAGGTTTGGTTAAAGTAAATCCTGAAAATGGTAGTATAATTCGCGACGCGAATGGGCTGGCTATAAAATGCCAACCAGGTGAAGCTGGGCAGTTAGTAAACAGTATTGGGAAGGGTCAGGATTTTCATGGATACGTCGACAAAAAGTCTTCGGAGAAAAAGATAGCACGTGATATTTTTCGACATGGCGACGCAGTCTTTCTTTCTGGAGACATACTAACTCAAGATTGCTTTGGATTCTTGTACTTTATTGACAGATTAGGCGATACATTTCGATGGAAAGGTGAAAACGTCTCCACGACAGAGGTTGAAAACATAATCAGTAACTTTATGAACTTTGAAGAAGCCTTGGTGTATCCTGTTACCATCCCAGGATGTGAAGGAAAGGCAGGCATGGCGTATATAAAAGTTAAAAATCAGAGTTATCTCAACATTGCGTCTGTTACAGAACACATGAAGCAAAACCTGCCAAAGTATGCTATTCCCTTGTTTATTAGAACTGGGAGTCATGTGTCGGTAACAGGAACTTTAAAGCATAACAAAATTGTTCTGAAGGGTGAAGGGTATGATGTCAACAAGATAAAAGATGACGAGCGGATCTATTTTTTTAACGCTGCGAATGGAAATTTTGTTGAATTCACGTCACAATATTATGAACAGGTGCAATCAGGACTTATCCGTTTTTAAAAGTAAAAATAATTTTTTTAATAAGTAAACTTTTTTGAATATGGGTATGGGCCAAATTAAATTTTTTCTTGTTGTTCTATGTTTTCCAAATTTTCTGCTTGCTGGGGTTCGCTAAATAATTATTAATTATTGAAATTATTTACCCAGGATAGCCTCTTCAGTTCCTTTTGGTACTGCTATCAACGAGGGTCCTGCGAAGGGAGTCCTAATGAATTTAAAGCTCCCATTTGAGCTACAAAAGTCGTGCAAGCACAGCAATCGCTGAACTAGACAACTGCCTAAGATATCAATCCTATTCTCATGCTGAGCGCTAAGCAGAAAGGATAGATTCACACTTTTATAGTCTCTGGCACGACTCGGCCGGGATTTGAACCCAAGACCTCCCGCACTGGAAGCGAACGCTCTACCACAAGGCTACCATAGTTTTTCCTGAATTTGGCGAGGCCAAAGACTAATCCTGACATGCGCTATTTTGTAATTTTCGACATGATTGAAAAATAAATAGGTGGCAGTTCTGGAAAATGATTTTTTTTCATAAGAAAACCGGTTTTGACCTGAGCCTTAATTTTCTTACCAAAATACCTGAATACAGGCTAAAATTTTCTTAAATTTTTTCTAAATTTTTCTTCTTCTATTTTCTTTGTTTTCTTTATAATTAACTACGATATTTTATCTACAGCTGTAAATAACATTATAGTTAAGTATTTTATTTGAGACATCTTTTATTTTTATTGAAGAAAAAAGACTTATTTTGGTATTTTTAGGATAAAACTTTGTTAGGATGTGTATTTGACTGGAAAAAAAAGAAACTTGATTGTGTTGAGTTTTGAAATTATGGTGATTTAGTAACTGTAAAGGTTTTTAGGCTCTCATTTTCTTATAAAAAATATTCTTATAAAAAAAACTTGTATTTTGGCATTCTTACGGTCTTTTCTTCAGCTCTGAATTACAAAATTTTGAGGTGACAAAAATTAGGACGGCGAAGATTTAAAACCAACCAAAATTTGGGTTGGTTTGGATTTTTTACAGGGTGCCACAAAAAAAATTAAACCCTTTAAAAACTGAATAGATTGAGAAATCAACTCCTTTTCCTAGTTTTCTCTGGTAGGACGGGACGAAATTGTTCCAGGTCTAGTATTTTCTATATAAACACAAAGTGATTTTAAGTACAATTATTGATGAGGGCAGGATCCTGGCAAACGTCCCGACCCACCTCTCATTTAAACAGCCCCTTTTTTTCATATAAACACACCGTTCTGGGATGAACGAGAAAACTTCGGCATATTTCAATTGAAAGAACGAACTAGAATCATTTGTTTTTCTGTTTTTAGAATCAGGGATAGGCAGGTCCGTAGCAATGAGTCTACAAAATTCAGTTAAAAAAAAAATCGTATATCATAAAATTCTTTCCACAAAATTCTTATCAAACGCACATGCAAGCAAGGAGTTGCTTCTATCATGGTATAGATATACAACCTCGTTACCAGGATTTATTCTAAGAATTCCCAGAAAAAGAAAATTCCTGGAAGCGAGGGTGTATAGATATAAATTGTACAATGAAATAAAATCAACAGTACGAAATATAATTATGTAAAAATAAAATATAAAATTTAATTTAGTATAACAACATCGTGCAGCTTTCAGTCAAAAAAATAACGGAAATAGATCGGAAACAGTATTACTTTACACCGGTAAATCGGATTTTCAGTTAAAATGAATTGCAGCGTCCAGTAATAGTTTACATTTTATAGTGGATAAAATTTATTTTTCCAACAAATTATAAAGTGTATAATGTTACTTTATATTTTCCTTTAAAATTTAATCAATAATTTCTCTAGGTTAAATACAGGGTACTCGATGCACACAGCAACAACATACGCAGCAGTAAACGATAGGGTTGTGATGGAAACGAAGGAATATGCCTAAACAGTAAAAATGGAGTTTAAAGATATATTTCAATCAATCAGAGTGTTTAAAAATATATTGAAATATTGTTAAAAGTAGACTTCCTACTGGGAAGGCCGCCCTACCATCGCCATGCTCCTTCACTTAAACTGAAAAAAATATCCTTCCAACGTGGCATAATAAAGCGCTGGTAGAAAGTTGATCAGTGTCTACTGTTGAAAATAAAAGATTATGCTTTTAGGACCCAGTCATGTGTCCAGGACTTTTTCTCTTTCTGAGAGTCTCGGACGGCGAGAAGACATTTCTTCTTGCCGTCCATGATGGTCAAAAAAAGAAAGAAAGCCCTGGGGACTACGTTGTTTAGCGCCTTTTTTTTACTTCTTTCAAGATGACGTTGACGACATTGGAGAGAGAATTTATATGATTACCCAATTATTTTTTATTTCCCCTCAACCTTAAAGAATATGTCCGGGTTTGAATTTGTTTATTATGAAATTCAATTCTTTTTTTTATTAGAATGAAGTTTAAAAAATTTGCTTTTCTGAAAAAATTAATGCTGAATTAACTGCCCCTGCCAAATAAGCGCCCCCTGTCAAGATGAATTTTTTTAATAAGCACCCCGGGCGCTTAATCCGTCTTTTACGGTACACAACATTTTGAATTCTAGTTAGTTGATTGACGTTATCATTTTCATGACGTCATCCCCTCATCATGTTTTTTACTTACCAAGCTAATATCAGTCATCACAATTCCAACTTGCGTGGTGAAGTAGAAAAGATAGATTACCATTGGATGGATCAAATATGTCGCATATGTTAATCGACTAAGCGGGATGAACGCTCTCCAACTCATCAAATCATTTACCAGGCCTAAAATCAGTTCAATTTGTGCTCACTACAATGGATTACACAGTGCTACTAACTCTAACCTTGTTCCCAGGAAAATTTGGTTTGCTTTTGATATCAAAACGCGCCGTAAAAAAGTCCTGGTAACAAGGTTGGTAGTAGCTCGTGAAACATTGAGAAAAATTACAAAGTAAACAATAGATTGACAGGTCTCATGTTGGAAAACATTTAACATTAGAAAACATACCTCCATAGCCATTATGGCATGCATATACCACCCAAGCAAGTGCAAGTGCCCACACAAATCTGAACATGACACCATAGATAATATGATCTACTTCCTTCCATTGATAAACAGTGACGGTGTAAGGACCATACACAACCAACAGACCAAACGCGATTGCAAGAAGCCAACCAATAGAATAGAAAAGCTTAAAAAGAAAAGTGTGTATTAATGTCATTTAAATTCTGAAAGTTACTTTCCCTGCTACCAAACACCCCTCCCGAAAAAATACATACATCCCTCCTTCCTCTACGTTAAATGAACAGTGTTGAATCCCGTGATTTCTTTCTCACTGCGTAAATTCATTTTTATAAGTGTTAATTTTTTTACGGACGATGAACTTTATGACATAAATCGCAAAGCTAGTTAAAGACCTGTTTTACTTACATTCTTTATCTTTGTAACAGCATGTTTATTCCTAAGGATGTAGCCGAGAACGAGGCCAACTAAATATGGGGACATTCTGGTCCAAGGTTTCATGTAAATATACATCATATATCTGCTCGTAGGTGTGCTAAAAATAAATCAACACAGTATTAGACAACATCTACGTCAACATTATAAACGACAACAATAGCAATATGCCGATGACGAAAAAACGACGACGAAAACAACAACAATGACGACGACGACAACAATGACGACGACGGTAACAACGATGACAACAATAACAATGACTACGACGAAAATAACGACGACGACGATCACGATAACGACAACAACAACAACAACGACAACGACAACAATAACAATGACGACGACGACGAAAAAAACGACGACGATGACAACAACAATGACGACGACGACGAAAATAACGACGACGACGGTAACAACGATGACCAACGACAACAATAACAATGAATATGACGAAAATAACGACGACGACGATAACGACAACAACAAAAACAACAACAACAACGACAACAATAACGATGACGACAGTAACAACGTAAATAACATTTGTTGCGTACAGAAAAGGAAAAATTGTGGACTATAATAATAATTTATTAAAAAGAAAACAAAACAAGAATTCCTAAAACAGCCAATAAAATTGCCGTATTGGTTGCAATCCAAACAAGAATTAAATGTAGTTGAACTTACTCCGTGTTCGTTAAATTATTGTCTGCTTTCGGTTCGTATAATATTGGTGAGGCATTATGGTAATGTATCAAGACTCCATTTGTGATAAAACAAGCCAGTAAGAAAGCGCCATTTACTGCTACGACACCAATCCATTTCAATCTTAACGTAAAAGGCAAAGTTAACAATATTCTAAAAATTAGAACATGCGACCGGTTTCTTTAAATATTCTTGTGAACAGTATCAAAGCTGGATTTCTATTCCCTTCGCACAAGAGTCCTGAATATAAGGAACTCAAATTTACAATAAATTTGAAGACTTTCGTTATTGGGACCATATTTGCTTTGCGACTTACGTCCATATTGGCTAGAAATGTCATAATTGTCAAGAAAGCAATTATCTCAATATAATATCATTTCGTAGCACCCGCATTTTTGGAATGAGTTGAAAACTTTTAGACCTATTGATAAAGACAACCGGCGTTAAATGATGATGAAGAAAAAAAAGATTCGGATTGTTACAAGGAAGAATCAGGAATTAGAACTGACAATATCTTGCCAGGCTAAGCTCGTAAATTCTGATGCGATGATTTTTTTTCTAACAAATATTTTCATAGATTGTTAGTTAATCTTTCAGTGATAATGTATTGAAACATTTTCAAGTATTTTTGAATATTTTTATACTTCATTGCGCGCGTCTCGCTACTTGCGGTACCATTTTGCGTGACAGACAGATATTTTAACATGATAGTAATGCTGAGGTCTAGGACTGTATTTAAAATTTTGATTTTATTTAGAACAAACTGATCAAATTGATATCATCAATATCGTTTTTATTCTCAATGTAACTTCTTGATGCAAAAGATACAATCCTAAACTTTGATTTTCTCAAATTTTATCGCACTTTGAAACAAAACTCATAGACAGTTAAAGTTTAATAAATGAATTAATAAAAATAGGTAAAAGATACGAACGAATACCTTAAGGGAAGAAATTATTGCGCAAAGAATTATTGCGCAAGAAAAAATTTCGGAATTAAAGATGGCGAATTTGGCCAAAATTCGCAATCTTTTCTTCCTTATTAAGGTATATAAAAATACGTACTTGTACATACAAAAAAGGATTATGGGACTGATAACATAAAACTGCATGTCATTCGCTAGGTACCAACTCCACACAAGACACTGAAATATACATATATAGATATTTTAAAGTTATTATTGAAAGTTCTTTTTGAAAGAAAAAAAGTTTCTTGTGGAGTGGAAACCTATGGAATCAAATTTCGTAAATTGCCAAAGAAGATTCAATTTTAGCGACTGGAAAAATATTTGCTACTTATTATACTTAAAAAACTTAAAAACTTACTGGTAAAATTTACACTTAAATACCAGACTATTTGCTTAGAAACAAAAAGGTAATTGCGAAGAAAATTGTTCATACCATCTTCTTCAAATTTGTCAAATTATTTATGTATAGTAAGTTTGACCACCAGTATTTGTCACAGTTCTCAGCGGCTAGGGAATGTGGACCTTGTGTAAACCACATTGGACCATCGGCTAAGTATGGGAATATACATGCATAGAACAATATTAGATAAGCATACGACGGCGTCAACCTATGAAATCAGAAAAATAAAATACATAATTCATTTGCTAAATGCATTTGTTACGGAATCAGAAGTAAAATCAAATCGGTTTGAATCAATAGTCCTGACTATGGACAGTCTTTTTTAGGGCTACATAAGGTTTGACCACTTCGGGTGAATTAACACTTGCTTTAGGTGACATTTTACTTCAGTCAAAATAAGAAAATTAAAATTTTAAACTAGCTGCAAATTTCCATGTAAACACTTTACACCAGAGTGAGTCGCTTCGCATATGATATTCACCGCGAAGTCATGTACACAGCCTCTAACACCTTCTGTTGTCAGGTTTTTACCAAGTATTATTATTATCATTCCAAAATAATTATACAGGATACCCACTTAAGTACTGGAAACACTATTATCAATGAGATTCCTGTATTCGCCATGATTAGGTATACACTAGAAATGCCTACCAAATTTCTACCACATGGAATTGGTTGGCCACTAGTTGTGGTAAAGGTACTTGCTAAACATGCCTGCGCTGTGGACCGAACCACGGACCTTGTGATTACGAAGCGAACTTCATAACCATTGGACCACGAAATAACGTAAAAGTTATATTAAATGTGTATACCACCACTACATGCGCCATTAAAAAGATGTTATAATGGCTTTACTAACCTGATATAACGGTGTACATAGTATCTTAAGATCAACGGCAGTAATTTATCTGTTTGAAATCTTTTCAAAGTCAAATAACTGACTAACAAACCGCTATAAGAGAAATAAGAATAATATGCAAATCTAGAATGAGAAATTTCATATATGACTAGAGTAAATCCATTTTTATATCAGACATAGCAGATCCCTTCCTACAACGTAACAGATCTGCACCTGTGTAGGCGAGTGCGATCGCACGACTCTGACAAAATGGTCTACGTAACACTCTAGAATAAGTTTTTGTCCATTTAGGGATGAACATCACAGTAGCCAACTCCTCTTCTGCAGCAGATGCTTGTTTTAGGTACTGATTTACAGATGTATAAGATAGATACTTATTTCTGCTATAGTGAAGTTTACTGTATTTGTTAGGCCAAGAAGAAAACTAAGTTTTTGTTGTTTTTGTCTTCAAAAAACAAATCATAATGTACCTCAGAAAGAAGAAGGAATCCACGGACACAGTAGCGTTCAATATACCTTGCATGGTAAAGCGATCCATCCATTTGAAGAGAGTCAATGTATTACCTGGTGAACAATGTATGAAGAAGAAATTATAAAACAACAACAACGACAAATAATAAAACAACAACATATTAACAACAACAACCAACCTCGTCCAAGGGTCTTGTGGTCTCGGAGCTGTTATTACGGACAACGACAACAACGACAACAACAACAACGAAAACGTCAACGACGACGACAACGACAACGACGACAAAAACAACAACGATTAAAACAACGACAACAGCGACGATAACAACGACGACAACAATAACGACGACAACAACGATGACAACAACGACAACAACAACGACGACAACAACAGCGACAACAACAACGATTAAAACAACGACAACAACGACGACAACAACGACGACGACAACAACGATGATAACAACGACGACAACAACGACGACAACAACAGCGACGGCAACAACAATGACAACAACGACGACAACAACGACGACGACAACAACGATTAAAACAACGACGACAACAACGACGACTATAACGATGACAACAACGACGACAACAACGACGACAACAACGACGATGACAACAACGATAACAACAACGACAACAACAACTATGATATCAACATTAACTATCGAAACAAAACTTACTAAGCACAGACATGCCAATAGCAATGGTGTGTCCAAGTATCACCCACATTATTGACAAGGTTCGAATGCCATTCACAGATGTGATTGCACCAGCAGGTATGGTAGTGTCAAATATCGCTCTTGTATTTTTGATCAGTGAGAAACACATCAAAAACTTGACGAGAAAAATTCCTATAGTAACAAATTGTTGATAAAATTGAACTTGCATTTTAAGAAAACCAGCAATATCGAATCATGGGTTGAAATTTATACATTCCACACAATACAAAATTAAAACTCTCAGAAGTGGCTTCATGGTGGTTCATGACGCACAGTTGTCTTAGTCCTTACAAATATACTACATGGGGAAAGCCTATTCTGAAAGCCTTTTAGAGATATTGCATGTAAACCGCTGGAAAATATTAGCCTTTTAATCTTTCTCCAACAGTTCTTTCTTACCTTCGCTTTCTTCTTTTACAGTATGCATTGAAGTGGTGTTATTTTCCTCCTTTTTACTCATCTCTTCCTTTTCCTTGATGACCACATCCTCGTTAACGTAAACCACATATGAACTACTTCTGCATATCTTGACATAGTGACTTACCCTGTCTGTTATTGTACCCATCAGACATAAAAACCCAATTAGAGAGGATATAAACCTGAAATCGCCATAAAACATAAATTTGACCTTTTAGTAATCATTTTAATACAGTCTTTAAAATTTGCTACAGTCAAACCTTTGCTTGTCTTATCACATGGAACGGCCATCCTCTGACTTGGCCGTCTCAAAGAGGTTTACTTTTAGTTTTCATCGCAACTTGTGGAATGCAAAAACCTATTTGAAACTATGGAAGCGCTGTGATTTCCATGTAATGCAACCGTAAATATTCTTTACTACGCGTTTGTTTTGCGGTGGAAAGTGTAGAATATGGCCGTTTTACACAA
The DNA here is from genome assembly GCA_030067915.1 of Hydractinia echinata. Taxonomy (NCBI): domain Eukaryota; kingdom Metazoa; phylum Cnidaria; class Hydrozoa; order Anthoathecata; family Hydractiniidae; genus Hydractinia; species Hydractinia echinata. The sequence continues at coordinate 1,434,542 of JASGCC010000058.1, forward strand.
GTATTATCTTGTCTGAGGGATGAAAAATAGTGGTTGCTGCCCGTCCAATACAGGTGGTCGTTATAGCAGGTTTGACAGTATAAGCATATTTTTGTGAAGTATTCGGAATAATGAGAGAGACACAGCCAGACCTTTGCATTAGTATTACGATACTACAGACAAAAATCTTTCAGAAGCACTTGAACCATGTTCCACTTGTAGAATGAACTGAAATCAAGAAATAAACATCTTACATCATAACGATAGCTCCATTTGAGAATGATTTCTTTTTGTCGTAGCAAGCTGAATCAGGCCCGCCCTGGTAAGCTGGACTGTCAAGAATGTAAACTGGAGCCACGCTACCATTTTTTGGCAAATCTGAAACATATAGGACGTGAAGTGAGTACCTGTGGATGAGATTTTATAACCTTTGAATTGAGTGGGTGGGTGGATGGTAGGTGGATGAGGGATGGGGTAGAGGCCTAAGTAAAGGGGCATAGTAATCTGAAAATTGAAGTTAAGACGTACATTGTATTGCATACTTCAGAACTGCGGTAATATCGTTTACGCCACATGTTTCAGGAACACACATACCAAGTGTAAGGAACTGAAAGAAGAGAGCATGTTTAGAACACTTCTGTTATCGCCATAACATCCTGTATAACTCACGCAAATGACATTTGGAAATTTTTACAACTCTTCCTTGTCACAAGCCTTACATTCTCTCCTCATTAAGTACACATAAAAATATCCCCTGGAAAGAAAATCTGGCAATTTGACAACCATTCGCTTTCATTGATTGCTTGAAACATGTAAGTTTCGGAGAAAGCCTTTATTTACCCTGCATTTTTTCCCTCGCTTGCATGTTCAAATCGTAAGACATACCTGTTTTAGAGAGGTGATAAAAATCTTCCCATAAGAACAGTAGTGGGCGCCTTGTATCGCCATACATTCTTTATAACTTCCAAACCAACGCCCATTACCAAGCGTTATACCAGCGCCGGGCTTGCCAAACGCGTCTAGATCTAAAAAAAAACCAAAAAGGCTTGATACAGGTATTCGATCAAGGCATTTTCTTTTTATAAGCACTATACATATTTCCATACAAGATTCATCGTATGCTACCATAAGCAATTTTATCATATTTTATTTTATATTTGACACTAGTTGCTTTGTCTTTTGGTAATTAGTCTCAATTTCCAAAAACTGTCACTTTTTCCTTTAAGGTGGCAGTAACCATTTTTTAGCTGTCCAAACAGCTGCGTTATTCAGTCAGTGTTTTATGTATACAAATTTTACTATACTTTTTCTCGAAAATATGGACCTTTTTAACACGTACGGAAACGATTTTGACTAAATATCTAAATTGCTAAGTCAGCAAACATTTCCGGTAAAAATGTAAAAGAAACAAGAAAAATATCGGTTTTGGCGAGCTGCAACTTTTTATAGCGTCATAATTTATCATTTTTGTATGTCTTTTCTTTGCAAAAAAATTTTTCTAAAAGAATTATGTGCTTGAAAATCACCAAAATTTTAAACCTCACCATTGTTCTTACTTCCTTTTTAAATTTCAGCTATTTCCAACGTCGGTGATGTTTCATGTGTGTCCATGAGACCGGGGGAATTATTCCACCATTTTATATTGAAAAGTAATAATTAATCCGACACATCCTGGGTTTTATGACAAATATACTTATCACATGTTAAAGGGTAAAAGCACCCTCGTATCCAAGGATATTTGCCTCTTTGATATGCGAGAAGAGGCAAATATCCAAGCCAAAAGAGACTGGAAACGAGGGTGGGGCAAAAAAACGTTTTATATACTTACAGCTAAAAATGTCTTTATTATTCAAGCCTTTATAATCTTTTACGCATTCTTTCGATATATTGAAAGGTAGCTTTTCGATGTCAATTTTACCTAGAATCTTTTTAAAATCAGAATTTTTAAACTGCTTGTAAATTTGGTTCATTATCATAGATGCTCCACTGAAATTTGTTTTTTGTTTACTTAGCGTTTCCATAGTGATGTCTTTATCAAAAAATGCTACAGCGGAGCCAAATAAACACAAGAATAAAATGCTCGTCGAGATCTTCATTTTTTTTCGTCTCACTTAGATCAGTCGTGACTTCTTCTTTGAAATATTTATACTAACTAAAAAAATAAAACAAAAGCAATCGAATATATTACACGCACTCACGTGGTATCAAAGACAAAGAAAATATTTTCTAATCATTTTTTTTTAAGAATCAAATTCTGCTGAGGTTAGAAAATGGTGAAATAGCTTTGTAAGGTTTTTTAGTATAATTTTTTAAACCAGACATCTTCTATAACATATTCACGTCCCTGCTTTAGGAGGTTTTACAGCATTTTGATATCAGTTTCCAACATATATATCATCAGAATATATGATATGAACGCTATTTGTTTTCCACATAAGTTCTTTTTTTATAAGCTTGGGGATCCCTAGAAATTAAATATAAGTGAAGCATAATCCAAGCTAGAAATTTCTCTACATGTCTTTGGAAATGTTTTAATTTATATTCAGGCCCGTAGCAACCGGGGAAGGGGAAGAGGGAAAGAGGGGAAGAGGGGAATCTCCCCCTCCTCCCTCCTCCAACACAAAATAATTTTACTATCATTGAAATAATTTTTTTCCTACAATTCTGACCTTGTTGTATTTTCAGCAACTAATAATAGAAAACGTTTTTTTAATGGCACGAGTTGGGACGGCAATAAAAAAATATTAGCTATTTGCTTACTTGCATATTTCACTCATAACTATGACAAAAGTAATAACTTGGTTAAAACTACCTGAAACAACTCCTTATATGGATTCAACTGAGACATGCTAACGTAATGATTTTTTTTATGCATTATTGAAAAATTGCAATAATTAGAAGAAACAACCTCGTTCTCAGGACGCTTTTTTGATACCGGATATGGTGAAGAAAGGCCCTGGGAGTGAGGTTAATTAAAGAAATAGTTTTGACAAAGTAGAAATGCACCACAAACTTGACATCGCACATGTGAATAAAGTTCGTAAGACGGTTTTATAACAGAATGAGTACGGTGTAAGGAGTTATTTGATTTTTTTAATAATGTTCTCCGTTAAGGTGGTTCCCCTAGAAAAAATGTCTAAATTTCAAGAATTGTCTTTTACCTGTTTTCTGACAGCAAATTCATCTTAGAATACCGTGGCAAGTAGTGCTTATGACAAATTTAGGTTTTTATTGCGCATTCTGGCACTTTTTCCAACCAACCGCAAATATAAGTGCATAGCAACGCCCATAGCAACCATTTTCACATTTTTAGACAGCTTTTCGGCCCCTCCGTCGATGTTTAATTTTTTGCAATAGCTAGATGATACTTTAGGGCCTCCTAAGGCAATATATGACAGTTCTGAATATTAAATGAGGTGTTCCACATGCAGTCAGAAAGCTGTCTTAACGACGCACCCTGCGAAGTGAACTCGTCATCAATTAGACTTACTTAGGTATTTGGTGCTTTTCAGGTCGAAATAGTGCTGGCGTACACATTTTGTCGATCCACAAGTCAAGAATGTCCATAAAATAATCTTTAAACAAGTTTTTTGCCGTTTAATTTCGGAATCCACGCGAAACAAGAATTCTCAAGATCGAAGCACCCACGCTTTACAATTTCTTCTGTGGATGCAGGCATTAGTACCACCTAGTGTCTAAACGAAACCTATTTTCAAATCGAAGTTTTGTCTTTCAGTTATTTTGTCGAGATATTGCCTGTTTCGCCCTGTTTTAGCTTTTCTGTCGTCCAAAAATACCGCATCAGTTCTCTGGAAGACGAGTCAGCCTTGCGAAAATGCGCTTCGCTCAATCCATACACGTAACCCTTGAGGAACAAAAGCGGCCAAAAAGGCGCTTGAAATAACGCATGTTATTCAGTTATTTGGTTAGGCGTCGAGCAGCAAAATGTCATATTTTGCCTATACTTCTCCTAGCAACGGGTAACCATGGCAACCAATCAATGAAATTTTTGACTTAATTTTGTCTTACCGTCACATACTATGATATCCTGATCAAGTATCTTCAGAAAAGACAATCCTCTGCGAAAGTTTTTTTCTAGGGGAACCGCCTTAACTCAAATATTTTTGCTAAAAAGTGTAATACAATGTAAAAAGAAAAACTGATGGGGTCAAAGCTTATTTGAAACCTCAATAAGACAAACTCGTCCTTGTCATATTACGCAGCTATAGGTGTATAAAAGCCCTAGGGACGAGGTTGCCAATTAGAAAGAGATAGAGTAAAACCACATACAAATTGCAACTATGGCAATTATAACAAAACATGTTTGGATTATACTTTATAAACGACCGCACTTTTTTTTATGAGAGCAAAAACTGTATACGTTTCCGATATATACCCAAACAATATAAGAGCAAGGACCCTTCATTAGTCAAACATTCAGAACAAGTTAAAAACCATTTTAGGTTTTACTTAGCTTAAACCTGTTTTTTTTTGCTCGTTTTTATGTTTACATGTTTTATTCCTTTTCCATGACTTTAGGACGACTTTTAAATTAAAAATAATAACTGCATTTTAGGCTTCCTAAAAGTCAGGATGCTTCTAAAATGATTTATAGCTGAATAAAAAAATACATATTCTTTTAGTACATTCAATGATGATGTTAAAATCCATATCTTTATTGAATTCCAACAAAGTTTAGAGCGGTCGTTAAGCTAATATCAATATACAATAACAAAAACAACAGAGAAATGTATTTTTAAACCAGTTCTGTAGATTGTAGTATCATTATAAAATGTTAGCTTAGTTCAACATATAGCCTGTAAAATGAAGAACAAATACCTTTGCTACCCGCCGACGAAAAAAGTAGATAGCTAGATGCAATGAAAAAATAAATGTCAAATACAACCATGTGACTACTGTTCATTATTCTCATATTTCATCAAGATTACGTAACTGATGGTGCACTGTTTACACAGAGTCATGTGAGGTTGTTCAGACACAATATGTCCTTCAAATAAAATGTCTACTAAACAAACAATAGTAATATGGTAAAATTTTCTGTTTGTAGAAAAAAAAATCAATGACCTCGATGTTTTTTTTATATGACCAAGTGCAGTTCAAACTGCCCGGATTTTTTATACAAGAACCAATAGAATTTGATTTGAAGCTGGTTGTTATTCAAGTCTTCTTCAGCCTAATATTTTTTTTGTAAGAACACAGCTTCAGAATTTAGCCTTATTTTGTTCTTAATTATATTCATACCGCTGGCAAGGATTTCACTCAATAAGAAGGGCGGGGGAGGGTGCAATAATCTTCAATGTTCTCATTAACCTTTAATATTTAATTCTATTAATTTAAAATTTAAAAGTTTGTCGTCGATGTGGCACGTGCTCGTAATCTCACAGTATCAACCAGAGGGCGAATCACGACACGGTTTTTGAAGTGGAGGGGCCACAAAATAGCGTCAACCATGGTTGGGCGCCAAGAACAAAAATTGTCGAGTCTGTTCCCCTAAGCAATGAATAGTATATTGCAAAATAAAAATAACCCACGTAGAGAAATTACCCTTTCCCTCCCTCCCCCAACTTGAACACTCTGTAGCAGCGCCTGCTCTTAGGCAATCGACACCAATATAAAAAGGATCCAATATGACAAGAAGAGAAACATATCCAAAATCTAGAAACACAAAAGGTTACTGCGCATGGGAGACGGTATTCGAGGTTTCTTCTCTATGAAAAAATCATGGATATTTAAGGTTTTTGGCAGAAATGTTAAACAGAATGTTAAAATTCGTTCTATAATTACAGTATTGATTTTTAAGGACTTGTGGCATTTTGGACATATTTTGAGCTTCTGATGACGTCACAGTAAAAGTGCTGACATCAGCACAAATTTATTGCTGCCATTTTGTTCCTTTCATAACATACTATAAGTGTGCCAAGTTTGATTCTATGTGAGAAAGCGGATCAAAACTTCTTGAGGGGGAAAGCGGAATCACACCGCTTTCCCCGGAAGAAAATAGTTCTATGGAACTGGTTAGATCATTAGCAAAAAATAAGGAAGAATACCAGGATACAAACATTGTGATTTCCTTGTACATTTACATTAAAATTTCCATCAGGACAAGATTCCAATTTTAATCCTTTCGAATTTTTTCTTTTTATTTTAAAATCAAGTATAAAAGTGTAAAAAATCATCCTTTCTTACCTTGAGCGAGCTCATAACATGAATTTAAACAGATCACACAAACCAAGAATTTCATAAATCAAAATACTTGTAACAAATGGCGAGATTCTAAATCATTTCTTTTTAAAATATTCCAAAATTATATTATTTTATGTTTGGTTTATATAAACTTTAGGTTATAGTATGTATACATATAGTAATTTTATTGATTTTTATATCGTCATTAAAAGGTTTGTATAAAGTTAATAAAACCGAACCTAATTCTTAAAGTTTTAGCCTCAATTACGCTATCATGTTCAGAATTTAAGTCTCATTTCATGCTTATTGCAAAAAAACAACTTTCAAACGACAACAACAACAACGATCAAATTTATACCCTCGAAGCAACTAAAGTACACAAATAAATACAAATGCGATCAAACGTGTGTTAGGGTTACCTAAAGTTTATAACACCAAACATAAATAAAATTGTAACCAGTTTCATTGTCGACTTCACAACTTCAACAAAGTTATACTTTCTAAGAAGTTTATATCTTTTATCTGTATAACCTTTGCATTGTTCTCATTTTACAGAATTTGTTTTCAAAATCCCATACATTACAATTTTTTCACTTCATAAATTTTGAGCATTTGTAAAGTCAATCTACAGCAAAATACAGACTTTTGCGGTCCAAAATCAAGTATATATAATTTCTGCGAAATCGCAAAAATTGATTTTGTGAAAATTTAATAAAAATAAATTTCTCCCTGTTTATGTATGGTAAAAAAAGAAAAAGAAATTCAGCCTTGTTCTTATTTTTGACCTTATTTATCAACAATTCTGTGCCTCATTATTCTTATAAAATTATTCTTATAAAACATAAATTTTCAAATCTAAACATTCTAAAATTTTAACAACAGCTTCTCCAGGTTAAACACGGGATACTCGATGCACACAGAGACGATATATGCAGCAGCAAAAGATAACACGGTTATACCAGAGCAAATATACACCTAAAAACAAAAACGAAATTAAATATTATCTTGCTCTACTGAGTTTATAGTAAGTGTGACCAGTCTCGCATTTCTTCTTTTACCTTAGATTTGATCTTTCTTTGTTTGACGTATGGCTGAGAAGTTTATTCAGTAATGAGAAACTAAACACAGTAACGGGTCAACGTATACCATGTGGGGGAGAGTGAGTAGACAATGCTGATGTATGTTGTCAGTACAACACAGGGCCCGCAATAATAACAATGTTCTGCAGTGGCTATCCTGTTAGTCACTCTTCTCTGGGTTTTTTCTGCATCTGAAGGATCCAGTTTACTTAGATTTACAATTTTGTCAAATGGGGGTTAAGGTGGGATGTACATTTAAAAAAACAATAAGCAGATACGAGAAGGGTTTATATAAAAATATAAATATATAAAAAAAAGGGATTTTTTTTATTTATTTATTTATTTCCGTAGCATTATAAAATGAGAAGGCTGTGTAGTAACTGGGTGGGTGGCATTCCCTTCCCTTACACCCTAAACTCACCAAACGTCTCTGTCTAAACTCAACTGGTGATTCATATGATTTAAATTCTTTGTAGGCAACTTTTTCCAGCAATACGATGTAATGATTAAACCTGGTTTTATAACTTTACAGATGTGAGCTAAACTACAAAATAACATTTTATTAAAAACATTACATACGTAATTATGTAAAGTTAAGTCCACTGCTGTCTGTGAGGCTCCAAAAAACAACAGAATAACCGTTGCATGCGTTAGATATGTGGAATATGTCAACCTGCTGAGAAGTATGAATGCTTTCCAACTCAAAAAATCATTCACAAGACCTAAAGTAAATATATATCAGGGTAAGATCATGTTATTTTTAACAGTGGTAAAAAAGTAAAAATAGTAAAATTTGACTAATCTCAACAGGACAAAAGTTTCACGAAGGTTATCAATGGAACAGTAAAAAAAAAAAAATCTAAAGGCGACACTGACAAAATCATCTACTACCACTTACCTAAATTTAGCCTAATATCACATTATATATTTTTATTTTTAGATGCTCATTTCTTTATTCTATAAATATTAAATAATATACAGGTATTTTTGTCGTTGCTTTGTGAAATTTGACGTGAACATTCTGCTTTTGTACACCACATGTAAAAACTCTAAGAGTGGACATTCACATCAGCCATATCTTTGACATTTCTTATTTAAATATACACAACCCAAACACAAGTTCAAAAAATTTAAAAGCCGTTCAAAAAAACACATTCGTCTACGCATTCATGTAACATACCTCCATAGCCATTATGGCATGCATATACCACCCAAGCAAGTGCAAGTGCCCACACAAATCTGAACATGACACCATACGTGACGTTAGTAGCTTGATTCCATGCTTCCTGGGTTGCAGTGAATGGACCATACACACAAGCAACGCCCGTCCCAACTGCAAGAAACCATCCAAGAGAATATAATGGCTAAACAACAACAATAATGGAGCTTTTATTTTTACTTTAGCCGGTCACCTGTTGTTTAACGTTTCCGGAAATTTAGGATTCTCCACAAGGTCAACATTATGGCAATTCACATAAAAAAGTCCACCCAATGTCATAATCTCACACGATACTTTATATATATAAAAGAGGGCGTTACTTAATACCTGAAGGCGCCATGGCTTTTTTAAAGGGCGTTGCTCTTGCGGCCAACACCCCTAACATGGCTGTTTTGCAGGCATAGTACAATAACACAATCCTCAAACTTGAATTTACTCGTATGTCATACTTATGTCATAGCATTTCTCAGCTACTTTTTAACTGTACTTACATTTTGCGATAGAGAAAAATTAAAAAGTTTAGGCAACTTATTTTTTCGAGTTATTGCTTCAGTGTACTTTTGATGTAAAATTCGCAAATATTTATTCCGCCAAATTTAATTCTGCACTGGTTAACGCCCGTATAAAATTATCTCCGTAATGTAGACTTACATATTTGAATTTTCTAATGTTATGTTTCTGCATTATGACATAACCGAGAACGAGGTCAACCAAATATGGCATAATACGTGTCCACGGCTTTTCATAAAGATATTTCTGATATCTGCGAACTGGCGAGCTAAAAGTTGAAAATAAAATTATTAAAAAGATAAAAGTAACCTTTTTAAGTTTTGTTTATATCGACAGGTCGCAGATGGATAGAGAAATCCATAAATATAAATATTATACATCAAACTTACTTAGGGTCCAATAAGTTGACCCCTTTTTGATAAAACACTGGTGAAGCATTATCTTTATACATCAAAGCACCATTTGTGATCAGACTAGCCAATAACAACGAACCATTTGCTACGAAAACGCCAATCCATTTGAATCTAAAAGAAAGAATATCAAATAATGGTGATGTATTAGATTGACGAGTTCATAAACATGATAACATATGGTCGGTGATTAAAATGTGCTTGACTATAATTGTGTTTTTCGAATGAATGGATGCATGAACGAACGAACGAATAAAGAACGAATGTACGAATGAATAAATGAACGAATGTAAGAATAAATGAACGAATGTATGAATGAATGAACGAATGTAAGAATGAATGAACGAATGTAAGAATGAAGGAACGAATGTAAGAATGAATGAACGAATGTAAGAATGAATGAACGAATGTAAGAATGAATGAACGAATGTAAGAATGAATGAACGAATGTAAGAATGAATGAACGAATGTAAGAATGAATGAACGAATGTAAGAATGAATGAACGAATGTAAGAATGAATGAACGAATGAACGAACGAACGAACGAATGAACGAATGAATGAATGAATGAATGAATGAATGAATGAATGAATGAACGAATGAATGAATGAATGAATGAATGAATGAATGAATGAATGAATGAATGAATGAATGAATGAATGAATGAATGAATGAATGAATGAATGAATGAATGAATGAATGAATGAATGAATAAATGAATGAATGAATGAATGAATGAATGAATGAATGAATGTTTGAATGAATGTATGAACGAATGTATGTATGAATGAATAAATGAACGAATCTAGGAATGAATGAACGAATGTAAGAATGAATAAAGAATGAATGAATGAAAATTAAAAGCTTAAAAGCTGCATTGAGGCGTTATTGGTCACAGCTCCCAGAGTATCTAAACATGCAAACTAGAATTTTTTTCCAGTCGAGACGCTTGCATTTTGGCAGTGTTTGGAGCTGGATAATTTTTTTAACAACTTAATCTTAAATGTAACAGAAATTTCGCATATTGACCGCCGACGTGTAAACATTGAGAGCTGCGATCATGAACATTTGAACGGAAAACTGCAATTACTGTCTCCAGTAGATACATAAACCACAGAATGATGATAAAAAAATACGTACTTGTACATACACCAAAGGATTATGGGACTGATAACATAAAACTGCATGTCATTCGCTAGATACCAACTGACTGGGTAACACTAAAACCACACAATTCACACGTGTTAATTTGAGGTGGATCGTTTTTCTCTCAATACTGACAAAATAGCACTCACCATCTTTGATTGGTCAACAGGATAAAAATTGTTGATATAAAGTAAGTTTGTCCACCAATATTTTACACAATTCTGTGTCTGCATTGACGTAGGAGCTTGAGTAAACCAAAACGGTCCGTCCGCTATTATCGGGAATACATAGGTAGCAAAGAAAATCAAGAACGCATATGATGGTGTCAGCCTAAAACAAAGTAGACATTACACGTTTTTTTTTTATAAGAAACCTGGCGAAGGGCCTAGTTCTAAAAGTTTCTTATTTGTAGGCTGAAATTCCATGTTTTTAGTTCCAAAAGTTTCTTATTTGTAGGTTGAAATTCCATGTTTTTAGTTCCAAAAGTTTCTTATTTGTAGGTTGAAATTCCATGTTTTTAGTTCCAAAAGTTTCTTATTTGTAGGTTGAAATTCCATGTTTTTAGTTCTAAAAGTTTCTTATTTGTAGGTTGAAATTCCATGTTTTTAGTTCCAAAAGTTTCTTATTTAGTTTCTTAATTTTCCTAGAAAAATAAGGGTTTCTTATATCAAATAAATAGCTAGTTCTAAATGTTTCTTTAATTTTTGGACTAGTTGGTTTTTAAAATAAAAAATATAGCATTTTTCGTTTTAAAGTCTCTTTTATTAAAAGTTCTCAACAACACATGGTTTACTGTGGTGTGTATTATTCCCATTGGGAACTTAGGTACAGTAACGTAATAAAACTACTTACTCCCTAGTGATGATTGTAACATCTTCTTCAATTAATTGTAAGAATTAATTAGAAACAAGTTTCTTATTTCAGAAATGGACATAGAATGTAGTAGTAAAAGTTTCTTTATTTTTGAAGATTCTACATGTAGGTTTCTTATAAACATGTTTCTTATAAAAAAAAACGTGTATGCTCCCATTGTTAAATTGTGAAAAATATTTAAATAATTAGAAATAAACATAGAGGTTAAAAAATAGTGTGTCTGCCCGTAGCTTAGTGGTTATAACTCTCGAACTTTGTGCGGGAGACCAGGGTTCGATTCCCCTTATCATTGATTCAATATGGCTGAGTAAATGTTCCCCGGGTTAACTCAAGCCATATGAGGGAAATTGGGGAGATGGCGCACCGTGGACCTAAGGATGTTGCAGGGGGTTGTCTAATCTAGCTTAAAATAAGCATTAGATATTATAGGTCTCCATCAACACACAGGTGATTGTACATATTTTGTGCACTATTTATATGAACACCATTTTGGCTACCATTATGGCTGATAGAAATAGTGGCATAGAACTGGAAATTGTAAAAGATAGTCAACATAGTTAGTAGAGACAAACTACACACCTGATATAACGATGCAAGTAGTACCGAAGCAGTGGTAAATTTCCTTTCAACTCAAATCTTTTCATGCTCAAATAACCAACAAGTAGTCCACTAAACAATAAAAAAGAACTAAATTATTAAAAAAGGTCCCAATTATATTCGGTGATATTTTTAGACTTTACCAGCCTATGTATAATTAATCCTGTGTAAAATTGCTACTAAAAATTGAACGCGATACACTAGACAATTAAAAGAAGGATAAACATATAACATTCGCCCTGATAAAAATGACATAGAAATAACACACATTTAGCAAGAGCAGAATTTTTTAAGTTTACGTCAATACACAAACCTTAAGAAGAAAAAGGAATCAACAGAGACAGCTGCATTTAGCAGCGTTTGCATGGTGAATCGTGGAAGCCAAGTAGTAAAGATACTTGCAGCGTTATCTAACAAACAAAAATGACAGAAAGTTCAAAAGCAGATAAGTGTGATCTAAACATAAATACACAGGTTTCCAACAAAACTTTGTTTTGATGTCGTGTTAAATTATTTACTAGTTTGAATCAATTGGGGGGATGGGTAACCTGACCATATTTTACATCACAATCAAAGTTTTTTTTTATAAAATTACAGGCTGCCATTAAATTGTTAGGAGAATTTTGGAAAAAATTGATATGCAGCATACAAATTCAAAATCATGTTTTTTTCCAACTTTTTAACTTTTTTTAATAAAGGGGGTGGGGTATATATAGTGGGAGTGGACAACCAAGTTGGGAGTTAACAAACTAGCTAAATTTTTCCATCATATGACATAATAAATTTTATTTTATTTCTAAGTAAAATTAAAAAAAAAAGTGAAGTTTTTAAGTTAATTGAATAAGAGTTTCTTTATTTATGAAATGCTGTGAAAAGACTTTTGTGATTGTGACCGCAAGGGTTAAATGCATCACACTAGTACAAATATTATTAAAATTACAGATTACTAACTATATTAGTGATTTTAATGTTAGACATAGCACAATAGTGTGATCCTCTGTTGTTCATACATTCCTGATAACTGCCAAACCAATGCACATTACCGCCTTTTATGTTAGACCTAATCTTGCCAGAAGCATCAAAGTCTGAAATACAAAGCATATATATATATATTTACTATATTTATTATTAGCACTGTTTAATGATCCTTATAGTAATACGCTAGGTCTGTCTGTCTGTCTGACTGAGAAATAAGCTTTGCAACTTGAGCTAGTAACAAAAATGGAAAAATAGTTTGGTGTGAACATGAAAGCTTCACAAGCAGTCTGTTTTTATATTTAGCAATTATAATGATGATGGCAACATCATGGAAATGGTAAAATTTCTTGATTTTTCAACTCATGATGGAATATTCCAGGATTTGTCTAAACTTTTAATACTCAGTTTGAGGACATTTCAAGAACAAAGAATATTTCAAGGAATGGCCTAAAGGCTGGTATACATATAGATACACTTACACATAATTTTTTCACTTCTGCTTGCTTCTAACACGCTATATAAACATGAGTTTGTATTATTTGAAAGCATTGTATGTTCCAAAGCTTTTTTAACATCTACATCTCCAATTCTTTCTCTAATCTTTGCAATATTATAATCAGCAACTTCGGAAGTTGGATTATTAAAAGTCATGTGTAAAAGGAGATTTCTCAAATGAACTTGGGAATTGATAGTTATAGTCTGTAACAGTAAGATAATACACAAATATAATCCCCGAGTTAGTGAACACCTTACAGCCATCTTTTTTTATACCAGTAAAGTCTTGGATTTTTACTCTTCTAGCCAGCTAAACAGTCTAAAACAACAAAAAGCAGCAACATTAGCGCTAGCTAGAGGTAGTAAATAAAAAAATTTAGCAACATATACAATAAAGTTTAACGCAGTATGGAAACGACTTAGGATAACTAGCTATACTTAAGAAGTATGAGTATATTTAAAAGTACAATTTGACAGGTCAAGCTTGAAAATCACGAGACATCCGTCCGTTCCGTCTGGCCATCATAAACAAAGTGCAAAAACACTTTCGTTTTCTCCCTTTTCGGCAACCGAGATGGCCTGTCGAACGTGTCGGCATTATTTTTAAATGGTACCCCAATAGGGGCAATACTATCCAAAGTGAACAACATTTTTAACCAGAGCTAAAATTTTAAATCTTTTATTTTAAAATAATTTTATGAAATTATTTACTGAGAAGCTGTTCTATTTTTAATGAAAGATGTCTAAACTATTATTTTAGGAAAAAGATGCTCAAGAACACACATTCATCCATTTTTAGCAATTGTTCGTTGTCGGTCATATGATGCAGGCATGTAGGATGGCCCCTATGGCTCACTTATCTTCCAATTTAAAAGCACTTCTATTCTGTGATCCAAATAGTTCTCTTCTTTTTTTTCATAAAGGGGGATTTTCACGAAGCGAATTGAACGGCGAATTCGACGGCGAATTGTATCTGAGCATGCGCAGTTTTGTTTGTTTTGATTTTGCATCGAAATATTCGCTTCGCTGAAAAGTAGAAACAGTTCCTACTTTTTCGCGGCTAAAGGTTTCGCTGCTAGTTTTTGACCAATCAGAACGCGGTTAACTAATGTAAACAATGAATTTGGCGCCTAATTTATTTTGTCGTGAAAATTAAAAAGCGAATTCGCCATCGAATTAGCCGTCGAATTCGCCGTTCAATTCGCTTCGTGAAAATCCTCCTAAGTGAGTCATAGTGGCCATCGTAGCACCATGTAGGGCTAAATTCGAGCGAAGGAAGGCAGCCAAATATTTTCGCCCGACTTTGTGTCGGACAAGTACCTTGTCACGAAAGCGTATCAACACCACGCGTTGACGAAGGTGCATCAAGCAACAGTCAGTGATAAGGGACTTTTGTCCATTAGAAAGTTACAAATTTTGGCAAAAGTGTGATATTCTGAGTCAAGAAATTCAAGAGATACTGGTGGAACATTCATCTTAAATTTCTGTAGGCAATGTTGGCGTGTTTCACTTCCAATATACAGAATAAGGGGTAACAATGTAACAATTCTGAACCAAGTCTTTAGAATGGTGTTACACCACTACCATTTTTCGCTTTAGTAGGTGTTGTTAATAAAAGTAATAGTAACAAAGAAATCATAAACAATTTCCCCTAAAGGTGCTTCAAATGTAAACTTTAGTAATACACAAAAACGTTTTGTTTTCTAGCTTCAAACCTGACATATTGTGTAGTTTTAGGAGAGTGTTTGCTTTACCTTTAACTTCAAATGCCTGTAGTTCTTGTTTAACCAAAGCTTCATCTGTGAGAGTTTACCCTTTAAAAGTCTGTTTTCCCTCAACTGAAAGTAGTACTGTTCTGCCCAGATTGCGAAAACGGCCTGTTTACAACCGGGACAGCCGGATTATGTACGCATGGTCCGATTATGTTTTTTTTGCACTGGTTATGTCGTGGTGACCGGATTATGAACGCTGATATAATGGCTGGCCAGGTAGGCTGTGATTGGCATTTTCTTCGAACTTTTGTGAATTAAACATTCTCTGGAAGATAGAACACCCCTAAAAACTAGACATGGCAAAAGAAAAAAGTCTCGACGTAATTCTTAGTATAAACTACTCTTGTAGTAAATACATTTCAACATAATATACTTTGAAGTAACTAAATTTCACGGAACCTAAATTATTCTTTTTGCGGGAATTAAGTTTGGTGAAAAGTCATTAAACTTGCGAATCCCAAAATTTAGTATTTGCCACGAAATTTCGTTTCATTTGAGAACAACAACAACTTTGCCACCAGGGCTATTTGCTTGTCAGAAGTGACGACGAATGATATAAAAGCGGTCGGCCCCGATTATATTTGTCCTATAAGTCTCGAATAATATTTGACTGTCATGCATAAGGCGGCCTTCCCCGATTATGTGCGTTCTATAATAAGTGAGAAATAATATAAAAATATCGTATATAAGCCGGTCGGCCCCGATTACGTTCGTTCTATAAGTCTCGAATAATATTTGACTGTCATACATAAGTCGGCCTGCCCCGATTATGTTCGTTCTATAATAAGTGAGAAATAATATTAGACTGTCGTATATAAACTGGCCTGCCCTGATTATGTTCCTTTTATAAGTGCCAAATAATATGTCCTGATTATGTTGCCCTAATTATGTATTTTCTGCCCTGTTCTTAACCGGGGCAAGCTGCCGTACTTAATCAGGGCAGCGTTTATTATCCGGGCAGAACAGTACCACGTGAAATTCTCCGACTGGAGAATCTCCTGACTTCTTCACAGTAGATAATAGCATTAAAAATAGACGTAAGGTGACTGTAGTAAACATTTGGAAAATCACTAGTGTACAGCGAGCCTATTATATATAGACCTTTTTAAATTGTTTACATTTTCCATGGTAAGCCCTTTCGGCCTTAACAATTGCGTGACAGGCAAAAAGATGCGGGCAGTAGAGGTGAAGTGAGGTCCTTTTTAGTCATCGCACAAAGGTATCATTACGACGTTATATGAATACATGTCAATCAGAAGTTATCCATCTACACTCGATAATAGTTTAAAGCCTTAAAAATAGAAAAAAAATGGGCTGAAAAAGATTTATTTCTTAATTCTGTGATGTTTTTTTTTCTAATGTCAGATTCACTAAAAATGTTTGCAATACAGCCTGCCTTAGATGTAGCTAGTCGCTGCTTCAAACATTGTCATGTACCAATTTCATTTGCTTTATAGACGCAACATTAGGAAAATTTTGTGAAGCTAATTAAGAAAAAGGATATGTGGAGGAGAACACACACAATGAATTATTTTTCTGAATGTTTTTTCCATAGTTTCATAATGATATATAGGTTTGTTTTGTATTTAATGAATCGAATGATTACAAGGATAACAATAGATTGAAATGTCATTACCCCTATTGTGGAAAAAAAATTCTTTTCGGTGAGATACCCCAGTGATGTTTAGGCTGTCTGTAAAGTGCACAAGTTTTGGTACCAGTGAAGTTAGTAGGTACAATTTCGCTACAAAGAAATAAATTGTATTCTCAAACTGCTATTGACCACTACTTCATATTTTTTCCAGACCCATGACTCACCGATTTTATTTTTTCACGATGGTGGTACAATTTCTTCAGATGTCATTTTGTTAAATCTTAAGGGATTGACTAAAAAGTATTAGACTAAGTTGCATTAATTACCAAGAATATCCTGCTTCTTTTCTTACAGTGAAAAACCTAGCTGGCGAAATTGTACCACTCTGGGTTCCCATTAGTCCAGGTCATGCATCCAGGAATTTAATTTAATTTAATTTTTAATTGTCCCTGTCTGGCAACGTTTAATTTCTGAAATAAGCCACAGCAGGGTGGTGCAACACCATGTACAATGTAGGCACCAGTGTTTTTCGGTAAAAACACAGTTGCAAAATTTTACTATTGTATGCTACATAGCTCAATTAAAACCAATTAACTGACCCAATTTTATTTTTACTGATTGGTTTAAATGATAACTTTTTTTTGTATGTGTCTACATAATTTTTTTCACTCTCAAAACTCCATTCTGTTCTCTACTATACTACTACTACTACTTTGAAACAAAAAAAGGTGCCTGTGCTTTACTTTTCTGTACTTGCTTTGTTGTGAGTGCAGCATGGTCAAATTTTTTCTCCCAACCAAAAAAAAATATTAGCCTAATTGGTGAAAAAATACTGTTTTATCAAAGAAGATAAATTTTTTTGCTACATTTGATAATTATAAGCGTACTGGTCCAAGCATTCAACTCAAATCCTTAAGCTTTCTATTCAAGCATCTTCCTTGCCAACACGTGGAACCTAATGCAAAATGCTAACATCAGTGCATTCTGCATCATCATGAGCCTTAACAAACTTCACAGTATAAAAACAGGTTATATAATTTACTGACGATTTTGGCTTAGATATTCACACGAAAGATCAATAAAATTACCACTGACTTATTAATTTCTGCACGTATCGGCAGCAATTTATATAAGTATTTAAAAAAAAGAATCGTTACAAAGCTTTATGTATCGTCTAAGCAGCTAAAATTATTTTTACTAAGTTTCTGTCAGGAATTTGTTTGCGTCTAGTAAAACTTTTCATGCTCTGCAACTACGTACCCACCACATCCCGCATTATTTATGTTTGAGGCTAAAAAATGATGATGAAATTTCAAATATAGGTGGCCTGAGCTGACGCATGCAATAGGGTTGCCATGCCTAGAATTTTAGCAAATTTTGATTGTTAATTTGTAATAATAATAATAATGAATATTTTTAGTGGCATGCCCAGAAAAATCGCTTTGATTTTAGACAGCAATTACAATTCTTTCCACTGGGGGCCACTGCAAAAATTGTAAAAAGGTTGTTTTTTTCAATGTGTAGTTTTAATGTGTTAAAAATGTGTAATGCGTTCCTCTTTCTGAAAAAACGGAGCTCCACGTTAGAGGGTTTTTGCAGGGAGTTAAATTCCATTTCCCACTTTGTTTGTGATTGTCGTCGTGTGCCATTTCTGCAGGGAATTGGTTTTGTTAACATAATTTGATATCTATGTTTCTCTTTATTATTACTATTATTTTTTTATATTTTTTTGTTTTGTTTTTTATATGTCGATTTCAATTAGCCGGCGCAAATGCTTCACCATTTTCATCAAAATCCATCAAGCTGGTGATTTTGATGAAAATCTTGATGCATTTGAGTTGAATCAAAATTTTTATCACAACTGAAAAGAAGACAAAAATGTAGATGATTTTGTCAATACATTGCATTTCGTCAACTGAGACTTAAGTGCCTGGCCTTATTAATGGTAAATATAACACCAAACACATTACTTTATGATGAACATTTTCTCCACTAGATTAACATGATACCACCCATAACTATTCCACAATTAGTAAAAACTCATCTGACAGCGCTAATATTTACATAAATAAATTTTCATGTGAAATACATTATCTCCAATCTTTATCGTATAAAGTAGAATTAGTGTGAGCATGCCGACCTGGATGTTGGCGAAAGCTTACTGAGGAAAGAATATACTTTGGATATGTGTGTGATTTTGTCGGGTTTTGTTCTTAACTTTCGCATATCTTGACAACAAATAGCATTACTTTCGCATATCTTGACAACATATAACATTACTTTCACATATGTTGACAACATATAGCATTACTTTCGCATACCTTGACAACATATAACATTACTTTCACATATGTTGACAACATATAGCATTACTTTCGCATATCTTGACAACATATAGCATTACTTTCACATATCTTGACAACATATAACATTACTTTCGCATATCTTGACAACATATAGCATTACTTTCGCATATCTTGACAACATATAACATTACTTTCACATATCTTGACAACATATAACATTACTTTCGCATATCTTGACAACATATAACATTACTTTCGCATATCTTGACAACATATGGCATTACTTTCGCATATCTTGACAACATATAGCATTACTTTCACATATCTTGACAACATATAACATTACTTTCGCATATCTTGACAACATATGGCATTACTTTCGCATATCTTGACAACATATAGCATTACTTTCGCATATCTTGACAACATATAACATTACTTTCACATATCTTGACAACATATAACATTACTTTCGCACATCTTGACAACAAATAGCATTACTTTCGCATATCTTGACAACATATGGCATTACTTTCACATATCTTGACAACATATAACATTACTTTCGCACATCTTGACAACAAATAGCATTACTTTCGCATATCTTGATAACATATGGCATTACTTTCGCATATCTTGACAACATATAACATTACTTTCACATATCTTGACAACATATAGCATTACTTTCGCATATCTTGAAAACATATAGCATTACTTTCACATATCTTGACAACATATAACATTACTTTCGCATATCTTGACAACATATAGCATTACTTTCGCATATCTTGACAACATATAACATTACTTTCACATATCTTGACAACATATAACATTACTTTCACATATCTTGACAACATATAGCATTACTTTCGCATATCTTGACAACATATAGCATTACTTTCACATATCTTGACAACATATAACATTACTTTCGCATATCTTGACAACATATAGCATTACTTTCGCATATCTTGACAACATATAACATTACTTTCACATATCTTGACAACATATAACATTACTTTCGCATATCTTGACAACATATAACATTACTTTCGCATATCTTGACAACATATGGCATTACTTTCGCATATCTTGACAACATATAGCATTACTTTCACATATCTTGACAACATATAACATTACTTTCGCATATCTTGACAACATATGGCATTACTTTCGCATATCTTGACAACATATAGCATTACTTTCGCATATCTTGACAACATATAACATTACTTTCACATATCTTGACAACATATAACATTACTTTCGCATATCTTGACAACAAATAGCATTACTTTCGCATATCTTGACAACATATGGCATTACTTTCACATATCTTGACAACATATAACATTACTTTCGCATATCTTGACAACAAATAGCATTACTTTCGCATATCTTGATAACATATGGCATTACTTTCGCATATCTTGACAACATATAACATTACTTTCGCATATCTTGACAACATATAACATTACTTTCACATATCTTGACAACATATAACATTACTTTCGCATATCTTGACAACATATAGCATTACTTTCGCATATCTTGACAACATATAACATTACTTACGCATATCTTGACAACATATAACATTACTTTCGCATATCTTGACAACATATAACATTACTTTCGCATATCTTGACAACATATAGCATTACTTTCACATTTCTTGACAACATATAGCATTACTTTCACATTTCTTGACAACATATAGCATTACTTTCGCATATCTTGACAACATATAGCATTACTTTCGCATATCTTGGCAACATATAACATTACTTTCGCATATCTTGACAATATATAGCATTACTTTCGCATATCTTGACAACATATAGCATTACTTACGCATATCTTGACAACATATAGCATTACTTACGCATATCTTGACAACATATAACATTACTTTCGCATATCTTGACAACATATAACATTACTTTCACATTTCTTGACAACATATAGCATTACTTTCGCATATCTTGACAACATATAGCATTACTTACGCATATCTTGACAACATATAACATTACTTTCGCATATCTTGACAACATATAGCATTACTTTCGCATATCTTGACAACATATAACATTACTTACGCATATCTTGACAATATATAGCCTTACTTTCGCAATCTTGACAACATATAACATTACTTTCGCATATCTTGACAACATATAGCATTACTTTCACATTTCTTGACAACATATAGCATTACTTACGCATATCTTGACAACATATAGCATTTCTTTCGCATATCTTGACAACATATAACATGTAAAACAACAAAATGTAATCAATACATCTGTTTATTCTTGCTTCGTTCAGCTAGGCTTTTATACTTTAGCAATGAATATTGTCAAAAAGGGATTTTTGTCGAAAGCAATGAATATTAAAAATATTTTAGCCATATATGGAAACTATATTTTATTGTCAGAATTTTTTATAGTCTCATTTGTTGTAATAAGACGTTGAACAGTACTAGCATAAGATAAAAGAACTGCTGGTATTTTAATTTGAGAGCTGTGAGAGCAAAAATGATCAACATTTTAATTCTGACGCAACTCCTGTTACCAAAAATATAATCGGCTTTTTAAATAGAAACACAGCATTGCCTAAAAACGAAAAAAGCACGTTACCTAATTGATGTTGCAGACCGCAAAGTTTATAATAAAGAATTGAAGGTAAAAGTATTGGCTTAGATATTCGAGTGAAGATCACAATTGCTACCGTGTGTGTTTCAAGATAATCCATTTGAAAGCTAAATCCATGACAAAGTCACCTTTGTTGCTAGTACAGGCTCTTAATTGGTGATAATATAATGTTTGCGATCTTTTGTTATTTTTTACTTCATGCGAATGTCTTAAACTGGACGAATGCTTAAGACGAAATACGATAACCTGGTTGTTTTTTTAGAAAGAGAAAAGCAACTGTGCCGAAGAATCTATCTGTCCTACACAACAAACTTGTGTCGTATGCGATCCTAATTTTGACTCATAGAACTTCTTCACGGATAGTATGATAGCTATGGATGAAACTTCTGTAAGGTGGACACGGTTGAAAATAATTCTGTCCGCCGGAGATACGGAAAGGATGATTAGGACTACTGGATGTGAGTAAGTTAGGGTAACCGTTTAGTATTTCACAGAGTATTTCGTTGAATGGCTTGCGAACGGACTGACTCAATTCACAGAGGCGGAAAATATGAAGCCAGATCCAAGGACGTTAGTCTTCACATAAATTCTGGATGCGTTGCAAAGATTTAATCCAATGTTTCAAAGATCGTCTACTTGAGTACAAACTGAAGTCCAGAGCTCATTGATTCAAAGTGAGATACCCTAAACGCTTCAATTATTGCCCTGATGTTTTATTACATTTTCGAGATTTGTGAAGACTAACTTCCTGAGAGCTGACTTTATATTTTCCACATCTGTGAATTAATGGATTCTGTTTGCAAGCCATTAATTTCACCTATTTTTTATGCTGTACTACATTCCAAGTGTACGCCTTTCGAATGTTACTTAAGCTGGTTAAATCCACCCTTCCCCCAGGATATTAAAAAAAGCTCAATTCAGAAAGGGTAAACGTATTTCATCACCACCACGCTCTTCTTACAATAATATTTTAAGCCCACTTCGTAATAATATAATTTTTGAAATACTTTATGCTTTAAATTTTTTTTACTGTTAAAGATACTTAATTTCCTGTAAGTAATAATCTATATAAGCGTTATCTATTTTACGCCGTTATTTAGCTGATTGTCTGTTTATTCCCAAATAATTTAAATTACACATTTGACACTAAGGGCCGTCAACGATGATTACTTTGTACCAACTGGTGTATTACATATTTCTTTACTCCATCTCACCATGATTTATGTCCACCTGAGCATTCTTTATGCGTACCTGAGCATTCTTTATGCGCACCGAACATTGCTTATGCGCACCTGACAATTCTTTATACCCACCTGGCAATTCTTTATACCCACCTGACAATTCTTTATACCTCCTGACAGTTATTTATGCGTACCTGTTAATTCATTGAGTGTGCCTGAGAAATCTCTAGTTATAAAAATACTGTCGCAAGGAAATTTAAACACAGTTGTTATGGTAGCGGGTTATTCCGGAAAATTTTTCTGCTATGACGATCTTTGGTAACAAATACAGTTATGTGTGTTTTTACATGTATTTTAAGGTGTTGATTACGTCACAGAAAGGTGCTTGAGATGGTGTATTATTAAATACACATGCATGACAAAACAATGACGCTCCAATAACACAACGAGTAAGAAAATAAAGGAAAAGAAAGAAAAACAACATGTATAAATATTCTCCATGAAAGGGCTTATTTTTTACCTCTAATTCCAAGAAAAATATATACAATATATACAATTTACCTCCATACCAAAGAGTGTTTTTTTTCATACTAATTTTGTAGGTACCTAGCGTTAGAATTAAAGACGTTTATAGCGGTTAAAATGCTCAACCATAGTCCAGCGGTGCTATAGGTACGATTCTTGAAACTGTGCAATTAACTCTGTTGTTTTTTCTGGAGCTTCTATGTCGCAAGTAGAATACGGACATTGCTCACCTACATCTACAAACGTAAATGTGTTTGCCAATATATTTCATGGCATCAGGATGAACAATTAAGGACTGCTTAAACAAGGAGAAACTCTTCAAACTATAGTCAAAAAAGTAAATATATTTTGAAGAATAGTTTATATTTGATACCATAGCAATTGCGTGTATATTTAATATTTAGACAGGATGCGTAAATTTTCATTTATTACGATTATTTACCGAGAAAAGCTTCTTCAGTTCCTATTGCTACTGTCATCAAGGTGGAGACTGAAAATTAGGTCACAGTGCATTTAGAACTTTATTTGGAGCAATGAAAACCGTCAAACCACAGCAGTTGCAATTAAGCAACCGCCTAAGCTATCAATCCTATTTTTATGCTAAACGCTAATCTGAAAATATCGATTCACATTTGTATAGTCTTTGGCATGTTTCGACCGTAGATTTAACCCAATTTGTGTAAACAGTCATATCACAAGGCTATCATATAGCTCACGACGCATTGTTTTATCCCATACGTCTTAATATATCAACCTTAGAATGCAATTTTTAAATAACTGCTGATTTGTAAATTTTAATTTGCGTTGGAACCTTCAAAAGTAGATATCAGGCTGTTCATTTTAGATGTCATCTGCTACTAATCTATGAAAAGGAAATAAAACTGTTCTTGGCGCAAAAGACACTTACCTTCATTATTGTGTATTCGATGGTAGAACTTTTTCCATAAGAAAAAAAGTATCACAAATATAAATGCTGGGACCAATATATAAAGAACGACTTGATATTTCGAATTCGACTTCTTGGAAGGTTGCTCTAAGTGTCAAACATAAAAAAGCATGAACTTTAGAAAGAATTCGAGACATTTATTTCAATGACACTCTACTTATGGCATCATATTTAAAGGTACATGGCACACCAACTCATTTAACACCAATAATAATAAACAAACTATTAGCGCGGCCTGCTGTCCCGCAAATAAAGTCAGTTACTTCCAGCTGCTTTCAAGATATTAGGCCTTAAACATCATAGTGCAATGCAACGGTTTCATCTCTCTATAATAATACACCCTGTCTGCTTGTCTAGGTAAAGTTTCTGGTTAAAGATTTTGTGCCCGTTTTTGCTGATGTCAGCAAAAGTTTTAAACCTTCGTGGAAAGCGCATGATCAATTATATTTTCTTGGTCTGCGCATCAAAGTCTACACAATAGGGAAACAAATTACTGAAATTTACTAATATTTCCACAGAGTTTATCGAGTAGTTGCCTTATATTAATAGGCTACTTCCGTCTGTCTGTAACAAGCACAGCTATTTTTGTTATATTTCTAGACGTTACGGCACGTCCTAATTGCAAGTCATTGCATTACACTTTGCATCTTAAGGCTAAATAACTTTGAAACAGGTGGAAATAACAGAGGTCATCTCCCGCGTGGGTCACTAGGGACCATCTGTGACCAACATTAGGCCATTTTCGCCAATCTGGGTAAACCTACCCGTTTCGAAACAGACGGGTTGATGACCGCATTAAAAATTCATTAAACCCCAATATCTCTGTAACGGTTTGCAAAAATCACGTGATCCTATACATATTCTTGAACTGCGTCTCACGTTCTATACAACAGAGGCAACGGGTATACAAATTTAAAAAAGAAATTGTACTTCAGCAGATTTTTGATGACGTCAGCAAAATCTTCTTAACCTTTCGTAAAAGATACATCATTCTATACATTTTCTGCGTCTCCGTTTGATGCTTTACTACAAAACGGCATAACGAATTTCGTAAAATATTTTTTTTTATGTACTGCGGACGTCATGAAAACTTCTAAACAACGAATATTTTTTAATAGACCTATTTCAATATCGCCTTTTCATGTTCAACCGTGGTGGCAAAAAATCAAAACATTGCATGAAAACGATGTTAGTTTAGATAAAGTTCAGGACGCCAAGTTGTTTACTAGCTGTTCTGACCTTAGTTATCAACAAATGTTGGTTTTATAATTTTTAACTGCCATATTAAAAGAATCGTAGTGGATAAAAGTATATCGAGGGTATTAATAATGGTAGTGCGACAAAAATTATGAATATTTAATTGTGTATTTATAGCAACTTTAATGTTGGCTAGCTAGCTATAGCTAGCCAACAAACGCCTCGTTTCTTACTCCTCCAAAAAGTTTATATTCTATACTGTGAGGCCTAAAATGTTTACCTAGTTTACTGAAACTTCATATAACTTATATAATTATACTTTATATATAATATAATTATGTAGGCTATAATTATTTTCCTAAAAAAGTTACCCAGCTTTTCATCCTAGCCAGATATTATAGGTACGATGTTATAGCTAGCTATGTACACAGGGATGATGTGCTGCCCAGCTATGTATCGTTATAATTGACACACTCCCCTGATAATATGCTTGTATCTTTCTATTTAGTATACATTTATAATAAACATATTTTTGGCTCAACCAAGTGTACTCAGTAATCACAATTTTTTTATTTTTTCAGTTTGTCTTTTCAGATTCATATTAGTATTGTAGGTTTATCATTCCTTGAAAAATATTTAGTAGGTGTACTAAGTAGGTGTGCTCTCTTCTCTAAGAAAATAGGTTCAAGGTTCTTAAAATAGTTCTTATTCTTTTTTGAATTAACTTGACAGAGCAAGATTAGGCCTCTATCAACTATTTTAACAATGACAGTGTCAAACTTGTAAGGTTATGTTGTCTGCGTTATCCTCAAAAAAATAAAACAAAGCCATTTATTAGTTGCAAGGCCGTCTGTATATATTTAAAACTTTCTTAACCTTCTTAGGCCATCTGGTTAAGTTATTGTGGTAAATCGATCGAGTATTAAACATATCTAAGTGAGTGCATTGAAACAACATGTGACTTGAAACAAATCGTGACCGGTTTATTCATCTACAATTCTCTTAGCTTTTAAAGAAATCTCCCCCCCCCAAAAAAAAAATAAATAAATAAATAAATGCCTATTTATTATTATTTGCTTAAAGTACATAGTTTTCTTTATAAAAAACCTATTGCCCTCTTACAGTAGAATGCTCAAATTCGGAAACTCAAGAAGTATAATACAGAAAAGTTTTTATGTTAATTCTATCAGATTTGTCTAAAAAAAGCACCTTTAAAAATATATTTTTCATAAGTTGTTGATCTTTGCTTTTAGGTACAAATAAATTACAATACCCATAGTTATACCTGACTTGAGAAAACAATCTGGCAATACAATATTACTGGGAATACTTATAGAAATACTACTGATTGACAGAACAATTTGTTAATTTAAAAAACAACAACAACTTTCTGTAGCTGCAACTGTAACATTCTTACAGGCCATAATTTTTAAAAAAATCAAGGCTCAAGGGTACTTATGAGTAAGCATGATTAACCTTGGGTGATTGCATAACTCTTATTACAATTTGTTGAATATATAACATAAAGACCAGTATTCAGCCGAATACACCACCAACCCAACATGCTTAGGATAGCCAAGTCATAATGTTATTTACAGATGTTTTAAAAAAAAGATATCCAATAACAAAGAATAAAGTGTATATATATGTCAACAACGTTGGTTAAAGCTCCAACTAGCTAACTAGTAGTAACCAATGCTAGTGCTAGTGTAACTATATATAAATTCAAAACCAATTCTTGCGGTCAAGTTCCCCTCATAATACTGGTTGAACCAATCACGGTCCAGTATTCAGATTAAGCAGCCATTATGAAATGATAGACAAATGCCGTAATCATAATGTTTTTGTGGTGAAACCTTCATAAATACAATACTGGATTTTTCAAGGAATTCTTCTTTTTTTTAGTCAAATTTTTAATATGTTTTAGATATTGCTTAATCTTTGCCATTTTGCGACATTTTAACGCCGTTTTGCTTGTAAATTCTGTTTAATTAAGATTTCTACTGTGAAGGTTTGACCGTGAAAAGTCCACTTTTACCCTCATCGGAGAGCAACGAAGGAGAACATTCCGACCGCAAGAATCAACCTTAGCTAGCTAAACACTAGTAAAAAAATATAAACCAGCAACTCTAATAAGCCCAATGGGTATAAAATAAATGCCAATTTCTATTTCTTTTACCAAAAGTTCATAATTTGCCCATTTGACAATTTAATTTGAGAAATAATAAAGGTAAACAAACTTATGTGCATCACTTTGCTGGAAAATTAAAATTGTCTCTAAACTAACCTCGTTTTCATGTTAGTATGTCTATTCCGACTGTGTATTTTGCGGAATGGAAATGGATATTGAATTAGGTCTATTGTTTTTCTGCCAAAGTGGATTTTTCCACGGTTTTATCGAATAGTTATAAATTATTATCAAATGTTTACAATTAGATTGTATGTCACACACATTCTGCCTATAATACATGATAACAAACCATATATGCACTACACGGTTGCAAACTAAAAATTTGATCATAACTAATCTCGTTCTTATGTTATTCGGTATTGTGATATGCATATTTTGCGGAATGAAAACGAACACGGAAATAGGTCTATTGATAGATTTACGTTTACTTACCAAAAACACATTTAGGAATATCACAATATTCTTAATGACGAGAAGTTTCATTTACATAACACCAAGGTGCTCTTGCATATCCTTGAGGATTTCTACAGAAGTTGCTTTGTAAATCACTGTATACTGGTGAAGATAAAAACGGATTAATACTCCAAGGCAAACATGTCTTTCCTGTTATAGTGACGTTGACAGATCCGTTGTACGAGCCTCCATTGTCCTGAAAGCAATTCGTAGTAAAGTTTCTTTTTCCTTGTGTAAATTCTGCAAAAAAATGATATATAACATTTTAGTTTAGCGTAATCTAACAGGAGTTATTAATTGCATCTTCTTAAACAGTCGATACCTGCACTAATTGGATAATACATATGAAAAAGGGTGGATGTCAATTGGATCTTTTTTTCTACTATATATTTGATACTTTTTTTAATAGTAATTAGTTCTTCCATGAAACAGTTTATAATCATGCTGGACGCTACAATTTTTGCCTTTTTTTTAAGGCAGGCTTTTATCTCTACATGAAAGTTGATCAATTTGCCACAGTACTATTTTAGTCATACAAGTTCATGTATAATGATTTCCAATATTCACAATTTGGACAATTTTGAACCTAAATTTGTGGAAAATAAATTGCTTTACCAATAAAATTCACAAGAAAAGATGCAGAAAAGCGCAAAGGTTTTGGCTTATTTTGCTTTCCATGAAATTAAATTGCCGCATTTAACCGTACACCAATTTTCACTAATTACAAAACGCGCGAAATAAAATAATTGCTAAAATTACGCTAACGTTAGCGGCCACTAAAACAGTTTTTACTTACTTTTAAAGCTTGGTTCTCACTATGGGCTAACGATGAGCTAACCATAGTGTGCATGACGCGCTAAGACCTTAGCCCACAGTGTGAACGTAAAAGGACCTGCTTACCTCACAGCTGAACTCATCGTTAGCCGATTTTCTTAAATCAAAATGTTTTGATACATTTTTTCAGGTAACAGTGAGATAAGCTCACTTTCAGCAATCTTCAAAGGAAGCCGACATAAATCGTGCTCAAAGCAATTTATTTTTTTAAAAGTAGAGGTATGTTTCGTTGTAGAAGGTCATTTTAAAAACTAAAATAGCTGACAAAATTAAAAACATGGTGTTTGAAAAAGAAGGAGAAGAGTTGGCGTTCAGGGTGAAAGATTTTCACTGCCTTTCTGACCCTAAGTCGTTTCCTTTTTCGTAATTTTGTTAATTCCTTTCTTTCCAGGCTACGTTGTCTTCTTCAAAGTAGTATTAATAACAAGACTTTCTTTTTCAGTCTTTCTCGCATTAGATTCGGCTACAAATGAGCTAACGATGGACCGTAGTGTGAACGTGAAACGAATACATCAGGTACCCGCAGCTCAAAAGTTTAAATCGGCTAACACATTATGCGCACTATGGTTAGCTCATCGTTAGCCCATAGTGAGAACCAAGCTTAAGTAGCCATCCTGTGTAAAATAATTTACACAGGATGGCTGCTTAACCCTATTCATGCCCTGCTTTTCCGAAGCTGTTAAAAGCTTTTCGCTTCACTGAAAATTGCGACGAAGGAGACATCGTATTCTCAAGCGAGTTAAGGCCTGTCCAAACATACGAAAGCAAGGTTTTTTCCACGTATTCTATGATATTATTGCATGTCAAAAAAAGATGTCTCAGGTGATTTGACCTTTTACTGTCCGATATATGACAAGAAGAAAAAATGGGTATTTCCAAACTAGAGCTCCCATAGCCGCGCTTCTATCGAATACGGACTGAGACGTCTTTTTTCTACTCTGCCGAACCCCGATTATTTTCCCTGAACAAAAAAATATCACCATTGGCAATGCTGTTAGCTGCGCGTCAAATATATTTTCCACGACGGTTCATTCATTCAGAAATGCCGTTTTCCCGACATTAAACAACTAATTCCTAGAATGCACAAATTTTTTTTCGCGACACGGGTAAAATATTACGGTACCGATATCACGTGCGGAATTAGCGCCAATGTTTACATTTTTGAGCGGGCAAAGCTGGCTGAAAAACATTTTATGTAAACAAACAGAATTCTCATGTTTTCACTGTTTATATAATCGACTATGACTTTTTAGTTTGGATGCCACTTCATGAAATCAGCTGTATTAGCTGGATTTAAAGATCCAGATAAGAAAAAAAGGCTTGATTTGTTCATGCAGCAATTTCATCATGTGCAAATAGATGGGAAACACTTCCACAAAAAAGTGCAGATCTCCATCTTTTCATCCGTAAAAAAAAGTGGCCAGATTTTTGTTGGATTACGACATGGAGACATGTCTTCACATCACTAGTAAAGAAAAACACCAACTTCATAAATGCCTTGAATGTGAAACAAGCCATGATACGAAAAATACATTCCCAACCAGTTGTGGACATAGAGCAAAAAAGAAACAATCTGTAAATAAGTCATTTATTTCATCGCATACTACTCCCGAACAAAACATTCAAAATACACCACATGCACCTATACCAAATATGGACAATGTGATAAAAACACCACTACAAGATGTGACCAACATAACTTCTAAAGTGAAAAAATCTCTTCCATATATAAAAGCGGCCGCAGAATCAGTTTTAAAAAGTATTGACAATGAATGGGACAAAATTTATAATACACCATTTACAAAAATTTTGACAAAATTGCCAAATACAAATCTGAAGGAAAATGAAGGTGCTACTGAGAGAAAGAAAAAACTCAGAAAAATTCACAAAGGAATGAAAAATGCTATTGAGACATCTTGGCAAAAGGAGAACACAGATATTGAGACATTGTTTGGTACACGACAATCAAACTCCTGTTATGTGAAAAGTCGGGCCAGTCTACACTTTGAAAAAAAATCATCGGCAGTGGCAAGAACATTGAACGGTAATTTCGTTTTCTTGGAACATCGAGTCAACTTTTCACAAAATATCTTATTTGTACAAATTAAGGCAGGCACTAAACTCAACGATTTTGGTCTGAAAAAATATATCAAACACATATAAAACCTTTCTTATGTTTTAGAATAACTTCAGGCCCAAGATGAAAATTCCTATGTACATGGCAAACGAAAACGTCATTCACCTGATCCTTCGAAAATAGAATTCGATAAAACTGCACTATTGGAAGAAGTAACAAATATGGAACATGGTGAAAGGTGAACAAAGCTATGTGTAAATATATACAGGTTCAAGAAAAATCAACATTTGTCAGACTCCTCCTAAATATAATATAATATCATGCATATTCAAATCATACTAGTCGTTAGCCCGTGGAAAAGTCCACGGGTTCGCCCGTCGCAGCTAAGCTACCATTTTGCGTGACAGACAGACGGACGGACGGACAGACGTATACGGTCATTATAATATAGATAGAACACATTTCTTGAGACTTGGATCAACATTTCTATTCTTTTGCCAGAAACTTGACTTCTTTATATGTATATAATGTATATATATGTATTTGATGTTATTCAAAACATTTTTCTACTAATCTTCGCATATTTAGCTAATTCCTTCCAATCTGGCTCGAAAATATGGAATAGCAGGTCCACAAGGCAATATGATCATTCGTGAATTTTTGGAGCAAAATGGTGTGGATTTATCAGTATTTGACAATCCATTTTTCAATACCATGAAAAGTAGACGAAAGTATAAGAAGATAGAAAAAAGCAAAAAAATTATATTATATGAAATCAAATTCACAAAAATAAATCATAATTCTAAATATTTTAGGTGGTAGTGGTATCTCGATTCCTATTCCAAGATCCTATGATATGATTTACTGCAAGAAATTAACACAGGTAACGATATTCTATACATTGCCTTTCTCACTTTTATACAATTTCTCATAAGGCTAATTTCTCTTACAGGTGAATATCTTCTTGGTACCTTAATTGAACCAAACAATATAAGAGGTGGTAATAGAAGAGGGAAAATTCAAAACAACTGAATTCACTGTATGTGGGCGCAAAATTGATTCGTAAAAATCTTTTCGCAACTCACATGGAAAAGGGGATAATGCGACCAAATCAATCCAAATCATATGCTCGAAACTTCGTTTTATGGGCAGATCATGCTTCAATTCTGAACTCTGGACATTTATTGCTGACAACGAAAGTATTATATGATCCACTTGTTTTTTATACTGATTTTTATACTATTTACAGTATACACTGATAGTAAATTCATTTTGAACTTTGAAACTTCTTATGTCTTATAGAGATGAAGGTCCAGTCATGATGAATTTCCGTGAAAACTCGATATCAGACATGTAAAAATGTAGGAAGAGCTGCATTGGAAAGGGAATAAAACTACCGATAGAAGAAATAACCATCTTCGATGACGATGGCGAGTTTGTTGAAAAAACCACACTGGACGACGGTGATGCAAGTAACATTGATGTGATGCTTGAAGAAACATCATCAGTGGTCGAGTTGATAGTAGAAGCAGACGAATCTTTCGAAAGTAATTTTCCCACTGAGAACACTAGTGTTGTTGAAAATAATGATATGGGCTCAAGTCTTGATAACGATTGATGATAATCAAATAGACCTTCAGATGGAGGAGGTAGAACCGCCATCAAACGACATTGTGATCAGTCATTATAAGTCAAATATTGCAACTATGGTTTTCAGAATCTTGGGAAGCTCTAGCCAACTTAATGATTTTGATAAACACCATATGTTGTTCAAAATATCGAAATTTGAAAGCTCTAGAAAGATGTGTTCGGAAATTCTACCGAAGTTACAAAGTCAGGTAGTAGAAGTTTTAGAAATCGTAGAGAAGCAAGTAGCTTCCTGTGAAAAATTATTTTTTGAAGAAGAAGGGCGAGTCGCATTAGTTACAGACATGAAGAATGATGAGAAACACTGGAAAAACTACAAGCAGCTTTTAAGGTGTCAGAAAATGTTAAAATTCTTGCGTTTAAAACACTGATGGAAATGTATCTCTTATTCAAGAGCGTTATGATATAATCTTTAACAAAATTACTACTTCCATCTTACCTGTACATATCGATCCATCATAAAAATTCATTTTTTTCCACTGTTTTTCTTCCGCCTCCCTGCCACAACGGCCAAATGTTTTAAATTCTGCAACGGAAGACGGCCGAGCTAGCTAAAACAGAATTTTTCGAGACGTCGACAAGAAAAATAACCCGCGGGTATAGAAACGCGGAAAAACGCGTTTTTCACGTAAATCTTGAGGACAGGCCTTAACTCGCTTGAGTTGCCATATTACTTGGCACGTTTGTTAGAACATTGAAGGACAATTGGGGTAAAAACATTTAATGAAATCATCAAATATTTTTGAACTCCAAAATGACCGAAACGATAGAACCTGGAATTTATATTTTGGAATGAGAAAAAACTGTTTCAAACGTTTTAGACGGATGAAATTATTTAATAGAACTTCTGACGAAAGGCAATGTGTAAGTACTTATCCCTGTTGAACAAAAGTTAAGATTTCCTTATTCGTTAAATGTCTTGATGCTTGCCTTTTTAAAAATGCGTGGTAAATCCCCAACATAATTTGAAATATTATATTGTATTATAGACATGGGAAAATTCAGGTGTAGCTACTTACGTAGTAGTTGACAACGTTCAATGTTATTCATATCTTCGTGTGGCAAAGGAAAACACTGAGTTATGTTGATGTAAAAACTTTGATCGCTTGCTTTGCGCGGACATATTTCATGGAGAGATTGAAGTTTTTCTAAAATCTCCAACATCAATATAATGCATTTGTTGTTTTTGCAATTTCGTCGGCAGGGTGGCGAGATGATATTCTTGTTATCGATAACTGATTGCAGACATGTAGGATGCCTTACGAAACATAAAATGTGTATGATAATCTCAACACAATCCCAATGTTTCGTAATCAATGTTTCTACATAAACTCTCATCGCATCAAACAACCGATCGAAAGCTTGAACATTACTACAAGGGCTTAAACTAAAAATAACATGAGATCAATCATTTAAATTTTGAATACAATTAATGTTAAGAAGGTAGACCATCCGTAAACGTGTATTGAAAAAATCTTATTTTAAACGCAGAAATCACGACCTATTATATATGTGGTTTCATAAATGCAATTGAACTTGTAAACTCATGAAGAACATTTAAAATCTTTTATTAAAATAAAGGATTAGTTAACATGCTGTGGAATCTAACAAGGAACATATTATGTCATGAAGCAAGAGCTGTTTTTATTTCCAATAGTGTTAAGGTTACAAGAGCGTGAGTTGATGTCACAAGAATATTCAAAGCAAAATTGACTTCAAAGAGAAGCGTTCTTTGTAATAGATATATTGTCTGCATTTACTTGCTAGAACAGTTAGCAGAATGAAGATTTTACCTCGTATACTCGTAATAAAGATCCAATGCTCTTCTCAAGTACGGTTTGGTTGGATTTTTTCTTATGAACCTGAAAAATGCAATCTGTTCTAAATCCTTATTCTCTGATTTACTGCGGCTAATTGATTGATAGATTTTGTACTTGCTCAAATACTTCATACAAGCTCCGTTTGGAAGGATGTCTTAATAATTACGGCATCTAAAACAAAACATGTTTCTGTTTACTTTGCCCTAATTCTTTTATT
Source organism: Hydractinia echinata (assembly GCA_030067915.1). Lineage (NCBI taxonomy): Eukaryota > Metazoa > Cnidaria > Hydrozoa > Anthoathecata > Hydractiniidae > Hydractinia > Hydractinia echinata. Next base: position 1,469,464 of record JASGCC010000058.1, read on the forward strand.
TCTTAAGAATAGTATGAGAAAACAAGACTTACTTTACTTCATGGATATTCTGATTTGCCTTGGTTAAAATCGTATCTAAATACAAAACAATCAAACACATTATAAAATTTTACTAATTATTCACCATAATTCTGCGAACTTGAACACCAAAATAATTTAAAAAATCCTGGGATTATTATTTTTAATTTATGGAGTCTCTGTACTAATACAACAATACAACGGTGCATATATGGTACTTTAAGTTGCTGGTCCTTAATCACCCTGATCTTTAGTCTTTTGTGCCATAAAACTTTATAAACTTTCACCGTGACTGTTAAGGCGAAACAGCTGGTATTGTCATTATTTGGACGAAAAACGAAAGAAAATGTAAGCATTCATTGCAGAATCTTAGCATAATACTACATAATTTTTGCAACAGGGAAGAAAGAGAGATTGAAGAGAATTCTTTGTAAACATGGTGCGTAACTACTAGATAAATTAAAGCAAAAATGTTCAGGTATTGGCTTTATTTTGCTTTCAAGAACAACATACGTAACAAGGTCGTGGCTATATTTCTATAGAACAAAGTCAACAGAAAGAATAGCCTATTTTCCATATCCACCTTGTTGTAAATCAAAACGAGGCCATATTTTTATAAAACGAGGCAAGTGTTGATCATTTTATTTGGGTTGCATGGAAGTAAGGAAAAATAAGTTGTTTCATGGAGTTTTAAAGCTTCATTGTGGTTTAACTTCCTTTTTAATAAAATAAATTGATAGAAAAGAATGGTACATGTGCTGTTAATCCTTGCAGTAGTGATATTAAAGAAGGTACAGTGACAGAAAACGGAAGATGTTTGTTTTAAAAGAATATATACATAGCTAGCTAACTAGCTCACTAGTTGCAAGACTGCGCCATTACTTGTGATTTGATGTTCATAAACATACCATTATTTTTTAACTTGTAAATACAGATTAGAAAATTACCTAATCAAGTTTTAGGGACCTAAATACTGGTGAACATCCCTTCAAAAACTCAGTAGCTAGGCACACAAATGCTGAGTGAAGTCACTATATTTAAGAGTTATGCATTGCTAGCTATCCATGATATAATGCTGGGGGCCAAGCTATACATGCAATGTTTCTAGGGCAGACACTTGATTCTTTTTTCCCAAAAATGCAGAAAATCTAACATCATAACATTGTAGTTCACATTTTCGACTTTGTATTTGTGCTAAAAAAGGAGAATATTTGCAAGCTACAATCTTGTTTTAGTTACCTACTTGGATCTTAATTTTGTGTCATTTAAAACTGATGACAATTTTGTATCAAATAGACCTCAAACTATGACTAAGTGGCACTTACGACACTAAGAGATGCAAAAAATAATCTGCTATTGTATTTTCTTCTAGTACATCACTACTATTTTACAATGAAATGGTTGTTTTTATAGCCGTATATTTATAAAATAATCATATTGGAGGCAGAATATAAAGTAAACATATCCTTGAATGTAAATTGCGTTTAAACGTAATTATAAGCCAAAAACATTTTTTACAAACTAGCAGAATATAATCCCTTATCTGTTTCTGGGAAACCTCCGACTTACGATGCAGCACAAAACTATTGACTTAACCCGACGGGGCAAGTTAGAAGTATTTTGGTTGGTTTCTTGAAATAGCGTGAGATTTTATCGATTAGAATTTATGGCGCAGGTGTTCATAAAACCAAGATTGAAAAAGATTTTCTCTTAACACATTTATTTGCATCGGATCGCGTCAGAAAGGGGTGATAATAATTGCACGTTAAAAGATGGCACTTATAACCAGGAGACTCGGCGCTTTACTTAAAGAAAATAAGATTGATATTATGTAGCGCATGTTCTGATTGGTCGAGAATGTCGATAATTAATTAAAATGACAAGGATTGCAAACCGAAGACAAACTACGTCAATAATTACATTAGATTTTTTGGGTAACTGTGACCTTGCAACAAATCTAAATTTAACAACAAAGAGTGACAAGGGTAAAAGCGAAGGGTCTTATGTTTGTTTTTAAGGCATAAAAAAAAATTCTGCTTGAACACTTTATGTACAGAATAGTAAAGAGAATCAAGTATTACTAGTTGGTGGCCGTGGTCACCCAGACGGTTATATATTACTCTAAAATTTATTCTCATTTAATTTTAATGAGGCGTGACATAAAACAAAATTTATTTTTCTTTTGAAATAATTACCATCTGGCGCATAATTTATGATAAATTAAAAGAAGTTATAATGAATTAAAAGACATCATCACATATCAACTTGCAATAAATTTTTTTTGCTGTTAAACTTCATAAACCTTGGTTGAAATTCAACAATCATCTGCGGAGTATATCAAATCATTACAATGATTTATGTCTGTCTGTCTGTCTGTCTGTCTGTCTGTCTGTCTGTCTGTCTGTCTGTCTGTCTGTCTGTCTGTCTGTCTGTCTGTCTGTCTGTCTGTCTGTCTGTCGGTCGGTCGGTCGGTCGGTCGGTCGGACGGACGGACGGACAGACAGACATTCTAATATAGATGTATCTTCATTCCTAAATATTGCTTGCATATCTATACCCGCTTCATGCATGTAGTAGTTATCACACAGTGCAGAGAAAAATAACGGAATTATATTTTTTAGTTTTTTATCTTCTCGTTCACTTATTTCACGAGACTTTAGGCGAGTAAAAAATACGAGAAATATGACGATATTTTTTGAGAACAAGTGCGATAACTAGTTTATTATATAACACGAGCATATTTATTCTTGTAGTTGAAAATCGTTCCCCATTGTTTCTATTCAACGCTCCATAGATATAACCTCACTAACCTAAAGGCACAGTTCAACTCAAAATCTCTACGGTGGAGAGCACTGGCACTTCTCTTTAATGACTGTCCAAACAGAAGAATAATTAAACAGGGAATATTTATGATTGATTTTTAGTTTGATTAGTAAAAATAATTTATGTTTTTTATGAGGAGGAAATTATGGAACAAATTTACCGACACAATCTCGTTTTTCAAGTAAATCATAACTTTACTAAGTTAGTTATTAACCAATCAGGAAGAAGTTTTGCACGCTACTTCAGACAATCAGAAAAAAAATATCAGCTGTTCCACTGTAAAATTGAAAAATAAGTAAAAATTGCATTCGTTTCTCATTAGAAAATAAAATATAGCATATATATCGCGCACATTAGCCAATCACAGTGCGAGAAAAAACTACCCATTGATAAATACATATATACTAGTCGTTACCCGGTGAAAAAATCCACGGGGTCGTCCGTCTAAAAATTACGTGCTATTTTGTGTGCCCGTTGCAAGACAATTTTCTTGCGGACAGACCGACAAAATACGGCTATTATATATGCATATACATACTTCTCTAATACTCACAATATAGTTACACTTCCGAAAAATACAAAACATCAAATATATTTCAATAAAAATTATATACAGTGGCATACTTTATCTGTATGCAAAAGGGAATTTGCAGTTTGAAAGTATTTTGAAAAGAACCACAAAAAATAAAAAGTCCATTCTTTATATAATTCACTGTTGTTCTTTTTTTAAGTTGAATGTGTTTTTTGCTGACGAGGACACAAATTTCTGACATACCATAAATAAATACTTAAATAAGCCCCTGTTGGAGCTTATTTTTCAGGGGATTTAAGGTTATTGAAAGGAAGGGTTTATTGGAAGGAGGTATTTTAATTGAGTATTTATGGTCACTTTTCCATATTTGGCGTACATAGATATATACATTGTTTATGAAATATCACTTTAGCTGATAAATTTTTTTTTTGAAATCCTATGGCTAGCTAAATAAAGAGAATTGATCCACTACCTAGGAATAATTGGAATTGACCAAGGTTGACAAAGTAATGAGAGAACTGTTACAATACTGGGTAAAGATATCTTTGAATTTTTTTTTATGCTAAGGATGCGATTAGCTAATTTTAAAGGGATCTTACTTCCCTGCAATTCTCTCACTGAACTTTATAGCAGGCCAGCCATGACACATATGACTATGCTAGCTTAAAGGCGCGTAATCACCCTGTAGGCAACTTTTTTTAGAGGTGCCTATTTTATTGTAAAAATTGAAAGATATACATAAGAAAACATTATCCTGAAAATTTTATTGAAAACTGACAACCAGAACATGTTCAAATGCTTCATAGAAATAACAAACTCACCCCAATTTCTCTTCGCCTACAGAACCGCCATTGCATTTCATTGCACGAATCATGCGATAATAAACGCACGGCAAAATCGATCACATGGTTGCTGGATTCATGCCATTACAGAAAAAATAATGAATGAGGGAGAGTATCCGTAGCTGTGTTTCCATCGTAATGCTTTTATAAATGTATCCACAAAGTTCCAAACATGATAAATCAGATAAATCAATCGAAGTTTTCTGCGCTATTCTTTATTATTTAAACGTTTTAACTTACTGAAACCAGACTTCTTTGCAACACTGACCACTTCTTGTTGTTGTTTCTGAAGACAGCTTCGCCTCGCTAGCTGTCTTACTTTTTGATTATTTTCCTTTGTTCAAACAGTTAGTCGTTTCCTTATGGAGACAGTATCAGAGCTAGACAATTAGAATACCTAAATTTTCAGAATTTCCCCTTTCATGCTCTAAATTTAATTATCTCCATAGTGCTTCAACTATCTTCAACTATCACAATGAGCATTCTCCCCCGTTGGGTTTTTTGGCTTATAATATGCAGTAATCCCGGTCATGCTAATAAAAAAAGAAAGAGCGTGATAAGCATTAATTATCATAATTAATAACCACGAGGCAATGTTGTGATTTCTTCTTTCTGTTTTGTTTTGTCTGGTCTCCAAAAACAATGACGAATAGAATAGAAGAAAATTAAATCTAAGTGGAGAAAGTGATACGGATGTTTTTACGCGCGGCCACTTTTTTTAAACAGAACCAAAATTTCTTTCCACTTTTTGATGCCATGTTTTGAAAAGAAAAAACAAGCCAAAAAGAACAGCATGGTGAACGGAGCCTACCATATTGGCGATTTTATCGAACTCCATCTTAGAGCTCATTTAAAGTTAAGGCCGTTTGTTTACCTACGGTTTCACACGAATATTTTGCGACGGCCCGCTTATTAGACAAGAATAAGAGATCAACAAGATCGTTAAATATGGCGGCTGGAAAAAAAACACAATAAATTCAAGATATTGAAGTACCATTATTTCCATTTCTAGTACGTTTTACATCCTCAAATTTCCAGGAAAGTCATAACTCCGTCTGAACTTTGAAATAAATAAATAAAATGTATATGTTAATTTTTTTCGATAAGGGTGATTACGCGCCTTTAACTTTTGAAGCACTTGTGATTGGTTTTTGGGAGGTTGTGGTCCATGAAAAAAGTTTACCGTATCTTTTGGACATCGTTCATCTTTAACTAAAACCAATATACAAAATTTCAAAGTGCATAACTGACAAATCTGGAGATGTGCATAGCTATATTCAGCGACACAAAAAATAACGAAAGTTTAAAGGTTTGAATCTACTCTTGACATTAGATGTGTCTACAATAGTAGCGCCTGTTTGCTTACAAAATGCTCAACACTTGCCTCGTTTTGAAAGTACGACCTTGTTTTTATTTACGGCAAAATGGATATGGAAATAGGTGTATTGCAAGTTGAAAACAAAAATGATAATTTAGAAATACTGTTTTGGCACTGTTTTATGGCATTGTTTTTTCATTCTAAAGCTAAAAATCAAGGAACATTGTTTCTTTTTTAGAAGTTACAAATAAAAAGTAGCAAAATTGACATACTAAAAGTAATCGTTTATATAGTTGCTAAATGGGTAAAATTATTGGTAGATTCGAATATGTCAGAAGAGTGAGTAATAATGATCATGGGGAGCATACTTAAATCGTCCCTTAACCCCTTAAACATCGAGCTAAAAGCTCGAAACAGTTCTGTCTCAAAACAGATCATAGCCTTCTAGTATGCAGAGTTTGATAGTTTTTCTAGAATTGACTAATTCAAATGATACATAGTAGAAATTTGTTTTAATTTGAATTTTGCGAAAAGAAAAAGCGTAAAGACAATATATGTAAATATGCTATTTTTATTCAAAAAAGTAAGACGGACATGCTCGTTTTAGCGAATACACTTTAATGTAAAACATTGTCAGAACTAAAATATAGACAAATTTCTGTCGAGTATTATTAATACTCCATTTCGGCGCTGTTGGATGTGTACGTAATAAGGAAGCCAGTTCAAGAAGGTAATGCGAATACGGCGAACCTTATTGGCTCTATATTCATCACCAATTTCATTAAATGTAAAATATTTCTGAGAATAAACCAAGTAAGAAACTCAGATGCGTATTACTAAGCGAACCTGAGAATAAACCAGCTTGCGAAAGAAATTTTACAGTTTTAAAATTTTCTTCTAAAATTTTAAAATTTCTAAAGTCTTTAAGATTAGGAAATCTTATTGATTGCCAAAAACTAGACTTGACACAAAACAGGGAAATCTGTAACTATGAGTAAGCGCGTGATGCACAAAACTGTAGTCACTATAACTGGCAAACAAAACATTGAAAATTGGAACTAAAAGTTTTAATAAAACTGAAAGTTAAAGCCAGAACTATATGAACACTCAAAGTATACCAAAAGGTTTTCAAAAGAATTATCACTTACCCGAAAAAGTTGTTCCAATGAGAAGGAAAAAACAACTTGCCAGCCTATTCATGTTTCAGCTTTTCTTACTTAAATCTGATCAAGATCTATGTAAATGAATTTTTAGTGTTTTTAAAGGACGGTAATGCTACGAATTACAGATACATATTGTTTTTTAAATTAACCACATAAAGTAAATCCTTCATATAGAATAAAGAGATTTTTTTGTCTTTATAATTTTATGTTATTACATTTTTAAAATTAATAATTGAACTGATATACAACAAAAATGTATGATGATTTTGTCAACACAGTGCATTTCGTCAACTGAGACTTAAGTACCTGGCCTTATTAATGGTAAATATAACATCAAACACATTACTTTATGATGAACATTCTCTCCACTAGATTAACATGATACCACCCATAACTATTCCACAATTAGTAAAAACGTTGGTGTTTTTAAAGTTCCGTTTCTTTTACTCTCCATCTAAGAACCCGTCTGACAGTGCTAATATTTACATAAGTTAGTTTATGTGCAATACATTATCAGTTAGCATAGTCATATGTGTCATGGCTGGCCTGCTATAACGTTCAGTGATAAAATTGCAGGGAAGTAAGATACCTTTAAAGTAAGCTAAAGTATGGCTGAATAAAAATATATCAACTGATACGAAAGTATTAATACCAGGTATCTGCAGATATGAAAGTTCCTCCCAAAAAGCAATCACAAGTGCTTCAAAGCACTACTCCACGTTGATATATAGGTAGTACTGCGTGTTGTCAAGAAATGTGAAAGTAATGCTATATGTTGTCAAGAGATACGAACGTAAAGCTATATGTTGTCAAGAGATACGAATGTAATGCTATATGTTGTCACGATATGCGAAAGTTAAGAAAGAAAAAAACGACAAAATATAAGACATATTCAAAATATATTCTTTACTTAGTAAGCTTTTGCCAACACCAAGGTCGGCATGCTCACACTAATTCTAATTTATACAATCGTGCTTAAATAATAAATATAAAAATGGAAATAAAATTGTAACACTAGTACCATTAAAGCCATTCTAAAGGCATATACTTTACCGTGTTATTAAAAATAGAAAGATCACGCTCAATTAATAAACTCTCCGTTAGAGTAAGATTGAAATCATTACACTCTTCCGCACGTACTGAGAATTAACGATTATATGTAGTATTCAAGCTCGAGAAAGAAAAGCTTGAACATGAATAGGCTGGCAAGTTGTGTTTTACCTCTCATTGCAACAATTTTTTCGGGTAAGTGATAATTCTTTTAAAAATCTTTTGGTATACTTTGAGTGTTCAAATAGTTCTGGCTTTAACTTTCAGTTTTACTAAAACTTTTAGTTCTAATTTTCAATGTTTTGATTGCCAGTTATAGTGACTACAGTTTGGGGCATCACGCGCTTACTCATGGTTACAGATTTCTCTGTTTTGTGTCAAGTCTAGTTTTTGGCAATCAATAAGATTTTCCTAATCTTAAAGATATTTCCTTAGCAGGTTGGTTTATTCTCAGGTTCGCTTAGTAGTGTTAAATGCATCTGAGTTTCTTACTCGGTTTCTTCTTAGAAATATTTTACATTTAATGAGATTGGTGATAAATTTAGAGCCAATAAGGTTCTCCCTATTCGCATTACCGTTTTGAATTGGACTCTTTATTAGTCTCTCTTAATAGAAACCTTTGAACATTGTATACTAGAATGTTTCAATAAGATAAAACAGTCTCAAGCTTTTAGCTCGATGTGTAAGGAAATAAGAAACGATTTAAGTATATTCCCTATGATCAATATTACTAACTCTTCTCACATATTCGAAAATACCAATAATTTTACCCATTTAGCAACTATATAAACGATCTATTACTCTTTGTATATCAAATTTGCTACTTTTTATTTGCATCTTCCAAAAATAGAAACAATGTTCCTTAACCGATTTCTCCAATAGCGCAGTTTCAATTCGACTTCAATAACGCCCAAAAAATTGAAACAAATTAGAAATTCCTGTTTCCTGTTTCCTGTTAGCTCTTTTTAATTTATATTATCGAATGAAAAAACAATGTCGTAAAACAATTCAAGAACAATATCTTTAAGTTAATATTTTCGTTTTCAACTTGCAATACACCTATTTCCATATCAATTTCGCCGTAAATAAAAACGAGATCGTACTTTTAAATCAAGCCAAGTGTTGAATATTTTGTAAACAAACAGGCGCTCACAGTGAAGCAGTATTGCCTGTTTTATATTAAAGTTAAATTTTAAATTATTTATGGACAGTTAATAATTTTTTAAATACAGTCTTTTAAAGTTGCTTTAGTGAAGTACAAGTTATTTTGAGCTAATATGGTAGACACATCTAATACCAAGAGTAGATTCAAACCTCTAAACTTTTTGGTTATTTTTTGTGTGGCTAGATATAGCTGTGCACATCTCCAGATTTTTCAGCTATGTACTTTAAAATTTTGGATATTGGTTTTAGTTACGGCTGACAATGTCCAAACGATACCGTAAACGATTTCACATGGAATACAACCTCCCAAAAACCAATCACAAGTGCTTCAATATTTAAGCTAGCATAGTCATATGTGTCATAGCTAGCCTGCTATAAAGTTCAGTGAGAAAATTGCAGGGAAGTAAGATCCCTTTAAAACTAGCTAATCGCATCCTCACCATGAAAACAAAACACAAAGATATTTCTACCCAGTAGTTTAACAGTTCTCTTATTACTGAGGAATCCAACTTTGTCAGCTTAACCTGGTGACTGGTAGAGGTTAATAATACTAGCCATAGGATTTCCAAAAAATGTTTTATTGGTTAAACTGGTATTTAATAACTCATATTTGAGATTTATTTCTATGAACCTGAAGTATGGAAAAGGCAATTACCATAAATAGTCAATTACAATACCTCCTTCCAATAAGCCCCTCCTTTCAATAAGCTTAAATCCCCTGAAAAATAAGCTCCAACAGGGGCTTATTTAAGTATTTATTTAAGGTATGCCAGAAATTTATGTCTTCATCAGCAAAAAAAACATCCAACTTAGAAAAACAACAACAGTGATATATATTAAGAATGGTCCTTTTATTTTTGTGTTCTTTTCAAAAGAGTTTCAAACTGAAAATTCCCTTTTGCATTTATATAAACAAGTATGCCACTGTATATAAATTTTCTTAAAATATATTTGATGTTATGTATTTTTGGGAAGTATAACTATATTGTGAGTATTTTCTCGCACTGTGATTGGCTAATGTGCGCAAAATATATGCTATATTTAATTTTCTAATGAGAAACGAGGGCAATTTTTACTTATTTTTCAGTGCAACAGCTGATATTTTTTCTCTGATTGTCTGAAGTAGCGTGCAAAAAGCTGATATTTTCTTCCTGATTGGTTAATAACTCACTGGGTATGATTTACTAGAAAAACGAGATTGTGTCGGTATATTTGTTCTATAATTTCCTCCTCATAAAAAACATAACTTATTTTTACTAAACAAACTAAGAATCAATCATAAATATTCCCAGTTTAATTTTTCTTTTGTTCGGACAGTCATTAAAGAAAAGTGTCAGTGCTCTCCACCGTAGAGATTTTGAGTTGAATTGTGACTTTAGGTTAGCGAAGTTATATCTATAGCGCTACAAGTGAAAACATTTTTTTTAAAAATTACAAAATAAATCACTGCTTTTACTTCAAGTAATTTGTTTTGAATTAACATGAATATATTACTCTAAAATTTATTGAGGCGTGACATTTGAAATAATTACCATCTGGCGCATAATTTATCATAAATTAAAAGAAGTTATAATGAATTAAAAGACATCATCACATATCAACCTGCAATAATTTTGTTTTGCTGTTAAACTTCATAAACTGTGGTTGAAATTCAACAATTATCTGCCGAGTAGCAGTTTTGCAGACCCTTATATGCAAGCAATATTGAGGAATGAAAATACATTTATATTATAATACCTGTATACGTTTGTATGTCTGTCTGTTACGCAAAATGGGAACCGCAAGTAGCGAGAGGCACACAATGTGGTTTAAAAAGGACGGGCAAAGCCATGGATTTTTTCACGGGCTAACAACTAGTAATAATAAATTCTCTTTACTATCCTTTACATAAGGTGTTCAAGCAGAATTTTATTTATTCCTGAATAATAACAAAACATAAGACATCTCGCTTGTACCCGTGTCACTCTCTACTGTTAAATTTAGACTTGTTGCAAGGTCACAGTTACCTAATAAATCTAATGTAATTATTGATGTAGTTTTTCTTAGATTGGCAATCCTTGTCTTTTTTAATAATTATCCACATTCTCGACCAAACAAAGCACGCAAATCGTACAATCCGCGAAGTTTTACCCGGTGCTGCATATTCTCAATTTTTTTTTTAAGAAATGTGAAGAATCTAGAACAGCGCCGAGTCTCTTGGTTATAAGTGCCATCATTAAACATGCATATATTATCAGCCCTAAATCCCTTTCTGACGCGATTTGAAGCAACTTCCTTCAAAGAAAGTCTTTTTCAATCTTGGTTTTGTCAACACCTGGGTCATAAATTCTTATCGATAAAATCTTGCGCTATTTCAAGAATTCAAGAAACCAATCAGAATGCTTCTAACTAGTCCCGTCTACTTAAGTTGATATTTTTGTGCTGCGTCGTAAATCAGGGGGTTTCCCAGAAACAGATAAAGGATTATATTCTGCTAGTTTGTGAAAATGTTATTGGCTTATAATTATGTTAAAACGTAATTTACATTCAAGCATATGTTTACTTTATGTTCTGCCTCTAATATGTTTTTTTTTATAAATGAAAACAACCATTTCATTGTAAAGTAGTAGTGATATATACATGAAGAATGTAGAATGGGAGATTATTTTTTACATCTTTTGGTGTCGTAAGTGCCACCTTAGATAAAGTTAATAGGCAAAGTTTTGCTGTCATTGTTTCAGGTCTATTTTATACAAATTTCGCATCAGTTTTATCCTTTTTTAACACAAATACACAATCGAAAATGTCAACTAAAATGTTATGATGTTAGATTTTCTTCATTTTTGGGAAAATAGAATCAAGTGTCTGCCTTAAAAACTTTGCATGTATAGCTACTTACCTAGCAATAATAATAATTAAAAATAGTGACTTCACTCAGCATTTGTGTGGCTAGGTACTGACTGTTTAAAGGGATGTTCACCAATATTTAGGTCCCTAAAAGCATAGAGGTATACTTGATTAGGTAATTTTATGATCTGTCTTTTCAAGTTAAATAATAAATTATGGTATCTTCATCAACATCAATCAAAAGTAATAGTGCAGTCTTGCAACCAGTGAACTAGTTAGCTAGCTATGTATATATTCTTTAAAAAAAAACCGTTTTCTGTCACTGTACCTTCTTTAATATCACTACTGCGAGGATCAACAGTAAATGTACTATGCTTTTCTATCATTTTATTTTATTAAAAAGGAAAAAGAAAGGGTAAAAAAGGTTAAATCATAATGAAGCTTTAAACCTATATGAAACAACTTATTTTTCCTTATTTCCATGCAACCCAAATAAAATGATCAACACTTGCCTCGTTTTAAAAAAAAATGGCCTCTTTTTTATTTACAACAAAATGGTATGGAAAATAGTAATAACAGACGAAAAAACAATATAGTCGTTGCTATTTTAAACAGTACAATTATCTCTTCTTTGTTTTCTCCAAATACAAACAAACATTTTTGATTTTGCTAGGAAGTAAAGCCAATATATCATTATTATTTTTTAATTTTATTGATAAAGAATAGGTCAATGGGCCTATGTACGAATGCAAGAAAGCGTACGTTGGGTTTTACAACTAATAGATATAGAACAATTGTTTTGTCCTAGTAATGACAATACCAGCTGTTTCGCCTTAACAGTCATGGTGAAAGTTTATAAAGTTTGATGGCACAAAAGACTAAAGATCAGGGTGATTAAGGACCAGCAACTTAAAGTACCATATATGCACCGTTGTATTGTTGTATTAGTACACAGACTCCATGAATTAAAAATAATAATCCCAGGATTTTTTAATTATTTTGGTGTTCAAGTTCGCAGAATTTGATTATGGTGATAAATAGTAAAATTTTATAATGCGTTTGATTGTGTTGTATTTAGATACCATTTTAACCAAGCCATATGAAGATATCCATGAAGTAAAGTAAGTCTTGGTTTCTCATACTACTATTCTTAAGAAATAACATAATTGAGACAAAGCTAAACATAAACATGTTTTGTTTTAGATGCCGTAATTATAAAGACATCCTTCCAAACGGAGCTTGTATGAAGTATTTGAGCAAGTACAAAATCTATCAATCAATTAGCCGCAGTAAATCAGAGAATAAGGATTTAGAACAGATTGTAATTTACAACCTCATAAGAAAAAATCCATCCAAACCTTACTTGAAAAGACTATTTGATCTTTATTACGAGTATTGGAGGTAAAATCTTTATTCTACTAACTGCTCTAGAAATTGAATGCAGACAATATATCTGTTACAAAAAATGCTTCTCTTTGAAGTCAATTTTGATTTTAATATTCTTTGGACAACGCAACTCACGCTTTTGTAACCTTAACACTTTGAATTGAAAACAGCTTTTGTTTCATCACACAATATGTTACTTGTTAGTTACCACAGTATGTCAACTAATCTGATCTAAAGATTTTAAATGTTCTTCATGAGTTTACAAGTTCAATTGCATTTATGAAACTACATATATAATAGGTCGTGATTTCTGCGGTTAAAATAAGATTTTTTCAATAAACGTTTACGGATGGTCTACCTTCTTAACATTAATTGTATTCAAAATTTAAATGATCGATCTCATGTTATTCTTAGTTTAGGCCCTTGCACTAAAATTCAAGCTTCCGATCAGTTGTTTCATACAGTGAGAGTTTATGCAGAAACGCTTATCATGAAGTATTTGGATTGTGTGGAAAGTATCATGCAAATTTTATGTTTCGTAAGGCACCCTACATGTCTGCAATCAGTTATCGATAACAAGACTATTTTTTCGCCACCCTGCCGACGAAGTTGCCAAAACAACAAATGCATGGTATTGGCGCGGGAGTTTTTAGAAAAACTTCAATCTTTGCATGAAATATGTCCGCGTAAAGCAAGCGATCAAAGTTTTTACATCAACATGTCTCAGTGTTTTCCTTTTCCACATGAAGACATAAATAATATTGAACGTTGTCAACTACTACGTAAGTAGCTACACCTTAAATTTATCCTATGTCTATAGTACAATAAAACTTTTGCAATTATGTTGTGGATTTACCAATCTTTCTTAAAAAGGCAAGCACCCAGACATACAACGAAAAACGAAATCATAACTCTTGGTCAAGAGGATGAGTACATATACATTGCCTTTCGTCAAAAATTCTATTAAATAATTTCATCTGTCTAAAACGTGTGAAACAGTTTTTCTCATTTCAAAATATACGTTCCAGGTTCTATCGTTTTGGTCATTTTGGAGTTCAAAAATATTTGATGATTTCATTAAATGTTTTTATCCCAATTGTCCTCCAATGTGCTAACAAACGTGCCAAGTTATATGGCAATACGATGTCTCCTTCATAATAATCTTCAGTGAAGCAAAAAGCTTTTAACAGCCCCGGAAAAGCACAGCAGGGATAGGGTTAAGTAGCCATCCTGTGTAAATTGTTGGAAATAAAGTAAAAACTGTTTTGGTGGCCGCTAACGTTAGCGTAATTTTAGCAATTATTTTATTTCACGCGTTCTCTAATTAGTGGCAACTGGCGTATGGTTAAATGCAGCAATTTAATTTCATGGAAAGCAAAAAAAGCAAAAACCTTTTCGTTTTCTGCATCTTTTCTTGTGTATATTATTGGCAAAGCAATTTATTTTCGACAAATTTAGGTTCAAAATTGTCAAGATTGTGAATATTAGAAAGCATCATACGTTGCAAGATTGCATGCAAGTTGCAAGATTAAAATTGTAGTGTGGCAAATTGATCAATTTCCATGTGGAGATAAAAAAGCCGTCTAAAAAAAATTAGTAAAAATTGTCCAACATGACAATAAACTGTTTCATGGAAGAACTAATTACTATGAAAAAAAGTATCAAAAATATAGTAGTTTAAACAGAACAACAAAAAAGATCCAATTTCCATCCATCCTTTTTAATATGTATTAACTACTTAGTGCAGGTATCGACTGTTAAAGAAGATGCAATTAATAATTACTGTTAGATTACGCTAAACTAAAATGTTTTATATCATTTTTTTGCAGAATTTACACAAGGAAAAAGAAATTTCACGACGAATTGTTTTCAAGACAATGGTGGCTCGTACAACGGATCTGTCAACGTCACAGGAAAGACATGTCAGGAAAGACATGTCTGCCTTGGAGTATTAATCCGTTTTTATCTTCACCAGTATACAATGATTTACAAAGCAACTTCTGTAGAAATCCTCAAGGATATGCAAGAGCACCTTGGTGTTATGTAAATGAAACTTCTCGTCATTGGGAATATTGTGATATTCCTAAATGTGTTATTGGTAAGTAAACGTATCAATAGACCTATTTCCATATTCATTTCAAAATACCGAATAACATGAGAACGAGACTTGTTATGAGAAAATTTCTAATTTACAGCTTCGTAGTGAATATACTGTTTGTTAACATGCATTATTTGCAGAATGGGTTTGTTATTCAATCTGATTGTGACCATTTGAAAATAATTTATAACTACTCGATAAACCCGTGGAAAAATCAACTTTGGCAGAAACACAATGGAATAATATAGGTTGTTTAAGTGTCTTGATGACGTCTGCAGTACAAAAAATTTATTTTACGAATTTCTTAAGCAGTTAAGATATAAGGGTTTTAAAATATGTATACCGTTGCCTTGTGTAGAACGTCAGACGCAGATCAAGAAAATTTATTGGATCATGTACTTTTGCCGAAACGTTACAGAGATATTGGGGTTTTATATAAAACGTTACAATTAGGTAATACAATAAAATAAGTCATTTTGACCAAATATGGTGAAATCATGAAAAGATTCAATGATCAGAATGCACATACGCAGTATTCCCAGAGGGATGATCATTGAAACTTATCAAAAAGGTACAAAAGAGATGATGATATGTTTTTGTTAAGGACAGGTTTGTCTCTATATATCATTAAACTTTCTTTTAATTCTAATAAGAAATTATTACATGCAGATGTAATGACCGTAAAATCATCAAGGGAACGAGATGCTACACAAAAGAGTAAATGATCCTTAACTGCTGTACGCTGAGCAGTCTTAACAGGTTTACAACCATATGTTCTGAAGCTCTGACTTTCAAATGTCGACAGGTCGTTCCGTAATAAGAAGCATTGCAGCTACTACACTTAAAATGGTAGACATCATTTGAAAGTAAGGACTTAGGTACTCTATCTTTGAACTTGAAAAAAGATGACATGCGAACGTGCGAACTAAAAATGACTTTAAGACTATAACCAGGCAGAGACTTTTTAACAGATTTGACCAACCTAGTTCTTAATTGTAAGGATAACTTTGCCAAAAAAGGTAAAAATATTGGTAACGCTGTTTTATCTGACTCACACGGTAGATTTTTCCGAACGTGTATTTAAAAAATATTTAATACATTTGTCAACAAAATAACTCGAGTATTCATTCTTAGATAAGATGTTTTTGAGTTTCATAAGCTCTATATGAAAAAATTCAAAATTAAAGACTATGGAAAAAATACGAAAAATCAATGTATAAACTAGACCACGTTTATATTCGTCCCTTATGAAACTGTTAAAATTAGAGTAGACACCACTAAAAGTGGGTTTTCTATTAACTGAAGTAATAAAAGAATTATTAGTACGACTAACTGATAATGAGGTGACAAAACAGCAAGCTGTAATGATAATACTTGTCTAAAGACAGGTGGTTATGGCTATGTAGAGGTTGTACCCTCTAAAGATTCCGAAATAATCCAAAATCGTCCTTGTTGCAAGGATTTGGTAAATTATACGATGACCACTTTGACTAACATTAAAGTAACACAGTACACAGGAACAAAGAAGAACAACAGAAAACATTAAACAAAACAATGATAAAAACAGCTACAGTTTAGAGACAATAAAAACAAGCGATTCAGTGCATAAAATAAATAAAACTTATTAAAGTGAATATCCTTTAACGGATAAATTTCAAAGGAATTCATTACGAATTCGTAGATAAATAAAAGCAGGCAACGATCTGTGCGCCAGAACTTGTGACTCTGCCAGTGGATTTACACGTGTTAATGGGCCCAACACTCAGCCATACACAGATCATTGCTGCAATGGACCAGCCTAACAACAGGACCAGCTTGTCGTAATTGAGGTTTTATGCTACTAAGGACGAAAAATTTGCACAAATAGAAAAAACAAAAATTATAACCCCATTTGGCTCTTTTAAAAGGAACTCGGGTCAGCAGGATCGTCAATCCTGAAGGCCAAGTGAGCGAACTTGGTCTCCCTACTGGACTGGGGTAACAAGTGGGATGGTCAACCCCAAAGACAAGACAAAACGTCAAGCCCCCTTGCTATGCTTCTTACATGGTCTCAAGAAAGAGAAAGGAGTGAGCAAACTCTACTTGACATCAAGAAACGAAAGAGTGTCACTTAATTCAATTTCAGAAGTAAAGGAAATGCTGGCCTGTTGATTATGCAGATAAGTCTGAAATAACTGCACATGTTCAGGTGAATTAAACAAAGCAAACACATTATCAACATATCTTCTATAATAGACAGGTTTGAATTCCAATGGACAGTTATCAAGCCAGATTTTTCATAATGACTAAGAAAAGCATTGGCTAGGCTCGGCCGAGAGGGGAACCCATGGCCACTCCATCAACCTGGCGATAATAACTCCAATTGAAACAAAAATAAGATTGACTAGTGGCAATAGATAACAACTTATAGACATTCCAAACGGTTGTTAAATGCATCGCAATCTATAAAAAGATCTTCACAACATAAGGTAATGGGTTTTTTTCAAGGAATATTGGTGAAGAGAGATTTAACATCTAAACTGGCCATGAAGAGATTGGTGTTTTTTTTGCCAATTTCTTAGGCGAAGATAAAAGAATTTTTAACGGAACACTCATTACTCGTTAAAGGAGCCAAAAGAGGAAGCCATATTATAAGTGGGCGTTTTGATCGCTGAAAGAATGGGTCGAAAAGGAGGCGAACCATTAACACAAGGTTTGTGAGCCTTTCCTAGTCCATATAAAATACCAAATCTTGATCCAGTAGGACAAAATTTATCAAAAACAGCGTTACCAATTTTACGAAAATAACTTATCTTATTGTATTACTTAATTATAACGTTTTATATAAAATTTGATTAAAAAATTATTCGGCTCTGGAAAAAAAGAATGTGACGATAAATCCTGTCGTTTTTATTTTTATTTAAAAATTTTTACGTTCTTGTTTACTTGATTTGTCGAATATTGGGGTTTAATGGTTTTTTTAATGACATCAGAAAGCCGCCTGTTTCGAAACGGGTGGGTTAACCCATATTGGGAAAATGGCTTAATTTTGGTCACATGCGGTCTCTAGTTATCCACGCGGGAGATGACGTCCGTTATTTTCACCAGTTTTTTAGTTATTTAGCCTTAAGCTATAAAATGCAATGCAATGACTTCACTAATCATAATTATGTTATTAATGTCAGTTTAAATGCAATAAAGCCGTGCCGTAACGTTTATAAATTTAACAAATAACGCATAAAGTTTTCGGCTACATCGAAGAAAAATGAACTTATTCACTTGGCCTGTTACAGCCAGACTGAAGTAGCCTATTATTATAAGGCGACTAGTCGATAATCTTCGTGGGAAAATTTCAGTAATTAATTATCAGTTATTTGTTTTCCTGTTGCCCTTATTGCCTCTGTAGAGTTTGATACGCAAACCAGGAAAATGTATTTGATCACGTGTTTTTACGAACGTTTAAGGAGATATAAGGGTTTGAAAATTGTTCCCACATCAGGAAAAACGCCAAGATGCACAAAACCTTTAACCAGAAATTTGTTTAACTGTTGCCTAATCAAAATAATGTACAGGATGATTCGTTTTTAACGAACATTTAAGAAAATGTAAGAATTTCAAAATTTTGCTTACGTTAACAAGACCCATCCACAAAAAATTATTTTCCAAAATTTGTTTACCCATAGCCTCCATTGTGTAACACAAGAAATGTATAGGATTATGTGCTTTTGACTGACGAATAAGGAGATGTAAGGATTTTTAAAAAACACCCGACAAAGTGAAAAAATGTTTTTAGGAATTAGTACATCTGATGCCCTTATTGTATAGATCTTGAAACGCTGATCAAGATAATGTGTGGGATTATGTACTTTTGACGAAGGGTTACAGACATATTAGGGCCAAAAGACTTTTTCTGGTGACGTCATCAAGCTGTCTGTTCCGAAACGCCTGAGTTGATCCAGCTTTGGAGTACTTACCCTATTTTGTCCCAGGTAACTCTAATTAACTATACGCGAGATGACCTCAATTATTTCCAGCTACTTCTAAGATATTAGGCCTAAAATATCATAGTGCAACGCAACTATTTCACCTCTCTATAATAATAAAAGGACTCCGTATGTCTGTCTTGCATCGTCTCCCTGTCTCTCGTCTCAGTCTCGTCTCTGTCTCGTCTCTTTCTCGTCTCTGCCTGTCTGTCTGTAACAGGCAAAATAGATGTGCTCATTTTCCTTTGATGAAATCAACGTCGCGACGGCAATATCACTAATTTAACGTCAATACCTTAATTTAAATTAATGAAGTCATTGCGATGCACATAAAACTTTAAGGGCAAATAACTTGGAAATGAGGTGGTAACGTCAGTTATTTTTCACTGTGTGGGTAACTAGGGACAACGTGGGACAAAATTGGGCAAGTTTACCAAACCAGGGTCCACGAATCCGTCAAAATAGACGGGTTAATGACGTTATCAAAAAACATTTCAACCACAATATCTCTGTAACCGTTCGTGAAAAGCACACGATCCTATATATCTTTTTCATCAGTGTTTCCACCACCACACATCGCAACGGGTTAAAACATATTTTGTATATGCACTGCTGACGTTAGACCAAAACACCTAAAACAACCTATTTTTTCCATTGTGTTTTTGCTTAAGTAGATTTTTCCACGGGCCTTATCGACCAGTTTTTAATAAATTGCGTAAGTCTAAATGCATTGAAGTAACGTCTAAGCCTGTTACAAACAAACAGAGAGACAGACGAAAGTAGTCTATTAATATAGGGCCATAATAATAGCGTGTATTTGCCGGACAGTGGGCCGTCCTAATAGTTTGTTTATCATTATTGGTGTTACATGAGTTGATGTATTATGTACCTTTGAATATGATGCTATAAGTAGCTAGCTGGCCGGCTGGTTTATTCCCAACACATTCGAAATTTCAAGAAAATTTGCAATGTTGCTTGCATATATCCTGTAACTCGAGTTCTTGGGTCTACTTTATTTTTCAAACAACATGTGTAAAAATAAAATCTGTAAAAATAACATTAACTAGGCTTAATGAAATTGCATTAAAAAAATAGCTAGCTACTTGACATATTGTGAAAGGTGTTTTCGAAGCATGTAAGGCATCTTTCGTGCGATTTATATCTTTAATTACCTTTGTGACATTTCAATATATCCTTCCTAGGTCGCGTTTTTGTAAAATAATTATTTCTAATTTTGAACATCCTAAATCCAGGTAAAATATAATATATATTTTGTTTTCTTTTTATTCAGTACTTTGTTTTCTTGTTATTCAGTATATTGTCTTCTTGTTATTCATTATTTTGTTTCCTTGTTATTCACTATTTTGTTTTCTTGTTTTTAAGAATTTTTTTTCTTGTTATTCAGTATTTTATTTTCTTGTTATTCAGTATATTTTGTGTTATTCAATGGTATTTTACTTTCTTTTTATTCAGTATTTTGTATTCTTTTTATTCAGTATATTGAATATGATCTATTTATTTTTAGCTTTACCAGTTTATAGAAATTTGCAGAATGGCAGTAAAGTGTGATATTTGTAAGGAAAGTAGCTGCCGCCTTTAAATTAAAATCTTTTTTGTCGCCTACTGCTGCTGTGTTTTCTCTAAAAAATATATATACTAATTCGTAGATTGATAAACACTTTGAGAATAAGCTTGAAGTTTGCATGTAAAATACACAACCTGTTATAACATTTTGATTCTTACGTACTGGATGAAATGCCTAAACCTGTATAATAATAAAGGTCTTATGAAAAGTTAATTGCCAGAAAAAGGAATTTTGATAGTTTAGTTAGTTTAGATTTTTTTATGACATAGTCAATAATAACTAAATTAAAAGCAGTTTTGTCTGGCCTGATGATAGATCCACCGACAAACTAGTACCAAAAATTAAACAATGGTGCAGAATATGTTATGGGGGGGGGGGGGGGGATAATGTTAAATTTATCTCTTAACGGGATAGAGTAATCTTTTTTCTTTATAAATTTTCCTGTTTTTGGAATGTTGAAGAGGCGTACTTTTTACCCTTTTTAATATTGAACGATGATGACGTGAAATTTTTTCCTTAGTGCCAAATTGTTCTTTAACCTATAAGTGAAAAAGGATCAAAGTATCATTACTGAAGCTGTAATACCTTATAACATATTTGCAATTGAATATATTCGGAAAGGTGCACCTATTTTTCTCTGCAAAATTAGCCGCAAAATGGCCAGAACTAAATGGGGTAATGATAACTAATTATTTTTCTCAGGCACTGCTGTTCAGAAAACGCATGTCAGGAAAATCAAATTAGTACTTGGAGTGGTTGTTCCAGTGCTTTTTTTAATCTCACTGTTCATACTGTGGAGAAAATATAATAAAGGAAGGAGTGATGGTTGGTTTATTTCTATTGAAATTATGTTTTTCTTTCTTTCGAACATTAAGGTTGATTTCTAATAAGGTCTATTATTATTATTATTATTATTAGAAAATCTTTAAAGAGGATATACAATTCAGTTATTAACAAAAAAAATGACTGCTATCAATATGCGTCCTCTAACCAATTGTTTTGCAATTGCTTTAAAGCTACAATACGTTAGCTCGGCAACATGTGTACGCAAAATCTCTTATGTTACTTTGTTGCACGACTTTTTCCACTCTTTTCCACTATTGCTCAACAACACTTAAACTAAGGGTATCCGACCTTTAAGGGAAACAAGACCAGGTTTTGTAGAAATTTCCAGGAACCTTATATCTTGTTTTGTTGTGCTGATTTAGTCTTCATATGATTCAATTTATACGTATCGTTTTAGTTTCCATGTTTTGTTTTAGATAACGCGATTATTGTCTCTTACCACACCTGTGACGTGTTAACGATATTGAAGGTACATAATGAAACAGCATACCTTACAGCCATCTAAATTCTTAAATCGGAAGTCACTCGGGAGACAAGATGGTCTCGTGCGAGAGTCAAAAATAAAAATTATTTTATAATTTATACGTTTTATATATAATGAATTTTCATATCTGGACATCGAGATAAACCTTCTCCGATAATTGCCTAATTTGTTGGGAGGAGTATCGCGCGTTGATAAAGGACATTATATGAGCAGAGATTCCAAGAAAACATTGTCTTTGTAACGAGACTGAGGAAAGTTATAATTTATCATGTAAAGGTGTGGTTCTGTAGGGAAAGCAACATTGTAACTTGAAATGTCGTATGTCCTCTACTTTTTCAAAAGAAAAATGCAATTAAAAAGAGGCCCAGAGGAATAAAAGATTTTTGAAACAACATGGAATATTACACACGTCTTTTTATATAAACCCGAACCTTAAAACATTGGTTATAAAAGTAAAACAACCCGAGTCAAAATTTTGCCACACGAAAAGAACATTCCCGGATATGAACTACAATTTTCTCAAAGCACAACATTTTCTTTACTTGCGGTCATTTCTTTTCTCATCTATACGTCTGCCAAGTAATATTCATATTGACGCAATTACGGCGCTGTTCATAAACACATTTGTGACAACTACTACAAATAGAAATAAAATAAGGCTAAATTTTAAAGTTATGCTACCTGTCTCTTTTTCATATCGGAACGGCGATTCGAAAATCTCTCCGTTCGCATAAAGAGACAGACACAACAGGCGGTGGGAATGAGGTTGTAAGTTATATTTTTACTACTTAGCTGAAAAAAACTTCGAAAATAAGAACAATTCCTTGCAAAACAGAAAACTCTCGTGAAAAAAGCGTGCATTAAGTTTTAATATTGTGGCTAAATATTCAAAAATCAGGAAAATTGTATGATATAATCATTTATATCTTCCTTAATTAAATATGTTTTTTATATGCACGTTTCCGTTTTTAGTAACAAGCCGTCGACCTCTTCCTCACTTTTGATTTTGGAACGATGTTTTTTTTCTTGCACGCTGTGCTAATATCAAAAAGTAAAAAACAACCCCTGGACACGAGGTTGACAAGTCGTTTCTTGAGAATTTTCTGTATTCTTCACTTTAATAGAAAACTTGACTGATGAAAAATTCAGTGGTCTTAACTAGGCAGTAGATGTGAAGACCATCAGTGTAGAACATTGTGAACTAAAATGATGTGCAGAGTAAAAAATAATAAAGCAAAAAAATTGCTTCTGATGTTCCTCTTGAAATAAGATGGTAGGAAAAATAATATGTCGTATTACTTATCCCTTGCATTCCTTACGTACCACGTGTGAGTGTGATCGCTACTTTCAGTAAACTTCTATTGGGTGCAAAGAAAACAATGTGGTTCTCAATAATTAGTTTGATAATCTCTCCTCTGATCTTTTTTCGAGAAGATTAACATTAAAAATCTAATATATTTCTAGCTACCTTAGTAGATATTAGGATTTAGAAATCTACAACTTTTTTTCTCTCGTTTGAAATTTATTTTCTGGCTGCTACAAAATAATTTTCGAAAATGAAAATAAGTCGAAATTCGAAGAATTAAAAGATAAGCCTCGGTTATCGGCACCAGGGTACTGGGTCTCGGGTCACGAGTATTGATGTCAGGATATCGGATATTTGGTCTCGGGTATCACCTGGGGTGTCGGGTCTCACTTTTTCATATGCCGTTTCTTTGTGTACCAGAAAAAGAAAAACTTCTTTTATTGGACTCTTCTTTGTATTTTTATGCGAAGTAGTGCTGTTAATTTTTTCGGTGTTGGTTTTAGCTTATGGTTGTTCTATGTTGGCACTCAGCATATGCCAAGGAAAATATTAACAAAATGATTTAATTTACTTCGCCAAAGTTTTTTCTGACGTGGTTCCTTTCAGGTTGGATGTAACTGGAACTTAATAAATTTTTGCCCTTATTTTCTTTGTAAATTTAAATTTCATGCGGAGATGGTGTAGTGGTAGCGCATTCGGCTGATTATCACAAGGTTACAGGTTCGAGTCCCCATTCCGGCGCACTTTAAACGTAGTGTTATCAGTCTATTTGGTGCCATCCACTGACCGCTAACCGGCTTGTGCAATAGAATCATCAAGCATTTAACGGTCCATTCAATAATTATGTAACACCCATCTTCGCCATCAAAATCAAGAGAAGTTTAAATCTTTGAAATACCGATGGGGATTGGCCCTTTTATTACAGACTCTTCTAAATTATTATTCTAAAACATTTCGAAGTTTTCAAAAAAAGCTCAACCTTAAGGTAATTACGAGACATAATATATTTCAAAAAAAATTCCGTGTGACATAACAAAAGAGCTCAAGTTTGGAAAAAATCTCATTTTGATATTTTTGCCTTTTTGGTATTTTTTCTATATTACTAATGTTAATAAATATACAATCCCATTTTTAGCAATGTAAATCAAATACAAATAATTTTCATTATTTTGAATATAACTGACGTATAGAGCAGGCTTGCTGACGTAGTTATTGTTAGCAGATAGCCATAGACAGACAGGTAGCTAGTTAGCTATTTTGTGCTTTTCTCCCAAGTTTTCCATTTAGTTTGGTATAAGTGCATTTAATGCTAGCCATCTTTAGTACTTCTTCCTGTGTTATCTTTAATAACCTGAAGCTAGCTACAATAAGAAAGTTATAAGGACGCATAGGTTTTGTAATAATAACCCTGCAAATTTTAGGTACAATACTCCGCTTAACAAATTTTCTTTCCAAAAATCATAATTTATTGTGTTAGCTACACAGCAACAGAATAAAATATTTTATCCTAGTGATATAACGAGTTTCAATGTGTTTGTTTTGACGGGATTCCCACGTCTGTGTGTAAAATCTGACATATCGACAGGGAATAATGCATACTAGCTATATAGGCGAAGAAAGTTAACAGTCTGATAATTAGCCTGTAACAGGATAGTTAGTCAATGCAGAATAATTATACGGTACGTACAGTATGATTAGGCGCTTATACTGCTAATTATAGGGTAGAGATCTTTTTGCGTAAATCTCCACACTTTTTTTTATATCGACTGTAGTTCATGGTTTCCCCGTGTTCTTCACCCTTGACTACGTCTTTTTAATGTTTTTCCATCAGCTCAGGGTGAATTGAATCGGCTAATTATAGGGTAACACCCGCCATGTCTGTTATGATTACGCTGAGGCTATGCTATTAAATTTCGGTTTGATATCAATTGGCTACAGTACATTGTCAGTTTTTTTATCCACAAGCCTGACAATCCCAACCCAGCTCCTGCCATCAACAGGACTAGTTAACCAGACATTCAAAACCAGATGAATATATGGACAATCATTGTTTGAGATCTTTGCTCCAAAGCATCAGAAACATTAACCCAAGATTGTCTTCGTTTATATGATCCGTCAAAACCATCAAAATAGTTAAAAACAATTTTTTGATGCAAATGCAACAAGTAAACATCTTGAAAGCACTGGATCACCTTGGCACCCCAATTAGAGAAAAGAAAACAAAGGAAAATATCATTGATTTCTTCCTGCAAAGAGTTAAGAACTTTTTTCCGGACAAGTGCCAAATATGTTGTAAAGAATATTGTTTGGAACTCTCTGACAAACCTTTTTTGTCATGCGCATCTTGTGGACAAGAAGTCCACAAATCATGTTTTAAAAAGAAACTTGAAGAATTGAACATGATTGCAGATGATGTTAATGAAAAAATCAGCATTTTCAAAATACCTTTGCGGAACTTGTGAATCGGATGTTGTCACTTATATCAGTGTACCGTCTACCAACACTGTAACTGTCACTGCAACCCAGAATACAACTCTCGAATCTGAAAACAGTGAAAGACTTTTTAATGAGAGCCCAGAATATTGCCAAGCCTTAACCAATCTTTAACCTGAAATAAGTGTTTAAGAAAATCATCAAGCATTCCACAGAACCAACTTCATGAAACGAAGAATGGAACAGGAAAAGCTTGATAATATATGTTTACAAGAAAGTGTTATAAATTTGGAGAAAAAAGATTATCCACAATCATTTACATACCAAGTGCGGGACTGTCTACGACTATACGATCCTTCTGTTACCAGAGAGCAACCTGACATACCTAATACTTTATCTAAAACAGCAACACCACAGATAGAAAATCCTCCTCAGCTAACCCAAACGTCTGAGCAACCCAAAATCGCTCCCCATCCACAACCACTCGAGAAGGAACAACAAGAACAAAATCCACAATATCCTCTAGTTAAGGAGAAAGAAATTTGCACTCATTACACTAAAAAACGTTGTAGATATGGCATCACAGGCAAAAACTGCTAGTTCAGTCATCCGAAACCCTGCAATAAGTTTCTAAGACATGGAACACAGAAACAAACAGGATGCACTCAAGGTAAAAAATGCCGCTTCTTTCATCCTGCAATGTGTCCCATATCTATCAGCAAAAACCAATGCCAACGCCCCAGAGCAAAGTCCAATATCACCCCCAACAAAACCATTTCAATGCTAAGTCTAATGACAGCTTAACTCAAAACAATACAAATACGAATAGAGAGTATTTTTTAGAGAATGTGAACAGCATGAGAGCCGAAATTATGCTGGCTGTAGACACCAAGTTTGCAACCTTTCTGTCTTAACTAACACAATCGACCCTAACACCTGTGAGTCACAGTCATCACCACCAACAACAAATGCGGCAACAAACCACACATTCTCAGGTTATGAATCCAGATACGCACTTCCAACCCCCACTTTGGTCAACGGTAGTTTAAAACCCACAGATGAGATACTAACAAATAACCGGATCAACTATTTCACATATTTAAACAGAAGGGCTTTATCTTAAAACCGTTCCCTCCAAAGTTCCCTTTCTAAGCGACTTGCTCTTGACAAAAAATCAACTCTTTTTCTGCCTATCTGAAACATGCCTTCACCACCAATGTGATGCAGAAATAGCAATTCCAGGCTACACAATATTCCGTTCCGACAGAATAAGAAAAAAAGAAACAACCGTGGTAGAGACAGTGGGGGCTGTGCGATCTATGTTCGTGAAGATCTTGCTTCAACGTTTGAACCCATTCAAATGGTGTAATCAAAGTTCTTTGCATCTACTCTGTACAAGAAAGCTTAGTCATTGGTGTTGTTAATCGCCAACCTGATGATAACTCACACGGATTCCGATCAACCCTACTTAAATACTCTGTTGCACTCAACTTACTTTCTACAGCAATATATTCTATAAACGGCATTGCACCAAATATCTTCATTTGAGGGGATTTCAATCTTCCAAACATCCACTGGCCAATGCTTAAAACTCTCCCCTAATGTGTAACAACAAGCACTTAGGTGAAGATAAAAATATGTTAAACTTGACTCTTTCCTTTCAATCAGACCTCAACCTTACACAGCTTGTCTATGCCCCTACTCACAAAGATGGGAATGTTCTAGATCTGGTTTTCATCAATAACCAAAATCTCATCCATGACCTAGATATTTTTCCGACCCTCACATCGACATCTGATCATTTTATAATTGAACTTTCTACAACATACAAATCAACCTCAACAGCTCATAAACAACAATAACCTAAACGAAGCGGGTTCAAGAAGTTCAATTTCTTCAGAGAAAACATAAATTGGGACAATGTGAACACAGCCTTACACCGTGCATCCAACTATTGCCCCATTGTCCTCACATCACACGTAATCAAAGAGTTTGAGAAGGTAGTCCAAAACAAGATAATAAATTATGGACATCAACAACTTGTTTAACAACTCACAACATGGCTTCCGGATTGTCGCTCCTGCCAAAGTCAACAATGGCTCACCATGACACAAATTAATCCTACATCTGATGGGTTCCATGTTGATACTGTATATTTAGACTTTACAAGGTAGCCTTAGGCATCTTACTAACAAAACTAAAAAAGATTGGTCTCACTGGCAAAGTAATAAAGTTCATTAAATCAGTCCTTACTGATAGAACTCAAAAAGTCACTGTTAATCGCATTTACTCAGACTTAACATTAGTTAAATCTGGCGTCCCACAAGCGAGTGTGCTTGGGCCTCTCCTGTTCCTTCTTCTTATTGGAGAATCAAGTACTAAATTTCAGCGACATTAATCGTACTGCTGTCTCTCACTACACCTCTCCTAGACGTGGTCGATTGTGCACCCTACTTCCAGTTCTAACCAACATACCCAAATCCCTCCAAACTAAAATGTATGAGAGTTTTAGTCATATTGGTCCAAGGTTATTCAACGCTCTTCCGAGACATTTGCGGGACCTCTCTGGAGTACCAGTTTCTGTTTTCAAAAATCATCTTGACAAGTTCTTAATCCATGTTTCTGACGAACCGTCACTTTCAGGTCACCAAAACAATGGAGCTTATGACACAAACAGCCTTCTGGCTGTTCTAAGAATACCTTGACCTTCATTTCAGGCCAAATGTTGTAGCAGAAGAAGTCGCTGGCGTCCTCGACGAAGACGAAGACGAAGCTTAGATGAGCTGAAAGATTATCAAAGGTATTAGTTTTTATATGCGGTATATATACAAAAGACATAATTTGTTTCAACAAACACTAATGTCAACATAAAGCAAAAGATAATTAAAAAACAACAACATGGATAGCAAATTTTCATATTCGAAGCATGTATATTTTGTAACAAAAGTATTTATTTCGCTTAACAGAAAGAATTTTACACCCAATTAATAATAAAAAAAAATTAATTTTCGTTTTGAATGTGTAGCTGTGAGATGTTTATAACGATGAAATATCAGATGGTTTCCACATTAATGATCATGCGTGAAAAAGCCTCACTTTCAAGTTATTTACATTTGAATCTAATAGCTAATAGCCACATTCGAATGTAAATCTTACAGAATGGTTTCCACTAACTCACACTCACTTACTAAGCAATTTAAATAATATATAAGCATTTAATTTCTGATTTAATTTAAAGTATATACCTAAGTTCATGTTAAAAATTCAGGGGCAAAGAAGGGTATATAATTACTTGGTCTGTAGAATAAAACACTACCACCATGTTTTCAATTAACTCATGCAAAATTGAATTTTCAATCCTGTTGATTAGTGGCCACCAAAAAATTACAATTACATATTTATATATAGTTAAAATTATTATAGTACACTTAAAACGAATGCGAATAGAACAAAAGCACAATTATAACTGTCGATGTAAACAACTATTAAATTTTAAATCAATTATCACCATATGCGTAATAGAACATCACGAGTTAACAAACATAAAACGAACTCCGTCCCTCCAACTTAACATAAAAGTAACGGAGAATATCGAACACAAAAACAGACATACACAAGCCTACAGATACCAGCCGTCAATCTCCGTTCAAGGTGCTGCCATGCAAATGCTATGGCTGACCAATAGCCGAAGAGTACCTCGCCTCAACGCTATCGCCACAATTAAGTATCGTAAACAGAGTCAATCAGGAAGGCGTCTCAAAAACCTGAATAAGTAGACCAAGTACACACATACATATATGTGAGGGGAGTGATAGCAGCACATTTTATTTGAGAAGCACCATACAGGTAATGCTATATCAAGCGCACAAGTTCTCTGAGAACCTAATTAAAGGGACCCATGTGCTGTAGGAATAAAAAGAAGAGTCGAGAAATACCATTACAGGCTGATGCTGTAACGATAAGTAAGCAAAGTAAAGAATAATTTAAGTCGGAATTTGGAGAGAAGTTACCTCGCAGTAACGAAAATAAAACTATCCGTAATCAAAGGTCAATTCACGCCCATTCAGTCCGTGTGGAACAAAAGAATTCAATTTAATTTGCCAAAATGCTTCGCAACGGCGAAGGCTATCCACAGTATCGGCCTGACCTATTAAAATGTATTACCAGTCACGGATACCATGATGACCTCGTTGGTTAAAGTGAGCGTGAAATGACTCTTGAGGTACTGTCTTTTTTGAAATATAATTCCTGTGGCAAGATTTATAGTTGTTAGAACGGAGACGAAACTTGGTACTTGCACTTCCGACATACTCCTTCTTACACTCTCGACATTGTACCAACTAGAATTACAGTTCAAACTCTTTCGGATGTCATAATTTTTACCGCCGCTTTGAAATTTGTGATTTGAATGACTTAATATCTTTAAGTGTCTCTCAAACTTAGAACGTGTTGAACCGTTGTGTAACAGCTCTTCATTGGGCTGGAATGTGCTTCAGACCTTGGAAATCACAAAGCATTGTTATGTGATTCGGAATACCTTGATCGATTGCAGAACCTGGTAACGTCCTCGGAGCATTTGACATAGCAGAGCCTAGAACATTTGTAACAGTAACTAGAACTTCAATGAGCGCATTTAGTAAAATCGGAGAAAAGGAAGTATTAAAGGATTTTGAGGGCGTGGTCGAACTATCCAATTTTGTGCAAGACATGTCTTTGAATAAATCCAAACCTGGTATAAGTGATTGCCTACAAGAAAACAATCAACAAGATGTAAGTCACCTACTTATTAAGTATCAATCTATTCATGATGATATTACTGACTTTCTCGAAGAGAATCAGTTAGAAAAAACATGCTGCTCTATACGTGATGTTGATCACGAAGTTAGAGAATTTAAGATCAAAGTACCGTACTATGCACATAAAGCTTTGAGCGTACATACCGAATTTCGATCAAAAATATGAAGAATCTTACCAGAAACGTATGAACGAAATTAAGTATTCATTAAACATTCCAAGACAGTAATAAAGGGAGTTAGAGTTTCCGAAAATTCTACCAAATTGGAAGAGAAAGCAATGTTAAGCAGAGCCTCAATCTATTAAAGAATTGGAATGCGAAATGAAAGTAGACGTGTCTAACCTTACTGATGCTGAGATATTAAGAAGACAGAAAGAATTGCCGGAAAATCGTTCGCGTATAGATAATATCTACTCGGAAATGAAAGATTTACTAAAATCCTTAAAGAATAATGAGCTAGTGGGACGAAATAAAAAAAGGTATGAATATCTTTATCAATGTAATCAAGAGTTTATCTGTGCATTAAAGTTAGACTTTGATCGCGAGACCTCGAAAGGAAAAACGTTTTCATGAGACTAAACTTTCAAAATTAAAAGGTTACCATTCATATACAGATATCTATACATTTAAAAGTGATTTTTTAAAGGGGGGAGAATAGGAGTAACTACATCGCAATGCAGATATAACTAGCCTTTTAAGACAGAAAAGTTTGTTGAAAAGGAGGTTTCTCTCCAGAGAAACTTCTGTATTCTCCCCTTTACAGGGATGATCGAAAGCTAACGGAGTTTCGCTGAACTGAACAAACACCTATGAATGTGAAACATGAGGATTGGTGCAATTCACTCATGCTTGGGATCTGGTGCGGGCCCTTGAGAAAGCATCCCCTGCAAGACACCAGCCGCATTCATTGACACCATCCGCCAAAACCAATAACTTTTGTTAAACGTTGGAAAAGAAGAGTCGACAACTAACAAATCGTATCGTTGTTGCTTTTCCTACTGACCACAGATCCCAGGGCTAAGAGAGGTAGACTTGGAATCCAGCCCATTAGAAAGGTTGTGACAAAGAATGAAAGCAGCAAACCTGGAAACAGAAAAGCTTTCTGACCTTAGAAAGGTAGACTTGGAACCCAGCGCCAACCCAGAAAACCATTACATATCGTCTCGAACTTAAACAAGTAATTCACTTCACCACCCAGTCAACTTTTATGCTTCGAAATCTGCCACGCTCAAGTGAAATCGAAGAATTAAAAGATAAGCCTCGGTTATCGGCACCAGGGTACTGGGTCTCGGTCACACGAGTATTGATGTCAGGATATGCGTATATTTGGTCTCGGTATCACCTGGTGGTGTCGGGTCTCACTTTTTCATATGCCGTTTCTTTGTGTACCAGAAAAAGAAAACTTCTTTATTGACTCTTCTTTGTATTTTTATGCGAAGTAGTGCTGTTAATTTTTCGGTGTGGTTTTTAGCTTATGGTTGTTCTATGTTGGCACTCAGCATATGCCAAGAAAATATTAACAAAATGATTTATTTACTTCGCCAAAAGTTTTTTTCTACGTGGTTCCTTTTCAGGTTGGATGTAACTGGAACTTAATAAATTTTTGCCTATTTTCTTTGTAAATTTAAATTTCATCGCGGAAGTGGTGTAGTGGTAGCGCATTCGGCTGATTATCATCAGGTTACAGGTTTCGAGTCCCATTCGGCGCAGCTTTAAACGTAGTGTTATCAGTCTATTTGGTGCCATCACTGACCGCTAACCGGCTTTGTGCAATAGAATCATCAAGCATTTAACGGTCCATTCATAATTATGTAACACCCATCTTCGCCATCAAATCAAGAGAAGTTTAAATCTTTGAAATACCGATGGGATTGGCCCTTTTATTACAGATGCTCTTCTAAATTATTATTCTAAAACATTTCGAAGTTTTCAAAAAAGCTCAACCTTAAGGTAATTACGAGACATAATATATTTCAAAAAAAATTCCGTGTGACATAACAAAGCGTCAAGTTTGGAAAAAATCTCATTTTGATATTTTTGCCTTTTTGGTATTTTTTCTATATTACTAATTGTTAATAAATATACAATCCCATTTTTAGCAATGTAAATCAAATACAAATAATTTTCATTATTTGAAATATAACTGACGTATAGAGCAGCTTTGCTGACGTAGTTATTGTAGCAGATAGCCATAGACAGACAGGTAGCTAGTTAGCTATTTTGTGCTTTTCTCCAAGTTTTCCATTTAGATTTGGTATAAGTGCATTTAATGCTAGCCATTTTAGTACTTCTTCCCTGTGTTATCTTTAATACCTGAAGCTAGCTATACATAAGAAAAGTTATAAGACGCATAGGTTTTGTAATAATAACCTGCAAATTTTAGGTACAATACTCCGCTTAACAAATTTTCTTTCCAAAAATCATAATTATTGTGTTAGCTACACAGCAACAGAAATAAAATATTTTATCCTGTGATATAACGAGTTTCAATGTGTTTGTTTGACGGGATTCCCACGTCTGTGTGTAAAATCTGACATATCGGACAGGGAATAATGCATACTAGCTATATAGGCGAAGAAAGTTAACAGTCTGATAATTAGCCTGTAACAGGATAGTTAGTCATGCAGAATAATTATACGGTACGTACAGTATGATTAGGCGCTTATACTGCTAATTTAGGGTAGAGATCTTTTTTGCGTAAATCTCCCACACTTTTTTTTATATCGACTGTAGTTCATGGTTTCCCGTGTTCTTCACCCTTGACTACGTCTTTTTAATGTTTTTCCATCAGCTCAGGGTGAATTGAATCGGCTAATTATAGGTAACACCCGCCATGCTGCTGTTATGATTACGCTGAGGCTATGCTATTAAATTTCGGTTTGATATCAATGGCTACAGTCACAATTGTCAGTTTTTTTATCCACAAGCCTGACAATCCCAACCCAGCTCCTGCCATCAACAGGATAGTTAACCAGACATTCAAAACCAGATGAATATATGGACAATCATTGTTTGAGATCTTTGCTCCAAAGCATCAGAAACATTAAACCCAAGATTGTCTTCGTTATATGATCCGTCAAAACCATCAAATAGTTAAAAACAATTTTTTGATGCAAATGCAACAAGTAAACTATCTTGAAAGCACTGGATCACCTTGGCACCCAATTAGAGAAAAGAAAAAAGAAATATCATTGATTTCTTCCTGCAAAGAGTTAAGAACTTTTTTCCGGACAAGTGCCAAATATGTTGTAAAGAAGATATTGTTTGGAACTCTCTGAACAACCTTTTTTGTCATGCGCATCTTGTGGACAAGAAGTCCACAAAATCATGTTTTAAAAGAAACTTGAAGAATTGAACATGATTGCAGATGATGTTAATGAAAAAATCAGCATTTTCAAAATACCTTTGCGGACTTGTGAATCGGATGTTGTCACTTATATCAGTGTACCGTCTACCAACACTGTAACTGTCACTGCAACCCAGAATACACTCTCGATCTGAAAACAGTGAAGACTTTTTAATGAGAGCCAGAATATTGCCAAGCCTTAACCAAGTCTTTAACCTGAAATAAGTGTTTAAGAAATCATCAAGCATTCACAGAACCAACTTCATGAAACGAAGAATGGAACAGGAAAGCTTGTAATATTGTTTACAAGAAAGTGTTATAATTTGGAGAAAAAAGATTATCCACAATCATTTACATACCAAGTGGCGGACTGTCTAACGACTATACGATCCTTCTGTTACCAGAGAGCAACCTGACATACCTAATACTTTATCTAAAAACAGCAACACCACAAGATAGAAAATCCTCCTCAGCTAACCCAAACGTCTGAGCAACCCAAATCGCTCCCATCACAACCACTCGAGAAGGAACAAACAGAACAAAATCCACAATATCTCTAGTTAAGGAGAAGAAATTTGCACTCATTACACTAAAAACGGTTGTAGATATGGCATCACAGGCAAAAACTGCTAGTTCAGTCATCCGAAACCCTGCAATAAGTTTCTAAGACATGGAACACAGAAACAAACAGGATGCACTCAAGGTAAAAAATGCCGCTTCTTTCATCCTGCAATGTGTCCCATATCTATCAGCAAAAACCAATGCCAACGCCCCGAGGCAAAGTCCAATATCACCCCCAACAAAACCATTTCAATGCTAAGTCTAATGAACAGCTTAACTCAAAACAATACAAATACGAATAGAGAGTATTTTTTAGGAATGTGAAAGCATGAGAGCCGAAATTATGCTGGCTGTAGACACCAGTTTGCAACCTTTCTGTCTTAACTAACACAATCGACCCCTAACACCTGTGAGTCACAGTCATCACCACCAACAACAAATGCGGCAACAAACCACACATTCTCAGGTTATGAATCCAGATACGCACTTCCAACCCCCACTTTGGTCAACGGTAGTTTAAACACAGATGAGATACTAACAAAATAACCGGATCAAACTATTTCACATATTTAAACAGAAGGGCTTTATCTTAAACCGTTCCCTCCAAAGTTCCCTTTCTAAGCGACTTGCTCTTGACAAAAAATCACTCTTTTTCTGCCTATCTGAAACATGCCTTCACCACCAATGTGATGCAGAAATAGCAATTCCAGGCTACACAATATTCCGTTCCGACAGAATAAGAAAAAAAGAAACAACCGTGGTAGAGACAGTGGGGCTGTGCGATCTATGTTCGTGAAGATCTTGCTTCAACGTTTGAACCCATTCAAATGGTGTAATCAAAGTTCTTTGATCTACTCTGTACAAGAAAGCTTAGTCATTGGTGTTGTTAATCGCAACCTGATGATAACCTACACGGATTCCGATCAACCCTACTTAAATACTCTGTTGCACTCAACTTACTTTCTACAGCAATATTATTCTATAAACGGCATTGGCACCAAAATATCTTCATTTGAGGGGATTTCAATTCCAAACATCCACTGGCAATGCTTAAACTCTCCCTAATGTGTAACAACAAGCACTTAGGTGAAGATAAAAATATGTTAAACTTGACTCTTCCTTTCAATCAGACCTCAACCTTACACAGCTTGTCTATGCCCCTACTCACAAAGATGGGAATGTTCTAGATCTGGTTTCATCAAATAACCAAAATCTCATCCATGACCTAGATATTTTTCCGACCCTCACATCGACATCTGATCATTTTATAATTGAACTTTCTACAACATACAAATCAACCTCAACAGCTCATAAACAACAAATACTAAACGAAGCGGGTTCAAGAAGTTCAATTTCTTCAGAGAAAACATAAATTGGGACAATGTGAAACACAGCCTTACACCGTGCATCCAACTATTGCCCATTGTCCTCACATCACACGTAATCAAAAGAGTTTGAGAAGGTAGTCCAAAACAAGATAATAAATTATGGACATCAAACAACTTGTTTAAACAACTCACAACATGGCTTCCGGATTGTCGCTCCTGCCAAAGTCAACAATGGCTCTCACCATGACACAAATTAATCCTACATCTGATGGGTTCCATGTTGATACTGTATATTTAGACTTTACAAGGTAGCCTTAGCATCTTACTAACAAAACTAAAAAGATTGGTCTCACTGGCAAAGTAATAAAGTTCATTAAATCAGTCCTTACTGATAGAACTCAAAAAGTCACTGTTAATCGCATTTACTCAGACTTAACATTAGTTAAATCTGGCGTCCCACAAGCGAGTGTGCTTGGGCCTCCTGTTCCTTCTTCTTATTGGAGAATCAAGTACTAAAATTTCAGCGACATTAATCGTACTGCTGTCTCTCACTACACCTCTCCTAGACGTGGTCGATTGTGCACCCTACTTCCAGTTCTAACCAAACTACCCAAATCCCTCCAAACTAAAAATGTATGAGAGTTTTAGTCATATTGGTCCAAGTTATTCAACCTCTTCCGAGACATTTGCGGGCCTCTCTGGCAGTACCAGTTTCTGTTTTCAAAAATCATCTTGACAAGTTCTTAATCCATGTTTCTGACGAACCGTCACTTTCAGGTCACCAAAACAATGGAGCTTATGACACAACAGCCTTCTGGCTGTTTCTAAGAATACCTTGACCTTCATTTCAGGCCAAAATGTTTGTAGCAGAGAAGTCGCTGGCGTCCTCGACGAAGACGAAGACGAAGCTTAGATGAGCTGAAAGATTATCAAAGGTATTAGTTTTTATATGCGGTATATATACAAAAGACATAATTTGTTTCAAACAACACTAATGTCAACATAAAGCAAAAAGATAATTAAAAACAACAACATGGATAGCAAATTTCAATATTCGAAGCATGTATATTTTGTAACAAAAGTATTTATTTCGCTTAAACAGAAAGAATTTTAACACCCATATTAATAATAAAAAAAAATTAATTTTCGTTTTGAATGTGTAGCTGTGAGATGTTTATAACGATGAAAAATATCAGATGGTTTCCACATTAATGATCATGCGTGAAAAAGCCTCACTTTCAAGTTATTACATTTGAATCTAATAGCTATAGCCACATTCGAATGTAAATCTTACAGAATGGTTTCCACTAACTCACACTCACTTACTAAGCAATTTAAATAATATATAAGCATTTAATTTCTGATTTAATTTAAAGTATATACCTAAGTTCATGTTAAAAATTCAGGGGCAAAGAAGGGTTAATATAATTACTTGGTCTGTAGAATAAAACACTACCACCTGTTTTCAATTAACTCATGCAAAATTGAATTTTCAATCTGTTGATTAGTGGCCACAAAAAAATACAATTACATATTTATATATCAGTTAAAATTATTATAGTACACTTAAAACGAATGCGAA
The DNA here is from genome assembly GCA_030067915.1 of Hydractinia echinata. Classification (NCBI taxonomy): domain Eukaryota; kingdom Metazoa; phylum Cnidaria; class Hydrozoa; order Anthoathecata; family Hydractiniidae; genus Hydractinia; species Hydractinia echinata. The sequence continues at coordinate 1,506,912 of JASGCC010000058.1, forward strand.
TCAGAACAAAAGCACAATTATAACTGTCGATGTAAACAACTATTAAATTTTAAAGTCAATATTTCACCATATGCGTAATAGAAATCACAGAAGTTAACAAACATAAAAGAACTGTTTATCTCTTAACGGGATAGAGTAATCTTTTTTCTTTATAAATTTTCCTGTTTTTGGAATGTTGAAGAGGCGTACTTTTTACCCTTTTTAATATTGAATGATGATGACGTGAAATTTTTTCCTTAGTGCAAAATTGTTCTTTAACCTATAAGTGAAAAAGGATCAAAGTATCATTACTGAAGCTGTAATACCTTATAACATATTTGCAATTGAATATATTCGGAAAGGTGCACCTATTTTTCTCTGCAAAATTAGCCGCAAAATGGCCAGAACTAAATGGGGTAATGATAACTAATTATTTTTCTCAGGCACTGCTGTTCAGAAAACGCATGTCAGGAAAATCAAATTAGTACTTGGAGTGGTTGTTCCAGTGCTTTTTTTAATCTCACTGTTCATACTGTGGAGAAAATATAATAAAGGAAGGAGTGATGGTTGGTTTATTTCTATTGAAATTATGTTTTTCTTTCTTTCGAACATTAAGGTTGATTTCTAATAAGGTCTATTATTATTATTATTATTATTAGAAAATCTTTAAAGAGGATATACAATTCAGTTATTAACAAAAAAAATGACTGCTATCAATATGCGTCCTCTAACCAATTGTTTTGCAATTGCTTTAAAGCTACAATACGTTAGCTCGGCAACATGTGTACGCAAAATCTCTTATGTTACTTTGTTGCACGACTTTTTCCACTCTTTTCCACTATTGCTCAACACTTAAACTAAGGGTATCCGACCTTTAAAGGAAACAAGACGAGGTTTTGTAGAAATTTCCAGGAACCTTATATCTTGTTTTGTTGTGCTGATTTAGTCTTCATATGATTCAATTTATACGTATCGTTTTAGTTTCCATGTTTTGTTTTAGATAACGCGATTATTGTCTCTTACCACACCTGTGACGTGTTAACGATATTGAAGGTACATAATGAAACAGCATACCTTACAGCCATCTAAATTCTTAAATCGGAAGTCACTCGGGAGACAAGATGGTCTCGTGCGAGAGTCAAAAATAAAAATTATTTTATATTTTATACGTTTTATATATAATGAATTTTCATATCTTGACATCGAGATAAACCTTCTCCGATAATTGCCTAATTTGTTGGGAGGAGTATCGCGCGTTGATAAAGGACATTATATGAGCAGAGATTTCAAGAAAACATTGTCTTTGTAACGAGACTGAAGAAAGTTATAATTTATCATGTAAAGGTGTGGTTCTGTAGGGAAAGCAACATTGTAACTTGAAATGTCGTATGTCCTCTGCTTTTTCAAAAGGAAAATGCAATTAAAAAGAGGCCCAGAGGAATAAAAGATTTTTGAAACAACATGGAATATTACACACGTCTTTTTATATAAACCCGAACCTTAAAACATTGGTTATAAAAGTAAAACAACCCGAGTCAAAATTTTGCCACACGAAAAGAACATTCCCGGATATGAACTACAATTTTCTCAAAGCACAACATTTTCTTTACCTGCGGTCATTTCTTTTCTCATCTATACGTCTGCCAAGTAATATTCATATTGACGCAATTACGGCGCTGTTCATAAACACATTTGTGACAACTACTACAAATAGAAATAAAATAAGGCTAAATTTTAAAGTTATGCTACCTGTCTCTTTTTCATATCGGAACGGCGATTCGAAAATCTCTCCGTTCGCATAAAGAGACAGACACAACAGGCGGTGGGAATGAGGTTGTAAGTTATATTTTTACTACTTAGCTGAAAAAAACTTCGAAAATAAGAACAATTCCTTGCAAAACAGAAAACTCTCGTGAAAAAAGCGTGCATTAAGTTTTAATATTGTGGCTAAATATTCAAAAATCAGGAAAATTGTATGATATAATCATTTATATCTTCCTTAATTAAATATGTTTTTTATATGCACGTTTCCGTTTTTAGTAACAAGCCGTCGACCTCTTCCTCACTTTTGATTTTGGAACGATGTTTTTTTTCTTGCACGCTGTGCTAATATCAAAAAGTAAAAAACAACCCCTGGACACGAGGTTGACAAGTCGTTTCTTGAGAATTTTTCTGTATTCTTCACTTTAATAGAAAACTTGACTGATGAAAAATTCAGTGGTCTTAACTAGGCAGTAGATGTGAAGACCATCAGTGTAGAACATTGTGAACTAAAATGATGTGCAGAGTAAAAATAATAAAGCAAAAAAATTGCTTCTGATGTTCCTCTTGAAATAAGATGGTAGGAAAAATAATATGTCGTATTACTTATCCCTTGCATTCCTTACGTACCACGTGTGAGTGTGATCGCTACTTTCAGTAAACTTCTATTGGGTGCAAAGAAAACAATGTGGTTCTCAATAATTAGTTTGATAATCTCTCCTCTGATCTTTTTTCGAGAAGATTAACATTAAAAATCTAATATATTTCTAGCTACCTTAGTAGATATTAGGATTTAGAAATCTACAACTTTTTTTCTCTCGTTTGAAATTATTTTCTGGCTGCTACAAAATAATTTTCGAAAATGAAAATAAGTCGAAATTCGAAGAATTAAAAGATAAGCCTCGGTTATCGGCACCAGGGTACTGGGTCTCGGGTCACGAGTATTGATGTCAGGATATCGGATATTTGGTCTCGGGTATCACCTGGGGTGTCGGGTCTCACTTTTTCATATGCCGTTTCTTTGTGTACCAGAAAAGAAAAACTTCTTTTATTGGACTCTTCTTTGTATTTTTATGCGAAGTAGTGCTGTTAATTTTTTCCGGTGTTGGTTTTAGCTTATGGTTGTTCTATGTTGGCACTCAGCATATGCCAAGGAAAATATTAACAAAAATGATTTAATTTACTTCGCCAAAGTTTTTTCTGACGTGGTTCCTTTCAGGTTGGATGTAACTGGAACTTAATAAATTTTTGCCCTTATTTTCTTTTGTAAATTTAAATTTCATGCGGAGATGGTGTAGTGGTAGCGCATTCGGCTGATTATCACAAGGTTACAGGTTCGAGTCCCCATTCCGGCGCACTTTAAACGTAGTGTTATCAGTCTATTTGGTGCCATCCACTGACCGCTAACCGGCTTGTGCAATAGAATCATCAAGCATTTAACGGTCCATTCAATAATTATGTAACACCCATCTTCGCCATCAAAATCAAGAGAAGTTTAAATCTTTGAAATACCGATGGGGATTGGCCCTTTTATTACAGACTCTTCTAAATTATTATTCTAAAACATTTCGAAGTTTTCAAAAAAAGCTCAACCTTAAGGTAATTACGAGACATAATATATTTCAAAAAAAATTCCGTGTGACATAACAAAAAGAGCTCAAGTTTGGAAAAATCTCATTTTGATATTTTTGCCTTTTTGGTATTTTTTCTATATTACTAATGTTAATAAATATACAATCCCATTTTTAGCAATGTAAATCAAATACAAATAATTTTCATTATTTTGAATATAACTGACGTATAGAGCAGGCTTGCTGACGTAGTTATTGTTAGCAGATAGCCATAGACAGACAGGTAGCTAGTTAGCTATTTTGTGCTTTTCTCCCAAGTTTTCCATTTAGTTTGGTATAAGTGCATTTAATGCTAGCCATCTTTAGTACTTCTTCCTGTGTTATCTTTAATAACCTGAAGCTAGCTACAATAAGAAAGTTATAAGGACGCATAGGTTTTGTAATAATAACCCTGCAAATTTTAGGTACAATACTCCGCTTAACAAATTTTCTTTCCAAAAATCATAATTTATTGTGTTAGCTACACAGCAACAGAATAAAATATTTTATCCTAGTGATATAACGAGTTTCAATGTGTTTGTTTTGACGGGATTCCCACGTCTGTGTGTAAAATCTGAAATATCGACAGGGAATAATGCATACTAGCTATATAGGCGAAGAAAGTTAACAGTCTGATAATTAGCCTGTAACAGGATAGTTAGTCAATGCAGAATAATTATACGGTACGTACAGTATGATTAGGCGCTTATACTGCTAATTATAGGGTAGAGATCTTTTTGCGTAAATCTCCACACTTTTTTTTATATCGACTGTAGTTCATGGTTTCCCCGTGTTCTTCACCCTTGACTACGTCTTTTTAATGTTTTTCCATCAGCTCAGGGTGAATTGAATCGGCTAATTATAGGGTAACACCCGCCATGTCTGTTATGATTACGCTGAGGCTATGCGCTGACAGGAAAGTCTTTTTATCTAAATTTTATTAAATTTCGGTTTGATATCAATTGGCTACAGTACATTGTCAGTTTTTTTATCCACAAGCCTGACAATCCCAACCCAGCTCCTGCCATCAACAGGACTAGTTAACCAGACATTCAAAACCAGATGAATATATGGACAATCATTGTTTGAGATCTTTGCTCCAAAGCATCAGAAACATTAACCCAAGATTGTCTTCGTTTATATGATCCGTCAAAACCATCAAAATAGTTAAAAAACAATTTTTTGATGCAAATGCAACAAGTAAACATCTTGAAAGCACTGGATCACCTTGGCACCCCAATTAGAGAAAAGAAAACAAAGGAAAATATCATTGATTTCTTCCTGCAAAGAGTTAAGAACTTTTTTCCGGACAAGTGCCAAATATGTTGTAAAGAATATTGTTTGGAACTCTCTGACAAACCTTTTTTGTCATGCGCATCTTGTGGACAAGAAGTCCACAAATCATGTTTTAAAAAGAAACTTGAAGAATTGAACATGATTGCAGATGATGTTAATGAAAAAATCAGCATTTTCAAAATACCTTTGCGGAACTTGTGAATCGGATGTTGTCACTTATATCAGTGTACGTCTACCAACACTGTAACTGTCACTGCAACCCAGAATACAACTCTCGAATCTGAAAACAGTGAAAGACTTTTTAATGAGAGCCCAGAATATTGCCAAGCCTTAACCAATCTTTAACCTGAAATAAGTGTTTAAGAAAATCATCAAGCATTCCACAGAACCAACTTCATGAAACGAAGAATGGAACAGGAAAAGCTTGATAATATATGTTTACAAGAAAGTGTTATAAATTTGGAGAAAAAAGATTATCCACAATCATTTACATACCAAGTGCGGGACTGTCTACGACTATACGATCCTTCTGTTACCAGAGAGCAACCCTGACATACCTAATACTTTATCTAAAACAGCAACACCACAGATAGAAAATCCTCCTCAGCTAACCCAAACGTCTGAGCAACCCAAAATCGCTCCCCATCCACAACCACTCGAGAAGGAACAACAAGAACAAAATCCACAATATCCTCTAGTTAAGGAGAAAGAAATTTGCACTCATTACACTAAAAAACGTTGTAGATATGGCATCACAGGCAAAAACTGCTAGTTCAATCATCCGAAACCCTGCAATAAGTTTCTAAGACATGGAACACAGAAACAAACAGGATGCACTCAAGGTAAAAAATGCCGCTTCTTTCATCCTGCAATGTGTCCCATATCTATCAGCAAAAACCAATGCCAACGCCCCAGAGCAAAGTCCCAATATCACCCCCAACAAAACCATTTCAATGCTAAGTCTAATGACAGCTTAACTCAAAACAATACAAATACGAATAGAGAGTATTTTTTAGAGAATGTGAACAGCATGAGAGCCGAAATTATGCTGGCTGTAGACACCAAGTTTGCAACCTTTCTGTCTTAACTAACACAATCGACCCTAACACCTGTGAGTCACAGTCATCACCACCAACAACAAATGCGGCAACAAACCACACATTCTCAGGTTATGAATCCAGATACGCACTTCCAACCCCCACTTTGGTCAACGGTAGTTTAAAACCCACAGATGAGATACTAACAAATAACCGGATCAACTATTCACATATTTAAACAGAAGGGCTTTATCTTTAAAACCGTTCCCTCCAAAGTTCCCTTTCTAAGCGACTTGCTCTTGACAAAAAATCAACTCTTTTTCTGCCTATCTGAAACATGCCTTCACCACCAATGTGATGCAGAAATGGGCAATTCCAGGCTACACAATATTCCGGTCCGACAGAATAAGAAAAAAAGAAACAACCGTGGTAGAGACAGTGGGGGCTGTGCGATCTATGTTCGTGAAGATCTTGCTTCAACGTTTGAACCCATTCAAATGGTGTAATCAAAGTTCTTTGCATCTACTCTGTACAAGAAAGCTTAGTCATTGGTGTTGTTAATCGCCAACCTGATGATAACTCACACGGATTCCGATCAACCCTACTTAAATACTCTGTTGCACTCAACTTACTTTCTACAGCAATATATTCTATAAAACGGCATTGCACCAAATATCTTCATTTGAGGGATTTCAATCTTCCAAACATCCACTGGCCAATGCTTAAAACTCTCCCCTAATGTGTAACAACAAGCACTTAGGTGAAGATAAAAATATGTTAAACTTGACTCTTTCCTTTCAATCAGACCTCAACCTTACACAGCTTGTCTATGCCCCTACTCACAAAGATGGGAATGTTCTAGATCTGGTTTTCATCAATAACCAAAATCTCATCCATGACCTAGATATTTTTCCGACCCTCACATCGACATCTGATCATTTTATAATTGAACTTTCTACAACATACAAATCAACCTCAACAGCTCATAAACAACAATAACCTAAACGAAGCGGGTTCAAGAAGTTCAATTTCTTCAGAGAAAACATAAATTGGGACAATGTGAACACAGCCTTACACCGTGCATCCAACTATTGCCCCATTGCCCTCACATCACACGTAATCACAGAGTTTGAGAAGGTAGTCCAAAACAAGATAATAAATTATGGACATCAACAACTTGTTTAACAACTCACAACATGGCTTCCGGATTGTCGCTCCTGCCAAAGTCAACAATGGCTCACCATGACACAAATTAATCCTACATCTGATGGGTTCCATGTTGATACTGTATATTTAGACTTTACAAGGTAGCCTTAGGCATCTTACTAACAAAAGTAAAAAAGATTGGTCTCACTGGCAAAGTAATAAAGTTCATTAAATCAGTCCTTACTGATAGAACTCAAAAAGTCACTGTTAATCGCATTTACTCAGACTTAACATTAGTTAAATCTGGCGTCCCACAAGCGAGTGTGCTTGGGCCTCTCCTGTTCCTTCTTCTTATTGGAGAATCAAGTACTAAATTTCAGCGACATTAATCGTACTGCTGTCTCTCACTACACCTCTCCTAGACGTGGTCGATTGTGCACCCTACTTCCAGTTCTAACCAACATACCCAAATCCCTCCAAACTAAAATGTATGAGAGTTTTAGTCATATTGGTCCAAGGTTATTCAACGCTCTTCCGAGACATTTGCGGGACCTCTCTGGAGTACCAGTTTCTGTTTTCAAAAATCATCTTGACAAGTTCTTAATCCATGTTTCTGACGAACCGTCACTTTCAGGTCACCAAAACAATGGAGCTTATGACACAAACAGCCTTCTGGCTGCTCTAAGAATACCTTGACCTTCATTTCAGGCCAAATGTTGTAGCAGAAGAAGTCGCTGGCGTCCTCGACGAAGACGAAGACGAAGCTTAGATGAGCTGAAAGATTATCAAAGGTATTAGTTTTTATATGCGGTATATATACAAAAGACATAATTTGTTCCAACAAACACTAATGTCAACATAAAGCAAAAGATAATTAAAAAACAACAACATGGATAGCAAATTTTCATATTCGAAGCATGTATACAGTGGAATCCCTCTAAAGCGGACACCATTGGTGCAAAAAAAAGTGTCCGCTTTAGAGGGATGTCCGCTTTATAGGAAGTTGACCAAAAAATTAGTTTTAGACCTAATTTTGACCAAAAAAGCTTTTTTTGTAGTACTGGCGGGTATCATGGGGTGACTTGCAACACTAGGGTAGACGGCAACATCAATAGATTTAGCTTATCGAGCAAAGAACCCAAGTTGGCTGTGTAAAGTAAGTTTAGCAGCTCAAATTTGTCGGTGTTGCAACCAACCTTTAAGTGTTGCTAAGGTTATAAACTAAGAAACCAAGTTATATTACGAAGATATATTTCATTTATCTTATAGGTCTTTCAATACACGTTTTTCTCCCTATTTGAAATAATCTTTGATTGAGGATTGTTTTCTATTTTGAAGCTGAAGTTCCTCAATCTTTTTCGTAATGGTTGACAACATTTCTTGGCATGTATCATCAAAAATAGTAGATCGCTTAATTTTATCAAGCATAGTGATTAGCTCGGTGAAACCAAGCATTTCTTCTTCAACCACGTCTTCACTCTCATCATCATCCTCGGAAATCTCTTCGACCTGACATGCCATCTCTGGATTTTCAATTGCGTTAATGCTAGCTTCTCGGATTTGATGTCGCCAATTTATTTCTAATTCGTTAATTCTTGGCTCCGAAGCTGGAACATCGGCGTCAAAATCGATGTATTCTGCAGCAGACATATCTTCAGTTAATTCCTTCACCAGAGCTTCAAATTCCAAGTCATCTTCTTGATCTTCCATCAATTCACTTTCTCCTTGAACTACGCCACATTTCTCGAAACAATTTTTGATGGTCAAGTTGGTTACTTCTTTCCACGCATCTTGAACCCATTGAATAGCCATAAGTATGTCTACGCTCTTGATAATTTCAGTTGCAGATTTATTCTCCTGGATCCTTGCAAGCACGTATTTGACCAGTCTTTTTCTGTACTTCACCTTGAAGTTTTGGATGATCCCCGCATCGAGTGGTTGAAGCCTTGAAGTTGTGTTCTTCGGTAAGAAAATGATTTTGATTTGTGAAAACTGGCCTATCATTGACTCCGGATGACAGGTGGCGTTGTCCAGAAAAAGAATAACTTTTCTGTCCTCAAATAAAAGTTTTCTGTTAAAACGTGCCAGTACAGTTTCCATTACTTGAGATGTCATCCAAGATTTAGGATTTGAAAAGTAGTGAACGTTAGCTGGACGCGATGGATCTTTCAATTTTTTAAAACAACGCGGGACTTTACTCTTCCAGATAACAACAGGCTGGTCGATCTTTTCCCCAGCTGCATTTACAAAAAAAGCGACAGTTAATCTAAGCTTTGACTTTTTCCCACCTTTTGCTTGTTTTCCTTTTTCCACTAACCCTTTGGCCGGTAGAGCTTTAAAAAAACAGCCAGACTCGTCCATGTTCCAAATATTTTCTAGTGAATAACCTTCAACCAATTCTTTGATCCTCTCCATCCAGGAAGTAACCGTTTCTGTAGAAACGTCACCAGCTTCACCAACAATACGACGTTCTTTGACGGAATATGTTGTTTTCCAACGATCCAACCAACCGTCAGAGGCGGAGAAATTATCAAAATCGCTGTTCTGAAGTTTTTCCTTAATTTCCAACGCCTCCTCTTTAAGCATTACACCATTAGGGTAGATGTTAGAAGCGCAACATCTTTTGTACCATTCGAATAAGATCTCATTTATCTTGTGATACTTGCCATGGCGGTTACGTTTTTTTGTTTTCTCACGAAAAATTTCATGTTGTTCACGAATTTTCTTTTCGTCTCTTAAAATATTTGCTGCGGCTGTCTTTCCAATCTTGTAAATGTCTGCTAGTTTTCTACATCCAAGTTCTGGATTTTTTTTGGCGAAATCCAAAAACTTGATCTTATCATCTAATGATAAAGTTTTCTTCGCTAGTTTACCAGCAAGCTGCTGCTTCGACATTGCCATGTTGAATGTGCATTAGAAATTCAAAATTCGAAATTCTTTCCAGTTTAAAATTTTACGCTGCAATGTCTTCACGATTCGAATGCTATTTTAAAGTTAAAGAAGCTGAAGAGAACACAGATATGTCGAACGTTCAACTAAATGAGATGCTTCTCAAAACATTGACCAACAGATTGAGATTATCCTTATAAAACAGAAAGAATATCGCTTCGACTCGTTTATCCGTGGATACCATGCTTACATGGACATTTGGAGCCCAAAAGTCGGAGAAGAGAATTTTTGTTTAAAAGCGGAAGAAGATAACGAACATGACAAGTTTGCTGTAGCTGTTACAGATGACGATAAAGTAGTTGGGCACGTCCCTAAAAACCTTAGCAAACTATTCAACAAATTCATGTCGCTTCCTAACTGTACCATCGGATGTAAAGTGACTGGGAAGCGAGTGAACCGTGGTGCTGGCTACGGACTAGAAATTCCTGCCCAGTACCAATTAATTGGTGTTGAAAAGGCAGTTGAGTGGGCCGAGAAAAATATAAGGAAAGTGTTGGACTCGGTAAATAACAAAACTCAAAGATGTACTAAGTAAAATGGTTTAAATTTTAAGAAAAAGTGACATTTCATCTCGTTATTTTTCCATTGTCCGCTTTATAGGGAGTGTTTATAAGGGAAACTGTCATTTGGTGCAAAGATTTTTGTCCGCTTTATAGAGTGTCCGCTTTATAATCGTCCGCCTTATAGAGATTTTTTTATGAGAGTTTGACCTAAATTCTGCCGGTGCAAAAATTTTTGTCCGCTTTAGAGGGCTGTCCGCTTTATAGGGTGTCCGCTTTAGGAGGATTCCACTGTATTTTGTAACAAAAGTATTTATTTCGCTTAACAGAAAGAATTTTACACCCAATTAATAATAAAAAAAAATTAATTTTCGTTTTGAATGTGTAGCTGTGAGATGTTTATAACGATGAAATATCAGATGGTTTCCACATTAATGATCATGCGTAAAAAAGCCTCACTTTCAAGTTATTTACATTTGAATCTAATAGCTAATAGCCACATTCGAATGTAAATCTTACAGAATGGTTTCCACTAACTCACACTCACTTACTAAGCAATTTAAATAATATATAAGCATTTAATTTCTGATTTAATTTAAAGTATATACCTAAGTTCATGTTAAAAATTCAGGGGCAAAGAAGGGTATATAATTACTTGGTCTGTAGAATAAAACACTACCACCATGTTTTCAATTAACTCATGCAAAATTGAATTTTCAATCCTGTTGATTAGTGGCCACCAAAAAATTACAATTATATATTTATATATAGTTAAAATTATTATAGTACACTTAAAACGAATGCGAATAGAACAAAAGCACAATTATAACTGTCGATGTAGCGGTAAACAACTATTAAATTTTAAATCAATTATCACCATATGCGTAATAGAACATCACGAGTTAACAAACATAAAACGAACTCCGTCCCTCCAACTTAACATAAAAGTAACGGAGAATATCGAACACAAAAACAGACATACACAAGCCTACAGATACCAGCCGTCAATCTCCGTTCAAGGTGCTGCCATGCAAATGCTATGGCTGACCAATAGCCGAAGAGTACCTCGCCTCAACGCTATCGCCACAATTAAGTATCGTAAACAGAGTCAATCAGGAAGGCGTCTCAAAAACCTGAATAAGTAGACCAAGTACACACATACATATATGTGAGGGGAGTGATAGCAGCACATTTTATTTGAGAAGCACCATACAGGTAATGCTATATCAAGCGCACAAGTTCTCTGAGAACCTAATTAAAGGGACCCATGTGCTGTAGGAATAAAAAGAAGAGTCGAGAAATACCATTACAGGCTGTAACGATAAGTAAGCAAAGTAAAGAATAATTTAAGTCGGAATTTGGAGAGAAGTTACCTCGCAGTAACGAAAATAAAACTATCCGTAATCAAAGGTCAATTCACGCCCATTCAGTCCGTGTGGAACAAAAGAATTCAATTTAATTTGCCAAAATGCTTCGCAACGGCGAAGGCTATCCACAGTATCGGCCTGATCTATTAAAACGTATTACCAGTCACGGATACCATGATGACCTCGTTGGTTAAAGTGAGCGTGAAATGACTCTTGAGGTACTGTCTTTTTTGAAATATAATTCCTGTGGCAAGATTTATAGTTGTTAGAACGGAGACGAAACTTGGTACTTGCACTTCCGACATACTCCTTCTTACACTCTCGACATTGTACCAACTAGAATTACAGTTCAAACTCTTTCGGATGTCATAATTTTTACCGCCGCTTTGAAATTTGTGATTTGAATGACTTAATATCTTTAAGTGTCTCTCAAACTTAGAACGTGTTGAACCGTTGTGTAACAGCTCTTCATTGGGCTGGAATGTGCTTCAGACCTTGAAAATCACAAAGCATTGTTATGTGATTCGGAATACCTTGATCGATTGCAGAACCTGGTAACGTCCTCGGAGCATTTGACATAGCAGAGCCTAGAACATTTGTAACAGTAACTAGAACTTCAATGAGCGCATTCAGTAAAATCGGAGAAAAGGAAGTATTAAAGGATTTTGAGGGCGTGGTCGAACTATCCAATTTTGTGCAAGACATGTCTTTGAATAAATCCAAACCTGGTATAAGTGATTGCCTACAAGAAAACATTCAACAAGATGTAAGTCACCTACTTATTAAGTATCAATCTATTCATGATGATATTACTGACTTTCTCGAAGAGAATCAGTTAGAAAAAACATGCTGCTCTATACGTGATGTTGATCACGAAGTTAGAGAATTTAAGATCAAAGTACCGTACTATGCACATAAAGCTTTGAGCGTACATACCGAATTTCGATCAAAAATATGAAGAATCTTACCAGAAACGTATGAACGAAATTAAAGTATTCATTAAACATTCCAAGACAGTAATAAAGGGAGTTAGAGTTTCCGAAAATTCTACCAAATTGGAAGAGAAAGCAATGTTAAGCAGAGCCTCAATCTATTAAAGAATTGGAATGCGAAATGAAAGTAGACGTGTCTAACCTTACTGATGCTGAGATATTAAGAAGACAGAAAGAATTGCCGGAAAATCGTTCGCGTATAGATAATATCTACTCGGAAATGAAAGATTTACTAAAATCCTTAAAGAATAATGAGCTAGTGGACGAAATAAAAAAAGGTATGAATATCTTTATCAATGTAATCAAGAGTTTATCTGTGCATTAAAGTTAGACTTTGATCGCCGAGACCTCGAAAAGGAAAAACGTTTTCATGAGACTAAACTTCAAAATTAAAAGGTTACCATTCATATACAGATATCTATACATTTAAAAGTGATTTTTAAAGGGGGGAGAATAGGAGTAACTACATCGCAATGCAGATATAATTAGCCTTTTAAGACAGAAAGTTTGTTGAAAAAGGAGGTTTCTCTCCAGAGAACTTCTGTATTCTCCCCTTTACAGGGATGATCGAAAAGCTAACGGAGTTTCGCTGAACTGAAACAAACACCTATGAATGTGAAACATGAGGATTGGTGCAATTCACTCATGCTTGGGATCTGGTGCGGGCCCTTGAGAAAGCATCCCCTGCAAGACACCAGCCGCATTCATTGACACCATCCGCCAAAACCAATAACTTTTGTTAAACGTTGGAAAAAGAAGAGTCGACAACTACAAATCGTATCGTTGTTGCTTTTTCCTACTGACACAGATCCCAGGGCTAAGAGAGGTAGACTTGGAATCCAGCCCTTAGAAAGGTTGTGACAAAGAATGAAAAGCAGCAAACCTGGAAACAGAAAAGCTTTCTGACCTTAGAAAGGTAGACTTGGAACCCAGCGCCAACCCAGAAAACCATTACATATCGTCTCGAACTTAAACAAGTAATTCACTTCACCACCCAGTCAACTTTTATGCTTCGAAGTCTGCCACGCTCCATTCTTTGGAAGGAGTTATCAATCGTCTCGAGATTGCAATTGGAGACCTATTCTAACCAATGAAGAACACACACTCTTCAGTAACCAAAAACAAAAAGCCTTTACAATTTATGGTCTTTCCCACCGTCAATGGTCTTTCCCACAGCTTTATCTAAGAGTAACACCTGTTAGCTTATTACCTGATCTGTTACGAAATAACTTTCTGGATGAACCAGCTTTATCTTTACTAAAGAGTTTAGATGATATTGATCAAATTTGGGAGAGGTTAAATATGGCATATGACAATCCCCAAAATTTATTAGAAAGAATACTACACGAAATTAGCAGCATAACTCACGTTTGGAGGTCGAAGGATCCAGAAAAGATAATGGAAGGTTTGAGCAGAATTATTACTACCATGAAAGATTTAATGTCACTATCAAGCAGACATCATATAGAAAGTAAACTTTACCATGGTAATGGCGTGGAACGAATTTACAGATTGTTAGGAGATGGGCGTGTAACGAGATCGTTAACAAATTCTTGTGAGGATGATCTTGATGGTGAAGAACTTTGGAAAAAGTTAATCGTACTTCTTGAGAAGGAGCTAAAAGTTTAACAACAACGAGAGAATAGGAGTAACTACATCGAAATGCAGATAAAACTAGTCTTTTAAGACGGAAAGTTTAATGAAAAAAAAGGGAGGTTTCTCTTCAAAGAATAAGAAGCCACTGGAGAACTTCTGCATTCTCCCCTTTACAGGGATAATCGGAAAGCTAATGGATTTCGACTGTACTAAAACAAACACCTATGAATGTGGAAACATGAGGATTGGTGAAATTCACTCATGCTTGGGATCTGGTGCGGGCCCTTGAGTAAGCATCCCCTGCCTCCTGCAAGACACCAGCCACATTCATTGACACCGTCCGCCAAAACCAATAACTTTTGTTAAACTTTGGAAAAAGAAAAGTCGACAGCTGCAAATCGTATCGTTTGTGCTTTTCATGTTATCCAGTAGAAAACTGATGAATCAAAAGTGAGATATCAAAAGGAGGGATTTATAAATGAAAAAGGTGGTAAGTCATACTTGTCACAAAGATTCCAACAAGGAAAGCGGTTAGTCATTTATTACATTCATCTGAGAGATGTTGTATTTGTGACGCCTCACACGATGTTGCTACAAATATTCCAAATAATTCTAAGATTATTCAGTACTTTTGCTGTAAAAAAGTTGTTGACATGACACATCTGAAGGATTTTTAGAACTCGGAAAGAAAGATCTTTGCTTTCAATGTTTGTATCCTTGTGCCAAAAGATCGAGTGGCAAGCATAAAGAGGGCCGTTGCCAACGAGATTGCATTTGCCCTCATGAAAGCCATGACAAGTATCCCACGAAAAAACACGTTCTTGTATGCGACGAAAACAAAGAAGATTAACAGAATCAGCAACTACTTCAACAGTATAGGGATAGATGCATCATGAGAAAAAAACCTATCACCTCACCAGATTACTCACGAAACATTGGTGTTTGGTGTTTTATTCAATTACATCACCGCAGCCAGATCAAACAAATCAGTGCAACATCGTCTAAAATTCAGCCATCTATTAATTATAAGAAATCTTTATCAATGGTCAACGTTTTCTTATCTTTTTCGATACCGGTGCAGTGATTTTGTAGTACGCCACGATGCAATCACAAGACTTTGAATACAATGCTCAGTTACAGTATCCCGGACCTATCAAGTTCTTCACATGGCATCTACTCATTCAAACTACCCACTTATGATGGAAGAGAAACTATTCTCACTGAAGTTGCACTTGATAAAATCACCTCAACATTTCCAACGTATCCGTTAAGTGACCAAGTTCAATATGACATTCACCATTCTTATCTTCCATCTGGAGGAAAAATTGCCGATCTTCCAAAATTACCTGAGTGTGACGTGGATATGATGATAGGCATCAAATATTTGAGGTATCACCCTAATTTAGTACATCGTGAAGATATACAAGCCACTAGCATCAGAGAAGAAATAGAGAGCAGGATTTAATAAACAAATCTGTCACTGTTGATCTAAACAGCCATCGTGCCATCGCATCACTACCATTACTGCATGATCCAGAAATCAAACTAGCACCAAATAAAGAAAAAGCTCTAAAAGTTTACCACCAACAAGTTAATAAGCTCAGTAAACATCCGAAAGACAAAAAAGATGTCATAGATTCAAAAAACAAGCTGCAACAACTTGGTCATGTCGATTTTGTCCGAAATCTTTGATCACAGATGCAACTGAAGTTAAAACAAAATCAGATTCAAAACTTCTGTATGGAATACTAGCTCAATTTCTACTCCATGCAGATTAGTGTTAGACGCTTCGCAACCGACAAGCAGTGGTTACAGTCCTTATAAAAGTTTAGCAAAAGGAAGGAACAGCATGAATAAACTTGTGTAGATTGCATTTCGTTGGTATACTCGCAAAATAGGATTTTACACTGACATAAAAAAGATGTATAATACGATAAAGTTAAGAAAAGAAGATTGGTGCTTACAAAGGTATTTATGGAACGACCAGTTAGAAATGCACCATATCCCTGAAGAAAAGGTAATCAAAACTTTAATTTATGGAGTTCGATCTAGTGCCAGCCAATCGAAACGAGGCTTACGACAAACGTCTCTTCTATCAAGTGATCAGCATCCAGGTTAATACCATCATTTCTAAAGATATTTATGTCGATGACTGTATATCTGGAGCAAATTCAATCGATGAAACGATTAAAAGAGCTGATGAAATGGAATTTTAGTAAAAAGCCAAGAGGGAGGAAACCTGTAAATTCTCAAACTGGAAGTATTCCTGCTAATCTTACAAGACGAAAATGTGTTTCAAAGGTTGCTGAAATGTTCGACCTGACTGGTAAAGTTACGCCAGTCACTGCGTCTTTAGTGCGTCTTTAAATCAAAGTCCGTGTTTAAATCAAAGTCCGTCTGTAAATCAAAGTTCGTCTGTAAATCAAAGTCAGTGTTTAAATCAAAGTCCTTCTGCAAATCAAAGTCCGTCTGTTAATCAAAGTCGGCCTTTATATCAAAGTCCGTGTTTAAATCAAAGTGCGTGTTTAAATTAAAGTCCTTCTGTAAATCAAAGTCCTTCTGTAAATCAAAGTCCTTGTGAAAATCAAAGTTTTACTGCAAATCAAAGTCCTTCTGCAAATCAAAGTCCTTCTGCAAATCAAAGTCCTTCTGCAATTCAAAGTCCGTCTTTATATCAAAGTCCGTGTTTAAATCAAAGTCCTTCTGTAAATCAAAGTTCTTCTGCAAATCAAAGTCCGTCTTTTTATCAAAGTCCGTGTTTAAATCAAAGTGCGTGTTTAAATAAAAGTCCTTCTGTAAATCAAAGTCCGTGTTTAAATCAAAGTCCGTCTGTAAATCAAAGTTCGTCTGTAAATCAAAGTCCGTGTTTAAATCAAAGTCCTTCTGCAAATCAAAGTCCGTATTTAAAACACCGTCTGTCTGTAAATCAAAGTCTGCAAGTTTGCTTATACATAAGTCACAACAAAGAAAGCATTCAGCATCGAGATATTTGTACGCGATAAACGCGATACAACAGTTATAGGAGAGTTATCATTTTGATTATTATTTTGTACGGATTTAAGTTTTTCACCTATTACTTGTTATTGTTTTAGCTTTGAACCCACGTGGAAGCTAAAGGTTCTAAATCAAATTTGTTGTCATTTCTTGTCTACCGTACCATAGGAGAAAAGTCAGAATAGTATCATAGGAGGATTTATGAAGAGACGGACATCTTATGTGGGTAAATTAACGCAGGTGATAAAAAAATTAACTTATTAATAAAATAAACTACATAATTAATAAAATAAGAGAAGTTACATCTTAATAAAGCGTAAAACTATTGTACCGATCAACAGTTTGGTGAAAATCAAATCTATAAATAAATTACTTAGTACTTTTCGGAATATAATAACCAACAAATTGTTTCATCAGTCTCGCGACATTTACGTCATTCTAAAAATCCTAGCCGTCAGCCTATCTCACATCCTCATAAATAACAGGATAAGTTGCATATCACAGGTATCATTCACGTCACATCGCACACTGCACGAAAAATTATATTTTCGGGCACCGAAAATACTTAGAAAACACCGCATTTTCTGACATTTTCTTTATATTTATCGATATTTTCGGACTCTGTTGATCTGAGATTTTCATAAATTTACTTGAAAATATACTTGTGATTTGCGACACAGAAAATTTTAAAATAGGGAATTTTTGGACTTTTCTTATAAGTAAAATGTGGATTTTACGGCATGAAAAGGAATGAAAATATCAATTTTTCAGAAGAAATATCCGCGCAAATGTGGAATTTTCGGACTTTTATATGAGGAAAATGTGGAATTTTCGGACTTTTATATGAGGAAAATGTGGAATTTTCGGACTTTTATTATATGACAAATGTGGATTTTCAGGCATGAAAAAGAATTAAAATGCGATATTTCACATAATTGTTCGCGCTTTTCGTACTGTCCTACAGTTGGCGCGCATACATGATCCTGATCAAAAATCAAAAATTATTTTTATTGATTTTTTTTCTAGTAAAAACGAATAAAACTGTACATTAGTTTATAAATGATAACTCTATAAAAATTATATTAAAATTTACATTAGTGAAAAGAAAACATCTACATAAAAAATAAACAAATAAGCCTTTGGATTAAAACTGACGGTAAATTTTACAATAGAAATCTGAGTATGTCTACAAGGGTAGTAGTTATAAATATGACTGGGGTTAGGCTCTTAAAAGATACTAAATTCACTTTTCTTGTGTTAAAAGCATAACTATGTCCGAAAATATATTTTCATTAAATAGTTAATCTAAAAAATGTCACTTTGTTAAAAATATAAATTAGCATACAAATATTCACATAAATATACATCTTATGTAAATTTTTTTCCCAAAAACTACAGGCAAGATAAGTTTATGTTTGCAAATCAGTGGAAGTGAAAATATTGGCTAATACTTTTACGATATAATCAAATCTATATTTGTATAACACACTGTTAAACAATGTAAAACATGATGTTGATTAGAAGTTCTTGTTGAGGAAAGCAAAGAAAAGAAATCATAATATTAGCATTAACAATAACTATAAAAACAACCATAAAATCCTAAACAAAGTTTATGATTTTATCCACAACAAATCACTCTCAAGATTCTTCGGAGTAGACTTCTCCACTGTTTCACCTGTTATTCGCCGCACATATTGTCTCTGGGCTGCTTTAGACATTATTTTTTTGGCTTCCTTATCCAGACTATGTAGACCTTTGACAAGTCGTTTGCTTCTCCATGATATTGGATATCGTTTGAAAACAATCTCGCCATTATCCTCTGCCTCGCTTTCTGAAGAGGCCCACTCTGGTTTGATGACTTTTAAAAACGTCTCTCTGTCATGATCAGACATCGCTACCTCCTTGTTTTGGACGGTTCGTCTACGCATTCTACATTTCTAAACAAGATAAAAATTTGGATTATCAAAATGTGGTATATATGGCTCTATTATTTCCTGACAGAATTAAAACAAGAACAACTACGTGGAGAATAAAACATTCTTTAATCAGAGAACCTCTTCACAATTTTTTTCATCACTTATTTAATGAATATTTTAAAAGGATGGCCATTTTAGAGATATAAGTCTGTTATCAACATGGTCTTGTTTACAGTGGCAAAAAAATGAAATCATGAACTTTCTGTGTGTGTGGTAATCCACACAGTATGTACAATTATCAAACTTACATTCACTTTCCGCTGATATCTTGCCTGTCTTTTTAAGCGTTCGTCCTTTCCAATTTTTTCGTCTTTTCTGGAAATTGTGGATTTCGACGTAAAAAACGTTGCAATAGCAGCTGAAATAAAAAATTATTATATATACTGGATAAATTTACACAAAAAACCAGTGAAATTAATTTCATCCAAAAAGATTCCCTTTGAATTATAACCACAAAGCACAACAGCTGCCCTAACAAATATTGATGATTATACTAAAAACCTCTTACCATTTAAGACGGCATCTGCTTCAGCCGGCCGAAGACCCTTTACATAATTTTTAATGTATTCTGTCATGTCCGTGTTGACATCACCAAAAGGACTAAAAATAAATCTCATCATTACACAATGTTAAAAAAAAGTATTTGGATGGTTTGCTGCAGAACTGGTTGGCATTATTTAAGAGCTTATAAACGAGCTTACTAAAATCAAGGTTTCTTAACATTTTTTGCAACCTAATGGGTCACGAATTTTTCAAACTGATTGGCCCTAAATTGTATTAGAAGAAACACACTAAACAAACACGAAAAGTAGTATATACACCCAGGATAGTAGGGAAAAAATTAAAGACTACAAGACATTAATAGCTATATATATACCTCATTCCTGTATCAAATTGCCAAGATTTCTCCTTTCTTATACCTTCTCTGTACCCAATCCTTGTAAGATACTAGAAAAAATATGAACCAACGATTAGCGGTCAGTCCAGGCAACTTGATTTTTTTTAAAATTACAGACCCCTCTACCCTTCACGGCAATATCCCGTAAACCGGGCTGTCCTATCCTAGCTTTTTTAGACCTAAAAAATAACACTAGCTTAACTACATACCTTAACTTCGTTTGGAACGAATACTTTTTGTTTGCGTTTTGAATTAGCAAACCCTTCATCACATTGCTGTTGTAGGGTATTCTAACGGTTTTCCAACATCTTTATTTTGTCTTGTAATGCCAAAGCTAAAAAATTAAGGATTAACCGTGAAAGACAAGGCACATAACAAAAATTTATGTTGGGTGGTTGGGATAATGAATAAAAACTCACAAGAAGATGACATTTCTTGTCTTTCTTCATTCAGTGCTTCTATGTTTTCATCTTGCAAAAATAACGACCTTGCTGAAGACGATGAATTGCTTTCTGTTTCATTGATTCTGCTGTTGCTAGATAAATTTACAGGGCTAGGTGAAGCACAAAACAGAGATCTGTTGATGCTGCTGTTTGGTGTTGATTTCTTCGTTGTAGGAGGACTGTGCTCTTCCATTTGCTGTGACGCTTCGGAATGTTTACGTTTGTTTTTTTTAAATAGCTTTTGCGACGCCATGACGATTATATATAATTATGATAAAGACTTTAGCTAGCTTAACTTTATTTCCTCCCTCAACTCACGCTTGTTCCTGTTGGTTGGCGCCAAAAAACAGTTATTGAAAGAGCGCTTTCACCTGATGTACTTTCTGCGTAAGTGGTCACCGTTTACTTAAATTAATATTAAATATGCCCTATTAGCTAAATGCGGTGAGCGAGGGTCAATTGTTTTAAAGGCTATACGGAGGAGGCTTCTGCCTGGGAGCCAATTTTCTAAACCAATCAGGAAGCTTTAGGCGCATGCTTAATTTTTTTTTACATTTCTTTCAAGTGAATGGACAAAGTCGAGTTGAGTGAGTTATGGCTGCCATACTAAGTTTCGTTTTTGTTTTTTATTTTTTTTATCCATTTTATTTTGTCCTTTTTAATTTATCCTTTTTATATATATATGTGTGTGCTTCTTTGTGTCTGTTCGTTTTTGTGCCCAAGTAAGTTGTTTTGTAGCTATCTAGCTCCAGGTGCCAGGGACTTAGGCGATATATCTCTTCTAATTAGGCTATCAATATAGTTTTTTTCTGTCTGTCACCATTCACTTGCACAGTCCAACCAATTTTTTAGCTGAAAATAGCCTATCTGATCAACCCTTTAAGCCCCAAATATATATTTGGTTATATCATTTGTGCTGTCAGAAAATATTATGTTTTGTTTGTTTTGATTTGAAAGCGCATACACTAGCAAAATACACAAAACTTCGCGAAAAACGACTTTATTGGGCAACTCCAAAAAAAGATAGCATAACTCGACGTGGTTGTCGGTTTAAAAAGTGATCTAATATTTTCTACAAATAATAATTTCTATAGTTTTTTTTCTGTTGAAGATGGATTGATGACCAAAAACAAAAAAACTTGTTTATTTGTCACTGTGAAAGAGTCAAAAAAAAAATTCCTACGAAGCCTAAACAATCAGTACGGGATCTTTCCCCGATCGGGTTACTCTACCCCGATCGGGGTAAATCACCCGATTGAGTGAGTGCGCAACCACCCGATCGGGAGAGACTTACCTGAATCGGGGGAGTATTTTTCTTGCTTAAAATTGCTTTTAAAAAGGGCAAGCCGCTGGCCAAAAGTGCAATATAATTCTTGTTTACATTAAATCATAAACGTATTTTGCGCTGATTCACCGATTAAAAAAAAATTCACCGTGCCGTTCCAATGCTATTGATAACTTCTTAAGTTGGATTGACTACATGGTGCATATTTTCAGTCCAGGTTGCACATGTTGAGTCTCTGAAGCTCGTTTTAGTTTTCTTATAGACATGCGGTTGGAGTTAGTTTAGTAAGAAGCCAGTATAACAACTATATAGAGAAAAATGTGCATATTTTTTATCATATGTGACACAAAGTATAGTAGAGAAATATTGATATCTTTAGCATAGCTAGCTAGCTATCTCTAGACCTTAAGCTGGCTATGTGCTAGGCGAGAACTAAGTCTCTCTCAAGCCCCTTTGGTTTGTTTATGTATTTAGCTAGCTAAATTTTTACCGCCAGTTATGACTCACTCGATCGGGTGGTCGTGAAAATTTGCCGCCAGTGCCGACTCACTCGATCGGGTGGCTTACTCAATCGGGGAAAGATCCCGTACTGACAATGGCATATTTTGTTATAATATTATTAAAAAAAAATTATTCAGCTTAAACATTGCTGTGTTTCGTTAAAACTGTTAAAACTGTCTTACACAGAAAAAATAAACTTTTTTTCACTTTCTTACAAAGCTTAAATCACGCCGTATTTCATTACGATCTGCAAATTTTATGTTAGTTAATTTAATTTGCGAAAAATGTATATTTTTAGTTTTTTAGATAAGTTATGAATCAAAAAAGAAAGTATTGTGGAATTTGTTGTGACTCATATCACTCTCATTATTTTTCACAACATAAGTGTACTACAAACAACGAACACGAGCAAGTAGACGAAGACACCCAATCTAACACCAGCGATACTGAGGTTGATTTTGATTTTGCTTGTGAAAACAACAGAACAACAGATGACGAGGGTGATGATGAAATAGATCAAGATCTTGTAGAAGATGAGGAATACGAAGAGTTACTTCAGGACTTTCATGTACCAATAAACGGCTTGAATTACGGAGTTTTGGAAAACAAACATAACATTATTTTTGCAACATGGCTTTGTATATACTTGGTTGTCTGGCAGTATGCTTTTGGTATTACAGATACCAGTCTTGAACTTCTGCTAAAATTTTTAAAATCCCTTTTTGATGTCATAGCAGAGAAATATCCTGGGCTTGGATTATTAGCGGCATCTTTACCACCATCTCTGTATCTTCTTCATAAAAAGTTACAGATTAATGAACAACGCTTCGTAAAATATGTTGTATGTATTAAATGCAAATCTTTGCACAAGTTTGAAAGTTGTTTTGAAATGATTAGAGGCGTGAATGAATCTAAACGAACAACTATGTTTCCAATCCAAATCATCGATTAAAGCAATACAGAAAGCCATGTGACCAATTGTTATTAATGACAATTCAGTCACTTAATGGAAAAACAGTTTTATATCCTTTTAAAACATACTGCTACAAACCATTAAAAATTAGTCTCCAAGAGTTAGTTGGAAGAAAAAACTTTGAAAAAAGTTGCGAGGAGTGGCGAAACAGAAATACGCATGACGATGTTATGAGTGATGTGTATGATGGAAAAATATGGTCGTCTTTTAATAATAAAGAAGAACATGACTTTTTTACTAAACCAAGAAATTATGGTGTTATTGTTAATCTAGATTGGTTTGCACCCTTTAAACATGTTTCCAATTTTTCTGTTGGTGCAATTTATATAGTTATAATGAATTTGCCTAGATGTGAAAGGTTTAAACGGAAAAACCTTATTCTTGTTGGACTTATACCAAACATGGACAAAGAGCCCCCGACAAATACATTCATGCAGCCTTTGGTTGAAGAATTAAAAGAGGCATGGGATCCAGGATTTCAGTTAAAGTCAAGTACTTCGAAAACTTTCACTTACAGAGCAGCACTAATTTGTATTGGCTGTGATGTCCCAGCTTGCAGGAAACTTTGTGGTTTTTTAGGTAAGGACATAAGTTACTAACAATGTCTTCAACCTAACAGGCTCTGAAGAACCACTGGTGGGATCAGACAGGGCATTATTTAATTGTTAAATGTATACTATATATTGTAAATTTAGGACATTCTGCTACTGTTGGTTATTCACGCTGCAAGAAACAATTTCCTGGTGATATTGGGCAAAAGGACTATAGTGGATTTGACAGACAAAATTGGATATCTCGTACCACAGAACAACATCGAAGTGAAGTGAAATGAATAAAATAAATGATTGTTCTACTATTGGAGAAAAGTCACGACTAGAATCAGAGTTAGGCACACGTTATTCAGTTCTAACTGAGCTCTCATATTATGACTCAATCAGAATGGCAATTATTGATCCAATACACAACTTGTTCTTAGGTATGTGTGCTAGATTTATTGCACATGATTTTTGTATACATGAAATGGAAGTTTTTGAAAAGTCTATCTGAATTTTTATTTATTTAGGTACTGCTAAGAAGATGATAGTGATATGGAAAGACATAGGATACCTAAATAATAAGACATTCCCAATATTACAGCAAAGAGTTGATGCAGCATGTGTACCAAGTGACATAGGAAAATTGCCTACTTAGCTGCAATCAGGTTTTGATGGATTTACGGCAGATGAATTAAAGAATTGGACAGTAATATTTTCAATTTATGCATTAAAGGGAATCATTCCAAAATGAGATCTGGAATGTTGGCGATGTTTTGTTATTGCATGCTTTTATCTTTGTAACAGAGTTATAACCATTGCAAATATCAAAATAGCTGATAATTATCTAATTAAATTTTGCAAAGAGTTTGAAAATATTTATGGAACAGACAAAGTCACACCAAATATGCATCTGCATGGTCACCTTGTTGAATGCATATATGATTTTGGACCAATATATAGCTTCTGGTTATTCAGTTTTGAAAGGTATGTAGTAAGGCAATTAGCGTATTTTTATTCAACCTTATTCGTACAAATTTTAGATCAGAGAAAATTTATCGGAATTGGCAATTTTGTCTGAAATTGCCAAATTAAGTTCATGTCGGAATAAGGTATAATGTTCACTGTTCCAATATATTGTACTGCATGACTATTGTAAGAGCTCTTTAATTTTATTGTTACAAAAGTTTTTTTTTAATTTTGTGTAGGTATAATGGACTCATGGGAAGCATACCCAATAATAAACGTAATATAGAAGTACAGATGATGAAAAGATTTTGTAGAGATGGTTTGATTTTAAACATTGACGTTCCTAACGAATATTATAATGATTTCTGTACTGATATTACAAAACTTAAAGCTTCGTTAATTCAAAGAGGGACATTAAACACTGTTGAATTCAAGGACTATATACCATTTATGAAGTTATCCTCAAAATATTGTGACTTTTCAAAGGAAGCGTGGTTTGATTGCTCTTTTGTCCGTAGCACAAGGAAATGGCAACACTACACCATACCAAGCTATAATCACACTTGTTTACAAAAATGTTACAAAGCAATGTATCCGGACTTACAAAATTATATTGTAAGTGAATCAGCCTGGAAAACAAGTGAGTTGTATGTTGCTGATGTAGTTTATGGGAGTAGAAACCCTAGAAGCAGTCGATCGTCCTATATACTAGCTTACTGGTGTGGTAATGACGGAAATGTCTGCCCTTATCAAAATATTGGTTTTGATGCAAGACCTGGCCAAATACTGTATTTTTTGAAGCATATATTGTATGTTGATGAAGCTCCATATGAACATCATTTGGCATTTGTGGAATGGTATTTGCCATTACCAGATTGCATCAAAAATAGATATGGTAAACCTGTGCAGGTGTGGAGAAATAAATTGTTTGTTGTGTTAGGATCTGCTTCGTTTATACCAGTTCAACGTATTAAGACGAAATTTGTATATGTAGAAAAGGTGATTGATTCTACAGATGTTATTGTTGTGCTGCCTCGATTTAAGGCTTTAGATTATTGACGATAGAGCATGCTCTCTAAACATATTTATTTTATACTTTGTTTGTAGCGATTTTGTACATTCTTTTAAAACTAACAATATTGGTTGTGGAAAAATTTAATTTGGTTTTTAATTTGGTTAAAAAGAAACAAAAAATAATTTTGCGGATAAGATTATTAGGAGACTGCTGGTTTTTTTTTCTTTACCTTTTTGTGTAAAGAAATTGTTGTTATGTTTTTTTGCAGTAAACAACCTTGTGTTTGCATTTTAATGTTTGGTTCTACTATTGTATGTGTTAAGGCTTTTGACAATTTTTAATTGAAGCTCTCTAAACATTTGTTAGCCCAAATTTTTCTTCTGAACGTTGAAATAAAAATTAGTTTCTATTAATAAAGTTTGCTGTTTTTGTTTTTATTATTTCCTTTAAGTCCTTTATTATTTTTATAGTAAATATAAAATAGACTAATGGATGCTTTCATGGAACAAGATATACACGACGATGTAAACACTGGAAAAGATCTTTCAAGGTAATGCTTATTTCTAATTGTGCTCAAAATTTCCAACCTAACATACAATTGCTTTCTCATCTAAGTTGTGGCTTTGTATAAGAAATAGTATGCATAACTAATTTTCACTTTTAGCAGTTTTTTGCAAAATGTTCATTGTAATTTTAAAAATTTACGTCAATGCTTTACTTTTTTTCAGAAGTACACGTTAGCGTTCATTGGAAAAAAGAAAGGAGCGCAATAGAAAAAAAAAACTGATGCGTAGACAAAGAAAACATGAAAATCTTCTAAAGGCCCAAGAAAAGGAAATCTAAATGAAGAAACGATTTCAAGAACTAGAGCACCATAATTCGATCTTGAAAAGACATGTAAAAACTACTGTCAAGGGAACTGGTAGAGATCCCAATTCACTTCAGCCATCAAGGCAATTAATGAGCATGTGTCAAGATAAGAGTCAAACAATATCCCGTTCTCTTAACTTTCAAGTGAATTATTTCGCCCCCTCTGATGTACAAAAGTTTAGTTTGCTTGGTGATGGTGTTTTTGGTAAAGTTTACAAGAGCTCTACTACCAGCATGAATCAAGTTGTGGTTGCAAAAACTGTCTCTTCAAGTCGTTTTTTGGATATTTTAGCTGAATGCAAAATAAGAATGTTGATGGCTGGCCATATCAATTTCCCATTTATGTATGGAGTAGTAAAACCAGACACATTACTTATTGAATTTGTACGTGATGAGTGTGGAGCACAGTCACCAACTTTAAACGACTTTTTTGAAAGGTCACTTGATAGTGCTAATATGAAAAACACATTAAATATTTGCATTGATTTGTGTAAGGCTATCCACGACCTTCATGTAAATGGTATTCTGCATAATGATTTACACCCTCGAAATGTCCTAATCAAAAATAACCAATGTGTGAAAATAATAGACTTTGGTAAAGCGACACTTGTGACTGATCCTGTGAGATATGACATCAAACCGCATTCAAATAAACAAATAAAATATAACAAACTTCATTTGTTTTTGGCTTATGAATTACGCAACGTACCTGGGGCCCATCAAAGTATTGCAACTGATACATTTTCTGTTGGATACAATATCGATTTCATTGCACGACATACCAAACAATGGAAAATATCTTCTGTTGCAAATAACATGATTGCTAATGACCCATGCAAAAGACCACCACTGAGTCAATGTGTAGCTGTGCTTGAGCGATGTAAAATGAAGTTAGAATGATTAAATTCAAGACAATCAGTGACTTTGTTTTAAAACGTTTTTATTACTATATATAGTTCTACATGTTTTTTTATGCATCAACTCTTTTTCATAAACGCATCAAACTTACTTTTCTCTCCTACTATCCTAAAATCACATCAACTGAGTTTTATACTATCAAGACAATGTTAAAATCCTTCAATCAAACATAGGCCATAAATATCACTGAGTTAAATCTGTTTGTGCACCTGATTAGCTTGACACTTCAGGTGGAAGGAGCTAATCAGAAAAACTGTACGTATTTTAGCGTATCGGCTTTGTACATTATAAACGGTAGCTCCTTTTTGCATTGATTGTGGCCACTTGATTTTTGCTTTTTTTATTTCTTAATTTTTTAGGTTTCTATATATGTAATAATATACACTGGATAGTGTAATTTTTGATGTAACATAATACGTGTAAGCCAGGTATATTGTCAAACTGCTCCTGTACAGCAAACAACCAGGAAAAATAATATTTTACTGCATGCACACCTGATTAGCTTAACACTTACGGTGGAAGGAGCTAGTCAGAAGAGCTGTACGCATTTAGCGTATGAGTTCTGTGCGTTATGCAGTTGAATTCCCCTGATAAAAATACGTACACTTGGTTAGCTTGACACTTCAGGTGGAAGGAGCTAGTCAAAAGGGCTGTGCGCTCTTTGTGCATGAGTCCTGTACTTTAAGTGCAAGTTTTTTAAAAAAAGAACCTCGTTTGGCTGCAGTGCTTTGAAAATATACCTGTCTTATCTGCTATAATGTTATGCCTTGCGTGTCTTCGTCATTGTTTTTCGCAGATGAAAGAAAAGTAAATTTACTTTACACCTAATTTTTCGATAAGAGGAACTATTTTGCTCGGTACCTTTCTTATATGAGTTTTGATATTCAAATTTGCACGTCACGTAATCCAGCAGACTACTCTTAAATATTAAAGTTTTGCTTTTTATGTGGTCATTTACATAGATTTCGATTTAAACTGAGCAACATGTAAATAGCTTTTTTGTAAAAATTTATAAGTAATATATACATATACACTAGTCGTTACTCCTGGAAAATTCACATAGTAGTAATTTCGTGCGATAATATGTTCTGCCTATCTTATAAAGCACTGGCCTCGTCGTGATTATTTGTCCTAAACTGCATGTTGAAGTTTGTCGCAATTCACTATACCGTCAATTTTTTTTATTTTGCCGGCCCGCCAAATAAAATTCCCGCCAAAATTAAATTTTTTCGTTTTCTACAAGAGGATATCAATGAAAATGCGAGTGACTTTTTATTTTATCTAAGTTTAATAAAGCTTTTCGTCACCCACCAAATTAAATCCCGCCTTTCAATAAATAGACGCACCAAGCAATCCTAAGATATGAAATCTTTGTTGTTGACAGCTACAAAAGCTACAAATTTTGCAGGTTGACTAACTATGCATATGTGGTAAATTTAAATTAAGATCGTTCCACGCTAGATAACGGGAAGTTTATATTAAAGGATTACTCGCAAAACAAAAAGTAAGCAACTGTTTTTTTTTAGTTCAACCTTGATGTTTCTTAACTTTAAAGAAGAAAAGTTTAACAGCCCGACCCCTCTTTTATACAGTTTAAATGTTTTTCAGCAAGAACCCTGGTTATTTATTAATTTACCTAATTCTTTAAAAAACTTTTTATAATTGCAGCATCGTGTTTCTCATTATCGTTTATATTGAATCGGGCGTTCACAGGACCAAAACAATTGTTTGATAGCTGTCAGCTAAGACATTATTCTTTTCATGTTTTCGGGACCAGAATTTGGCAGATATTCTGATATTTTTTGTGTGAAAACATAGAAAACTTCAGAAAATATTAAAATACCATATTTTCGGAATATTTAGCCGAAAAAACATGGTATTTTCATTGACAGAAAAGTCCGAAAATCGAGCATTTCGTGAATATTGGTTTATTTATTTGAACGATATTTAAAACAAAAAGAACAAGTGACACCTGGGGGTATTATAAATTGAATCAAAAACAAAACAAAAACAGTTATACTGTCAAAATTATAAGTTAATACTGCCAAGTGCATTCGTAATTTTTGAAAAAAATTAGTCCCGAAGAAAGCAAGGTCAAGCTATAGTACACCTATTTCCCTACCCATTTTGCCATAAATACCCCTGTAGATACTCCTGCACCTTATCTACAAATGTCAGAACTGCTCAAAAGAACACACAACTACACAGTGTCCATCTCGGTCCTCTAAGTTTGGTTCCAGATAGGTTTTTTCCTATAACATCATTGGTCACCACATCCATTAAGGTGGTTCATACCCTTTATTTTGATAAAAATTAAAAAAAATATAATTCTGCTCTCCTAAAGCAGAATTTAATGGAGAACTCAAAAATTTTCGAAAAATAATTAGATTTTACCAGAAAATCCATTTTCCTGTACCTCATTGTAATTTAAATTTCCTTAGCAACGCGCATAGATACCGTTTTGGCCCAATAACTCCCCTAATAATTGTTCATTTTCAACAAAATAACCACTATGCATATAAAATACATATACGGTCTTAATTCCATAAGTTAAAACCACAACAAACTTTCATTACGGAACATGGAGACACAAAACCTGACAACTGGTTTATTCTGGAGATTCTCATGGTAAATTTCCTGTAAGGTCTATATAATTCTTATATTTTTTAGATTAACATATTATTAGAATGCCTAGGTCAACATTATCAAAAAAAAAAGAAAGTTTTATGGGAATCAATTTAAAAACAAGAAGAAGAAAACTGAAGATTCAAATATTACTGTTCCGCCCTGCGCAAGCAAAAAGAAATTACAATGTGCTCCTTTTTCTAATGAAGAAAAGGATGTGAACAATGAAAATTATAATGTTATCATCGACTTCAGTATCTTGAAAAATAACATTGCTTGTATTTCAACATGTCCTGATTGTGAATCTGTTTATAAATGACCATGAAAAGCGATATGGATTTTGTTACCTGTTCGTACTCCGATGTACCTCTTGTCCATGGGAAAAATATTTTCGCTCTTCAAAACGATGCATCTCAGTGAATTCAGCAGTCAAAACTGCAACTTCCTTTGCAGTGAACACTCAAATGATAATGTCATTTAGAGAAGTAGGTAAAGGATACCTATCGATAAAGAAGTTTACCGGTCTCCTGAACATGCCACCATGCATTTCTCTACAGCGCTACAATGCGATAAATGACAAACTTCACAAGGCTTATGCAGTTGCAGCTCAATCATCTACATTGAAAGCATCAAAAGAAACTCATGAACTGATTGCTTCTAAATCAAATTTAGTAACAAATGTTACAGATTGCCGGGTCTCATTTGATGGTACGTGGCAGAAAAGGGGCCATGCGTCGATAAATGGAGTCGTCACTGCGATCTCAGGGGAAAACGGAAAGTGCTTGGACACGTATGTCATGTCCAAACATTGCAAAGGTTGTGTCATTTGGAATGGTAAGGAAAATCAAATTGGTTACATTGAATGGCTCTCAAACCACCAATGCTCAATAAACCATGTTGGTAGCTCTGGCTCCATGGAAGCAGCAGGTGCGGTGGAAATCTATAAACGTTCAGTAAAAAAACATTCCCTGCAGTACACAAAATACTTGGGTGATGGAGATACCTCTTCCTTCAACGGCAAACCATATGGAGATGATGTTGTCATACAGAAGCTTGAATGTGTAGGACACATACAAATGTGGGTAGGGACTCGATGTCGTAACTTACGTCAATCACATAAAGGAAAGTGACTTTCCGATGGCAAATACATATCTGGCAAGGGTCGTTTGACAGATAAGGCAATGAACACATTGCAAAACTATTTTGGCACGGCTGTTCGCCAAAATAATGAAAACTTGTATGCCATGAAGAAAGCAACTTGGCAACTCTGTATCACAACTGCGATATTGAAGATGATGCGACCCGCCACCAATTCTGTCCGAGATTTGCTGATAGTTGGTGTGCGTGGCAATCAGACAAAATTACTGGTAAGATAACTTACAAGAAGAGGTTAAGCCTGCCTCTAACAATCAAGGCTTTGCTAATTCCCATTTTCAAGGATCCTTCAAGGAACGAATTACTAAACAAGTGTTTGCACGGACAAACACAAAACAATAATGAATCGATCAACAATGTAATTTGGAAGAAATGCCCGAAAACCGTGTACGTATCTAGAAAAATTTTGGAGATTGCTGTGAATTCTGCGGTCATTGAATTCAATGATGGAAATATAGGAATTAAACCTGTATTTGAACAATTAGGGCTAAATGTTGGTCCATTCGTCGAATTGAATTGTTCCAACATGGACAAAATAAGAATTCGTTCAATGACTAATAAGTCAAGTGTCACAGGTAAATTGAGGAGGAAAAAGTTACGCGCAAGAAGAAAAGGCTACCAGGACAAAGAAAAGGAAGAGGAAAAAGTGCCTTCCTATTCTACGGAGTCATTTAAGTTATATTTTCAATAGTTAACTCTATTTTCACTTGCTACATTACCATTACACTATATATTGTTATTTTGTAACATTTTCTTTTGCATTTTTCAAAGCTTTCATTTTTTAGAGATTTTTTGTCAGAATATTTTGAATATCTTGGGATTGACACATGGTAATGACTTGAAATTTTCAGGAAAGCTTTACCATTCTATTCAGCTGGAATTGAACCTCATTAGATGGTATAGGCTTTGTAAAAGAAGCACTTTTCAAAAATTGAAGGAAACTTTTTTTCATCCTTTTTTTAGTTTTGTTTTTAAAATATAATATTTTTTGAAGGAAAGGTGTGGTCATGTTGAAATTGGTTCAATTCCTAAGTACAAGTATGATGGCCATTTCCTGAAAAAATCAAGCCATCTGAATGATGTTGCTATCAATAGATATTCAAAAAAAACTTAGTAGCACTTTTCCGGACATTTTTGTAAATAATCGAGGCAGATTTGTCTCAATTATAAAAAAATCAAGTTAAATCTGTCTTTTACATTGAGTAGTTTCAGTTAGCCCCCAAAGAGTCATAAAAAATTGATTATTAAAGAAAATGATCACAAAGGGTATGAACCACCACAAGGTTCACGTTTTAAGTCAAATTTTATCTTCTCACCCTAACAGAGTCCTAGTGGATTTTTTTATTTCTGGTTTCACATCTGGATTTTCGGTTAGGATTGATAACAAGACATTAACCTCTGCCGCCAGAACAATAAAGTTTGCCTATCATCATGTTGAGAAAATAGCTAAAATATATAAAACCTGAGACGCAAATGTTTTTAATTGTCGACCCTAAATTACAATTATCCTGTATCAATGCAAAACTGAGTTTTTGCAAATCTGTTTCAAAAACAAGTACCATAATCTATTATTTACTTAAGCTTATGCTTATATGGTATACTAACTTTTCGCTGGTAATTAAGTTAGCTATATACCAAGTTTGCATGTGTGACTGTGTATAATAAACTTAATTTATAGGGAGAGAATACAATGATCAACGAAGAACGTGATCCTATAATGTGGGACACTAACACCGCTTGCAATGTCTCTGCTGCTGCGACAGGTGTCGACTGCACCAATTTGTTAGAACAAATGTGCACACAGCAGCAAGAAGCAATGATGCAGCTCACAACCTCTGTTAATAAACAGCAGGATCAACTGAACAGTGTGATCCAAGCCATGAATTAACACCAGCTTAGAAATGACCCTAATTCTCCAGATGGAGATCGGTCAAACATTACCCAAACTATAGTTGACCTAAATGCAGCACCTGCTCGGTCAACATTTACTATGGAAAATTCCAATTCTAATAGGAATGAAAATATCCCACCAAGAAGTGAGCATGAAAATGTTGACACAGATCAACTCTCAATCATGGGATCAAATATTTGGTTCCCTGGTAACCAATCTGTTGCAGGGCAGTCCAGCTCATCCACAGGGAACAACTCCCAGACAACAGGGAAGCTGGTGGAGACAAAAGATAAAGAACAGGAGTACTGGCAGGAAAGAACCAAAGAATACGAAGATGATGCACTACCAACTGGGCCAGAAATTGCATCATCCATTGAAGGTGCAGCAAAGATATTTTGGCAAAAGCCAATAAAAGAGGAGGTGCTCAAACAAAAATTGGAAAATGCAGCCGCACCTGCGAATTGTCCATCTTGTGCCAAAAAAGGTTAACCTGGAAATATGGAGTACCTTGTCAACTTTCATTCGAACGAATGACTACAAGCTCCAAGAAATCCAGAAATTACATGCTGCATCGACAACAATGGTATTGCGTGCAGCATCAGAACTGACTGAATTAAGGAATCAACTTGCACAAAATAATGTGAATGTCAAGAGCCCTCTTACCACTAAAAGATGCAATATCACTTGCTGGAAAGGTGTCTCAAGCAGTAAACCAACATAGGCGTAACCTCATAAAACCATCCTTACCAAACCAGTACGTAATGTTAGCGACAGATACTGACGAAGCAGCGGATCAACTATTCGGGTCCTCAATATGTGAGCGTCTAAAAACTTTAAAAAAGTAAAACCAAATTAGAGCATTGTTAGAGAAAGAAAGGACCAACCTAAAAAGAAAATCAGAATCGTAAACAGGGGGCCCTCTTACAAGACCCCAAAGAGGGCCTACAATCACTACAATCAAGGGCAAAAAGCACAGCAAAACAGCAACAAGATGCACTACAACAACAGGAACAGCTACCAGAGTACCAGCAAGTACCACAACCCAAAAAACAAAAGGCGATAATGCAGACACCTCAGGTAAGAAACCTCGTATTATTAAAAGTGTATCTTCGCCAAAAGGTCACAACTTTCAAGGCAGGGTGTGTAAAACTGCAAATAAAAAACTGGGAAAAAGTTACCAGTGACATTGACGTTTTACAGACTGTTTCAGGTCTGCGAATAGCAGCTGGTGAACTACCAAAAAATCAGCAAGTCCAATATCCCATGAGGCACAAGGAAGACAAATTTGTCCAAAAGGAAATGATTGGCTTGTTATCAAAAGGGGTGATAGCTAGATGCCATCATGAGTCAGGGGAGTTTATATCACCAATATTTGTGACATAGAAATCTGATGGTGGCTCCAGGCTAATATTGATAATGAAGTGACAAAACAGCAAGCTGTAATGATAATACTTGTCTAAAGACAGGTGGTTATGGCTATGTAGAGGTTATACCCTCTAAAGATTCCGAAATAATCCAAAATCTTCCTTGTTGCAAGGATTTGGCAAATTATACGATGACCACTTTGACTAACATTAAAGTAACACAGTACACAGGAACAAAGAACAACAACAGAAAACATTAAACAAAACAATGATAAAAACAGCTACAGTTTAGAGACAATAAAAACAAGCGATTCAGTGCATAAAATAAATAAAACTTATTAAAGTGAATATCCTTTAACGGATAAATTTCAAAGGAATTCATTACGAATTCGTAGATAAGAAAAAGCAGGCAACGATCTGTGCGCCAGAACTTGTGACTCTGGCAGTGGCTTTACACGTGTTAATGGGCCCAACACTCAGCCCTACACAGATCATTGCTGCAATGGACCAGCCTAACAACAGGACCAGCTTGTCGTAATTGAGGTTTTATGCTACTAAGGTCGAAAAATTAGCACAATGGCAAAATTGGACATTAAAGATGCATACTACAGCATCCCTATCCATGAGGATGACCAAAAACTCATAAAATTCCCAAAACGTATGAAGCCACCACTAGCCACACTTAGGCAACAAGGAGTATTGCTTGCTGACTACATCGATGACCTACTGACAATGAATAGGTATAAGAACAGTTGCTATGACAACATAGATAAAATAATAACCTTATTAGATTCTCTGGGGTTTGTAATACACCCAGAAAAATCCATATTTGAACCAGCCCAAACAATAGAATTCTTGGGATTTATTTTAAATACAATTGATATGACAGTCTCTTTAACTATGGCAAAATTTTTTTGATGTGATGATATACTTTCATTACATCAAAAAATTTCAATTAGGAATTTATCTAAACTACTTGGGAAAATGTCCAGTAGTTTTCGTGGTGTGCCCTTCGGTAAGTTACATTATAGAGCCTTGGAACGTCACAAAACACAAGCACTCAGGGACAACCGTGGAAAATATGACAGACACACATGGGTACCCTTGCAGGGCATTCAGGAAATACTATGGTGGAAAGAAAACATTATGGACAGCTTCTCACCAATCTTACGGGGAAACCCAGCATATGTTTTGACCTCGGATGCATCCACTATAGGTTGGGGTGCATCACATAAGGACACACTGGGGGGCCAATTTACGGCACAAGAGAGAGAACAACATATTAACGTATTAGAACTAAAAGCAGCACTATTTGGTCTGCAGGCACTCTGCTCACATATTCAAAATGACCATATACTTATGAAACTGGATAATACATCAGCCGTTTCAGCCATCAATAAAATGGGAAGTACACGGTCTATACCAATGGATAAGACAGTACAAGAAATATGGCACTGGGCAATCCAAAATAATAACTGGCTGACAGCAACACACATTCCGGGAATTCTAAATGTCGAGGCAGACCGAGAATCAAGGAAATGTGAAACTAGAATTGAGTGGATGCTTAATAAGGAAGTATTCAACTATGTCATTGATACTCTAGATTTCCAACCAGACATTGATTTATTCGCAAGTAGAATAAACAGCCAGTTGGACATGTTCTACTCGTATAGGCCTGACCCAGAATGTCAAGCAGTAGATGCATTCACTATCAACTGGCACAATAAAAAATTTTATGCCTTCCCACCATTCACATGTATTGCAAGAGTGATACAAAAAATATGGAATGATGAGGCAACAGGCATCCTTATAGTACCTGACTGGCCGAATCAGCCTTGGTACAGTTAATTTCACGAACTTTGCATTAAACATATATC
Source organism: Hydractinia echinata (assembly GCA_030067915.1). NCBI lineage: Eukaryota > Metazoa > Cnidaria > Hydrozoa > Anthoathecata > Hydractiniidae > Hydractinia > Hydractinia echinata. The sequence goes on from JASGCC010000058.1 coordinate 1,543,432, forward strand.
TCTTTCTTCCAGGTCAGACCTCCTATTGCTACCACAACAGAAGGACATAAAGCATCCAATGCACAAAACACTGCAACTGAAGGCAGCAATCGTTTCCAGGAAATCATTCTCCAGAAACAATCCTCACACGAGATCAGTAGTCTACTGTTAGCATCCTGGGGAGAAAACACACAAAATAGCTATAATATGTATATAAAAAAGTGGATTACATATTGCCAGGATAATAATGTGGATGACATCATAAATGCAGACTATAAAATGGCCATGTCTTTCCTAACAAAATTATTTTACCACGAAAACTGGAGGTATGGCTCTATTGCAGGAGCTAGATCTGCACTATCTGCCATCCTTACACACAAAAATGGTAAATCTTTCGGTAAAGATGAGCAGGTCAGCAAGCTTCTTAGAGGGATGTTTAAGTTACGCCCCAGTTTCCCAAAATATACCGTTACGTATGACCCAGTGTTAATACTAAACTATATGAATAGCCTTCCAGAAAATAAAAATTTAATGTTGGAACTTCTTGTCAAAAAACTTGCCACTCTCCTTTGCATCCTTAGCGGACAAAGGGGACAGACAATAGGTGCTTTAAGAACGGACTATTGTCATTATGCAGATAACTGCTATACCTTCTACATTCCAACCATATTAAAAACAACAAAACCAGGAAAGCATCAAGAACCCCTACGATTCCTGGCATACTCTAATAACCCAAAGCTGTGTATATCGTAAATTGTTTACAGGAGTACCTGGAACGAACAAACAGCATCAGAGAAAACCTGGAGAACGAACCAAAGCAGCTATTGCTTTCATATGCATACCCACACAAACCAGTGGGGGTGGCTACAATAGCTCGCTACATCAAGCTATTTCTTGGACTGGCAGGGATCGATATCACCGTATTCACTGCTCACTCAGTACGAAGTGCATCCACCAGCAAGGCAAACAACCTTGGTTTAAACATAAAGGACATACAAAAGGCAGCAGGATGGGCATCAGATACTTGTTTTCGAAAGTTTTATAATCTACCGATAACTGAAAACTTCGGTACAACACTGTTGAAGAACAATTAACTGATATTATGTAATTGTTGTTGAATTACAATATACATAGATTATTATTCTGTTAATATTTGGTTGCGTTTTTACATGACGCCACAAAAAAGCTTTGAAATCTCATTTGTATACTTAGGATTATGGGCTAAATTGCTATTTCAAAAATTAAACAAATACAATGCAGTTTAATTATGATAACAATTTAGTCCTAATCCAAGTGCCCTCCTCACCTCCCTACAACACAGTTGCACATGTATTTAATGTTTTGTGGACAAAAAAGTTGTTCTTTGAAGTAGGATTTTCACGGAAGCCGGATCTCACTTGAATACTTAGGATTAGGACTAAATTGTTATCATAATTAAACTGCATTGTATTTGTTTAATTTTTGAAAAAAATCGCAAATGTATGACACAGTTGTCCCTTTCAAATGCCTCGCTTATTAATTCTATGGCTAAAATATATGGAATCTGCGACGAGGTTGTCGACCCTAAATTACAAGTTTATGACGCATTCGTCACTTTTAAATGCCTCGCTATTTAATCCCATCGCCTTCGATGACTTCTACTTTCTTTGGCATAATACGTAAAGCGTGAAACGAGGTTGTCAACCTGAAAGTGAGATACGACATCAGGCACTACTGTTATTTTTGTGCTCGATACAAAGATGTTTAGACATAAAATAAAAACATAAAAGAAAATCCAAAGTCTGTTACAATGCACATATAATTGGCAGCAAAAGAAAATGCTTGACTTGTTAAGAACGCAGGCAGATTTTTATCACAATATTATTGTTCGAAAGATTGGTGGAACCCTCGTGATTGCAGAAAGACCTGGTGAATAAGAACCAGTACGTATATCTGATTACATCTCTTGTCAGTTTTGCGTAGCCTTTATTACCAAGTCTGAACTTTGGCGAGATGTAAAGACTTGTCCGTACAGTAACAATGCATGCTCTTCAGTGAAAATATCAGAATTGTTGTTACATCGTAAGAAATGCTCTGACAATGCAATTAGAGAACTTAAAGTGTTAGTTTTTGACGATATGATGACACCAGTACAATTATCAGAGAAGACGAAGTTATCTTGGCTTATGCTCATTCTTATTATCAATATCTGGTATGAAAAAGGTTAACAGTTTTCGATAACGCTGAGCTGTTTACCAAACTCTGAGGGGCACACTGAGAAAAGTGACTATCAACAATCACTCCTGATTTGTTTGATAACGCACTTGAATCAACTAAGGAATTGGGAGATTTTAAAATAGTCACTGCTAAAGGAGAACATGTTGTCTCTATCAGTAAACCATCATTTTCTTTACATCTAGCTAGTCACATAATTTATTTTCATACTTTTATTTATATGATCAGATTCTATACAATTGCCAGATGAAGAATTTTTTAATGTAGCACAAACAATGATGTTGGATTCGTTATCATGTCTTCTTAAAGATATAAATTTGTCGAAACAAGTTGGAAGTAGTTCAACCTTGGGGAAAAATGTGCTAGATTTAGCTAAGTTTGTCAGCAACGAATTGCAGAAGAAGCGTCTTCATCCTGTTTAGACCAAATTAGTGTCAGCAATCATCGAAATAATAAAAGCACCAGCACTCTCAAGGGAAAGTGGAAGAAAATGTTTTTGGAGGGAAATACAATTTTATTTTAAATTATTGGGTAAAGAAGGAGATTACTGTCTTGGCAAATGTAACTTTGAAAACCAGACCCATTAATATGCTATTTTACACCATGGTAGTAGATCTTGCAAAATATGTTTTGCAATATGACCAAAAACAACAGCACAAAGATGTTACCCAAGTTAATGTTAAATTAAATGATTAAGAGCAGAAAGTCTTGTATTATGTATCGGGTTATATTGTATTCCCTGTGTGAAAAATCTGAAAAAATCTGAAAAGTAAGAGTGAAAAGTCTCGTATTATTGCGGTTTCAGCAATCCAATTTTTAAATACTTTAAAAATTTCGGGATTGGATCAAACATCGCACAATTTTTTAAAGTTCACAAGGGAATGGATTGATCTTGTAAACAGAGGTGGAGTGGTATATGTGAATGATGACAGGTTCATTTTTTTGCCGCAGGATCGAAAATGCTATTAGAACCATTCCGACTAATAATTTTCTAAAGAGGCAGGCCATCCGTGAGTCATTAGAAAATAATTTGAATAGTGATAACTTAGTGAATCCTGCATGGGAATCTCTGTCAAGACAGTTACCCAACCGTCATCTTGCTGCTGTCCTGAAAAGACAAATCTTACAAAAATGGATCGACATTCGGGCACGAGCTTATATCTATCGCTAATTATTTGCAAATTCTTAAAAGAAAAGTGCCTAAATGCAATACAGAAAAGAAATCAAAGGTGATTATATCTGACAAAACAGAGCCAGCTATGAGAAAAAAACTCACTTAAAAGCTTATAGGATTTTATGTCATTTATGTATATAATTTATATGTATATATATATATGTATATTTCCTAGTATTTGTAAAAACAAAAGCCCTGTTGGTCTAATGGTATGACACTCATGTAAATGAGAAATCTAGGTTCGAATCCAGGACAGGGTAATACTAGACTTTATATCTGAAAATATATAAATCAACTTTGTTACATAAGTGATGTCTTATATAGGCACAAGAATGAAAATAGTACTTAAAGTATATAAAAAACAATTTTTAAAGTTATAAATAAAAAAATCTACACATTTAGCACAATCATCAAAATCTCAGCTGGGATTTGTACCCAGACTGCCTAACATGGCATTCTACTATTTAGAACTCAGACATGCAGCTTACAATAGCTGTTTCTATTATTTTTACAAGTTAGTTATTATAGTAAAAGATAACACAAAAATATAACGTCTTTTGTGGTAGTTTCCTCTTGTTGTGGATGTCCAGCGTTACTCCAGCATTCACATTTCTACCTGTGTATCCACGTAAGCCTCGGATTAAATCGTTTCCCATTACATTTAGGGAAAGCTCTTGAAAACCAAACTGATGTAATGTAGGATTATTATTTGATCCACCAGCACGTCTTTGCTTGCTTAAGTGCTGCTCCAGTGAGTCGTGGGAAAATCTTTCACTTAAACCAACTGAATACCATCTTGTTGTAACAATAGTTTGGTCAATGCTACATGATCTTACTAAATAAGCATGCGATTTAAAGGTTATTTAAAAAGTTTCTATATAGATTGCTGCATTGTTACGGTAACAAAAATTATTGACCTGTTCTCTTCCAGCCAAACATAGTTTGTTTGCTGAGGCACAGCTTTGATTTTTCCTGCAAAGTAAAGCCCTGCTGTATTATTTGCCTGATTTTCCCAACGGCTTAAAAATTATTCTAGGAACTCTTCTTCAAGGAACTAAAAAGATATTACATATAAAAATAAACCATATTTAAAGAAAATCTAATCCTCAAAACTTTGTAAAAAAAGTGAATTTGTAAACCTTAAATCTCCAACCATCCAAGCTAGTATAAGGAGCCAGCTCTGGTTTTCTTTGTCGTGTATGTTCTTCTATGCTTAAAATATGCGAACTGAAAGACAAGAGAAGAAAAAAAAGATCATTACTCTCGTTTGTTACAATGAGAAACACGTGAGACCTATTAAGAATGAAATGAACGAAGACACTAAAAATGCTGATGGCTTTGATAAATGTGACATTATGGAAACTGTTATTGGAGATGATAGGAAATTCACCAGCAATGCTATGGTGGCATCAGTTTTAACAAATGGAGGTTTATTGAATTGTTTTTTATTTGACGGTATAACCTTGCCTTGTCTTACTACTTCCATATACTATTTGCTGGTTTTATTTTCATACTTGCGATATAGCTAGCTAGATGTATAATGTATAGAATGGGTTCGCCCATAGCTACCTTTGAAACTTGTTAACGGCTATGATAAACAACTATCATCTGGTCTTAATAAGTACAGGTATGTTCGTGCGCCAATATGGCCATTTACCACATGTACAGCACAAATAGACCCTTGGTAAACAGAGAAAATATCTTAGCCAAAATCGCCCATCCGCCGCCACTTCCTCCTCAACAGGCCACCAATTTTTTTGCTTAATAGACACTCTAACCTGGTCATCAATAGTATAGTCTGCAATAGGGGTAATTGAACGTTCTTATATGCCAACTGATAACATGTCTGAAATGCTTTATATTTATTTCCATTCCCCTAAACCCTGTTAGCTCAATTTGTGACCCACCCGGGATCCATTTTTATCACGCGACCAACCATGTGGTTGTTTTGTCACGATTAAAGATAGGAAAATGAACAATATCAAAGAAAACAATAACGACAGGTTGTTTATTACAATATTTATTATTAAGATGAAACTTTACAATGTTTAAAGCATTAAAATCCACTTAAATGGCTGTGGCTGTATTAGGGCGCCCTTTTTTAATGTGGAAATTTCTTTGGTCTATTATTTCCAATCCGCTAGTGTGCATAAGAACATGTTAACGAGGTGGTTAAAGGACAGCACCAAGTATGTAATTCACACAGAGTTGATTGAATTTTATCTATTCACAAGTTTTGAAAAAATATTTTGTCAGCCATTTTTAATGTACACAGCTGCGACGAGCTTCGAACCAACATTTATTGACAAATAAAGTAGTTGAATTGATCGACTTTGGTTTTTTCTGACGCTAAAAGGTTCCTAAGTGTTTCAAACAGGGAATTAACAAAGCATTGTAATAAATAAAAATGGGCGAACCCACTCTACATATAGCTATACTGTAAATATGTATATCAAATAACATTTTTAGCTTTTTAAATTTTACTATAAGTCGTGTTAATCACTAGATATATGGTGATGCCTGAGCAGGCAAAGAAAAGAACCAAGAAATTTGGCTTCAGCCTGAGCTGTTCTTATTTTCGTCTTATTTTGTTCTTAAATTTTGACCATTTTTAATTCATTTTACAGAACGTACAAATTTTTGCAAAATCTAAGTGTGTAAATAGCTAGCTATATATATATAATTTTGCAAAATCGCAACAATAGATTCTGTGGGAAATTCTGCCTTGAAAGATATATGTTTTAAAAAGTTCAGGTTACGTAATGTTGATGATAGTTTTCAAAGAGTTGGTCAAAGAAACTCAATGTTGGATTTTTGAGGTTCCAAAACTGAGGTTACCTCATTTAATACCTAATGACTCAAATTGGTAGGAGGGTAGCTAATAGGTTTACGTGATTAGTTTTTGTTGTTTTGAGGTTAACCAAAATATCAATAAATAATGTTCTACAAGGAGAATTTTTTAGTATATTTGTATATATATTTTACCTATTTTTTTGGCGGTCAAACAATGATTTTATTACATTTATATGTCTTTTTTATATTTACCATTGTTGTACATTGGTAGTTCCTTGTGTAATATTCGATCCAAACTCATGGCAAGAAAATATCATAGTTAAAGTATTCCGTACACCAAGATAATTTCTAAATTCAGCACCTTCTGTCAATAACTACTTGAACAATGATGGCTGGTCACAATAAAATGAAATTATTATCTTTAAAATGTCATGGTATCAAAGTCAATATCCCTTATATACACAACATTTAACTGATCGTTTTCAGGCTATATTTTTATCTGAGCACTGGTTATCTAATTTAGAAGATGTTCTTCTCCACAACTTCTCCAAATCTCATCATGTTATCTTCCATGCTGCACAAAAACAAGCAAATGGCAGACCTTGTTACCTGAAACCGTCTTTACATGGATTGAAATCATAATTGAAAATGAACATATTTTTGCACTTAAGTATTCATGCAAGATTCGCCGTTGACACTAGTGGGTGTATATCTCACATGCTACCGTAATGCTGAATCAATCCAAGAGTACAAACAGCAACTGAATAACTTGTCTGATTATTTTTCTCAACATATAGATGAAGCTGAATTTGTAATATGTGGAGACTTTCAAACCTTTCCATCTAATATTTATGACGTTCTTCAAAGAAATCATGATAACAGAAATAGATTATCTCCACTCTTATCCTTATTTATTACGAATAATAACTTAGATCATATCGACATCACAAAAGGAAGTGGTCCAATACATTCGTATAAGCACGCATCACTTGATGATGAGTCTTACATCGATCATATTGCTACTCTTAAAGATACTAGTTTATCAATAGAATCTTTTGGAATTCTTGAAAGACATCATCTCAACACAAGCGACCACCTACCCACTTTCGTTATATTAAATACGTCTTTCTATCAAACAGTCCATCCGTCACCTGTAGAACAACATCATTTTGATAAAAAGGTACCAAAACATGCGTAGAAGAATGCAACCTTTTTATAACACTATCAAACCTAAATAAACACAACATTTGTGGCGCTCTCTAGGAAAATCGACCGCTTCTATTTTTAATTCGTATTTTTAAAACAATAGAATTCCGTATTTCGTATTTCTAAAAATACGAATTGCGCATTTAAAAATACGCGTATTTTTTTAAAAACCGTATTTCGTATTTTCAAAAAATACGGAATTCGTATTTAAAAATACGCGTATTTTTAAATACGAATTTCGTATTTTTGAAAAATACGAAATTCGTATTAAAAAATACGCGTATTTTTTAATACGAATTCCGTATTAAAAAATACGCGTATTTCTAAAAATACGTATTTTTAGAACTAAGCATTTTTTCTAAAAAATACGCTGTGGATTTAAAATACAAAGACATAAAAAAAGGTAATGTCTGGTTAGAAAAAAGTACACAGGTCAAACATAATCCTAATTCTAAGCATGTTTTTGTTTTAAAATGATGCTAGCCATAATGTTTAATGTTTTTATCTATTTTTTTTTAATTCTTATTATTACAAACCGTGTGCATTTTTTCAAGTCCACACTGCCAGGCAACGGAAAATAGAACAGGCCTCAAAATAATTTTTGGAAACTCATCAGACAAAATGTCAGCCACATTTCCAGTTTGGTCGGACATGTCTGTAGCTCGTTTCGAACTTTCGTCGGACAAAACGTCGGATAGATTTCCGTATTGGTTGGACACTTTCATTTGTTTAAATCTCAGAGTTATTGAATAGTCCTGGTCCTATTAATCCATGAGCAAGCCTATTCATAGCCAACCTGACCATCCTACCTAATTCACCGACTCCTGACTTAGTTAAAAAACTACGTAGACATGAATCTTTCTTGCCTGGCCCCTTCGTCGCTGGTAACCAGGTCTTACACAAGAAATCCAGCCATGCGGTTCTTAACTAATGCGGAGGTGAACGCCGACGGAGCACGGATAAAGCAAGTCTGCAAAACTGCACTTACAGGCGGAACAGACATTTTATTATGGATTTAATTGCAGATAATTTTGTTTTTTAAAAAGCCTTTTCTGTTTTAAGAGTCATTCTTCAGGTGCGTAAATTTGAGTGATAAGATTTTTCAGGCGTAAATTTGAGTGATAAAAGATTTTTCACGTTATTTTTTTTTCGCTGTCGCTTTTGCATGGTGGGTTTTTTCCAGAGGCTGAAATACGGTAACAGCAATCAGGACATCTACCAACACGTTTTTCTTTTTCACTGTACCCATTACCGACACGTTTTTCCTTTTCGCTGTACCCATTGACTGCACTGTTAACAGCAGTAGAACATATTTTACAAGATGTTTTTTGACGCGATATGCACCGATACTTCGTGCTTCTTCTAGGATATGCTTAACTTTATCTGTAATTTGAACATACGTTTTTATAAAAGAGTGTGCGTTTGTGACTTAAATAGAATTCAAGTAGTTTTTTATTTAACGCTTTTAAACTTCTAATTAATTAATTTAATTCTTGTTAGGACAAGTAGTCAAGTGTATTGTATATTCCTTTTACCTTATGTTTTTTTACTTGGGATTCGTTATCATTGTGATGTCCCTGGAACTGAAATTGGTTTTAACCAAACAAAGCGAGGCCACGAGAACGTTAATGTGTTGCTCCTACTGTTAAAAACGAAATTGTTTAATAGTAAATTCGTTGAAACAAAAAGGACATTGGGAACGGGATTGTTAATGTGTTGTTCCTGCCGTTAAAAACGAAACGAGATTGTTTATTACTAAACTTGTTGAAACAAAAAGGACACTGGGAACAAGATCGTTAACACTTATTTTATTTAAGCTGGAAATATTCAATTTGTTAATTTTATTTAAAAAGCGCGATGAAAAAAAGGTGCGCTTTTTGAGGAATTTATAAATTGTTCGATTGTCTCTAGCTTCGAAATTATCACCCTTTGATTCTCTTCCAACGCCCGAAGTCTAGTTATCACTTCATCCATCCTTGATGGTCGAGTAACGAAAAAGTTACCGTTTAACACATCACTACCACCTAAACCACCAAACCCACCTAAACCACCTTCCACACCTCCACTCATATCAGCAACACCTCCACTTATACCTAAACCACCAAACCCACCTAAACCACCTAACCCCCCTACACCACCTTCCACACCTCCACTAATACCTAAACCATCTAACCCACCAAACCCACCTAAACCACCTAACCCCCCTACACCACGTTCCACACCTCCACTCATATCATCAACAACACCACTACCACCTAAACCACCAAACCCACCTAAACCAGCTTCCACACCTCCACTCATATCATCAACAACACCTCCCCTAATACCTAAACCATTAAATCCACCTACACCATCTAACCCACCTACACCACTTTCCACATCTTCCCTCATATCACAGACAACACCTTCACTTCCACCTAAACTAGCGAATCCAACTACACCACTTTCCACTTCTTCACTCATATCACCAACACCACCATTACCACCTAAACCGTCAACTTCCCCTACACCATCTTCCACTTCTTCCCTCACAGAACCAACAACACCACCGAACCCCCCTGCACCACCTTCCACTCCTTCACTCATAACATCGACAACAATTCCACTACCACCTAAAGCGTCAACTTCCTCTGCACCACTTTGCACTCTTACAATCATGTCATCAACAACAAAACAACCACTACCCCCTAAACCGACAACTTCCCCTAAACCACCTTCTACTCCTTCACTCATATTCTCAACAACACCTTCACTACCACCTAAACGACCAGTTTCCCCAACACCACATTCCACTTCTTCCCTCACATGACCAACAAAAACACCACCTATACTGCCAACTTCCCCTACACTACCTTCCACACTTTCACTCGTATCACTAACAACAACACCACCACTACCCCCTAAACCGACAACGTCCGCTACACCACCTTTCACTCCTTCACTAAGGTTCTTTTTATTGATGTCTGACCTCTTTGACTGCAACAATAAAATTTTTGGATGATATTCGTTTATCTATAAAAAAAGATTTTATTAAAATAAAAAAATTATAAAATGTGGTTTTATATATTCCAGAAATACCGAATTTTAACACTTACAAGTTAGTTTCTAAAAAAAAGTTGTTCTGAGTTTAATGTAAGCCAACATAGTTACCAGATCATTATTGAACAAATTTGTTTGTAAAGCATTGCATTTTTTTAGTTTATTTTTTTTTCGGTCGAAATTGCATTCAACGTTAAAAATGGATTTAAAAATTACCTTTTCAACATGCGTCTTTACTTTCAAAACAGTGTTTTTCTTTTCAACATTTTTCTTTTTTTTTGGCCTCTTTTCCTCGACTACCTAAAAACAATATTTAAAGATATACGTTTAAAATTATTTTTACTTATAATTCTTAAAATAGCTTAAAATACGAAGAAAAACAAACCTTTTCTGGGCTCTGTTGTTGATCGTCAGCCTTCCTCTTCCTTTTTGACGCTACCTCGACTTGCTGAAATAGTTTTAAAATAAACGAAATAATTTTTCCTTTTCCAAATAGTACTTAAATAGTTTAAATTCCAAATAGTATTTAAAATTACCTTAACTTTTTTGCTTTTCCAAGCCTCCTTCATAATTCCCTTGTACCAAATTCGGTTAAACAAAAAATCTACTTCCTCTCCTATCACTAAATTTCTTTCCTTTTTTCCTGGTGAATCGTAGATGCTCTTTCGAGCCACCTTTGCCACTTCTCCATTGGTAAATGCGACGAGTAATTTATTTGAAGTCATAATAAAAGAAATTATAAAAACAGTAACCAACTAATAGCTACAGGGGCATGCACAGTATTAATCGAATAATTGAAAAATCTTAACGTGGCGGTATACTTAGCTATAAATAGATTTGGAATGTTCTAATTGGAACACCTGCCAAATTAATCGGTCGTAGTTCGAACATTAAAGATAAAAATAGTCCGAAACAATTAAAAATAGGAAAAAGAAACTCAAAGGAAGTATTTTTGCGTTAGCAAAATATAATGAAGAGATCAAAAGTTATTACAAAGGAATCTTTCGATCCCGCACAATTTTTATGCCCACAGCTAAGAGAAGATTTAAGTTACTGATTAGAGGATAGGGAGACGGAAAAGAATGTTAGTGACGAAGGTGATGAAAATGAGGAGGAAGAATCGGACCAAATTGAACAAGATAACGTAAACGCACAAGGCAATACGGAGAAAGAAGTTATTAAAAAATTTTTAGACAGTGGCTGCAAAGTTTATAACGGAGCGCAATGTTCGCAAAATTTTAGTGAGGAAGCGCTGTCCCACATGCGTGCCGATAATCTACAACTTTCCAAGGACGAATGTGACTTAATAATTTTAGCACATTTACGCAGTTCTTTAAATACAACTGGCGAAAAGAGGAAAGCTGCTCGAGCAAAATTTTGGCATAAAGGAACACAAATTTGAAAAAAAATGTTTCTGATGATAAATGCTATAGGGAATTCTCGCTATAAAGATTTAGTAAGACATTATAAGTTAAATGGTTTGGTCCCGCGAAGACATGGAAATACGCGCCGTCTTCCGTCGAACGCTTTAACATTTGACGAAGTCGTAAGATTTAAAACCTTCATGCTCAATTATGCGGCTAATAGAGCCATCACGCTTCCGGGAAAGTATCCTGGCAACAAAGATTTGGATGTATTATTGCTCCCATCTCACGATAACAGATACAGTGTATGGCGATTTTATGTAGATGCTAACAAAAACAAAAATCATCCTTCCATGCAGTATTCCACCTTTTGCAAAAAATGGAACGAATTAACACCACATATAGTCATAACTAAACCCAGAACTGATCTTTGCTGGACATGCCAAAAAAACACGCAAAGCATAATTGAATCAGCAAATCGAACCGAGTTAGAAAAGATGAAGCTCATACATGACCAAGAAACTCATTTGTACCGTGCTGATAGTGAACGTGACTTATACAGACAACGATGCGAAAAATCAAGAGACGAGTTAGCCCCTATAAAAGATTCTTGGAAGTTGGAATGCAGAAATTTACCCTGTACTTATGACGGAAGCAACCATTACAGATTTGATTACGCGCAACAGCTGCATTACCCGACTAATCCACTACAACCCGGGCCAGTTTTTTTTAAAACTCCAAGAAAAGCTGGGTTGTTTGGTGTATGTTGTGAGGGTATTCCACGCCAAGTTAACTATATCATAGATGAGGCTGTTAACACAGGTAAAGGCGCAAACACCACAATATCGTTGCTTCATTCATTTTTTGAAAAACATGGTTTGGGTGAAAAAAAGGTTTTTTTAAACGCTGACAACTGTTCTGGACAAAACAAGAACAACTCGTTCTTACAATATTTTTTATGGAGGATAATAAATGAGTTTCATAAAGAAATTTACTACGATTTTATGATTGCTGGTCACACAAAATTTCTTTGTGATGCGTGTTTCGGACTTTTAAAGAAGAAAACGAATGTAACGATTATTTCAAGTCTACTGGACATTGTGGAGTGTTTGAAAATTCTTCATTACAATCAGGCACAAACTATTCCGAGCCTGTCGGATTAGAGAATGGTCAACTGCTTATACCAATTTATAACTGGAAAGACTATTTAGCACTTTATTTTAAAAAATTCGATCGAATCAAGTCGTACCAACATTTCCGTTTTTCTTCTGCTGACCAGGGAACCGTATTTTTTAAAAAACTTTGGGATTCTAAAGAACTGTCACAGAATTTACTTAAAGATGCGTCGGTAGTACCCACTGGAATGCCGGAAGAAATAAAACCAACAGGATTGTCACCAGAGAGAAAATTATATCTCTACAATGAAATACGTGAGTTTTGTAAAGAGGAAGTTAAAGATTTGGTTTGTCCAGCACCCTTTTAACATTGAGTTACATTTATTAGCTACAAACTTGTACTAATTTTTCTACTTTCACGTTTTTCTTTCGTCTTTTGCTGTTGGAAATAATTAATAATAAGCGAGCACTTTTTCTCCACAATCGGAGAACTGAAACAATTACTCCGTTCAAAAATAATTCGGTTTAGCCTTAATTTTGTTCTTGCAAAAAATGAATTTTCCGTGTTTAAATATTTAAATACAGTGGAATCCCTCTAAAGCGGACACCATTGGTGCAAAAAAAAGTGTCCGCTTTAGAGGGATGTCCGCTTTATAGGAAGTTGACCAAAAAATTAGTTTTAGACCTAATTTTGACCAAAAAAGCTTTTTTTGTAGTACTGGCGGGTATCATGGGGTGACTTGCAACACTAGGGTAGACGGCAACATCAATAGATTTAGCTTATCGAGCAAAGAACCCAAGTTGGCTGTGTAAAGTAAGTTTAGCAGCTCAAATTTGTCGGTGTTGCAACCAACCTTTAAGTGTTGCTAAGGTTATAAACTAAGAAACCAAGTTATATTACGAAGATATATTTCATTTATCTTATAGGTCTTTCAATACACGTTTTTCTCCCTATTTGAAATAATCTTTGATTGAGGATTGTTTTCTATTTTGAAGCTGAAGTTCCTCAATCTTTTTCGTAATGGTTGACAACATTTCTTGGCATGTATCATCAAAAATAGTAGATCGCTTAATTTTATCAAGCATAGTGATTAGCTCGGTGAAACCAAGCATTTCTTCTTCAACCACGTCTTCACTCTCATCATCATCCTCGGAAATCTCTTCGACCTGACATGCCATCTCTGGATTTTCAATTGCGTTAATGCTAGCTTCTCGGATTTGATGTCGCCAATTTATTTCTAATTCGTTAATTCTTGGCTCCGAAGCTGGAACATCGGCGTCAAAATCGATGTATTCTGCAGCAGACATATCTTCAGTTAATTCCTTCACCAGAGCTTCAAATTCCAAGTCATCTTCTTGATCTTCCATCAATTCACTTTCTCCTTGAACTACGCCACATTTCTCGAAACAATTTTTGATGGTCAAGTTGGTTACTTCTTTCCACGCATCTTGAACCCATTGAATAGCCATAAGTATGTCTACGCTCTTGATAATTTCAGTTGCAGATTTATTCTCCTGGATCCTTGCAAGCACGTATTTGACCAGTCTTTTTCTGTACTTCACCTTGAAGTTTTGGATGATCCCCGCATCGAGTGGTTGAAGCCTTGAAGTTGTGTTCTTCGGTAAGAAAATGATTTTGATTTGTGAAAACTGGCCTATCATTGACTCCGGATGACAGGTGGCGTTGTCCAGAAAAAGAATAACTTTTCTGTCCTCAAATAAAAGTTTTCTGTTAAAACGTGCCAGTACAGTTTCCATTACTTGAGATGTCATCCAAGATTTAGGATTTGAAAAGTAGTGAACGTTAGCTGGACGCGATGGATCTTTCAATTTTTTAAAACAACGCGGGACTTTACTCTTCCAGATAACAACAGGCTGGTCGATCTTTTCCCCAGCTGCATTTACAAAAAAAGCGACAGTTAATCTAAGCTTTGACTTTTTCCCACCTTTTGCTTGTTTTCCTTTTTCCACTAACCCTTTGGCCGGTAGAGCTTTAAAAAAACAGCCAGACTCGTCCATGTTCCAAATATTTTCTAGTGAATAACCTTCAACCAATTCTTTGATCCTCTCCATCCAGGAAGTAACCGTTTCTGTAGAAACGTCACCAGCTTCACCAACAATACGACGTTCTTTGACGGAATATGTTGTTTTCCAACGATCCAACCAACCGTCAGAGGCGGAGAAATTATCAAAATCGCTGTTCTGAAGTTTTTCCTTAATTTCCAACGCCTCCTCTTTAAGCATTACACCATTAGGGTAGATGTTAGAAGCGCAACATCTTTTGTACCATTCGAATAAGATCTCATTTATCTTGTGATACTTGCCATGGCGGTTACGTTTTTTTGTTTTCTCACGAAAAATTTCATGTTGTTCACGAATTTTCTTTTCGTCTCTTAAAATATTTGCTGCGGCTGTCTTTCCAATCTTGTAAATGTCTGCTAGTTTTCTACATCCAAGTTCTGGATTTTTTTTGGCGAAATCCAAAAACTTGATCTTATCATCTAATGATAAAGTTTTCTTCGCTAGTTTACCAGCAAGCTGCTGCTTCGACATTGCCATGTTGAATGTGCATTAGAAATTCAAAATTCGAAATTCTTTCCAGTTTAAAATTTTACGCTGCAATGTCTTCACGATTCGAATGCTATTTTAAAGTTAAAGAAGCTGAAGAGAACACAGATATGTCGAACGTTCAACTAAATGAGATGCTTCTCAAAAACATTGACCAACAGATTGAGATTATCCTTATAAAACAGAAAGAATATCGCTTCGACTCGTTTATCCGTGGATACCATGCTTACATGGACATATGGAGCCCAAAAGTCGGAGAAGAGAATTTTTGTTTAAAAGCGGAAGAAGATAACGAACATGAAAAGTTTGCTGTAGCTGTTACAGATGACGATAAAGTAGTTGGGCACGTCCCTAAAAACCTTAGCAAACTATTCAACAAATTCATGTCGCTTCCTAACTGTACCATCGGATGTAAAGTGACTGGGAAGCAAGTGAACCGTGGTGCTGGCTACGGACTAGAAATTCCTGCCCAGTACCAATTAATTGGTGTTGAAAAGGCAGTTGAGTGGGCCGAGAAAAATATAAGGAAAGTGTTGGACTCGGTAAATAACAAAACTCAAAGATGTACTAAGTAAAATGGTTTAAATTTTAAGAAAAAGTGACATTTCATCTCGTTATTTTTCCATTGTCCGCTTTATAGGGAGTGTTTATAAGGGAAACTGTCATTTGGTGCAAAGATTTTTGTCCGCTTTATAGAGTGTCCGCTTTATAATCGTCCGCTTTATAGAGATTTTTTTATGAGAGTTTGACCTAAATTCTGCCGGTGCAAAAATTTTTGTCCGCTTTAGAGGGCTGTCCGCTTTATAGGGTGTCCGCTTTAGGGGGATTCCACTGTATTATATTTATATATAATGCAGAAAGGAAAAAAGATATTTAAAAATAATTGTTTTAATTATTCTAAATCCAGATTATTTTGTTCTTATGCATCGTGTAGAATGTTCTTATACAACAACATCACAAATTACATTTGTGAAACCCAATGACGAATAAGTCAAATTATATACATTGAAATAATCTAATTATGTGCAACGTGAAAAATAATTAATTGCTGCGTGCTCTTGATTAAGCAAAATTTTGTTTTTTATTTTTCTGAAAATTAAATCAACACAAAATTAGACCCTAGAATGGGAGGTGAAATAACGAACTTTAACTAATTTTTCATTATAAATTTATTACAGAATACGAAGTCAATCTACTAAAAAAAAGCTTCTTGAATCCTTTTTTTTGTAAAGTTAGCTGGGAAATCAGGCTGAGTACATTCCTATGTTTTGACGAAACGCTTATAAACTACATAAGCTTTATTTAAAAACATGCGCAACGGGTAGATTTTAACGAATATTTTTTGTATAGTAGAGCCACAGATGCCTCCGGCAAAACATTCTGGTCCATGTACTTTTAAAAGCTTTTTATTTTCAATGTTTACTTTCTGTGAAAGTACGTTTTTTTTAATCCGTATTTCGTATTTTTAAAAATACGAAATTTTCTTTTTTTAAAAATACGCGTATTTTTAAAAATAGAATTTCGTATTTTCTATTTTTAAAAAACACGAAATTCGTATTTCGTATTTTTCAAAAATACGAAATACGAATTTCGTATTTTTTAAAAATAGAATTGCGTATTTTTAAAAATACGAAAATCCGTATTTCGTATTTTTAAAAATACGCGTATTTTAAAATACGAAATCCGTATTTTTTAATACGAAATTTCCGTATTTCGTATTTTTTAATACGAAAAGAGAAGTGGTCGATTTTCCTAGAGAGCGTCACATTTGAACACTTCGAAGTAGATATGATAAAGAAAAAGAGACGAAGCATATCCAGGAAGCTCTAAAATCCAGAAATTTTGGTGGACTCTTGGTAAACTAATGACCTGACTACGTATAAAAACAATCTGTCCTATTTCTACAACATGTGGAGAAACGATAATTTTTCATATTGTCCAGACAATATTCATTACAATCGATACAAATTTGGTCGCAAAAACTTTTGCAAGGCAGTCAAAATAGCACAGAATACATTCTTAACAAAACATTTTGTCAAGCATGATCATCTCAAAAAAACTAACTCAAAAAAATTCAGAAGTAAATTTCGCCAGTTGAAGAGACCAACAAATCAAAGACGTTTCACCATCAACAACAAACGTGACAGATCGTAAATAGCAACTGAATTTGCCTATCACTTCAATTATATCTTCAACACACATAGGATAGAACTTTCAGAAACTAACATCATTTCAACAGAGCTACCACCACATTTAAACACTGAGTGCTCACAAGTGACACCTGATGACATTGAAACATTATGCTGATTCTGCTTCTTTTCGTCATATTCTTTGCGACTACTACAACACAATATTTAAATCTGGCACAACACCTGTATCGCTATCAAAGTCGACAATCATTCCACTTGTCAAGTCTTAAAAAAGGTCCTTATGAGATCAAAATAACTACCGTGGCAACAGTCTTATTCCCATTCTTACCAAACTACTAGAAATGTTGATACTTCTGAAATGTCCATCTCTCAAAAATTGTCATGCATCTCAATTTGGCTTCACTGACTACACCTCCACCATCCATGCAACTTTTATGGTAAAGGAAACAATAAATTATTATAACAAACATGGAAGTCCTGTATATATCTGTAGTTTAGATGCGGAAAAAGCTTTCGATGGCTGCAACTGGAATGTTCTGTTTACTAAATTATATAAAAAAGGAATACCATCTGACATTATTAATGTAATAAAAAATCTCTACATAGAAGGTACATCATATGTCTTATACAATGGGACTTCATCGCACAGTTTTAGGCTGAGCCAAGGTGTCAGACAAGGATCCGTACTATCACCTCATCTTTACAATATTTATACTGAAAATGTCCTTGATGAAGTAAACAATCTTTCTCTTAGTACAACTATCGGAGACATCTATACTGGTATTGTTGCGTGAATGGAGAATTTTGTTGTTGTTTTAGACAACTGTTGATAAGAGCAATATTTATAAACTAGTCGATAAAGCCCGTGGAAAGATCCACTGAGGCAGGATAAAAATGAAAAAGATGCGTCATTTGAATTTTGATGACGTCAGCAACCCATCCACAAGAAAAATAATTTAGAACCTTGTTTTCACGTTGCCTCTATTGTGTAGAGTTCGAAATTCTGATCAAAATAATGTACAGAATCATGTGCTTTTGATGAACGGTTAAGGAGATATAAGGTTTTTAAAATTTTGCTGACGTCAGCAAAGACCTGTGCAAAGACAAAAATAATTTTTTTAGAAATTTGTATACCCGTTGCCTTTATCGTATAGATCTTGGAACACTGATCAAGAAAATGTATAACATCAGGTACTTTTGACAAACGGTTGCAGAAATATTGGGGTTTAAAGGTTTTTTGGTGACGTCATTAACCCGTCCATTCCGAAACGGATTCGGGGTCCCAGGTGTGGGAAACGTACCCAAATTGGTCCCAGGTGGTCCCTAGTTACCCACGCGGTGAAAAATCATTGACATCACCATCTTGTTTCCAAGTTATTTAGTTTTAGGTGCACCGTCATGGCTTCATTAATTTAATATAGGATATTGACGGTAAAGTAGTGTTATTGACGTCGCGCCGTAGCGTCATAAAATTTAACAATTAAGACATAACTTTTTCCGCTACATCAAAGGAAAATAAACACATCCACTTTGCCTGTCACAGACAAACAGACACACTTAGCGTATTATTATAGAGACTAGTCGATAAAGCCCGTGGAAAAATCCGCTGAGGCAGGATAAAAATGAAAAGGAAACGTCATATGAATTTTGATGACGTCAGCAACCCATCCACAAGAAAAAAATTAGCACCTTGTTTTCACGTTGCCTCTATTGTGTAGAGCTTAAACTGCTGATCAAGAAAATATATATGATCATGTGCTTTTAATGAGCGGTTAATAAGATAAAAAGGTTTAAAAATTTTGCTGACGTCAGCAATGGCCCGTCAAAACCCCCCAATTTTTTTTTTCAAATTTGTATACCTGTTGCTTTCATCGTATAGATCTTGAAACGCTGATCAAGAAAATGTATAGGATCATGTTCTTTTGACAAACGGTTGCAGAGATATTAGGAGGGTTTGAAGGTTTTTTGATGACGTCATCAACCTCGTCCATTCCGAAACGGATTTGGGGACCCAGGTTTGGGAAACTTACCCAAATTGGTTCTAGGTGGTCCCTAGTTACCCACGCGGTGAAAAATCATTGACGTCACAACCTCGTTTCCAAGAAAATTTTGAACATTGCAGCAAGGCACAATGAAATACTCAACCTGTTAAGTTTTAGGGTTAAATCATAGAGGTTTTGTTCCTCCAAAGTTACTGCCAAAAAGACAGTTAAACTTCCTTTTCGCAGGATACACAATATCAGTGAAAAAAAAAAAAACGCACACACACACAAAGATTGCACAATACCAACCTTGACACCAAACGGTTTCGCCCCAAAGCCTCAACCAAGGGGTGTCAGGATTCCAGGCGGGGCACCTCTAATCCGAGGTCCACTAAGTGGTCATCAGGAGGCCCTGGAATCCTCTTCTGTCATCAAATGTTCTTTAATCCGTGCAATCTATTGACATTTAAAACAAGGGTTGACTGGGGTAATAAGTGGGGTCGTCACACCCAAAGACAAGACTTGTAGGAACCTGTAAAAAGGGAACTAAGCAAGTCAAACCCCCTTGCCAGGCGACGTTTTTATATATAAATTTTTTTTATTTTTAAATTTTTCCTATTTTTATTTTATTTTTTATTATTTTAAACTGCCTGGAAGAGAAAGACGTAGGACAGTTTGCTGTTAAGTTCCTTCCGAACGTCACATTTTGTCACAGCTCTGTCATTGCAGTGAAGCCACTGGTCTGTCTTTTGGTCTTGAACAATGGCTGTATAGTGCCCATTATTAAGAGAACCAGAGTGGTTTATAAGCGCTCTGATCTTAACCCTATTCGGTCCGGGGGGGGGCGGATTCCGCCCCCCCCTGACGGTTTTTTATAAATAACTCCTTATTGCTATGTTATATGGCTATGAAACTTATTGACTTTCAATATTTATCTATTAGACACCTGCATGCCAAATTTTTAGGTCCCATACCTTTCAGAGGCTTTGATATTGGCCATTACTCGAAACTACCCCTAAAAATCTCTATGAAATCCTTATAATGGGTAAAATTTAATAACTCCTGTTAGGATTATCCTTAGAACTTGAAACTTGCAACACAACTTTGTTTTATTGAGAAGAATCATTTTGCATAATTTGGACACGTGATTAATCCGATTTCCCGATTTTGTCGGATTTTACCCGAAAATCGGAAAAAACCGGATTTTCGGGCAACTTTTGGCAATTTTTTATGCGATACACGTAAAAACCGGAAAATATGTTAAATAACTTTTATTTAGCTTTCAGAAACTTCAAACAGAATGCAAAAATTCGATCTGGAACAAAAGTAATTAAATTTTAAGCAGATAGTGTCATTTTTAACAAATTTGAAGCTTCTGATGACGTCACAGAAAATGTGCTGACGCAAGCAAAAATTTATTGCTGCCATTTTGTTCCTTTTATGACGTACTATAAGTGTGCCAAGTTTGATTCAATTTGCACAACCCTATGAAAAGTTATTGAGGGGGGGCGGATTCCGCCCCCCCCCGGTCATAATATGTTCGAAAAACCCCGGACCGAATAGGGTTAAAGTGCTTACGGCTTCTTACCTCAGGGTCGATGGTAACAGGAAGGGATAAGAAGTCCGGGAAACAAGAAACTGGCGACACTTGTTTTGAGATATGGCCATTTGACATGATGAAACGTTTTAACTGAACTATAAGGTGTGAACCACTGTTCACAATTTCCGTCTCTCGTGTTGCTGTTTGATGGGAATTACACAGAGGGCAAAACCACTTATCATTCCCTGTCAAAACCTCGGGTTGTAAGAAGAGGTTCAATGACTCTTGAATTGTGGGTCTTGGTTGCAATTCAAGAAATAGAGACATTTCATCAGTAGAGTGCGATTGGAAACATGTGTCACATGTGATTGTAGTTCTAGTACAAAACTGGAACATGGTGGTAGTAAAAAGCGAGTCTGTAGCAAGTTCACTTAGCAAATAACCTAGGATCTCAGGCACATCATGCTGTGTAAAAATATCAAAATTACCTTTTACTTTACTTATAGCATTTTTTAGGGCTGCAAGGAAAGCGGATGGATCAACTGGGACTTTCGAAGATGACAATTGGTAGAAAACATTCGAGCAAGCTGAAGCAAGAGGTGACAAGGAAGGATTTCCTGCCGAGAGGGCTACATGGAATTGCGGCAGGGAGTTTAAACATTGCAGAATAGAATTTGCATAGCAAGTGTTACCCTTATTTTGTATTCCACTGTTTGTAAGCATTAACTCTTTTGTTGACCCTGAGGATGTCATTTTCATGTCAGTTATGTCGACAGGTGATTTGCTTTTGGCAAATTTGAAAGGTGACTTGCTTTCAGGGAAACTGTCTGTTGTTGTAGTAAGCGTTTCCCAAGGTTTTGAATCTCTGGCCAACCAAATATGGAAAGAACATTTCATTGCAATAGAACCAAGTAATTTTAGAATGCAACGAATTGACTTGGGTGGAAAACCTAGACGACGTAAACAAGTACGCACAGAATCTGAACAGTACCCACGAGCGCCAACCTCAACTGCGAAGAAGTGAACTGCCCAACCATTAATTTGTATTGTCCGCAATAACAGAGAGTATTTATCAGTTTTGGTGTCATGCCATTTCTCCATATTTTCCTCACAAGGACATGTCAACTCTATAACTATCACTGCCTTTGTCATACGAGAAAGTAACACAATATCAGGCCTAAGTTGAGTAACAGCTACATCAGGTGGTATTATTAATGTTGTATCAAGATCACACATAACTGTCCAATCTGAAGCCGAATGGAGAATGCCTATTGGAGGAGGTTTTTTCTTCTTTGCTGTGGAGTAAGTACCAGCAGAAACAAAACGAATATTGCGAGGTTTGTTGGAGAGAGATGGTTTGTACGATGATAAGAAATCTTGAAGGGAGGTTACAAGTGTGCGTAACACAGTGTCATGACGATATGTAAACCTACCCTGAGTTAAGGCAACTTTACAAGCTCCTAAAATATGGGGAACTGTACAGATGTTTTTTTTACACAAACTACAGCTTGCGTCTTTTTGTAATCCCCAGCGAACTAGATTACTTGGTGAAGGCAGTGTGTCATATGTGGAGCCAATGCAAAATGAAATTAGACATTGTGGCAGAGCCAAAAGGGTGCTCCACGAAAGATCGTTTTTCACATAACTGCACCATTTCATCCAGTTGCCTTGAATATGGAGTTGCACTGCACGGGCTTGGAAAATCTCCTCTTCGTGTTCATAAACTATGTCAGAGATGGTTTTGCGGTATTTTTGGCATCCTTTAGTAGGTATATCCTTCTGCTTAATCAAACCAAAACCAGCTTTCCCTATTTGATGATACCCAGCTACCTTTGTATATTGAAGCTGGCTTTCGGCAGAGCGAACGGCATTGCTTACATTCCACGAACCTGATTTTAAAGTAGGTAAAAAGGATGAAACACATGGATCAGCAGAATCTCTAAGTAATAAATGTCCGCTGACTTTTGAGGACTTTAGGATAGAAGTCATACTTTTAAAGGGTAGAGGACAAGGTGAGCTAGCTGAATATAAACAGATGTTAGTGATTGAATGATGGAGCCGTAACCATTTCCTGATCAGGACGGAAATCTTTCGTTCCAGTTTGATGACAGTTGACAAAGAAACTTCATATATCAATATTGGCCACCGAGCCCTTGGAATTACTAAGTGTTGCAGAAACCAAAGTTTATGAGTGCCTTTAAATGACGAGGAGTCAATTAATTGAAGAGCGCGTTCAGTTTCTGAGATAAATTTGTCAACAGCGGCATGATCAGAAAGGGAATGAGTAATGGTGCGACCAAGAAACCTAACAGGGTTTTCGTGAATGGATGGAATGGATTCGCCGTGAGCTGTGAAGGGCGTTATATTCTTACACACTCCATTATCAATGACAATACTGCGGGACTTTGTTGCGCGAAACGACATGCCTGCCCAGTTAAGACCAGTAACACAGCGGTCAAGCAACTTCTGACAATCATGTGCTGAGGGAGACATTAGAAATATGTCGTCCATAAACGCTTTCATTGGTGGTTGGGTGGGATCATTTGCCGCTACACAAACAAATTCGATGATAATATTGATGGCTACCAAGAAAAGAATAATCGAGAGGGTGCAACCAATATAAATACCTTTTTCATGCAAGTGCCACCCTGATGGAGAAGAGAGTGAAAAGGATTTACTCCATAAACCACCATAATAAGTCTTAATAAGTTCGATCCAGGAAGGTGATACACCATAACGTTCTAAAGCAAAGAAGATAAGTTTGTGCGGAACTGAAGGGTATGCATTAGCTACATCCAGCCATATAGCTGAAACGGAAGCTTTGTCAGTCTTGGCAGATTTTAATGCCGACCAAACTAGGGACATATGCTCCCAACAACCAGGAACCTTTTCCATACAACCTTTCTGAATACTTTTGTTGATGAAATTATTATTTTTTATGATGTGAGTCTCTAAACGTTTCGAGATTAGGCTACAGAATAGTTTACCTTCCACATTCAATAAAGCTATTGGTCTATAATCCTTTATGCAGGATGGTTTGGGAGGCTTGCGTTTGGGGATAAAAACCTCAGATGCAACACGCCACTGCAAAGGAAAAAAGGACTGTTTAAGACATGATTTTAATGTATTAAATAAGAAAGAAGCAGTTTTTGGGCAATATTTGTAAACCTTATATGGTATCATATTGATACCTGGCGCAGAGCCATTGCGACGAGACTGAAGAACTTGTTGAAATTCTTGAAATGTAAAAGGTGATGTATTAAAGGCTTTATCCTGCTTAGGAGGTAATGGTAAACCTTCCAATAAGGGCAATGGTACATCACGCATTGGATCTTGCAATGATTTCTTTTTGTGGTCGTCCATAGACTCTTTTGGTACTTGCAACTTGACAAAGCTCTTAGGGTCTAGTAAATTTTTGCCAGCCTGATAAGGATCTCTGACAAACGCACGGTAAGCCTTACGCCTTTTCCATCGTTTTTTCCTGTTCTTTTCTCCTCGACGTAAGGATCGCAGCTTTGACTTAACCATTTCTAGCAGAGAGATAAGGCCGTGTCTTTCAAGGGGATCAAAAATGTGATCTAATTTAGCTAACAGGTGATTTTTCTCCTTTACTAGTTCAATTGAATGAGTAACTCGTCTGTTAAAGCCAGATAGGTTGCGTTTTGGTGCTAATGATAGACCAAATAACGCTGATGCATGATCATAAATTGTGTCTTCAAGAAGTTCAATTCGCTTGGAGATAGAATAGCGACCCTTAAGATGACTTGCAACACTATTATCTAAAGCAGTCCATAGCTGTTTATCAGACGCTTTCGGCCAAGCTATAGCTGTTTTACAATTAAGAGCTTCAAGACGTGAGTTCTCTTCTGGTTGCTGAGAAAGCACACTGTGGGTTTTAACCTGGTAAGCTTTCAGCAGCTTAGACTTTTCAGTCGAACCGTCCGCGAATACATCTTTAAGAAGGACTCTACAGGGCTTTGTCAAGGCACCTTGGTTACTAATGTGCAGAGATTGAAACGCTGATGATCAAAAATGTATATTATCATGTGCTATTGACGAACGGTTAAGAGAAGAAGATATAAAGGTTTAAAAAATTTTGTTGACGTCAGCAAAGTACCTAATAAAAGTACCAAAAATCTTTCTTTAAAAAATTCATAAACCCGTTGCCTTTATCGTATAGATCTTGAAACGCTGATCAAGAAAATGTATAGGATCATGTACTTTTGACAAACGGTTGCAGAGATATTGGGGTTTAAAGGTTTTTTGATGACGTCATAAACCCGTGCATTCCGAAACGGATTCGGGGACTCAGGTTTGGGAAAATGACCCAAATTGGTCCTAGGTGGTCCCTAGTTACCCACGCGGTGAAAAATCATTGACGTCACCACCTCGTTTCCAAGTTATTTGGCCTCAAAGTTTGAGGTGCATTGTAATGGCTTCATTAATTTAATATAGGATATTGACGTTAAAGTAGTATTATGACGTCGCGCAGTAACGTCAGAAAATTTAACATATTAGACATGCATTTTTCGGCGACTTCAAAGAAAATTTCGGCGACTTTAAAAGAAAATAAACACATCCACTATGACCGTCACATACACTTCGTATTATTATATAAGACTAGTCGATAAGGCCCGTGGAAAAATCCACTTAGGCAAAAGCATAATGAAAAAATAGGTTGCTTTAGATGTTTTGATGACGTCAGCAGTGCATATACAAAAAAAAATGTTCTTAAAATCTTACACCAAATATCAAATGTCAAATAGCATTAAATCCTCCACACAAATCTTACACAAAATAAAAAAGAACAGCATGCAAGGTGCAAAATCTAGTTGATAAAAAGTTACAACAACGACACTCACAACATCGACACTCACAACACCAATACTCATAAAACCGACAGTAAGAACACTGACAGTTACAACACCGACAGTCACAACACGGATAATAACAATGTTATAAATAACGCATCTCAAATATGAACATCTTATAAGTGATTATGTTGAAAACCCTCAGTATTTTATTCTGAAATGTCAAAAAAGAGGCCTGCAAGAGTTAGCACAAATCAACAAAAATAAGTTCTTTACACATTTTAAATATTGTCTTTCCCTTAAAAGCTTATACAAAAATATGAAAAAGCCATAGTTTCGAAAACATCAAATTTAAATCTAGAAAAATCAGTCACTTCGGTTGCATACCATCCTCTCCCGCAAAGTTACACAAAATGTAAAAATCAACCAGTTAAGAACACAAAAATTTTCTTTTTTAGTATGATGATCCATACCGCCCTTTACCAACAATTTTAAACCTAAATGTCAAAAAATCAATAAGCAAAGAATAAACTTGAATCAACAAACATTGTATATATACGGTTCATAAACAAAGGTTTACACAAAATGTAAAACAGATCGGTTTTTGAGAAACACATCTAAATCAACAAAAATAAGTTCATTCAGCATGTCGTATATTGCCATTACCCATTAATCTTCCACAAAAAGGTTATGAAACACATCAAAATTTACAAAAATCAGTGATTTCAGTGCATACAGTCCACCCGTTTAGATTACAAAATATAAAAAACAAAAACAGTTTCAGTCAGAACATTAAGTAATTTTTTTATCATCAGCAAGAAGGGAGAATAGGAGTAACTACATCGCAATGCAGATAAAACTAGTCTTTTAAGACGGAAAGTTTAATTAAAAAAAGGAGGTTTCTCTCCAAAGAATAAGAAGCTGCTGGAGAACTTCTGCATTCTCCCCTTTACAGGGATAATCGGAAAGTTAATGGATTTCGACTGTACTGAAACAAACACCTATGAATGTGGAAACACGAGGATTGGTGAAATTCACTCATGCTTGGGATCTGGTGCGGGCCCTTACATTTATCCCTACAAAATTTTGTAAAATTCTCAAGAAAAACAAAAACGTGAAACCATGGAATTTTCTTCCACCAAAAATTACATCACATACAGTTAGTTCTCCCAAACAATAGTTTATAATACGAAATATAAAGACAAAGTTGTTTATATAGTCCGAAGATGTACTTAGTGTACGAAAAGCTTAACAAATAAATACTTTTTAACTTTCACACTCGTTTTATTTTTTTCTTAATTAGTAAACTATGGCTGTTATTTTTAGCAATAAAGACATCAGCTTTACAACAGCTTACAGTGAAGTCTGATTCTACAAAGATTTGTTCTTTCAGTATATATATTGCATGTGGTCTATTTCCACAAAAGGTTACACAAAATTTCAAAAAACAGCATTTCGCAACACGAACAATATGAACTGACAACCATACCATCCTCTCATAAATTTTTTTAACCCAAAGTTATAAACCCACGTATATAAATTTCCAATCAAATGTCAAAAACCCCTGTAAAAAAACCTGGCATTTTACATGTAGGCTGACAAAAGTTTAACAGGATGAGGAAACAAAACGATAAAAAATAACGTAACACACACACTTTAAATTCTATAAAATTCGTTCCACTTGTCATATTGTGGTCCCCTTGTAAAGTTTACAGGAAATGTGAAAAAATTATTCTCTATGGGCATAAAAATGTGTCACAGTATCCTAAAAGTTCAAGAAAGATTTTGTAGCTAGCTTGTTGTTACATCATAATTCGTGTTCAAAAAAGAAGAGAGGTTTGACTACTAAGGTAGCTATAAATACCTAAAAAAAGAGGAATAACAACAAAACTCATAGATTAGAGCTAGCTATGGGATGGAGCCTTGAAGCTAACATTAGCTAGCTAGCTAACAAAACAGTATATACCTAAGACACCCAGTTAAATATACTTAAGCTGGGGAGACTTATAGCTACGTCTATAGCTAGCTATTTATGCTTAGTTTAGTACAACACATATAAAGGAAAACAATAGCAATGGAAAAATTATGACATTTGCAGTTAGTTCAACAAACCAAAACTTTCCATTTCGCTGGCACATTTGTTTGGTAGCCAGCTAACAGCTGTATGCAGCATTTTGAATTTTAGCACATTAATTATGCAAACCATTGCTGACTTTTTTATAAAAAACGCGGTAAAATATAAAAATTAAAGAATTTGAAGCTCCAATGGATTTTTTTTGAGAATGCGATTCTTTTTTGCTACATAAAAAAACGGAACGTCTAAAAATATAAAAGTTCTTACTTTTTCTCAATTCCAATTCACTTGAAACTCTAGCATTCATTTTGTACTTCTAACTTTACTTTACTACTTCCTAGCTCCACTCTTCACTTCCGAAGTAACTTCTTGTCTTGTGGCTTTCAACTTTATTTTTCTACTTCTACTTCTTTACTTAGAATTTACTTCTAACTTTACTTTACTACTTCCTAGCTCCACTCTTCTCTTCCGAAGTAACTTCTTGTGGCTTTCAACTTTTTCTTTACTTAGAGTTTTCTTTCTCTGAATCACTTTTTGCACTTTTTTCAAGACGAAGGGACCTTTCTTTTGTGTTTTTTTCGAATTGAGTCGTTTTCATCACGTGACGTAAACAAAGTAAACCCGCTAGCAAAATGGACATAATTTTATCGGCAACATCAAAGATTTTTTCGGCGACATCAAAGAAAAATGAGCATATCAACTTTGCCTGTCACAGACACACGGAACTGGCGTATTATTATATAGAAGTCGATAAAGCCCGTGGAAAAATCCACTTAGGCAAAAGGCCAATGAAAAATAGGTTGCTTGGATGTTTTGCTAACGTCAGTAGTGCATATACAAAAAAAAATGTTCTTAAAATGTTGCATCAAATGTCAAATCGCATTAAATCCTCCACACAAATCTTACACAAAATAAAAAAGAACAGCTTGCAAGGTGTAAAATATAGTTGATAAAAAGTTACAACAACGACACTCACAACATCGACACTCACAACACCAATACTCATAAAACCGACAGTAAGAACACTGACAGTTACAACACCGACAGTCACAACACGGATAATAACAATCTCAGAAATAACGCATCTCAAATATGTACATCTTATAAGTGATTATGTTGAAAACCCTCAGTATTTTATTCTGAAATGTCAAAAAGGAGGCCTGCAAGAGTTAGCACAAATCAACAAATATAAGTTATTTTACACATTTTAAATATTGTCTTTCCCTTATACAAAAATATAAAAAAAGCCATAGTTTCGAAAACATCAAATTTAAATCTAGAAAAATCAGTCATTTCGGTTGGATACCATCCTCTCCCACAAAAATTTACACAAAATGTAAAAATCAACCAGTTAAGAACACAACAATTTTCCTTTTTAGTTCCGTACTGCCCTTTACCAACAATTTTAAACCTAAATGTAAAAAAATCAATGAGCAAAGAATAAACTTGAATCAACAAAGATCATTATTTTGGAAACATTGTATACGGTTCGTAAACAAAAGTTTACACAAAATGTAAAACAGATCGGTTTTTGAGAAACAAATCTAAATCAACAAAAATAAGTTCATTCAGCATGTCGTATATTGCCATTACCCATTAATCTTCCACAAAAAGGTTATATATAAAACACATCAAAATTTAGAAAAATTAGTCATTACAGTGTATACAGTCCTCGCCCATTAGATTACAAAATATAAAAAACAAAAACAGTTTCAGTCACAACATTAAGTATTTTTTTATCATCAGCAAACATTTATCCCTACAAAATTTTGTAAAATTCTCAAGAAAAGCAAAACCGTGAAACCATGAATTTTCTTCCAGCAAAAATGACATCACATACAGTTAGTTCTCCCCAACAATAGTTTATATTACGAAATATAAAGACATCAGCTTATACAACAGCTTACAGTGAAGTCCGATTCTACAAAAATTTGTTCTTTCAGTATATATTGCATGTGGTCTATTTCCACAAAAGTTTACACAAAATTTCAAAAAACAGCTTTTGCAACACAAACAATATAAACTGACTTAACCATACCATCCTCTCATAATTTTTTTTAACCCAAAGTCATAAACCCACGTAAATTTCCAATCAAATGTAAAAAACCCCTGTAAAAAAACCTGGCATTTTACACGTAGTCTGACAAAAGTTTAACAGGATGTCAGAAACAAAACAATAAAAAATAACTTAACACACACCACACTTTAAATTCTACAAAATTTGTTCCACTTGTGATATTGCATGTGGTCCCCTTGTAAAGTTTGCAGGTAATGTGAAAAAAACTATACTCTATGGGCATACAATGAGTCACACTATCCCAAAAGTTCAAGAAAGATTTTGTAGCTAGCTTGCTACATCATAATTCGTGTTCAAAAAAGAAGAAAAGTTTGACTACTAAGGTAGCTATAAATACCTAAAAAAGGAGGAATAACAACATAACTTATAGGTTAGAGCTAACTATGGGATGGAGCCTTCTTGAAGCTAACATTAGCTAGCTAACAGTAGCTAGGACACCCAGTTAAATATACTTAAGCTGGGGAGACTTAGCTACGTCTATAGCTAGCCATTTTTGCTTAGTAAAACACATTATAAAGGAAAACAATAGCTATGTAAAAATTATGACATTTGCAGTTAGTTCAACAAACCAAAATGTTCTATTTCGCTAGCACATTGTAGCCAGCTAACAGCTTTATGTAGCATTTTGAATTTTAGGACAAATGCATTAGTTATGTACCAGGTGATACATTAATTATGCAAACAAAACAAAACAAATATGCTAGCTTCTTTATAAAAAACGCGGTAAACTTTAAGAATTTGAAGCTCTATGGATTTTTTTTGAGAATACGATTCTCCTTGACAATTTTAAGTGTCCTACATATAAAAACGGAACGTCTAAAAATGTCAAAGTTCTTACTTTTTCTGAATTCCAAGTCACTTGAACTTGAAACTCTAGCATTCATTTTCTACTTCTAACTTTACTTTACTACATCTAGCTCCACTCTTCACTCCGAAGTAACTTATTGTGGCTTCCAACTTTACTTTTCTACTTTTACTTCTACTTCTTTACTTGGACTTTTCTTTCTTTCTCATATATTCTTTTTTGAAACACTTTACCATTTCACTTTTTGCCCTTTTTTGAAGACGAAGGGACCGTTCTTTTGTTGTTGTTTTGTATGTCGATGGTAACCCTGTGCCAAATTATATTCTTTTTTAATCCACTCCACTTCTTCACTTTGACTTTCCTTGCTCTTAATATCTGCACTTTTTTTATAACTAAGGAATCGTCGAAAATAAGAAATTTTTTATCCGCTTCTTTAGTTCGCCTTTTGTCGAGAGATTTTTATGTTTGTTTGTTTTTACGCCAAGGAAACTTTCTATTCGAATGTCGTCCCGTTCGAAAGTACGTATTTGAGCGAATCATACTGCTTATTTTCTATCACGTGGTTTCTAACGGTTGCGAGACAAATGTAAACAAAACAAAACAACTCGACAAACTCGCGCATTCGGGTGGTAAAAATTATCGCGTTTGCAAAAGTGACAGACAGACAGAACTGGCGTATTATTATAGAGATAGATTGCAAGAAAAATTTATCATCACGACCTGAGTGACAGATAAGAAAGAACATAAAATAACTTAAAATCGTATCTTTTCATAATTCATATAGCATACACATAAATGCGAAATTGTCACATCAAACAATAGTTCAAATAATTTTCCTTGTAGACGGTTCTAAATTTACCTATCACGTCCTCTTTCTGCTCAAATTTGCTATACTTTTTGAGGACAACAACAGCAAATGCCTCGCATGAGAAACCAGGAAGTATGTTTGTCTTTCTGGTGATAAATTTTGACGGATTGGCAATACTCGTTTTATTCTTCTTGTGAGTAACATAAACCACGTTGCTTTTTTGAGGCACTTTGATCATCTAAGGAATTTAGATGCATAAAAATGAAATTGCTTGAAGGTAAATTGGGCATAAAATATTTGACTGAGACATAAAAATTAACAAAAATAGTCAATAATATATATCACATAACCTCATCAATAAACCTCTGAAGTTCGAGAGATTTCTTCTTTAACGTCTATTCAAGTATAAGGTTTCCCCCTGTATTTTTTTTAAAAAATACGCCACCACTGGCCCCCGTGAAATATAACATCATCTTCCTCAATTTGATTAGCAATAATACTTATATAATCTTCATATTTACTTATTGTCATTTTTTCCACTCCTCTTACACGTAACAGATAAAGATGTTGTAAATCCAAATTGGGAAAAAGGAGACGGAATCGGAGTAACTACATCGCAATAAAAATAGAACTAGTTTAAGATGGAAAGTTTAATGAAAAAAAGGAGGTTTATCTCCAAAGAATAAGAAACCGCGAAAGAACTTCTGTATTCTCCCCTTTACAGAGATGATTGGAAAGCTAATAGATTTCGGCCGTAATGAAAAAACACCTATGCATGTGAAAACACGAGGGTTGGTGAAATTCACTTATGCTTGGGATATGGTGCAGGCCCTTGGGTAAGCATCCTCTGCCTCCTGCAAGACACCAGCCACATCCATTAACACCATCCACCAAAACCAATAACTTCTGTTAAATGTTGGAAAAAAAGAGTCGACATCTACAAATCGTATCGTTGTTGATTTTACCTACGGACACAGTGTCCAGGGCTGTGAGAGGTAGACTTGGAATCTAGCTCTTAGACAGGGTGTGACAAAGAATGAAAAGTCCGACCTTGGACACGAACACTTGAGAAATCGTATCGTAATGCTTGCGTTGACCAAAAAAAACCCCTTAGAAAGGTAGTCTTGGAACCCAGCGGTGGCAACCCGGAAAACCATTAGATATCGTCTCGCATTAAAACAAGTTGTTCACTTCACCACTCAGTCAACCTTTATGCTTCGAAATCTTCCACACTCCGTTCTTTGGAAGGAGTTATTAATCGTCTCAAGATTGCAACAGAAGACCCATCCTAACCAATGAAGAACAAAACTCTTCAGTCACAAACAACAAAATCGATCTGTGGTCTTTCCCACAGTAACTAGTCTCTCCCAGTGTGAACCAGTTTTTCCTGGTAGTATACTGGATCTGTGGAATAAACAGAAAAAGAGAATAACAGTAACTATATCGAAAAGTATAATGAAAAACGACGGTTTCTCTCCAAAGAATAAGAAGCTGCTAGAGAACTTCTTTATTCCCCCCTTTACAGAAAGAGAAACACAAGGATTGGTGAAACTGAATACAATGGTGCAATAACAGAAATGTCTCCTCAAGATTGAAATTTAAAAAACATCCAAAGATCGGCCTAATTTGATTTTAGTTTATTGAAATCTGTTAGTTTTTGTCTGAGTACATTTACAAGGTTTAACATGCGTTGATCTGGGTCTGGGTCTGCCGCGGCCATCTTCCTTTAGTTTTCTCGCTATAAAAAGCCCTGCAACCGATAGCCAAAATTTTGATAATTGCGTATGTATGATTTGATAAATGTTTTCTGAGAAATTGTACTACACCCGTGGAACTTCCAGCCCAGGACCGACAGGCAATTGTTGGTTCTATTTACTTTTACTCTAGACCTAACTGCATTAACACCTGTTGCAACCTAAAACTCTTGAATCATGCAGGGTAGAAATCATGTGTTGGCATGAAACATCCTGACAACATGCTTAACGTTTGTGCGAGATGCAATGGACTTGGCATGCACTATAGGAGTGAAGTCCTACACACGTGTCAAAAAGGGTTGAACTACAGACGATGTATGGTTACTAGAATCAAATGCCACCAGACACCACATACGACATTTGCAAATCAGGAATTAAGTGAAGTGTTCCCACACAGGTTAGCTAAGTCCTCGAGGCAGTGAAAGAAAATGTACCAAGCTCAAGAGAAAAAATGATTCAGCCAGCCACTGCGGCTGGTAGTAGCAGATGTATCCCAAGACAACATGTGTTTAACACCTGACCCTGAGCTTGAAGGACACTTCTCCCTGAACGCGGATAGGGATAGCTGTTTTCATAAAAGTTTGTCGAACGACAACCTTAGAGCTTGGTTTAAAAGAGCTTATTAGGCGATGACATTTGTGGAAAACATTAAGAGGCAAACAGGAGGAGATGATTTTTTTTATGGGAGGAGTCTGTTAAGAACACTTTTGAACTATCAGGCCAGCCTTGAGGAATTCACATCTGTCCTTGGCTTTTTGACCAATAACAGTCTGAGTGTTGACAATGTTGATAACAATTACTACGGAACATGGAAAAGGGTATGATGCTCAGACGTTATTTAATTATCAGCTATTTATGGGATTTCAGATCTTCTTTTGAAAAGCAAACAACACCCTTAATTGGCGTCCCATTACCATTTTGTCCATGTTTACTGACTTATTACATTGTAGACAAAAAAGCATTTACGCAGGTGGACAGCTGCACCAAAAAAAAGAATGAAAATGATAAACTCGACCAGTTAAGTCTTAAAATTTAAATTCTAGAGGTTTTGCTCCTCTAAAGAATATGCTCATATAAAGGAACACAATTCTTCCTTTTTCCAAGGAGATAATTGGCACAAAAATTGAACAAACAAACAGACAGAGAGAGTAGGACAGGACTTCTGTAAAGGGTACAAGGGTTTCGACTCATATTCCTGAACCAAGGTACCCAAAATGTCTAGCTGAGTCACCTCAAAAGAGGTCTGCGAACAGTCTTCAGCAGGAACTAGACATTTCTTTTATCCATAACTTTTCATCTGTCCTACTCTGTACAATCTTGTGTGACTGGGGTAAGAAGTGGAGTCGTCACTCTCCAAAGATAAGACCAGTGCAGTCAAACCCCCTTGCTGACATAATTTTTATTTTTGTTTTTTCCTTTTTGACTGGGGTAATAAGTGGAGTCGTCACTCTCCAAAGATAGGACCTGGTACAGTCAAACCCCCTTGCTGGCGTAATTTTTATTTGTTTTTCGCTTTTATTTTGACTGGGGTAATAAGTGGAGTCGTCACTCTCCAAAGACAAGACTACACAAAAAAAATAAGAATAGTCAAACCCCCTTGCTGACATAAACCGGAAGTTGTGGTGCTGACTGCAATTTACCTAAGCTCTTCAAGGAAAAGGATGTAAGGTTGTACACCATTAAGCAAGCTTTGTTTGCAAGGGACCACTGCTCTGTCGTTGCAATGAAACCACTTACCATGCACTTGGTTATAAGCAACAGTAGTGTAATGGCCATTGTTCAAATTTCCAGAGTGGTTAATTACAGCCCTTAAGTTGTAGTGCTTGCGACAAGAGACTTCACTGTCTACAGTGATAGGTATAGAAACGGTGCCCGGGTAAGATGTGACAGGAGAACAAACCTTAGACACAAGACCCTTGTTATAGGCAAAGCGCTTTAATTGCAGAACCAAAATTGAACTGCACTCTGCGACCTCTTTTTCAACTGTTGCAGTTTGGTAACTATTGCAGTAGTGACAGAAGTACGAGTTGACACCTGACAATTCTTCGCTCTCCAAAAAGTTATCTATTGAAGATTGTAAAGTCGATGTCAAGGGCAGTTGAAGAAATGGACTTACTTGCTCAGAAGTGCTAATATTATTGCAAGCGCTGCAAGTAGTGCAGATTTTCACACGAGTGTTGAATAATCTACCAAAGAAAGGAAAGGCTAAGGACAACTCTGGTATGAGATACTCAAGAATCTCTAGGGCATCTTGCTGAGAGAACGGATTAAAAGCAGCGCCCCTTGCATTAGAAACATGGCCTTTTAATGCATTTAGAAATGAAGAAGGGTTCACTGGAACCTTGGAGGAGGATAATTTGCGCAGAATACTTACAAAACTTTTACCTATCGCCATATTGGAATCATTTGCAGAGATGGCTGTGGCGACTGCGGGTAACACATAAAAACATTGCAAGATGGAATTGATGTAACATGTGTTGCCCAAATTTAGCAAGCCGCTGTTGCTGCCTAGTGATTCTTGTGCAGGCAAGGTAGTGGAGCTCTTTGTTACGCCCTGGGGATTCGTGTCCTTAAAGCTAGTGGTCGAAGTTGCTTGTGACTTGGATGATTTTTTGAAACAGTTGGTATCAATTGAGCGGTATGCTGTGGATCCCTACCAGGATGAATCCAAGACAAAGAATCTCGAGATAGCCAGATGTAAAACGACGATCGCATAGATGACTCAGTAAGAGATTTCAGAGTGGAACGCACAGACATGTTAGAAAAGCCGAGGCGACGGAGGCAGATTCTAACTGTTTCGGAACAAAATCCCCTAGCTCCTACTTCAACAGCAAAGAAATGCACTGACCAATTGTTTAATCTCATGACGGAACAAAGTGAAGAGTATTTATCAACCTTAACTCCATGCCAAGTCTCCATGTTCTCTTCGCATGGGCAAGTTAATTCAAGGATAATTACAGTTTTGGTCATGGCAGAAGTTAAAAGTATGTCCGGACGAAGTTGAGTTACAGCAAGATAAGGTGGTACTATTAAGGTTGAATCTAAGTCTGACAATAATCTCCAATCAGAGGCCAGGTGAAGGATTCCTTGAATTTTTGAACGCTTTTTGGTGGGAATCATTATGACATCTAGATGGTTTTGCTGGCTCATAATTGGATAAGAACTTCTGAATAGCTGTCACTAACACACGTAGAACAGTATCGTGGCGGTACGTAAATCTACCTTGTGAAAGGGCTAATTTACAAGCGCCTAAAATGTGGGACACGTTACAAGAGGGTTTTTTACATAGGGTGCAACTTTTTTCATTTTGAATTCCCCACTTGACAAGATTTGTAGGAGAAGGAAGCGTGTCATAGGTTGCGCCGATGCAAAACGAAGATAAACTTTGCGGCAGAGACAGTAGGTTCTTCCAAGAAAGATCGTATTTAATAAACGAGCACCACTTAGTCCAGTTACCTTGGACATGAAGCTGAACGGCTCGAGCATAATAGATGTCTTCCTCATTGTCCTGCACAACATCTGATACAAGTTTGCGGTAAGAATGGGTACCAATTGGTGGGACACTCTTATGGCTTACCAGTCCCAAGCCTGCTCTACCAAACTGGTGGAAACCAAGTATTTTCTTGAACTCGAGTTGACTCTCTGCTGATTTTACTGTCTGATCTACCTTCCAGTGTCCAGCCTTTAAGTCTGGAGGAGAGTCTGAGACTAGAGGATCAGCCGAATCTCGCAGGAGAAGATGACCGCTGATCTTAGCAGATTTTAGTACAGAGGATAGACTTTTTAAAGGTAACGGGCATGGCGATGAAGCGGAATTCAAACTTATGTTAGAAATAGAGTGATGGAGTCTCAGCCACTTTCTTATGAAGAAAGAAAACTTTTGTTCTAGTGAAACAATACGAGATATCGGAACTTCGTAAATTAAAAAAGGCCATCGTATTCGGGGAATTAGAAGATGATGCAAAAACCACACTTTGTGAATGCCTCTATGGGAAGAATTATCTATGAGTTTGACTTGCTCTACAGCGTTAACAATAACCTGTTGGACAACAGCTGAATCTGACAATGTTGAATTTATCGTCCGGCCAAGAAACTTAACTGGGTTTGCGTGAATAGATGGGATTGGTTCTTGCAGGACACAAAAAGGAGACTGATCTAAAACTTTTCCATTAGCTATAACAATGCTTCGTGATTTTGAAGGTCTAAAGCCCATTCCAGCCCAATGAAGGGCTGTTACACAACGATCCAACAAGTTCTGAGTTTGAGGGACACTTGAAGACATTAAAAATATGTCATCCATAAAGGCCTTAACCGGAGGATGGTCTGAATCGCCAGGCGAAACACAACTTTTTAACTCATCTTCGGCGCACACATATTCAATGATTACATTTATAGCTGCCAAAAATAGTATGATTGATAATGTGCATCCAATAAAAATACCTTTAAAGTGTTGGTGCCAGCTGGATGAGGCTGTAAAAGAGAATGACTTGCTCCAGAGGCTGCCATAGTAGGCGTTAATAAGCCTTATCCAAGACTCTGAAACACCATAGCGACGAAGGGCCATGAAAATGAGTTTATGGGGTAGAGTGGGATACGCATTCGCTACATCAAGCCATATTGCAGATAGTGGATTTTTTCTAGACTTGGCGTTTCTCAGAGCAGCCCAGACAAGAGACATATGCTCCCAGCAACCAGGGACTTTTTCCATACATCCTTTTTGAATGGATTTGTTAATAAAGTGGTTTTTCTGAATGATGTGGTTTTCTAGGCGCTTTGACACAAGACTGAAAAAAAGTTTTCCTTCCACATTGAGGAGAGCTATTGGCCGAAAGTCCTTAATGGATGATGGAGATGGAGGCTTGTTTTTAGGGATATAAACTTCTGAAGCGACCCTCCACTGAACAGGAATGTAGGAATTCTTTAAACAAGATTGGAAAAGGTTGAAAAGAAAGGACGCAATTTGAGGACAATTCTTGTAAACAGTGTAAGGTATTTGGTTCAATCCGGGTGACGATGCATTCCGACGAGTGTGAAGGATGGTTTGAAAGTCCTTGAAATTAAACTTTGAGGAATCAAACGCAGACGTGACGTTGGGAGCATTAGGCAAACCATGAAGAGTCGAAAGCGGTATCTCATATAAGGGATCAATTAACACCGAAGCTTTGTGGGCATCTAGGGATTCTTTAGGAACATTAAGCCTAATAGAGCATTTGGGATCCAGCAGATCTTTACCAGCATGATAAGGATTCTTACCAAATGCACGGTTTGCATTGCGGATCTTCCATCGCTTTTTTCTGTTCCGTTCTCCCCGGCGTAATGTTAACTTTAATTTAACATTGCCTAGCGAAGTTTGTAAATGTTCCCTCTGCATTAAGTCCGACACGTTTTCCAGTTGTTGAAGAAGAGAATTTTTCTCTTTTACCAACGAGATGGACTGTAAGGCACGTCTGTTTAAACCAGATGGGGCATGTGTGGGTTGAGCCTTAAATCCAAAGAGAAGGGAAGCATGATGGTAAATTGTGGATTCTAGAATTTCCATTCTCTCTGACAGAGGGTGAGAACCTAACAGGTTGTGGAAAACAGCATTGTTGAGAGCGCTCCAAGCTCCTGTGTCAGCGGATTTTGGCAATGAAATTTCTTGTTTTCTCTCTATTTTCTTAAGCTTTTCAATATCTGCTGGTTGCTGAGAAAGAACACTGTGGGTTTTATCCAGGTTAGCTTTCAGCAGCTTAGACTTTTCAGTGGAACCGGCAGCAAGAACATCTTGCAAAACAACTTTACACGGTTTTAAATTCCAATTTTTCAAGGAAGTTTCATTTGAAGACGCAATTTCAATGGTGATTGGTGGTGAAGAGCGACTAATTATATTAAAATCGATATCCGAAGGGGTAGTCCTAATACGGTCTGGGTCAATAACATTTGGAAAATCATGGTTAAAAAGATTTGGTTTTTTTGTAGACCAAAATAAATCCCACGGGCCGGCCTAAGCTTGGTGGGTGCGACAGATAACAATTGGGTTGGGGCTGCCAACTTTATTGCGGGCTCAGCAGGCATGTTTTTCATGCCATCCCACAACTCAACCTATTGACCCCTTGCGTGTAAGTACTACCTGTCTATTGCTGAATACTTCACTTATAACTGGTAACTGTCAATAGGGAGTGATGTTTAAAGTAACACAAATGCATGCGAGACACAACAGCACAAACATACACACACACAAACGTACACACACACAAAAACAAACGATAAAATCGTCGAAGAGGTGCGGTGCAAGAAGCAATTATCTGTTGTTGCTTCTGGATGTTATATATTATATAACAGATGAAGGTACAAAATCGTACAAAAGCATTTTTTTTAAATTGAAGATTAGTGCAAGAGATATCGACCAAAAATAAGTTGAAAATTTATAATTCCGTTTATAGATTTTGAAGGAAGAAGTGTGTTCTCTTATCCTGACCAAGAAAAAACTGATTTAAAAGACAATAACTGGAAATTTGTAAAGAACTTTATAATGGTCTTGAGGAGCGCCGACAAACAGAAAAACATTTCATCATAACCGGCAATCCTGAAACCTACAACAGGCTGGGTGAACTAATCAAACAGGTTAACAGTAAATCTAAAAGAAATGATTTCCTAGAATTGAAAAGTACAATCATTGCAGGAATATCAAGGTTTACCAAACC
Organism: Hydractinia echinata; assembly: GCA_030067915.1. Taxonomy (NCBI): domain Eukaryota; kingdom Metazoa; phylum Cnidaria; class Hydrozoa; order Anthoathecata; family Hydractiniidae; genus Hydractinia; species Hydractinia echinata. Next base: position 1,583,568 of record JASGCC010000058.1, read on the forward strand.
TTTATTAACCACCCTATTCGAAAAACTGTACATGATAGATACCGTGTTCCGCTGTAAAACGGAGATCGATAAATATCATAGCTCAGCTGTGCGCTGTAGCTCCAGAGAGGAAGCGGAGCGATAGGTATCGTTTGCGCTGCTCTTCTGGTTGTTGGTGCGCTGTGTAAAATATTGAATAGTGGTCTAATACACAGATCCTAGAATTTCTCGCTGGCTGGCTCCTGGCTGCTTTTTTCGTTAAATTTGAATAATAATGTCTTTTGGAAAATCTAAAAGGATGATTATGAGATAACAAAACAGCAAGCTGTAGTGATTTGACTAGTCTAATGACTCTTATTTTAAGTGGTAGAGGTTAAACCCTCTAAAGATCTCTATGCAAAGCAAGATCTCCCTTTTACAAGGATGGTCTGTACAACCAAGTTAATTGAAAAAGCAACCCTCTGGACAATACAAATATTGCAACAACAAAACAAAAAAAACAACATATATTGACATAAAACGTATATATATACAAATAATTAAAAACTATAAAAAGGGGGCAAACAACTACCTATGCGCCAGGACTTGTGAACCTGGCTGTAGCTTTACACGTGTTACGGGATCCCAACACTCAGCCTTACACAGGTGATTGATGCTTAGGACCAGACTGAAGTTACTGGGGTGATATGCGTGGGCGTAAAACCACGAAGACATGAAAGAGAAATTTCACACCCCCTTGCAGAGCTTCTTACAAGAATAACTATGGGTACAGCAGGATCGTTAACCCTGTAGACCAGGTGAGCAAACTTGGCCTCCCTACTGGACTGGGGTAAAAAGTGGGGTCGTCGCACCCAAAGACAAGACATAGTCGAACCCCCTTGCTAGGCTTCCTATGATTACTCTATAAGAGAGTGAAGAGTGAGCAAACTCTAGGTTCACGGTAGACTGCTTGTGACAGAAACAGCCGGGGTAATACAAAACCGCTAGGGAAAGATAACCCTCCCCCTTTTATGTGAATGTTAACCAGACAATTTTTACATTTTCACAAAAAACAACACATACACAGAAGAGTTATTTAAATCGGATGGTGCAACTCTAACAACTGCTTTATCGTCACATCTTAACCATGAGCCACAGCTGCGATCTTTAATGAATGCCCAATAGTGACCTGCTCCTAGGGTGCCCGAATGATTAATGATTAAGTGGCAGCTAACGAATATTTGTTGTTAAATGATATGTCATCCGTTGGCCGAGAGCGAACTCTAAAAATGTCGTCATTTGAAGCGAGGCAGGTAACAAATTTGTTAATTTTTAGGGTTCTTCCATCAAGAAACGTAAACCTCTTCAGTTGGATAATTAGAATGTCTCCACACTGGGTGAAAACCGTTTCGCTTGTACTGTCTTGATAAGAAGAGCACTGCGGGCAAAGCCACCTGTCATTTTCAGACAAATTTTCGGGCTGCAAAAAACAATTAATTGAACCTGTAACGCTGTTTGAGATAGGGAGTGGCACAATAGGCATACTTTCCTCCCTGCTAGTTGATAAGAAGCATGCATTACATGACGTCGTAGTGGTTATAATGTTGGTGATGATATTATTTGCGATAACCGAAGGGCCTGTTAATTCACCCAAGACATGAAGCAGTATTTCTGGCACGTCCTGCTGGGTATTAATGTTGAATGGGGTCTTCCTAATGCTGGACATCTCACGCTGCAAGGCTCTTAAGAAGGCGGAAGGGTCAACAGCTGTGGAAGACTGGGACAGCATGGACATACTCAGCATAACAGACTTCAATAGAGGAGAAACAAGAGAAGATTCCGAAGCACAATGTAACCAAAATGATGGGATTGCAGTTAATGCTTGCAGGATGGAATTGGCGTAACAGGTGTTTCCTTTATTTATTAATCCTGCGTGAATTACTTTGCTGTGGGTAGGTGGGTCTGGGCCTGCTTTAACAGGTGTATTGGGCTTAGTGACTGTTGGTTGTTTGGCCTTTGGCATTAGAGGAGTGGGTATGGAATAGTTGGTTGAAATAGGGATGTGGCTGTGTTCATTCCATACCTTTGTATTTCTAGCGACCCAAATACAGAAAGAAGCTTTCATGCACATGTCACCAAGTTGACGAGCACCTTGAAAGGTTTTTCTGCGATCCAATCCCAGTCTTTTCAAACACGAAGAAACAGATCGAGAGCAGTAGCCTCTGGCACCTACTTCGATAAGGTTCTCGGATCATTCGAACAACTCTGAGAAATGGATCTACAAAAAGTGCGTTCAAATCATTCCAGGCAGCCAGCAGTAGCTTGTCACCAACGTCGTCAGCAACCGCCAACAACGACAACAACACTACTACTGATAATGCTAATACTGCAAATGCATCAAACACAAACAGCCACGAGATCAACACTCTGCCTTCACAACAACAACAATTCAACTGCGAAGAAGATAATGTGTGCCAATTTTTATTGAATGGAGATGTTGTGAAGAGAAAAAGTAGTTGCTACGAAAAAAATAAAGAGAAGGAGCTTTGCTCTTGGAATTCTGTGAAATCAGCAGATATCTGTGGCAATTATGCTACAAAATACAAAATGTTACTTGAACAGAAGTGTATTAAATGTAATATTTTTCTAACTGGAGTTATTTGGTGCAAAACTTGTGGTCCCCTCTCTACGTATTGTCAAGATTGTGCAGATCTTCATCACAAAAATATGGTGTTTCATGATGCTATAATTTTAAAGGTACTCCAGCTTGCTATAGCTATCTATTAGCTATCTGTAGAACATTTCTCTATGCTTTCATGGTCTACCAACTTTGCATTTTGAAAAGGTTACTATTAACCACTACACACCTTGAGGAAAGGAAGTAAACCCTTAGCGAAACAGCTCTATCAGTCAGGGAAAATCACTAAACGCGGGATCCTGCAATCATGGTATATAGCTATGCAACGATTAACATGAGAAATGAGAAACAAGGTCTTTGGTCGGCACTTCAGGTTCAGACCACAAGTTTAAACTATATAGTTCTGTTTAACACACCTAGTAAAAAAGTAAGAGAAATCCACATATATACTTTCACTTCACACCTGATGGTTTTTTTTATCGCATATTACTTGATCGCCATTTTGAGAAATACTGTGTTTGCAGGATCCCCCGTTTAGAGGCTTTCCCTGACTCTCTATGGTAGTCTATCTATTTATGTTCTTCGTGGAGTATGGTTGAAGTGGATTTTATGGTTTAGTTATTAGTTGGTGGTTTTATACGTAACTGAATGGAAAATATCTTGTTTATATACAAACACTTCTTGTTTATTCCTTATTAAGTTCAACTTTATTTCATTATGGTGTTTTTGTTTTTATTGTAGCCACACTTCGAAATGTTGGTGTATAGTTTTACCGACAAAATACAAGATGCTCATTGCTGCATTTCTCCTAGTAAATATTCACGGGTTATTACAGTTGTTTCAGAAAATGGTATTTATATATATTTTATGTATTTTATTGCTGTCATAAAACCTGACAGCACTTGTGTTTCTTTACGGTAAACTTGGTTTATCATTTTTTCAGGTCACCTTTATCAATATGAAGTGTGGTTTTGCATGTGTGAATCAGAGTTTATGAGGTTGATTAAATTTGATTTATGGCCATCAACGCCAACCAAACTTTTCAGTTCATCTTAGCATCACTTGTTAATGCATATGTTAGGGAATATGATCAATTGGGAATTATGAATATTCCACTGGGTATTATGAATAAGGGTCAGGGTTAGTATTATTATGCATAATAAACGGATGCGCATAATTCCCAAATTTATCACAATATCCGTAACATAATACATCTAACCTTTTTTATGTTTTCAGGACAATGGGAGTGTTTTTTATTGTATGGATGCCAACTTTGGGCTTGTTTTGAAAAGTTCTGCATCAAAATCCACAAACGCACCAAACAATGAAAAACGGCTTTTTATTGAAAATGATCACGTTGACACATTTATGTCCACTTATGATGACAAATGTGTAGAAAATAAGGTGTGTTGCTTTATCAGATATAAATATATATAGTATATATATCAATTTAATAAAATGTCCCCATTCTATATCACATATTTTAAAATTTTATAGGATTGTAATAACTTTCAAGCAGGTAGTCATTTACGATCAAAAAGGAAAAATGCCAAGCTCAGTGTAACAGGTGTCTTTGGAATATCTTGTCGACATGAAATCCCAAAACTGTTTCTCAACATGTGTAATGGAGAAAGGTAATACAAAGTTTTCGCTTTTTATTTTTTTGTATGTATGCACATTCTCAACAGGAGATATAATTTGTATCTCTAACTTGCCTGAAATGAAATTACTAACCTTTGATTCCTAGGATTGGGTATGCAGTATTAATGATGAATAAGATATCTGAAGAAGTTAAAAATAAAAACATTAATGTACATTTCATGTATGATATTGCCTGTGTATTAAAGAAACATTTGATTGTAAGTGTTCCATATTTTCACAGAGGGTCTGAATTGATTTTCAAATTTTTAATTTGGTTTATTTAATATTTAGAAAAAGAGAATAGGAGTAACTACATCGCAATGCAGATAAAACTAGTCTTTTAAGACGGAAAGTTAATGAAAAAAAAGGAGGTTTCTCTCCAAAGAATAAGAAGCTGCTGGAGAACTTCTGCATTCTCCCCTTTACAGGGATAATCGGAAAGTTAATGGATTTCGACTGTACTGAAACAAACACCTATGAATGTGGAAACACGAGGATTGGAGGGACATTGTGTCAGTATCCTATGTTCAAATTAGGAATTCCAGTATTTCATTCATATGGGCATAAAACTGAATGCCAGGTTTGTGTGTTTTGTAAGGACAAATGTTGTGTTAAAATTAATTTTAAAATTATGTATTATGTATTTTAATGAATTCATCTTTAGGTTGAAAATTCAATTCGCAGATTAGATGGCTTCGGTTTAATGGATGGGGAACTTATGGAAAGGCTTTGGTCTTACTTGAGGTCATTTTCCAAAATCACTAAGGAAATGACACCAGCTCACCGAGTAGATTTTCTCAGTGATTCATTGAACCATTTCACAAAGACAAAGTTAGAAAACTTAGGTACGTTATACAGTACATATGATATAAAAACACTATATTATGTGTTCTTTATTATGCATCAAGTTATTTAACTATACCTTGAGAATAAATGTTTGTGTGAGAAAAAAATATATTTAAATTAACCCTTAATAAAAATTGATTGAGTGATTGATTGAGTTATTGATTGACTGAGTGAGTTGAGTTGAGTTTGAGTTGAGTTTTGCATATTTTACTTTGTCAATTTTTTTCTGTTGCATTGCATGGTAGCCTGAAGGTTTGATATGTAATGTTATGGCTAATTTGTTAAATTTGTGCATTAGGAAGAACCCTAATCGGTTGGTATCAAAAGGCAAATTCAATATTGCAAACTAGTTCAGCTGAAATACAAACCTTATGCTCTTCCCTGGAAGGTGATATGTAACTTCTGTTTTTACGATTATATGCTCTAATTTTTTTTATAGTATAGATAATTTCATCTTATTATTCGAATTAATCATTTAGGTAATATTATGGACGATACCATAAATTCATGGAAGCTTGAAGAAGAATCCAAAGTCAAATGGAAGGGAGTTGCATCAAAAGGTATAATACTTAGCATAATTATAGCACTCGACTTGAATAAATCCTGATTTTAAACGGTAGGCCATGCAATATCTGCTGATAAATGTGCTATTATACTTTTTTAGACATTGGTTGGGAGTCAAAATACTACTCTAAGATTAAGGAAGTAAACACTGCAAATACGTTACTTCTATTGAGTAGTAATGTTTCTGAAACAGCAAGACATAAAATAAAATTAAAGAGGTAAGTGTCCATGGTTCATAGAAATATGCCATATCAGTTTGTTATTGTATCTTTTAGTTTATGTGTCTGATGTGTAGTCTCTTGATTGCAAACATTTGGTATAGTGTATACTTTTCGAAAACTATATTCCACATTGTAGATTGGAATCTGCGTACACTACACATTCGTGCTAATGAGCGTTTAATGTTGTTAACATTAAAGAAAAGATATGCAGGTAAACTCGTTACGATTTTGTAAACATTATAGTACGATATTAAATTATCACAATATGCATTATTCACAAGTTTTTGCTGTATTTCATGAAATGATGGCATGCATTTGATAATTGTCTAGATGGTTCCTCTATATGCAATCGATTATCAGCGCAAATCAACAAAGTTTGTAATGAAATTAAAAATTTAAACGAATTATTGAATCAAAGTCGAAACGACTTACCAGGATGCACTAAGTGTTAATTCGATGATGTATTCAAACACTGCTTGTGTTCAGGTGAATATATCACATCTTGAATTCAACTATAAAGAGGAATACCTCGAAACTCATGTTTACTTTATCTTTCTGTGTCTTCTGTTTATCTTCGTATTTCTTAAATTATACTTGAATGACTTTATTACTTTTAGACAAGTACCTCACAGGGTATTCCAATGGCTGTAAAAAGTACTTGTGTTCAACACTATATTCGTAAATGCCGTGCTGTTGAGGAGTTTCAAATTGTTCGTGCAGAAATGCAAAACATGTTGAAGTTCTATAGAGAAATAAGACTACGTTCTCACTATATCGGATAGATATTTATGGCGTTTTGAAAAACCATCCGGTATAGTGTGAACACTTTTCAGCGTGTTTCGAAATAAGACGTTTTTCTTCTTCTGTTCACACTATACCGAAACTAAAATCAAACATATCAAGTGCAGAAGAAATAAAATCTAGAAAGAGAAAAATTGCAAAGAAGGACGATGACGTCGAATTTTGTTGGACAGACGACGAAATGCAGCTGCTGCTGCAAACCTTGTTAGAATTTAAGTCGAAATGTGAATTTGAAGGACTAAACTGGGAGTCCAAAAGATCAAAGTACGAGGTCATATTTAAAAACATGACCAAAATTTATCCTGATCCATCCGAATGCTATCCCAAAAAAATACGTTAAACAAGGATCGTATCACGGCCAAATTGAAAAGCATTCAAACAACCTACAAGAAGGCGGTGGATGCAGGTCGAAAGAGTGGTGGAGGGAGAGTAGTATTTACTTTTTATGACCTATGTGAAAACCTGTGGGCAGGATCTCCCGCAGTTACCAGTCTAACTAGTGGTATTGATTCATCTGAACGTGAAGTTGATCCATTAACATCATCAACATTCATTGAGGAAATAGATAGAGGGGAAAGCTCCTTAACTCCATTAGAAAGTGGTTTGCTAGACGACGAAACAGATGGAAACGCAAATAATGGAAGTGCTGATACTGATAAATTGGTAAAGGGGGCTGTTAAAAGAAGACTAGAAGTTAAGGACATGCTGAAAAATCGGAAGGACAAGAAGATGACAACCAAATTATCCAATGACAGCCAAATGATTCAGTTAACGCGGGAAGACTTGGTCTTGAAAAAGAAACTCCTTGAAGGCATGGAGAATAGTGACAAAGAATTTACGACTGGTATTGCTGCATTGAATTCTGTTATGGGAAATATAGGCACTGCAATTCACCAAAGTGTCGGAATACTTGGTCAAATGATAGCCAATCAACAAATGAGATCATCTTATCCTGTTTTTAACACACTTTTCACATACTTTACAAGAGTCCCATACAAATCATCAAGACCATCAAGGATCAAGTGCTACACGAGCTTCGTTTACAAGCCAATTAGTCGGCTTTCCTCCTCCTCGAAACAAGGACAACGAGAACACTGAAAAATACTTTAGTTATTGATTTGTAAACTTTTTTCCTTTTGCATATATAATATATTTACAATGAATCAAAAAGTATATATTTACGTTGGCAGCCATTCAAAGTATTTCACATATATTTGTCTTATTGCTTTGCCTCCAGATTCGTTGTTACTCACGTTGTAGCTATTATCCGCAGGTGGTTGAAATTCCCTTTCATATTGCAATGCTACTTCGACTCTTTGTGAATTTATAGGCTCTTCACAAAAATTATGTAAAATAAAACTTGTAATGATCACATGCGTTAAATCTTTCAACCCAATATCCATCTCCCTTTTCAAACATCCAAAACGAGCCTTAAGACGACCAAAGGCGCATTCAATTACCATGTGCGCAGAGGATAAGCGAAAATCAAAGAACTCCTCGGCTTGATTTTTTCCACCATAAGTAAATTCCTTCATCAGGAAAGGAAGTAGCGGGTACGCGGGAACTCCCAGCAAACATATGGGAACAGCTGGTTCGTCTTCAACTATAATCTTTTCACAAGTTGCTATTTCACCATTTCGCAATCTGTTGTTCAAAGAAGAATTTGAAAAAATTCGTGCATCTTGCACAGAGCCTGGCCACTTTATCAAAACATCGATAAAACAGTACTTGTGATCGGCCACGGCTTGGCAATTTAATGTGTAGCGTCCTTTACGGTTGATAAAATAAGTAGAATTTTCCCTTGGTTGCTTTATGGAAATGTGGGTACCATCAATAGCCCCAATGCTTTGGGGAAATCCATGCTTAGAATAGAAAAAAGACGCAGAGTTACTAACTTCATCTTCAGTTTTTTTAGCCACCATAAATTTGTACGAACGGGCCCAATGTTCTCTTCGTTTTCTGATTATTTTTATTATCCAGTTGTGCATTACATCTCTTTTCTCCTAAAGCTACAGACAATAAACGATCCCTCTTTCTCTTGTTTTCCTAAATTAAACGAAGTATTCTACTATGAATAATAAAAGCAGAACTCCATAGATTTTGTAGTGCTATAAGTATACAAGCAATCTCTTCTTCCGAAACTTTGTTATATATCTCGATTTAAAAATTCTCCTTCATCAGATTTTGCTAAAAGTTTGGTTTGTCACCAAACCTCTACTCAAGTTTTTCATTATGGCTCCAAAGCAGCAGCAGAAGACCACGAAACATAAGCAAAATACCTCTTCTGTCAATCCTATAACTGTGAATGAGTTCTTGCAGTCACCCCATCTTTTTTTCTTGGAACAATGGGTGCAGTTGGGAAAAGAGACCCTACTCCTACTTGCCTCAAGCCGCCACCTGCCTGTTCAAGGAAAATCAGCTAGAGAACTTGCTATGAGCATTATGGAGAGCGCCAATAAAGACCACGCGCATCCAGTGAATACGGAAAAGGAACCTGCTGTTGTTTCGAACGATCTTGTTGATTTTAATGCCCTAGGAAATAATGCTATACCAGAGGAAGTGATAAGTAGCAATGACGAAGAGAAAAGGGATACGTGGACTGTAACGCCCATAAAAAATTATCAGGTCGAAGGTGAAAAAGGTTTACAATACAGCAAGCTGCACTGAAGTATCTTGTCTACAGGGACGGTGGATGTAAATAAAATTGGGATTAGGCTCCCAGAAGAAGGTGCTGAATACACTTTCTTGCTTATTACAAGCATGAGTACTGTCCAACTTGGACCTATAACTATTCACTGAGAAAATCTTAAAGAGACACAAACAATACGACACAAGACAGAGCTAACAACATAAACGGACTGGTTACAGAACAAACACAAATGGAAAAAATGTATATGTCAAAAATATATAATATAAAAAAGATGAAAAAGGTTTACAATACAGCAAGCTGCACTGAAGTATCTTGTCTACAGGGACGGTGGATGTAAATAAAATTGGGATTAGGCTCCCAGAAGAAGGTGCTGAATACACTTTCTTGCTTATTACAAGCATGAGTACTGTCCAACTTGGACCTATAACTATACACTGAGAAAATCTTAAAGAGAAAAAACAATCCTTCAATCACAAACAATACGACACAAGACAGAGCTAACAACATAAACGGACTGGTTACAGAACAAACACAAATGGAAAAAATGTATATGTCAAAAATATATAATATAAAAAAAAATTATATAAAACCCTCCTGTGCGCCAGAACTTGTGACTCTGGCTGTAGCTTTCCACATGTGTTACAGGGCCCCAACACTCAGCCTTACACAGGAGGTTGTCATGACAGGACCAGCCTGTACATATTTTGACTAAGGACAGCAGGGTTGTCAAGCCTGAAGACCAAGTTAGTAAACCTGGGCACCTTACTGAACTGGGGTAAAAAGTGGGGTCGTTACACCCAAAGACAAGCTGAAAGCAAACCCCCTTGCTAAGCTTCTTTTAAGTTACCAGAGAAGAGTGAGCTGAACTCTTTACCCTCTGGGTATTGACGGCAAACTGGTTCGAATGAACTAGCTGGGGTAATATAAAACCGCTCGGATTTACATTTTCCTCCCCCATGACCCTGGAAGTACAGGTTTTATAAACGTAATGATAAATGTATAAGAAAGAAAGAAAAAGCGGATCAACAGCGAACGTAACAAAGAATATAACATGAATTGTTGTTGAGAATAGGTGGAGAGCATTTGCAAACCGCTCTATCGTTGCAGTGGTACCAAGAATTTGTGGCAGGATCCTTAACATAAGCCCAATAATGACCTGCGGTTAACGTACCGGAGTGATTAATTGTTGCTAACAATGAGTAGTTCTGATTAAACATTGTATCCGTATCACTGACGAGAGGTAGTTGCAGGAAAGAGTCACGTAAAGAAACACATTCAACAACTCTGTTGTCTTTTACCAGATGTTCACCATGTTTTAAAAACCTTTTAAGATGCAGGAATAAGATTTCACTACTCCTGCTGATTTGCGTTTCTCTAGTACTCTCTCTATGTGCAAAGCATTGCGGACAAAACCACTTGTTTCCATCAGTTAGAATTTCCGGTTCTAAAAATTTGCTGACACAAGATTGGATTTTAGATGTCATTGGCAGTGTTAAAATGTCCTGCATTTCGACATTTACCGAGGTGCACAGGCAGGTGTTACAGCTTACGGACATTGAGATTTCAGTTGAGATTTTATCTGCAGCAATCGGGGAAAATCCCTTAAGGGCGTCCAAAACCACAAACAAAATCTCTGCTACATCTTGCTGAGTATTAAATTGGAAGTCCACTTTCCCATCAGAGTGCATTTGACGTTCAAGGGCCCAGAGAAAATTCGAAGGGTCAACAGGTGACAATGATTGCTTCAGCTTCGCCATGTTAAGCGAAATAGACCTCGCAATAGGTGATAAATGAAACGATTCTGACCCACTCTGGCACCAGAGTGTTGGAATGGTACTTAATACTTGCAAAATGGCGTTGGCGTAACAAGTGTTGCCTTTGTTTAAAAAACCGATGTTTTTATAGACACTAATTGGTTGAGTGTCATTTTTATTTTGTCTAACCTTTTTAGATGGCCCCTTTCGGCGAGATGAAACACCCTTGGTCTCCACAATGGGCAAAGCCTGCTTGGATTTGGGTAATTGCATTAAGGAGTCAGTTGACCAAACATTGGATTCACGTGCCAGCCAGATACAAAAAGAAGACCTCATACTGATTTTACCGAGATCATTTGCAGTGGAATAAGCAAGTTTGTTGGTGAAACCCATTCTTTTTAAACAGGCAGTGGTGGTTCTTGCACAATATCCTCTTGCTCCTACCTCCACTGCGAAGAAATCAACTTGCCAGCCATTAACCATAATCACATTCATTAAACAGGAATATTTGGCAACTTTATTGGAGTGCCAAGCATTCATGCTTTCCTCACATGGGCAAGTGAGTTCTACAACAATAACGCGCTTAAGGTCATTTGAATATAACACAAGGTCCGGTCTAAGCTCAGAAATGGCAATATGGCTAGGAAACACATAGTTCGAGTGTGTGTCAGCAACAATCTTCCAATCTTTGGTCAGGTGCAGTATACCTGACACTTTAGATTTTGTATGTGCCTTTGACCCGGCTCTCAGAAAGGTTATTTTTTGACAATTTTTAGGAGGTTCAGAAGGAAGCTCAAAAATGAACTTTTTCAAAGTTTCTACCAAATGGGTAAGTACAGAATCGTGTCTAAAGGTATATCTTCCCTGGGAAAGAGCAGTTTTACAAGCACCAAGAATGTGAGCAGAAGTGCAAATTTCTTTGTGACATAGGAAACATGATGGTTCTGTATTTATTTTCCACCTCCTTAGGTTACTTGGTGATGGCAGAACATCGTAAGTGGATTGCAGGCAGAAAGATAAGAGATTAGGAGGAGTTGCTAGGATGTTCTTCCATGAAGGATCAAACTTTACGTAGTTCTCCCATCTTGTCCATTGGCCCTGCACCTGAAGTTGCAGTGCCTTAGATAGATAGCTTTCCTCGTCAATCTCAGCCGATGTTTTTGCGATTAACTTTCTGTACTTGTGAGTGGTTTTTGGTGGTATTACTTCCACTTTACAAATGCCAAGACCGGTTCCTCCACGCTGTACAGGACCCCTTATGGTCTTGTACTTTAATTCACCCTCAGCTATGTCAACTGCATCGCTCACCTTCCAAGAACCTGCCTTTAAAGATGATGATGAAGTGACAAAACAGCTGGCTGTTGAAATTATATAAAACCCTCCTGTGCGCCAGAACTTAATTCTTGAAAGCAGTCCAGGTATTGGGGTGGCGGTTGGAAAGAAAAAACGGAAACTGTCCTCCCTTAAACTGAGACGCCGAAAATCGTTACAAGAGGGTTTTTTACATAGGGTGCAACTTTTGTCCTTTTGAATTCCCCACTTGACAAGATTTGTAGGAGAAGGAAGCGCGTCATAGGTTGCGCCGATGCAAAACGAAGATAAACTTTGCAGCAGAGACAGTAGGTTCTTCCAAGAAAGATCGTATTTAACAAACGTGCACCACTTAGTACAGTTACTTTGGACATGAAGCTGAACGGCTCGGGCATAATAGAAGTCTTCCTCATTGTCTTGCACAACATCTGATATAAGTTTGCGGTAAGAATGGGTACCGATTGGTGGGACACTCTTATGGCTTACCAGTCCCAAGCATGTTCTACCAAACTGGTAGAAACCAAGTATTTTCTTGAACTCGAGTTGACTCTCTGCTGATTTTACTGTCCGATCTACCTTCCAGTGTCCAGCCTTTAAGTCTGGAGGAGAATCTGAGACTAGAGGATCAGCCGAATCTCGCTGGAGAAGATGACCACTGATCTTAAGAGACTTTAGTACAGAGGATAGACCTTTTAAAGGTAGAGGGCATGGCGATGAAGCGGAATACAAACTTATGTTAGAAATAGAATGATGGAGTCTCAGCCACTAAATTCACTTTAAAAAAGCAGTTGACATATGACAGTATGTATGACGGCGAAAGTGGATGACAACGAAGAAGTGAATTATTTACACGGTAAACAGAACAGGTAAACAATACAGGTATGAAGAGTAATTTTTCTAATCTTACAATACAGTGTAAATTTTGTTTCCGCGAGCATGCCTTTGGTAAAAAACATTGTCCAGCCTGGGGGGAAACGTTTGAAATGCAGAACAGTAAATCATTTTGCGAAAAGTAGACTTGTGTGTGTGTCAATTCGTCAATTAGTTAACTATAAATTGTTATATTGTATAAGAATTAATTTCTGTAAACTTTGTTTTTAAGAAATTGGTTGAACTAATATGTATTTCGCAACAGTTTTCATACAAAGTAGATGGTATAGTGCTTTTCATTAGCATGTTACCTTAAGGTGATAAATTTTGGGGTAGTAGGAAAGCAGGAAATCAAAAAAGAAATCCACGCAAAATGTCAAAAAATTCTGGATTTGCAAAATTGAGAGAGAAAACTGTGTTTTAATATGTTTTCCAACCAAATCTGACACAATACAAACCCATCAAAAACAGGACGTCCCAAAAACGTATTTTCACATAGTCACATACATATAGGTTTTCTGTCACTGTTTTCTCCTTGAAATTCAATGGTACATCAATATATCATCCATGGTCCAAACCAATCACTGCTATATCTGCACCTGTATCAATTTTTATTTTAATGTTTTTGGTGTTGACCTTAACTGTCACTTCCCAAAGGGCTCTCATTTGAGTTTACGGTGGTCTCCACTCTCCCATGAAAAAGGGCACCCACTCCTTCGCTGACCCCTTGTTATCGCTGTACCCATTCGCCTTTGCTCACACATTTTGACAGTATTTTGCACTGGACAGCTGGTAAGCATTTGCTTTCTGTGTTTTTGTTCTTTGGTCACCTTTACATTCTTTGTTATACTCACACTATAAGTTAGGCTTAGGTTTTGCTATCTCATGTTCATTCACAGGCCATTTTGGCATTGGCTCAGACTTAGTTTATTTTAGCTATCAATTTTTCAATTCATTAGATTTTATTCAAACTATACACGATCAAATTAGCTATTATGTCAAATATTTCTATTTAATTTCGAACTGGTTTCGAACTAGTTTTGTATTTATTTAGTTTGAACATATCAAGATACCGTAATGCTTTGAATAAACGCCCCCTTCTATTAAACGCCCCCCCCCCCCCTTTTCAGTCATTTTTTAAATAAACGCCCCCCCCCCCCCTCGAATAGACGCCCCTCCCTCATAGGGGAGCGTTTATTCGAGGCGATATTAAAAGTATATGAAAACATCGATAACTGTTGTTGTTTTGCTCTTTTAATTAAAAGACAATTTTAGTGGTGCTATTATAATATAGAAATTTCATAAAATACAACTAAACACAATCTCTCATATTGATACATCGGTAAAATAAGGAAATTTTCTATAAACACCCTTTTTCCTAAATCTTAAAAAAGGTTGGGAATTTAGTTTTTCGCTTTTGAAGTTCATTCTAAAGCATGTAAATATCTTTTATTTTCTGTTGTGAACATATATATTATAGGTATCCTTAAAAACTGCAAAAGAGACGAAGTGTAAAAAATTTAAAAACGCCTCCTCGAATAGACGCCCCCCAAAAATGTCAAACAATTTAATAAACGCCCCAGGCGTTTATTCGAAGCATTACGGTATCAATCAAAATCAAAATCAAGATGATTCGAAAAAATACGTCACAGCATAAAGACGGAAGGACGTACAGGTGTGATTTTTATAATTTTATACTACTGTAAAAACCTAGTTTAACTTAAACACTCAAGTGTTTACTATAATTTCAAGAAAAATCAAACACGCTTTTTGTTACAAATATCTGTTAACCTCTATTATAATTAGCTGTAATCTGTCTGATTTTGCGCAAAAAAATAGTTGTGTAATGGAAACACAAAATGTATTTTGTCTGTTAAATAAAAACTGGTCATGCCACACCATGCACGGAATCTTCAAATGTAGTATGTAATGGACGATGAAACTGTGGATTTATCCACACGCCACTGACTATTTCTGATAATTTTGACACTTTGCAATAACTACCACATATTTCCACTTGAAGGTCGTACCATACAGTCGGAATGTAAGCTTCCGCCCATTTCCTGCAAGTCAAAAGCCCTTTTTTCTTTTGTTTATCGTAATTACTTTAATGATCTTTGCGAGAGTAATGTTGCGAGCTAATTAACAAAAGCTTCGTGATAAAACAACACTGTTATTATTTTCTCATAACTGCGACTTTTATTGTTAAAACTTATTGAAAATAAAATCCCCTTAGGTATTAGCGCCAATCATAATGATAGCACTGAAAGTGCCGACTTTGAAGTAGCTCTGCCTTATTTACAACAACCACGACAACAACTCTAAAATGCTCCACCTCCACCACAAAATCCATTTCCTTACAATCCATATCAGAGATATCTACCCTGATGCCATACAATCCAACATTTCAGAACACTTTTAATTTGACAGAAGATGTTATCTAATTTGCAAGGAATTAATCTGGTGGTAAAAATGGCAATTTTGGTAAACTCGACCAGTTAAGTTTTAAAATTTAAATTCTAGAGGTTTTGCTCCTCTAAAGAATATGCTCATATAATGGAACACAATTCTTCCTTTTTCCAAGGAGATAATTGGCACAAACATTGAACAAACAAACAGACAGAGAGAGTAGGACAGGACTTCTGTAAAGGGTACAAGGGTTTCGACTCATATTCCTGAACCAAGGTACCCAAAATGTCTAGCTGAGTCACTTGTATTAGCTTTTTTTAAATAAAAAACTGTATATTATTAAATTATTTTCCAGTTGCTCATGTTGAGTTTCTGTAAAGTTTAAATAGTCGAGATCTTTTTTTGCTTTCACAATAGTGTTACTAATGTTTGCGTGAAATGTTTTAGTTAAGAACAAAATTGTTCGTGCGTGGGATTAATATTTTTGTTAAATTTGACTTTATTTGTGCTAGGTTAATAACAGATGTTGCATACAGTTTAAATAGCGGAGAATGATTTTTTTAATTGCTGGCTTAATTATAAGATTTGCATGTAATGGTAAATAAAACTTATTTACTTGCGCAAATAATAAATATTGGAATAAATAATAATGAAATAATGTTAAATTCCTCAAGTGAGTCTTCTTATTTGCGTCATGATCACTTACGCAAGACATACAAAAATAGATTATATAATTATCTATATAAACACATCGTTCAAAAATGCTGTGAGTCTTATAACATATATGGTGTTCTAAAAATCTAAGTATATCCTTTAAGGGTAGGTCTAGAAAAAAAGGTGGAAAATTTCAATTATTTCAAAAAAAAATATTAAAGCCCTGGGTGGGCCCTCTACATATGCTGTTGTCTTGCTGAAAAAAAATCAAAAAAATTGATCTGTTAAGAGTTATAGCACATTTAGTGCAAGTTGTTGATTCCACTTTTCCCTAGCAAGGCCCTTAGCGACCAGGTAAACTGATTTATTTCCCCTTTTTAGGACAATAGGAATGCCACCATTAATGCCAATTGAAAAGGTTATATCTCCTATGTCTCCCGGGTCTTAAAGTCATACTTCGTAACATCAAATATTAGTTAAAACCGTTTGTTTACCAGCCAGCAAGCAAGCTTTTGTTTGTTGTTGTTTTAATTTTCTACTGGTACATATAGCTACCTCGACACACACGTTATTTTACATGTTTGATTACTATTAAGTATAGTATGAATAATACAGCAACTAAAAGAGAAGGTTCCAAGCAAAACTTTGCAAGAAAGAAGAAAACATTCATACACGCCGCCAAAATCAAAGCATTTCTGATCTACAAACCCCAAATACTACTCCAAATTCGTGTTCTGCAAGTGCTAGAAAGTTGGCCCCTTTTATAAAAAAAAGACTGTAGATAATGTCAACAGAGACTATTTTATGTTTGTTAATTTTTCCATTTTGAGCGAAATCATCGAAAGTCTCGCTTGTCCAGAATATAGTTGTGCTATCACGATTGTTGACAATTTGTCCTCGCGAATGGGTTTTGCACATCAATTGGAAGTATGTTGCAGTGTGTGCGAGTGGAGGAAAACAGTTTATACATCTAATGTGTGTAGCAAATTTGATGACAACAAGAAGGATGTACAAGGCAGGAAAACATTTGAGCCCAATAGTCGTACGGTAATTAGTTTCCGAGAAATTGGACATGGACATAATGCAATGAAAAATTTTAGTCGCTGTATGAATTTACACTGCATATCAGACACTCCATTTAAAAAATTGCAAGCTGATGTATCAATGGCATCTGACAAAGCTGCTAAAAAAGTATGAAACGTGCTGCAAATGAGATGGTACAAGTTTGCGAGGAACACGACCCACCACGCAAGTGCGTCAAAATTGATGGAGCGTGGCAGCGTCGTGGACATGCTTCCCTGAATGGATTTGTTGTTGGTGTTGTAGACGATAAATGCTTAGACTATGAAGCATTGACAAAATTTTGTATGGGTTGCAGAATGTGGGAAAATAAGAAAAATTCTCCAAGATACAATGCTTGGAAAGCATCGCATGTGTGCAATATCAACCACACACAGTCCTCTGGAGCAATGGAAGCAGCAAGTGCGGTGCAAATATTTGGACGTTCGATAAAAAAGAACAACATTATATATTCTCACTACCTTGGAGATGTTGGAATGTGTTGGTCACACCCAAAAGCGAATGGGTACCCGCCTACGGAACTTGGTGAAAAGCCATAAAGGAACCGCAACCCCTCTTAGTGGAAGGAAAAAATTGACTGAAAGTATTATCAACAGTATGCAGAATTGGTATGGTCTAGCAATAAGGAATAATACTAACAACATTTATGCCATGAAAAAAGCAATTTGGGCAATTTTATTCCATTGTACTGCCTACACAAATTCTGAGTTTCGTCATCGATTTTGTCCTCGTAATGATAGTACCTGGTGCAAATATTGGTATGACAAACAGCACGGTACATCTAAATATAAGGACCATATCAATTTAGACATTTGGATCCCTGATCTACTGAGGCCTATATTCCTGCACTTTTTGATGACTCTCTTTTGTCCAAGTGTTTGCATGGTCAAACCCAAATGAGAGTTTCAATGCTGTTGTATGGACTTGCTGTCCCAAAAACTTTTTTGTCGGCAAACAAACTTTAGAAATGGCAATAAACTATGCAGTGTTACATTATAATGATGGCACTGAAGGTGTTAAAAATGTGTTGAAATGTTTTAGGATACCAGGAATGGTGACAGACTCAAAATCTAATGAGCACAACATTGAACGCATTCAGGTCAAATCAGGTGAAAAATTCAAAAAAAAGAAGAAAAACCCTTAGAAAAATAAAAAAAGGACATGCTGATAAAGAAACTCAAAATCTGTTTCAAACATGAGTTTTTTTATTAATGATGAATAAATTATGCATAAATTAAAATTTATTTTTCGTTAAATGATAGAATGATATGTAAACAGCATACCTTGAAAATGTAATGCAGATACCTATAGTGAGTTTAAAGATATCGTGTTTTAAAGTTTCCTTATTTTTGGGCAAAGTTATGCCGTAAACCCGAGCTATCGAGGCAAATTTTCGCAGACATTTTTTTTTTCAAATTTTTTAGCTGTATTTATCAATTAAATAAATATTTTAGGCAAACAGATCTCTTTTCAAGGAAAATAGGTTTTTTCTAGACCTACCCCCTTAACCCTATTCGGTCCGGGGTTTTTCGAACATACTATGACCATTCCGCCCCTCAATAACTTTTCAAAGGGTTGTTCAAATTCAATCACACTTGGCACGCTTATAGTACGTCATAAAAGGAACAAAATGGCAGCAATAAATTTTTGCTTGCGTTAGCACATTTTTTGTGACGTCATCAGAAGCTTGAAATTTGTTAAAAATGCCACTATCTGCTTAAAATTTAATTACTTTTGTTCCAGAGCGAATTTTTGCATTCTGTTTGAAGTTTCTGAAAGCTAAATAAAAGTTATTTAACATATTTTCCGGTTTTTACGTGGATCGCATAAAACATTGTCAAAAATTGCCCGAAAATCCGGGGTTTTCCTATTTTCGGGTAAAATCCGAAAAAATCGGGAAATCGGATTAATCACGTGTCCAAATTATGTAAAATGATTCTTCTCAATAAAACAAAGTTGTGTTGTAAGTTTCAAGTTCTAAGGATAATCCTAACATAAGTTATTAATTTTCCCCATTATAAGGACTTCATAGAGATTTTTAGGGGTAGTTTCGAGTAATGGCCAATATTAAAGCCTCTAAAGGGTATGGGGACCTAAAAATTTGGCATGCAGGTGTCTAATAGATAAATATTGAAACTCAGTAAGTTTCATAGCCATATAACATAGCAATAAGGAGTTATTAAAAAAAAAACGTCAGGGGGGGGGGGGGGGGGCGGAATCTTATATAAACAAACCAAAATCAACATGAGTAGAAAGTTGACCATTTGTTTTGCTTATTTCTTAAATACCTCAAGTGTGTTATGAATAAAAAAAGAACAACGGTCAACCTAATATTGTAAAACAGATTGAGGACGAGGTGACAAACCAGCAAGATGCAAAAATCATACTTGTCTAATGACAGCTGCTTAAGCAATAGGTAGAGATTGGAATCCTACAAAGGTTTTGCAACACAGGAAATCTCCCTTTTTGCAAGGATTTTACATTGGCCGAAAAAAGCAGAAAAAACAACAACAACCCCACAACACAAAAAAGCAGAACAACAGCATTAATAAGTAATTCAAACTGAATTTAATAGGCACACAAAAGAAGTCCAACGCATCATTGGAATATCCTAAAAGCAACTTAACATTCATCAATCACAAGACTTTATTACAGCACATCAAGAATAACCATTTGTTATCTGCGACCTTGTACAGGTCGAAGTGCTTCAAAATGTTTGCTACTATCTGAAGCTTTATATTTTTTCATAACAACAAATTTCGCCTCTTTTTCTTTAGCAACACAAGATCCAAAGTGCTCTAACTTTTGTTATTAATAATTAATCATTTCCAGGTTTGGTCAGGAATGGCCTGTGATCGCACGCGCACGCCTTTGCACATGCGTGAATTAATTATGTCGTGCTATCTTCCGCTCGCCTCAGCTCTGTCATGGCGTGTTGTAAAAGACACATCCATATTTGGCATTATTCCATCGGGAAAAGTTACAACTACAAGCTAATTCATTCATCTGACAAAGAAATCCAAAGTCACGTCAAAACCACCAGCGCCATGTTTATAAAAAAATTTGCAGAATGGGGGAAAATCCCATGTTGGGAGTGGAAAACCTTCAGGTGAAAACCCAGTAAAATTAATTGAATTTTCATTGGCCAAATAAATATACCAAAACTGAAATTGATCATCAAACGCGAGTTAATGTAAAGTTATAAAATGGCGTCTAAAGAAAAAAAAAAGGTGTTACGAAAGAGTTAGGAACATTTTTGTTATGGGGAAAGAAATGATGACGATAAAGTGACAAAACAGCTAGCTGTAATGATATTTCTTGTCTAATGATATTTCTTGTCTAATTCAAAAAAGCAAAATCCCCCTTTTTGCAAGGACTTACTAAAAACATTGACCGTAAAGAGGCAGAAAAATACAACAGTGACAGAACACAACACAAAACAATAAATATTAAAGCAATTAAAATTAAAAATGAATTAAATAGGTACAAATGAGATAAATAAAACTATCATAACGTGAATATCCTTAAACGGATAAATTTAAAATTGTTCTTAACGGAACGTGTTTAAGTTAAAGCAAACAACTATCTGTGCGCCAGGACTTGTGACCCTGGCTGTAGCTTTCCACATGTGTTACGGAGCTCCAACACTCAGCCTTACACAGATAATTGTTGCCAGCCTGTCGTAACTTGGGTAATATGCGTGGGCATAACACCACGAAGACCAGATAAGAAAATCTAACCCCCTTGCAAAGCTTCTTCTAAAATGACTAAGGGCAGCAGGATTGTCAATCCTGAAAGCAAAGTGAGCAAACTCTGGGTATCATTGGGTCGAAGGTGGAAAAAAAATGGCAAGGAGTATGTTACGCAAGTTTGGTGCAAGCTCTGCGCCAAATATAAGAACGCCTTGATGAACACTCCAACCCTGAAAGGGGCCGCTATTCCATCACTGAAAGCCTTCACTGAGGGTACCAATATCGTAACAAAACATCAGGTAAATTTACGTTGAAAAAAAAAAATGTTTTAATTTTTGTACGCTAACTTTTTTCTATCAGATTTTGAGAAAAAAGTCCTTGATATGTTTTGTCTTTTTAGTCTTTAATAATAAGACGTTTCTTGGTAAATTACAAAAATAAGTGATAATATATTGTCTTACATACGAAACCTAAGAATGTTCTTTCCGCGATCTTAGCTTTCAATGAATAAAAACTTATGTTCTCATAAAGATTGAAATTAAAATATCTAATCCTTCCCAGGTTGATTGATCGCCACCTTGCTGGAGAGCTTCACCGTCATGCTGCTACTATTGATGGCAATCAACCAAGGGGCACGGGAACTGTTGTCGGCAATCGAATGCGTGTCCCCCAACCAGATATTCGAACATCTGTGGAAGAGTCTGCCTTTAATGGATACGTGAAACTTTTTCGAACTGCGTACGAGATGGTCTTCAATGCTACATTGTCATTTTGAACTTCTAATGAAAAAGGTTTACAATACAGCAAGCTGCACTAAGTATCTTGCCTACATGAACGGTGGTTGTCAAAACTGGGGTTAGGCTCCCAGAAGAAGGTGCTGAATACACTTTCTTGCGTCTTACAAGCATGAGTACTGTCCAACTTGGACCTATAACTATTCGTTGAGAAAATCTTAAAGAGAAAAAACAATCCTTCTATCACAAACAATACGACACAAGACAGAGCTAACAACATAAACGGACTGGTTACAGATCGAACACAAATAGAAAAAATGTATATGTCAAAACTATATAAATAAAAAAAAGAATTAAATAAAACCCTCCTGTGCGCCAAAACTTGTGACTCTGGCTGTAGCTTTCCACATGTGTTACAGGACCCCAACACTCAGCCTTACACAGGAGGTTGTCATTTCGCTGTCAAAGGGAAAACGATCTTCGCTTAATTGAGGGAAAGCACAACAACAAAGCTGGAAATTTATGTTTAAAATATAGTGTTACATACAATATTAGGTCACAGTTAGTTTTCCGGCCCTGTACATTGTCTTCGTTGAAATCGTTTGATTATACTCGCTTGAATAAAAAAGGCATTTTAAACAAAGTTGTTTATCATAGATGTTTTTTTTATAAAAACTTAGTTTTTAAGAACGTTGAGGCTGAGATTTTGCTGAAAATTAAGAGCATAATGGATGGCAAGCAAATCTGTTCGCGATCGAAGTGGGTGCACGTGGATATTGCTCTCGGTGGTACCTGCTATATATATAACGTTTTTCAAAAGACCTGTTTTCTACCAACAAAGCAGCTTGTGTTGCATTGTAGTAGCTTCATTCATTCGAAATTGTGGATGCGCTCTAAGTTTTGTTAATCATTGTTTAGTATTTATTAGTAGTTCAGTCGAAAAAATTTTAATCATTGTTTATCAAATGGCTGCAAATAATATTAAAGGAAACAAAGTTAAATTACTTACTTTTAAAAAGTGGGGAGTTGAAAATATTTTTGGATACAAGGAGGTTGTAGAAAATTCCATTACATTTGTAAATTTTGTTTGGTGCAAAGTTTGTGCGCCTAACAAGAGCTGTGTTCTTAATCACCCTTCTGTTAAGGGAGCTTCGAAAGCATCAGCTTTATCATTTATTAATGGTACTTCCAATGTCACGAGTGATGCCGTAAGTTTTATTGATTTTAAAGTTTAAAAACATTGCTACAAAGTTTTTGAAAAAAGCAAAACTAATTTCTTAAACTTTTTATCAATGCTCCTAGATAAATCGTCATATAAACGGCAAAACTCACAAAATAGCCCTTGAGTTAGAGGCATCAAAGTCCCGCGTAGAATCGTGTCCAGATATTCAAATACCACGGGTTGGAACCACTCAAGTGCGGGTGGACCACGCTTACAGATAAAAATGCGAGATCTGGATATATTCGTCTGATGAATACAGCATACAATATGGCGCTACACCCACGATGCCTCTTCATCATTTTAGAATGCTCATAAAAACGCAGCGTATGAACGGTGTCAAATTTATTAGCGGTAGGGGCTATTTAATATTCTGCAGTGCATTTGTAAAAAAACATTTGATTAAATATTTGATATTCTTAAATTAATCCCAAGGTAATCACGATGGGCGTACAGCAAAGGAATTGATCGAATCAATTGACAAGGCTGTTTGTAATAAAGTTAACAACTTGCTAAATAGTTCTCCATTCATGTATCTTCTAACCGATGGCTCACAAGCCAGAAAAACTGGAGCTGATAAAGAAATGGTGCTTACACGCATAGATAAAGACGGTAAATAATAAGATTGGTGGAAAGCACTGACGTTTACAAGATTATATATCAACACTAGACAATGGTTTTTTATTTTACGCTTTTTCTGTTATGTTTTTAGGTGAACCTGCATATTTGTTAGCATCTTTGTTGCAAATGTCCCAATATGGTGGTACTGGTGCCCAAGCTACAAAAGAAGCAGTGGACTCTATCTTCAAAGGTTAAAGCGGCAACAGCAGATGGGCTAGTGTAAACTTTGGTGCCATCGGAGGGTTTTTGTGTAAGCTGCAAGATGATGGTCGCGAATGGCTGGTGAAAATTCATTGCGTCAATCATCGCACAGAATTGGCGGTGAAAGACGCATTTAACGACTCTAATTTTAAAACTGTTGACTCCTTTTATATCACCCTTTTTAACTTGTTAAAAAACTCAAGAGTAATTAAATCCGATATAAAAGCTGCCGCAGAAACAATTAACATTTCAAATTACGCATTGCCTAAGATGATTGGCACTAGATTTGTTTCGCATCGCAAGAAAGCTCTAACAAATCTCCTGAATATGTGACCAGCAGTTGTAGCAGCCTTAGAAAATACTCTGGCTGTCAGACAGCATAAACATGACACAAAGGTCTTTTAAAAAAATTGAAATCATATGCGTTCCTTTGACGAGTTTGCACATATCTAGATGTGTTAAAAAAAATTAAACCAACATCCTTGATATTTGAGGGCGATGGATTGCTTCCATTTGAAGTTAAACCAACCATCCAAACAGCTATTCTTGAACTTCAAGATATCGTCGATACATCGTGCACCGACGACGAATTGCTAGATAGTCACCTTAGCCGTTTTCAGATAGCTTATGATGAGGAGGGCATAAGTCAGTTATCCGCAGCATTTGTTAAACATGATCACATGTTACGAGCTCCTCAAAACTGCGAGTATAAAACAGTCGAGTTTGAAAATTTCACAGAGTTGAACAACCAATCAGTAATTAGGGCTTCCACGTTAAAAAAAGAACTTTCGAGAGATCTAATTACCTATTTGACCAATAGATTTAGTAGTTTTGACGAGCCAATTTTTAAAAACATGGCTTGGTTTGACCCTAAAAATTGGACAGATGAATCCACATACGGTGAAGTCAGATAAAAGCCTTCGCTCATCATTTTAAGGAAAGTTTGTCAAAAACAGAGTTCTCGTTGGCCAAAGTATTAATTGAATGGAAAAAATTTAAATATTTTGTCCAAGTATATTATACTTCTGCGCAAGTTGACGCCAGAACTATATGGAAAAATGTTTTGCGGTACCATAAAACTCAATTTCCGAGTTTGTCACTACTGGGACAGATTATAATAACTCTCTCTGGGTCGAATTCAACCGTGGAAATATCTTTCAGTGTCTTAACGGCAATTTTAACAGATCGGCGAATCAAAATGAGTCATAAAACACTGGCAATGATAATACGGATCCACAGCAACGACCGGTTATGGTCAGAGGTAGAGAGGAAGACCATTATAGAAGAAGCGACCGATTTACATATGGAAAGACGGAGAAAGAAGAAAATCGACGAAGATGAAGAGCAGAGTGATCCTGTCAGTAAGCGGCGAAAGGTTGTTGTTGAAGAGCTATCTAGTGATGAAGATGAAATCGCATGTTGGCAAAGTAAGAATTGTCTCCTTTTGTTCTTTAGAAGAGGAACACAAACAAGTGTTACAAGATGTTGTTGTTGTTACTAACAGAGAGAAGATTGCTAACCAAGGAAGAAGGTCCGATTAGTTCGTCAATGACTACGTGGATATAGATTTCTGAACTAGGTACTCTGAATTTGTGCTTCTAATAATTCGAGATTACTATAACGCTGGCATGGTTGTCTTTCAGAGAAAAATAAATATAAGTCAAAAAATAAAATAAGAAAATTTTGAACATTGCAGCAAGGCACAATGAAATACTCAACCTGTTAAGTTTTAGGGTTAAATCATAGAGGTTTTGTTCCTCCAAAGTTACTGCCAAAAAGACAGTTAAACTTCCTTTTCGCAGGATACACAATATCAGTGAAAAAAAACACACACACACACACAAAGATTGCACAATACCAACCTTGACACCAAACGGTTTCGCCCCAAAGCCTCAACCAAGGGGTGTCAGGATTCCAGGCGGGGCACCTCTAATCCGAGGTCCACTAAGTGGTCATCAGGAAAAGATAAAAGAAGAGAATAGGAGTAACTATATCGCAATGCAGATATAACTAGCCTTTTAAGACGGAAATTTTAATGAGAAAAGGTTTCTCTCCAATACAAAAGACTCTAAGCATAAAAACATTCAATATTTGCATCGAGCTTCAACTAGATCATTAAATACGGTTTCATTTCACTTGTGGGTAAATTAAATTATCGTAAAAATGCTTAAATGAATTTATTTCATACGCCATTTCTTCTGCCCATGGTGAAATTTATTTTTATTATTTATTTTTGCATTAGCAAATGTTTTTTTATTTATTACAAACAGATCGCTGGTAAAAGAGAAAATCATTGATAGCTAATAAGAGTGAAAATTACAAAGTGCACGCATAATGATAAACTCGACCAGTTAAGTCTTAAAATTTAAATTCTAGAGGTTTTGCTCCTCTAAAGAATATGCTCATATAAAGGAACACAATTCTTCCTTTTTCCAAGGAGATAATTGGCACAAAAAATTGAACAAACAAACAGACAGAGAGAGTAGGACAGGACTTCTGTAAAGGGTACAAGGGTTTCGACTCATATTCCTGAACCAAGGTACCCAAAATGTCTAGCTGAGTCACCTCAAAAGAGGTCTGCGAACAGTCTTCAGCAGGAACTAGACATTTCTTTTATCCATAACTTTTCATCTGTCCTACTCTGTACAATCTTGTGTGACTGGGGTAAGAAGTGGAGTCGTCACTCTCCAAAGATAAGACCAGTGCAGTCAAACCCCCTTGCTGACATAATTTTTATTTTTGTTTTTTCCTTTTTGACTGGGGTAATAAGTGGAGTCGTCACTCTCCAAAGATAGGACCTGGTACAGTCAAACCCCCTTGCTGGCGTAATTTTTATTTGTTTTTCGCTTTTATTTTGACTGGGGTAATAAGTGGAGTCGTCACTCTCCAAAGACAAGACTACACAAAAAAAATAAGAATAGTCAAACCCCCTTGCTGACATAAACCGGAAGTTGTGGTGCTGACTGCAATTTACCTAAGCTCTTCAAGGAAAAGGATGTAAGGTTGTACACCATTAAGCAAGCTTTGTTTGCAAGGGACCACTGCTCTGTCGTTGCAATGAAACCACTTACCATGCACTTGGTTATAAGCAACAGTAGTGTAATGGCCATTGTTCAAATTTCCAGAGTGGTTAATTACAGCCCTTAAGTTGTAGTGCTTGCGACAAGAGACTTCACTGTCTACAGTGATAGGTATAGAAACGGTGCCCGGGTAAGATGTGACAGGAGAACAAACCTTAGACACAAGACCCTTGTTATAGGCAAAGCGCTTTAATTGCAGAACCAAAATTGAACTGCACTCTGCGACCTCTTTTTCAACTGTTGCAGTTTGGTAACTATTGCAGTAGTGACAGAAGTACGAGTTGACACCTGACAATTCTTCGCTCTCCAAAAAGTTATCTATTGAAGATTGTAAAGTCGATGTCAAGGGCAGTTGAAGAAATGGACTTACTTGCTCAGAGGTGCTAATATTATTGCAAGCGCTGCAAGTAGTGCAGATTTTCACACGAGTGTTGAATAATCTACCAAAGAAAGGAAAGGCTAAGGACAACTCTGGTATGAGATACTCAAGAATCTCTAGGGCATCTTGCTGAGAGAACGGATTAAAAGCAGCGCCCCTTGCATTAGAAACATGGCCTTTTAATGCATTTAGAAATGAAGAAGGGTTCACTGGAACCTTGGAGGAGGATAATTTGCGCAGAATACTTACAAAACTTTTACCTATCGCCATATTGGAATCATTTGCAGAGATGGCTGTGGCGACTGCGGGTAACACATAAAAACATTGCAAGATGGAATTGATGTAACATGTGTTGCCCAAATTTAGCAAGCCGCTGTTGCTGCCTAGTGATTCTTGTGCAGGCAAGGTAGTGGAGCTCTTTGTTACGCCCTGGGGATTCGTGTCCTTAAAGCTAGTGGTCGAAGTTTGTTGTGACTTGGATGATTTCTTTGAAACAGTTGGTATCAATTGAGCGGCATGCTGTGGATCCCTACCAGGATGAATCCAAGACAAAGAATCTCGAGATAGCCAGATGTAAAACGACGATCGCATAGATGACTCAGTAAGAGATTTCAGAGTGGAACGCACAGACATGTTAGAAAAGCCGAGGCGACGGAGGCAGATTCTAACTGTTTCGGAACAAAATCCCCTAGCTCCTACTTCAACAGCAAAGAAATGCACTGACCAATTGTTTAATCTCATGACGGAACAAAGTGAAGAGTATTTATCAACCTTAACTCCATGCCAAGTCTCCATGTTCTCTTCGCATGGGCAAGTTAATTCAAGGATAATTACAGTTTTGGTCATGGCAGAAGTTAAAAGTATGTCCGGACGAAGTTGAGTTACAGCAAGATAAGGTGGTACTATTAAGGTTGAATCTAAGTCTGACAATAATCTCCAATCAGAGGCCAGGTGAAGGATTCCTTGAATTTTTGAACGCTTTTTGGTGGGAAAGACGTTACCAGCTGGACAAGGATATTTTATGACATCTAGATGGTTTTGCTGGCTCATAATTGGATAAGAACTTCTGAATAGCTGTCACTAACACACGTAGAACAGTATCGTGGCGGTACGTAAATCTACCTTGTGAAAGGGCTAATTTACAAGCGCCTAAAATGTGGGACACGTTACAAGAGGGTTTTTTACATAGGGTGCAACTTTTTTCATTTTGAATTCCCCACTTGACAAGATTTGTAGGAGAAGGAAGCGTGTCATAGGTTGCGCCGATGCAAAACGAAGATAAACTTTGCGGCAGAGACAGTAGGTTCTTCCAAGAAAGATCGTATTTAATAAACGAGCACCACTTAGTCCAGTTACCTTGGACATGAAGCTGAACGGCTCGAGCATAATAGATGTCTTCCTCATTGTCCTGCACAACATCTGATACAAGTTTGCGGTAAGAATGGGTACCAATTGGTGGGACACTCTTATGGCTTACCAGTCCCAAGCCTGCTCTACCAAACTGGTGGAAACCAAGTATTTTCTTGAACTCGAGTTGACTCTCTGCTGATTTTACTGTCTGATCTACCTTCCAGTGTCCAGCCCTTAAGTCTGGAGGAGAGTCTGAGACTAGAGGATCAGCCGAATCTCGCAGGAGAAGATGACCGCTGATCTTAGCAGATTTTAGTACAGAGGATAGACTTTTTAAAGGTAACGGGCATGGCGATGAAGCGGAATACAAACTTATGTTAGAAATAGAGTGATGGAGTCTCAGCCACTTTCTTATGAAGAAAGAAAACTTTTGTTCTAGTGAAACAATACGAGATATCGGAACTTCGTAAATTAAAAAAGGCCATCGTATTCGGGGAATTAGAAGATGATGCAAAAACCACACTTTGTGAATGCCTCTATGGGAAGAATTATCTATGAGTTTGACTTGCTCTACAGCGTTAACAATAACCTGTTGGACAACAGCTGAATCTGACAATGTTGAATTTATCGTCCGGCCAAGAAACTTAACTGGGTTTGCGTGAATAGATGGGATTGGTTCTTGCAGGACACAAAAAGGAGACTGATCTAAAACTTTTCCATTAGCTATAACAATGCTTCGTGATTTTGAAGGTCTAAAGCCCATTCCAGCCCAATGAAGGGCTGTTACACAACGATCCAACAAGTTCTGAGTTTGAGAGACACTTGAAGACATTAAAAATATGTCATCCATAAAGGCCTTAACCGGATGATGGTCTGAATCGCCAGGCGGAACACAACTTTTTAACTGTTCTTCGGCGCACACATATTCAATGATTACATTTATAGCTGCCAAAAATAGTATGATTGATAATGTACATCCAATAAAAATACCTCTAAAGTGTTGGTGCCAGCGTGAACAAACTTGAAACATACTTTTCCGATTTCGTATTAAAATTAGCGGGTAGCAATTTTTGTAACTGCACACCTGTTCTGCTGTTTTGCACGCCTTAACATAACTTAGGCATAACTTAGGCATAACTTAGGCGTGCGATCATCATCACACGACATCACTAACTTGGGAGACTGATGTACCGCACGTGGGTGATTTTACTCCTGCCCAGGCCTGCATTTCAACAACAGAGACCTTGTGTATAAAACTTTTCTGAATGTGAAAAAAACATTCAAATTTGTAAACACTTTTACTTGAATAAACTTAAATAGATTTTAAATTAATAATCACTATTCTTGTAAAAAAATGATTTCACAAGCCCAGAGAATAGGAGTAACTACATCGCGATGCAGATACCACTAGCCTTTTAAGACAGAGATGTTAATGAAAAAAAGGAGGTATCTCTCCAAAGAATAAGAAGCCACTGGAGAACTTCTGTATTCTCCCCTTTAAAGTTGTGCTGGCCAAAACCAGAGAACAATAAAAAAATTCATACACAGTATCAACCGCTTACAGGTTGTTTGTTTTTATTTAAAAGATAGTAACATTGAAATTTGTTTTTCAATTTCTTCAAACACAGACTTCACCAGAGCTCTGTTATCCAATTAAAGGCGCGTAATCACCCTTATCGAAAAAAATTAACATATACATTTTTTATATTTATTTCAAAGTTCAGACGGAATTATGACTTTCCTGAAAATTTGAGGATATAAAACCTACTAGAAATGGAAATAATGGTACTTCAATATCTTGAATTTATTGTGTTTTTTTTCCAGCCGCCATATTTAACGATCTTGTTGATCTCTTATTCTCGTCTAATAAGCGGGCCGTCGAAAAATGTTTGTGTGAAACTGTAGGTAAACAAACAGCCTTATCTTTAAATGAGCACTGAGATGGAGTTCGATAAAATCGCCAGTATGGTAGGCTCCGTTCACACTGTTCTTTTTGGCTTGTTTTTCTTTGTAAAACATGGCATCAAAAAGTGGAAAGAAATTTTGGTTCTGTTTAAAAAAGTGGCCGCGCGTAAAAACATCCGTATCACTTTCTCCACTTAGATTTAATTTTCTTCTATTCTATTCGCCATTGTTTTTGGTGACCAGACAAAACAAAACAGAAAGAAGAAATCACAGCATTGCCTCGTGGTTATTAATTATGATAATTAATGCTTATCACGCTCTTTCTTTTTTTATTAGCATGACCGGGATTATTGCATATTATAAGCCAAAAAACCCAACGGGGGAGAATGCTCATTGTGATAGTTGAAGATAGTTGAAGCACTATGGAGATAATTAAATTTAGAGCATGAAAGGGGAAGTTGCCGTGCGTTTATTATCGCATGATTCGTGCAATGAAATGCAATGGCGGTTCTGTAGGCGAAGAGAAATTGGGGTGAGTTTGTTATTTCTATGAAACATTTGAACATGTTCTGGTTGTCCGTTTTCAATAAAATTTTCAGGGTAATGTTTTCTCATGTATATCTTTCAATTTTTACAATAAAATAGGCACCTCAAAAAATCAATTTGCCTGCTTGGTGATTACGTGTCTTTAAGTAAAAAGTTAATGTTGCAACAATGTTCTGCACTCTGAGGAAGAGGAGTTGGACTTTGCAGAACGTGACTCAAAGTCCATTGTGCACTACAATAGTAGTGTCATCATGTCATCAAGACACAGCTTTTTTCAAGTCTAAAGTCGACTGTTTCCAACAAACCCGTAAGCTAACTGCACAAATTGTCGGCATATTTTGTGTTTCCGGCCAACTACCATATAGAGCATCAGTACAAGCAGGACAAAATAGATAGCAGCTAAAGTAGATGTATTAGTTGGATTAACTTTAGTGAAGAAATTAAGCCAAGACGAATTTCACAAATACAAGACAAATTTAATAAATACGAAAATTGGATTTTTTCAAGATCAGTGCTGATGTTTCATTTATTGTCTAATGACCTTAATTAAGTGACTATTATAATGTTTGAAGATGTATCACGACGGTCGCAATGTGGATCGCGAGAATCACAATGCCATTTACTGCCAGTTGCAACTTGAGACCAAGTCGGCTGGGATGACTCTGGCAGGACAACACTTCGCAATCGTGAACTCTTGCGGAAATTAATTCCATTTAAAAAACCTGTCAAGAGGCACAGTATCCTTGCCATTTTGTGTCCCCATCTCATTCCCTTATGGAAGAGGATGAATATCATGCTAAAATCGACAACCATATGACTTTTTAATGACCTCTTTAACCTTGAGAGGGGATAGACAATACCTGAACATCAATCATGAACACTGTATAAAATATACCATGCATTTTGTTAATTTAGATTCTGTTAGTCAAAGCTTATTCAGCGACCAATGTGGTGAATCTCTGGCAATCAAACACAGAAAAAGGCTTTCACGCTTTAAGCTGACGCGCGCTCAAAAATGCAAATTTAGTATTACTCAGAGTTAATTATGAAATAACAAGATGAATGAATTGAAGAAGATAAACTCTCTGCAGATGGTAAAGCAATGCAAGATGTGTTGGGTTAGAGTCAGTTTAAAGCTATTTAGTTATCATAATCTCTTCAACGGAACGAAATTTAAGGTGGTACTTGTAAATCGCGTTCAAACATTTAGCGGTCTCCAAATAAATATCCGTCTTTACCATGTAGTTTTGCTACACGATTATTCGTATTTGTGCATTAAATGGCGTACGCAAAACACTGCTGCGACACTTCGCTACACAGCAAATACGGTCAAAATTCGCCCTCAATTTAAATATTTTAGTCTGTTAAAATATCTAGTCCTCCTTGCTGAAAGAGTTTCCTGCATTACCTACTTTGAATACTTTTAAGTACATTTTGTGAGATCTTCACGCATCCAACTCTGCGGGTCCAATGCTCATCATGTCAATGATGCTGTTCGTGTTGGCCTTTCGAAACTGCAAAGCAACTTCGATTTGAAACAGTCTATGCTGCAATCAGACAGGTTGCGTATTGCCTTTAGTAGACCGGCTGGTGTATTCCACAGGTCACACAGGTCGCAGGTCATAGGTTACAGGTCAAAATAAATTTACCATATATTTTTAGCTTGCTCTCGATATTTTTCAACATTCAACATTTTGGTAGCCCTTTTCGATGATGCTGCGTCATAAACACATAAATTCGACCTGTGCTTACGTTAGACTAAAAAGACCCTGGGACGGGGTTGAGATTTCATCCGAAATTATCCACAGGCGCATTACGTAGGGGGGCTAAGTTGGCTCACTTAGTCTACAGGGTTAACGATCCTGCTATACCTAATGTTAGGAAGAAGCGATAAAGGGGTTTTCATTTCTATCTTTCTTGTTTCCGTGACTTTACATCCACAAAGATTACTCCACTGTCTTCAGGCTGGTCCTGACCTACGGCTGGTCTGAAGCAAATGGCTGGTCCAAAGCGACAACTACCCGTGTAAGGCTGAGTGTTGGGTTCCTGTAACACATGTGGAAAGCAACTGCCAGATTCACAAGTCCTGGCGGTGGTTGTCTGTGTTAGAGGGTGTGTCCAATAAAAACTACTTCCTTGTCATCTATACTTTCTTAACACACATTGCTTTGTTACAACCAACCAACCAATACTGCCTACTGTGCCTCTACTTATAGGTTTCCTTACTTGGGCCTAGCCTCCCTGATGTGACCTCAATCAGGCACAGTATACTAAAATGCACTTGATAGGAACTGGGGAAAGCTGGGTACCAGACTCAACTGGTGTAGACTTAACCAAAACAAAATTGTATCCAGCTACAAGAAAGTGGAACAAGGTTTTACAACTAATATATCTCACATCTGCTCATATTTATAGTTTTATATTTATTTATTTATTTTTATAGTAAATTCTTTGTTGTATTGTTGTCGTAATGTCTGTCTTCTGTTTTCATGTTGTCTGTTTTTGTGTAACGACCGTTACTTGTACGTATTGTAGAGAGGGTTGTTTGGTTCAATTACCTTGAATCTACAGACTATCCTTGCAAAAAGGGAGATCTTGCACTGCGTTTTGATCTTTAGAGGGTGTAACATCATGACAGCTTGCTGTCTTGTTATGTCATAATCATTACAGATTAAATTTGTGATAGAAGGAGGAACCTATTTCCACATTCAAAAATACTTGTAGATAATGAAGTAAAAAGTAATCTCGGTGACGCACACAAAATGAAATTAAAAGCACAGTTCGGACTTCAGTTGTAAATTTTATTGATATTTTATATCTTTAGTATTCTTTTTCTATAGTATAGTATTTTTTGTTTTACGCATCTTTTGTTTTGATTCAAAATTTCTGTCTTAAAAGGCTAGTTATATATCTTAATTGCGATGTAGTTACTCCTATTCTCTTTTCCTGTTTCTTACACAGATGCAGTTGACTGCCAGGAAAGACTGGTTGACACTGGGAAGGACTAGTGACTGTGGGAAAGTCCACTGGCGGTGGGAAAGACCATAGCTCGTGTAGGCTTTTTGTTTTTGGTGAATGAAGAGTGTGTGTTCTTCATTAGTTAGAATGGGTCTTCAATTGCAATCTCGAGACGATTGATTAACTCCTTCCAAAGAATGGAGCGTGTCAGATTTCGAAGCATAAAAGTTGACTGGGTGGTGAAGTGAATTACTTGTTTAAGTTCGAGAAATTTTTGAAAAAAAATGTTTTTACATGTTTTTAAAAGCTTTAGTTTATATTGTTATATTATTTTGTGTTTCTATTATTATTGTTACTAAATTCATCGCAATTATACAACAATTAACAAAATTCATAGTTAGTGCTTTTTTTCTATATGCCACTGAATTTGATGACGTAATCACCAAAAATGCTGACGTTATCACAAAACATTTCACCAAATTGTTTATTAATACCTGTACAACACTTGTGGTAAGTTTCAAGTCCAACGGACAACAATTGTAGAAATTACACAAGGGGGTCGAATACACCAGCCGTTAGTAGACCATTAAACAATCGTATTCCTTGAACAGCCAAGCTTGTGCAACTTCACTACAGGAACAACACATTTTCGACCCATACGATCATTAGTGTACCATGTGATGCCTCCTTTCACAGTTTCCTGTCCAAAGTTTGGTACTATGTTTTCAATTACTTTCCAGATGCAAATTATGACATACCGTTCTGTTCTTCTCTCCAGAGAACACAGATTTAATCTTTTTAGTACGTCCCAGTACGAAAAACCTTGAGTTTCAAGGATTTTCCTAGTGAAGGTTTTTGCACCATTTCTATGTCTTGTATTTGTCCTTTCATTAGTGGAGACCATAACTGGGATCAATAGTCAAGGTGGGAAATAACTAATGATTTCCAAAGAGTCAAATATATTTCATGAAACTCACCCAAACTCATATATAGATAGGGATATACCTGATATAACACGTTACTATTAAAAAAGAATGAGTGGATTCACAAGGAAGATCAGAGAATAGCTGAAAATTCTGCTAATAAAAATTCTGATCACCTTTACTATAGACACTGTGAAAGAAAGGGAGGACAGGAAGAAACAATAAAAACAACTACAATAAAACAACTGCTAATTGGCAAAAGAAAAATAAATAAAGAGTAAGGAAAATAAAGAATAAAAAAAATAGCTATATCTAAAAAAATAAAAAAATAGAAAAATTAAGAAAAATAAAAAGTAAATAAAAATAAATAAAAGGTAAAATATAAGAGATATTATATAAAATATAAGTATACAGAGTAAAAAATAAATAAATAAATAAAAATGTAGGGAAGAGGAAAGTATACTGTATAATTTCCATTGATATTAAAATTGCCCATAAGGAGATCTTAGTTTTATTGATAACTATTTAAGAAGACTTTTTAATCTTGTTGCAATAGACGCATCTACTTGTTAATTTAGGATCAAGATCTAAGAGTCGAATGATTGAGTTTGAGTCTGACACACATTTGGCTTTGATGGAGTTTGTGCCATAATATACAGTTGTGGCGGTAGTTGGGGGTACTAAAAGATTTTTATCTGCCTGTCGAGTGTTATGGTTGTGAGTCTAATTGGCAGTTTGCACAAAAGATCTAAAATATGAAGGAAGAGTGTTATTAGGATGATCATAAATTAACATACAATTTGGTAACTTGATATAGTCAGTTATTTTCAAAATACCTGAAGTTTTAAACAGAGGATCAGCGCGATCACAGAATGGTTTGGAAAATATAAGTCTTATAGCTATGTTTGAAGGGAGGTAATTCTCTGAATGACATTTTATTTTGACCCCAAACCTGGCATTCGTATATAAGGTGGGATAGAATAATAGATATTTAGTAAGGTGTTATGTGGAACATATTGACGTATTTTTGCTATCATGCCTGTTGCACGATTTATCTTATTATATAACTGCTTCAAATGAGAGTCCCAATAAAGATTTTCGTCTAGTTCAATACCAAGATATTTTACAGAATGGATTGGGAATATTCTTTGTCCAGAGATCCTAAAGTTTAAATGTTTGGTTATTGGTTTACGTTTAGATTTAAACATGATTAATTCAGTTTTTGAAGCATTTAAAGATATTTAGTTTGCTTTAAGCCACTCACAAAGATTCTTTAAGTCATGATTAACAAATCTGTTAATTTTTTTAAGTGATTTATCTACATATAAAATACTGGTGTCATTTGCAAAATGATAAG
Source organism: Hydractinia echinata (assembly GCA_030067915.1). NCBI lineage: Eukaryota > Metazoa > Cnidaria > Hydrozoa > Anthoathecata > Hydractiniidae > Hydractinia > Hydractinia echinata. Next base: position 1,619,930 of record JASGCC010000058.1, read on the forward strand.
TCGAGGAATGTTGAATTGCCTTATTTAAGTTGTTGATATATATTAAAAACAGTAATGGACCCAGAACAGAACCTTGGGGAACCCCATGTTTAATTTCCACAGCGGAAGATTTGGCACCATTGATTGTGACATATTGATTTCGATTATACAAGTATGTCCGAAACCACTCATTTGCTGTTCCTCTAATACCATAGTGTTTTAATTTTTTTAATCGGATGTCATGTTCAACCGTCTCAAATGCTTTCTGTAAGTCAAAGATCCCACCAACAAATAGCCCTGAATCTAATGATTTTCTGATATCTTCAGTTAGATTAATTAATGCATGTGTAGTACTGTGATGATTTCTAAAGCCAAACTGTTTATCAAATAGAATTTGTTGGAATTTAAAAAACTATAGCGTCTTGACTGCATGGGTTTTTCAAAGATTTGGAGATGTTTGATAGGGAGAAATAGGTCTATAGTTACTTACAAGAAACCAAGAGTTTTTTTTATGAATTGGAATGGCATTAGCCTGTTTTAGACACTCTTCCGTCCGAATTTTTGTTTCTCTTGCTATGTCATAGTGTGCAAGAACAGGCAAATCTGTTAAGATTTTCTTAGTCTGTTGGAACGCTGCATCATGTTCCTGTGTCCAGATCCATGTAGTTTTGGTGCTGAGCAATTCTTGCAGAGGCTCGGAAGTTTTGGCTAGTTGATCTGTGAAGTTAGCAAGTTGTTGTGCCATACCTAAAAAGCGCCTAAGCTCTGTGATGTTATTTGGTGTCGGGAACTTTTTAACTGCGTCCAATTTGTTGCTGGTTGGTGTGATACCGTGCTGCGATATTTTGTGTCCGAGAAATTCCACTTCTGCCTTTCGGAACTGACATTTTTTCAGATTGAGTGTAACTTAGTTTTTGGTTAAGCGTTCTAAAAGGATGCTTACTCAAGGGCCCGCACCAGATCCCAAGCATGAGTGAATTTCACCAATCCTCGTGTTTCCGCATTCATAGGTGTTTATTTCAGTACAGTCGAAATCCATTAACTTTCCGATTATCCCTGTAAAGGGGAGAATGCAGAAGTTCTCCAGCAGCTTCTTATTCTTTGGAGAGAAACCTCCTTTTTTAATTAAACTTTCCGTCTTAAAAGACTAGTTTTATCTGCATTGCGATGTAGTTACTCCTATTCCCTTATGTAGATGTTCGTCATGTTTGGATACAGTTTTTCCATATACTAGTATGTCGTCTGTACTTTTTGCGATGCCCTTTAGTCCTTCGACAACCCGGTCAAGTCACTTGTTAAAAATTTCTTGCATCGACGTCAGACCGAGAGGACCTCTAGTTGGGCAGAATCGTCCAAAGGGCGTTATGAAAGTGGCCTTCAACTGGCTCTCTTCGTCCATTGGTAGTTGCCAGTGTCCGGAATTGGCATCCAATTTCGACATAACTTTTCGTCAACACTTTCTAACTGGTAGAATTCCCTTTTGGTATTGCTATTCAGCTTTGTTAAGTCTATACAGAGCCTTATGCTGTTGTCCTCCTTCTTCACCAGAACAATAGGGTGACACCATTCTGCCAGTCCTCCGTGATTTGGCTGATTTCTACCGTATTTTGGTGTTACACACTTCCAAGAAATAATGAATTGACTGCAGCTGCAGTCTTGTCTTCTTCTACTTCCCTGATATTTTTCTTCCTACAAACAGGGCTTGTACCAAAATGGTTCATTTTCATACAATTGTTGCATCTTTTTCCCCAGGCTGGGCAATGATTTCGGCCAAAGGGGTGGCTTTTCATGCAAAACTTACAGTCAATTTGGTTTTTGGTTTCCAATGGATTTCAGCTCAAATAGTCGATGTTTGCTTCTTGATGCTCCCTGGATTTCTTAAGTGTGTGCATGCTTTCTGCTGCTTTCTCGCCTGCCCGACAGATTTCTTCGGCTTTCTGCATTGTCAATGTTTGTATTGCCAAAAGTTTTTGTCGAATACTGTCATCCCTGATTCCACTAACTACTCGGTCTCGTAATAGTACTACAAAAGTTGCAATTTTTGCTTAATATGTTCAAGTCTGTCATAAAATCATCAAACATTTCTCCTTCCTCTTGTACTCTAGAATTAAAGTTATGCCTCTCCATAGTTTCGTTCATTATTCCCTTCGCAAATGTCTCCAATTTATCAATGATTACTGCTGGATCCTTCTTTTCTTCATCTGACAGCAAAGGTGTATCTGTATCTGAGCATCGCACAACGAAATTCGACTGGCTTTGCTCCCCTGTCCCTTAATAAGGAATAATCTTCCTATTTTTGTTTCTACACTCGCCAAGCGGCATATCTATCCACTGATAAATCTAACCTTGGTGGAATTAACGAATTATTCCTAATTTCTTCAGACATGAGTTATTTATTATATTACTGAGATATCTGGAGATAGTAGGTGTAATCAATTTCAATATATTGGTAGGTAGTCCTGGCGCACAGATAGTTGTTTGCTTTAACTTAAACACGTTCCTTTTAGAATAATTTTAAATTTATCCGTTTAAGGATATTCACGTTATGATAAGTTTTATTTATCTCATTTGTACCTATTCAATTCATTTTGAATTGCTTTAATATTTATTGTTTTGTGTTGTGTTGTGTTCTGTCGCTGTTGTATTTTTCTGCCTCTTTACGGTCAATGTTTTTAGGAAATCCTTGCAAAAAGGGGGATTTTGCTTTTTTGAAAAATCTTTAGAGGGTTGCAACCTCTAACTATAGTAGAACCAGCTGTCATTAGACAAGAAATATCATTACAGCTAGCTGTTTTGTCACCTCATCATCAATACTCATTGGACCGTTACTTTTACTTCTCATTAGAAGTTGTTGGAGTCATGAAAAAAGAATTAGTACTAGGTTGGCTTAGATAATCAGAGAAAGAGGTTGCTGTTTGTTGGATTTTAGTTTTAGTCTTCTTAGCTATGGTACTAAAGTATGTGTTAAATGTTTCTGATAGGATGTGTGGATCAGAGACAGAATTATTGTTAATAGTAAGCATGTTGGGGGAAGCAGTTTTATTGTTCCTATTATTAATTATAGATTTGATTGCATCCCAAGTTTTTTCAAGGTTTTTTTATTTTGTAAAAGTACTCTTTAAAATAGCTACATTTACTTCTTCTGTTTAAAGTGGTTATTAAGTTTCTGTAAGTTTTAAATTGGTTATGTAATTGAAGCTTAGTAGTAGGATTTTTCTCAGTGAGAAATCTTTTATGTAGTTTCTTTTTATTTTTGATTGAGATTAGTATGCCTTGGGTTATCCATGGTTTAATTTTTTCATTTACTTTTTTCATTTTAACTTTTTGAGTTGGAGCATGCTTTTCAAGAAAAGTTTCTATTATATGAATGGTTTTGATAATAGCTTTATTAGGATTTACGTTTTTAAGATAGGAGTCCCAGTCCACCTGGTTGATATCGTTCATAAACTTTTCACTTTCAAATTTTTTATAATTACGCTTTTGCCAAAAAATAGGTGCATTTTTTTGTTGTTATCAGAAATAAGAATAGCAAACTGAGCAAGGTGGTCTGATATTGAAGCTGTTATGTTACCTTTAAAAGTTAATAGGAAACGATAAAGTAAAGCAAGGAAGAAATATGAAATCTTCCTTTTTAACACTGATGTTTAAAATTTTTAACGAACGTATGAAAACTAGAATTAAATAACACTGACACCAAAGTAGCATTTTACCTGAATTAAATTTCCTCCCTTCCAAATAATATAAGCGCCAATTGTTTTTCAGATATACGACAGTGACAAAAATCTACACAAATTTTGCGTAATATTTATATCAACTTTTGTTCATCAATTCACAATCTCGCCATTTTAAATGAGAACTTGTGACTACGCCTCTACTAGTAATATTATCCAACTATACCGTTGAATTTAGCAAGCAGATGATGCAAATAGCATCTCACAGTTTCCCAAAATTAAATATAAATTTGTCAGCTAAAATTCTTTTTAATGTTTCAAAGAACAGTGCTGGAAACATCAGTATACCACAAAACTGTAATTTTGTACGGTGTTTTTGAACCGCTTAAACATATTCATATCAATACAGAGATTTTTACAAACAGGTAACTACGACTTCTAACTTAAAGTTATAGTTCAAGTCGTAGGGTCAAACGAAAAAAATGTCTACCCTCTGTACGACATTCGTTTAAAGACAAGAACTTTGTTTCAATTCAAGCAATTTGAGATAGTGATTTTTTTTATAAATCACGAATCACGAAATTTCATCTTCAAAAATTTTTAAATGGAGATACTTTGGTATCGACAACAGCAACTTCACACATTCAGTATGACCACCACAAGATGCATTATGTAATGGTTTTTCTTTGCAAATGTTTACGTTCTTAATATTTGTGACGTCATAATTAATTAAAACTCTTAAAACATCATGATAACCATAACATGACTAATAAACTTATTTTCTAATTTGTAAACTCAAACGAAAATAACTTTATTTATTGTTTAACTTTGTTAAATTCCTCATTGGCCTGGGCTCGATGTAAAAATTAATCCACACAATTAGTTAAAAAACAATTATACATAATAAAGGCTGTTTTCGATTCGTGTGATTTAAAGGTGGGCAGAATACACTTGAATTCTTCAATCTCATTGGTCAATTACAAAAACATTACATAATTACAAGCGGGCTTGAAACAAACGGGGAAAAAAGTTGAAAGTTTTTTAACTTTTCCTTAATCGCCCGGAATTTGATAAAAAACATAATGGTGGATAAAGGCAAGCAGGAAAAAGAAGTTGTGATTCAGCCAGAGTTGCTACAACAATGTTTTTTAAATCTTCAACAGCAGTGTGTTGTTGAAGTAGGAGGTGGGAAACCAGGTGTCCCAGAAAAGAATAAAGAGAACTCTCTGATGTTGAAATTTGTGAATGATAAGAAGAAAACATAACGTAACTTAACGTGAATAGAAAACGGCCTTAAGCGTGCAGAAATAGATCAAACTTTTATTCTTTTTCGGAAGAGCTTTGGTCGATTTGAGACAGACTGATCTAATAAACGAAAGACCAAAATTTACCAAGTGAAATATTTCAGAGAATCAGTTTTAGTTTGTAAATTTAGTTTGTAACACCGCCTCACCTTTATCCGTGTGTAACCAAGAGTCAATGGAATCTTTACAGCCTTAAAATAGTGACAAACAAAAATAACTGAAAATGGAGAATAGACAGCGAAAATACGTAGGATTGAATTGACAAGGACAAAACAATTCCGATAAACTAGACCCGAGAAGATTCAGAAACCAATAAGTTATAATATTGCCTACAAATTTCTTTCACAAGTGCAAATTTTATTAAATGCGTTACAAAATTGTTTGAAGATATAAGTAAAATTTTACTTGAATCGATGTCCATTAAACGCCTCCCGACTCTCGTTATAGCATGAATTGCTAGTGGGGCTTGGTAAATATCTTTATTCATGTTCTCAATGTGCGCCATATGAGAATAGAACAATTCCTTAATCTTTGGCGAAACGTCAAAAGCTGCAAAAATGGTATTTATTCAATGCCTGTTTTTTCGTAGCAATTAAATAATCTGCTGATTTTAATTTTAAACTTTTCACCACATCATTAACAGCATGCCAACCGGACACGTGACTTTCAAATGATTGTGTGCTAGCAAACAAGAATTTGTTGAAAAAGAACACACCAGATGTGAAACGAAGAGGACAACTTTTCAAGTGCCGGGGGGACAAGTACAGGTACCAAGTGCTTATTTCCTTTTCCTGCCATGCACACTATCTTCATCTTTTCCACCAACAAACGGTCCAGTTCGTCGAGCTCTTTTACTTTTTGCGGATCAATCCGTGCATTATTCTCGGCATTATTCCAATCTTCCAACATGATTCTTGCTGGCTCCCCACCTCACCTTCCGTTTAATAATGTAAGTCGAGTACAAGCCACATTTTGAACAAACGTTTCAGCATCGCTGAAACGATATTCGTCACATAACTTCCCCATCTTTTCTACTAAATAAGCCTTTAATTCATTAATTCATCTTCAAGAGGTAATTCTAACGGCTTGCGTAACTTTATCTGGCGTTGTCGATTTAGGGCATATGTCGCATCACCAAATAAATAGTCTTGCCACTACTTAAAAGAATGAATAAAATTATCCATTTCTGCAGCTTCAGTGTCCTTCTTCTCGGCGAAGAAGGTATACTGCAAAACAAGAGTGGACTTTTTTATCAAATAGTATAAATTTTCCTTTAACCCAGCTTTTATAGCATCACCTTCCTTCAACGTGTAAAGATCGATTGCATTAGCCAATTTAAAAAAGCTTGGACAGTTAAACATATCCAAAGAATTGTCATTCGTCAACTCGACTCCATTTTCCTTTCTAAAAACCTCATAGCAATGAGCCAGGCGTCGCATATCACCTTTGATCGAATTGAAAACTTCAGCAGCTTTGTCTTGTTTTCTCTTTAGTTTCCAATAGCTTGTCTCTGGTGGCACTTCGAGTAAAGCAGTAGGGATAGATTGAACCGGTTTATTTGTTGTTTTCTGTTCATGTTTTCAAATGTGTTGTGTCCTTTTTTTTTATTTTTATTTTTTTAATTAATTCCTTGAAAAAAGGGAGAATTGTGATTTTAGAGGCATTTTCTCTAGAGGAGTACAACCTCTAGCTTATTTCCAAAGACCTAACAGGTTGAGTTCATCATTGCGGTGGCTAGCCACCTCTTTGTAAATTATTTTCTTCTTTTGACAACTGTAATATTGCAATTACTGCGAGTTAACGCTTTCTTACTTTTTCCAGGTTTCTCGCTTTGGTAAACCGGTTATGGTAATGTAATGTCTTGTTATAACATTGCAATGCATTTTTGACGCGGTCTTCCTCTTTATGTTTGAGCCTAAGTTGTCTGGTCAATTTTGTGCCGCATCTTTCCACAGTAAATACATAAACGGGGAGGCTGTGCGTGTACGGTCTTTTGTTGGTGAGAAAAGAGATGTAACACATCCTCAAAACAATAAACAAAGATGCAGGTGCAGGAAAACAATCTTATATATTAATTCCCTTGTGTGAGTAACTATGTGAGTCCACGACACGCAAATCACGGGTCACTTTCTTATGACGTGGCGTTACGCCAAAATTTACTAAAAAAATAAGTAAGCCGCCAAACGAGAAAACAGGGGGTCCATTTGTCATTTATGCTACAGCGCCATTCGCGGTCGTAATGTGGCAAATAATTTATTTTTACCCCCGGTTTATCATGCGCGTGCCGTATGTCGCGGAAACAAGTTGTTTATCAACTGTAAAAAGAAAACCGAAGCGAAGAAGGTTGTCTCTTTTTCATAACTTTTGTACTCATTTCCTCAAAATTAAACCTAAAAATGTTATTTCAAACAAAGCATTCCAATGTTTACACATCATGAGGTTAGCTTAAACTTTATTTGTTCTTCTATATTTTCCATTTTTTTTATTATGCGACCGAGGTTGCTTACTTTTATAGAAAATCTATCGGATTCGAATATGAATATAATTCTAATCTAAAATGTAAAAAACAAAATGTTGTTGTCGAACGAAGTTAGTGTTTTGTTAGTTAGAAATATTTTTAAAAAAAAAAACGTACGATGATATAACATCACAAAGAGAATTGATTGAAAATGTATCAAACAATTGTATACGCTTCCAATTCGTTCTCTTTGGGATGAAGCGAAGTTTAGTAATCGAAGTAAAAACGGATTGTACTTTGATCCAGAGAACGCTAGCAAGCTACCTACTGAGAACGCGAAAGAAAAGCAGGTGTGTTGTTTAGATTATCTGGTAGAGAAATGAACTTAGGCGTATAACAATTTTTTAACCGTCTTAACTTTCGCAGCTAACTTTTCCCTTAAACATAATGGTCAGTAGATAATTTTTTGGAAAGCGAAGAATTGTCAGGTGTTAACTCGTACTTCTGTCAGTACTGCAATAGTCACCAAACTGCAACAGTGTAAAAAGAAGTGGCAGAGTGCAGTCCACTTTTGATTTTGCAGTTAAAGCATTGTGCCTATAACAAAGGTGTTGTGCCTAAGGTTTGTTCTCCTGTTACATCTTACACGGGCACCATTTCAATACCTGTCACTGTAGAAAATGAAGTCTCTTGTCGCAACCACCACAACTTAAGAGCTGTAATCAACCACTCTGAAAATTTGGACAACGGTCATTATACTACCGTCGCTTATAATCAAGTGCATGGTAAGTGGTTTCATTGCAACGACAGAGCAGTGGTCCCTTGCAAAAACAGCTTGCTAAATGGTGCACAGCCTTACATCCTTTTTCCTCAAGAGCTTAGGTAAAGTGCAGCCATCAACACCATAAATTACGGTTTATGTCAGCAAGGGGGTTTGACAATTTTAATTGCTTTTTTTAGTCTTCTCGTTGGAGAGTGACGACTCCACTTATTACCCCAGTCAAAATAAAAACGAGAACAAAAAAAGTATGCCAGCAAGGGGGTTTGACTGCACTGGTCTTATCTTTGGAGAGTGCCAACTCCACTTATTATCCCAGTCAAAATTAAACAAAAAAAACGAAAAATAAAATTATGCCAGCAAGGGGTGTTGACTGGTCTGGTACTGGTCTTATATTTGGAGAGTGACGACTCCATGAGTCAAGTGAAAATCCAACCTACCAGGAGAACGCAGATTTAAAAACTGAAGATGTAGTTAATAACGATACAAAAGAACTGAAATCACTCTTTGGATTAACTGTCACTACTGATAACGAATGCCTACCACATATTTACGGGATCCCAAAAATGCACAAAAATCCCATCAAATTCAGATTTATTATTGCTGCACCCAAATGTTCCATAAAACCCCTTTCTAAAACTATCACATCGGTCTTCAGGCTGTTTTATTATCAAATTGAAGCATACAATAGGAAGAGCCAGTTCTATTCTGGTATCAAAACATTTTTGGGTAATTCAAAATAATGTTCCATTTATCAACAGTGTAAATAAAATTAATAATAGGAAGAGGGCAAATTGTATTTCAACATTTGATTTCTCCACATTCTATACAAAGATACCTCATGATAAATTGATTTTTGCACTCGATGAATTGATAGACTTCTGTTTTCAAGAAGGCACCCACAAATATATTGCTGTTACAAAATATGGTGCAAAATGGGTTACAAACCCTTCTAAATATGCTGTTTTGTTTGATAAAAGTGCTATTAAAACAGCTGTTAGATATCTCATGGACAATTGTTATTTTACCTGTGGTAGGAAGCTTTTTCGACAGGTTATAGGAATCCCTATGGGGTCAAACCCTGCTCCATTTATGGCTAACCTATTTCTTTGTTACTATGAAAGCAATTGGCTTAAGGAAATTAAAAAAACAGACTTGAATAGGGCTAGAAAATTTGGCAATACATTTCGATTTATTGATGATTTAAATGCGATGAATGATAGTGGCGAGTTTGGAAGAAGTTTTAAAGACATCTACCATCCTGAGCTTGAGCTAAAGCAGGAGCATAACGGAGAAAGTGCAGATTTTTTGGAGTTACATATTGCTCTCAAAGGTAGAACATTTTCATTGAGTCTTTTTGATAAAAGAGATGATTTTTCCTTTACTATAGTTCGGATGCCATTTCGTACTATCAACATCCCTAGTAAAATATTTTATTCTGCAATTGGTGCAGAGATATTAAGGTGGTCAAACACCAAAATTTTCTAAAAATCCCTTTCATACAATCAGCTGTGATTACACATGATAACTTAAACGTATATGATTGAAACTTTCCAAAATTAAAAATTATTGACCAAATTTTTGGAAAAGTGAAAAAAAAATCCAAAAAGTAATATTGGAGACGGGGGGCGTTAGGCTGATGAAGTTAAAATGACTAAAATTGTCTGCAGATTATTACTAACAAAATCAACATTTTATAAATAAAATAACTATGCAAAGTTGCTTTAAAATAAAAAGTATACAAAATGACTGTCTTATTTTTTTGGATTTTTTCAAAATTCCAAAAATCTGTTTTTTTGAAATATAAAATCAAAAAAAGAAAAAATCAAAAAAGTGAGACAGTCATTTTGTGTCAAATAACATCAGAAAACAATGTACAAAATTTAAAAAAAATTAGATCACCTGTTTGGTTTTAATCATCCGCAGACTTTTTTACCCCCTAATTCCGGCAAACAGAGAAAATTGCGTTTAAAAACTTTGACTATGAAAAAATAAGGATGTACTGAAGTGAAAGTCTTAAAAACCTCAACAAAAGTTCCTTGGAGTGTCCTAGTGCTGTCAATATAATTATCACATAAATAGATTTTATAAACAGGTATTTCTGATAGAATTATAAAAGAATGATGTCGGAGTCCAATTTTCTGATTGGTTAATATCGTGAAACAAATTCAGCAAGTTCAACTGCCTTGGTGCTTAAATGTTTTAAAATTGTTTGATATGGACCATTATATAATGGAGGCAGTATATAAGTCCATATTAGAACAGAAACGTTGTAGTCCAGCATGTCCCAATGTTTGGCGGGCATATACAGATTTCACATTTATGTCAAATACGCTTGGTATATTTTTGTTGATTGGCCCCTTTTTACTAGTAAAAAAAGGTGTATATTTGTTACAATTGCTACATTTAAGGGATAATTTATTTGCTAAAAACAATTTCTTTTAGCTGAACTTTCACATAATGTTACTTGCTCTTTGCACTTTTACAAACGCCACATATAACGTTATTACAAAATTGCATCGTTCAAAACACCAACGTCTCGATAATTTTGTATCCTGTGGCATTGGCGCCCAGCCTTTTGTATTCTAAGACGAACAGCAGCAGCATGTGTTACAGTACCACTTAGATTGACAATGTTCTTTTTTGAATTTAAAATCTTTGCCTCACTCATATTACGAAGTTTTTTATACGTTTTACTTGGACCAGGCTGACTCGTCTCGTGTGTAGTGTAGTAGTTGCTGACTAGTGAGTGCTTGTTGGTCCTCTGCTACTAGTATTAACTGTTGTCAGACGTGAGGGGGTCTCAGAAATAAATTCATTACCAGAATGGACAGAGGAAACTATAAAGTCTGTGTTTTCTTCCTAAAAATTTATATTTTGGCAACCATTTTTAATTATCAAATTCTGGAAACAAGACTTCCTTTTCTTCCTATATCTTCTATTTCTGACTGCTGTTTTCATTTTATATATATGTATCCTGAAAGAACATACATTAATTTGTATAATGCAACTATTTTTCCCTAAAATATATACATAAAAAACTAGCAAATAGTACCAAACAAACACAGCAAAAACAAAAAATTCTTCCAGCTAGCTAACCTAAGAGTTTTTTTTATTTACAACTGGCTTTAAAACCTGACCTTTTGAGTATACGGCGGGAAACAAAGCCGATATTTTAATTTCATTTACTTATTTATCTATACATTATCGAAAAAATCAGCGGGAAATCACGAGGGAATACGGGGAAAACGCCCTAGCAACCACAATATACAACCGGTTGCTAGGGAAATTTTGGAATATGCATTGTCAAAAAATGTGGATTTAAGCCACATCTCTTTCAAATTTAGTAAAATCCTTTTAAGAGCTTAATTTTCGATCTTCATAGACTGTTTTTCCACAGAAAAAAAAAATTGCAAAATTTTATGTGTCCCTCCAAATTTTTGGTGTTTGACCACCTTAAGAATTGGCAGAACTACATCGGAGACCAATGATTTTCTTCTGTGTGTAAATTCCTTAATGCAAAATGTTTGATCAAGGAGCGATTAAACAGCGAGTGCTAAAAGTTTTTTATAAGACTTACGGAAGAAATAATGTTTTAGGGAAGTTTGGAACTAATGCAAAGCACTTTGTCACATCTATTCTCAATGGTAAACTTTAAGGAACAGTATATTAATTACAGCGGGGTGGGTAACTTTGTTTACCTACGGGGTTAACGGTCCCGCCGACCATAGTTAATAATTTTTTGGTGGAATTCAATGGTAAGGCTGAGTGTTGGTATACCGTAAAACATGTTTAAGGTTACAGTCAGAGTTACAAGTTCTGACGCCATTGAAATCCGCATTTCTCTCGATTTGTTGTTAAACAAAATATTAAAATACAAAAAAATTATAAAATATGAAAATGTTTATAAAAACATGATAATGCCGTTTAAAAATCTGTAAATTAAACGTGTCGTTATAATTATACGTAACATAATGATTGATAGTGGTAGGTGGCGCTCCACTTGCTAACAGAGGTGTGTGAAGACTGTGGCACTTCACATGGGTTGATGAACCGTGAGAGGATTTATGCACATTGTTAAAGGTTATTGTGTATTGCTTGCTTACATTTATAGATTGTGTCGACTGATTAGTTTAAGCTGACAACATACTTTGATGTATTATATCGTAGCTAGATGTCATTCTTTTGTTGTATCATTAGATCGCCATAGCTTGTCTTGATTATTACCCCAGCCAGACAAGATTGTACTGAGTAGGACAGGTGAAAAGTTTTACGGATGGAAGAAATGTCTAGTTCCTGCTGAAGACTGTTCGCAGACCTCTTTTGAGGTGACCCAGCTAGACATTTTTGGTATCTTGATTCAGGAATATGGGTCGAAACCCTTGTACCTTTTACAGAAGTCCTACTCTTTGTTTGTTTGCCAAAGATTTGTTCGTATGTGACAATTATCTCCTTGGAAAAAGGAAGAATTGTGTCTTTTTCGGAGCACGTTCTTTAGAGGAGCCAAACCTTTAGACTTTAAATCTAAGACTTAACTGGTCGAGTTTATCATTGTGCTTGCACTTTGTAATTTTCCTTCTTCTCCCTTGTGGTGTCTTGAGCCGGAAAAATATTTCCTTTAAGCGCTTTTTTGTAAGAATAAACTCTGAACAATGGGTCAGAAGTTCAGAATATCCTAAGAATATGTCTAAGCTTGATTGTTTGTTCTAAATATAAAAAATTGTGTGATGGACAAAATTGATCAGAGGTTTAGTTTTTTATTGCATATCAAACAAACCGACGTTTTTTCTGTCCAAAGCAATGGGCCGTTATGGAACAGAATTTTCCATTAGCTATAGCAAGTTATAGCAGGCTTTATTTTATTAAGACATTATATATTTTCAGGCCATAGTCATGTTAAGAACATATTAAAAATAATGAGGATAGTATTTGTCAAAAAAGTTAAGAACATGGAGGCTGAAACGAAAACACACTATTCTTATAAAAACAGCGTGTGTATCCTAAAGAAGAATTTATATAAACTGTAAAAAGTAATTTTATGTTGGTACTGCTTTCAACACCACAGAGTGTGATGATTCACTGTTGTTGTCATTATTCTAAACAAAAAAAATGTAAACAAACTCAAATCGATGTTTACATCTGTTACGTTACACTGCATTGTTATCATGCATAGCACGTTTGTACTGTTTTCTTGATACATAAAACCAAAATAATTGATTTTCTTTCACCCCCCAAATCGTTTTATATTCGAAACACTGTTTGTTTTTTTAAAAAAACGAAACAAAAATGAAAGAACCGAGTTTAATTCAAATATTGGCGATAGAGAAACAAAATTTTCCGATCGAAATTATCGAAACCAAGTCAAAATAACCGAGACAAAAAACTTAGTTTCGGTTATTTTGAAAAAAACTCGGTGGAATTGAGATTCTAACGGTGATATCGGACTTGTATCGAAAACGTCTTACTAAACCGACGATGTTTTCGATTTTCTAATAAAATTTGTACATTTCTAACGATTTTGGAGGACGTAAATAAATATACCTTTCTCCTCGATTTTTTTCTCTGTCCACATTTCTTGTCTTTGCAAAGGGCTCTGGAATAAAAAGAAAATTTTTCTGTTGAGCATGTCCATTATCTGAAAAGGAAAATTGATCTTGTCCTTCTAAAGTTTGACACATAGGTAAAAAGATGGGTATATATATATGCAAACAAATTTAAACTCGCCTGCTCCATTGTAGGTCTTTCTGATGAATCACAAGTCCAAATTTTCTTTATTATGGGTGCTATGAATTTATAGTCTTCTTTTGTATATATTGTCTGTAGATGATCTATTAAAGGTTTTTGATTGTCATTTAGCGCTTCAAAAAGCTATGAATCATTAACAACTGGCAAAACATGGTGATGCTTGGTCAGACAAAATTGCAAAGATTGTAATGGACCATGGTTATACATCTGTTTGGTATGATGGTTTGATCACTAACCTAGTGCATAGTTCAGGGGCAGTGTAAGCTAGTGTCATCCCAACACATTGTTCATTTGTTGTTGTTAAAGTTGCTGTGATAGTATTCTGTATGTCAGACATGTCATCAAAATCTGCTACTTTCACTTGGAAATTATTTACAGGTTTAAAATCTTGATGGATAAATTCAAGATCAATTAAACCGGCTATAGCTTGTTTGATGACATTCACCCTTTCATTAAAAATAAAATGATCATTCTCATTAAGAATTGACATCATCTGTCCAACATTGTGCACTATCTCATCACCAACCAACAACTGAGAATATTCAAAAATGAATGCGGTTAGGTTACAACAAAATCCCTGAAAAGTAACCACATTTGTATGGCTTAACTTTCTCAACTTGTCTGCTACTTTGTAAAGCCTCTTCTTTGCTTGCTTCTGTTTCAGAACTTTTACAGCAAATAATTGACTGTCTTTTTTGTGACAATATATAATTGCTGATGCATCTCACCGATCTTGTCAGAAAACGTTAATGGCAGGTTTGTTTCATAAGGTTTAAGGATCTCTTGAATTGCGTCACACTTCTTTGGATTAAATGAAATTGTAGCTTCATTGTTCTTCTGAAATATACAAATATTTTTATTGTCAAGACAATTAATTTCCCACAAAATACCTACTCTTTCTTTATGAAACAACAAGTGAAAACATAAATTTAGAACCACAAAAAGCCAAATAATATTATCATGATTGAACAACTCAATTGAAAAATTTCGTCTTATGTTGTACTGTGAATCTTAGTTGTCATAAGTAGCCTTATTCAAACTGAGTCTATCTTGTTACATAATAAACCTATAATATCAATGCAGCAGTGTGTGATAATGATTTGAATAAAAAAGGAATGGGTTTTATTTTGTATTTTTTTTTCATTTTATCTTTAAGGTTTTTTGTAACAATAATGCATAATAATTCTCTTATTTCACCGTGCCCTTACACTTCACATGTCTCACTATTCAACTAAGTCATGAAACGAGCACATGAAATTACTTATGGAATATTTAAATATTTGTATAAAAAAATATACCCATATATCTTGTTTAATATTTCCTTGCATGCTGTTTTCTACAACAACAAAAAAATTTAACACACAAATATACCTATTTCCCATAAATTTGAGGTTGATATTTACAAGTTTTACAATTACCTGTTTTGTCTTGTACTTTTTCATGCCAAGGTAAATTATTTTCTCCATAAAAGTATAAAATTCATTCCCCAGGCCTAATATCTCTCTGGGCGAACAACAACAACAACTCTGGGCACAGATGTGGGTTATTATGATAAGCAATCACTTTCTTTATTACAGCGTTGGTGAAATATTCAGAATCATTAACCAACCAAACAAAAATGCCATCATCCATGTTAGCAGCAAGCCTAAATATAATTTATATAATTTATAAAACTAAAGTTTTATAAAGTCAATCCTCCAAATTAAAAACACAGTAATAAGAAAGATATATCAAACAAAATTTGGCAGATTTTAAAAATAAGCATCTATAATATAATACCCGTATACGTCTCTCTGTCAGGCAAAATGGTACCCCAAGTTGCGTTTGAAAAAGGACAGGCGAACTTGTGGATTTTTCCATGGGCTACGGGTATTGATGATCACTTATAACGATTATATATAAAGGACATAATTTGTATTAAACTAAAAGTTTAGTATCTACGGCACATCTGTCAAAAAATCAAGGATCGTGTAATTAAAGGAAGAACACCTGCAATGGTGGCTTGTCACCCTAGTGATGGTATTGGGTAAAGTGTCATGTCGACAATGCAACCAAGGTTGGGAGGGGCATCACATTATTGCATTACCTAATTAAAGGTTGGGATAGTAAGCAACATGTTGGTACATTGCAACTACATGCTCTGCGAAACCCTACTCCTACAATAATTGAACCTATATATGACAGAATGCTTGTTTTTTGGTCAGAATAAGAAACTTCGTACCAACTTAACTCAAAGTAAAGTAGTTAATTAAAAGTTTTGTCTTCAAAGTGAAATCCTTCGAGGTGCAATATTTTTGAAGTTGTCCACGATCTCCTCTAATTGTTCATCTGTGAATGTTGGTGGGCCATCAAGACAAATTCTCATTAACCTGTCAACATTATTTTCATTCAAAGTAGTACGTAATGGAGACACTGGGACGAGCAAGGCAAGCTTGAATAAGATCATAGTGTTTGGGTAACGTCGAGCACAACCTTCCCTGCATAGGGCGGCATAGATGATGCTTGGTGACTCACAAATTCACACATATCTGCTTGCTTCAGTTCTCCAAGCAATAACTTTGCTCTTGCTTTCTTTTTTAGATCGTCGTTTAATGCCACGACGATATCATCAAATTCTTCGAAAATGCCTTGACGCTCATCTTTCTGTTCCAAGGCAGATATAACTGGTTCTGCTTTTGTAACATGACCGTTGTGTGAATCTGTTATTTCGACACCATAGTGATCGCAAAGGATGCAAGTTGTTCTTTGCGAAAGTTATCAGGTTGCTGTTTAGTATCAAAAAAATTGAACGCTTCTAATAATTTGTTTTCTCCTGATAATGCTTTATCTATTTTACGGATTAGGTCATCCGTGAAACTATAACCAGTGTGTATAAGAAACTTCTGAACCAGCTCTTGGGGATCGTTTTGACAGGCAAGATATCGACCGCGTAGATTGCGACCCAACTCATTTTGCTCTGCACTTATCTGATGAAATGGCAATGCGTTGTTGAAGTACTTCCAGATCTGTACCAACTGCATCGTGATTAGCCAGAGCGTCTTTGATTCTCTTTAATCGGTCCAACAACCTCTGAACTTTCACTGATATGAAGCAATGCAAAAGAGTGCTGGTTGGAATATATTTCGACAGGTTATTGATATGACTCAACACTTTCGCTAGAAGAAGCAACATGCACAGAATATTAGGCTCTAAAAGTTGTTCCTGCACGCCTTTAACTTCGGCGTCACCTCTCTGACTAAATATTGTATCCAATGCATCCACCAAGGGCTCGAATCTTGAGATGATTCTTACCCAGGACTCGCGGTGTGTAAGCCATCTGGTCACGCACGCTTTCAGGATCTTAATTGGTTTTAATTCTTACGTGGCTTGAGCTTCTTCAAATATAGCTTGCTTTATTGTGCTATATTTGAAGGTCTTCCAGAGTAATATCAGAAGACCATCCAATTCAAGTAACACAGCGTGTCGTGGTATCAGATGCACCAAACAAAGAGCCAAGCGATGGTTTCGGCAATTCAAATACAGGGCATGTGGTGAGGTATGACGTAGCAAACGTTGAAGCCCAATCCTCTCACCACTCATAGCGTTAGTATCATCTAAACCTGAGAAACGTAAGTAACTATTGTCTAGGTGCTTGAACTGTATAAGCGCTAGAATCGTATCATTCAAGTCAATTGCCTTTTTTGATGTGGTCAACTTCACCATGCCAAGAAATCGCTCAAGTGGCTGATTATCAGAAGCATTCACAAAGCGCGAAAATACAGAAAATTGGGAACGATCTCCTTCATCATTTCTTTCATTTGCCAAGATGGTGAAAGCACCGGAGGCTAACATATCATTAATTAACCGTTCATTTAGATAGTCTCCAATTATTTTCAAAAATTGGTCAGCACTCGATGTTGAAGCATAAGTTGAATTACCAGGAGCATGTTCTAAGTGCATGGCTATATCTACGTCTCCTATGTCCGCAATGAATTTCAGCATTTCTTCAAAGTTGTATTTTACTGCCCATTTCTTTTTTTGCGAGAAAGGCAGTTTTAGTTTCAGCTTCCTTGTTCATTTGCCGAACTATGTTACCCTTGGTTAACAATATTTTTATTGCACGTCTATTTTTAACAGCTTTGCTGTGTTTTTAGAAATTTTCATGATCCCTGAAAAATACTCCAGGATGTTCATTATGTTTGCGAGCTAAGGTTTTCCAAAAATCGTCATGGGAATCAGAGTACTCTAGGCATATAGTACAAACCCAACCACCCTTCGCACTACTGTAATATGACCAAGGGTACATCCTTTCCCATTTTTTCCATAAAACTCAGTTTTTGTTTCGTTCTACCATCACAATGTTTCTGCCCTTTTCCCTGCTCGATCTCCTCTGTTTCCGTTTTACCGTCGTCTTCACTATAACTGCCAACGTTGCTGCTTTGATCACTTTTAGATTCACTGTAATTCATTTCAGTGAAGTCATTGTCATAACATTCATGGCGCTACTACAGAAATATTCACAGTATCGGCAGTATTCGCATTATTTACAGAAGTATCCACAGTGCTACGTAACATTCTAATAGCTTTTTCTTGCTGGCCTAAACTACCATATGTTTTCATTTTGCAGTAGTTCTTAAATATATCTTCATTCATAAGTTGTAGATCCTCATCTTTTTTACACCGCTTAGCTGTAGTTAGTTGTAGCTTAGATCCCACAGATATTCCTCTAACTACAGCTAAGTTTTACTAAACGAGGATATCGCATAAACCTTCTAATTTTTATCTGGAGTTCTTGAACATTTCCTATGGCACACTGACCTATATTTTTTAGCCATTCTGAACATTCTTCACGGCTATAATTGCTAACATCCTTTGTATTGTCCATGTTTATAAACTTTAATAATTGATATCATAAATAAACTTTATACTATTGCAATATACAACGTTTTTCTTCGATTTATTATTAATTATCTAGCCAAGTACATCAAAAAAATCGCCGCCATTATGATTTTTTTCCTACAAGTGAATTCAGACGAACTTCACCGCGCCGTATGAATTTGGCTAATGGCGGTAACACCTCCATGTTCAGATCGCTTCATATGGTTATTCATAAATTCCCAGTAGAAGTCACTACCAATAAGGATGTCCACATCTAGGGGCATATTATGAATGTTTTGATCAGCTAATGGTAAATCCTTAAGAAATGGTTGGCCTGCTTTCGCTTGTTCGATGTTTGATTGGTCAATGGGAGACATATTTCTGACACAAATGCATGGACGTAAATGTTAAAACTAGGATCGTTAGTTTTAACGCAAATTTTGACCATGTCAAGAACTCTATTTGTTATTTTACTTCCAAAAGTTTTAATAGAAGTTTCCTTTTGCTCTATCGTTTTCAAATTTAATATATCTCTTACACGGGGAGTAACATAGGACATCTGGCTTCCACTATCGAATAGCAAACGAAATTTTGCTGAATATTTTTCAGTAGCAGAAGACACAGTAGTTTTAGCAGATTGCAAAAAAAAAAAGGGTTTACCGCTTTGTTTTCACTTCCTGCTACATTAGTGCTGACATCATTATTATCTTCATTAGATTCGTTTTTATTGTCAGATTCCTTATCACGAAGGTTGGAACAAATAGCTACGTGGTGCTTGCTTTTACAAGAAAAACACTTCCATTTTTGCCGTACAATTTTTGCTAGCATGCCCAATCGGCAAACAGAGAAAACAACGTTTTTGTTGTCGAATCATAGAAAAACGTGCAGACACTTTTGTAACCATCGAACAATTTTGAGGTTTGTGGTCAGGGATTTTGACAAAATGGACATTTTCGATTGTTTTTTCCAGGCAATATTTTACCGTTTACGTAAAGTGAAGTTCCAGAAAATTCATAGTTGTTTTCACTATTTTCACACGCGGTAAATTAACCTTTTCTCTTGCCTCAAGTTTCTGTTTAAAAGTTTCTAAAAAATTTTCAATGTCTCAGACTTCTTTGCCAATTACACGGCTTATAAGAATCTTTAAATCTTCCGGTATTTTACTCATAAAAAATGGAATTAACATTAACCCGTAACTTTTTGGGTCATGTCCCAAAGCATTTACACATCTCACCTGAATTTCGACTTGATCGCAAAGTTTCCTCAATCCTTTTAAATCGGTAATGTTGAAAACTGCATCCAGAATCAACAACTTGTTCATGTTAGCCGATACTAAAACCTGTGGATCACCATATCTCCTTCCAGCATTTGCAAGCACACATTATAATTATCGTTAGAAAGTGGTAATCCTTTGATCGCAACGTCAGCATTTCCCTTCAACAAATTTGCTAAAAAATTCATCTTTTCAACGTTCGATAAATGAATGTTCCCATCCACAGCGGATTTAGAAGAATCACAAAAAGTTTTCCATTCAAGAGGAAGTGGAATTCAAGTGGAATTTTTTTTACTTCAATTTCAGGAAGATTTACAGTATTTTCCCGAGAACCAAATTTTAATGAAGAAGCAACCTCAACGCCAGAATTTAATTCTGAACACATATCTTCAAACACTCAAGCTTTTTCAAATCTTGGCGAATAATTTGTTCATTTTTATCACATTCTTCGAAATGATTATCTAATGCTAGATCGTCATTAATTCCTTCTGTGATCTGCTCATTTAAACTACACTGTTTTTTAAATTTCTCATTTATCATATCCATGGAAGTAAAGTAAAACCACATGTTTATCTTCCGTATAATTTTCATAAAAAACTTCAACCTCTTCTTTAAATAATTTGAATATAGATTTTAATAACCCATCACGAATTCTAATTTTCTTCTTTAACGTGGCCATCACGTAGACTACTGTATAAAATTATTTTAAGTATAAATCAACTGATCCGGCTCGGTGGACCATGTAAAAATATGAGAGTATAATACGTACGAAGTAACAACACGTGTGAACTCAATATACTTTATTTTAAAAACACAACTAACCGAACATACATTCGGAACACATATATATACAAACTAAATATCATGTCTCAAAGCTACAAGAGGGCGGAGCTAAAATGCCCTACCCCCATAACTTCCCTTGTAACTTATAGAACTTGGTACGGATGATGTCTGTCACATGACAATTAAAAATCATGCCTCAAATGCTGACTGTCTTTTCTTTTTTTGAATTTGTATAGCTTCATGATAGATTTTTATTTCTTTTTTTTTTTGTAAATATTGAAAATAATGTTAGTTTTAATAATTAAATAAACATTTTAGTTATTTTTGCTTAGTTTAAGACCCTTTGAGGCGCCAACGTAACAAATATTATGCACATTTGAAAATAAGTCAAATATATATCCACACTTGGTTAGACACATAGTTCATAGATTGATTCTATACATTTTTTATTGAGAAATGCTTACAATCAAATGAGAAAAGCATATAAAATTATTGACAAGCAACGCAGTTATCAAAGTTTTAGTGAAAACTTAACATTTAAAGTCCATTATAATATCCATTGAATCTACAGACTATCCTTGCAAAAAGGGAGATCTTGCACTGCGTTTTGATCTTTAGAGGGTGTAACCTCTACAATTTTAACTTCAAGGGTCGTTAGACCAGTTCCATCAACACAGCTTGCTGTCTGTTTATCTCATAATCATACCAAAATGCTCAAAATATTTGGAACAGTGCCTTTCAAAATGGGCGTGGCACACCACCTGCTGTAAATTTTTGGATTTTTTTTTTCATATTTCTGATCCAAAATAATAAAAAGTCAGTTACTAGGAGTTTCAGGGTAATAACATTTATGGTTCCAGAGTTATTACCGAAAGTATGCCAGGACATAATAAACCAGATAAATAAATATAAGAACAAGAAATAAGTACAAAGAACATAAAGATCGCTTGTTTTTATTGTCTCACCCTTTCATTAAAAATAAAATGATCATTCTCATTAAGAATTGACATCATCTGTCCAACATTGTGCACTATCTCATCACCAACCAACAACTGAGAATATTCAAAAATGAATGCGGTTAGGTTACAACAAAATCCCTGAAAAGTAACCACATTTGTATGGCTTAACTTTCTCAACTTGTCTGCTACTTTGTAAAGCCTCTTCTTTGCTTGCTTCTGTTTCAGAACTTTTACAGCAAATAATTGACTGTCTTTTTTGTGACAATATATAATTGCTGATGCATCTCACCGATCTTGTCAGAAAACGTTAATGGCAGGTTTGTTTCATAAGGTTTAAGGATCTCTTGAATTGCGTCACACTTCTTTGGATTAAATGAAATTGTAGCTTCATTGTTCTTCTGAAATATACAAATATTTTTATTGTCAAGACAATTAATTTCCCACAAAATACCTACTCTTTCTTTATGAAACAACAAGTGAAAACATAAATTTAGAACCACAAAAAGCCAAATAATATTATCATGATTGAACAACTCAATTGAAAAATTTCGTCTTATGTTGTACTGTGAATCTTAGTTGTCATAAGTAGCCTTATTCAAACTGAGTCTATCTTGTTACATAATAAACCTATAATATCAATGCAGCAGTGTGTGATAATGATTTGAATAAAAAAGGAATGGGTTTTATTTTGTATTTTTTTTTCATTTTATCTTTAAGGTTTTTGTAACAATAATGCATAATAATTCTCTTATTTCACCGTGCCCTTACACTTCACATGTCTCACTATTCAACTAAGTCATGAAACGAGCACATGAAATTACTTATGGAATATTTAAATATTTGTATAAAAAATATACCCATATATCTTGTTTAATATTTCCTTGCATGCTGTTTTCTACAACAACAAAAAAATTTAACACACAAATATACCTATTTCCCATAAATTTGAGGTTGATATTTACAAGTTTTACAATTACCTGTTTTGTCTTGTACTTTTTCATGCCAAGGTAAATTATTTTCTCCATAAAAGTATAAAATTCATTCCCCAGGCCTAATATCTCTCTGGGCGAACAACAACAACAACTCTGGGCACAGATGTGGGTTATTATGATAAGCAATCACTTTCTTATTACAGCGTTGGTGAAATATTCAGAATCATTAACCAACCAAACAAAAATGCCATCATCCATGTTAGCAGCAAGCCTAAATATAATTATATAATTTATAAAACTAAAGTTTTATAAAGTCAATCCTCCAAATTAAAAACACAGTAATAAGAAAGATATATCAAACAAAATTTGGCAGATTTTAAAAATAAGCATCTATAATATAATACCCGTATACGTCTCTCTGTCAGGCAAAATGGTACCCCAAGTTGCGTTTGAAAAAGGACAGGCGAACTTGTGGATTTTTCCATAGGCTACGGGTATTGATGATCACTTATAACGATTATATATAAAGGACATAATTTGTATTAAACTAAAAGTTTAGTATCTACGGCACATCTGTCAAAAAATCAAGGATCGTGTAATTAAAGGAAGAACACCTGCAATGGTGGCTTGTCACCCTAGTGATGGTATTGGGTAAAGTGTCATGTCGACAATGCAACCAAGGTTGGGAGGGGCATCACATTATTGCATTACCTAATTAAAGGTTGGATAGTAAGCAACATGTTGGTACATTGCAACTACATGCTCTGCGAAACCCTACTCCTACAATAATTGAACCTATATATGACAGAATGCTTGTTTTTTGGTCAGAATAAGAAACTTCGTACCAACTTAACTCAAAGTAAAGTAGTTAATTAAAAGTTTTGTCTTCAAAGTGAAATCCTTCGAGGTGCAATATTTTTGAAGTTGTCCACGATCTCCTCTAATTGTTCATCTGTGAATGTTGGTGGGCCATCAAGACAAATTCTCATTAACCTGTCAACATTATTTTCATTCAAAGTAGTACGTAATGGAGACACTGGGACGAGCAAGGCAAGCTTGAATAAGATCATAGTGTTTGGGTAACGTCGAGCACAACCTTCCCTGCATAGGGCGGCATAGATGATGCTTGGTGACTCACAAATTCACACATATCTGCTTGCTTCAGTTCTCCAAGCAATAACTTTGCTCTTGCTTTCTTTTTTAGATCGTCGTTTAATGCCACGACGATATCATCAAATTCTTCGAAAATGCCTTGACGCTCATCTTTCTGTTCCAAGGCAGATATAACTGGTTCTGCTTTTGTAACATGACCGTTGTGTGAATCTGTTATTTCGACACCATAGTGATCGCAAAGGATGCAAGTTGTTCTTTGCGAAAGTTATCAGGTTGCTGTTTAGTATCAAAAAATTGAACGCTTCTAATAATTTGTTTTCTCCTGATAATGCTTTATCTATTTTACGGATTAGGTCATCCGTGAAACTATAACCAGTGTGTATAAGAAACTTCTGAACCAGCTCTTGGGGATCGTTTTGACAGGCAAGATATCGACCGCGTAGATTGCGACCCAACTCATTTTGCTCTGCACTTATCTGATGAAATGGCAATGCGTTGTTGAAGTACTTCCAGATCTGTACCAACTGCATCGTGATTAGCCAGAGCGTCTTTGATTCTCTTTAATCGGTCCAACAACCTCTGAACTTTCACTGATATGAAGCAATGCAAAAGAGTGCTGGTTGGAATATATTTCGACAGGTTATTGATATGACTCAACACTTTCGCTAGAAGAAGCAACATGCACAGAATATTAGGCTCTAAAAGTTGTTCCTGCACGCCTTTAACTTCGGCGTCACCTCTCTGACTAAATATTGTATCCAATGCATCCACCAAGGGCTCGAATCTTGAGATGATTCTTACCCAGGACTCGCGGTGTGTAAGCCATCTGGTCACGCACGCTTTCAGGATCTTAATTGGTTTTAATTCTTACGTGGCTTGAGCTTCTTCAAATATAGCTTGCTTTATTGTGCTATATTTGAAGGTCTTCCAGAGTAATATCAGAAGACCATCCAATTCAAGTAACACAGCGTGTCGTGGTATCAGATGCACCAAACAAAGAGCCAAGCGATGGTTTCGGCAATTCAAATACAGGGCATGTGGTGAGGTATGACGTAGCAAACGTTGAAGCCCAATCCTCTCACCACTCATAGCGTTAGTATCATCTAAACCTGAGAAACGGAAAAAAGGTTTTCCAAAAATCGTCATGGGAATCAGAGTACTCTAGGCATATAGTACAAACCCAACCACCCTTCGCACTACTGTAATATGACCAAGGGTACATCCTTTCCCATTTTTCCATAAAACTCAGTTTTTGTTTCGTTCTACCATCACAATGTTTCTGCCCTTTTCCCTGCTCGATCTCCTCTGTTTCCGTTTTACCGTCGTCTTCACTATAACTGCCAACGTTGCTGCTTTGATCACTTTTAGATTCACTGTAATTCATTTCAGTGAAGTCATTGTCATAACATTCATGGCGCTACTACAGAAATATTCACAGTATCGGCAGTATTCGCATTATTTACAGAAGTATCCACAGTGCTACGTAACATTCTAATAGCTTTTCTTGCTGGCCTAAACTACCATATGTTTTCATTTTGCAGTAGTTCTTAAATATATCTTCATTCATAAGTTGTAGATCCTCATCTTTTTTACACCGCTTAGCTGTAGTTAGTTGTAGCTTAGATCCCACAGATATTCCTCTAACTACAGCTAAGTTTTACTAAACGAGGATATCGCATAAACCTTCTAATTTTTATCTGGAGTTCTTGAACATTTCCTATGGCACACTGACCTATATTTTTTAGCCATTCTGAACATTCTTCACGGCTATAATTGCTAACATCCTTTGTATTGTCCATGTTTATAAACTTTAATAATTGATATCATAAATAAACTTTATACTATTGCAATATACAACGTTTTTCTTCGATTTATTATTAATTATCTAGCCAAGTACATCAAAAAAATCGCCGCCATTATGATTTTTTTCCTACAAGTGAATTCAGACGAACTTCACCGCGCCGTATGAATTTGGCTAATGGCGGTAACACCTCCATGTTCAGATCGCTTCATATGGTTATTCATAAATTCCCAGTAGAAGTCACTACCAATAAGGATGTCCACATCTAGGGGCATATTATGAATGTTTTGATCAGCTAATGGTAAATCCTTAAGAAATGGTTGGCCTGCTTTCGCTTGTTCGATGTTTTGATTGGTCAATGGGAGACATATTTCTGACACAAATGCATGGACGTAAATGTTAAAACTAGGATCGTTAGTTTTAACGCAAATTTTGACCATGTCAAGAACTCTATTTGTTATTTTACTTCCAAAAGTTTTAATAGAAGTTTCCTTTTGCTCTATCGTTTTCAAATTTAATATATCTCTTACACGGGGAGTAACATAGGACATCTGGCTTCCACTATCGAATAGCAAACGAAATTTTGCTGAATATTTTTCAGTAGCAGAAGACACAGTAGTTTTAGCAGATTGCAAAAAAAAAAAAGGGTTTACCGCTTTGTTTTCACTTCCTGCTACATTAGTGCTGACATCATTATTATCTTCATTAGATTCGTTTTTATTGTCAGATTCCTTATCACGAAGGTTGGAACAAATAGCTACGTGGTGCTTGCTTTTACAAGAAAAACACTTCCATTTTTGCCGTACAATTTTTGCTAGCATGCCCAATCGGCAAACAGAGAAAACAACGTTTTTGTTGTCGAATCATAGAAAAACGTGCAGACACTTTTGTAACCATCGAACAATTTTGAGGTTTGTGGTCAGGATTTTGACAAAATGGACATTTTCGATTGTTTTTTCCAGGCAATATTTTACCGTTTACGTAAAGTGAAGTTCCAGAAAATTCATAGTTGCTTTCACTATTTTCACACGCGGTAAAATTAACCTTTTCTCTTGCCTCAAGTTTCTGTTTAAAAGTTTCTAAAAAATTTTCAATGTCTCAGACTTCTTTGCCAATTACACGGCTTATAAGAATCTTTAAATCTTCCGGTATTTTACTCATAAAAAATGGAATTAACATTAACCCGTAACTTTTTGGGTCATGTCCCAAAGCATTTACACATCTCACCTGAATTTCGACTTGATCGCAAAGTTTCCTCAATCCTTTTAAATCGGTAATGTTGAAAACTGCATCCAGAATCAACAACTTGTTCATGTTAGCCGATACTAAAACCTGTGGATCACCATATCTCCTTCCAGCATTTGCAAGCACACATTATAATTATCGTTAGAAAGTGGTAATCCTTTGATCGCAACGTCAGCATTTCCCTTCAACAAATTTGCTAAAAAATTCATCTTTTCAACGTTCGATAAATGAATGTTCCCATCCACAGCGGATTTAGAAGAATCACAAAAAGTTTTCCATTCAAGAGGAAGTGGAATTCAAGTGGAATTTTTTTTACTTCAATTTCAGGAAGATTTACAGTATTTTCCCGAGAACCAAATTTTAATGAAGAAGCAACCTCAACGCCAGAATTTAATTCTGAACACATATCTTCAAACACTCAAGCTTTTTCAAATCTTGGCGAATAATTTGTTCATTTTTATCACATTCTTCGAAATGATTATCTAATGCTAGATCGTCATTAATTCCTTCTGTGATCTGCTCATTTAAACTACACTGTTTTTTAAATTTCTCATTTATCATATCCATGGAAGTAAAGTAAAACCACATGTTTATCTTCCGTATAATTTTCATAAAAAACTTCAACCTCTTCTTTAAATAATTTGAATATAGATTTTAATAACCCATCACGAATTCTAATTTTCTTCTTTAACGTGGCCATCACGTAGACTACTGTATAAAATTATTTTAAGTATAAATCAACTGATCCGGCTCGGTGGACCATGTAAAAATATGAGAGTATAATACGTACGAAGTAACAACACGTGTGAACTCAATATACTTTATTTTAAAAACACAACTAACCGAACATACATTCGGAACACATATATATACAAACTAAATATCATGTCTCAAAGCTACAAGAGGGCGGAGCTAAAATGCCCTACCCCCATAACTTCCCTTGTAACTTATAGAACTTGGTACGGATGATGTCTGTCACATGACAATTAAAAATCATGCCTCAAATGCTGACTGTCTTTTCTTTTTTTGAATTTGTATAGCTTCATGATAGATTTTTATTTCTTTTTTTTTTTGTAAATATTGAAAATAATGTTAGTTTTAATAATTAAATAAACATTTTAGTTATTTTTGCTTAGTTTAAGACCCTTTGAGGCGCCAACGTAACAAATATTATGCACATTTGAAAATAAGTCAAATATATATCCACACTTGGTTAGACACATAGTTCATAGATTGATTCTATACATTTTTTATTGAGAAATGCTTACAATCAAATGAGAAAAGCATATAAAAATTATTGACAAGCAACGCAGTTATCAAAGTTTTAGTGAAAACTTAACATTTAAAGTCCATTATAATATCCATTGAATCTACAGACTATCCTTGCAAAAAGGGAGATCTTGCACTGCGTTTTGATCTTTAGAGGGTGTAACCTCTACAATTTTAACTTCAAGGGTCGTTAGACCAGTTCCATCAACACAGCTTGCTGTCTGTTTATCTCATAATCATACCAAAATGCTCAAAATATTTGGAACAGTGCCTTTCAAAATGGGCGTGGCACACCACCTGCTGTAAATTTTTGGATTTTTTTTTTCATATTTCTGATCCAAAATAATAAAAAGTCAGTTACTAGGAGTTTCAGGGTAATAACATTTATGGTTCCAGAGTTATTACCGAAAGTATGCCAGGACATAATAAACCAGATAAATAAATATAAGAACAAGAAATAAGTACAAAGAACATAAAGATCGCTTGTTTTTATTGTCTCTAAACTGTAGCTGTTTTTATCATTGTTTTGTTTAATGTTTTCTGTTGTTCTTCTTTGTTCCTGTGTACTGTGTTACTTTAATGTTAGTCAAAGTGGTCATCGTATAATTTGCCAAATCCTTGCAACAAGGAAGATTTTGGATTATTTCGGAATCCTTAGAGGGTATAACCTCTACATAACCATAACCACCTGTCTTTAGACAAGTATTATCATTACAGCTTGCTGTTTTGTCACCTCATTATCAAAAATTGAATGTCATGTAAATATAAAATAAAACTTATTAATTTGCTATCCACATTTTGCCTACAAGTAAGTCACATGGACACACATATACACATTGCAGCAACTGAAGAACTACACACCTTACAAACATATAAAAAAAGACTCCCTAATGGACAATTAAACAAACAATTAAAAAGTAACACAATAATACAATGTGACATCACAACGTAGAAACTAATGCCCACATGAACACTTACTGAACACACATATACTAACACCATTAACAACATAAAAATATACAATTAAAGGTACAAGCACACATTGAAACAAGCTATAGTACTGCACACACATGTAAACTGGCATTGAGGGATTACACACATTTCCGTCATTTCGATGTCCTCGCCAGAAATGCAGTATCTCTGGCTAAATGTCCCAGCCGACCACACCTGAAACATTCCTTAGACATTTGTTAACGATTCAGCTGACTAAAATTATGCTTTTGGTTTCTAGATTAGTGACTTCCTTGGATTGTCTCTTTCTTATATATTTCTTAAAAACTAAATTAACTGATTTGTTTTCTGATGCCTGCTTTTCCTATTTGAAAGATGCCACCTGCTACTACTTTCCTACTGAAGATTATTTCTTTCTCAAGCTCGCCAAATTCGCATGTGTTTGCTTAAAGTCTTATTCGCGATGGATATGCAGACATAGATTAAAATTGTTCTTTGTTTGGTAGAATTAAAAATATGTCTGTCAAAAGGAACATTTTCTTAGGCATGAAATATGTACTTAAGCATCTAGAGCGTACTTGTATTGAGTTTCAGCAGGTTCAGTTCCTTTCAAAGTTTCGTATAAATCTTGTCCACCTCCTCTCATAAAACGTAAAAGGAGCCATTATTGCACTTTCAAGAAGGCTGATAAAATGCAGCAAACCGAAAGACCGATAACCTGAATGTAGCAAAATATCAGTGTTTTTTAGCTCCCCTTTGATATCATTCAATGAAAAATTCTAAATTTGTTTTACTTGTATGTGATGTTTTAAATTTAACACAGAAGACTTCCACATTTTCACGTCTTCGTTAAATTTAATTTAACTTATTAAATTTATTTATTTTGTCGACACCGCATAAAAAACTTGATATAACCTTTCTCACAAATTTAAGTAATAAAATTTATGATATTTTCAGGTGTGCAGTTTTCACATATCCCCGTTGTACAATCTTTTGCATGTGATTGACAAGAATATGTTTCAACGATACTATGTGCATTTGTCAGGAGTTCAAACTTAACACTGTTGGTAATGCCTTTATTGAGTAGTGTCACATTCTCACATAACTGACATATAATCATGATGTTTGCAGAATATTTTTATTATATATATACTGTTTACGACTTTCGATAAAATCGTAAAAACGACTAAATGAAAATTCATAACCAAATTCTTGTTCGATCAATACCTTCTAACGTATCGTTTCCATTCAAGATTGCACAGAGGTCACGGAGGTCACGGAGGCTACACCTTAAATATCGTTTTTAAACATACTGGTTAACACAGTCAAGGTTGTATGGAAAAGTTTTCAGGTTGCTGGGAACACATGTTAATGGTTTGGGCCGCTCTTAAAGAATCCCGCGTTAACAAATCAGACCTCGCCACAATATGGCTGGATATTGAAAATGCATATCCTTCAATTCTACACAAGTTGATATTTTTTGCACTGGTAAGGTGTGGAGTTCCTCCAAGCTGGATACCGTTCATTAAGACTTATTACATAGGTATTTAAGCAGTTACAAAGTGCACGCACAATGATAAACTCGACCCGTTAAGTCTTAAAATTTAAAGTCTAGAGGTTTTGCTCCTCTAAAGAATATGCTCATATAAAAGAACACAATTCTTCCTTTTTCCAAGGAGATAATTGGCACAAAAATTGAACAAACAAACAGAGAGAGTAGGACAGGACTTCTGTAAAGGGTACAAGGATTTCGACTCATATTCCTAAACGAAGGTACCCAAAATGTCGAGCTGAGTCACCTCAAAACAGGTCTGCGAACAGTCTTCAGCAGGAACCTTGCTGCCTCTCGATTATTTTGTTTCCCGATTGGATAGAGCTGGCCTGGGCATCAAAAAATGTTTAAAGGTTCTCACTTCAGTGCACCAGATAGGATAATTACATCCGAAATGACCTGTCCTAGAAATCCATTCTGGCCACGCCACCAAACCTGCTTTCTTTTTGCCTGGCTTCTACTTTCGATGTTCTACCCTCACCTAGCAATTTAAAACGTTGGAAAATTTGCACTAAATCCAGTTGCACCTTGTGTGAAAAGCAATTATTCACCACAGCACATGTCTTAGGTTCTTGCAAGATTGCCCTTTCTCAAGGCCGATTCACTTTCTGACACGATTACGTTCTTTGCGAATTTCTTTTAAAGATCAAAGAGTTTGTCTAAAAAATTACGCCATCTCCAAAAAGTAAATTGTATAAGATACCCTTTGTTAAAGCAGATACCTTTTTCATCATTTGTGTTCCCCGGCCATATAGCTGTAGCATCACTAAGACCAGAGATTGTAATGCATTTCAATTTTTCCAAGCTTGTTATTTTCATCGAGCTAACCTGCCCTTGTGAGGAGAATATGAAGTCTTGGCACTGTACAAAACTATCTAAATACTCCTCTTTAGTCGAAGTGATATGCAGTAACGATTGGTCCCCACATCTTTACGCTGTAGAAGTGGGTGCTAGAGGTTACTGTTCCAGGTCTTTTACATGTTGTTTAAAAACTCTCGGTTTTTCCAAGAAGTCCGCATTTATAACTGCACGCAAACTTGGTGACATATGCACGAAAACATCGTTTTGCATCTGGTTTGCCAGAGATTCTCTGCAATGGTCCCAAGAGTCCAGTCCAACAACAGTCACAACCTCAAAAGACCGCATGTTCCAGGTATTTTCTGCAGCCTCAAACTCTTGTGCCGATAACGGTCCTTATCCAGTCACATCATTGCCACAACTTGCAGTTGACCTTTTAGAGACCGAAAGCAAGCAAAAAGCAAACAACTTCCACGCCGGTTTAATAAACAAAGGTAGCACCTGTTATGCTAACTCCATCCTTCAAGCGTTAATTGTCCTCCCAAGACTTTGGCCTCGGTTGTCATCAGAGTCCTCCTTGTTATGCCCACTAGTGAAGTCATTAGTCCTAAGCTCTCGTTAACCTGTCCATTCTTCCAATTTCCAGTGGGCTTTTCATCAACCATCAACCACTTAGGTACCTTGAAAGCGGGTATTACTAAGCTTTTGTTAAAGAACACCAAAACATTTATAGCTCCAGTGCAACGACCGCTGCATTTCTATTACATATTATTTTTTAGCAAACGTTAACTTGTTTTAATGCCAAAACAAATGGGGGAGGGAAACAATTTCCCTAGCGGTTACCATTGTCGGTCAATTTACCATGATATAAGAGTTTGATCAATCCCTTCTCTTTCTTGATATTCTCTAAGAAGCATAGCAAGGGGCTTAGGCTCTTTTTCTTGGCTTTTGGGTTTGTTACCCCAGCCCAGTAGGGAGGCAGGTTTTGTTTACTTTGCCTTCAGGAGTGCAGATCCTGCTGCCCTAAGTCATTTTAGAAGAAGCTTTGCAAAGGGGTTTGTTCTTCTTATCTTCTCTTAGCGGTTTGACACATCACCCCACCCTTCACACGTGTAAAGCTACAGTCAGGCTCACAAGTCCTGGCGCACAGATCGTTGCCTGCTTTTGTTTTCATTTGATTCGTTAGGGATTATTCTAAAACTTATCCGTTTAAGGATAGTTTTGTTATAATAAGTTTTGTTTATTTTATGTGTGCCTATGTGATTCAGTTTGAATTTCCTATTTGTTATGTGTTTTGTCTGTATGCATTGTTTATTATTGTTTTGTACTAAGCAGCTTTTTTACGACTCCTCTCTCATGGTCAATGTATTTTTTAAGAGAATCCTTGCAAAAAGGGAAGTTTTTTAATACCATGCAAAATCTTCAGAGATTTACGACCTCTATTATCAGTAACCAGTCGTCATCAGACAAGTTTTATCACAACAGCCAACTGTTTTGTCACTTCATTATCAGAAATCGCATAGAGGGATCTATGGGCAGCATCTTATGGTAATATACTGACACAAAGTTATCTCATACTCAGAAGCGTTTCCTTCGAATCTTATTTTAATCTTTTCCATAATCTCTTCAAAAGACAACCTTTAGTTCTCCGCCTTTGCTATAGGATTGCGCGTCTTTGAAGCGTGAAAACGGTAGCCGCCATGCAGTATCCTTTATCTGGATACAAAACGATGCGCAAAATCTTGACTCCCTTATTGTCAAGGCCTATCCCATGTCTTGGGCATGACAAACGCTACCTCAAACGTTGCCTAACCGAGACGAAACACAATCACCGTTTCTGATATTTTGGTTTTCATTGTTTCAAACATAACATTCTTTTCATACTAGTTAAAGTATGAACACTGGTCTTGTGAGGATGACAACCCTATCAATTCCATTAGTGCAGAATTCTATAGCCCCTCGGGTGTTTGAAACCTTCATGCAGGTAGGCATGTTTTGCCTTCCATAGCTGCGCCTTGATGTTCTCCAAGTTACTGATCATATTGAATTCGTCATCGATAAGTTTTATGTCTAGAATGTCCTTTGCCACAACTGAAGGCTGAACTTAATGAAGATGAACGTGACCTCAACCTAGATTGATATGAGTTGGAACGTGATCTTAACTCTTTCCGATCTCGACCATGTAAGAGGGTGGAGATCGTTGTTCTGGCTTAGCTGCTCCCCTTTCTTAGGTAGAGCCTTCCTCCCCAGTTGTGTCTGCCAATTATGCCATATCTTTGTTTAGAAAAGGAGCAAAGTATAACCAGAACGAATTTCACTAATTGCTAAATGCCAACGATCGATAAGATAATTGGTGATAATAACAACAACAATATATCCGCAATTTAGTAGCTCCAAGGAGGTTTAAAGAGAGAAGGAGATACATCTCAGAAGTTTCTATTGAAACCATCCGTTGCCGATTTGCAGGTTGCTGTATTGTTTTCAAATTCAGTTTTGTAAACAAAATATTTTGAAATCTCGCGCGTAAATTATAAAAGTAACCGTTGCTCATTGTTATTTCTGCATAAATTATAAATTATTTTTCCAGCGGTAAAAACTCGTTTGTTTTGTATTTTGATCGTTTAAAATCAGTTTTTAAACATTTCTGGTGGTATATGCAGAAAATAAGTAAAATCAGCCGAATATGAGGGAAATTATGGTAACATAAAGATAAAAAAACAATATTAGAAAATAAAAACGCGAAGAAATAAAAGTAAATCATTACCCAACAAAAAACATTTTCTTTTGTTCTATGAAAGAAACAATAGTCACCGAACACCGATTCTATACCGAAAATTCAATAACTTTGAAGAAAAAAATATGTACTAATATGCAACCTCTCCTGCAGTAATATTTTTTAAAAGTTTTATCAATCTTTTAACTGACGCTGTGCTAGGAGGGAACATACAGAAATATCTACAAGATATAAAATTATATCATATCTCAGGGCAACAATTTACACAATATAAGCTCCAAATACTAGCTGAATCGTTTTGCAAGTAGGGATAATAAACTTCACCAGCATTAATTCTTATAGCTCGACAGAGCCATGTGTTTTATTTATGTTCGGTATAGTTTTTAATATGTTTTTTGAAAGTTCTGCTTTGTCGTTAAAACACTCGTCTCACTCTCGGCATGTAAAAATACAGCAAAAGCGGCGCAACGGATGGGTTCAAAGGAGCATGTAAACAAAAGAAATTTGAATAGAATTTAAATGGACGTTGTTGAGATGTATCTCCTTCTCTCTTTAAACCTCCTTGGTAGCTCCTATCTTCCTCGCGATTAAAGCTAAAAGAGGAAGTTTGCTAAGGGTCCAGTATGCTACACGCGGTTAGAGTCAAGATACTCAGTATTAAATCGACTCAGGTTTTATGAAATAATGTTGAAGAGTCGAATCATACGGCAAACGCACGTGTACATGTTGCGAGAACCATAACTCGTAAAAAACTTCTACCTACTGATAATCTTTCACTTTTTTTTGACTTTTGACTACACTAATTCGACTCAGATATTTTTTAAATTGCCCTGCGCGGTGCATTGAATTGACATGTTATCTTAAAACCAACAAAAAAGCTAGTTTTGTGATATTTGGAAGTTGGAGATCAATATCGGTTTCGTCATCATTTGTAAGGTCCATTTGCTAGGGCTTTCTAGGTATATTTTTTTTCAATGTAGAAGTCCTCATGACTTTCACTATTAGATTTCCATGTCGAAAGATCTTGTAATGTATTATTCTTAAGTAAAAGATAAATCCCGACGTAAAAGGGAGATCTTGCTTTGCATAGAGATCTTTAGAGGGTTTAACCTCTACCACTTAAAATAAGAGTCATTAGACTAGTCAAATCACTACAGCTTGCTGTTTTGTTATCTCATAATCATGAGAGTACCTCATTCGTACTAGAAAGGATACCTGTCTCTCTTCCCTGCTTTGCCCTGTATTTTTTTTTTTTTTACGCTCTCGCAGAAAAGAGAGACAGGTTCAACCCGCAGTCAGAAGTTGACTGCCTCTCTCTGATTAGTTCATATTCCCTCGGAATAATTACATAAAGTGTTGTAGTCCGTGGCTACGCTTCCTAAAGAAATAATTATATTATGCACACTTATTATATTGTGGTGAGACGGGTTTTTTTAAATTGCGTTTGTTTACATTTTTGGGTACACGTGTTTTCTCAAATTTACCGCTTTGAACTTGATCGAGATTAGCGCTCTCTCCCTCCTGCCAAAATTCAAAGCTTGTCAAGAAACTCTTTCTCAAGTGGCGTAATAGTATTGGCGGTGGAGGGAGAGTTTTAGAATTAAAATCTTCTTAGTTTTTGTGCTGTGGATTGCTTTTGCCCTGAATGGTCATGGATTTTTTTTTGGATTTTTGTTTGAGGAAAAGAAGCCGCTGAATAGGTAAACATTTCCTTATCTAAAAGTTATAAATGGGATCCGTTTAAAATGGAGAATGATTGTGGAGGTTACTTGGTTGTTTGTTGGCTAGGTATTCTCGCTTGATAATTGGATTAGGCTGGCAAATTTGATTGTGTAAACCTATGGAAAAATATTATGCGGTAGATTTGTATTTATTGTTTTCATTTACTACTGTTTATGGTATTTATTTAACCCCAAATCTTTTTGTTAGCTAGCTAGCTAACTATATTCCTTTTAGCCAGTTTAGCCAGCGAAGAACCACAATGTTTTTTTTTTATTCCGCCATTATTTGAATGTCAACTGTCAAGGTGGGTTGTTCTAAACTCTCTTTTTTCCCTTCTCTCATCAAAAATATCAAAAAGGGAAAAATGATGATTTTAGTTCACTAGACTACATTCGTACTAATTTTTGCTCGTATTAGTTATTGCACAATATTAATAGAAACGTACGGATTCATTCCTACGCAATTTATAAGGGAAAGTAATAAAAGTGCAGAATGATTCACTCTTGCTTGTTTATTTTGCGCGATTCCTATACTAAATTTTTAGCAATAACAAAACTTTTGGCGCGAATGCACGAAAATTTGTACGAATATGTTACGAATAAGGTTTTTAGTTTCAGTCACATCAAAGAGCAAGGTTTGTTTCTATTCGCTATCATCTTTCATGTACGTTTCTTCGTACCATTACAATTACCAATGTTAAAAATTAAAATAAAACCTTTTGCCCGATGTGGGTTTATTAGTGGGAGAAAAAACGTCTTATTCAATTTCCGCGCGCTTTGCGACGAAAATTGTTTGGTTTCGTATTCTATCGTCGACCAATAGAAATATTTTTAGTTTGTTGATAGAACGTCGAATATTTTAGCGTGTTGGGAAAGTTGGTAAGTTAACTGTATTTTCACTCAGAGCACAGAATTCTTCCCACTTATAACCCCAGTTCTGTAGGGAGGCTAAGTTAGCACCCTCGTTCCCAGGGTTTTTTGTCTTTTTGATATAAGAGAAGACGACGAAAAATACCCTGATATCGTTAAGTGATTTTTGGCCAATATATGGCCAGATTATGCGAACGCGTCATACTTTAATTTATGCGATCAAAAAATGGCGGAACTTTAGCGGCAAGCACAACAGACAGGAGTCAAGTGGTTTCATAACTATATACAATGGACATTTTAAATAAGATACATAGAGCCTTAAACAGAAAACTGTTTTCTTATTTTAATTTTGAGCCGAAGCAGGTAAAATGTTTTGAATCTGTAATTCGTGGAAAAGATGTTATTGCAGTTTTGCCAACTGGTTTTGGAAAGTCTTTAATTTTTCAATTGCTTCCAGAAATTTTATCACCAGATGGTTATAAGGGCATTGTTATTACTCCTTAAACTCCA
This sequence comes from Hydractinia echinata, assembly GCA_030067915.1. Classification (NCBI taxonomy): domain Eukaryota; kingdom Metazoa; phylum Cnidaria; class Hydrozoa; order Anthoathecata; family Hydractiniidae; genus Hydractinia; species Hydractinia echinata. The sequence goes on from JASGCC010000058.1 coordinate 1,657,233, forward strand.
TCATTGAAAACCAACTAAGATTCTTAGAAAAAGTTAATATTTTTTGTGGTGTATTAAAGATAAACACTTGCTCTAAAGAAGAAGGGGGTAATATTCCTTCATTATTTCAAGAAATGGACTTAGAGGAAGAGACAAATAAATGAAAAAACTACTTCCAGAAAATATCTGGGAAGTGTGGGTTATATATGTCCATTAACAATTACAAAGTGTGTTTGTGACATATTTTATTCTTTAACTAGCTTTCGCCTGTATACTACAGCCAGGATCACGTTTAACAATTACAATTTTGTTCTCTCTATATATATACAACTTCAAGGATCATTAAGAAAAAAAGAAAAACTATATAATAATCGTGAACGTGTGCAAAAGAAATTTAATTAATTAAATAAATATAATAGAGAGCTCATTACGTTCTTGTTAAGAGGTGGCTTCTCCCTTTGAATCACAAGACTTTCCCTTATTTCAAGTATATAGTTGTGTGCCTCTTTGACAACAATAGAAAAGTCATTAAAATTAGCGAGGCGATCACACTCCATCCTACGGCAGTGTCTTGTTGCTTAGGTATATCTGGGAAGGTCATGTTGAAATACTTTTTTCCCATTCAGAAGTGATTTTGATCGATACAGGTCGCAAATTAATGAGAAATCAACATTATATCAACAGGGTGAAATCTTTTGTAATAGGCCGTATCGCAATTGATATACGATTTGTTTAGCGCAATGCATTCTGGGATCATTTGGGGGCTTCGGTTGCAAAGCGAAGCTGTATTTCATATGGATAGCAATCAATATGGCTGAGTAACTTTGAGTTATTAATTTTGTGAAGACTGTTTTATCACAGTATTAAAAAGACATTATTGAAGATATAAAAATACATATTTTAAGATGGGTGGAGGTGACAAATACAATGAATTAGAAAATTAAAATAAATTTATTAAAGGCTTATAACCGGGTATGTTAAGATACAGTCAATGTACACTTTGCTTTGTCACGTGACCAAGGAAATAGGAGGGCGGAATAAGCGGGAAAATATCACACATCGTTAGTTAGTTTTGCAGAACCACCCACCCGCCCTTAGTGTGAGATTTTTCGAGTAAAATAATTATATATTTTTTAATTCTTTTGTAAATTTTATATTCCGACTGCATAACTACCTAGTCTGATTACTTACCTAGTCTGATTACTTCACTTGTATCCCGTATACAAAGGTTATAAAGAGGTAATAAATCAAGTTATTTTATGCAATGAATTAGAAAATAATATTCTTTTCACTTCTTCCCAGCAATGGGTGATTAAGAATAAATAACAACTCAATATGGTGATATTGGTATTCTCGCCTCGTTGGCTTGGCAAAGCACATATACAATACACTGAAAGGTTATAAAGAGGTAATAAATCAAGTTATTTTATGCAATGAATTAGAAAATAATAGTTTGTATTATATGTATATAATCCATTTATACTAAAAGGTAATCTGTAAAATACACGTGTTGTCTCTAAATACACATTTCCATTACATGACATGCAGTCGAATGTTTGAAGTAAGCGAAGCTCCCATTAAGTCGAATTTATTCTAAAATGCAATTGTAGTTCGAGTTAAAGCGATTTTTTCAAGAGGTGGGGCAACAGTTGCGGGTAGAAGTTACAATCTTGGCGATAAAAAAGGAATGCAAGTCCCTTGTAAATTGAATTTTTCTTTACAGACAACATAATCCATCTATATTACATCAGGATTTAATAAAAATAAATAAAAATAGAATCTCACGTTTATCTAGTCTTTGATTTCCTTTTCCCGATTAAAAAGTTCGAGTTATCTGAAGAAATTAGCCTCAGATAAAATTTTTATAAGAAAGTATTAACGAAAGTTCAAGGGACCCAAGAAAATTGTTCGAGATAATGAAACTTAGAGTTATCTGGTGTTCGAGCGAGAGGTAACTGTATTTTCCTTTTATAATCGCCTTAAACTTCTCACATAACAACTTTTATGTACATTTGTGCTGGTCTATATAGTACTGCCTCAGTGTGCAAAAATAATTCATAATTTCGATGAACTTATTTGCAATTTAGGAGCTGGTCTGCAAAATCGATCTGGGAAATACACGTTTTGGTCATGTGACATGTCTGAATTTTTCATCTACTAGTCAAAATCCTATTTTTTATATTCCTACCAATTTTCAGAAATCAAGATGTAAAAGAAATATTTTTATGTGAATATTTCTAAACAATACTTTTTCTACGTTTCAGAATACATTCATTTTGGTGCCAAAACTAATGCCCTTTGTCTTCATAACGACCAATAACAGTTTTAAGGATTTAGTTCTTTTTTTCTCATTTAAAAGTGTCACAACTCTGGATTGGCTTGGACTTAAGATTTTTTTGCCCCTCTTTTTTCCCTCTTTTCATAATATAATGATGGTATAAAATTCGAATGATCATATTTACCAACGTGTTTTCAAGACACAAAATTATATGTACAATGCACATATAAATTTTGGCTTGAACGTAATAAACGTAAATAAAATTTTATAATCGTTTAAGAACGCAGTAGGCAATATTTTTCCATTCTATTTTGCTTTTCTGTTAGTAGTCTAAATGGTTTATAACATATTATTCGATTTTTGCATATAAAAATATATAAATAGTCAAAAAAGACTAAAAAAATCCTATCTATTTCCTATATCAGATTAAAATCCTGAAAATCGGGGGAAACAGATTTGGTAGGTGGCAAAACTAGCTAAAACTTTTGAACTAATTACATCAACATTTTGTGAAAATTTCATGCTCATATAATAAAAAATGCCAGTCATAAAACTATTAATAGTCACAAAGTTTCGAAACTATTGAGCTTCTTATTAGATAATAAAATAGAATTTACCGCGGGCACTTCATACCCACCCCTACACCAAACAAGGTTAATACGTGAAAGACAGACAGAGGTTTTTCTTTGACATACTCACAATACAAATTGTAGTCACAGTTGATAAAGATCTGAGGTTATACTAAACCAGCATAAAATAACAAATAAATATTTGTTGCCAGAAGAAGCAAATTTACTGAATAAACCAAATATATAAAATTAAAAAAGAGAGGGAATGTAAATCCCATAAAAAAACCCACTTTACCACACGACACAAACATGGCCGAAAGCAATGCAACGTTTTCGCTTAACTTCCATAACTTCGGCAAGAGGATCGCTTCATCTAAAAAGTACGCCATGGATAAAACCATATTCGATAAAGAAAATAAGACAACGCTTATTTGTACATTTTTTATAATTGACGCAACGAAAGTAAGCGCAACTGAAATAACTCTTATTGAGGTTATCAATACTAAGGTGGTTCGTTTTCCAAATCTTTTTATTAGAAGTGGTAAACAGAAGCTTGTTGATATGGCTATGACGTAACGTGACAGGAAAAAAGACGTAAGCAAAGTTTCTTCGATATCAATTTTTTTGCCATACTCCACAATCGATAAAGACATCACTTCCCATGTCATACCCATTGTAAAGCTGGACAAAAGGATAACGAAAATTTTAAATTTCGCGGATGTGTAGTGTTTCTTTACGTTTTTCTGAGTTTTTCTTTTTGCATATGGCTCTACTTTTTCTTTTCTATACAGCAAAAACACCAATGGTAGACTGAATAAGTATAAGAGAGCTGCCAAAAATATCGGGATTGTGCTTGAAGAAAGGGGAAAGAATAGCAATCTAAACTGTAATCCAATCGGCATCAACTGAAACAAGGCGGCTGATAAACTACCAAACAACAACGTTGTATTTAATATATTCACTGCTCTGGATTTGTCAGCTGATTCGGTAACTCTATTGACTTCAGAAAACGCAAGAGGCTGGAAGTTTTTCGACAACCCTGCTAGAACCAAACAAAAGATTGTTAAATAAATGTTTCTTGTGTACGTATAAACGAGTAAACTCGTAACTTTGATGACTCCTAATACTAGTAGCATCGTCATGATTGCCCCTGTTCTATCAGCAATTGTTGCTACGAGAGGATCTGCAATAAGCGAGACCAACCAAAAGAGAAAATGGCCAACAGCAAGATATGATTGTGCTCTACTGCGATCAATATCGTCAACAAAATGAGGGAACAAGAGTATTGCAAACGAAGTAACTTCAACTCCAACAGCATAAAAGATAAGGGCGTGCATGGCAACATATTGGATCTTCTTCATGCCTTTTTCACTCGTCTAAAAAGCAAAAACTAAAGGTTGAAATTTAAAAAAAAATGCGTCTCCAGTAGGCGCACAACGTCATTTTAATTTTAAAATAACATTATATTTTAGTGGTAACGCTATATAACCAACTTTTAACGTTATATTAACGTCCTCGTAAATAACGTTTACATAATGACGGTAAGTCAACGTTACTTTTGTAAATATACTTTAAACGTTTATCAGCTAGCTAGCTAATATGATATATCTTATGCTTTTTTCATCGCAATATAGTAAATCCTCAAACCAAATAATCATTGAAAGATAATATCTAAACCATTTCAAATATAAATCATACGCTGTCGAAAACCTAAAATAAACTAATGGTTAGAGAACAAGTCTCCATCTGCTGTCGTTCGTCCACATTAAAAATTCTTTGGTGTTTACTGGCTATAAAAAATGTATACTGTTGTTAATATTTGGCTAACCAATAAAAGTGCTCAATATATTATGTAAAGAAAAATTAAACAAGACATTTGTTTGATACTCAGAGTTTCGTGTTCTTTACACTCCAGTCAAACTAAAGATTAAACAAGAAATTTATATTAAACTACATTACAGAATTTACAATAGATAAATAATTAGATGCAAAACTATTATCATTAGATTTATTGTTAAAATAAAACTCGTGTGGATGTAAACAAATTGCGTAAGTTTCTCGTATAGCTATTAACTTGTTTTATGATCGACCATTGAAGTGATGGTGTGATGTTACGTTTTTCTTTCAGGTTCCAAACTTTACTTATTGTTATTGAGAGATTGCTTATGGCCATTGAATCTAGATCCACATAATCTTTGAGACAAACTAGAAATTCTATCAAAAAACCAGAAATGGTTGTTGACGCAAATGTCCATTTTTCCAACTGAGACGGTTTAAGAGCCATTGTCTGTAAGAATCAGGCAATTTCAGCAATCTGAGGAAGTCGATTTGTCTATATCTTTCCATTTTTATATATATTGCTCCAATTAATGATTTGAGCATTCTGTCAAAATTTCATGACAAAATTCCAATCTGTTCTCATTTTATGGCCATTTGAAATTTCGGGTTTTAAAGGCTAGTGACATAAAAAAAATCAAAATTGGGCTGAAGAGGTTATTTGAACTGAAATTTTAATTGAATGATCACTAAAATTAGATCTTTGACTTTTAAGTCTGAAAATATACATAATTTTGAACAAGAAAATAAAAAAAAATTATGTCTAAAGTATCTCATTATCTAAATATCATGGCTCAAAACCTCACTTCCCTGCCGCACGACAAAATTTGGGCCATTTTTGAGGGTCAATTACACCAAATTTGGTAAGTTTCATCTGTTAATGCTTTCATTTTCCTAAAATACCCTTGAAATTCTGTAAGAAACATAAAATTGGGGTCAATCACCCTTTCAGATTTTTCAAAATGGCCGCCTGAAACATCACTTGCAGTAAATTTTAGCAAAAATGTTGTTTTTTTGTCGCCATTTTAAAAAAAAGGGCAAAAGTTAGAGATGTTGGATTTTACATTTTTTGGTACATTTTCAAGAGTACTTTCAGGATATGCAATCAGAAAAATAGGGTTTTTGAGTATATTGGAGAATTTTGAGTTCAAAATCCAAAAAAAGTCATTCATATTTTCAGCATATTTCCGCCCCATAACTGGGAGAAATACGCTTTAAAACTCTCTTAAATCATTCTTTAAAAGGTATTAGACCTTTTGGGTTTTATTCATCACTGTTTTATTCATAATATGCAATGAAAAATAGGCATTATGTCCATTTTTGACCTTTTTTGAGCCAGAAATAGGCCAAAATTACCTTATGGACCTGACAAATATAAAATAATGCAGGCAAAAATTGAGAACTGACTAGTTAAGAAGCCTTCCAAAAATTAGAAATAGATATTGTATTAGACTAAAATATAAAGGCAATCTAATAATAATGGATAATAATATCAAGATATAAATTGATTCATAGAAAAAAGAGAAAAATTTAGAAATTTTTATCGAAGAATCATTTTCATAGTCTTAAGATGCAATTCCAAACGACAAATTCACGGCTTTTGATTGTCATCTGCTTTCTTGGAGGTTTTCAATCCCTGAAAAAGTAAAATTAAATCAGGATTATATTAAGAATGCAGTAGTGACTAAAACTACAAAAACTATGGTTGAATACCTTAAAGTCATTACGAAATCAGGCCAAATACCTTTTTTTAAACTCAGCATTGGCTTTATTGAAGTCGTCTTCAGAAAGAGATAGAAAGCGGCGATTAACAGGAACTGGGGGACAAATGATACACAGAACATCATCAAAAACATATTCATTAACATCTTGAGTTTGTGGGTGTACGAAAGCATTATTCCCGGTTGACATGGCATACTGCAAACAGGAGACAGTAATTGCATCTGACGTTACCTGAATAAAAACAATGATTGATTTTTGAAAATTTACTAATAATATAGCATGTGACTTTCACGAACTGTAGAAAGAAAAGGAGTCAAGATTGTTTTTAGAATTTGAATTAAAACTTACATTACATATTTGTCCAGGGTACCATTCCAAGCCAAATTTGATTGCAACCCATTGGTCCTCATGGTAAACTGTACTGGAAATTACATCACTGATATCCCTCGCTTCTTGTTGGATTTCTTCATTTATCATAAGATTATCATCATCACCATAATCTTCGTCTTCGAATTCATCATCACTTTCTTCTCCTCTGGAATTGCAATCAGTATCTCCTTTAGGGTCTTTCAATCTTCCCTCTCGATAAAGCCTTGACCATCTTGAAAACAAACTCTTGATTTGCTTTGGTGTTACATATTCATCAGGTCTCAATTTCTTTCGTATCAGAAGCGATGACTGTTCAGCAGTGCTTTTCTTCCCATCTTTTTCGCCTTTGATGAAGATTTCATAAAGCAATTGTTTTTGCAAAGGGGTAAATCTGAAGTTTGAACGCACTGGAAGAGCCCAACCTTCTTTTCCAAATTGACTCATTTCTTCAACTTCTTTGCAAACATCATTCATTCCTAAAAGCGATTTACTGCATTGACCATGTGTCCCGGAAGTATGGTTTGAAATGGAGCCTTTCATTCTTCTTACAAACCCGGATTTTACTTGGTCCATTGAAGAATGAGCATTGATGGTGGAATGGGCACCAGCGTCTATATGACTCTCCAGATCCGTGACATTCATGAAGGATTTACAGCAATCGTTTTCAGGGCAGAACAGAAGCTTGCACAGGCTTCTAGATTCCCTGGGCTTTGGTTCCTTTATTTTCTTTCCCATGTTTATATTGGTGTGTTGGGTCGATGTATAGGATGAGATTGCTTCAATGCCACTAGTGAATGAAACGTCTGTGTATTTTTGAGTGGCTCCTCTGCCAATACTTTATTTATCCCCAAAACTTTCAGCTATCATTTGCAGGTCAGCAAATCCATTCAAACCAGCAGCAGTTAAATCGTCAAGGCCAGCTAGAACAAGATATAGGAAATTTCAAACAGTATATAAATGTTTTTCACTGGATACCCTGCCTAAAAGGAGATAAAGTTTTGAAGGAAATGAAAATGGTCCCAAAATACAATGGTTTGAAAGAATTCTGTATTTTTTGATATGATCACATTCAAGTCTAGACATTGAACTTATTTCAACAAAGACATTTTGTTAAAATGCTAAGCACACATAGTTCTGACAAAGGAAAGGAAGCTTTCCCTGAAAGAAAAATACCAAATCTTACCCAAACATTTTCTTTTAGATGGCTTTATTTCCTTCAATATACGCCATAAAGAACTTTCAGATAGTGGTTGATATTGGCATGCAGTGCAAAACTTCTGGTACAAAGCAATGGTGTGGCTATACTTCGTCGTCAGTACTGCATGTGCGATTTTTTCTTCGAATCCATTGTCATAAATTACTGTAGTCACTCCATATGCTACGTCCTGGAGTAACCCACTATTGAACACAAAATCTAAAAAATGTTCACATTTGTTGATATCTATTTTGTGTCTTTTTAGTTTTTCTTTCATTGGAATGGTCAAAGTGTCATTGTTTGCTCTCCACTTTCTAGCTTGGTCAACCTGATACTTGGTACATCCAAACAAAGATCTAAGTCTCTCCTTGCTTAATCTGTGAGGATCGATAAGAGATAGAATGACCATTTTACTTTTGCTGTCGCCTTTTTTATACAATTCTTGGTAGTACTTAATGTCATCTTCAATTTCTAGATCGTCATCCGAGAAATCTGAGTCTGATAAAAAACTCAAAATATTTTCATCCTGACCAGGAGCAACGGATGCAGCAAACTGTTTCTTGAGGAGAACTTTGGCTCTTTGGTATTTTTGTTTAATTTTCACTTTGGTTGCTTCAGATAGGTCATCGAAATGTTTTCTTTTAACCTGAAATTTCAAAGGGCTCCCTTCTAAAGCTTCTAGAGCAGCAGTTAAAGGACTTTCATTAAGGTTTGAGTTACCAGCTTCACTGAAACTGTCTGGAAGTAAGGGTTCGTCAGGTTCATATTCTGGGTCATCAGGGTCATCGTCATCATCAGTCTCATCTACCTCACCAGTCAGTGTTGCGAGAGCTTTCCTATGCTTGATGCAAAGTCCAGCACCTATTGGTATGTTAACATCATGAGATTTGGTTAGCTCTAAAATATGCTGGTAAGAAGCTGTGACAATTTTGCATGACTTTTTTCCTTTACTTGGTTTCGGATGGTCTGGGTGAAAGCAATACTTTGGTCGTCTCCAGAACTTGCCATTAGCCTCTCTATGCTTACCACAAAGTCTATCATCATTATCTAGAGTCCTATCGATTCTGTTTTGAATAAGATTTCTTTCATTTTGAAATTTTAAAACAACTCCAGAAGTTTTTAAAGATGATAAGTGTTCTTGAACATCGTTGTTTAACTCATCTGCTTTAAAAAGTCTATCTTCAAATTTTCTACTTCTTCCACACTTTCCATCTTCATTTAAAGCACAATGCATGTAAATGTTACTTTGATCTTCTTTACTACTCTGTTCCATTATGAAACTTTTCCCGCTTTTTTTTGGACAAAATGGTAGCCTTAAAATGCTACCATCATCCATATATGGTAATAGTGAAATCTTTGGGACCTTTGAAAAGCCTAGAGAGCCCAAACAAGATAGGATTTAGCTGAAATTTTGTTTGGAATCTTTTTTTTTTTTAATTTAGATTTTTGGCCCAAAGTAGTCGGCCCCATTCCCAAAATGCTCCAAAAATCTTTGAGGTTGCCTAAAAAGCCCAAAAATGAATGGATTTTGCTGAGTTTATACTTTTCCTTCAAGAACATTAGGTTGGATTTTATTCTACTTTTTTAATATCTTTTTTTGGGGTGGCTCTGTCACAGTTCAAAAATACACCAAACGGCAGGCTAATAGGTAAGAGTTCGGTCCCCAAGGTACTTTTTGGCCTATTTCTGGCTTGAAAAAGGTCAAAAATGGACATAATGCCTATAATTCATTGCATATTATGAGTAAAACAGTGATGAATAAAACCCAAACGGTCTAATACCTTTTAAAGAATGATTTAAGAGAATTTTTAAGCGTATTTCTCCCAGTTATGGGGCGGAAATAGGCTGAAAAAACGAATGACTTTTTTTGGATTTTGAACTCAAAATTCTCCAATATACTCAAAAAACCCTATTTTTCTGATTGCATATCCTGAAAGTACTCTTGAAAATGTACCAAAAAATGTAAAATTCACCATCTCTAACTTTTGCCCTTTTTAAAAAAATGGCGGCAAAAAAGCAACATTTTTGCTAAAATTAACTGCAAGTGATGTTTCAGGCGGCCATTTTGAAAAATCTGAAAGAGTGATTGACCCCAATTTTATGTTTCTTACAGAATTTCAAGGGTATTTTAGGAAAATGAAAGCATTAACAGATGAAACTTACCAAATTTGGTGTAATTGACCCTAAAAAATGGCCCAAATTTTGTCGTGCAGCAGGGAAATGAGGTTTTGAGCCATGATTTTTAGATAATGAGATACTTTAGACGTAATTTTTTTTGGTTTTCTTGTTCAAAATTATGTATATTTTCAGACTTAAAAGTCAAAGATCTAATTTTAGTGATCATTCAATTAAAATTTCAGTTCAAATAACCACTTCAGCCCAATTTTGAAATTTTTCATGTCACTAGCCTCTAAAACCCGAAATTTCAAATGGCCATAAAATGAGAACGGATTGGAATTTTGCCGTGAAATTTTGACAGAATGCTCAAATCATTAATTGGAACAATATATATCAAAATGGAATGATATAGACAAATCAACTTCCTCACCCTGCCTGATTCTTACAGACAATGGCTCTTAAACATGTAAAAAGCTCTAATTAGCCTATAGCAGCACTGTAAGGCTTCGTTCTAGTGAACTTTTCGGTTTCACTAGTTGAATTCAGAATTTCCTAAGAAGGCAGTACGTCGAGTTTGAGAAGACTTGTGGTGCGAGTTTGTGAAATTTATTTTTGTCAAAAATCGAAAAGTCTCAATATTTTATGTGGATGGTTGTAGTTTTAAACGATTTCTTGGTCAAGCCAATGTATACTTTTTCTGGTGATCTAGTGTTGTTACCACACATTTGTAAATAATAGTAAAATCTGGCATTTTACGTCCAATGGGCATTCTTCTTCCTTTCTGCAATTGCAACCAAGTACGTTAGACGTGTCAGATTTCGAGACTTTCGAGTTGTAGGATTTGATGATGGAACCCATGTTGATGATGGAACCCACTGTAATGTTGTTTTTCTTGAAAATTTTCTTCAGATGTCCGAGGTGAAAATGTTTGTTGACGAGAGATAGGAACTTTTTCGCTACATCTGTGGACACATTCTTGTTAAATGGGGGATTGTACCAAATTATGTTTCTTGAGCGTTTTTTTTTTTTCCGAACGGAATATAAAATGCAAAAGCTTTATCATATGATTGACTCCAACACCTACAATTATTTCTCTCTTATCCATATTTAGAAGTTTAATTATCAAGTTTAATATGTGTTTACTTTTTGACCTTAATTGGTTTATAAGATTATAAGCAGATTTTTTAGTTTCTATGATGAAACATTGGCATAATGTACAACAAGGAGAAGCTGCAACAACTTCACGATAAGGTTACTATATTGCAATTTGTATTATTATAGCCATCCTAATGGAAAACAAAAAGAAGGTAATTATGCGGGCTTGTTTTTACTTCTATATCTTTTATTATAATCGATTATTATTATAATAATAAGATTATAATCGCACCTCTAATTGAGACTTTTGTAAGACATGTGGTTTTTTATAGCTTAAGGGCCGAAATTACGGGCCGTGCTTTAGCTTTTGTTCAGAAACACACTGTAAGGTGCAGTTTCTTTCACATGCCCGTACATTTTTGTTTACACGTGTTACGTAGTTAACGTATATCAAGAAGTTCAAATCATTTTCCATCAAGATGTCGGCTTTTAATAAGCGTCATCTTTTGGCTGCAACATTAGTTATCCTAAGAAGACGTCGTCGCCGTCATAGAAATGCGGCAGCGCAACATACTCACTATAAAAAAATGGGCAATATATCGATAATGTAGAATGGATATTATTTCCATATGTACGGAAATCTACGGGCTTCTAAAAATGGATATATTGACCATATATATGAAAAATGGATATAATGATGATTTTTTTCAGGACATCCGAGAATCCAATCCATATAATATAGAGACCTGGTGACCAGTCTCAGGACGGAGCGCCTCGCTGCTGCGCGCGTCTATCCGCTACACTGCAGGGTGCTCCACGGTTTACGGACTACTACGTCCTTGTTCCCCACCCCTGTTTTCAGACAAGGAAATATAACACACAAACTTATTTATTTTCAATCTGAAATATATCCCAAGCACGTCATCATCAAGTGTCTACAAACTTGAGAAGCCGCCACCTACACCACCTACACTAGACAGCAGAGGCTGTAGCCAGGATACCCAGCTCAACCTTCCACAACATTTCATATCATACTTTATGGCTAGCCTGGTTAAAGGTTACCTCCCGAAGAAAACAACTTAATGTATTTCGACGTAGAAACATACTATAATAAACAATATAACTTTCTTTTTGACAAAATTTGTAACATAAAGAAGAAATGTTTCATTCAAATTCAAAATATCACGTAGCTTGTTTACATCCAGCCGCCATTACAAAACTAAAATCACACGGTGGTCGTAATGTGACGTAACGAGTATGCACAATATTGAGATCGGAATAATGATAGCGAGTCTTCTATTCAATGCCGCAAACAAAAAAATTTGATCGAATGTTTGGAAAGTACTAGTCGTTAGCCCGTGGAAAAATCCATGGGTTCGCCCGTCCTTTTTATACCGCATTGCATGTTTCTCGCTACTTGCACAGCTAAGCTACCATTTTGCGCGACAGACAGACAGACGGACAGACGTATACGGGTATTATAATATAGACTAGCCGGGAAACCCGGCGTCGAAACGCCGGGTTAAGCCACAAGTAAAGGTGTGATCCGGCATTGAACACTCTGTGGAGCGCTTAATAAGAGCCGTAAACTGTGCCACACGATCAGGTGGAGCGCTATAGTACAGGGATACAGTATGTCGTAAATCAATTGAAGCGCATACACCATTATAGTGTGCGACTGTAACATATTTTTCAAAAAATAACTTTCCCACAACGATAACTGATATAAAAACAGAGTTTACAAAGTGTTGTTACTCCATCATAGCAAAAACAATCGGTCAATTTTATTTCATTTTGCGGAATAACTTTTTGCGCAAGTTAAAAAATTAATCGTGACACTGAGCTGAACGCTTGGTACAGTTAAACCGTGTTGCACAGGCGTAAATCAAGTTAAACGCATACACCATTATAGTGTGCGACTGTAACATATTATTTTAAAAATAACTTTCCCGCAACGATAGCTGATATAAAAACAGAGTTTACAAACTGTTGTTACTCCATCATAGCAAAAACAATCGGTCAATTTTATCTCATTTTGCGGAATAACTTTTTGCGAAAGTTAATAATACCATTTTGAAAAAAACTTTCTCACAGACTCTGTTTAAATTAAAACACAAGAAAAAGTCCATTGCTAAAACAGGGTTGAGCGGTTAGTCCACGTAAACAGAGTTGCACATCCGTACAGGTGTGATTCCCGAGAAAGTATAAAAATTAATTGTTACAGTGGGCTGACCCCTTAGTATAGGTAAACCGCATTGTACATGCGCATAGACATAACAGCCTTTTACAAAAAACCAGTCTGTTGTTAACACTGGGCTAACCGCTTAGTACAGTTAAACATAGTTGAACAGGTGAGTAAGCGTAGAAATACCCTTTTCAAAAAAAACTTCATTGTGAAAAACACAGGGAACAGGCTGTCGTTACCGACCCGTCCAGCTAAAACAATTGCTCAGCCATTTTATTTGCAGAAAAAGCTTTCAGGAAAAAAATAAAAGATGTATATAGCTAGCTACCTAGCTAAATTGCATTTTAGCATAAGAATTATTGCTTAAGAATATTGTTGTAGCCAAACTGCATTTTTATACTCTCATTTTTTGGACAAAGATAGGAGCTAGCTAAATGGCTACAGCCTCAACATAAAAATAAATGTTGGGTAGGATAAAAGCTCTTATACCATACAGAATAGTAATAAGTAAGGCTCTAGATGGCTAGCTAGGTAGCAAAATCTTCGTTCCTAGCCAAAAATTCTAAAACTGGTGCGTTTAGGATTTTTACGTGGCTAAAAAACGTGACAATATATTTATCTTAACATTAAAAACAAACAGAAAACAAATATAACAAAAATATAAAGCTTTCAGAAGATAAAAAGCCTCCAAACCTGACCACTTTCAAGATCAAAATGGCCTTCGTCCAGTCGCGAAAATATTGGATTGTTTTTTTAAGCGAAAATCTTGGTTTGTTTTTTAAAGAATCAGGCGTCGTGATTGGCATACTACGTGCGAGCGGTCAAAACAAAGTCGGTAAAAATATATCGCATTTGGTATCGGTGCGTAATTTACAAAATTTTGTGTTCCCGTAACGGGACGCGGCTTTCGCGGACACACAGACAGACAGACGGAATACGGCTATTATTAAAGAGATAATACAGGTAGCACAGCCCCTTCAGGGGCGGATTTAGACTTCGGCCACTTCGGCACTCGCCTAAGGAGAAATTTTGCCAATGAGAAAATCATGTGTATCTAAATGTAGAAATTGATTTAAAGCAACGCATAATTTTTATTATAAGCGTTTAATAAGATTCCTTTGCGCCCAGGATCCGAGGTAATATTCTTATCTCCACTCAGGAGTGTTTGCCGAGGCTCGACTCTCCTTCGATGTGCTTTGCCGAAGTACTATGGTTCTTACGGTAGTCGAACTACATTTTGCCGCATTTCGCTGACTTTGTTTCTCTCGATTCCTTTGTTTTCTGCCGTAAAAACAGTCGACTTCGGCGGCCGCCGAGGTGTGGACTTTTGGACTCTCTTAAACAAAAGAAAAACAAAAGAATTATGACGTCGAGAAAAATCTCGCCGAGGTGTGGACTTTTGGACTCTGGTTAAAACAAAAGAATTTGTGACGTAAAAAGAATCTCGCCGAAGTGTGGACTTTTGGACTCTCTTTAACAAGAAGTCGTCGAAATTGACGGTGAAAGAAAGATTGATATTAGGGGATGGGTGCGTAGGAATAATTTACTCTTCCTATTGTTATTGCCTCACGGTAGCCGGTCTGTTTAATGGGTTCGGCCAACTTCGGCCAACTGCAATTCCGAAGTTTGCTTCCAATACAACTACTGAAAGAAGGCTAAAGGAATTGTTTTTGTATTGACTTGCAGCAAGTAAATGGAAGTTTTGAATATATGATCACGGAATGAAGTTGAGCAATGTTGCTAAGAAGAAACATTTATTCTCTGTGTCGCCTGTGATTGCAAAAAAGCTGTTTGACAGAAAAGGAGACTTTGACTTAACAAAAATAATAGCTTTAACTCACTGACTACGCTTTCAGGTACATCTGTTTACTTTTAATTCCATTAATCTTAGAGTAAGATAAACAATTGCTTTCTATTGCTGTGCTAGCAAGTGTGAACATGAAACTGTTTATAGTTTCACTTTCAACAAATTTGAAAAAGCCTTGTGTCATATTCAAAAGAGCTTTGTGTTATCTTGAGTTTCTTTTTTATTTAAGTAACAAGACATTTTATAACAACACAATAAATCTAATAGCTAGCCAGCTGGTTACTTTTTGTAGCTGGTAAAGGTGTAATGTATAACAATTTGTTGACTTCATAACAACTTTATATGTTTACTTTTGTAGATTCAAAGCTTCTGGCAATAAACACTTTCCAAACGATTTTTTAACATGCCACAAGGCCAAGGAAGAGAACACTAGTTTTGGGAGGAAGACTTTGACAAGACTTGATGATGTTTCGGTTTAAAATCTCTATCCTCGTATCGAAATAATTCCTGGAAATGGTGCTAATTATATATATACAATTCGAATAAGAAAAAGGCATGGTTTTATTTAATGGGTGAAATGACGAAAGTTTTTCATATTTTTACTAAAGAAGTTGTCATGCTGATAGACATGGCAAATGTTTGTGGTTCTACCAACATGGCGAAAATGACTTAGCATATATACTTATTACAACCCTATCCAGATGGACACCAAAATGTGTAATAATGTAGTTAACGATATCTATTCTTAAATGATTTTGTTTTGTTAAAAATTTCAACTATTTATAGTAATTATCGCATAACAGCTAAAAGGTATTTTCAAGTTTGATTCAACATTTTTAAAGTCTGAGCCAGAAATGGTTACCGAAAAATAAAAACAGTGTTTTTCTTGCTATTAGGCTAATAGGGCTAAATATTTTTTGACTGAATGTTGTGTTGTGTTGTAAGTTTGTTTTTTTAATTAGCTATTGCTGCATAAAAATCCAAATTTTAAGTAGCTGCCTTTACCTGTACAAGATCTTGATATATTCTTGCCATTTTTATTTTATTGTATTTATCTCTTGTTGTTTATGTTGTTGTTACTATGATCTAATAATACAAATAAAGCCTGTTTACATATGCATTTTTGTGTTGTTGTTTTTTGCTAAGGCTGAGTGTTGGGATCCCGTAACACATGTGGAAAGCTACTGCCAGGTTCACAAGTCCTGGCGCTCGGGTGGTTGTCTACTCATATTTATAGTTTTATATTTATTTATTTATTTTTATAGTAAATTCTTTGTTGTATTGTTGTCGTTATGTCTGTCTTTTGTTTTCATGTTGTCAGTTTTTGTGTACCGACCGTTAGTTGTACGTATTGTATTGTGTAGAGAGGGTTGTTTGGTTCAATTACCTTGAATCTACAGATTACCCTTGCAAAAAGGGAGATCTTGCACTGCGTTTTGATCTTTAGAGGGTGTAACCTCTACAATTTTAACTTCAAGGGTCGTTAGACCAGTTCCATCATCACAGCTTGCTGTCTTGTTATGTCAAAATCAATTATTTTTCTTTTAGGCCTCCTTTTTCATGTTATTAAATTTTTGAATAGATTAAATATGAAAAGTTTTTATTAGTAATAATATACCGTTTTGCATTACCGAATTATAAGAATTATGTATGTCTTTTTTACTGAACCTAGTTTCCAAAAATTTATTGTCTCAATATTAGCCAAAAGCTATTACATTCATAACTTGCAAAAACAAGCCTGTAAATATTTTTTTCTGGATGTGGAAGAAAGAAGAAGTTTTGCTGGCTAGCTAATTTTAGCCTTAATTCTTCTGAAAACATTATTTGGCTTTCATTTAAGAATTTTATGATTGTTTTTTTTTTCAAATAACATGTAAGAAATGGGCTTGTAAAGGTCCTGTCTGCTGCATTTTGGAGTGCTGAAATAGGTAAATAAGCTAAAGCTTCTGGGGCTTTGGCCCAGACCCCACTTGGGGGGCTTACAGCGCCCCCCAAGACCCCCATCTGATTTAACACGCGCAATTTTTGCTACGCGTTGGCTTCGCTTCGCTTCGCAAATCCGCCTAAGGAGAAAAAAATCCTGTATCCGCCCCTGCCCTTAATGGCAAAAATCCCTAATATAACACAAGACTTTATTTCTCATGCACAAATTGACAGCACAATACAAAGTAATGAGAAAAGTAAAGTTTTTCTCAAAAAATGTCCAACAGAATTACCATGGTAACCATTTCATAATGGCCGACTACCAAATAATTGCAATTTTATGGCAAAGATAAGTCAAAAAAGGAACAGAGTTAGGTCACAAAACTTTGTATGTAGACACTATGCTAGTATACTAGTGCAATGCTCTAGGATCTTGGAATTTCACAGTGTTGCTCAGTCCCAGACCCATTTTCTGCATTACATGGGTAAAACTGTAATTTCCAACAATTTTTGCGGAGAATAGCGGAGTGCGCGCCAGCGCACGGGGCGTAGCGGAGCCCATTTCCTCATTAATTAGGCAAATATAAGTAGGGTGGAGGATGTATAGGATTTCCGCCCCCACTATACATCAAAATCATTGAATTTTCGTGCCACTTTTTTTTTAGACTGGGTTGCCCAGTACTTTAATCCGGTCATTCTCCTATATAATTGCTAAATTAAGCGAGACAAGGTGTTTTTTTATTGACACAGCGAGGGAGTGCTTTTGTTTATTTAAAGATGGCCTAGCATAATTTGTACTGTTTCCAGTTAAGAGTTAGTCAGCCTACACTTTTTAGCCACGTGATACATAAATCACTTTTACTAATATCACATGACCTTTCCTCGGACACATAGCGCCTCAACTCAAACTTTCGTTAATCTAAGCCATAAAAAAACGAAGAAAAAAAGGGTATGTTAATCTAGCTAGTATATCACTATTTTTTTACATGTAATGAACCCCTTTCTAGCCTGACTCACACCTAAACCTAGCTAGCATATATATCACTATTTTAAGCTAGCTAGCTTAAAATCAGCATAAAATCAGCTACATAGCTAGCATAGAAAAATTCTTTTGGACAGCTATTTCTAACAAACTAGCTAGCTAGCTATACATATACTACACAGTGAGTGAGATAATTCTATTCTGTATTCTGTAGGAATGCCCTCTCATAAAGCTTGTTCTAGCTACAATCGT
The DNA here is from genome assembly GCA_030067915.1 of Hydractinia echinata. NCBI lineage: Eukaryota > Metazoa > Cnidaria > Hydrozoa > Anthoathecata > Hydractiniidae > Hydractinia > Hydractinia echinata. Next base: position 1,675,543 of record JASGCC010000058.1, read on the forward strand.
CCACAAAATTTGTTGTCTCTGGCAATTTTATACCAAAAACAAGAACAAAAAAGTTTAGCAAAGTCAGCAAAAGAACATATCGCTAGCCACATATTTTGCAGATAGTACATTCCGTCCCTACTCATGATCAATGTTTATATAAAGGTTAATGTGGTCAAGTGTAATCGTTTACTCTGCTCAGCCACAAAGGGCACTTTTTAACATTGAGGGGGGATGGAGAGCCGTATTTTTATGGACGATTGTAGCTATATTGTACGCACGTCAGGAAATAAACTTTTTTACCATACCAGTGAGCATACACCAGTGCGGCTAAAGTTACAAAAAGTGAAATTATTTCAATATATATATAGCTATATATATCAGGAAACTTTTTCAACATCAAAATTTGTTATTACTGAGGCGTTTTAAATTCTCATGTAATTGTCAACATGTATTGAAAAAATTTAAATATATTCATTATATATTTGTTATTTAATTTCCCGATATGTATACAAATAATGTCACGATAATTTCTGTTTCTGTAACTTGACATGAACTTTCACCAATGCGGGATATCAAGCTTCAGTCCAGCTCTAGCTAGGTTTGCTACCTAATAATTGCTAGCCTAATTAATTTTTATTCTTTTAAAGTTTTTGTTCATTTTGGAATAAGAGCTTTTTATCCTACTGTCATGAAAATAAACATATATATACTGCTGTTTGATTTTTACCTGGACTGGGTAACAACGGGCTGTTTTCGCTGTTTTTATTTAAGCCGAAGTTGCAATAAAGTTTTTATGGAAAATGTGTTACCCCTATGTGATGTCACGATTAATTTTTGATCTTTCACGGGGACTTTATCCATAAAATGTTGCAGGATTCTTTTTGCGTTAAGAGGGTAAAACAGGTTATAAAGTGTGTTTTTATTTTTAAATGTTACAAAATTTTCCACAAAGTAAAATTGTTTTAGGTGCGTAGGATAACAACAGGTTGTTAACTGTCTGTTTGTTTGAACCGAAGTTAGGATAGTTTTTTTGGAAATGGGTATTATGCCGAAACGTATGTGCGAAACAGTATACCGACACAAATCACTCAGCCCAGTGTCAACAACAAGCTGTTACCTGTGTTTCTATTTAACAGAAGTTGCGCTAATTTTTTGTTTGAAATGGTATTAAACCTATATGGATGTGCGACATTGTTTACCTATACTAAGCGCTCACCCTGGATTGAAATTCACTTTTTAAGTTTTGCGAGAAACATTTTGAGAAATTCGCTAAGATGGGCACAACATATAAACTGTATTTTTGAAGAAAAGTTATTATTTGAAAAACTAGTCGATAAGGCCCGTGGAAGAATCCACTCAGGCAGAAGATTATAGGTTGTTTTGCAGGTTTTGCTAACGCCAGCAGTGCATATACAAAAAAAAATTGGCAAAATGTAGTTTATCTGCTGCCTGTTATGCGTACAGATTGAAACGCTGATAAAAAAAATATAAAGGATCATATGTGTTCACAAACGCAAAAGGAGATATAAGTGTTTTAAAATTTTGTTGACGTCAGTAAAGTCCTCTAAAGTACAAAAAAAAATTTTGTTAAAAATCCACTTAGGCAGAAAAACAATTGAAAAGTTCTGTCATTTGAATTTTGATGACATCAGCAAATATTTCAGTATATTGAATATGCCTTTTACTAAAAAAATAATCTGAAAATGCATAAAAAGAAAGTATATAAGTCATAATTTAACAAAAAGTTCTTAAAATCTAACACAAAATATCAAATGTCAAATCGCATGAAATCCTCCCAACAAAACTTCAGACAAAATATGAAAAACAACGGCGTGCAAGGTGTAAAATCTAGTTAGTAGAAAGTTACAACATTGACAGTCACAACCCAGACAGTTATGACAACAATAATAATAATGTCAGAAATAACACATCTCAAATATGTATACATCTTATTATGTGATTATGTTGAAAACCTTCAATATTTTAATCTGAAATGTCGAAAAGAAAGGCTTGCAACAGTAAGCACAGATCTATGAAATAAGTTCTTTATGCATTTTAAACATTGTCTTTTCCCCTAAATGCTTATACAACAATACAACCTGAACAATATCAAAAAGCCAAACTTAAACAAACACAAAACACCAAAAAACAAAAAGTTAAACTTTGAAAAATCATTTATTCGGTTGCATACCATCCTCTCCCGCAAAAATATGCACAAAATGTAAAAATTAACCGGTTAACAAAACAATTTTTTTGTCTAATGATCCGTACTGACTTTACCAAACATTTTAAACTGAAATGTCGAAAAAGCAATGAGCAAGGAGTAAATTTCAAATCAACAAAAATCATTATTTTGAAAACTTTGTATATATATATGGTCCTTCCTCACAAAAGTTTACAATAAATGTAGAACACAAAGGTTTATGAGGAGCAAATCAAAATATGAACAAAAATCAGTTCAATTGGCATGTTCTATATTGGTCCTTCACCCATAAAATCTTCCACAATTCCGTAATTACATTACTTACAGTTAGTTTAATGTTTAAAAAAGTCTAATTGTACAAAAAATTGTTCTTTCAGTATTTTGCATATGGTCTTTTTCCACAAAAGTTTACACAGCATTTAAAAAACAGCAGTTTGCAACACAAACAATATAAACGGCAACCATACTATTCTCTGCTGAGAAATTTTAACCACAAATGTAAAAAACCCAGGTATATTTCCCCAAAAATGTCAACAACCTTTGTAAAAATATCAACCACCACCCTTGTAAAAATATATAACCTTGTAATTTACATGCGAGCTCACAGAAGTTTAACAGGATGTCAACAACAAAACAATAAAACTTACTCCAATTAACGCACACACTTTAGTTTTACAAAATCATTCCTCTTAAAGTAAAATTTGTAGAAAACGTGAGAAAAATTATTCCTCACACTACCCTAAAAGTTCATTAAGTCTTTGAAAGATTTTGTGGCTTGTTACATCATAATTCGTGCTCAAATATAATAAGATCCCTAAGTTTGACTACTAAGGTGGATATAAATAGCTAAAAGAGGAATAACAACATTAATCATCAGTTAGCTAGCTAGGTTTAGATATGGAGCTTGAAGGTAACATTAGATAAGACAGATACCCAGTTAAATATAGTTAAACTGGGAAGACGCATATAGCCAGCTAGCTATTTATGCTTAGTAAAACACATAAAGAGAAACAATAGCAATATAAAAATTATGACATTTGCAGTAAGTTCAACAAACCAAAAGTTTCGCTAGCACATTTGTTTGATAGCCAGTTAACAGCTTTATGTAGCATTTTGAATTTTAGGACAAATACATTAGTTACGCACCAGGGGAAACATTAATTATGCAAAAAAGTGTAAAAAAATATGCTAGATTTTTTATAAAAAACGCGGTAAAATATAAAATATAAAGAATTTGAAGCTTTTAAGTGACTTTTTCCTGGCAAATGCGAGTCTGCCTGACACGTAACTCTAGCGACATAAAAACATAACGTCTAAAAATATGTAAAAAGTTCTTACTATTTGTGAATCCAAATCTACTTTAAACCCAAGCTTTCATTTTCTACTTCTAACTTTTCTTTACTACTTCTAGCTCCACTCTTCACTTTCAAAAGTAACTTCTTGTGGCTTCTAACTTTACTTTTGTACTTCTATGTTCACATAAAATATATATAAAAAAGAACAGAGTGTAAAACCAATTGGCAAATTTTTTAGGCTAAGACAAAATGTCATAAACAAAAACATTTTAGTCAGAACATCTAGAACAACAAAAATCACTACACTTAAGGTACCAGATTTACTACATGTTAAATAAAAATCGTTTCGTCATATTGCATGTAACCGATGTATATATATATATATAAGTTTAGTTACACAAAATGTGAAAAATACATTATTTGCATACACAAAATGTGAAAAATACATTATTTGCTTAAAAACAGTCCTTAAACTCTTCTTAAATATTATGTAATACTTTTTTAAAAGTTGTTGTGGCTTGTTAATTTAAGCTTAAAATGTCAAGCGAAATAAGTTACAGTCACATTCTTAGCAAAGACCACTAAGATAATAACACTACGGTAGCTAACTTACATGTAAAAAGCAACATAAAACTGAAGCTAACATAAGCTAGCTACAGCAGCTAATAGCTGGTCAGTTGAATATAAACTGGAGACTTAGCTAGGTATAAAGAACATGGCTACATATTTATAAATTCTGAGGTAGCTAGCTATTAGGTTGTTGTTGGTGTGTGGTTGGCTTTATGATGCTAGCTAACAAACATGTCTCGCATCAATAATATCATCAAAACTAAAAAAAAACATAAACAAACCTTTGAAACCTTGCTATACTTCATTTATATACCATGCCCCTTTTTAAATGCTTTTGTAAAGATTTATTTTGAAGGAAAGAGAAGACAAATGCTTAAAAAGGACAGCCATCTTTTTTGCAAACACAATTTCCGTTACTTTGTGCTAGAACTTCATTTAACAAACCACACAAAACTCGCGGCTTTTCTCGACAAAGAAGACATATTTTTTTCGGTAACATCAAAGATTTCTTTCGGCGACATCAAAGAAAAATGACCACATCAACTTTGCCTGTCACAGACACACGGACACACTTAGCGTATTATTATATAGATAATTGAGTTTGTATTGCGTATCTGTTAATAATGATTTGAACAAATTATTTTATCAGAAAAGTGTCTGTTCTGTGATAGCCTCAAAATGTCTATACTTTAATCATATTGGTCTATTATTGAACCCTGCTCTCGTTTCTTTGCGAAAGTTGAGTGAAATCAACACAAAGATCTCAATACAAAAAAAGAAGCTACAAAGTTGATGAAATATTTGCAAAATAATTTGTAGATAAATAATCTTAAGATTGGATCCCCTTTTTAAAGAAATGCTTCTTTATCTTATTTAGTTGATAGTCTTCACTTTGTGGGAAACAAAAATCCGATAGACATGATTATCTTGCGTAAAATGTTGACTGTCTTTTAAGTTACAAATCTAACGACAAAAACTTTTTCAATCTAAAGCGTAATTATAGAATCAAAAGCATAATTATTACAAAAGCAATCTAAAAAATGCCAATACTAAACTTTTAGACCTAAATTTGTTTGTGTAACAAGTCATCTTACTAAAACTACGGGGGAGAAATGCCGCGGCAGGAATCACAGTAATAAACGGGACTTCAAAGATTGTGATTGTCCTGAATAAATATTCAGAAATGATAATAATTGAGGCAGGAAATATTATGCATAGTAATCATTTACGTAAACGCAAGATCGTCTGATCTGATCACAAAAACAAAGGGAATGCGTAATGCAAAACGCGATAAAGAAAGGTGTGTCACATAGAACAAGAATAATAACATTTCGTGGAGAATCCACGGAAATCATTGAAGATATGTCGCATTTGCTATTTCGGCAAATATTACTCTGTGAATTTTTAATCCTACTAACTGTAAGTCCTTTGTAAAAATTCACTCATGCAATAGAACAATACAGACGACGTTTGTACGAATTTTACTGACTTCAGCAGTGCATAAGCAAAATGTTTTTTTTAAAAACATTTGATAACCCGTTGCGTCTATTATGAGGAGCTTAACATGTTTTGTGTTTTGCCATATCACATGTTTCAAAGTTGTTTTTTGTTGAATTTTATTAGGACACCGTATCAGAATATGCTTCAGACGAACTAGCAAGCGATTCAGACGATGATAAGAAGATAAAAGCTGCAGAAAAAAGAGCTATGGAAAAAAAGACCACTTTTCTAGCCCAAAATCGTTTCGCAAGGCATTTCGGCCCAATTCTTCATCATATCAGAACCCCTTTCTTGCCCCCCAGCTCCAACAGCCTTCCCATGTCACATATCCAAACAGCCACAGTTACAAGAGGTAAGGTTACAAGGTTCATCCTCCACCATTACCAGACCTTTGGCGAATCAGTACCAGTCGACAAGAGGACCAAAGCTCACAGACGTATGCCTTGCGTGTGGACAACAGGGACACTGGAGGACAAATTGCCCAACCACCAACAACCAGTCAACAGTCTAAAGAGAGTAAAAAAGATAAGTGTTTAACTTCTGTAATATCTGTTAAGGGAAGAATTAACAAAAATATTTTAGAAAATTAGAAAATGTTGAACATGGGTATGAACTTCCATTTTTAAAATATTCAGTTAAGACTCAATTTTCAAATAACAAATCATCATTGAACGAGGAACATTTTGTCACTGAAGCAATTACAGCCCTTTCAGAATCGGGTTCTGTACTAGAAACTTTAACAGCACCAAAAGTTGTGAATCCCCTTTCTGTTAGCTATAATTCCGCGGGGAAAAACCGACTTATTTTGGATCTTGGATATGTTAATTCACATTTCAAATATTCTGTTTTCACCGTATTACCGTTTGGTTTGACAACAGCCCCCTATATCTTTTCGAAGGTTGTTTAAATAAGCGTTTATTTAGACGACAGCGCTGGGACAGAGTCTTCGTATTCAGAATGTTACAAAAGCAGGGGCGTAGCCAGCGTCAGCCGGGCTCCGCGATCGACTGACCTACTTTTTTCATCCCCAACACGTCGTTTTTTCCACCGCCCCGCCAACACACGACGGGCGCACGGATTGCGCTTGCACAAATCTTCTCCCGGGTGAAGCACACGGGCTTCGCGCTTCGCACGTCGTTTTCGCAGGATTTAACAGTATCTACTTTGTTTTGAAGGCTGGAAGTGCTGAATCTCTACTTTGTTTCGCAGATAGCTTATTTCGCAGATTACCTGCGAAAATTATGCCTATGTAAGGTCATGTGTCTTCCATTTATGGTAATTTTGGACGCATCCTATTGGCTAGTAAATTTTGCAGATAGGTTAAAAATTCGCTCCATATATGGCTATAGAAAATACGCGAGAAAGTCAAAAATGAAAACAAGGCTAGCGAAGCTGTGAAGGTGAAGAAAGCATGATGTTGCTGTCAAACGTGGAGCCGTATTTAGCTTTAAACTTGTATAGCGCGTCACGAAAATTCTCTATACTCGAACCATCCAATTTTTGTATCTGTATGTCAATCTTCAGATTTGTTTTCCTGTGTAGAAAGCACTTTCAAGTTTTCAGTTAGCTAGCCATTCCTCTGTACTGTAGGAGCAGATCTTGTAGCTATACAGAATGAAGCTATTCTTATAAGCCCTTAACAGTTTACTTAAGAGAAATATTTTAACTTCTTATCCTGACTGTGATCAGCTATGATTCAAGGCGGTTTTAAATCAGAAGATTTTTCCTCATATGCCTTCAAATAAAAATTTACGGCCTGTATCTATTTTATTTTGCAATAATGACAAACATTCTGGGCAATTTAAACCTAATCATTTTGTCCCTTTAGTTTCTTTAAGTTTGAGTAAAGCTACGTTAAAGCGTTCTGCTCAATATTTTCAAGCTAGGTTGCCATACGTTATGATGACAAAGCAAGATAAAGGAAAAGAAAACGTGTATATCATCTCCAAGTTGTTCCTTTTCCATTAGCCAAAATGTTAGTTAATCAGCGTGGTACTTCTAGCACTAATGACGAGACTTCTTCCATTTGTAAAAAGCAAACCTTCAACTTTTTCGTCAAAGGAAATTCTAAATCGAAACCTATTAAACCTAAAAAAGTTTTATCTGCAGAACCTTGGTAGATTCCTTCCCTTCAGGTTCTATTAACGGTATTGGAAAATATAATGTAGGCTCTCACTACAACAAGCTCCACACCTCAATGATCACGATAATTCTTCCCATTGTAACTTGCGAGAGGACGTCTTAACCCGGCGTTTCCACGCCAGATCCCCCGGCTAGTCTAATTATTAATACCACGGAATTGCATTATGGATTTAGTCTCTTTTGTTAATTCTAAACCGATGAACGCAGTCATAACCTTTTTGTTTATGTCGCCTTATTTCAAATGACGGAACAACATTGTAGAAGTTCTGTACAAAAAAGGCTACTGGCGAATGACGTCATGAACTTCTCCTTTGTGTCTATTTGTGCTTATTCTTCCGTTAAATATTTTATGAGCTATTTTGAGGGATAAAAATGTTAAAATAAGCATATTAAACTGGTGATATGATTATTAAAATTGAATTGCGACAAGTGCCAATACGACAGTACATTGTGAAGAATTGGAGTTAATAATAATATGATGTTATATTTTTTCTATGTAAATTTTAAAATAATAGATATAAAACCTCAAACATTAAAATTACATTGCCACTAGAATATGATTTTAGGTTAGTAAATTATTGTTTAGATTTCTTTCAGAAATTTAAGGATTTACAAGTATACAACACAACAAAATTCCTTTGGGGTAAGATCAGGTTAAAATAAAAAGGTATTTTTTTATCCAATCTAACATATCAACCTATTAACATGAGCTCGATTTTTTACAGGCCTGAGTAAATTTGTTTTTCGATTAATTTTCTTGATAAAATCACAGGAAAGATATTTTTTACTTAAAAGTTGTTTATACTTTAAGGGAATGTTTCATTCACGTTTTTTTACTTTTCGTCTTGAAGCCTTAGGGACACGAGCAATTTTTTTCATGTGCATGCAACGCAATTTGCGAGACAAACAGATCTGTCAAGCGCCAGTAAGAGACAAAATGTCCCAGGGAGAAGGTTATTATAAACTGTAGAACTGGTGTTTTTGCTTTGATTTTTCAGCAAAATGTAATTGCTTAAAAATTCTTTTTCTTCAAAAGTTAAATTTGCCAACAGATAAAAACGATAAAAGACTACCGAAAATAACATATTAAGCGCCATGGGCGCTAAGTGAGACTAGGCGGTATTCGAGCAGTGTGCGCGTCGTGAGAAAACGACACCTGCAAAAAATGATGCAACTGCATTTTAAATAGCTTTCTGTAGAGAAATAACGAAAAAAGAGTATTGCAATTCAGCTCTTTTTCTGGTTTGTTTTTCCTTTTTATGGCTTTTCTTGGGACATACTGAACCTGACTTTCCAATCCATTGCTCACATTCGAGCTGGCAGGTTCAGTTGAAAATTTGAAAAATAAGTCTGAAAATAGATAATGTGGAGATCAGAAATCGCACGCCACCATCCAAGATATACCCCCAGCGTATAAGACAACCAGTAATTGTTTATGGAATTGACAAATAGATAAAGCATACATAACGTACTCTCCGTATATTATGTATCCAGTGAACAAAAAGTGAGCAAAATGTAAAATGGTACAACGGAAGAAGGACGTGTATAAAACCAACGAGTTTTTGTTGTTGTTTTCTTCCCCATTACTTAATACTAGGTAAGTAGAGAAATTATCGTCGTTGGCATAAAGAAATTTTTCTGCTGTATGTCAAAATGGTCGCGAGCTTTGTTTCTGTTGACTTCTTGCTACGCATGAAGTTTTGTGATATATCTTATTATAAATACTGAAATTCACGTGCTTCTATCTCTAAGTTCGTTGGAAAAGCGACGGTACGTTTTTTGCGTTTTCGAAAACATTATCTTTTTGGTCTAATTTGTACCAATCATTGTTTTTAATTAATTTTGTCAATACTTGCAAAGTGGGGTCCAACTGTGTTTGGGTTTCAATATCTTGTAGAGTGACTGCTGTTGGTTCTGCACTTTCAACATTGAAATTTACATAACTCTCCGTTTCAACACTTGCGATGGAAACCCTGTTTGATTTTGTATGCCGGGAACAGTAATCTGCTGGGTTTAATGGACCTTTTATATGAGAAATCTCAAACCCATAAGCTTGAAGTCTTAAAGACCATCGTTCGATGCGTTACGGAATGACAGCATTTGGGTTATTCAATAAAGCTACCAAAGGTTTGTGATCTGTCCAGATGTGAAAACGAGATACTATAAGATACATACGAAATTTTTCACATCCTGTAGAAAATCTAGACACTCCTTTTCCAACTGACTATAACGTTGTTCAACTTCATTTAAAGCTCGGCTTGAGTATGATATAACTTGATCATCTTCTTTATTATCGGTGTGTTGCAAGAGAATAGCACTGACACCTTTCGGGCCAGCATCAGTTACTAATGTCAGTTTTTTCTTTGGATCGTAATACGTCATTATAGTAGTTGAAGATAGTTGGTCTTTTAACCTGTTAAAACTATTTTGCTGTTGGGTACCCCAATGCCAAGGGTAATCCTTTTTTTTGAGTTCTCTTAAAGGGCTGGTAAGGTCAGCATAATTTGGTATAAAACGACTCAGAAAGTTAGTCATGCCCAAAAAGGAGCGTACTTCAGTAATATTTGCAGGCGGTTCCAGATTTTGAATGTCATGTGAATTGCTTGTATCTTGGCCTCGCAAGGGCTAATACCTTAACTAGAGAATACAAAACCAAAAAATTCTACTTGCTTTTTGTAAAATTTACATTTTTGTAGGTTCAATGTCAAATTGTATTGAGAGAAACGCTGCAAAACTTTAGTTAGTGCAAGATCTAACTCTTCCTTATTTCGTCCATATAAAATGATGTCATCTGCAATATTTTTGCAATGCGGGATTCCTCTAAGAACGTACTCCATCTTGTGTTGTAGTTCTTCCGATGCTGATGTTGTTCCAAAATTAAGCCGCTTAAATCTATGTATTCCTTGGTGATTCGCGAACGTAGTGATATAACGTGATTTTTCATCTAATTCGAATTGCAGAAACGCATTATTCATATCTAATGTACAAAACATTGTGCTTCCATTTATATCGTGAATTAAATCTTCCAGACATGGGAGAGGGTATCTTGTGCGTTCAATAGCCTTGTTTGCGTGCCGCATGTCTATGCAAAGTCGCAATTTATCGGGGTTACTTTTCTTTGGAAGCACTACAAGTGGCGACACCCAAGGCGTGGGCTCGTTTGTGATGTCTTCTATGATATCATTAGTTCGTAAATTACCTAATTCCTACTCAACCTTGGTACGTAAATTAAAAGGGATTCGACGTGCTTTTTGTGCTACTGGCGTTACTGACTCATTGATATGAAGTTTAATTTTCTCTCCATTAAAGTGGCCCACACCCTTGAACACATGTTTATGTTGTTCTATAATGTTATCTTAATGTGTGGGGATATTACGCATGACTGACTCGGTTGTGTTTAAGTTTCCCTTATTGGGTATATTGGTTGTTTGAATTTGATTGACATTTATTTGATTGACATTTATTGTTATAAGATTTAATTGAATCGCTAAATCTCCTCCAATGAGGTTTATTGCTTTTGTGTTAACTACGAAAAAATCATCTTGTGCATACCGGTCGTTTGACTCAGCGAGACACGAAACTATGCCTAAGGGTTTGATGTTTGTGCTTTGAGCATTAGAGCCATATGTTATTAAGGATGCTTCAGAACGTTTTAATATAATATTTTTATGTTTGTGTAAATCAGGGGCGTAGCCAGCGTCAGTCAGGCTCTGCGATCGACTGACCTATTTTTCCATCCCAACACGTCGTTTTTTCCACCGCCCCCGAAAACACATGGATGGGCGCACCGATTGTGCATCGGCACAAATCTTTTCCCGTGCGGCGCACACAAGCTTCGCGCTTCGCACGTCGTTTTCGCAGGATTTAACAGTATCCACTTTGTTTTGCAGGCTGAGGTGTTGAATCTCTACCTTGTTTCGCAGATAGTCTTTTTCGCAGGATTACATGCGAAATTTATGCCCATGTAAAGTCATGTTTCTTCCATTTATGGTAATTTTGGACGCATCCTATTGGCTAATAACTTTCGCAGATAGGGTAAAAATTCGCTCCTTATAAGGCTATATGAAAATACGCGAAAAAATTAAAAATTAAATCAACGCCAGTGAAGTTGTGAAGGTGAAGAAAGCATGATGTTGTTATTAAACGTGAAGTCGTATTTAGCTTCAGGAAATTTGAACGGCCTACAAAAAGTTTCAAGTTCTTTGAGAACTACGCTGGATAATAAACTGGGAGATCCCGATTTCTCAGTTTTATTAGATGAAGGCGCTGTGAAACGAAACGAAGAAGCTGAAAGTTTCATCCCAAAGGATCATCTGCTAGCCATCAGCTGTAAGGATAATTCTATTCGGGCTCTCAGGTTAGTTTATAATTGCTATAATCCTTTGACAATACATTGTTTAAACAATGCAGTGATTAAGTTCGTGTCATTCGACACACGGAATATTTTGTATGTTGTGGTAATGAGAGCTTTATTTTTACTTCAGGTCAGTGACAGACGGTGATTGTTTATACAGCAGTGCTTCTCCGGCTGTTTTATGTACGAATGATTTGATAGATGAGCTTAGAGCTTTAACTTGCATAGAGCTTCTCGAAAATTCTCCATTCTACTCAAACCATCCAATTTTTGTATCTTTATGTCAATCTTCAGATTTGTTTTCCTGTGTAGAAAGTACATTAAAGTTTTCAGTTAGCCATTCCTCTGTAGACACAGGTCTTTCGGCAGAATATCTTGTACAGAAGGAAGCTATTCTTATGTGCAGTAAAAACATATGGTCATCTTTTATCTGTATACTTGCCCTTACCAGTGTATTAAAAAGAAATATCTCAACTTTTTATCCTGATTGTGGGCAGCTACGATTCAAGACGCTTTTCAATCAGAATATTTTTCCTCGTCTGCCTTCAAATAAAAATTTACAGCCTGTTTCAATTTTATTTTGCAATAATGGCAAACATTCTGAGCAATTTAAACCCAATCATTTTGTCCCTTTAGTTTCCGTTAAATTGAGTAAAGCTACGTTAAAGCGTCCTGCTCAATATTTTCAAGCTAGGTTGCCATACTTTATGAAGACAGAGAGCAAAATAAAAAGAACTGAAAACGTATGTGTGTGTTCCTCGAACTGCTAAAAGACAAGTACAGAGGCCAAATTATACTTATTCTGATGTTTCAGATTACTTTAATAAGGCCATAACTATCCCTCTTATGGACCATGTGATTTCTGAGCTAAATGATCGATTTGATCATTCTGTGACTGCATGTCATGGTCTAGTGATCATACCATCAAAACTTTTACATCTACTTGCATATGAAAAAGAACACTCTTCTAAATTGCCATGGAAAAGTCAATTTGACACATTTGTAAATTTTAACGACTTTCCCAACCCTTTAACTATTTCAAATGAGCTAGAGGTGTGGGTAACCTTTTGGCAAAAGATGGAAAAAGAAAATCCTGAATCCATTCCAAACTCCATTGAAGCTACTCTTAAAGCTTTTCCTCGTGCAGATGGAGTATTTAGCAACATAGAGGTGGCCCTTAGAATTTTAGCCACTATTCCTATGACTTCATGCGAGTGGGAAAGATCCTTTTCTGCAATGAGGAGACTAAAAAACTATTGCAGATCAACAATGACAGAAGAAAGGTTTAATGGTCTGGCTCTACTCCATGTTCATTTTAGTGTTAAGGGCCTGATACACTTGTACAATATCACTGAAATATAACTTATAATATCAATATAATTTCTTTAAATATGTTTAAAATATGGTCATAATTTCTTATAATTTCTTATAATATAGCTATAATATGTATAATTTCAACACCTGACATGTGCGTCATAACCTCATAATTTGCTGCATGGCTATAATATTTGAATAAAATCAAACGAGTTTGATTTTAATAATATTGTTGGTGATCTGGTTTCGAATGCCTTTTGTTTGTGTGACAATAGATCTATTATCTGCTAGCGTTGTTGTGGCAACGATGTTATGAAATGAAATGAAATTATAACGATATTTTAACAAATTATAAGTATATTGTAGAAAAATTATAACTGTATTATAGAATATATTTAATGATATTATACAAGTGTATCCTGGCCTTTACAAATAAACAAAAGAAGATATAATTATTAGGTTTTCCGCCAAGGGACCACGCAGGTTAGAATTTGTCTAATTATTTTCTTTTTTTAACTTTTTCGATTAATTTCCATCTCAATCTTTATTAAGATGTATTATAAGTAAGGTATATATATATAAAAAATTTAAATAGCCTAATATTAAGTAAATACCCCACTTCTAGCCTAATATTAAGTAAACGCCCCTTTTTCCATTTTACTGTCATTTTGACTGGTAGATATACATGTATTTATGTATCTGATTTGATTGATTCACTCATTCATGGTTTGGGTATGAAACTCTGATCCTTGCCATGTTTTTATTCATTCATTCATGTTAGATTCAATTTGTCCATGGTTCCATTTCATTATATTTTTGAAATTTTTATTAATATTTATGAAGAAAGAAGATTTTGATTTGGTTATATTTTTAATAACCTCCAATCTCCAAAAACATTATTTTGGTCAATGCTTCGACTAAGGTTAATTCTTTTCTGGCTACGCCCCTGTAAACAATTATAAGTTGCTATGTATAAAATGTTTGTACTGCATCCCGTATCTTTTAAACAAGGAACTTTTTGGCCTTCAATATATATATTGGTTTTAAATTTATTCAATTTTTTAGATCCAGATATGTTATTCACGGCTTTGGATAAGGAACTATTTTCTGTGTGAGGGCTTGGTGACAAAGTTGGACAAGAATACTGAAAGTTAATATTTTCTTCGTCATAATCTACAAGGTTAAGAGGATTCGTGTTTCCTCGGTTGTGTTGCCTATAACTACGACATACTTTAGCGAAATGATTTGATTTTCCACACTGCCTACACGTTATACCTTTGGCTGGACAAGGGGATGATTGGTGTAGCCATGTATTTCCACAATGAAAGCACTTTTGTTTAGACAAAGATTTTCCCTTACCAGTTGAAATTTTGTTGATCTGCTCTTTTAACTCTTCCAGTTCCGTGGCTATGGCTTGTACCTTTGTGTTTCTGGTTTCTGTTTTATTGGCAGTTCAATGTTTTCCTGGTTCATTTCTTTAGCTTGAAATTGGACAAAAGTCGTTCTGTTATTACTTTTTAGTTAACTTTTCTTGTAATTTTTAGAATGATTGGATCTAAAAGATATAAAGGAAAAAGCTATAAACTATCAATAAAACATAATCAAACAATGATGCCATGAGACATGGCAATAGGTGGACATTTGTCCAACTCAGTTCATATTTCTGTAACTTATGGTACAGTTTATAACGTACACAGTTCATTCTTCTCCATCTCCCTCCAGTTCGACAAGGGCGAATTAAACCCATTTACCAGATTCTGGTTCATAATGTTTAGGTGATCGTCTGACACGAGTAGGGCGAGAAGGTTGTTCAACAGTTTGGGGGGATGGCACATCATTTGACTGGTCCAGTCCCGTTTGGCTGGGGGACGTAGTTGGGTCAGGGGTTGATGGCACAAGAGGTACAAGCGCAGTGGGGTCGTTGACAACGATGTCTTCTTGAGGGTCACCATTGCCAGAAGGGATCTGTAGTGCGGGAGAAGCAGCTGGTTGCAACGGCAATTGTGTCGTTACCGGTGGGAATGCCGCACGGTTTGATGGCTTGGGAGCTGGCAACGATGGTGGAGCTGTTTCGTAATTCAAAGCTGGATCCGCTGGTGAGAATCGACGAAGGTGTTTGCGGTTGCGTCTTGTGAGTCTGCCAGAGCCATCGACTTTCAGGGTGTAGCTTTCAAAACCATGGATTTCAACCACTGTGCCGGAGCGGTCCCAACGTTTGGGGTAGTGGCCTGCCTGATTTTGGATGAAACAACGATCACCAAGTTGAAGGGATGGAAGGCTGTGGACTTTGGTATCAAGCTTCTCGATTGAGTGAAAGAATCGTTTTCTCATTGCTGACTCTTTCTGTGCCCACGCATCACGCCATAGTGGACGAATGTGATGGTTATCGTACTTGACCAGACGGTTCGCGAATGCAAAGGCATCTCTGATGGGTCTGCCGAAAACGATCTGGGCTGGAGAGAAGTTGCAATCAGGGTCAGGTGTGTTTCTCATTTGCATCATTGCACGTAGGAATTTGTCAGTATCCAGCGATCCAGAGGGACCTGTGTTGGCACGAAGGAGGCGCTTGGTAGATTTAACTGCTACTTCAGCACGTCCATTCGATTGCGGGTAATAGGCAGATGACAATCTGTGAGATACGCCCCAACATTTGAGGAACTCGTCAGTAGCGGACGCAATGAACTCAGGCCCGCCGTCACTGGTTATCTCATCGGGAACACCAAAACGAGCAAAGTAATTTCGAAGACCCGATATCAAACCGGCAGCACCTGATTGCGGTGAGCCGTGAGGAGCGGTGAAGACATCACACCATGCAGAGAGACGATCGCCAACCACGAGGTAATGTTGACCGGCAGAATCGAAGAAATCAGCAAACACTTTCTCGAATAGTGTTGGTGGTGGTGGAGAGGGTAGTACGGTAGCAGTTGGTTGTGAGGGGGCATTGACGATACACTCTCGGCAGTTCTGTCTCGTCTTTTCAATGTCAGCCGTCATACCGGGCCAGAATACGATGGCTCGCGCACGGAATCCCATCATCGACACACCTTGGTGGGCTGCATGAAGTGCTTCGAGGACAGCACGACGAAGGGACGGCGGGACGACAACACGATCGTCATAGATGACCACACCATCGGACACGTGGAGACTTTCACGGTACTGCCAGAATTGAGACACAGCGGGAGAATCGCGGCTCTCTGGTGGAAATCTAGCGTGAATGGCAGCGATGAGGGATTGCATGGCTTCGTCTTTCTGGGTCTCTTCGACGAGGTGGTCCCAGGTGATTGATGCAACATTATTGGTGTGACGTTGGATGGCAGCAAGAACCAAGGATTCCGTAACGTCATCTTCCTGGTCTTCTGTGGAGGAAGGGTAGCGAGAGGTAGCATCACAAGCTGGATTAGTTTTCCCTTGGAGATGTATGATTTTGAAATACCAAGGAAGTGTTCTTTGCTTCAATCGAACGAGCCTGGTGTTTCTGATTTCGTCAAGCCGTTTGTCTCCGTATATCTTTATCAGGGGCTTGTGGTCGGTGATGACAGTCAAGTCAGGACATCCAAGGGTGAAGAATCTGGTCTGCTCGAGGCCCCATGTAATGGCTAAGGCCTCACCATCAATCGGAACGTAGTGCTTTTCGGCTTATGACAGGAATCGGGAACTAGCTAATGTGATGCGCCAACCTCCAGGGCAGCATTCCGGGTCGATGATGTCACATGAACAATGTTTCTGAAGCAAGAAGTAACCAATCCCCTTCTTTGACCAGTCGGTACGCAGGCCAGTCGGACGGCCAAGGTCAAAAATCTCTACCCCCTTTTTGATTGCATTGATGATCGCTTCTTTGGAAGATTCGAAGGCTGCATCAAGCTCGTCGTTCCACTCAAATGGTGTACGTGGCGAGAGGGACTTGCGGAAGGGTTCCATGTGGTCTCGGAGCTGAGCATAGTTTGACACCTGGTTCACCAGACCAAACCAACTTCGAATGTCGGTTGTTGTTGATGGTGTCGGAAAATTACGAATTGCATTGAAATATTTCGGGAGAGGATCAATTCTGTCTGGCGTGATACGAAAGCCAGCAAAATCGACCACCTTCTGCGCAAATTGGAATTTCTCAGGGTTAACGACAATACCCGAGGTTCCAATGAGAGTCAATAAGTCAATAGTTCTCCACCAATGCTCTGTCAGAGCTCGATTCTCACCAGCGGATCCAGCTTTGAACTACGAAACAGCTCCACCATCGTTGCCAGCTCCCAAGCCATCAAACCGTGCGGCATTCCCACCGGTAACGACACAATTGCCGTTGCAACCAGCTGCTTCTCCCGCACTACAGATCCCTTCTGGCAATGGTGACCCTCAAGAAGACATCGTTGTCAACGACCCCACTGCGCTTGTACCTCTTGTGCCATCAACCCCTGACCCAACTACGTCCCCCAGCCAAACGGGACTGGACCAGTCAAATGATGTGCCATCCCCCCAAACTGTTGAACAACCTTCTCGCCCTACTCGTGTCAGACGATCACCTAAACATTATGAACCAGAATCTGGTAAATGGGTTTAATTCGCCCTTGTCGAACTGGAGGGAGATGGAGAAGAATGAACTGTGTACGTTATAAACTGTACCATAAGTTACAGAAATATGAACTGAGTTGGACAAATGTCCACCTATTGCCATGTCTCATGGCATCATTGTTTGATTATGTTTTATTGATAGTTTATAGCTTTTTCCTTTATATCTTTTAGATCCAATCATTCTAAAAATTACAAGAAAAGTTAACTAAAAAGTAATAACAGAACGACTTTTGTCCAATTTCAAGCTAAAGAAATGAACCAGGAAAACATTGAACTGCCAATAAAACAGAAACCAGAAACACAAAGGTACAAGCCATAGCCACGGAACTGGAAGAGTTAAAAGAGCAGATCAACAAAATTTCAACTGGTAAGGGAAAATCTTTGTCTAAACAAAAGTGCTTTCATTGTGGAAATACATGGCTACACCAATCATCCCCTTGTCCAGCCAAAGGTATAACGTGTAGGCAGTGTGGAAAATCAAATCATTTCGCTAAAGTATGTCGTAGTTATAGGCAACACAACCGAGGAAACACGAATCCTCTTAACCTTGTAGATTATGACGAAGAAAATATTAACTTTCAGTATTCTTGTCCAACTTTGTCACCAAGCCCTCACACAGAAAATAGTTCCTTATCCAAAGCCGTGAATAACATATCTGGATCTAAAAAATTGAATAAATTTAAAACCAATATATATATTGAAGGCCAAAAAGTTCCTTGTTTAAAAGATACGGGATGCAGTACAAACATTTTATACATAGCAACTTATAATTGTTTACAGGGGCGTAGCCAGAAAAGAATTAACCTTAGTCGAAGCATTGACCAAAATAATGTTTTTGGAGATTGGAGGTTATTAAAAATATAACCAAATCAAAATCTTCTTTCTTCATAAATATTAATAAAAATTTCAAAAATATAATGAAATGGAACCATGGACAAATTGAATCTAACATGAATGAATGAATAAAAACATGGCAAGGATCAGAGTTTCATACCCAAACCATGAATGAGTGAATCAATCAAATCAGATACATAAATACATGTATATCTACCAGTCAAAATGACAGTAAAATGGAAAAAGGGGCGTTTACTTAATATTAGGCTAGAAGTGGGGTATTTACTTAATATTAGGCTATTTAAATTTTTTATATATATATACCTTACTTATAATACATCTTAATAAAGATTGAGATGGAAATTAATCGAAAAAGTTAAAAAAAGAAAATGATTAGACAAATTCTAACCTGCGTGGTCCCTTGGCGGAAAACCTAATAATTATATCTTCTTTTGTTTATTTGTAAAGGCCAGGATACACTTGTATAATATCATTAAATATATTCTATAATACAGTTATAATTTTTCTACAATATACTTATAATTTGTTAAAATATCGTTATAATTTCATTTCATTTCATAACATCGTTGCCACAACAACGCTAGCAGATAATAGATCTATTGTCACACAAACAAAAGGCATTCGAAACCAGATCACCAACAATATTATTAAAATCAAACTCGTTTGATTTTATTCAAATATTATAGCCATGCAGCAAATTATGAGGTTATGACGCACATGTCAGGTGTTGAAATTATACATATTATAGCTATATTATAAGAAATTATAAGAAATTATGACCATATTTTAAACATATTTAAAGAAATTATATTGATATTATAAGTTATATTTCAGTGACATTGTACAAGTGTATCAGGCCCTTAACACTAAAATGAACATGGAGTAGAGCCAGACCATTAAACCTTTCTTCTGTCATTGTTGATCTGCAATAGTTTTTTAGTCTCCTCATTGCAGAAAAGGATCTTTCCCACTCGCATGAAGTCATAGGAATAGTGGCTAAAATTCTAAGGGCCACCTCTATGTTGCTAAATACTCCATCTGCACGAGGAAAAGCTTTAAGAGTAGCTTCAATGGAGTTTGGAATGGATTCAGGATTTTCTTTTTCCATCTTTTGCCAAAAGGTTACCCACACCTCTAGCTCATTTGAAATAGTTAAAGGGTTGGGAAAGTCGACCCACACCTCTAGCTCATTTGAAATAGTTAAAGGGTTGGGAAAGTCGTTAAAATTTACAAATGTGTCAAATTGACTTTTCCATGGCAATTTAGAAGAGTGTTCTTTTTCATATGCAAGTAGATGTAAAAGTTTTGATGGTATGATCACTAGACCATGACATGCAGTCACAGAATGATCAAATCGATCATTTAGCTCAGAAATCACATGGTCCATAAGAGGGATAGTTATGGCCTTATTAAAGTAATCTGAAACATCAGAATAAGTATAATTTGGCCTCTGTACTTGTCTTTTAGCAGTTCGAGGAACACACACATACGTTTTCAGTTCTTTTTATTTTGCTCTCTGTCTTCATAAAGTATGGCAACCTAGCTTGAAAATATTGAGCAGGACGCTTTAACGTAGCTTTACTCAATTTAACGGAAACTAAAGGGACAAAATGATTGGGTTTAAATTGCTCAGAATGTTTGCCATTATTGCAAAATAAAATTGAAACAGGCTGTAAATTTTTATTTGAAGGCAGACGAGGAAAAATATTCTGATTGAAAAGCGTCTTGAATCGTAGCTGCCCACAATCAGGATAAAAAGTTGAGATATTTCTTTTTAATACACTGGTAAGGGCAAGTATACAGATAAAAGATGACCATATGTTTTTACTGCACATAAGAATAGCTTCCTTCTGTACAAGATATTCTGCCGAAAGACCTGTGTCTACAGAGGAATGGCTAACTGAAAACTTTAATGTACTTTCTACACAGGAAAACAAATCTGAAGATTGACATAAAGATACAAAAATTGGATGGTTTGAGTAGAATGGAGAATTTTCGAGAAGCTCTATGCAAGTTAAAGCTCTAAGCTCATCTATCAAATCATTCGTACATAAAACAGCCGGAGAAGCACTGCTGTATAAACAATCACCGTCTGTCACTGACCTGAAGTAAAAATAAAGCTCTCATTACCACAACATACAAAATATTCCGTGTGTCGAATGACACGAACTTAATCACTGCATTGTTTAAACAATGTATTGTCAAAGGATTATAGCAATTATAAACTAACCTGAGAGCCCGAATAGAATTATCCTTACAGCTGATGGCTAGCAGATGATCCTTTGGGATGAAACTTTCAGCTTCTTCGTTTCGTTTCACAGCGCCTTCATCTAATAAAACTGAGAAATCGGGATCTCCCAGTTTATTATCCAGCGTAGTTCTCAAAGAACTTGAAACTTTTTGTAGGCCGTTCAAATTTCCTGAAGCTAAATACGACTTCACGTTTAATAACAACATCATGCATCACCTTCACAACTTCACTGGCGTTGATTTAATTTTTAATTTTTTCGCGTATTTTCATATAGCCTTATAAGGAGCGAATTTTTACCCTATCTGCGAAAGTTATTAGCCAATAGGATGCGTCCAAAATTACCATAAATGGAAGAAACATGACTTTACATGGGCATAAATTTCGCATGTAATCCTGCGAAAAAGACTATCTGCGAAACAAGGTAGAGATTCAACACCTCAGCCTGCAAAACAAAGTGGATACTGTTAAATCCTGCGAAAACGACGTGCGAAGCGCGAAGCTTGTGTGCGCCGCACGGGAAAAGATTTGTGCCGATGCACAATCGGTGCGCCCATCCATGTGTTTTCGGGGGCGGTGGAAAAAACGACGTGTTGGGATGGAAAAATAGGTCAGTCGATCGCAGAGCCTGACTGACGCTGGCTACGCCCCTGATTTACACAAACATAAAAATATTATATTAAAACGTTCTGAAGCATCCTTAATAACATATGGCTCTAATGCTCAAAGCACAAACATCAAACCCTTAGGTATAGTTTCGTGTCTCGCTGAGTCAAACGACCGGTATGCACAAGATGATTTTTTCGTAGTTAACACAAAAGCAATAAACCTCATTGGAGGAGATTTAGCGATTCAATTAAATCTTATAACAATAAATGTCAATCAAATAAATGTCAATCAAATTCAAACAACCAATATACCCAATAAGGGAAACTTAAACACGACCGAGTCAGTCATGCGTAATATCCCCACACATTAAGATAACATTATAGAACAACATAAACATGTGTTCAAGGGTGTGGGCCACTTTAATGGAGAGAAAATTAAACTTCATATCAATGAGTCAGTAACGCCAGTAGCACAAAAAGCACGTCGAATCCCTTTTAATTTACGTACCAAGGTTGAGTAGGAATTAGGTAATTTACGAACTAATGATATCATAGAAGACATCACAAACGAGCCCACGCCTTGGGTGTCGCCACTTGTAGTGCTTCCAAAGAAAAGTAACCCCGATAAATTGCAACTTTGCATAGACATGCGGCACGCAAACAAGGCTATTGAACGCACAAGATACCCTCTCCCATGTCTGGAAGATTTAATTCACGATATAAATGGAAGCACAATGTTTTGTACATTAGATATGAATAATGCGTTTCTGCAATTCGAATTAGATGAAAAATCACGTTATATCACTACGTTCGCGAATCACCAAGGAATACATAGATTTAAGCGGCTTAATTTTGGAACAACATCAGCATCGGAAGAACTACAACACAAGATGGAGTACGTTCTTAGAGGAATCCCGCATTGCAAAAATATTGCAGATGACATCATTTTATATGGACGAAATAAGGAAGAGTTAGATCTTGCACTAACTAAAGTTTTGCAGCGTTTCTCTCAATACAATTTGACATTGAACCTACAAAAATGTAAATTTTACAAAAAGCAAGTAGAATTTTTTGGTTTTGTATTCTCTAGTTAAGGTATTAGCCCTTGCGAGGCCAAGATACAAGCAATTCACATGACATTCAAAATCTGGAACCGCCTGCAAATATTACTGAAGTACGCTCCTTTTTGGGCATGACTAACTTTCTGAGTCGTTTTATACCAAATTATGCTGACCTTACCAGCCCTTTAAGAGAACTCAAAAAAAAGGATTACCTTTGGCATTGGGGTACCCAACAGCAAAATAGTTTTAACAGGTTAAAAGACCAACTATCTTCAACTACTATAATGACGTATTACGATCCAAAGAAAAAACTGACATTAGTAACTGATGCTGGCCCGAAAGGTGTCAGTGCTATTCTCTTGCAACACACCGATAATAAAGAAGATGATCAAGTTATATCATACTCAAGCCGAGCTTTAAATGAAGTTGAACAACGTTATAGTCAGTTGGAAAAGGAGTGTCTAGATTTTCTACAGGATGTGAAAAATTTCGTATGTATCTTATAGTATCTTGTTTTCACATCTGGACAGATCACAAACCTTTGGTAGCTTTATTGAATAACCCAAATGCTGTCATTCCGTAACGCATCGAACGATGGTCTTTAAGACTTCAAGCTTATGGGTTTGAGATTTCTCATATAAAAGGTCCATTAAACCCAGCAGATTACTGTTCCCGGCATACAAAATCAAACAGGGTTTCCATCGCAAGTGTTGAAACGGAGAGTTATGTAAATTTCAATGTTGAAAGTGCAGAACCAACAGCAGTCACTCTACAAGATATTGAAACCCAAACACAGTTGGACTCCACTTTGCAAGTATTGACAAAATTAATTAAAAACAATGATTGGTACAAATTAGACCAAAAAGATAATGTTTTCGAAAACGCAAAAAACGTACCGTCGCTTTTCCAACGAACTTAGAGATAGAAGCACGTGAATTTCAGTATTTATAATAAGATATATCACAAAACTTCATGCGTAGCAAGAAGTCAACAGAAACAAAGCTCGCGACCATTTTGACATACAGCAGAAAAATTTCTTTATGCCAACGACGATAATTTCTCTACTTACCTAGTATTAAGTAATGGGGAAGAAAACAACAACAAAAACTCGTTGGTTTTATACACGTCCTTCTTCCGTTGTACCATTTTACATTTTTCTCACTTTTTGTTCACTGGATACATAATATACGGAGAGTACGTTATGTATGCTTTATCTATTTGTCAATTCCATAAACAATTACTGGTTGTCTTATACGCTGGGGGTATATCTTGGATGGTGGCGTGCGATTTCTGATCTCCACATTATCTATTTTCAGACTTATTTTTCAAATTTTCAACTGAACCTGCCAGCTCGAATGTGAGCAATGGATTGGAAAGTCAGGTTCAGTATGTCCCAAGAAAAGCCATAAAAAGGAAAAACAAACCAGAAAAAGAGCTGAATTGCAATACTCTTTTTTCGTTATTTCTCTACAGAAAGCTATTTAAAATGCAGTTGCATCATTTTTTGCAGGTGTCGTTTTCTCACGACGCGCACACTGCTCGAGTACCGCCTAGTCTCACTTAGCGCCCATGGCGTGCAAAGTTGACTGTGACAATTCGCAGACACTGATCAATATACGGGACAGAGATGGATTGTGGAGAGTGAATAAACAAATTCAAGATGTTTTTCGAGAATGTGAAAAAATATTTCGATCGAAAACTTCACATTTTAGCACAACTTTGAAATGTCATGATCTTGTTGAAGATATGTTGAAAAACTGTTCTATTTTGTCAAACTTTAATAGTGTTTGTTATACTGTGGATCCAAAAGTCAGCAAAGAAGTCAGTATAAACCTTCTGGAACATATGCTCACTTTGTATACAAGAGTTCGGAGTTTTTCATATGCAAGAGATATACGTGAAAAACACAAAGCTGCTAAGAAATCAAGCAGCAGCACAGACATGGGACACTGATTGACTTAGTTCCAGGCATGAACTTTAAAAACTGCCATAACGGCTATTTTTATAGCCACACACTTAATAAAAATCATTATTCGGCTTAGCTTACCAAGTAAAGAAAAGCTGCTGCTATTAGTAATTTTTTGCAGCTTCAAATAGTAAATATTATTAATATGTGAAATAACAAATAAATTAAAAATTTGTGCCATTAATCAGACATTTGGCAAAATATATTCCGCCAACTTTTGCGGAAGAAAAACCAAATCCGCCAAATTAAATTTCGGCCAAAATTACATTTTTTCGACATTCGCCAAATTAAATTATGCCAATTCTACCAACACTAAACTTTGTAGAAAAAAATATTGTAAAAACAAACAAACTTACCCTTGAGTAGTATTATTGCGAAGCAATTGAGCTTCGCGAGCGAAGCGAAATTGTGTAGCACGTTTGCTACACGCGAGGTATACCAAGAGAATTATCGAGATTCTCAAAATTTCGATAGAAAAAAAATCATATAAAATCAGCGTAAGGAAATATGACTGATATTTTTTCACAAAAGAGTAGGTTATTTTTTTCTCTAATAGAACAAATAAGTTTGGATCGAGCAGCTGTAATAAAAATTAGCTAAAAATGCCAACAAATAGGCTTTGTACCCCCCTACCCCCCGTCTTTCGTACCCCCCCCCCCCCCCCCCGTTATTTCCCGATTTTCCGTTTGTCGGAAGCGAAAGACTGGGAAGTACACTCAAGCAATCAGAAAACGGCTATCGGCTTATTAGAATTATCGTGTATTTTACAGACCTAACACAAATACATAGTTTAGACAAAGTCCTGATAATAATTGGCTTAGCTGGCATGCTATTTCTCTTAATATTTCGAGTTGGAAAGCTTGTACCTTTTCTTTGAAGGCACACAATTTGAACGTTTATAATGCGCAAAAACGTGTTATATTTATGGCTTCATTAAAAAGAAGATTTTAAAGTACCAAATTATCAGCTGGATTGGCATGTTTGTGGTATCCTTTCATACAGCAGAAAAAAAGTGAGTTGCGAAGGTATGGATGATTTGAAAGTTATTTTTACATTTTTTCCTTGGTATGATGTAGCTAGCTAACTAAATTACTTTGTGGTGCCTGTGGCCACCATGGAAAATATTAAGTTAAGCATTAAGTTAATGCTTAATGACAACTTCGACCGATCATATAAAAGCGCCAGCAGCCGTTTACGCCTACTACAAAGATTACGACCGTACCTTACCGCTGAAGCCGCACACAATGTTTTCTCGATGATGATTGTACCTTTAATCACTTATAGTAGTGCATCATTGAGAATAACTTTCACAAATACACAGCTCAACAAATTAAAATCGCTTGAGAACCGTGCTAGATCGATTGTCCGGAGTGATAATATTCCATCCATCACAGGACTCGTCAACCGTAATATTTGTGTACTCGTTAAAAAGTGTCTACTAAATGAACTAACATCTGAACATTTTGACAACTATTTTGTCAGCCAACAACCATGACAATAACACACGAAATAACGGCTGCATTGTCAGGTTACCTCGGGTCAAACTAGAAATCGCCCGGCAGAGTTTCTATTTTGCAGGGGGTAAACTGTATAATTCACTGCCACTTGAAATTCGAAAAATCGATAATATGTCTCTTTTTATGAAGGCGCTCAGAGGGTACTTCTCTTAATAGACGATACCAGCTATTGGGCGATGTGCACTCTCAGCGGCTATCTTAGTCACTGTGCCGTCCAGTCTGCTTCAAGTTTGGCTAAGTGGGATTAATGTTTTGAACTATGCCTATGTCTTATTTAGCTCTCACATGAAGTCACTTCACACCTTGTCTGCATACTGTTGCATTTCTAGTTGATCGATTTTTTGTTTGTTTTTATCGTTTTTACTGTTTTTACTGCTTTTTTCCATTTTTATTCTCAGACAGGACGGACATTGATAGCAGTTTTTTGTATTTATGTATATATTTGCAAATTACTGAAGTCCTCATCCTGTATAAATATTTTTAAATAAATAAATAAATAAATAAATGAAATCATTAGCTAGCTACCTCTAGCTACAATACAGTCAGAAGAAGAAAATTCAATCCATAAAGTATTAACAAAACTCTTTCTTTTTAAATTTTATTATATATACAATTTTTAAATATTTCCTAAAACTCAAGTTGCTTCTTTTTTTTGTTTTATCGTGGAAATAAATTTAAGTCACCAATCCAAAACTAACAGGGGAAAATATACCTCTTCGTTCTTTAAGGTATTTGCTCATTTGTGGTTAAAAACTTTTGTACTGTTGCTACTAGCGTCTTTTTACTGATATATGTTCTAAATCTGAACTATTTTATCAAACGGTGCCTTTACCTGGAAGTTCTACTTTGTTTACCTACTTTCGTATGTTGTTAAATTATTCAACACTCGAACCTCGCAATAAATTTTTCAAGAAGTGAGCTTTGTACAACGTGTGAAGTCACGAATGACCAAGTGGACTTTTGTTCGATAATGGTGGTGACCGTTAATGTAATTATTGTTTTTGGGAGATTAAGTTTGGACATTATATTTAAAAAAGATAAAAAATATTTAGGGCTTCATCATTTTCTTTATATACAACCCATATATACAATACATGTTTCATGAGCTTACAATACAATGTGGCGCAGTAGATTAGTGGTTATAGCTCTCGTACTCTGTGCAGGAGACCGGGGTTCGATTCCTCTTGACGGCGATTCAACATGGGCGAGTGAATGTTACCATAGCCCCGGGTTAACCCAAGCCATGTGAGGGAAATTGGGAAGTTGGCACACTGTGTGGGCCGTTGGATGTTGCCGGGAGTTGTCTAGTAGAGCGCGGGCTCTAATTGGGTCTGCGTAGCTCAAAAATGAGCATTAAATACTCTAGGACTCTCCATCTAAGCCATGGCCCCTCCTGGAAATAATAGACAGGGTATATCCCTCGATATTTGTGAGGCTAGCCATGTAAAATATGCACATCTATCTATCTATCTAATAATGTGGTATAGCTAAGTTATGATACGTAAAAACTACTCTTGAATGACCCTTTAAGAATGTGAAACCACATAATAGACCTTAATCAAATTTCGTGTTTTTCTAACTTTTGTGTTCAGTATGGTAGATTAGTATGCGTGTCAACTGGCCAAAAAAGCCATAAGTATGAGGGCAAGCTTGGGCAAATTTTTAAATACAATTTGTACTTTCCAAATGAAAAACAGTGCTTTCAATTCTGTTGTCTTGGCCACAAAAAGTAGTGATCTATATTTTATGTGGTTAGCCTCATTAATTCCAATAAATTTACCCTGTCAATTTTTTTCCAGGAGGGACAACATAGACTGTTCTAGAGTGTTAAAAAGCTTCCATTGGAGCTACAGAAACCTTTTAAATTTCTGTTCAATAAGCAACAACTGTTACGTGCGATTGAAACCATATGAATATGAAGTGAACGCTCTACCGACTGAACTACTAATCCCCCAAAAAAGACAACCCTCAAAGTAAACAAAGTTGCATGACTTTATTAATTATATCAAGCATATTGTATCTAGTAAACACTTTTTGAGCACTCTGTTCCAAAAAATGATATATATTTGTAGGTTAGAAATTTAGCTCTATTGACGTCCCTCAAAGGCACTGGATTTTAATGTATTTAGAGACTTTGCTATATATATAATATAATATACTAAAAAATGTTTTCTGTTTCTTTTTAGATTGCATACAATTAGAGTGAGAGATGTTATCTTTCAATACGTGAGATAAAAAGAAGAAAGCGAAACCTCACACCGCGTTGTTATTGTTTTTCTGTCAAAAATTTGAAGCTGTTTTATAAATCTTGATAAAGTTAATAAAATGTTTTCGTTTCTGTAGATTGTTTGTTTTTGTTTGTTGTTTCCCGTGAGTTTTCGAAATTCATTGCAGCAGATTCCGTGGCTTCAAGAAATCGGTTTTCATAACTAGTGCCGTTATTTTTACGTGAAAAAAACCCCACAAGCTGCTTCGTTCGCCTTCTAATCTCCGAAATCGTTAACGCGAAAGTCTCTATTATTATCTGCGTTCCGAGTATTATTTTCCGGTTGAAAGAGTGTACCTTACGACGCGGACCCCCTTAATTCGTGACATTTTCGCACACTACGGATTGTACAACTCGATGTATTGCATTTCTTTCAGAATAAGGGTTTTAACTTTATAAAAGTATAACTTTGCATGGATTTTTGGCGCTAAAAGCTTCATCAATGTTGGATTTACGTCGCCAACACTGACAATATTGTGATTATTAACAATATTTAATTTTATAATTCTGTGGAAAGAGGTTTTACGAAATTTCTCAGTAATCGTTTTTGTTTAGTTTCACGCGATCTAAATTTCTCGTACTTTCTGAAAAGAAATATTCCGCATAGATATTGCATTTTTGCCAAAAAATCAATACTTTTGCGCAACGAGTTGTTGTTGTTCCGCGGTGAGTTTATTTTACAACCTCGTCCCCAGGGTTTTCTACGTCTACGATATTCAGTGTTGGTGTATTCCCAGATATCAGCTGCAGTGAGATGTTAGCACCTCGCCGTATTATATCAAAGAGAAACAAAAAGCACTAGGGACAACTATTGGCTACTTTCAATTTTGCTTGCAACTTGCGTAATGCTTCGCAACCTTTTTTTTAATTTCTAGTGGTTTAATCTGCCTAATTCCATAATAAAAATGAAATTAGCATTTCTGGAGTGAACCATCAACAAAAGCCAATCTCTAGTCTTTCAGAATAAGAGAAACCAAAAAATAATGTTTTTTTAAATTTGTGGCTGTAAAAATAGCCGTTGTGACAGTTTAAGTTCATTACGGAGTTTCATACCGCGCAGGTCTGGGCACTAGCGAAGCGCTTGTAGGGACAAATTTTTTATGTCCCCCGCAGAGCGTAAGGCATTTGCTAGGAAAAACATGCAGCACGCAGAGAATTATTCACTTTTTCCTTTGTATTTTCACTTTTTAAACTGGTGCGATATATTGATTTTACAATTATTTAAAGGAAGGATACTCAGTATTGACATAAGATTGTATATTATGAAAGTTCAAGACCTAAACGTGGTTATTAATTGCTTCAAGTTGTGGGGGTACACTCATCATGAAAAGTTGGCAGTCAAAAGAGAAAGAACCCTTATTTTTGGTAGCTAGTTACATCACAAGTTTTAATATTGTCTTAAGAAATATCACAGTGCTGATTAAAGAGGAATTGCTAGCATGTCATTCAAGATTTATATAGCTACTATAGTACAGCCAAAATAATGTAGCTCATTAACTTAACAGATACCTAGCTAGCTATAATATTAAAAAAACAATTCCAAAAGTTCTTATTTTGTGTTTGCTAGAAACTTTATTTAACTAACCAGGGCTGGGCTACCTAATTTTTTTATACACCAAATTAAAAATTGTCAAAAAGCTGGCTGTATCTGTCTCGATGTAGTTTTTGTTAGCTAGGGGTCACACTGGGTCACTCATATATATCATAGCCTTATTCATACAGTAATCAGATATATAGGTGGGCAAGTGCCCAGATGCTAAAAATAGGATCATAAAAACTCATTTCTAATATCACTCAACTTCAAGAAACATCAAACAGTGCAGTTCGAACACCAACTTAGCCTTAAAAATTGCTACGCCTCAATTTTGCATTGGAATAATTTTAATCTGTATATAAAAAAGTACAAAGTTTCAACCGCTGCGAAATATAAAATAAAATAATATAATTAAAATAAACGGTGGTTGGTGGTTAAAATAAACAAATTTAATGGAAAATAACTTTTTAAACAAATTTAATGACTTTAATTGTTTTCGTCAAATATTTTCGGTTGCCAATTTATTCTTGCATTTTACCAAAATTAAGAACACAGTAATACAGTGTAACATGCTATTATATGTATCCCTTCCTAGCTAGTTATGTAATATATATATACAATAATTTCTGACGAAAAGTCAAAGCCAGTCATTATATCATTGAAGTGTGTATTTTATTTTCAATCGATTTCATCTGTGCTCTTTTTTATATAGCGAGTTAGCTATACTTTGCAAATAAAAACCTTAATTAAATGCTCTACCACGTTAATCCATGTCAAACTTGCAGATCCATATATAGCTAGCTATAGCTTACTGTTGACTGTAAAAAAACTTCCTTCAAGTCTTTCTAGCTAGCTGTAATTTTTATTTCTTTTTGCCAAAGTACACTGATAATGATAGAATAGTGTTTCTTTTTAACCATTACTTTATTCCTCACAACACAAAATGTATGGTATATGTAGCTTGCAACAGGAAGCTAACCCTTTAAACAAACATGAACAATATGTCTTCTCTTGTCTCTCTGTAAAAGTCAGTAATTTAAGTTTTCTTCGATTCCAACATCTTACCCATGTCAATATACCACAAAGAGGGTTAGCAACACCATTTAAACGTGTTATTAAAAGGCAAAACGTCATTTAAAGTAAAAAATTAGTTGAAGAAACATCAGGCAGGATTTTGCATTTCTGCCTCTTTTCGCAGCACTAACCAGAATAGTTGTGAAAAACTGACCATGAAAATTATTTGGGCTATCGAGACAAATGAAAACAAGCCAAAAATTTGTCCCTACAAAGCGCTTCGCTAGCGCCCAGACCTGCGCGGTATGAAACTCCGTAATGTCCGGAACTTTTGGGTTTACTGAGTCTTCTTTCTTTTCGGTAATGGAGTGTCATCAATGATGTTAAATTTACTGCTTGTCCCCTGAACATTCCCAGCAATAGGTCTTACGGAAAATTGAGCTTTGATGATATTATCATTATACCCAACATCTCTTACAGAAGGATTGTCACGACGAGATCCAATTGCACGTTGTCTACCAAAATAGTTTTCTAAGTCATCCTGGCAAAATCTTTCTGAAAGAATATATGGTACACCATGTTCTAAAAGGAATTTAACAACTTCTTTGATTGAATTGACTGTAATTTTTAGTCCTTCGTGTGTCTGCCAAGAAATAAACATATTTGATTTTGCATTTTTTGTAAAGTTTCCGTCACCTTCTTCAATAGATTCTTTCCATAATGTAAAAAAGGAAAGGAAATCATCCAACCATGCAAAACGTACAATATCAACAGACTCATAAGGCTTTAAAAATGGCTTTCTTTTCAACTCATGTTCAACAGTGTTCTTTACGTTCAAACAATCAAAAAATTTATCCATCATGAGACAAAATTGTGCTGTACCAGCTGCTTCAGGTGGACCGAATTGATTCAAAACACTACCAACAGTTTCACTAAGGACTTGAGCGGCAAGACGAACTTTCATTACAGAGAAAGGTGTCAGTTGGACATGATCATTTGTCAACTTGTGAACTAACTTTAAGCCACTTTCTAGGTCTTCATGATAGAGTTGTGTAACATGACTCCAAAGAATATAAAAACCACTATTCCACATATAACGTGTAGCTCGACCAGAACCAGAATTTGAGAGACAATTGCGTGATGTTTTTATAAGATGCGGAGCATCAGCAAAAAATAAAGATGTAACGGTTGTCATTTGTATGGATATTTTTAGCACGATAAACTATATCCTTGCCAGAGTCACCATCTAAAAATCTATGCATTCTGAAAAAGCGTCTGTTTGGTGAGGCACCATCAGCTGTAGCCGCTATAACTTTCAAATTTATTCTCTCTAGATAAAGAACAGAATATAGGCATAATTTGATACGATGTAATCCCAGTTGTAGCAAATGTTGCGATACTGTACGAAAGAGGATTGACAACACTTTTAGCAAGAAACACAAGTACATGTGTGGCAAGTTCTTTAACGGTTTTTAAAGTGGCAAAGTTTGTATGAATGTCACCTAAATCAACAAAACCGATAAGTTCGCCAGAATATTTGTCCCATACTAAATCTTCCTGAATTTTCATCTCATCAAACAATATTATTGTGTATCTTTCAATATCTGAAAATGTGGCAGTTTTTTTGGCAAGATCATTTATAACTTCAGGATTAAATCCCCTGGTTGGTCGTATGTAATTTCTGTAATCACGAAGTGTTCGCAGGCTTGGAAGAACCAGCATACCACTACCAGTCTTAGGATCATATCTCAAATCCGAATAAGCAGAAGAAGATTTTGCAGCCAGGTTTAGACAAAATTTAATAATCATTGGATGGTACCTGACACTAGTTGGTGAAGAAGATTGAATATACCTTTGTTGCTCTTCCCAAAATAATTTCATAAACGGTGGTACATCTTTTTTGTCGCAACCACTGAACAAGGTAACTAAATCAGAGCTTATTTCACGACTTACATTGCCACCATTAACTTGAATCGCAGTTTTCATTTCCACTAATTGAGCTGTTAGTTATTTGCACTCTAACCGATGACTTTGAATTGTTAATTTTATGCGTTCAGGAGAGGTGAATTTGATAGGTGCTTTTAACTTTGCTGGTTCAAGCATTTTGGTTTCTTTCTGGGCTGTAGATGATTTAAATTTAACGTTATGTGCTGTACAATTAGCACAAGGATTAGGTTTCACAGACAAAGTTAAAATCTGCAAAAATTTGAGCGATAATATTGATCTTGGTGAAGATTCGACTTGAATGATTTTTGTTGAAATGTAAAATAATCAAACTTTTTGGGAATAACATGCTTTTGAAAGGATAATTCCCTGCTATTAGCACAATCTGGTGCAGCAATACCAACACATAATTTATAACCATTAAGTTCTGCTATAAAATTGGAAAGGGTGATGTTATAAAAAGACTTTTTATAGGAGGTGTACAATTCATGATCGCTAGGTAACATCCATCCAAATATTCTCAATGAAAACGAGAGAGATTGATCAATGAATATTTCATACTTTGGGATGATATGGCCAGATGAAGTACAAGTAACAATAACTAGTGTGTCTTGAATGTCAATATGCCAACAGCTGCTCAATGACAGTTTTGAAATTCGTTGACTGAAGTCAAAGAAGTTTCTATATATAGTGGTTGGAGAAGGAGGCGGTGAAAGATCTTGAATAATATTAAAATCTTCCCGTTTTTGAATTGAAGTGCTGGATCGAGGAGCTTTTGAAGTGGTTTGACCAATACTTTTTTGTGGAAGATTGAGATGAGGTAGCTCTCCTTCTTTCAAGCTTTTGCGAGTTGAATAAACCCAGATTTGTTCTGGAGAAAAATGACGTTCACATATATATAATTTAAATGTTGCGATGCGTTTTTTCAGCTGATCATCAATGACCCTATCTTTCGTAATAATGCTAATAAGTTCCTTCCCCCATTTCTTGTTTACATCAGTATTGGGTAGTGGAACTTTAAAAATACTGAGCTCTTTGTTTCTCCGTGATGTAGGGCATTCAAATATAGCACAATTTTCGCCAGGCATAGTAAAAATTGCAACAAATAACCCAAATACCAAGCAAGAAGTCCAAACAACAGCACAAACAACAGTTAAAAATGCGCCATTTTGAACTTCTGTGCAGGATCGGAGGTTTGGGCGCCAGTATATCTCGCCCATAAAGACATGAGAACAATAGATCATTGTTTCTTACCAGACTATCTTTTTTCTTATGACTATGTTTGGTATGATGCATTAGAAACTGTACGTTGTGGAAATTTTGCAATAACCTTTTGTGTGTGACTTAACGATTTTTTCTAATGTCTGGTATATCATTTTCCCTGGTGTACTTCTGGCATAGCAAAGCAAGTATATAGTTTTAGCAGATTTAGCTTTTTACATAACCGTTGTTAGACACCTTCGATTGTGTTAGACCTTTTGCATTTTTATTTTATTTTATTTTTATTTTGTTGTTGGACCTGATTATATTTTTAAATGTTCTGTATAATGCAGATTGTGAGCAACCTCAATCCCAGGGCTTTTTTTTCTTTTCTTTTTATTTTTTTTTATTGCTGCAAATGTTTATTTTTTTGGACGTTTTGTTTCAGCGGTTATAGATATAGAATAATGCAAATTGTGACTTTTAAAAATTCAAATTACTGTGTTCTATGATTTTATTTGGCACCCATCATATGGACTTGATGAGAGATTCAGTGGATTCTTCCACGGGTCTTCGGCTAGTTTATAATATTACCTGTATTTTCATGTGTTTGTTTGCACAAGAAAAAAAAATTTGTCAGAAAAAACACCAAATATATAACGGACGGGCTAAGCCATGGACTTAACCCCAGGATATTGACTAGTCTCTATAATGATAGTAACCGTATTTTGTCTGTCTGTCTGTTCAAAATGATAGCTTATATGCCTGTAATCATTCCAGGCTGATAACTGGTAATAGGCGTATTCTGTTTCAAAGGGTAATTTTATGGCTTCGTGCTACCAGGCGGTCAAATATGAACGAAATACAGACGTGGACAAAATCTGAGGACCAAAAGATCCGTGTATTCTTTAACTAGCTAACGACTAGTCCCTGTAATAATAGCCCTATTCTGCTCAAAATTATTGCACAGCCACGTTTTTGTGTGGTTCAACACAAAGTAATTCAATTTCTTCATCACATTTATGCGGGTAATATGTAAAATAGATATTTCATGTGGGAACAACTAGTCTCTTTTAACAATAGCCGCGTTTTAGTTAAAACAGCTGCATATACCTTTCTTCCAGCTAATAATACACAAAAAATTGCCTTAAGTATGACGGATGAATTCGCGTAAAGTTTTACAAAATAACTGCTGAATCTAAATTTTGTGCTAAGAATTTACAAAAGAACGAAGGTCAGCGCAAATCTGATGTCTGAAGTGTATACAGCACGGGGTTACAATTCTTCTTCTTAATTTTATATTATTATGTACTTTTCAAAATTGCTTCAAATTCAAAACAAATAAACAACACGGTTTGCTAAGGACAACCGGAATGTGATGCGTGACCGTAATTTACACAGGTTAACAATTAGTGACTTTACACGTTTCTTACATCGAACATATGATATTGAACTCTCTGTCTATCTATTCTGGATTTTTTACTTTTATTTTTTTTTTATGTTTGCTAAGTTATTATTCGAATTTGCGAAAACTATATGATTCAATTATTAAAAATCATTTATCATTCATCTCCATCGTTGCCATTACCTTTTAAAAGACTGTCCGTGTTTGTGTGCGCTTTGATACTTAAAATTTTTGTAATATAATAGCGAGAGTACTTTCACTAAACATATTCAAAGTCTAACTGTTGACGAAAGGGTATTAGTGTTGTTGTATTTATTATTTATATACTTATATTGGAGAAGATAGCAACCGCACATCTATGAAGTCATTTTTAATAAGTGAAGTTGAAACTAAAGTTCATAACATTGGTTTAAAGCATTCTTTTGTCTACTTGACAGTTAAAATTGCCCCATAATCAAAAAGCTTTATATTAATTAAACATACAGATTAAATTTAATGGTACGTATAAAGATATGTGGATGCGAATAAATTCGCTGCTTAAACATGAATAAAGTTTAAGGTTTTAAAACTTTCATGTTTTTTGTTTGTTATAAATTTTGTAGACATTTTCCTAGAAGTTTAACTTATTTTATACACTTTAGCTACTCTGTTAAGCTTTTTTCGTTTATTTATGTTTTTTTTGCTATTCCTAGCCCTTAATAATACTAACCTTGTTTATGTGCAATCAATATTCTGTGTAGAGTAGTGGAGTTGCGCATGCGCTTGACCTCAATCACCAATCAATTTTAACGTATATAATATAACATATAATAAGTATATAATTGAAAGAAAAAGATTTGAAAACTGCTATTATTTCTTCAGATTTTATGTTTACGAGCGGTAAATGCAATGTATGACTATACAAGAGTAAGGTGGAAAGAAAATGAAAAAGAAAAAGTAACAGTTCTAACAGCAGCTTATTCATATATCCTTAATGCTACTTAATACTACTACTAACGATACTATCGTACTACTATCGATTTGATATTTTTGTTTTTATTTTCATCGCCTAAAGGCGCGGAAAATAACCAGACAAAAGTGTCAAAATTTAAAAAAATATATGCCACATTGTACTCTGTATCGTACGATAACTAATATATATTGGTTTTAATTATGTTTTATTACTTCTGAAGAAATCAAATATTATTATCGTTCTGCAGGTATTACAAAAGATATTGTCATGAACGGCGCTGAGACAGAAAGTAAGTTTAATTATTCTCTGTCTGGTTGTTTATTTTCTTTTTTAAGCGTCATTTTTTTTTTTTTTTAGAATTTCAAGTAGAAGAGAAGGTTGCGTCAGAAAAGCGATCAAACATACACAAAACAATTAACGTTGTCTTAATTGTCATTATTGTTATCGTTGTAATTGCTTTTATTACTTATGCAATTACAAAGGATAAAAAATGTGAATGTATGGAAAAAGGCAAAAAGCCAGCTTCAAAAAATGAGTTCACATGTAAAGATAAAGCATAAAAATTGAACCACATGCCAATGATGAAAATGACATCTTTCGTGAATTAAACCTAAAAGAAATCAACACGGTTGTTGGTTACATAGAGCGCAACTTTGTGATACGACGAATGCAAGATGGACATAGTATTCAAATGGTTCAATTTATTAACACTGTGGAGCTCTATCTACCTAACAAAAATGAAGCAGTGGAATATTTGGACAATAATGGACCAAAACCGCGAAGAGAAGCAATTGTATCTCTCCAAACATCGTATAATGTGTCATACTATGTGGTTGGTCCACTGCCCACACCAAATTATCATTATCTTGCTAAGTTTGCAGATAGACAGAACCCATTAGAAACCAAACCGGATGAAGCTATATTATATAACAATCCGACTATAAAAAAACTCGGTTTTGATCATGCCAGCATAATGTGGCCATTGTTTAAAGCCACCTTTGAAACCCTTGAAGGATACTCGACAGCAGAAACTGGTTTTGAAAAAGGATTGTCAATAGCTCTTTCTGGAGCTACCGAGCAGAGAGAAAACGAATTCTTTGGCGATCTGTTATTTCAGTTCAACCTACAGTTCCCTCCTCATTTACAATTTCTTGATGTCATAACATTTCGATTAAACCTGACAAGTAAGGATGAAAACAAATGGCGTGTAGTCCAGGTTTGTGTTTTTATAATATCCTTGATCCAGTCCACTCTTCCAGGTCATTTAATTTTTAACTGTATAATAATAGTTGTGGCACAGGTTAGTTTTAAGAATTCGTCTTTATCATGTTATTTAAGGTAATGATAACATTTATTCTCACGTTGAGGACATTTTAAAGTATGCTGTTTAACCATATTTTCGTGAGGCCGTTTGGATTAAATAAAACATTGCCTCAGCGTAATTAGTTCTTTTGTCTGCTGTTTATTATGCGCTTAGAGTGACACTGCATATTTCAAAGAATTCTGAAAAACATCTCGCAAAGGGAATGTTCTATCTTTAGAAACCTAAGGATAGAACCTAAGGATAGAACATAATTTAAGATAATATTTTCTAGATCTTCTACAATCAAAAAGCATATTCTAGTGCCGAAGAAATAATGCAAAGATACGATCGAGGAGAATTAAATATTAAGAAGATCAAAAGAATTCTTGATGTAGTATTACAACGCGCAAATCTAAAACGGCGGGGCTCACAATTGAATTATTTTCCCTCCATCGAACCATTGACTTTTTATCCAAACGGACCGAGGTTTTCAATACAAGGACGAAAGATAACCTACTTCGATTGGCAGTTCAATTACATGGTTCAAGCATCAACAGGTCCAGCAATATTTGACGTTAGATTTAAAAACCAACGTTTCGCCTTTGAAATTAGCTTACAGGAAGCTTCTTCTTTGTATGCGACAGGTTCGCCTGGAATATATTTTTCAAATTTTTTGGATAGCACATGGTCACTTGGCAAGTCGCACTCATTAATTAAAGGTGTTGATTGTCCTCAGAATGCCGCTTACATGGACGTCTCCTTGCATCTCTACGCCAGTAGAAAAGCCGTCACTGTCGAAAATGCAGTTTGTGTATTCGAAAATAATGCCAACATTCCTCTTCGAAGTCATCACCATGGTGCGGAACATTTCGAATATGGAGGTCTAACTGACTCATTTTTAGTTGTTCGATTCATTAGCGACATGTCTAGCTATGATTATATTCACGACTTTGTCTTTCATCAGAACGGCGTCGTTGAAATAAAAACGACAACAACCGGTCATTTAGTGCTAAGTCAATCATACAAGCAATTTTTAAATCAATACGGATATGAAGTTATTGACGGCTACGTTGGAGGTATTCACGATCACTTTATGTTATACAAAGTTGATTTGGATATTCTAGGGACAAAGAACAGTTTTAAAACGTTAGATATGACTCTTGAGAAAACACAGACGATATATGATTATCATCCCACTGTAAAGAAATTCATCAAAGAAAAGAAAATAACTACAGAAAAAGAATCTGCCATTCGCTATAATTTTGATCATCCGAAATATTACATTGTTTACAACGAGAATAAGAAAAACACATATGGAAATCATCGTGGCTATCGAATCTACTCACCGAATAAAATAAAGCAAGTCTATCCAGATGAACATAGAGGAACAAAACATACCGAATGGTCAAAATACCAGATATCAGTGTCGAAGTTTAAAGAAACAGAAAGATTTGGAAGTTGCATGTTCAATTATTTCCCACAATATGGCACGCCCAGATGTTCGTTTGATGCACGAATCGAAGACAACGAAACCATCGTTAACGAAGACTTGGTAGCGTGGATACCAGTTGGTGGATTGCACATTCCATGCGCGGAAGATTACCCAACAACGCCTACCACAGGAAACCAGTTCACATTTTTCATCAAACCGTTTAATTATTTCGACGAAGACCCAAGTTTTGCGTCTGCAAATTCAGTGTATGTTGAACACATGAAAGAAACATCTAAATCTGATACGTATGGTACTCCTATGGAAGCAACTTGTCCAATATCATCTTCACGACTCCTTGGATAAGGATAATTTAACAAAACAATTGATCAGTCATATTTTTTGACAGAAAAAACTTTTTATTCATTAGTTTTTTTAATAGCAACAAAAGCAATTTAGAACGAGATTATTTTTTTGATAGTTTAATTTCGGTAGGGCCAGATGTCTGTGCTTTTTTTATATGATTTTAAACTTGAAATTTTGCAAACCAAATTATTTAAAACTTTAGATCTACTTGCTAAATTGCTTTTCAACAATTTTTAAGTTTAGTATGTCAACCACTGTAGTCCAGAGGATTTAGGACTGCGAAATTCTTTTAATTTTTCTTTGTAATTTTTGTTTCGTACAACTGTTTACGTGTTCAGTATCTTCGAAGTGCATCATATGTGTTTGTGGTACGTGCTAGTTGTTGAGACTTTACTATTTCATTACGTAAAAGGAAGTACGCGTTTTTGTAAGTTTACTCGAGGTGTCTGAAGTGTTTTGCAAGAAAGGCGCTGGTTTGCAAATTATGGTAATGAACCCCTGTCCTCCGACAAATAACGTTTTGGTAGCAATAACTTTTTAACAGCACTATTAAGATAAGAAAGAATATTGTATTCATGTTACACTAACATCGGTCATTTAGTAACAATGTTTTATTTTTTTCCATGTTGTTCTTTATTTTCAAATACAAAAGGTGAATGCACATTCATTCTGTTTATCAGTAGAAAAAATTGAAAATAGAACTTGTGTTCCTAGCGCTTTTGCTAAGGGGTGATAGCGGGCTATATTACATGTTTTTTATAAGCATAGAGAATGCACGTTCAGACAACAAAGTGGTAATAATACGTTTTATTGCCATAACACAATAATTGTCATAATGCAATAATTACTTCAAGTTAGAAGAATATTTAAAATCTTCTTTGTTTTAGGACTAACCAACATAAGTCTTCTTCACTAACTCCAAAAATCTTTCAATTCTTATAACCTTCATTAATTACTACTCTTCGCTGACATAACTTTTTCCAGAATATAAAAAATTAATACTTTGCTTACTGATGGAATATGCTTACTGATGGAACAGAAAACCATTTTGCAGTCCTATATAGATGCGATTAGCAATTATTCAAATCAAACGCAAGATTGGGAATATCTTTAGAATTATATATAATATTTTTATGAACAAGCCTCGATGTTCGTTTTTTGTAGTATTCAAAAAACGAGTCATTTATTTGAACATCCGAATATTGAAATTCGAAGATACGAAAACGGGGAAACTCTAAACCATAGAAATTCGCTAGTAAATACCTGATGTAGAAACAGGATTAAAAAGCAGAAAAAGTCTCTAGACAAAAACAACAATAAGCCGAACCTGTGTGAAGATCATTAATTTGCGGTTTTGCAAAATTATAATTTTTTGCGGGAGAAAACTTTTGTAGTTGATAGAAAGATATTTACCATTGTTTATTTGTACTCTGATAACTTTACTAACGTTACATGTTTATTTAAAAGGTTCCACTAGTTGTTGCGTAGTACGAGATTACATTTATTATGCAAGTTTCTTCCAATACACTTAAAGGTAGGCAAATTATCCCTGATAGACTTTGACGACCATAAAATGTGGTGCAAAATAATTTAATTTCCTGAAATTGCAAAGCTCAAGTCTAGTAAATAAACTGTATTTTTAACCCATAGCTAATTTTTTCAAATTGCATATAATACATCTGATTAAAAGTACAGACTTTCCATGTAGTTAAAAAGGTAGCAACTGAATGTCCTTGATATCGATCTTGAAAACTCTAGAAAATTCCATGTTACATCTTGTTGTGAAATTGATGTTTCGAATAACAACTTCTGAACAAGTACAATAAATCAAGCAGTTCAAATATTTTATTAGTTCAGCAATGAAAATTTTAGCTAACATCTGAATAGTTCAGTTTTGAAGTATTCGAAACTTCTTCCTTTGCTAAAATGCTAATGGTGGATGTTCTAAAAAAGAAAATATATATATTTAAAAAAGATGGGGTTTTCTGATGTGGTTTGTATTCAGCATACATTAATGAAAATTTGAAATCATGCGGGGATATGCTTGTGCGAAAAACACAATCAGGCTTAGAGTATGATTCGTTATGCCAATCAGAGAAACTAATACACGGTTTTACGGTCTCAGTTCCGTTCCGCTTTTTATACACTTTTTTATACCGAACGGAAAAATTTCGAGCAAAATAAAAATATGGCGTATACATGTGTTGTGAAAGACTGCTCAAATAACATTAGAAAGTTGAGAAAATGGAGGACAGTGGAATGTGAAATACACAACTGCTTAAGATCTTCATCGTCATGTTCATGTGAGGAACCTTTTATGTAAGTATTATTCTGGTTAAGGCGATTTTTATATGTTTTTTCTTAGCCAACCTGAAGACTCTTAATATAAAATATAATATAGGCTAGCTTCAATATAATAATTTGCATATGTATTTTCATTTTAGGTTATATCCATTTCCAACCGAAAGAAAACAACCAGACAAAAGAGATGCCTGGATCAAGTTAGTGAACAGAACTGATTACAGTGGTAAAAAGTTATGGCAACCCAGCAAAGATAGTCGTATTTGCTCTCTCCATTTTATGGATGGCAAACCAACGATTTTAAATCCCAATCCAACTAAAAATATGGGTTACGATTCAAGCAAAAGAGCCACCCTTTTATTCTGGTTGAACAGGTTATCAGACGATTAAAAACATTTCGCATTTTGGCGACCGAACTACCGATATCAATGTTGGGTGATGTAGATGATATTTTAATTGTGTGCTCTGCATTGTGCAATTTCAAAGATCCCATATATACTGACTGAGCAATATACAATATATACATTGAAGAATAAAATTTTTGTCATACAAAAATTTTTGGAATTTAACTTGTCTTCTGCAAAAATGAAATTAATGCAATATTTTTTCCTCAAGGTATATATTGTATATATAAAATGTTTTTGAGAAAAAATTTATTCGCAAAAACCTTTCTGAATAATTTGAATCACTAAACGATTTACAAATACAACATGTATATATAAACTAATCCACTATCAAATCAAAGCTATCCTGGGAAACACGGCGGGCAAATCGGAGGGTCAAAATCGTCATAAATAGCGAAGGATAAAATCGGCCCGCAACGGCCGTAGCTTTTTCTCAATCGCTGTTATCGCTTGGCTGTGAAACTCCTATCTTTTGTTGTATCTGGTATGGGATTTAGATTTAGTAAAACTATCGGTGATGGTCGTTACATGAAGGGCCAGCCTCAGTAGAACATGTTTACTGCCGAATATTTTGTGGGAAGAGTGGTATGGTCCGCACAGAAGGTTATCTTTCGAGGTCATATCAAGCTACTTGAAATACATAGTGTACAAAATAATGTATAGAAAGGCATCAAACAGTATGGGAATTGATAAATAGTTGTATATTTAGATACTACGATGATCTATCTATGTTTCTATAATTTTAGGATAATGGTTTTCATTTGTTTTCTACTGTAATTTGTTATGTCTTTTATAGTTATTTTTTGAAATCTGGTCTTCGCAGCTGCCATCTTGTTCTCTAGCTAGCTATCGCATTGCTCTTGTGAATTATTTTGAGGAGGGAAAAAGGTAGCTAGCTAGCTAGTAGTAA
Source organism: Hydractinia echinata (assembly GCA_030067915.1). NCBI lineage: Eukaryota > Metazoa > Cnidaria > Hydrozoa > Anthoathecata > Hydractiniidae > Hydractinia > Hydractinia echinata. The sequence goes on from JASGCC010000058.1 coordinate 1,718,749, forward strand.
TCATGTGAATTAAGTAGTGAAACTGAACGTTGGGGAAAGACAACAAAATAAAAATATATAAACAAGTGAAATGTGTAGCTATAGCTAGCTACGTTTAATTTTTTTGTGAAAGGTGATTACACGCCTTTACAGCAATGTTTTGTTTCAAATGTCAACTTTTATATATATTATGTTCCTTTTTATTTCTGAATTAGGAAACAGAGATTTTCCCAGTATATATATATATATATATATATATATATATATATATATATATATATATATATATATATATATATATATATATATATATATATATATATATATATATATATATGTAATAGCCGCATTTGGTAGACATTTTGTGCGAAAAAATGCAACCTTTGGTAGACACGGTCATTTGGTAGACAATTTCGTGTCCACCAAAATATTTATATATATATATTTAGCATTTGGTGGACAAAAAAGCAATTTTCTTTTATGCCACTTTCTTCTGCATAAAGTACTCTGTTAACACAAAAAATCTGGATTCTATTAGGTCATTGGCTGCTGAGAAAAACCATTTTTAAAAATGGTTGTTGTATATATGCGAAAGTCAAATGCGTCATCATTTGGTAGACACGGCATATATTTCCACTTTCATGGAAGCCTGGTACCTATAAATGGGAATCAAATTCGCCTTAAACAGTGTCTTAATACTATAACATGGTAAAAAAAATATTAACATTCCTGTTATTTGCTTAGGGCTTCCACTTGAAAATATATACTTTTATACATTTATGCTGGGCGTATTCTACCCTATCCTGCTGGGTTTTGTTTAATAACTCGTTTTTGCTATGATACTTATTGAGTGTTGTTATATTTATCTATTAGGCACCCACATACTATTTTTTAGGTCTAAGACCTTCCAAAGCCTTGGATATTGTCTATTACTTGAAACTACCCCTTAAGAGAATAGGAGTAACTACATCGCAATGCAGATATAACTAGTCTTTTAAGACAGAGATGTTAATGAAAAAAAGGAGGTTTCTCTCCAAAGAATAAGAAGCCACTGGAGAACTTCTGCATTCTCCCCTTTACAGGGATGATCGAAAAGCTAATGGATTTCGGCTGTACTGAAACAAACACCTATGAATGTGGAAACATGAGGATTGGTGAACTTCACTCATGCCTGGGATCTGGTGCGCGCCCTTGAGTAAGCATCCCCTGCCTCCTGCAAGACACCAGCCACATTCATTGACACTATCCGCAAAAACCAATAACCTTTGTTAAACGTTGAAAAAAGAAGAGTCGACAACTACAAATGGTATCGTTGTTGCTTTTACCTACCGACACAGACCCCAGGGCTAAGAAAGGTAGACTTGGAACCCAGCCCTTACAAAGGTTGTGACAAAGAATGAAAAGCAGCAAACCTGGAACCAGAAAAGCTTTCTGACCTTAGACATGAACACTTAATCATAATCGGGAAAATGTGATAATCTTAGGAAGGATAATCGTTAGAACTTGAAACTTACATCACAACTTTAGTCCATCAAGGGAAAATATTCCGAAAATTTTGAAGACGTGGTTAATCCAATTTTCAATTCTTTTGGATTTAACCCAAAATTCTAGAAAAATCGGATTTTCGTGCAATTTAGTATTTGCTATTTCATGCTTCCGATAACGTCACAAAAAATGTGCTCACATAAGCAATCAAGTTTTGCTGCTATTTTGTGCCTTTCCTGACGTACACTATGTGCCAAATTGGATTTAATTGGACTCTTCCTAGTCATTACATGATCGAAATATTTCCGGACTGAATAGGGTTAAATTGTCCCCTTAACTGCAAAAATCAAACTTGCATTTAAATTGCTTTATCCTTTAGGGAATTATTGTTAGTTTGTAAACAGAGAAAGTTACTGCAGCTATCTACACTTCAAATTTCCCCCGTAATTTTTTATTTTTTTATTTTTCATTTATCGATAAAATTGCTTAAATACAATATCACCTATGGATCCTTCCAAGACTCTTTATAAGCTAGCTTAACGATTGATCCTCCTGTTTGTAAACAGATCGCTGCGTTGAAAGTTGGACCAGAGCATTAAAAGATTGGATGGCGTAACTATAAGCGCGTGCGCTCGTTGTTTGAGAAAGGGTCACAAATTCCAACTGTAAACCATTGTCGTTATGCGAGTTTTTGAATGAATGAATTGAAAGTGGAAGATGGGTCAGGACATCGTCACTACTTTTAATTTTTAGCTCTCTACTTAATTACTTAATTTGCCGGTAATGTTTTAAGTACAAATATTTCTAGCTCAGAAAGATAATAGATGAGATTTATAAAAACCTATGCCTGAACCTAAATTTTTTCAACTAGCTTCGAAGATCTCACTTTTGTTTTAGTCACAGAAATAAATTAAGCAACTTGAACTGAACTTAATACATTTCAGTTACTTAAATAAACGTCTGGAAAAAGCAACTCTTCTATGGAACCATTTGAAGAGGACAAATATACTTGTTTTGACCTTTTTACGTTTTAAGACCTTTACTTTTGTAATATTTGTTTTTGATAAATTTGACATGTTAATATGAGCGTGTCATCACGGTTTTTTAAATCATGTATAAATCTTAAGCAAATCAAATATTAAGATTTTGGTTTTAAAACGTTGATCATGCGGAAGCAGAAAATATTCAACTAACTAAGCCAACTGTATTATGTTGTTCTAAACCAATTTCATTGTTTCTTTTTTGATTATTTTCAAATGACGCGCTATCTATGGTAAACTCTACTAAAATACATTCACTTTTTATTAACCAAACTTGTTGAATGCAGATTCTACAGTTAATTTTGTAACGTAGCTAGGCTATATTTTTATTTAAATAGGCCATAGCTTTAAACATTCAAACTTTTCCACGAAATAAATTTAAACGGAGTAACAACACTAGTTGCGTAGCCTGTGCTTTTATTTAAAACAAGGTTGTATATATGCGGTAAATAATTCTTGAATTTCATGTTTTTAAAACTTTTGATTTACCAATATTTTTCTTATCTACAACTCAGTATAGGTAAATTAAAATGCAGGAACTTGTTTGATATTCAGGAGGTCATATTGTGACAGTCAAACGCTTACGAGCGTAACTTTAAAAAAAATCAACTCAAAATTATCAAACAAACTGCTATAACAGGTTATTTATATACGTACGAAATCTTCAAGCTTCAAGTAACAAATGACAGAGATCTTGCTGTCGTGTTGAATCGCTTTCTAATTTTCGTAATATACAATTAATATTTCAGCACGGTCTTAAACTGGATCTTGACAAATGTTAACTAAATGACATTTTTCTCTCTTTTCAAACTAAATATTATGGACAGAAAAATAGAACATCGTAATGGAAGAAAAAAACAAGACACTAAGCGGGCAATGATGAGAAGTTCCAGGTTGCCAGATATTTTTTACCAAGGCTGAACTCCAAATGCTTGTTTCCAATAAAGTATCGGTTAGAATGAAGCGTTTCGTAAATACCAATTACATGATATGGTGTCATTTCAACAAATAAATTTAAACGCGCAAAAAGACGATTAATAAGTGCGTGCTATTATCGAATTTCCACATTTTCAAAAAGTCATGCATACAGCATTTATTGTTTTCCACGGCGAAAGGGCTATTTACAAACTTTAAAACAAGGAACAAAATTTCGGAATTATAAACGCTCCTTCAAGGTTGGTGATGTTGTGTTCGTATCGGGGATTGGAAGATGTACATGGTATCTTTTCTTACGATAATTGTACAAACTATAATGATGGGAAATTGTAATGGGAAATATTAGGAACACTCTATTTCGAAATTGGTTTTACTTGTTGACGTTGGTGAAGGATAATGCCCCACCGAAGCAAGAAAAATAGTCTTCTTTAACTTTTTATGCATTAATTCTGTACAGTATTTCATGTTTCTTAGATGCACGGAAGACATTTCGGAGGAAACCATAATGTTATTTGCTGCACAATCAGAGCAAAATTGAACGTTGTGGCTGTATCTAACGTTTAACATTTCAATCCATAAGAAGCAATTGGTGGACAATAAATACACACTTGAACGCTACAGTTCTTTTTCAAAAATATAAAATTTATATGTAGATTGAAATATTGTGGGTTTATTACACAAAGTCGGAAAATATATGAACAAAAATGGAGTATTTGGTGGACAATAAGTGGAACATTGTGGACTTATTACAAAATGTCAGAAATTATATGCAGAAAAGTAGAGCATTTGGTGCACAAGCAGGGATAATTTTCCTGTTACCGTTTTCTTACAAAATCGTCGGCAATTATATGAACAAAAATGGAGTATTTGGTGGACAATAAGTGTAATATTGCGCGATGCGGGTTTTTTATATTTAAAAGATCTATATATACAAAAATGGAATATTTGGTGGACAATAAGTGTAATATTGCGCGATGCAGGTTTTTTATATTTAAAACATCTATATACCGTAATTCTTCTTTTTAGCCCCCGGGGGGCTTATTAAATTTTGGAGGTTTAAGACGGGGGACTTAATAAAAGCGGGGGCTAAATAAAGGGAGGGGGCTAAATAAATAATATAATTTTAAACACAATATCCATTTTCAAATTAATACATAATGATAACTTCATCTGTTTCACCATCATCTTCTCATCTAACAGAAGAAGTTCTATGATGGACTTGTAGTGCCTGGAACATACACAGCCCGTTGTAAAAAAAAAGAACCATAGATATTTTGCAAACAAAACTTGGGGAGAAAAAATTAATGCTGCAGCATTTGGATATCGTTGTATATGACGTTAAATCAACGAATAATATCGAATTTCTTTGACTACTGTTACTTTTTTATTTTATTTTTATTTTTATTTATTTATTTATTTTTTTTTTTTTGGGGGGGGGGGGGGCTAAATAAAGGCAGGGGGCTAAATAACTTTTTGAGTCGCTGGAGGGGGAGCTTATTAGAAGTGGGGGCTAAATAAATGGAGGGGACTAAAAAAAAGAATTACGGTATACAAAAATGGAGTATTTGGTGGACAATATGTGTGTACATAGAATAAAAAATTATAGGCAAAAAAATGAGGCATTTGGTAGACATTCAGACGAAAATTGAATGTTGCGGTATAATCTAACATTTCAAAAATTATATAAACAAAAATGTAGCATTTGGTGGACACTAAGGGAAATAGTGTACTTTGCCGGGTTTTTTGATATTTGAAATGTCTATATATACAAAAATGGAGCATTTGGTAGACAATCATAGGAAAATTACATTATGCAGTATTATCTAACATTTTAAAATTTATATGAATAAAAATGCAGCATTTGGTGAACAGTAAGTGAAAAAATGTGCTTTTATTACACAATATCAAATATTATAGGCACAAAAATGGAGCATTTGGTGGACAATCAGACGAAAATTGCATGTTGCGGTATAATCTAACATTTCAAAATTTATATAAACAAAAATGCAGCATTTGGTGGACACTAAGTGAAATAATGTGCTTTTATTACGCAATATCAAATATTATAGGCACAAAAATGGCGCATTTGGTAGACAATGAGAGGAAATTTATATCATGCGGTATTATATAACATCTTAAAATTTATATGAACAAAAATGCAGCATTTGGTGGACAATGGGTGATAGATTGCGGCGTTTTAAGACAATTTTAAAAATTATAGGCACAAAAATGCAGCATTTGGTGGACATTCAGACGAAAATTGAATGTTGCGGTATAATCTAACATTTCAAAATTTATATAAACAAAAATGCAGCATTTGGTGGACACTAAGTGAAATAATGTGCTTTTATTACCCAATATGAAATATTATAGGCACAAAAACGGAGCATTTGGTAGACAATAAGAGGATATTTATATCATGCAGTATTATCTACCATTTTAAAATTGATGTGAGCAAAAACGCAGCATTTGGTGGACACTAAGTCAAAAAATGTGGTTTTAACAAACATGTGAAAAATGATATGCACAAAAATGAAGCATTTGGTAGACAATCTGAGGAAAATTACATTTTGCGGTACTATCTAATAATTTAAAATTTATATGAACAAAAACGCAGTATTTGGTGGACAATGGGTGATAGATTGCGACGTTTTAAAACAATTTTAAAACTTATAGGCACAAAAATGCAGCATTTGGTGGACAATTAGACGAAAATTGCATGTTGCGGTATAATCTAACATTTCAAAATTGATATAAACAAAAATGCAGCATTTGGTGCACACTAAGTGAAATAGTGTACCTTGCCGGAATTTTTTGATACTTGAAACGTCTCTATATACAAAAATGGAGCATTTGATAGACAATCATAGGAAATTTACATTATGCAGTATTATCTAACATTTTAAAACTTATATGAATAAAAATGCAGCATTTGGTGAACAGTAAGTGAAATAATGTGCTTTTATTACACAATATCAAATATTATAGGCACAAAAATGGCGCATTTGGTAGACAATGAGAGGAAATTTATATCATGCGGTATTATATAACATCTTAAAATTTATATGAACAAAAATGCAGTATTTGGTGGACAATGGGTGATAGATTGCGGCGTTTTAAGACAATTTTAAAAATTATAGGCACAAAAATGCAGCATTTGGTGGACATTCAGACGAAAATTGAATGTTGCGGTATAATCTAACATTTCAAAATTTATATAAACAAAAATGCAGCATTTGTTGGACACTAAGTGAAATAATGTGCTTTTATTACACAATATGAAATATTATAGGTACAAAAATGGAGCATTTGGTAGACAATAAGAGGATATTTATATCATGCAGTATTATCTACCATTTTAAATTTGATGTGAGCAAAAACGCAGCATTTGGTGGACACTAAGTCAAAAAATGTGGTTTTAACAAACATGTGAAAAATGATATGCACAAAAATGAAGCATTTGGTAGACAATCTGAGGAAAATTACATTTTGCGGTACTATCTAATAATTTAAAATTTATATGAACAAAAACGCAGTATTTGGTGGACAATGGGTGATAGATTGCGGCGTTTTAAGACAATTTTAAAACTTATAGGCACAAAAATGCAGCATTTGGTGGACAATCAGACGAAAATTGCATGTTGCGGTATAATCTAACATTTCAAAATTTATATAAACAAAAATGCAGCATTTGGTGCACGCTAAGTGAAATAGTGTACTTTGCCGGGATTGTTTGATATTTGAAATGTCTATATATACAAAAATGGAGCATTTGATAGACAATCATAGGAATTTTATATTATGCAGTATTATCTAACATTTTAAAATTTATATGAATAAAAATGCAGCATTTGGTGAACAGTAAGTGAAATAATGTGCTTTTATTACACAATATCAAATATTATAGGCACAAAAATGGCGCATTTGGTAGACAATGAGAGGAAATTTATATCATGCGGTATTATATAACATCTTAAAATTTATATGAACAAAAATGCAGTATTTGGTGGACAATGGGTGATAGATTGCGGCGTTTTAAGACAATTTTAAAAATTATAGGCACAAAAATGCAGCATTTGGTGGAAATTCAGACGAAAATTGAATGTTGCGGTATAATCTAACATTTCAAAATTTATATAAACAAAAATGCAGCATTTGGTGGACACTAAGTGAAATAATGTGCTTTTATTACGCAATATCAAATATTATAGGCACAAAAATGGAGCATTTGGTAGACAATAAGAGGATATTTATATCATGCAGTATTATCTACCATTTTAAAATTGATGTGAGCAAAAACGCAGCATTTGGTGGACACTAAGTCCAAAAATGTGGTTTTAACAAACATGTGAAAAATGATATGCACAAAAATGAAGCATTTGGTAGACAATCTGAGGAAAATTACATTTTGCGGTACTATCTAATAATTTAAAATTTATATGAACAAAAACGCAGTATTTGGTAGACAATGGGTGATAGATTGCGGCGTTTTAAGACAATTTTAAAACTTATAGGCACAAAAATGCAGCATTTGGTGGACAATCAGACGAAAATTGCATGTTGCGGTATAATCTAACATTTCAAAATTTATATAAACAAAAATGCAGCATTTGGTGCACGCTAAGTGAAATAGTGTACTTTGCCGGGATTGTTTGATATTTGAAATGTCTATATATACAAAAATGGAGCATTTGATAGACAATCATAGGAAATTTATATTATGCAGTATTATCTAACATTTTAAAATTTATATGAATAAAAATGCAGCATTTGGTGAACAGTAAGTGAAATAATGTGCTTTTATTACACAATATCAAATATTATAGGCACAAAAATGGCGCATTTGGTAGACAATGAGAGGAAATTTATATCATGCGGTATTATATAACATCTTAAAATTTATATGAACAAAAATGCAGTATTTGGTGGACAATGGGTGATAGATTGCGGCGTTTTAAGACAATTTTAAAAATTATAGGCACAAAAATGCAGCATTTGGTGGAAATTCAGACGAAAATTGAATGTTGCGGTATAATCTAACATTTCAAAATTTATATAAACAAAAATGCCGCATTTGGTGGACACTAAGTGAAATAATGTGCTTTTATTACGCAATATCAAATATTATAGGCACAAAAATGAAGCATTTGGTAGACAATAAGAGGATATTTATATCATGCAGTATTATCTACCATTTTAAAATTGATGTGAGCAAAAACGCAGCATTTGGTGGACACTAAGTGAAAAAATGTGGTTTTAACACACATGTCAAAAATGATATGCACAAAAATGAAGCATTTGGTAGACAATCTGATGAAAATTACATTTTGCGGTACTATCTAATAATTTAAAATTTATATGAACAAAAACGCAGTATTTGGTGGACAATGGGTGATAGATTGCGGCGTTTTAAGACAATTTTAAAACTTATAGGCACAAAAATGCAGCATTTGGTTGACAATCGGACGAAAATTGCATGTTGCGGTATAATCTAACATTTCAAAATTTATATAAACAAAAAATGCAGCATTCGGTGCACACTAAGTGAAATAATGTGCTTTTATTACACAATATCAAATATTATAGGCACAAAAATGGAGCATTTGGTAGACAATGAGAGGAAATTTATATCATGCGGTATTATATAACATCTTAAAATTTATATGAACAAAAATGCAGTATTTGGTGGACAATGGGTGATAGATTGCGGCGTTTTAAGACAATTTTAAAAATTATAGGCACAAAAATGCAGCATTTGGTGGAAATTCAGACGAAAATTGAATGTTGCGGTATAATCTAACATTTCAAAATTTATATAAACAAAAATGCAGCATTTGGTGGACACTAAGTGAAATAATGTGCTTTTATTACGCAATATCAAATATTATAGGCACAAAAATGGAGCATTTGGTAGACAATCTGATGAAAATTACATTTTGCGGTACTATCTAATAATTTAAAATTGATATGAACAAAAACGCAGTATTTGGTGGACAATGGGTGATAGATTGCGGCGTTTTAAGACAATTTTAAAATTTATAGGCACAAAAATGCAGCATTTGGTTGACAATCAGACGAAAATTGCATGTTGCGGTATAATCTAACATTTCAAAATTTATATAAACAAAAAATGCAGCATTCGGTGCACACTAAGTGAAATAATGTGCTTTTATTACACAATATCAAATATTATAGGCACAAAAATGGCGCATTTGGTAGACAATGAGAGGAAATTTATATCATGCGGTATTATAAAACATCTTAAAATTTATATGAACAAAAATGCAGTATTTGGTGGACAATGGGTGATAGATTGCGGCGTTTTAAGACAATTTTAAAAATTATAGGCACAAAAATGCAGCATTTGGTGGAAATTCAGACGAAAATTGAATGTTGCGGTATAATCTAACATTTCAAAATTTATATAAACAAAAATGCAGCATTTGGTGGACACTAAGTGAAATAATGTGCTTTTATTACGCAATATCAAATATTATAGGCACAAAAACGGAGCATTTGGTAGACAATAAGAGGATATTTATATCATGCAGTATTATCTACCATTTTAAAATTGATGTGAGCAAAATTGCAGCATTCGGTGCACACTAAGTGAAATAATGTGCTTTTATTACACAATATCAAATATTATAGGCACAAAAATGGCGCATTTGGTAGACAATAAGAGGATATTTATATCATGCAGTATTATCTAACATTTTAAAATTTATATAAACAAAACTGCAGCATTTGGTGGACAAAATATTGCAGTTTGCGGGGATATTTTTATATATTTATAACGTCTATAGGTACAAAAAAGCATCATTTGGTGGACAATAAGTGAAATATTGTGGATTTATTACAAAATTTCATTAAATATATGCACAAAAAATGGAGCATTTGATGCACAATCAGGGAAATTATATGATCGACATTAAAAATATTATGCGATGATAAATAGCGAAGAAGGTCTCAGCATGTTGGTGGCAGAAAGAGGGATCTCTCGTCAAACTAATACCCATAGTCACGTGATCTGAGACAAGAAATGTAAGAATGACAGCATGCTGTAAACAAATAACGGAGCTGGAAGGAAATCACAAAGTCAATTATAGAGCCTTCATCTTGGTTTTCCGTAAACTAATTTTTGTTGCACCACAGTTTTACAACTGTCACTGTTACGACTAAATTGAAAACGCGTGTAGTTCACCACCAGTTATAAATTTTATTGGAAACCAAGCTATATTTAATTATCAATGACATTTAAAATATAGAAGCAACGCATTATTAATGTAACATAACTATGCATATGAAATATACTTACAATAAACAAGGAGTTAATCGTCCAACTTCAAAGTTTCGAAATATTTTATTAGGTAGCTATCCAGTTAGTGCCATGTTTTACTTTGGAAAATTATCTGTTGAAACAGAAGGTTATGCTTAATGTAAACAGAACTAGTCGTTAGCCTGTGGAAGAACCCACGGGTGCGCCGGTCTGAGCCTGTGCTCAGAATTTCACCTATCACAGGATTGCTGTTTCATGACCCTTTTATGTGACACAGACAGAATGCAACTATTATTATATAGCTTTACTTATGAGCAAATAAAAGTTTACAATGACTAAATTTGCATTTCCCTTATAAATAGAGCTAGTCTGCTTCGTGGTTTGCACGCCTGTAACTGCCAATTTGCTTCTTCTTGACGGGGATTGCTGTTGTTGTGGGTAACGCGCATTGTTTAGTAAAGAAAAGTTGTGAACATTTTTTGGAAAAATAGCGGAGTCATAAAATCATCTTTGACTTACTGTTATTCACGTGGCAACGTTTTCTTTGTCGATTAAAATTTGAGACATGTATTTTTCGGGAACTTCAAAGGAAAAAGAACACTTCCACTTTGCCTGTCACAGACATTTAAGCAATGTTTTTTACCTTTGTACTTTTTTTCGAATTTGAGCAATTTTGAGAAAAAACCCATCTCTTTTGTAAGGTCGAATTTTTTCCTAGTTCGGTATTTCCAGTCATAACTTGGAGGAAAGACATTTTTGCATTAAATACACGCATTTCCAGTCATAAGAATATTGAATGTTTTATGTAAGAAACTTTCGCGGAAACGGAAATCAAAATAAAGCAATTGCAAATATGTCCCCTGTGCGTATAGGGGACCTTCCACCTAATGTGAATAATGAATTCATCATGTATTAGTTTGTGTCTGACCTCGTATCTCCGAAAGAAGTCAAAACATTTTATTAAAAATTAAATTTTCTCATCACATGTCCACGCTTTTTTGAAAACGTTGCCTTTAAAATGGCGGACTTGCTAATGTAATGCAAGGGGCTGATTATTTGAGGCGAGCTGACCCGGTACTGGCTCGTTTTCAACCCGGCACCAGCTCGTTATTAGATGGAAAAATTCAAATGAGCCAAAAGCGCGCCAACTCGTTTACAACCCGGGAAATTATCAAGATGGCGCACGCATTAAGTAAACAAAGAATGATATATAATCGTATGTTGATTTTGGTAAGCACATTTTTGCAACTGTCAACAAACGTTTTGTTGCTTTGTATACACAGAAGAATGATGCTTCAGAATATAATTATTTCTATGGTTTCAGGAATCAGTTACTTTCAAGAACACAACAGAGAAAAGTTAGAAAAAAGAGAAAAATTTGGTTCAGAAATTGTCGTACTGATAAGTGGTGGGTTGATTCAGTAGGTCATCAACAAGTTCATCGCTCCATTTAAATTTACTTTCATTCATTTTCATTTTCAGCATGCAGTGTCTTCTTTCTTGCAGTCAGTTCAGTTCAGTTCAGTGTGCGTTTGTTGACTGGGAAAATTCTACCATTATTGTTCATGATACCGGCTACTTGGCATGCGTCAACTCGCTTCTGACCCGGGACAGGCTATTACATGGGCCGAGCCAGCTCGCTTAGGCGAGCTGGCCCGGGTTGAAAAACGAGCTGGCTCGGCAAGTGAGCCAACCCGTTTTCAACCCGCCTCATATAATCGAAATTGTCTTTTAGAAGAAATTTCTGCAATAGCCGGGTTGTGTTTAAAAATAGATTTCCCTTTAAACGAGCCAGCACCGGGTCAGCTCGCCTCATATAATCAGCCCCCAAGTTACGACTACGCAGATGGAAGATATGCCTAATAGGTGCGAAAGAAAAACACCTTCATCTTTTTCACTTTCTCGAATTGAAAAATCGGAGAAGAAATTATAACTATTTTTTGAGATCCACCAATATCAACAGTAGATGTTTAATAATAATAACAATATTCCCACGTGGTACGTAAGAGATGCAAGAAATGAGTACTATTTTTGTGCAATAATTCCATATATTGTTATTCCTCGATTACATTTCAAGAGAAATTTCGCTTTAAAAATCATTGTAAAGGAATTCATATCCTGGAATGTCCTCATTTCATGGCAAAATTTAGACTCGGGTTGTTTCATTTTAAGAAGCAATGTTTAGAGATTGAGGCTTTTTTTATTTTGGTTAATCGGAAAACATCTGAGGCTTGTGTTCTTATAAAAAAAGTGTGTATTCCGTGTAGTTTTAAATTTCTCGTCACCGTATCTATTATTTTGCGTTATTCTCTCCTCTAGGCCTCGTGGTCTTTAAAAGAATAGCACTGGACACGAGAGGGCAATCACTATTTTAAGCCGCAATGTTGCTTCGTTCCTGGACCTACATAACATTTAAGTGATCAATTATGACTTTCCTAAGAGGCCACTTACACGTTAAATTCTATCCCAGGATAAGTTTCGTCCCAGGATGAGTTCATCTCTGTGTCTACTGAAAGTCCTCACAACGTTTACACGTTTAAGGCGGAATAAAATCTTATCTCGGGATGAGATTAAGAAAAAAAATGAGTGTAAACACAATAATTCTTTTCATTCCGGGATGAGAATGCTGAATGTACACTTTTCACACTTTTTGAACATAATTTTAAATATAAGAACTATAAAATCAATTCGATCATTCTTTTTGTGACGACCGACGCAAAGAAGTAAAGAAAGCATTTGGAAAAAAATATGAAGAGGTTGGTTGTAACTTTTTTCGTTAATTTATATATTTTCAAAGTTTTATGTTTTATTTTTATAAAACGAAATTTCATCCTAATTTTATACGAGTTCAAATATTATTCCAACATTAATTATGGTTCTTATGTGTTTGTACGAGAAAGTGTTTTAAAAATGCACGTCATTTTAATGTTATGCCTGCTGTATGCTAAAATGATGTTGTCTGTTTAAATTGTCAATTAATCATTTTTTATAGGAAAATAACGTACAACGAGATGTTAAAAAAATTAAAGAGTGTACTGATTGATAGCGACGCAAAAGAAAATGAAGTGGAGGAAACTTTGCCGAATGAAAATAATGAGGATCACACGGCCAACGGCGAGCCAGCAACCTCAATCTTGCTCGTCGACATCTAGCCAATGCTTTGTTTCTACCAAACAGCTTCCCTCAGAAGAATTACATTGTTTCTATATTACTCTGCTAGTTGTATTAATAACACTACTAGCCGAAGTCCCGTGGAAGAATCCACCGAATCTCTCATTGAATCCGTATAAGGGATACCAAACAAAAACATACAGCATGTTAATTTGAATTTTTAAAACTTACAACCCAACCTCGGCTCTTTTTCTCTTTTTATAACGGGACGGAAAAAAGAGAGAAAAGCCCTGGGATCGAGGTTGCTCACAGTCTGCATTACTTTATATTTATACCCGTTGAAACCAAAACGTTGAAATATAAGCAGGTGCCAGAAAAAAAAATAAAAAAAATTGTAAAATAAAAATGGAAAATGTCCAAAAAAATCAAAGGTGTCTAACAACTGTTCATAAAAAGCGAAATACGCTAAAACTATATACTTGCTTTGCCATTCCAGAACTCAAAATATAAGAAATTAATAGTTAAAACACATAAAAGAGAAATCATTTGAATCACTTGAATCATTTGGTATATTGTATATCTACCGAAATATTTCAATCAAAAATATTGAAAGAACAGACCCAAACTTCTAATCAATAAAATCACGCATAAAATCAAAGAAGATAACAATGCAGCGCTTTCGAATTTGAGAATCGAATATTTCAAACGATCGTAACGTAACAGATGTAAACATTGATTTTAAGGGATTTAGGTTTAGGTTTTTTTTAACGACATCAACACTGAATTACACAGTCTGTTGTGTCAAAAACTACATTTACAGTTTATGTAAATTCTTCTCTAGGATATACACGCTGTTTTTATAAGAATAGTGTGTTTTAGTTTCAGCCTCGATGTTTTTAACTTTTTTGACAAATGCTATCCTCATTATTCTCAATGTGTTCTTAGCATGACTATGGCCTGAAAATATATAATGCCTTAAAAAAATAAAGCCTGCTATAAGTTACAATAGCTATCTAATGGCAATTCTACTACATGTAACGGCCCATTGCTTGGACACAAAAAGTTCAATTCGTTTGATATACAATAAGAAAAGTAAACTTCTATTCAATTTTGTGCGTCATACAAATGTTCATATTTAAAACAAACTATCAAACTTAGTCATATTCTTAGGATATTCTTAACTTCGGACCCATTTTTCAGAGTATATTCTTGCAAAATAAGTGCTTAAAGAAAATATTTTCCGACTCAAGACACAACAACAAACTTAATATTTAAGGAAAATTTAGCTCTGAAAGAAACGGCTAAAAAATCGTTATACACCCAAATTCATTTATCTACTAAATAATCTAAACAACACACCTGCTTTTCTTCCGCTTTCTCAGTAGGTAGCTTGCTAGCGTTCTCTTAATAAAACTCCAGTCAGTTTTTTACTTCGAATATTAAACTTCGCTTCATCCCAAAGAGAATGAATTTAAGATGTATACAATTGCCTGATACATTTTCAATCAGTTCTCTTTGTGATGTTAAATCATCGTACGTTAGAAATATTTCTAACTAACAACACCAACTTCGTTCGACAACAACACAACATTTTTGTTTTTTTACATTTCAGATTCGAATTACATTCATATTCGAATCCGATAGAATTTCTATAAAAAAAGCAACCTCGGTCCCAGAACACAAGAATGGAAAATATAGAAGAACAAATATAAGCTTTAATCTAACCTCATGATGAGTAAACATTGTTTGAAATAACTTTTTCCAGGATTACTTTGAAAAAGGGACAACCTTCTTCGCTCCGCTTTCCTAACGCAACTATCGCTTCGAATGTGAAACATTTTATAATGTACACAGCAGTTCATGACCCATTTTTCTGAAATGTTTATGTCTGGTGTGACATAATTGCTTTATGCAACAGTTGAGACAGAAGGCTTTTAAAACCACACGCGAGAATTAACAAAAACAAAATTAATATTTTAAATAACGAATTAATATCTGAATTGTAAACCAAATATAAAGAAAAACACAATACGGAGGAGAGTCCAAAACGAGACATTTTTTTGTTCTGGTAGACAAAGTTAAAGTTCGAATGAATTAATAAACTGCACAGTTTGAAGTCATAGTACCTCTACTGCCATTGTATTCACTGTTGAGGAATCTATATCAAATTTTAGTTTATTTTTCGCAGCAATTACACACTTCCTTCAACGCTTCCTAAAAAATTATTCCGGTTAATCAGATTATGTATTTGACCAAAGGATTTTCATTTTGCAATTCATCTATTGTAAACCAAATATAACGCTAAACGGAGGAGGGTCCAAACGACACATTTTTTTCTTTTGGTAGACAAAGTAAAGTTCGAATGAATAGAATGAATTAATAAATGTTGTGGAGAAACATCGTGGCATCGGATAGAAAATATACGTTTGTTTTTCTCACATGGTTTCTGTTCAAGTTAAAAATTTATGCTTTCGATATGAACGTTTTTTCCTTGAAACGTGTTACATTTTATTTCAAAGAATGAGCTCTAATCCTGAAAACACTATTTTCGTTCTGTTCTTTTTGTTTCCATTATTGCCTTCAGGCGAAATAAATAAATAACTTAAGTTGGTTAATTATCGCGAATTCCGCGAATTTTATTCATATTTTCGAAAATTAACCTTCGCGGAATGCATTTATTGGACCTAGTAAAAAACAACTTAAAAGTAGCTAGTTAGCAAGAGCATAAAGTATCAGAAAAAAGCCCAGGGAACTAGGTGCCCTTTTATTTATCATATTTGGTAGTTTTAAGGTCATGAAGTGTTGTGCATTTACTTTTAGTATCTACGTTTTTTCTGCAAGATTCTTGGGTAGTATCCATCCAACGCTGTTAAAATTAAAATACTCAGAATATTTTGCAGAAATTTTCATAGTTGCATGATTAAACATCGTGAAAAGCAAAATTGCATAGAACAACAAAAATATTGTAAGATGCGGCTCTCGCAGTGTAATATAAAGATCGTAATAATTCATGCCTATTGTACCATCATTGTTGTTATTTATCTTTTCTGCATGAAAAGTGGTGGCGTTGCCAGAAAAATATAATCTTTAGTTGAAATTTTGATCAGTAAGGTTAACATCGCACCCAACGTGCAATAAGAAAAGAAAGGGGTCCCGTCCACCCTATTTAAGCATTAGAATGCCATAAAACCGACTCGCTTAGATACACGATCCATGTTAAGAATTCTGAATAATTCGTCGAAAAAGATCCGTGTAACTCTTGAGCGTTTCATTACATGACGGGCGATGAGATTCTCCAGCAAATGCCGTCAACGTTATCAATAATGTTTTTTCAAGCTTCCCGTAGACCTGTGGCTCTACAGTCCGTATGCGAAAGGTGAGGTCTGAGTACCTTCATCCTTTAACGGTGCAGCCTTCAATTTTGTGTGTATATTATATACAGCTACTCCAATTTCTCTCTACCAATCAATATCTATTTTAAAAACTATTGCAGGTGTAATTCGGGTACCAATTATAATTACCCATACATCCACGTGACTATTATTTCTCTTTCAAGATTCACCTCGCTAGTCACTATTCTGTTAACCAAATCCGTTAAGCATGGCCAACAAACAAATTGAAAAAGAAGTATAAAGAGGTAACCTATTTTGCATAAGCATACCCTTAATAATGAATAACCGCTAGCACCAGGTCGGATAGTTTTGAATTTATTATGGTTGAATATAATTATCCGAGCAGAAAGCGGTATAAAAATCAATGTCTGTGCGTCTGATGAACCCCTTGTTTCTTAGGTGATCCCTTTTCCCACACAAAATCCTTTCTCTACCTACGAATCCTACAACTGGATGATTTTGTAAGGCAAGAAACCCCGCCAGGCGAAGCAGCAAGCATTAAAGACTAGTAAAGTTGATTTCAAAATAAATTGTTGGAAAGGAATTTGAACTACTTGACAGAAAAATTACGGTTTTGTGAGTTACAAAGAAACCTGGCACTGTCAAGAGCATTCTTTAAGATTTTTATATGCAATGGTTAATGCAATCAATACTCACAAACATTGGTAACATCAGGACGATGCCTAATTCACTGCAGAGATGTATAAAGGAAGTGACCATATTTTTCCATCAGTAAGAAATAAATTGGATGGGATATACAGAAACGACGTCAATGCTAAGCTTTTCCTAGATGGATTAGAACACCATGTCTTAATCCATGGTAAAGGAAGTGCAAGTTCAAATTTAAACGCCAACTTTTCAAAATAGATAGAATGTGGTAAAGTAACTTTGACCGTCATCAGATATAGGAAAGCGCACGACAATTTCCGCGATAGTCTGATATCCAACTGCGACACAAAGTCCGATATGTCATCACAATTAAAGAATGTAATACAGGTTAGTGACCACTAAAATAAAATTGTAAGCTCTTAATTCTTCTCTTTTAATTGGTAAACGCTCCCTTGTTCGTTTTTTAGATTCATTTTTTTCACATTTTTAAAATAATAATTGTAATGAAGGCGCAGTTTTTGCTTGTCTAACAGAAATTTAAATACCCCCTTTTTAGGAACTTGTGCCTTGGACTCTCTTTGTAACTTTGTCGCTAATTTTCATATTTAACACCGGAAATCTACATAATTTAGACACCAACGAGGCTGAGCTAAATAAAGTGCTGTTTAAAGGTGTTTATTTCTATAATCCAGAAGACTAGAATATGGAACTTTCGGAAAAGAAGAATGGAGTGACAATGAAAACTGTCACTCGAGTTGGCCATGAAAGTAAAAAGAACGTGTCCCAAGAATATTTGAGGAAGCTAATGGTTAATTTCAAACATTTAATTGAAGCGGGTGATGTTTATAACGTGATGCAAAAAGCTTTTCAGCAGTGTTAGAGAAAGGAGAGGTGAAAGACCTTGTAAAGCGATATGGAGAGTATTGATTGTTGTTATATATCCGGACAAAAAGGAAAAATTCTCTAAAATTGTCTAAACGAAAGAAGTAAACGTTTTATGCTCACCTAAAGCCTTTAAAATTAAACGCCATCAGTGAAGTCAAGTGTTATCACTTGTCTTCACTTCAATTTAATCTTTTTTTCTTATCTTAGTACAATATCAAGTTCACTTCTTTGAAATAATACCTAAATAAGAATGATGGTCAAAAACGTAGCTTTGTGTTATGTCACTCTTCGCAAAATTTCAGTGTCGCTTTACACATATTAATTTTGCGTAAAAAGATAAATTGTAGTTTAGTTATATAGGTAGTTATACTTCATCTTTGCCTTCCTACTATCAAGTATTTGTATCTTTTTATAAGCATCATTTTCCGCATGTAGTTTCTGGCAAATCACCTTTTCAAATGCTATTCTGAATCCCAGTAAAGGTTATTCCCTAAGAATTTTATAAGAATCTCCCTGTTACACAACAGTCACATTTCATTGTAAAAATATGTTGTTTCTCTCAACAGAGTTATGGCGTTATCTTATTCTTGACACGGTTTTAGGTATATGTAGCTATATTTTTATTTTTCTAGATGATGGTTACATATCTATTTTTATTCTGACAAAACTGTGATCTTTCGATTTGTAAACTTGTCGATGGGTTTACTTCTAAATTTTCGCTTTGTATTAAGTTGAACAACCTTTTTAAGGTCATTGCTTACAATGACGAACTCAAATATTGAAATTATTAAAAAGTTACTTTTTTCATTCCGGTGAAATTCATCCGTGAAAATAAAGCCCTGCAAAAATTGGCCCTGCAAAAATTTACCGTTTAGATTTTTGACAATAAAGTACTGCATTTTCTTTACTGATTGTAGCTTCTTTCTATTTTTACGGACACTACAAAAGCCGGGCGCTTTTTCACGGATAGACTTGGTTACGCCAGCGAAACTCTGGTCAACGTCTCAAAGAAAATTTTGTAAAAGAGCACACTATTATCCGTACATTTTCATTCACCAAATGGACTTCTTCAAGTTTGTTTTTATTTAGCGGACACATTTTTTAAATCTATAATATACTCAACTAATATTCAATCTATCTAATTAATGGAACTAAAGATAAAATTTCAATTCATTTCAACACAAGCATGAAGTTATTTCACAGCTACTATACCAAACACCTTAATTTCTAGCTAGTCCCTCATCGTGGCTTACCCTTTTATTCACTTTATAATGAGGTTTGAGGTAGAGTTGGGAACTTAATGATTTAACAAAAAAATGTCCTGAAAATAATATACTTGGACACCTCTAATTAGTGGAAGAAGCCTTTTGCACCAGTGATCTTTGCTAATTTAAGGGATTACTATGAAGTTTTACAATCCTTTGGCGCTAATTCCACAAGCTTAATTCGGCTGATGGCTTACAAACACAAAGAAGAACATTTTAAGATTTCCATTTTATTTTGTAAAAGTGAAATATTTTCCACTAAAAACATTATTACGATAAAGGTTCAACCAAGGGTACCTTATCAGGAAAAAAAAAGTCGGCAAAAAAATTAGTCGCCAAAAATAAAAAGTCGCCAAAAATATTAGTCACTTAAAAAAAATTTAGTCACTTTTTGCCGACTAAATTTTTTAATTTAGTCAGTTTTTGCCGAGTAAGTTTTTGAATTTAGTCACTAATAAAGAATAATTGCATAAAAGTGATAAAAATTGGCAATAAAAAAGTACGCGAGTTCAGCATATAATTGATTTTTTCAGTGCACATAATGATTTCTTTACCACTTAGAACTTCAACTGCCAATTTTACGTTATACATGTTCCTTTAAAAGTGCATGACTGCAAGCAATGATCAAACAATTACAAAATAATTGCATAGGTGCGATGCGACGATTAATTGTGCAAATCACCACGCTACTCCTAGGGTGTATTAAATTCTTTTGGACTTTTCGTCATATTGGCGCTTCAATAACGCGATTATGAACTAGTTTAAATAAATGTGAAAGTATTTAAATATTAGATTTAGATATTTTTATGCCGAACTAACAACAATGCTAATTAATATATATATTTGGAAACTGAAATGTTAACAAAACATGGTGACGGTTAGCAACGCAGGGTAGCAGGATCATTTACACCATCCTTTTCCTTCCTTTCTTTC
This sequence comes from Hydractinia echinata, assembly GCA_030067915.1. Lineage (NCBI taxonomy): Eukaryota > Metazoa > Cnidaria > Hydrozoa > Anthoathecata > Hydractiniidae > Hydractinia > Hydractinia echinata. The sequence goes on from JASGCC010000058.1 coordinate 1,739,663, forward strand.
TCTCGTAGGCTATAGGTATGTGGGAAATGGCACACCATAGTTTAGGATGATTTAAAACGTTTTTAACAATAAGATAAGGAAGTCAAATAGACAAAACACTGGGAAAAGTTGAAGTAAATATCTCCCTATATCAAATCAGGAGAAATGTTGATTCCTTTTCTTGTTCCATAATATATAGATTTGATATTCCCCTTGTTATTGCTACAATACAAAATAATGAGACATTTGTATTCCATTACATATACCAGCAAAATTGAAATTTCTTTCTGCTCCATAAGTTAAAAAAACTCCACAATCAAACAAAAAAAAACAATCCGTAATTCCTTATGTTTCAATTTTTTTTTAATGGTATTAATATGCTTCTTTGGATGACAATTCTTTTTTAGGAAAAAAAAATGCCAAAATTGGCTTAAAGGTGTTCAAATGTGATTTTATTATGATAATTCGATTCATATTCACACGATAAGGCTGAAAGGTCAAGCAGTTAGTTATGTTTGCTCGAGAATTTTGAGAACTCAAAAAAATTGTATTTTTCTGGAGGGATAAGTAAAAGAGCCGGTGAAATATCATGGAATTCCTTAATTTTCATCTTTAAACTGACCCCTTTCCACACCTCTTTTCATTAGCTACAAGAATAAACTTACTCCCTAAAGTAAAACACTAACACATTTTTAAAAATAACAAAAATGTCTTACTATAGTAACCATGAAGAATATTATTATTAGCAAGAAACATCATAAAAGAACATGTTTGGACTAAAATAAATGTACAAAAACGTATCAAACTTGAATTACGCATATTTGTTATAAGTTCCCTGTGTTTCAATTTAGGGAGCCTTCTACAAAATAGATGAATTTACAAAAACATAAATAAAAAAAAGTTAGTTAATTATATAATTAATTAAATAATAACCTTGCAAGGGTTTTGAAATTTTGACAGTAAAACACCTAAATCTCGTTAAGTTATTTGAAGTAGCCGACAAAATGCAAAAAGTGCTGACGTGTGCAATAAAACGCCTGGTTGGCATAAAAAGACTGTTTTTTGAATTTGAGACAACTTATGCAAAATATATACATTTACTACAATAGAGGCATTTGGTAGACATGTCTACCAAATGATGCAATAAGTGATAATATATATGGTCGTGTCTACCAAATGAACCTCTTAGGAAAGGCAACGTTATTTGGTGGACATGACAATGTATTTTTTAATCTCGGTAATACCTTCACGTACCCCATGCAAAATGAAAGTTTTTGGGGTGATGCGCGAAATTATTTACTTATAAGTGACGTAAATATTTAGAAATATGTATTGTCTACCAAATGCTTAATTTTTTGACTTTGCGACCAAATGATGCAATTAGTAGTATATATATATATATATATATATATATATATATATATATATATATATATATATATATATATATTTATATATATATATATATATATATATATATATATATATATATATATATATATATATATATATATATATATATATATATATATATATATATATAGCTATATATACAGCAGATGCAGATGCAATCTTATGACGAGTTACGTAAGTCTGAAGTCAAGGTCAGCCCGGTATTGGAATGGCACCTCAAAAGAGTTTTGAATAGTATCCACAGAAAAATAACATTCAAACAGAAATTTAAAAATCCGTGGTGTGTTGAAGTAGTTGAATATTTATATAAAGACATTTTCTATCAGTTTTTCCGAGCAGTTCGTGACTATCGTACATCTTTTGGAAGGAATGTAGATATTGTACGAGAAAAAAGTGGAACACCTAAGGAGTATATTCTTAAGTTTTCACATTTTGGTGCATTGGTCTTTCATTTAAATTTAGCCACAAATAAGACATGTGATATTGCAAAGCTGTTTACAAAATCTAATCCACTTGGGAATACTGCTGAAATAGAAGTTTCGGAGGAAAAGCCTGCAGTTATTCGTTACAAAATAAAAACCGGAACAATGACAATTAAAATGCATTATTGTGTGAAGAACAAATATGGGAATATATGCAGTTTTTAATGGACATCTGGTGTTGTATGTATGTATGTATATATATAGCTACATATGTACTATTTATTAGTGACATTTTTACTTTTATTTTCTGTTTTGAGGACAATGCCACCAAAAGGTAGTAAGGCGCATACTAACAAAAATTTGCTTGGTGTATACCAAAGTAACAAAAAGGAATTGAATAAGATGGAAAAAAAGATTGAGGAGCAAAGCCAAGTTTTATTAGAGAGAAACAAAGTCCTTGAGCATGAAAATAGTGAACTTTGTAAATTAAATATAGAAATAAAGGAGCTTGCTAGTTACATAGATAGTCAGAAAAGTAGATTAGCAGCAAAAAAGAAAGTGCTCAATTGTGTAAAAGGTGAAACACTGACATTGCCAGGTCCTTCCTCAAAGGCTAAAATTATTGTTACAAAATGTGTTGCACAGAAAAGAAAAATGCATCCTACACATAAACTATTACCTTGTAAAGCAAAAGTTGTACGAAGAATAGAAACTATGGATGCATGTATGGCTATACATGGTGCAACAAAGACAAACTTTGAACCTGCAGTTATAGGAGTTCTAGATACTTTGAGTAGTAAGTGTAAAGCCGCAGATTTGGCAGAAAACGTTTTGAACACTAAAACATCTCTACGTAGTGCTATCGAAAATAAAATTATTAAAAATTGGAATGATGATTATAGCAGGTCTGGAGATAATGTCCTGAGATCCCTAAATACATACTATAGCCACAACGTCCTTGGAAAAGTCAAATACTTATCTATCAGAAAAGCCAACAGGCAAGCTTGTTTCAAAAACAAGCGTGTCCCAAATTATGTATCATATAAAGTTTTGTCTGACACAATAAACACTGTTAATATAGGCAGTCTGTATGAGGTATCAACACTTATTGAAGCTGCTGACATCAATAAAGTTCAAGGGATGTACAGAGAACCAGTCGATTTCATCCTTAGATTAGCAAAGTTTTATTTAACAATAAACGAACATCGTGTGGATAAATTAAAAACATTTGATGCTTTTTCTCAAAAAGAAAATGATTCCTTTTTATTTGTGATGGCTCTTGGAGGAGATGGGGCACCTATTTGTGGTATGAGTATATTGATTTCATTCTTAAATGTTGGAGAAAGAATTGCCAGCAGCTCTGAACAGTTCCTTCTATTTGGGGCAGATGTTGAAGAAAATTCTAGATATGTGTCAAATTTTGTGATGAGACTGATATCTGATGTTAAATATTTGGAAAGTAGTGTGTTTGAGGTTGAGGTTGGCTCTGAATCAAGGAAAGTGGAATTTAATTTAACTCTACGAATATTTTCAATATTCAAACATTCTCGGTCTTGTTTCTAGACTTTTTTTGCTATGATGGCTGTAACATGTAAATTGATTTATTATGGAGTAGACCAAGCCAATCGGTATGGTCTTTAAAATCAACACTGTCATCATGAACGTTTATTCAGCAGATGTGCCGTGCGCAGTTCGCCTTTCCTTTAACCGTCCAAATAAGATAAAAACAAAAAATAACAAGTTGGGTTTAGTGTTCTTATAATAACATAATTCAACTAGTCGGTGGCCCGTGGAAAATCCACGGGTATTATAATATAAATACTTCCATATAAATACTCACTCGAGATAAAAACCCGAAACAATGTCTAAACAGAAACATTCTATGCCTAATTCAAACGTCCCTATAAAATAAATCATTTAAACAAAACGTGACGATGTTCGACACTTCCAGAAGAAGGTAAATGCGCAACTTAAGTTTAGTTACAGAGATTACTGAAGTAAATTTGTTAGAGAAAAGAGGACATTTTGATATATACTGGTTTTAAATTAAAAAGATTCCACCATAGGAATATTTTTGGGCGTTTTTTGATTTTACTAATTACATAAATATATCAAGTGTATTAAAAAATAAAAGATCTCCTCCTCTTTTGACCATGGATTTTACCATAGTTGATAGACAAAAACCCTGGTTTAAGGTCGGTTTCCATACAGCTGCATTTTGCGCCCAGTCGTAAAATGCGCCGCGACTTTTATCACATATACCGAACCATTTCCATTTAGCAATTTTTGCTCACGTGTTTTTTGCAAAACATGGCTGATGTAAACAGACGATATTTGTTGCTGCAAAATTTGAGAGTAGTCCTAGCAATATTTTTATGGCGTAGAAATAAACAACGTAGTAAAATACGTAAGAAAAACATGTGGATGAGACGACTTTCCATAGAAAAAAGAATCAAAGGACTATACAACGTTTTGCTTAAGGATTTAATGTTGTCAGATCACGAGTAGTCTTTTTACGTTTGTTTACAACGTTGTTTCTTTGTGCCTCCACAGACTCATTAATGTTATTTTGTTTTTCATCTACTTCACTTGATTGATATATATTCTGATTCTCTACATTCATTTGGCTTTGACAAAAATTTAACACAGAAACGAGATGTTGCTAGCCATCTTGAAATGATCTAATTAAAAATTCTTTCGTAATTCATGTAGATTTCTACCTTTTGATTGGCTGTTAAGGATACGGTAACCCCCTGAGGCACATACCCAGCATATTTAAAATATCTCCTCTGCTCGCTATATTAACCCTAACAAATATATATATTCTGAAAGCCAAATAAATCATCTCTAGAGTGATGATAAAGTATTTCTATAAAAAAAAACCAAAAAGGAGAAAAAAAAATTTATACAAAAATTCACCCTTCCAGTTCATTTTGTCGAACACTCCCCTCAGTAAAATTTTTGTTCGTTGAAAAAAATATGATTGCGAAGCTCTTATTCAGCTCTAAAAAACTTTGCTTTTTTTACTCAAAACAACACGTGGTTCCAAAAATATCGCATATTTTGTGTTACAATAGCTTTATAGTTTTATGACTGATTTATCTATTTTTAAGCATGATAGATCAATAACTCGATATTTCCTCACTTTCTGCGTTAGAAAAAGCAAAGTTTTGTAGCCAAAGATAAAATTGTCGCAACAAACTTGTTTTCGTACAATTTTGACAAGATGGAGGGGAGTGTTCGACAAAAATATATACCGTTACGACTAAAAATTTTATTTCGAGAAAAAGCAAATCAAAGACCTTTGCTTTTACCTGCAAGAATCATGGTTACACCCACTTAAACCTTATGAATAATTAATAACTCATGAATATTTTATTTAAAATTAAAGGTAAAGTGTTTTCGTAGAACTATGGGTCTAGTTATTGTTAAACAGACAACAGGATAACATAACATACCAGGATAAAAACGAAAAAAATAAGGAAATAAATTATAAAGGTATAGATGATAAATAATAATATATTTGTATAGATTATTAAAGTGTGAATGTTTCCTATGTTATATGTAGAGATGCAATTTTTTATTCGTTCTGCAAAACTCTCTTTAATTATTATACAGATTAAATATATTTGAGGAATTTTAAACTTTGAGCACACTATTGAAAACACTAAAAGATAAAAAATATTTTTTCTCATTTTATCCCTCTTAACAATAAATATTTTTGATTCTTTTTAAAAAAATATCAGGAAAATATTCCAAAGAATCAAAATTAAAAAAAAATTTTTTTTTAAAAAAAATGACTCTGAAGGGGGTTACCGTATCCTTAAGCTGAAGCGCAAAATGTAGCTCGCAAAAAGTAGAGCCTGTTCAACTTTTTTTAAATCGCCCCAGCGCATGCAAAAGCGCGAGGTCAGCGGCATTATTCTGATAATGCGCATGCGGAGATCAAAAGTCACGGCGCTTTTTACGACTGGGCGCAAAATGCAGTTGTATGGAAACCGGCCTTTAGAAACTTTCGAGTTTCTCATTCATATCTTATTCAGAACGTTATTCTATTGTTCTTTTTTCTGACCGTGCACAACTCAATTTCACATCGCGCATATTAAGCAAAGTTTCATAAGAAGTTTAGAATAGTATATCATTAAAGTAATTATTTTTATGATATTAGAAGTATTTTTTAACAAATATTATATTATAAGACATAAGAGAGTTATGTCTTATAATTTTACAAAAAAATTAAAACGTAAAGTCCAGCTATTCTCGCATAATCACAAAAAATGTTAAGTGAAAAATGTTTTCGACTTTTCTCGACTGTTCATATATATAATTTAATAACGTGAATAAATTAATTTTTGTGGTTAGGAAACAAGATTATTACACTAGCTCGCAGATGCTAGCGTATTCAAATACAGCTGTCCGTCCCAAAATGGAAATTTTTGGCTCTCTGAGCACCGAACGGGATTTAACGTGAGTTCGAGTCACACCTTAGTGATGTTTCTTTTTTCTTGGTTCAGCTTTTTTATTCCCTTGCTTACTTCCCTAATGTCAACAATAATAATGTTGTTTTACTATCAAATTGTATTTTTAGTGGATTATGTACTCTAGTAGAGCAATTCGCTGTTATAGCATAGAATATTTTTGAGATATCTTTGAAAATAGTCTCAACTGGTCAGTGTATGTGGCGCAGTGGTAGCGTGTTTGTCTTCTGACCATGGTAGTACGAGTTCGAAGCCTGGTAAAATCAGTGGATTTTTTCTTCATTATTTTCGTTTTCACTTTCCTTTTTATCTTTCTGTTGAGATATCTTTTCACGCCATCAATCCTATTTTTTGTACATTATTTGCATAAATTTTAGATAGCGCGAGCTAGTTTACGTATATTATACGTCTTGTCATGCTTAAGTAAGTGCGGAAATAATAATACTATAACCTGTTCCCACATCTAGCTACTGCATTTCGAAATCGCGATGTGTTATAAATCAGTGTGTCAGAACAAAAATTTATTATCAACATTTGCCATAAGGTAATAGTAAAAACAAATAAAAAGTAAATATAAACTGAAAAGCTTCTGGTAATTTTAACTTCTGTGTTTTTATTTGTTTTTACTAGAACAAAAATTGATTTTCAAGTATCAAGATGCGATAAAATGCCGGGAGATAATTGTTTTATAGTTGGATGTCATACTAGTAGAAGAAAAAAAGGGGTAGGGATATTTAAGTTGCCCTCCGAGAAAGTTAATAATAAAGAATAGAGAACGGAGAGTGGCTGAATGTGATAACAAAAGGTAGGGAGCTCAATGAGAATTTTAAGCTGTAGATAAAAAAACGATCGAGTTTACACCTGCGAAAGATATTTTCATGCGGAAGACATAATTACATGTAAGTAGCGTACCTTGAAAAATTACAAAACATTATATCGTGCGGTCCGAAATATAAACTCTTTTTATAAGAATAATTGTAGACTCAGAATCATACAAATTCTAAGATTATTTACTCAGACTCAATAGCCTCAGGATAGAGGCTGTCTAAAATCTTTTTGCAGGAATCAGCTACAATACAAGAAAATCTCTGAACAGTTATGATTGACAAATCGACTTCTTCATTATTTACTGCTGTAGTTGATGTATGCTTTATTTTATGGAGTTTCAACCCACCTTTACTCTTGCAACGTTTTTCACAAATTCCGCACATAAACGAACCTGGTTCAATCTATAAATGAATAAGAAATTAGCTGGATCTTTTTAAAAACTACAGTTTTATTAACAGAAGTCAGATAAAGTTAGGTAGCTAGCTTGCTAAGCGCGAATTTATGATATTGCATTTTCCTAAAAATTACAAAAAGTACTTACATTTTCTGCGATAGATTCTATTTCATCTTCTGGTATTTCATTTTCTTCTAAAAACTCTAAAATTGCATCAAAATCGTCGTCTAAATAGTAAAAAGTTTCTTCCTTATGCAATGTTTTCTCTTGTCGCTCTGCCATTTTTGAATCAGCGTGCACGGTTAGCTTAAAAATGCGCACTTTCAACATCAGCGAAAAATTGATCTTCGGCCCTTTGAAGTTTACCGATTTTCTAAACCAGGGTTTTTGTCTGTCAACTATGATTTTACCAAAAGATTAACAGCGTTATTTTATCTTCTCCGATATGTTGTAGAATTATCAGATATCTTTGATTTGAAAATACTAATAATAATTCAGGAGAAAAAGGAGTACCTTTAAAATCATAAGGATTTTATTTAGCAATTTTTGTTTTGCCTAAGTGACATTAAAAGTAATATTTAAACATGGTAAAATACAAAAGAAATTTGCAGAGAATTTATTATTCTTTATTATTGTGTAGCGTGAAACGTATATTGCTAAAACTACATCGAGTTAAAATTGATTCGTTAAAAAACGATATTTAAGATTCCATAAGTTAAAAATATAGCAAAAATTTTTGTTCGCGAAATTGTTGTTCATTAAGCATGTGCATCTCCCCGCTCAACTGTCTCTTAAAATAGCTGCTACGCTGCCAATTAATTAATTAATTAATTAAATTAATTAATTAATTAATTAAAGTTCCAGCTTACAGTTGATATTGTAATCTCCCTTTCTGTATGATATTACAGTTGCTTTAGGTAATGGTATGGTGGGTTAGAAGCAACTAACAGTTGAGAGTTAGTATTCCATAGCAAGAACTGGTCGAATATGTATTATCACCATTTAAAGCCAGAATGTTTAAAACGCATCACATTTTTAAATTGAAAATTGCATTGTTTTGAATCTGTGTGGTAGTTATATGCGTTGCATTTGATATTATTGACACACAATAATGCACATTCTTCGATAGATGTTCCTTCGTGTTTTGCGAAATACTCTTTGTCCGTGTGTTTGTCGTCCAAAAGTTCGAAGTCGCCATCTCTTTGAAACACAGCGCTTGCCATTGGAAAGTTAATTACCATGACAGTCGTAATTATACATACATAGAGTATTAAACTTCTTAAGCCTGCCTTTTTCAAATCCATGTTTAAAACGTGTACTTTAAAGATACACAAAATGAAGCATTGTATAAAATTCTGTACATAATCATACGTGAATGGTTAATATCAATTATTTAGTGTATTTAATATGACAGTTTCACATGAATATAATTTTCTAATTGGTCTAATAATTAATTAATCACAGGTTAGAAATACATTTAAAAAAGAGCCATATTGCATCAAAAATGTATATTTTGAATGAGTCCAGAGACTTACGTAGGTATGTATCTTGTGTTGTTTTGCGCGAAACAAACATAAGTCATTCGTGTCACACAGCGATATCTTATATAATAATACGGAGTGTATGTGACGGTCATAGTGGATATCGCCATTTTCCTTTGATGTCGCCGAAACTTTCTTTGAAGTCGCCGAAAAAATTATGTCAATTTGCTAGCGGGTTTACTTTGTTTACATCACGTGATGAAAACGACTCAATTTGATTTGCTGAAATAAATTTAACGGCTAACTTTCGAAAAATGGTGTCCTCTCGCCACCAAAAAAAACAAACAAAAGAATGATCCCTTTATCTTGAAAAAAGTGAAAAGAGTGTTCTAAAAAGCATATTTAAAAAGAAAAAAGTTCAAGTGAAGAAGTAGAAATGTTAAGTTGGAAGTGAGAAGTGGAGCTAGAAGTAAAGTAAAGTTAGAAGTCGAAAATAAAGGCTAGAGTTTGAAGTCGATTTGAAATCACAAATAGTAAGAACTTTGATATTTTTAGACGTTTGGTTTTTATGTCGCTGGAGCAAGCAGGCTCCCGTTTTTCAGCAAAAGCCACCTAAAAGCCTCAAATTCTTAAAGTAGCCATATTTGTTGACATTTTGTTGCATAATTAATGTGTCCCCTGGCGCGTAACTAATGTATTTGTCCTAAAATTCAAAATGCTACATAAAGCTGTTAGCTGACTAACAAACGGAAAACTTTGGTTTGTTGAACTCACTGTAATGTTATTATTTTTACATTACTATTGTTTCTCTTTATATGTGTTTTACTAAGCATAAATAGCTAGCTTTAGTTTTAGCTAAATGTTCCCAGTTTAAGTATATTTAACTGGGGGTGTCTTAGCAACTGTTAGCCTCTCCAGATCCTACTCTTCCCATCCCCCATGGCGGCTAGCTCTAACCTATGACTTATGTTGTTATTCCTCTTTTTTAATTATCTATATCTAGCTACCTTAGTTTCCAAACTTTTCTTCTTTATGAGCACGAATTATGATGTAGCAAGCTAGCTAGCTACCTACAAAATCTTTCAAAGACTTGAACATTTGCAGGATAGTAGGATGTATTTTTTTAAGAGTATAATTATTTTCACATTTCCTGTAAACTTAACAACATCCTGTTAAACTTTTGTCAGCCTACATGTAAAATGCCAGGTTATTTTTCCAGGGGGTTGTAGACATTTGATTGGCAATTTACGTGGGTTTATGACTTTATTTTAATTTATGAGAGGATGGTATGGTTGTTCGTGTTTTTGTTTATGTTGCAAACTGCTGTTTTTTAAAATTTTGTGTAAACTTTTGTGGGAAAAAGACCACATGCAATATATATACTGAAAGAACAAATTCACGTTTTTGTTAAGAATTTTAAAATTGTAGTAATAACTGTGTTTGGTGATACTGAAAAAATTACTAATTGTTCTGACTAAAACTTTTTGTTTTTTATATTGTATGAAATGCCTGATTTTTCTATAATTTGATGTGTTTCATAACCTTTATGTGGAAGATTATGGGCAAATGTAAAACAGATTAGTTTTTGAGGAGCATATCCAAATCAACGAAAATCAGTTCATTTAGCATGTCCTATATTGCCATTGCCCATAATCTTCCACATAAAGGTTATGAAACACATCAAATTATAGAAAAATCAGGCATTTCATACAATATAAAAAACAAAAAGTTTTAGTCAGAACAATTAGTAATTTTTTCAGTATCACCAAACACAGTTATTACTACAATTTTAAAATTCTTAACAAAAACGTGAATTTGTTCTTTCAGTATATATATTGCATGTGGTCTTTTTCCCACAAAAGTTTACACAAAATTTTAAAAAACAGCAGTTTGCAACATAAACAAAAACACGAACAACCATACCATCCTCTCATAAATTAAAATAAAGTCATAAACCCACGTAAATTGCCAATCAAATGTCTACAACCCCCTGGAAAAATAACCTGGCATTTTACATGTAGGCTGACAAAAGTTTAACAGGATGTTGTTAAGTTTACAGGAAATGTGAAAATAATTATACTCTTAAAAAAATACATCCTACTATCCTGCAAATGTTCAAGTCTTTGAAAGATTTTGTAGGTAGCTAGCTAGCTTGTTACATCATAATTCGTGCTCATAAAGAAGAAAAGTTTGGAAACTAAGGTAGCTAGATATAGATAATTAAAAAAGAGGAATAACAACATAAGTCATAGGTTAGAGCTAGCCGCCATAGGGGATGGGAAGAGTAGGATCTGGAGAGGCTAACAGTTGCTAAGACACCCCCAGTTAAATATACTTAAACTGGGAACATTTAGCTAAAACTAAAGCTAGCTATTTATGCTTAGTAAAACACATATAAAGAGAAACAATAGTAATGTAAAAATAATAACATTACAGTGAGTTCAACAAACCAAAGTTTTCCGTTTGTTAGTCAGCTAACAGCTTTATGTAGCATTTTGAATTTTAGGACAAATACATTAGTTACGCGCCAGGGGACACATTAATTATGCAACAAAATGTCAACAAATATGGCTACTTTAAGAATTTGAGGCTTTTAGGTGGCTTTTGCTGAAAAACGGGAGCCTGCTTGCTCCAGCGACATAAAAACCAAACGTCTAAAAATATCAAAGTTCTTACTATTTGTGATTTCAAATCGACTTCAAACTCTAGCCTTTATTTTCGACTTCTAACTTTACTTTACTTCTAGCTCCACTTCTCACTTCCAACTTAACATTTCTACTTCTTCACTTGAACTTTTTTCTTTTTAAATATGCTTTTTAGAACACTCTTTTCACTTTTTTCAAGATAAAGGGATCATTCTTTTGTTTGTTTTTTTTGGTGGCGAGAGGACACCATTTTTCGAAAGTTAGCCGTTAAATTTATTTCAGCAAATCAAATTGAGTCGTTTTCATCACGTGATGTAAACAAAGTAAACCCGCTAGCAAATTGACATAATTTTTTCGGCGACTTCAAAGAAAGTTTCGGCGACATCAAAGGAAAATGGCGATATCCACTATGACCGTCACATACACTCCGTATTATTATATAAGATATCGCTGTGTGACACGAATGACTTATGTTTGTTTCGCGCAAAACAACACAAGATACATACCTACGTAAGTCTCTGGACTCATTCAAAATATACATTTTTGATGCAATATGGCTCTTTTTTAAATGTATTTCTAACCTGTGATTAATTAATTATTAGACCAATTAGAAAATTATATTCATGTGAAACTGTCATATTAAATACACTAAATAATTGATATTAACCATTCACGTATGATTATGTACAGAATTTTATACAATGCTTCATTTTGTGTATCTTTAAAGTACACGTTTTAAACATGGATTTGAAAAAGGCAGGCTTAAGAAGTTTAATACTCTATGTATGTATAATTACGACTGTCATGGTAATTAACTTTCCAATGGCAAGCGCTGTGTTTCAAAGAGATGGCGACTTCGAACTTTTGGACGACAAACACACGGACAAAGAGTATTTCGCAAAACACGAAGGAACATCTATCGAAGAATGTGCATTATTGTGTGTCAATAATATCAAATGCAACGCATATAACTACCACACAGATTCAAAACAATGCGATTTGCAATTTAAAAATGTGATGCGTTTTAAACATTCTGGCTTTAAATGGTGATAATACATATTGGACCAGTTCTTGCTATGGAATACTAACTCTCAACTGTTAGTTGCTTCTAACCCACCATACCATTACCTAAAGCAACTGTAATATCATACAGAAAGGGAGATTACAATATCAACTGTAAGCTGGAGCTTTAATTAACTAACTAATTAATTAATTTAATTAATTGGCAGCGTAGCAGCTATTTTAAAAGACAGTTGAGCAGAGATGCACATGCTTAATGAACAAAAATTTCGCGAACAAAACTTTTGCTATATTTTTTACTTATGGAATCTTAAAAATCGTTTTTTAACGAATCAATTTTAACTAACATTGAACATTGAACTTGCAGCATTGTTACCGCTACGATTTTGGGTTGAGGGTGAAGTTGTTTACTATTTCGTTAAGGCCGAGATACATTTGAAATTTTTATTTAGAAACTGTCTGAAATTTTTATTTCAGAAATATTTCGAAATATTTTGAAACATTTCGAAAGTATTTCGAATTGCTCTGAAATTAATTTCGAGACATGCTGCAAAACTTCCACAGGTATTTCAGAGCAAGAAAATTCTGCAAATAGATTTGTATAATTTTCTATATTTCGAAATAAGTTCAAAGCTGCCGACAACAGGTGCGCATTTTTCTGACGTTTATGAGAAGCTTTTGTGCATTTTTTTTTTTGCGATAAACGGAAGAAAACATAAAAATGAGTGAATACGAAGCAGACTCGATGGAGTTTGATCCTGCTTGATCCTTTTTTTGATCCTTTCGATTCATGTTTAAAATAATGCTGAAAGACTTTATATTAATTTCGAAACAATGGAAAACGTATTTCGAAATATTTCTGAAATAAAAATTTCGGACAGTTTCGAAATAAAAATTTCAAATGTATCTCGGCCTTCAGATTTCTTGTGACCGATGGTATGATTTCTGATTTTAGAATTTTCAGGAGTGTGAATTTGGCGAGTGAACTAAGTTTTTAATTTCATAAGAGTGAGTAGAGTGTATCTTTTGGATTTTTTGAATTTGCTACTGATTTTTTTGACTGTGTTAATTGAGTTGTTGTTCGCTATGTCTGTTCTTCAGAGAAAATTTGCGCGAAGAAAGGGTCTGAGAACGAATTTGGCAAGTGTGATGGGCCGAGTAGAAGTTTTTTTGAGTGACGCGACTGTAGATCGTGGTAATTTGATTGGAATAAAAAGTAGGTTGAATAATTCTATAGATTCGTTGAATGAGATAGATGGCGAAATTATTCCGCTGCTCGATCCAACTGATATAGAAAATGACGTCATAGAAAGTGCGAAAGTGTTAGAGCCTACGTTCAAATTGATAGCTGATTTAGATTTGAAAGTTCAGGCGTTAAGGCCGGTTCACACTTCATTCGCCGTAGTCGCACGAATAAGCGACCATGCATTTGCACATGCGCAAAATCTATTTTTAGTATACTACGTAATTTTCGCTCATTCGCCAGCATTCGTCACAGAAGTTGAATCTTGTTCAACTACCACGGCGAATGAGTATTATCGACCAATCAGATGCCGTATTTTTTGCTGAGTTGCAAAAATCAAAATTGCAGCTAAAAATAAAAACACACGGGGACAAAAATGGAGCAGCAGCAAAAAATTAATTACAAGGAACTAATGACTTTGTTACAGCAACAGCCTTTAGCTTTTAAGGATACACTACATCAGGAAACTGTGGTTGGAATTACTAATGGCTCCCATGAAGATAAGAATGAATCCAAGTAACTCCTCCAATTTGGAGGGTGTCATCCTAAAGTGGCGAAAAAATAGCTCTCTATCAAATAATTTAAGATCCTGAACCAGGAGATGATATTCTCCTTTTATTTTTCTCTCCTTGTAGATTTGACGAACCCAGAATCTTCTTTTAGCTACGCGAGTATTTTTACGTTTCATCCGCCTTCGCAACAAAGGCAATAAAATAATTTGCCTTGCTGTAAGCGCCATATTTGTTTTGGTTGTAAACGATTTTAAATTTTACGCGCCAAGTGTGAACAGCATTCTTCCTTCCGCAGCGAATAGACTTTTTAAAAATCTCCCTATTCGAGCGACCACAGCGAATGACTGTGAACCAGCCTTTAGCTATTACTTGTGATTCGGTCAGTGTCGGTAGTACTTCTAGATCGACAAAGCAGAATGTTAAGCTACCCAAGTTGGAGTTATCGATCTTCAAGGGGAATCCTTTAGAGTGGCAAGGATTCTGGGATCAATATCTTACATCCATCCACCAAAATGATTCCATCTCAGATATCGATCGATTTAATTACTTGAAAAAATATTTGTCTGGGCCTGCGTCAGACGCTATATCCGGATTGTCGCTGAGCAGCGAAAATTACAAAGAAGCTATTGCACTGCTGACCGATCGCTTTGGAAACTCCCAAGTTCTCATTACTGCACACATGGAATCTTCCAACGACTTGGAAGGATTGCGGAAATTATATACGGACGTCGAAAAATGCGTACGAAATTTAAAGTCTCTGAAGATTGAAACAGCAACGTATGGTTGTATGCTTATACCGATTCTAAACGATAGGTTACCAGAAGATTTATGTTTATTAATTTCTAGAAAATTTGGCAGTGATCTCTGGACATTGTACATGCTGCTCAAATATTTGAATGAAGAAATACACGCGAAAGAGAGGTGCTCAAAAAATCATGCTGCAAGTAACGGTCAGAAGCGCGAACGAAAATATTTTTCGGCAAGTGGGTTAAATGTTCAGAATGATTTCAGAAGACAAAAATGTGTCTACTGCTACAAAGAACGGTGTAAAAGGATTACCAACGTGAAATCGCGAACGGACATTTTACGAAGATTCGGGAAATGTTTCATCTGTCTACAAAGTGGTCACTTGGCAAAGGATTGTACGTCGAAATACGTGTGCAAAAAATGCGATGGAAAACACCACATATCAATTTGTACCAAGTTAGATGAAAGACGTGATGGGCCTGGTGAAAAGAACGATGGAAATGGAATGGTAACCCATGCTGCTGTTAGAGATAGTATTCTCTTACAAACTGCTACAGCTAAAGTATGTAGTGTTAATGGAAGTCCATCAGTGCTCACAAGACTCCTGTTTGACAGTGGAAGTCAGCGTACATCTTAGAGCTGACTTGAGACTGAAGACAGTTCGTAAAGGAAGAGTAGTTATTAAAACATTTGATAGAAAAACCTAGATGTGGTTCGATTTAATGTTTTGAATAAAGTTGATAACGAAGTAGTGTGTGTTGAAGCTTTGAGTGTATCCTCGATTTGTAGCCCTCTGACCAGACAGTATATTGATGTAGCTAAAGAATGTTCTCATGTTAAGGAGTTAGTTTTGGCAGATGAAGGTGATAGTTCTGAAGATTTTAGAATTGGAGTATTAATAGGTGTTGATTTTTATTACAATTTTTTTACAGGGAAAGTGAGCCGAGGCGAGAGTGGTCCTATGGCATCTGAAACTAGTTTAGGTTGGGTGTTGAGCGGGAGAGTAAGTGGTGGTAAAATTAGTGACAATTCCACACATTGGTTTGAGACTCACATTTTACGATGTCAGACAGAAAGTGAAGTAGACCAATTCGAAGTTTTGCGAGAAGATCTAAGTAAATTTTGGAGTGTTGAGTCAGTTGGGTCTTCAGGAGAAGATAGTGTAGTCACTAGTTTTGAGAAGGATATCACTTTCAATGGTCATCGTTATGTCAGGGTCTGTTACAAAATTCAAATGATGTCGGATAGACAATTTGATAAATCAATATGAAATAGAATTCCTTCTATATATATTTGGCAAAAATGAAACTATCAAAAATTTAACAAGCATATAACGTTTTTACAACATATAAAACTTTTTTTATATACTAACTTGTAATAAGAATAGATTTCAATACAAGAATGATGTCGGATGGACGAGATAAAAATCGTTATTTTCTAAAATGCTTGTGTTTTCTTCAATGCCATCTCAAAAATGCTTTGGCTTTGCCTTAAATTATATATTTCAAACTAGGACCTTCAATGATTTATTTGAAAACGCTGCTTTATGCAAATCTAAATCTAGCCATTGTAAAATATGGAAATGCCCGAAATACACCATTATTATTATTATATTATTATTATTACTTTGTTTTAATGACCAGAAGGCTCTACCCTATAATCATGTTGGATGGACACATGTCGGATGGACAAAGTGCAACAATTTTTTGACCAACTTAACTCTAAGTATATTTTGCTTGAAGGTCACGGATATCGAGCCGCGCTATCAGAAAACGAACTTTAAAATAATGTCCATCCAACATGATAACCCTCAAAATAAATAGCCGACCTTTAAAAACTTTTCACACAATTTAATCTATGTAAAAGTAGTTTAAACATTATTACTACTTTGAAAAATATTCTTGAGCTCAATTACAAAAAATTATAAAGGTATTTAACTCTTCAGTGGTTCAATAAACTTTATAAGGTGTCCGTCCGACACGATTTAAATTAAAGATGAATAAAAATCAATTTTCATAGCATTCATCGTGAAACCACTGTTCACAAAGAGGACAACAGGGCCAGGAGGATCCAGTCTCACCATGAAGGCAACTTGCACACGTTTCATCTACTTCAAACCCATCAGGTAAATCAGTATGACCGCAAGGGTCTGTTAGGTCACCAGGACGGCGACACCAATGTGTGTAGAATGGTTTCTCTTCGGTGGCGATTCTGTTAAACTCCATGTAGAAGAAACCAGCTTTCGTTTTAAATGATTTAATCATGTGCACCTGTAGAGTGCACATTGATTCGACGTAAGGGGTTTCCTTGATGTAATCAGGCTCTTGCAACATCTCTGAAGTGGGCATGTATAATACAGTAATGCCATTAACTTCTCTGTTTGCAAATTCCGCAAAATCTCTCGGTGATCCAATGACAACTGTTTCCGACAAAACAGCACGGTAGACTACACTCTTCACGCAACCACCGATGCCATCCATAGGACACTTTCCGTGGTGACGGTCGTTGTAGTACCTAATGACCTTATAGCATTCCGGAAAAGTGGTTGTTAGATGGAAGACGTAACGCAATCGAAATTGTGCTGCACACCCATCGCTCCATAAATAAATTTTCAATCTATCATCCCGATGATTAATTCGCTTTCTGACTTCCTCAACGACACGGTGTATTAACGAATGTGCTGCAATACGGGAATGATCACTTGCTTCTGAAACGATGGCAATGTTATGCTTCTCGATTTCGTTTGAAATGATGTTTCGAGTGTAACAACAGGGCAGTGAATATACTAAAGCTTGTATGTCCAAAGTAGGCACCTTGGATTTCTGCTTGCTGTTTGTTTTCATAATTTTCAGCAAAATCTACGTGAACCAACACCTCACTTTCCTTCAGGCCGTTCTTTATTTGGTTGTATTTTTTCTGCTGTTCCCATTGCACATACAGATGGTATTTTAAAACTTGCACTTTGTCAGCCAAAACCTTTTGGGCATCTTGTACATCCATTTCACAGGCAATTTTTTGTACCTTATTGTCGATGGTTGTCCATTTGTAATATGTAAAAACAGAAGAGCAAACTTCAATATCCGATGATTCACTATTTGTTAACTCATCACCTGATTATCAGAACTTTTGGGCACGAGATACAATCTCCTGTCATGCAATTCTTGGTGCGTATAGTTTTGTTGCATGTAAACTGGTCAGCGATTTTCTTTTCATGCTCTGGCAGTTTCGATGAACTTTTCATCTTTGGTATTTTCAAAAACTTCACAGGTGCAAGATTCGTGGGGAATGTTTTGATTCCATTTAATTTCCTTGTGTTTTTTAAGGAAATCATACGTCTGTCTAAAAGTCAATTCTTTATTGAGTTTAGCTACAAATGTTTCTAAAGTATCCAAAACATCCGATCCATTTGCTATACTTAAAACTTCCCTGATCGTCCACAAAAGGTAGTGAACTTGGAGGTATCTTCTTTCTCCATCGACTTTACCCACATAAACATTGTCTTTTCGTCGAGGGGAATGTTTGGTAATCTCCGGTCGTTGGAAAAACTCTGTCAGCCACTCCTCTTCCTCTGCTGTAGAATCTTTTAGAGGACGGCCTCTTTTTTTGTTTGAAAAAAACGGGATTTTGACCTTCAATACATCTTGAACGAGCTTTTGCACAACTTCTTGTCTCTTGCTGGGGCTTTTAGGTAAAGCGTTCTCAGCACGTTTTAAACTTCTGGCTCTTGTAGATTTGTGTTTGAAAGATGACGAAGGTTTCGATGTCGGAGTTGAAGATGCTGTTGTTTCTCCTGGGGTTGCTGCTGGAGTTGATAAGGTTGGAGTTGATGAAGCTGGAGTCGATGAAGCTGCGTTCGATGGCTGAGAAAGCTCTAACTCTGGCGTGGAAGATGTTGCTTGGTGCAATTGATGATCTTGATTAGCTCCATTAGCGGTAAGCTTCTTTCTAAGACGATAAAGCCTTTTCTTCTCAGCCTGTTCTTCCAAACGCTTCTTATTGGTGAAAGGATCTTCGCTGGCTAAGATTCGTTTATATCGTTTATTCCTTGCGTCTTCCTTTCGGTAAACGTCGATATTTTTGTTTCTATAACGTTTGCATCATTCTGCATTTGTCAAAATACGATCCGGGTTGGTTCGTTGACGCGTCATGGTTAAATGATTAACAGTTTGACAAGTAGACTGGTTGGCAGATTCAGTGAACCTTGAAAGATCTCTTTTCACTCATGCAAAAACATATAAAAACATTCGAAATTCGAATATTCTTTTTGCAGAACTAACCTACAGTGCAATGTCTTCTTTGTATATAAAATGTTGAAACGGGGAAATGTAGAAAGAAATACGTTGCTATAAGACGGTATTGGCACTTTTAAAGGATTCCAATTAATATCCAAACAAAAACCCGGCTATATCAACGCAAAACACAAACATGTCGGACGGACATTTTAACATGTTGGATGGACATCACCCTTTTATTTAGCTTTAACTCGGACTTTGGAGCTAAACTCCAAGATGATGTTCGCAAACTAAAGTAATTGACGGTTATGTTGATAGCTGAATATGCTGATTACTCAAAACTAATTCGACTTAACTCCCCCGAAAAACTACAAAGTTTAGTAATTATGTCGGATGGACAAACTCGTCATACCAAAGAAAATATTTTTAGTAAAAATTTTACCTTAATAATAGACTTTTGTGGTTGAAAGTTACTTGGATTCCTCATGACATTTAACAAGTAAATACAGAAAAATTGAATCAGCCCATAGTCTGATGAGCTAAAATTCCAGTGTCTATCCAACACGATAAAAAAACAAAACCTTATAAAATCAATGAAAATAATCAAATTTATCAACTTTTAGAACTCATATAACTATATATTTTCTGAAAGCCAAAGAGTAGCTGATTCGAACTAATATAAAATGATGATCGAAGAGGTAAAATATTTTTGAAGTGAAAATGCAACCAATTTTGTAACAGACCCGTCACTAAGCTTCCTTTCCGACCAGATCATGACATCTTGCCAGATAATTTCCAAACGTCATTCGAAAGGTTACAGAAGTTGAAACATCGCTTACGTAAAGAAAACATGATTGATGATTATGATGCTATTTTCAACCAATACGAAAAAGACGGAATCATAGAGCGTGTTCCTGAAAGTGAAGTGGCAAAAGCACCTGGCAAAGTATTTACCGCACCGTCCTGTGATTCGTCACGACAAAGATACCTCAAAAATGAGAGCTGTATTCGATGCTTCATGCTCTGTCAACCAACCATCTTTAAATAGTTGCTTATATTCTGGTCCAAATCTTTTAACAAAGATTTTTGATGTTCTCCTGCGTTTCAGAACTAATCGAATTGGTATCCTCGCTGATATCAAGCAAGCCTTCCTCAATGTGGAACTTTCGCAAGAACACCAAGATTTTGCTCGATTCTTGTGGAGTGATCTAAATACCCCCGACGAAAACCTGATTATTTATCGATCTTTACATGTCGTTTTTGGCATAGCTTGTAGTCCTTTCCTGCTGAATGGAACGATCCGTCTTCATTTAGAGAAGTATATGTTCAACCTGCGTGAGATTATAGAGAGATTGCTTGAAGATTTATATGTTAATGACGTAACTTCAGGATGCGAAACAGTTGAAGAAGGAAAATTATATTACGAGACAGCTAAAGACATAATGAGTGATGGTGGATTCGAACTTAGAAAATGGACCTCAAACAATGAAGAACTGCAACAGATCTTTGATAATGACAGAAGTGACTCTACAAATATTTGGAAACGCAAATGAAAGCTAGTGGTGAAGTGAAGAGAGTGTTAGGCATCGAATGGGATACATTAAGTGATGAGTTTGTTTTTAGATTCGACGAGTTCGCTCGGAAAGCTTTGCTATTGAAACCTTCGAAAATGAATCTGCTCAAGGTTGCAGCTTCTATATATGATCCTCTAGGCTTGATATCGCCTATTACAGCCAAAATCAAGATTATCTTTCAGCTTTTGTGTAGAGATGGTATTGATTGCGATGAGGCAGTGTCAGATGATGTTAAGTTAGTTTGGTCTGGTTTGTTGCAAGAATTGTCTTGTTTGTGTAGTTTGCGGGTTCCCAGATTTGTGTTTTCTTTGGATAGTTCTGGAGTTAATCAGTTTCAGCTGCATGGTTTTTGCGATAGTTCTCAGCGAGCATATTGTGGAGCAGTTTATATTAGAGAGAAGTCATCTGTTGGAGTCAGTGTTAAGCTTTTAGCAGCTAAAACTAAAGTAACACCATTGAAAGAATTAAGTATACCTCGCTTAGAATTGTTGGGATGTGCTTTGCTCAGTGAGTTGATCAGAGATATAAGTGTAGCTTTTGAGACACGTTTTAAATTTGATGTTTTTTGTTGGACTGACTCAGAAGTTGCATTGTGTTGGTTAAAAGGAAACTTAAAATGTTGGAGGCCTTGGGTGGAAACTAGAGTTGTTAAAGTGAGAACAATTGTTAAAAAAGAAAGGTGGAATCATGTTTCAGGGAAGTTGAATCCGGCCGATATTGCAACTAGTTGAAAGCGTTCGACAGCGTGCTTGAAAAACCGTGGTTTTGTGGACTGGAGTTTTTGTATGATACTGATTTTGAGGTGGGTGAGTTTGATGTTGAAAGGAAGTTGCAAATGGTGGACGTTTTGAGAGAAAGTAAAAAGGTTGCAAAAGTCAAGAAAAAGTCTGGTTTTGAGGAAAGGGTTGAAAGTTCAAGAGCTGGTGATGAGTTGGATGTCGTGTCTGATGTTTTACTGAGTGGTGTTGATGCGTCTGTATTAAATGGGTTTGATCGGTTAGCTGATGGTAATGTTAATATGATAGATAGTGATGTTGGAAGAATTGATACGATTATGATTAGTAAGGTGGACAATCCAACTTACTTTGTCAAAGAAATCATTGACATTGATAGATTTAGTACGTTGAAAAAACTACTCAATACTACAGCTTATGTTTTGCGTTTTATACATAATTTGAAGTCGAAAGTTAAAGGTACTCAAGTAATTATGGACGAGACGATAACGTTAGACGAACGAAAATGTGCAATGGATTTATGGATAACATCGGAAAAAGACGAATTAAAGAAACGACCAGATTTTTCGAAGTTGAAAAGTAGTTTGAAATTATTTGTTGACGATGCGAATTGTTATCGTTTACGAGGACGTTTTGGCAATTCAATGTTAGAAAGGGACATGAAGTATCCATTGATCTTGCGTGGTATCGAAAGCAGTTTTACGAAACTATTGATTGAAGATTCTCACTATAAAGTTTATCATCATGGTGTAGAAACGACTCTTGCTTATATTCGTGAACGATTCTGGATTTTGCGCGGAAGAAGAACTGTGAAAAGTGTTTTGTATAAATGTGTGATTTGTAAACGTTACCAAGGAAAAGCGTTGACTTCCCCGCCGACAACGGACTTGCCTGTTTTTATAGTACATGGGCGAAGTTTTGTAAATGTTGGTTTAGACTATGCTGGACCTTTGTATATTAAAGACAAGGACCTAACTCCAAAAGTGTACGTGTTATTGTTTACATGCGCTACCAGTCGTGCGATTCACTTGAAGCTGACCCCAGACATTGGAAAATCTTGTTTTATACGTGTTCAGAATGAAATTAAACAACTTTTTATTCTTCCTGCCTCACCCTGGTGGACGGGTTCTACGAACGCTTAGTACGATCTGTTAAGTTGTCATTGAGGAAATCGCTTGGTAAAAGTCTTCTCACTTATGACGAAATGGAGACTATGCTGTGTAATGTGGAAGCTGTCCGTTAACTTACACTTCGAGTGATGATTTACAAGAAGATTAACTCCGTTCCATTTATTGTTTGGACATAACTTGATTCATAGTAGTGTGGATGTTGTTGATACGAGTGACTCCGTGCATACTATGAAGCGCTTGTTTTATTTAAAGAATCTACTAGATAAATATTGGAAGATATTTGTATCTGTTTACCTCAGCGAATTACGACAAGCGCACCTGTATCGCCGAGAAAAGTCACAGTCTAAGAAGATATTGAAGTTAAACGATATTGTACTTATAAAAGATGAGACCGCACCCCGGTATAAATGAAATTGCCACCGGCCAATCCAGAAACTTGTGCCATTTGAAATTGTCGAAAGCAAAGAAAGTTCCGTTGATGAGCATGACCTGGTAGCAAGTGTGGATCGTACACGTACACCAAGGAGAGCGGCCCTTGAAGGACAGACATTACGGAGACTGAGAGATGTATATAGTTGAACCCTATGGTTCAAGGGGTGAGAATGTAAAAAGTCACGCTTGATTAACTTTATGTTTTGTTCGATGGACCAATCAAATTTATATTCTTTGTTTTGTAAATTTTATTTGCTATTGTTATGCTAATTAGTAGAAGCACATGTTTTGTATCTTGGTTTTTGAAGGCAGTCGTGTAAAATTTCCTTTGCGAACAGAAGTGTGTTTTTCGCGTTCCTAAAGAAGTGTTATTTACTGTTTTCAACAGTCTGATAAACGTATTGTTTACATCTTTGTGAGTGCTCAATTATTTATAATTGAGTATTTTTACACATTTGCCAAACAGGTGGCTAAATTAAAAAACAATGGACTATATTTCTCATTATCAAAATAGCAAAAAATGTTCAACAACATGTGACAAACATATTTTTGTTATTTTTATGCTATTAAACGTACTGAACAAATTGATAATTACTTCGTGAGTAAAGATAAGGAAATTAAAGATTTTTGAATAAAGATGAAGCCACCTTATTGCGCGTTCGATTTGTCGTTGAATATTTCCGGTCTGTATAGTCTGGACAGAGACTAATTACCATAATTTGGAAACCGGCACCCTTCAGCAAAACACTTCAGACATTTCGAGTAAACTTACAAAAACGCGTACTTCCTTTTACGTAATGAAATAATAAAGCCTCAACAACTAGCACATACCACAAACACATATGATGCACTTCGAAGATACTGAACAATCTCGTAAATATTGTACGAAACAAAAATTACATAGAAAAATCAAAAAAAATTAAATTGAAAAATGTCGCGACATAAACTTTCGTGACTTTGACAACAAAAGTTTGTAAGATTAAAGTGCAAGAAAAGATATTTGTTTGTTTGTTTGTTTGTTTCTTAGTTTGTTTGTTTGTTTAGTTGTTTATTTTGTTTTACGCTTATTTGGTCATTCTCCTGGCCGTACATATAAATTTGAAAATTAAGCATTGCAACCCTATTACACTTTCTTTAAAAAGAGCTTTTTATTAAAAAAGAGTAGTAAAATTCTATTAGATTTAAGTTATGACTGCTGCAAACTTTTGCTTTATAATAAAATTTTGGATGACGTCAAAATTATTGTAATTTATGAAATTTAAGAAAGGTGTATTCTAAGCGACAAATTTGATCTTACAATTCTTTAAATGGTCCATTTCAGTTTCAACTTTGTGCTTTAATAAAAGGTACGTTTTGAGGTTCAATCCATGAAATTTTTAAGATTTAAGACAAGGATCTCCAATTTCACATAAAGAGTGACCTGATGTTGAAAATATGACGTGGAAAAATATTTAGATGCTGACAAAAAGGACGTTGTCTAATGAATCCTCACGTCACACACGGTATACTACAATTTGCTGAATGTCGCGATAAGCAAGTTAATTTCTCTGACTGCTATATACGATTAAATAGACGGTAGAATAAACTTCTCACTCCAGATTTTACCAAGAAAGTCAACAACATTTAATTTATGAACTTCCTTAATCAGTGTGTTCCACTTTTCCTTTTGTTAAAGAATGGCTAAAAGACTTTGCATGTAAAGAAGATAAGGTGTTCATTACTCACAACATGTTCTTTTTTAAAGCATAACGCTTATAAATATATTTAGGCTCAGATAGGGGAATTTCTTAAGTATATACTAAGCGTATCGCTTAGCCTTGGTGAGTCCTTCTGATGTGAGTCCTTTTGATGTATGTTTTTTATGTGTATTGAATTAGACAGTCTTTTACGGTTTAACACCACTACACTGCCTAAACTTAGTCTCGTGTACCGTAAATCCTCGATTAAGCGCCGCCCTCGAATAAGCGCTGCACTTTTTAGGTTCCTTTTTGAATAAGCGCCGCCCTTGAATAAGCGCCGCACCTTAGACTGTAAATGCGGCGCTTATTCGAAGCATTAATTGATAAAGGGGTTCAATAAGACTAAAACGTTATATTTTATAGTGGACCAATAGTATATATGTACAATAGTAGACATTGGCTAATTTCATTTATTGTCAATCTATTTTTTTAATAAAAGAGAAAAGATGAATCTGTCTGAAATCTTTATTTTTTAAATAAGCGCCGCCCTCGATTAAGCGCCCCACCAAAATGTTTTCGAGTTTTGAATAAGCGCCGCGGCGCTTAACCGAGGATTTACGGTAATTATACCTTTAGATTTGTGCTGCTTGGCTGTGGCTGCAAAATTCAAGACCATTTCATCTTATCCTTTGCTTCAAAATTTTTAATTAGTTTCTCTGATTGGCATAACGAATCATACTCTAAGCCTGATTGTGTTTTTCGCACAAGCATATCCCCGCATGATTTCAAATTTTCATTAATGTATGCTGAATACAAACCACATCAGAAAACCTCATCTTTTCTAAATATATATATTTTCTTTTTTAGAACATCCACCATTAGCATTTTCCAAAAATCTTTAGCAAAGGAAGAAGTTTCGAATACTTCAAAACTGAACTATTCGGATGTTAGCTAAAATTTTCATTGCTGAACTAATAAAATATTTGAACTGCTTGATTTATTGTACTTGTTCAGAAGTTGTTATTCGAAACATCAACTTCACAACAAGATGTAACATGGAATTTTCTAGAGTTTTCAAGATCGATATCAAGGACATTCAGTTGCTACTTTTTGTAACTACATGGAAAGTCTGTACTTTTAATCAGATGTATTATATGCAATTTGAAAAAATTAGCTATGGGTTAAAAATACAGTTTATTTACTAGACTTGAGCTTTGCAATTTCAGGAAATTAAATTATTTTGCACCACATTTTATGGTCGTCAAAGTCTATCAGGGATAATTTGCCTACCTTTAAGTGTATTGGAAGAAACTTGCATGATAAATGTAATCTTGTACTACGCAACAACTAGTGGAACCTTTTAAATAAACATGTAACGTTAGTAAAGTTATCAGAGTACGAATAAACAATGGTAGATATCTTTATATCAACTACAAAAGTTTTCTCCCGCGAAAAATTATAATTTTGCAAAACCGCGAATTAATGATCTTCACACAGGTTCGGTTTATTGTTGTTCTTGTCTAGAGACTTTTTCTGCTTTTTAATCCTGTTTCTACATCAGGTATTTACTATCGAATTTCTATGGTTTAGAGTTTCCCCGTTTTCGTATCTTCGAATTTCAATATTCGGATGTTCAAATAAATGACTCGTTTTTTTAATACTACAAAAAACGAACATCTAGGCTTGTTCAGATATTCCCAATCTTGCGTTTGATTTGAATAATTGCTAATCGCATCTATATAGGACTGCAAAATGGTTTTCTTTTCCATCAATAAGCATATTCCATCAGTAAGCAAAGTATTTATTTTTTATATTCTGGAAAAAGTTATGTCAGCGAAGAGTAGTAATTAATGAAGGTTATAAGAATTGAAAGATTTTTGGAGTTAGTGAAGAAGACATATGTTGGTTAGTCCTAAAACAAAGAAGATTTTAAATATTCTTCTAACTTGAAGTAATTATTGCATTATGACAATTATTGTGTTATGGCAATAAAACGTATTATTACCACTTTGTTGTCTGAACGTGCATTCTCTATGCTTATAAAAAACATGTAATAAAGCGCGCTATCAAACCTTAGCAAAAGCGCTAGGAACACAAGTTCTATTTTCAATTTTTTCTACTGATAAACAGAATGAATGTGCATTCACCTCTTGTATTTGAAAATAAAGAACAAGATGGAAAAATTAAACCATTGTTACCATATGACCGATGTTAGTGTAACATGAATACAATATTCTTTCTTATCTTAATAGTGCTGTTAAAAAGTTATTGCTACCAAAACGTTATCTGTCGGAGGACAGGGGTTCATTACCATAATTTGCAAACCAGCGCCTTTCTTGCAAAACACTTCAGACACCTCGAGTAAACTTACAAAAACGCGTACTTCCTTTTACGTAATGAAATAGTAAAGTCTCAACAACTAGCACGTACCACAAACACATATGATGCACTTCGAAGATACTGAACCCGTAAACAATTGTACGAAACAAAAATTACATAGAAAAATTAAAAGAATTACGCAGTCCTAAATCGTCTGGACTACAGTGGTTGACATACTAAACTTAAAAATTGTTGAAAAGCAATTTAGCAAGTAGATCTAAAGTTTTAAATAATTTGGTTTGCAAAATTTAAAGTTTAAAATCATATAAAAAAAGCACAGACATCTGGCCCTACCGAAATTAAACTATCAAAAAAATAATCTCGTTCTAAATTGCTTTTGTTGCTATTAAAAAAACTAATGAATAAAAAGTTTTTTCTGTCAAAAAATATGACTGATCAATTGTTTTGTTAAATTATCCTTATCCAAGGAGTCGTGAAGATGATATTGGACAAGTTGCTTCCATAGGAGTACCATACGTATCAGATTTAGATGTTTCGTTCATGTGTTCAACATACACTGAATTTGCAGACGCAAAACTTGGGTCTTCGTCGAAATAATTAAACGGTTTGATGAAAAATGTGAACTGGTTTCCTGTGGTAGGCGTTGTTGGGTAATCTTCCGCGCATGGAATGTGCAATCCACCAACTGGTATCCACGCTACCAAGTCTTCGTTAACGATGGTTTCGTTGTCTTCGATTCGTGCATCAAACGAACATCTGGGCGTGCCATATTGTGGGAAATAATTGAACATGCAACTTCCAAATCTTTCTGTTTCTTTAAACTTCGACACTGATATCTGGTATTTTGACCATTCGGTATGTTTTGTTCCTCTATGTTCATCTGGATAGACTTGCTTTATTTTATTCGGTGAGTAGATTCGATAGCCACGATGATTTCCATATGTGTTTTTCTTATTCTCGTTGTAAACAATGTAATATTTCGGATGATCAAAATTATAGCGAATGGCAGCTTCTTTTTCTGTAGTTATTTTCTTTTCTTTGATGAATTTCTTTACAGTGGGATGATAATCATATATCGTCTGTGTTTTCTCAAGAGTCATATCTAACGTTTTAAAACTGTTCTTTGTCCCTAGAATATCCAAATCAACTTTGTATAACATAAAGTGATCGTGAATACCTCCAACGTAGCCGTCAATAACTTCATATCCGTATTGATTTAAAAATTGCTTGTATGATTGACTTAGCACTAAATGACCGGTTGTTGTCGTTTTTATTTCAACGACGCCGTTCTGATGAAAGACAAAGTCGTGAATATAATCATAGCTAGACATGTCGCTAATGAATCGAACAACTAAAAATGAGTCAGTTAGACCTCCATATTCGAAATGTTCCGCACCATGGTGATGTCTTCGAAGAGGAATGTTGGCATTATTTTCGAATACACAAACTGCATTTTCGACAGTGACGGCTTTTCTACTGGCGTAGAGATGCAAGGAGACGTCCATGTAAGCGGCATTCTGAGGACAATCAACACCTTTAATTAATGAGTGCGACTTGCCAAGTGACCATGTGCTATCCAAAAAATTTGAAAAATATATTCCAGGCGAACCTGTCGCATACAAAGAAGAAGCTTCCTGTAAACTAATTTCAAAGGCGATACGTTGGTTTTGAAATCTAACGTCAAATATTGCTGGACCTGTTGATGCTTGAACCATGTAATTGAACTGCCAATCGAAGTAGGTTATCTTTCGTCCTTGTATTGAAAACCTCGGTCCGTTTGGATAAAAAGTCAATCGTTCGATGGATGGAAAATAATTCAATTGTGACCCCCGCCGTTTTAGATTTGCACGTTGTAATACTTCATCAGGAATTCTTTTGATCTTCATAATATTTAATTCTCCTCGATTGTATCTTTGCATGATTTCTTCAGCACTAGTATATGCTTTTTGATTGTAGAAGATCTAGAAAGTATTATCTTAAATTATGCTATATCCTTAGGTTCTTAAAGATAGAACATTCCCTTTGCGAGATGTTTTTCAGAATTCTTTGAAATATGCAGTGTCACTCTAAGCTCATAATAAACAGCAGACAAAAGAACTAATTACGCTGAGGCAATGTTTTATTTAATCCAAACGGCCTCACGAAAATTTGGTTAAGCAGCATACTTTAAAATGTCCTCAACGTGAGAATAAATGTTATCATTACCTTAAATAACATGATGAAGACGAATTCTTAAAACTAACCTGTGCCACAACTATTGTTATACAGTTAAAAATTAAATGACCAGGAAGAGTGGACTGGAACTGGAAGATCAAGGATATTATAAAAACACAAACCTGGATTACACGCCATTTGTTTTCATCCTTACTTGTCAGGTTTAATCGAAATGTTATGACATCAAGAAATTGTAAATGAGGAGGGAACTGTAGGTTGAACTGAAATAACAGATCGC
The DNA here is from genome assembly GCA_030067915.1 of Hydractinia echinata. NCBI lineage: Eukaryota > Metazoa > Cnidaria > Hydrozoa > Anthoathecata > Hydractiniidae > Hydractinia > Hydractinia echinata. The sequence continues at coordinate 1,769,398 of JASGCC010000058.1, forward strand.
CGAAGAATTCGTTTTCTCTCTGCTCGGTAGCTCCAGAAAGAGCTATTGACAATCCTTTTTCAAAACCAGTTTCTGCTGTCGCGTATCCTTCAAGAGTTTCAAAGGTGGCTTTAAACAATGGCCACATCATCCTGGCATGATCAAAACCGAGTTTTTTTATAGTCGGATTGTTATATAATATAGCTTCATCCGGTTTGGTTTCTAATGGGTTCTGTCTATCTGCAAACTTAGCAAGATAATGATAATTTGGTGTCGGCAGCGGACCAACCACATAGTATGACACATTATACGATGTTTGGAGAGATACAATTGCTTCTCTTCGCGGCTTTGGTCCATTATTGTCCAAATATTCCAATGCTTCCTTTTTGTTGGGTAAATAGAGCTCTACAGTGTTGATAAATTGAACCATTTGAATACTATGTCCATCTTGCATTCGTCGTATCACAAAGTTGCGCTCTATGTAACCAACAACCGTGTTGATTTCTTCCAAATTTAATTCACGAAAGATGTCATTTTCATCATTGGAATGTGGTTCAATTTTTATGCTTTTATCTTTACATGTGAACTCATTTTTTGAAGCTGGCTTTTTGCCTTTTCCCATACATTCACATTTTTTATCCTTTGTAATTGCATAAGTGATAAAAGCAATTACAACGACAACAATAATGACAATTAAGACAACGTTAATTGTTTTGTTTATGTTCGATCGCTTTTCTGACGCAACCTTCTCTTCTACTTGAAGTTCTAAAAAAAAAACAATAAAACGACGCTTAAAAAAAGAAAATAAACAACCAGACAGAGAATAATTAAACTTACTTTCTGTCTCAGCGCCGTTCATGACAATATCTTTTGTAATACCTGCAGAACGAAGTAATATTTGATTTCTTGAGAAGTAATAAAACATAATTAAAACCAATATATATTAGTTATCGTACGATACAGAGTACAATGTGGCATATATTTTTTTAAATTTTGACACTTTGTCTGGTTATTTCACGCGCTTTTAGGCGATGAAAATAAAAACAAAAATATCAAATCGATAGTAGTACGATAGTATGGTTAGTAGTAGTATTAAGTAGCATTAAGGATATATGAATAAGCTGCTGTTAGAACTGTTACATTTTCATTTTCATCTTCCTTCCACCTTACTCTTGTATAGTCAAACAATGCATTTACCTCTCGTAAACATATAATCTGTAGAAATAATAGCAGTTTCAAATCTTTTTTTTTCAATTATTTACTTATTATATTGAATTTACTTATTATATTATATTATATTATATTATATTATATTATATTATATTATATTATATTATATTATATTATATACGTTAAAATTGATTGGTGATTGAGGTCAAGCGCATGCGCAACTCCACTACTCTGCACAGAATATTGAATACACATAAACAAGGTTAGTATTATTAAGGGCTAGGAATATGCAAAAAAACATAAAAAAAACGAAAAATGTTAAACAAAGTAGCCAAAGTGTTTAAAATAAGTCAAACTTCTAGGAAAATGTCTACAGGATTTATAACAAACAAAAAACATGAAAGTTTTAAAACTTTAAACTTCATTCATGACTTCATTCGCATCCACATATCTTTATAAGCGCCAGTAGATTTAATCTGTATGTTTTATGAGCATTATAAAGCTTTTTGATTGTGTGGCAATTTTAACTGTCAAGTAGACAATAGAATGCTTTAAATAAATGTTATGAACTTTAGTTTCAACATCACTTATTAAAAATGACTTCAAAGATGTGCGGTTGCTTTCTTCTCCGATATAAATATATAAATTATAAATACGACAAGACCAATACCCTTTCGTCAACAGTTAGAGTTTGTTTAGTGGAAGTACTCTCGCTATTATAATACAAAATGTTTAAGTATTCAAAGCGCACACAAACACGGACAATCTTTTAAAAGATGATCGCAAACGATGGAGATGAATGATAAATGATTTTTAATAATTGAATAATAATAACTTAAGCAAACATAAAAAAAAAAAAGTAAAAAATGCAGAATAGATAGACAGAATTTCAACCATCATAAAATTGAAAAATATCAAATCACAGTGCATTCTCAGGCAATACGTTTGACATCAACCAATATTCTGGGGTATTCCTCTCTCATAAATAGTTAGTATAGCCTTAATAAAAAAGCATGTAAAGCAAATTAAAATTTAATGCATGGATTGAATTTATTTCAATGAACGGAACAAATAAAGTCGCGAAAATCTAATTTGGTTCAATTTTTTTGGATGTTATTCTTTTTTAAATTTCCAAATTTTCTAAATCAGAGAGTTCAATATCATATGTTCGATGTAAGAAACGTGTAAAGTCACTAATTGTTAACCTGTGTAAATTACGGTCATGCATCACATTCCGGTTGTCCTTAGCGAACCGTGTTGTTTATTAGTCTTGATTTTAAAGCAATTTTGACAATTACATAATAATAAAAAATATAGAAGAAGAATTGTAACCCCGTTCTGTATATACTTCAGGCATCAGATTTGCGCTGACCTTCGCTCTTTTGTAAATTCCTAGCACAAAATTTGGATTCAGCAGTTATTTTGTAAAACTTTACGCGAATTCATCCGTCATACTTAAAGGCAACTTTTTGTGCATCATCAGCTGGAAGAAAGATATATGCAGCTGTTTTAACTAAAACGCGGCTATTGTTATAAGAGACTAGTTGTTCCCACATGAAATATCTATTTTAGAGCCTGATTATATGAGGCGAGTTGGCTCGGTGTTGACCCGGGTCAACCCGTTTGAAAAAATTACATATTATATGGGAAAAGTCAACCCGAGTCAAGACCTACACTACTGCCGGGGTGAAACAAAATGCGCGTAATTTTTTTAAAATGCGGATGCAAGATGTAAAGAAACAAGCGAAATTAAATCAAAATTATCATTAAGTATTTTGGTCACCTATAGTTTGTTATTTCAAATCCAAGGTGTTCTGTATTTGTCATTGCTTCGAAGAAATCGCCCAATACAGAACATATTGACATATTTTTTAACAAAACGAAAGAAACTCTTAAAACGTTTGAAACACCAACAGGGAAATCACGTAAGCTGCTCCACAAGTTCTGAAGTCCATTTAAACTTCTTGTCTGCTGCTTCGCCTAGGCGGGTTGACTCACCTCATATAATGTCAAATATTTTTTAGTAGTGATCTGCCATTATGCCGAGCTGTTTAATTTTATCATGCTGAGCATGTGGCGAGCCAACACCGAGCCAACTCGCCTCATATAATCAGGCTCTTAAGCTAAATTCACACTGAAAACGCAGTTTCTTGCGGCGCGGCACGTCGCCGCATGACTTTTGCTTTTTTTTGTTCACCTTAAATATTAAAATACTTCGTTTTATTTTTATATACAATAGAAAGAAACAGGCAATTCAAGAATGACAATGAAAAATGCTCATTTCAGCATGCGGCAACGCAAAAGGCTGCGGCAAACCGAAAGTGAGTAAACGTCATTTAGCGGCTACTATATATAGTAAAAACGCGCCGCGCCGCATAACTTTTTTATCAGTGTGAATTTAGTACATATTACCCGCATAGTGATTACTTTGAGGTGAACCCGACAAAAACGTGGCTGTGCAATAATTTTGAACAGAATAGGGCCATTATTACAGTGACTAGTCGTTAGCTAGTTGAAGAATACACAGATCTCCTGGTCCTCAGATTTTGTCCACGTCGGTATTTCGTTGATATTTATACGCCGGGTAGCACAAAGCCATGCCATAAAATTACCCTGCTGTGGCGCAATCAATTTAAACAGAATACGCCTATTACCAGTTATCAGGCTGATTTAATAGCACCCCCCCCCCTGGATTTTAAATAATTACGGAAAAATTATAGGGATATAAGCTATCATTTTGAACAGACAGACAAAATACGGTTCCATTATTATGGAGACTAGTCGATATCCTGGGGTTAAGTCCACGGCTTAGCCCGTCCGTTATATATTTGGTGTTTTTTCTCTTGTGCAAACAAACACACGGAAATACAGATAATATTATAAACTATTGATATAGAGACTAGGTCAGGTGCCAGTGAATAAATCTACGGGTTCGTTTTCCTTTATATATAGCATTTCGTGTTTCTGTAGGATAAATTTTTCGAATGCAGAATTGTTTTCCATGTTAAGAATAATAGGAGATTATATTCATTTTTTATTTAAAAGTAAAAACCGGTTACAAAATTCTGACGATAAAAGTGTTTTGACGAGGTTTATTTGTTGCTAATTGAATGATTTTTGTTCGGAGACAAGATTATGTATTCTTTGTTCTATAAATACTTTGAAAAAAAAGCAATAAATAAAAACTGATTGTTCTCATCTTTTGTCCTTGTCTCCTAGCCAGGGTGAACTTTTGAAATCCAACGTATTGTGTCTGGCTATCTTCGATTTTCTGTTAGGCGGAATCATAGTCAGGAATTCAAAATATTTAATGCCGTGATTGTGGATTTCAAACCAACACCTGGGGTGGTGATATGGCGCTAATCAACCTCAGGACTTTTCTCTTTTTCTCACAATTTCGCCAGAGGAAGAAAAGGCCTGCGAAAGAAGTTCGACGTGAATTTATTTATTTTTTTCGCGTTAATCTACACAACTACGGTTTGTTTAATTAATAACCTTCGTGATCCGATGTTGAACGCGAAGTTGCGTGCTTACATTTAGGTAAACTATTTATTTATTTATTTATTTATTTATTTATTTATTATGAATATTTACACAGGATGTACACTTCAGTAATAAATTACTGCTATTATTGCGTGTCCTGAAATTCCGCACATTTACATGAAGCGCTTAGTACAGGTATACAACAAGTCGTAAATCCGCCAGTCAAGCTTTCACAGCGATACAGAACTTTCGGTATAATGTATTTGTTTAGAAAATAACTCCTGCAACAATCTTAAATAAAAGAACACTGGCTAAAACCTATCCCGCCGTAGCTTAAACAGTTGAGTGGCATTAAATTAAAACAGAATACAACATATTGTAATCCGGTCATCTGCAAAACAAGACAATCAACATTTTATATTTTCCGGAATTAGTCTGTGTCATAGTAACTTTCCTGCAGCTTCAGTTTAACAAAGAAACCCAGGCGGCACAAAAATATGTTAAAAGTATAAGGTAGCAGGCATTCTGTTTGATGTTTCCGATTGCCAAAAAAGGGATTTAACACATTTTTCATTTTTTACATGATTTATATGAAAAAGTGCTAAATATTGGCCAAAAATTCAAAAAATATTGGAAATCAATTTATCATGTGACTAAATTTTACAGAATGATTCCCGTCATGAAATAAAGTTGTGTTACGAAAGTCTCAACGAAAACCATATTCTCCCGATTATCAGAATTCTATAGAATTTTAAGGTGTAGTTTGGAGTGATAGCCACATCATGAAAGCTCTGTGAGGGATGGAATCAAAAAAATTGACATACAGATTTCTAATAGATGGCTTTTCAGACCGAATAAGGTTTATATAGACACAAGTGGGTAGCCCGCGAATTCATGCATGGGTTGACCCGTCCTTTGTATATAGCATTCACTATTTGCTATTTCGTGCTATTTCGTGAGTCCGTAACACGGCAAACAACTGCGCAGAGACAGAGACGGCTATTATTATGGAGAAGAGATAAAACTGGTTCTTAACTGAATTAAATAAATGGTTTAAAACATTAAAAATTAAGGTTTGGTCTAGTAGTATTTTTAAACTCATTTGCAACATGCAATATTAAATTCTGTTATTCCACTATTCAAATAATTTTACCACTATTTTTTCTGTTCATGCGTCAAGACCAAGTGTTTCTGCGCAATACACGAAGCAATTACTGATTTACAGAGATTCACTACTTTGTGCTACAAATGCACGAAATTGAAAAGCTCGATATATGTGCGACATAGAATAAATAAAAGCATTTGATCCGTTTTTCCAGATTGTTAAAAATTCAGTCAACCTTGCACCTAGGAGGGATTGTTACGTTTTTCTGAAACGACATGAGGATAAGTTCGGACTTTAATACTATTTTTTTTGGGGGGTGCAGGAATTTTTACTTTTATGTGCAGGAAGCACAATGTTTCAATGCCTGTAGAAGTAGCAGAACATAGAAATGAACCGTAAAGAAAAAATGATGCAACGTTCTCAAAAACCATCAAGTTAGGTAATGGTTTCTACCCGCTTCACCATTGCTGGTGATGTCAGCAAAAATAAATTACGCTGAAGCAATCATTCTGCCCGACATGCTGTCGAAAAGCTCGCTTTCAAATATTTTTGGCCTGTACGCCAGTATTCTGAACGTGAGTTCAATAGCGCTTTCAAACATGGGGCATGAATAAGTTATTGTTTTGTTGTGGTAAAAATACAAGCATGTTTCGAAAAGTTAGAAAAAATATTAAGCAGTAAACGTACATTAGAAGAAAGAAATAGTATAGCTATTTTTATACATGGAAGAAAATACATTTTTAAAACGACATTATTTTTTTGTTTAATTGGCTTGGCTCACTTTCCCCTGAATTGCTTCAGTGTCATTCAGTTTGGTTGCATGGATTTGCAACACAGTCTTAAATACATATCCATGGTATGAGTAACAGCATTTAAAACTAGGAATGATGCATTAAAGAAATAATAAATATGATAGCAAAATTGCATTTCGTTTATATATCTGTTATCATACGTCTAAACTAATTTTGTTTTTGAGTAAAGTTGCATCATCATTGTTGCTCGGTCCCAGACCATCGATAGCAAACAAAATGGCAATTCTCACAGGAGAAATTAATTCAAAATTATCCGAAAAACTTCCTTTGATCACACATGCGGGATGAAATTTGAAAAAAAAAAGCATCAGAGATTCGCCTATCCGAATTCGTAATTCTGATTTTTATTCAATATTTTTCAACATTTTGCATTTTTAACGACGGTGAAGAGCCAAAAGATAATGCTTATTAACGCTGCTGCCATATTGAAAAATGCTTTGCGTTAGTTGATATACGTTACTTGGGTAACACATGTGATCAATCCCTATCTGCATGTATTGTAACGAAACTGCTTACTGTTATCGTGCTAATTTAAGCAAAAAAAACACGAATCAATGAAATTCTTGACGCAACAAGTAATAAGAAACATGAATAGTTTATTGCGGACAGACAAAACTTTTAATTTTTGATTACTCTTTTTTGAAAATAGTCTCTGTTTTGAAAACAGTCTTCATTGTGAAAAGATCTTCTTCATAGTGAGTACGAACCTACAAAGTGCAATGGCATCAAAAACACTGTTCGTATGTATCGTATGCATGAGTAAAGGAGATATACTACGATTGTTCGAATGCAACAAGTTTTATGCTGTCTTTGATGTTGTATTCAACAATTTTCTTCTGGCAAATACGACATATTCATTGGTTAGAAACATCGAGCTGAATAAATGCTTGATTATATGCACGCAATATCCAAAGTGCAAATCATTCAGCTACATGTGTCATCACTCAGAATGCCGAATACATCATTCCACTAGAACTGACACTGAAGTAACTTACAAAAAGAAAGTGGATGGACACACTATGAAACCAATGAGGATGCAACCAACGTGAGTAGTTTAGACTGCTTTTAGATGCGTCATTCGTTTATGTGGAAGAAATAAGTTGTTTGATAATAATATAGTCGCTAGGCGCCATAGAGTTCTCTAAAAAATTGTTTTAATTTTATATTTAACTATCCATATTTGCATCTTATTAAAAAAAACATGTTGCAACAATACAACCTCGTTTTCAGGCCTGTTGTTTCTCATTTATGTCTGAATGACAAGACGGACATTTTCGTCTCGCCGACCACACATAAAAATGCGACAACAGGCGCTGGGAACGAGGTTGGAAACAATATTTACCAATCAGTGTGCTATAAAAGGCGAGGGTTTTGGATATTTACTTGTGTTTTTTTTAGAGCGAAAATGATTTATAAAACTTCTAGTATATTTGTTGGTTATCCCCCACTTATCTTTAATCTTATTGGGTGCAATATCAAGTACCAAATAAATATATTAAATATAATAAACGAAATTATACGTTTTATGGTATTTTCCGCTTTTCTCACTTTTTATTTGGTTTCTTTCCTATTGAGAGCTATCAGTAAAACTTTAAACTGGGCTGTATATTCAAAATTTTTAATAGGTCATGATGCTGGGCATCCTGACCTACTAAGAAAATGTCCTAGATCCGCCCCTGAATTGTTGTTTCGTGTATCCTTATTTAAATGTTTCCAAGCAGCAAATATCGACAAAAATATGTGCTAAACGATGAAAATCAGCACATTTTATTGCAGTCGGTTATCATTTGGAGGCATGATTTTTAATTGTCCTGTAAGAGAGTAGGGTTACATTAAAAAAATTAAAACTAAAGCACCAAATTGAACTGCAGAACAGCAATGGCGTGCGGCAAACACGACTATGTTGTCGATTGATGAGACCGGTGAAAATAAACTTCTTACAAGAAATGTGCATAACTTAAGGAAAAGTTAAAAAATAAACAGCGCTGAAAAACTGATGGGAGAGAGGCACATTGTCCATAAGCCATTTAGTTGTCAAAATCCTGCTGTCAAAAAGTTTTAATTTTTGTTAGATGGGCATTTGGCTTAATCAATTCGGAGTATACTTTAACTTACATTTGAAGCCTGTATCATCACATGTGTCCACACATTTTCCACATTTACATGGTTTTCTTTCTTCACAAACAGGGCCGACCTAAAAAAATAATAAAGTTGCATACCCCAGACATCTTTTTACATTACTTAGTTACTGATTACATAAACTTAAACCAAGCGAAATCTGTAAAGACATTTAAAAAATATTTTTGAAGACATCTAAAAGACACCTCTGAAGATATCTAAAGGACGTCTTTTTAACTGTTAAATTGTCCATTTTAATGCATCTTTTTGCAGCATCCATTAGATGTCTTTTTAATAAAGACGTCTATTGAAGGATTTATTTTTGAAACTTCATAAGGCGTCTAAAATAGGTTAATGCCATCTTAAATATGTAAATATGTTTTATAGAAACCTTGTTTTAAGGTGGGTGTTAAATTTAATGCACTCTAGTCAGAAATTCATGAACATTCTGCATCATTCCAGAAAACTGATCTTTAAAATACATATTTGGGTATGATGGAGCATCATATTGAACATAATAATCTAGAACTTTCTTTAGCTATTTTTAAACATAAGTATTTCCAGAGAGTCCTTTTTAAAAGTGTGTAAAAACGCATTATAATACCTATTTAGTTAGTTGCCTGGAAAGACTAAAACAAATTATGTTCAACAGATTATGGGTCCAGACAACGATTAAATAAGTAGCGGAAACATTCGCGTTAACTATATATATGTATTATGCAATGTTGAAACCTAAGGAACAAAATGTGTACATAAACAGAAGTTCAGGAGTGCAGTGTGACCAGGTCTATAAACATAACAGAATACAGTCATCATAATGGGTTCATTATTGTCTAACGATCAGCAAGGATAAAGTTTACAAGTTAACAATCTTCAAGAGACGCTATTTTGGAATTTGTAGTTCACGGTTTGGTTTGAATCAAAACATTGGGTATCCGGTATCTTGACTATTCGGATTGAAAATGGCTACGGAAGCAACGAAAGTTTTGATGGTGGCAAATTACGCGACCTGGAAGGTACAATGTAAAATGACATTGATCCATGAGAGATTGTGGAATATTGTTAAAGAGTCTGACTCCCGCTGAGTCAATCGACGATGGAGCATCAGTTTCAAATTTGAGTTGCACGAGGATCGTGCGTTGGCAACTGTTGTTTTATCGATAGAACCTTCACTTTTGTATTTCCTTGGCCGGATCCAGACGATCCAGCAGAGGTTTGGATGAAGCAAGCTAATCAAATCCAAAAGAAGTCATGGGCAAACAAGTTGGCATTGAAAAGAACAGCCGTTGATCCAGACACATTAGAAACGTTTAAGATGGTTTATTCTTGTTCCTTCACCAACAAAATATTTTTAGGAGGTTACAGATTTTTCTCTTTCACACATTTGTTAGAATGTTTGTTTGGTTCCGTATGTGATCATTTTCTTGTTGGTCTTCCTTATAAAATGTAGGTCTCGCTTACACCATGTAAAACTAAAAATTTTCGAATAAGCTTTTCCAACGCTGATGCAAAATCTTAATCATTACAATTAGTCATCCACCATTTTCGTTCTTGTTGTTTACAAAAATTGTCCTGTGCATGACAGATATAATTTTTTAGCATAGCAATTAACGTGCATAAGTTTTTTTGTAGAACGTAATAATTATAAATAATAAGCAGTCATATGACCAACGTGTGCCAAGACCCTTTCGCCTCTATTAACTTATCGTTAAAGCAAAATGCTCTGGGAACAAGGTTGTTTTTGACGTGAAAAGTCCATGCACTAAAAATTCAATTGAACTGCTTACAAGTCAATCAGTTTTGAATTGACTGGCGTGAAAAATTTCTCGTAAGTGTTTATACAGAATCTCTCTGCTTTTTTTTTAGGTTCGGTAACCATCTTTGCTATGTCATCACACCTGTTGCCATAGCGACTCATTGTTGTTTCTATGGAATTTTACACGTCGCTTGATGACCATCTGGCGCATACAAGTTGTTTCTTTAGAGGCTGAGAACTGCTAAAATGTCCCAGAAGCTTTCGCTAAAACGGGCTTTGCGGACCCTGAAATAGGCCTAAATGGGGACAAAAAAACCCCTCGTATGCAGACGTTTTAGACCTTGATAACAGAAACGAAACATAAACACATAAACACTTATGTACCACATAAACACTTCAAATAAGAAAACAAGAAGCCCTGTGGCTTGAAGATTTCCGTCATTAGCCTGGAAGATTCTAAAATTTAAAGTAGACATTGAAAACGGAGAATGGGGTAAACAAATCCTTGAGCATACTATAATTCTTAATTATTATTGTAACTAACCTGCAATGTTAAAATACAACTTAATTAAAAATTAAAAATAATTTTTTTACATATATATAGTACTCTACTATTAGTAAAAACTTCAACTGGATATTTTTAAAACTGATCTTGAAAATTCTGGAAATTCCAGGACGCAAATCTTCTTATGTATGAACATGACGATTTGAATATAACTTCTGAACAAGTTCAATTCCAATGAATTATTATTCAATTAATTCAGAAATAAATACATATTAACATCTGAATATTTCAGTTTTTAGGCCTGTTGTTTACTGTTGTTGAAGATTTTTTGAAAATGTTGATGGTGCATGGTTTGATAACAGCTGATCTAAAAAATAAAGTACAAACTGAGAAACATGAATACAATTTTACAATAATAAACACTAGGTTGTTGAATTATTGTCTCCTTAACCTCTCTTTGCCTCTTTGATTTGAAGAGGGAATTTATCAAGAAGATACACATCAATGCCATGTGATGCACAAGGTATATTATATATATATATAAATATATGTGCATAAATTTAATCAAGCTGGCTTTTGATGTCTTTGTAGCACCAGTCAAAAAGAGATCCAAATCAGCACCAAAAATTGGGATAGCTAGCTAGCTCGCCAGCACACTTTTCCCACTTATATATAAAATAATTCTTACCTGAAAAAATACATGAATTTAAAAACATAGTATTTAGCTCCCTAGCTAGCTACATCAATAAAGATACTACAACATAGTTAGTGGTCATAGTAACAAAAACGCATAGCTATTATAGAAACAACAAAAGATAAACATTAACAACTCACTTTAACGTAATTGCACAACTATCCTTCTTTGATTTCACATAAGCAGGAAGGCAGTATTCTGCATGGCAATTTCTTCGGATAAAACCAAAAGTTGTTTTTGCAACACGTCAGTAGATGGCAAAACAGAGTTACATTTAACCTTTTTAATTCATTCAGCGTAAATTTGATGTAGCTCATCAAAGTATTCCTTTTCAAAAAAAACTAACTTCACACGCTTTCTCAAGCTCTTGCAAGCCATGTTGAGAATGGAAAGAATCTTCGGAATTTCGATCTTCAGATTCCGGGTAAATTCGACAGAATTCGATTTCGATCCTCGGAATTTTTTTACTAGGTCGGGTTGACCTAGTCTAAATCCGCGCCTGATCCAAGCTGAAAATACTGTCGCTTCATCCCAAAGAAATCAAATTAAAAATGTATAGCTTATATAAATTGACAAAAAAGTTAAACTTTCAATATTTTTAGCATTTCCGTACGGGAAAAACATGCTTTGTTTAAACAAAATAATTTTACCATGCACAGAAATGAAAGAGTCAGCTCGGTTATCCAAGCTGGTGGTTCATATGGAAAATTCCATCCCGCCTTGACGAGATCTCTGTGTAAATAACCGAAATCTTGGGAAGACAGGCTGGCTTGCCTCTCATACAAACATATGCATTTTTTTTAAAGGTTTTCGGAGACATGTCGAGATCTCGCCTAAGTGACGCAGCTCGCCCCCATATTAACAGCCCCTTAGAAGGCTTTACATTATTTAAATTCTAAAACATTTTATAGAATGGATATTAACTATTTAGTCGGACTGTTTAAACGTATTACAAAAAGTTGTAAGTTGCACGAAATACAAACAATTTTTTTTTGTTCCCCTCTCTATGTCAACTGGTGATGACCTTAGTCTGCTTGTTTGAAACTTTAAAACCCGTGCACGTGAAATATATAGAAGTGCATGATGGTATATTATAGCAGCATTTGGCGTTCCGAGTTTGTAGTTTCATGATTGTTCTTTAAAATTCATTCAAGCATTCTCTTATGGGTAATATTAAAATATACATAATGAAAAAGAACAAAAAAACAAATTAAATAGTGTAAAATAAAATGACAGTTCAGGATCAACATGTTATAGTCATTTCAAAAAATAAAAATAATTGATGAATCATTAGTAGTATGAAAATATTTTTTAGGTAAAAGGATTTTATTGAAACGCAATGTCTGCTTTGGAGCACGTGCAAACGAGTTTGGAACATTTAAAATACCATACGACGCAGTAATGACTGACATAAAATTGGTACATGTTGGTGGATCTGGTCTAAAGTGCGCAGAAAACACACCGCCAACAAAGTGTGGGTGTGATTACCGTAACTCTTTTGTTGTGGAAAATGTTGCGGCTGACATTACAGATGATCAAAACAAGGGACTTTACCCATTTATGGAATATCATAAAGATTACGGATTTTTTACTGTACCCGGATACAACGCCAACTCTCCCTACCTCATCTTCCATGCAACAAGTCACACTGTTCACAAAGGACAGGAGCTGAGATTGCATTATGGTGAAGCTCTGTTAGGTTACTACCTCTCTAATAATAGTGGTGAATCGTGTGCAGATATATATGCGAAGTTGTGTGACGAATAAATGTTTTTGTGAATGATGCAATTCTCTTTAAAATAAATAGACAAATAACATTCCTGTTTGATGGAAATCTCTTTAACTTTAAGTGAAGGAAATTGATTTTATTATAAAAATTACCAATAAAAATTTGTAACAACAGCTGCCAATTTTTACTGAGACATTCAGAATTATCCAGCCGAACTAAACGACGCTCAACCGAATCTCGATGTCACACTGTTCACAAAGGACAGGGGCTGAGATTGCATTATGGTGAAGCTCTGTTAGGTTACTACCTCTCTAATAATAGTGGTGAATCGTGTGCAGATATATATGCGAAGTTGTGTGACGAATAAATGTTTTTGTGAATGATGCAATTCTCTTTAAAATAAATAGACAAATAACATTCCTGTTTGATGGAAATCTCTTTAACTTTAAGTGAAGGAAATTGATTTTATTATAAAAATTAACAATAAAAATTTGTAACAACAGCTGCCAATTTTTACTGAGACATTCAGAATTATCCAGCCGAACTAAACGACGCTCAACCGAATCTCGATGTCGTATGTTAATTTCGATGTCTCATTCAAACGTGTAGTAAAAGAAGCGAAAGTTTTCTTCGGTCCAAGCAGTAGTTATTTTTTTGTTTTATATTTGTGATTCTTCTTTTGTTTATTTGGTAGTACATATTTCTACTAGATATAAAATGTACAATAGTTGAACAAGGTTATAAAATATATTTCTAAGAATGCAGCATTTTTTTATGTGACTTTGGCAATACTTGATTTAACTTTTAAATCCATTTGTGAAAACACAGGCATTTTACTTTACACGTTTTAGTATTACTACTAAAAGTTCTTCACAGAAAAATTATAAAATTTTAACAGTTATTGTTCTTAAATTGTTCTTATTGTCTAGCCATTTCCAGCCGCAATAAATTAGATTTTTTGGAATGATTTGTTCTCAATTGGTTCTTAGCGAATGGTAAAGACGCAACTTTAGAATTCAACTTCATTTTGTTCTTATTTTTGGAAATTCCCAATTAACACAGTCCAAGATTGTAGCAAAGGGCTGTAGATATACAAAGGCGAAGAAAATGTTATAAAATTATAAAAAAACAAGCAATAAATTCAATAGTAATATGATTTTAAGTATTGATATTTTTGTTACTTTAGAACCTCAAAAAGCCTTGACTTTAGGAAGCTAAACCAAGCCAAAAAATTAAAAAATGCTAACGTCAGCAAAATATTGCAGGGTTTCATATAACAGACATCATTCGTATCAAGCCTTGTGACTTAAGAAGCAATTCCAGGAAAGTCCTTTGGGCATGGCTGTTTCCCCTGGCACTATACCCACAACCTATACCTCGAAATGAATAGGGTTGAAGAGACTGCCGGGGGATCTGGCGTCGAAACAATGGTTAAGCTCCAAGTAACTGTGTGAATCAGCTGTAAACTGTTTCATCCTGGGGGAGCGCTTTAGTACAGGTATGCAGTATGGCGTAAATCAAGTAAAACCAACACAGCGTGCACGCACACATTCTAGTATTGTTTTCAAAACTTGTCCACTTGCATTATCACATTATCATCTCTGTACAGAGCATTTCAACCTACCTATCCCTATATGTTACTTGTGAAGTATGTATACATCATAAACTATATTTTGTAAAATATTGATGATTATGTACATTTTACATTCAAATAGTAAAGATTAGTAAAAAATTTTTACCCACTTACGCAAAAATTATTTGCTGAACAAGTTTCCCACGAGAACGGAAATTTTGCCTCTCTGAATGGGAGTGGGAGTAGTCGTGTGTTCGCTCCCATCTTGATAACTAATTTTCCCCCTTTCCTTGCTGTTCTAAATTTTATTTTTTAAAAAGATAAGTCTTCAAGAGTTTGCTAAATGACGTGCCAACGTGCCATACGTGCCCGTGCCCTACGTGCCAACAAAAATTGACGTGCCAACGTGCTATACGTGCCAACGTGTCAAAAAGAGCAAGGTGCAAACGTTTCATACGTGTTAAAGATATTTGACGTGTCAACGTGCCATACGTGCCATACGTGCCAAAAAAGTTGACGTGTCAACGTGCCATGATTTTTCGACGTGCCATGCTATTTTGACGTGCCATGATATTTTGACGTGCCATGTTTTTTCTACGTGCCGTAATTTTTCGACGTGCCGTTTTTTTCATGAAAAATTATTTATCAAAATCTCTGTTAACGAGAGTTTGTTATCTTGGGAAATATTAGTATGAGAGAATTGTAATGTTAGTAGAATTGTTCTATTTTCTAAAAAATTTAACAAAACCGAACCTAAAGATCAAGTGAAACTCGAAACAAATGTGACAATAATACACGAATTGAGTACTCTAAAAATAGAAATCATCTTCATTTTGGTCGAAAATATTATAATAAGTATTATATAGAATTATCAAAAAAGGGTAGTAAATTGTGAAAAATGAAAACTATCAAAACTTCATCCAAGTCTTATATCGCCCTTCAAGATTCTTGAATAAAGATTAAAAGAAAAAAAAAAATATGCATTCTTTGCCTGGTTCAGAATGATTATAAAATTTGGAGTGAAAAACACAGAACACGAAAAACAGAATAATTGTATTATGCAACTCGCTTAATTAATAAAATATATAACACAACGTATTATATAAAATGTATTTTGTCTTGGGTGAGTCTTACATGCTATTAACAACAATACTATTATTTTTGGTAAATTCATCGACATCTACTTTCGTTACAACATTCACGTGCAAAATTTCCAACGGTGTTCATACGTTGGACCAATCCCGATATAGACAGAGACTGTCTGAAAAATGTCTATTAGCTGTGTACTGCAACGTTGAAAAAATCTTAAATTATCGTCCACATGTTTTTTCTAATTGAAAATTGCGGTAAAACTGCTAGACTTTTTTATTGGTGGTATGAATGTATAATGAATAAAGAAGTGCAAAAAGCTTTCCATCGATCATAAATAATAAACATGTCTTACCTGACTCCATCCATATCCAGGGCGGATCCAGAATTTTTCAAGAAAAAAAACGTGCAAGACGAAGAGTTGTTTCTTATAAAAATGTTCTTAGGAGATTTTCTAATAGCTTAGAGTTTCTTTTCGTCAATTTTAATGATAACTAGATGAATCGAAAGACAATTTTCGGGATTTTGTACCTGCAAAGCTCGAATTAGCGAAAGTTTCTGGGGCTTCGCCACAGACCCCACTTGGGGGGCTTACAGCCAATATTGTTGCCATAACTTTATTTCACCCTCTATAGTGCGAGACGATTTGGCAAATCATTCCTGTAAAATTCAGCAAATTATTATTAATCTTTCTTTTTATTACTGTTGACAAGGCAAGTATTAACAAAAAATGCGACCATGTCTTGGGGTACAGTTGTTGATTGCTTCTGCTTTAACTGCCTCCTTGGGAGAAAGAGTCATGTCACAAACAATATGGAACAGGGAAAATCTGAATAAACTTATTTAGATATATATAAAAAATTTTTCCCTTTGGTTTTTAAAAGCAAATTGAAAACCACGATGTCTTGACTGCTCACTAGTCGTTGCCGATGTAGTTGTTGATCATAAAATACGTCGATCTTCTTAATATTCTTTGAACGTTGATGGAAAATGAAGTTAAAGAGGATATGGATTCCTGTTAAAATTCTACAGAAAAGAATGTAAGGACCAGTTGCATCATCCAATTGGAAAGAGAAATTTCAAAAATACCAATTTCGTGCAAAACGTGGCCGTTAATTTTAGAATCATCATTGCATCAAATTGTAAACAAATTATTTTAATTAGGCAAAAAATTAAAATTGCAATCTTCCACTTATCTTGTAATAATGGCAATCTTTTTATACAACATAATTCTCGACCCCAAATCTTTTTTAGATAACCTCCCAAGGTTTTAATCTCAGAGAGCTCTAGGGACGAGATTGATAAAAGATGACATTAAATTAATCACAAAAAACTGCGTCAAAATATTTTTTAAAAGATTCAACGTGAATCATAATGTTTTACAGACGAAACATAGTCAATAGTAAAAGCATTTACCGGCTGGTAGTGAAGAGATTTACTGACGAAGCAAAGTTTGATCAAGACAGATATTGGCAACATGTGAAATTTAATAATCAACCAACTGTGTACGCTAACTGCGTGGTTAAAATTCTGCCAGAACCAAATAGGATCATTGAGGCGCAGAAACTAGTTTTTAATATGTTTCACGAATTAAGTTGGAAATGGCAAGCAAATAATCCAACAGGTACTTGTTTTTCATGTTTGTGAAAGATAATCTTATCCGTATAATAATTTTAAAACCTTATATCTCCTTAGGCGTTTGTCGAAAACATATGTTCCTATACATTATTTTGATCAGCGTTTCAACCTCTACACATTACAGGCAACGAATAAACTAAATTTCGCCAAATTTGTTTGTATCTACACTGCTGACGTCAGCAAAAAATCTAAAACAACCTATTTTTTATTGTCCTTCTGCCTAAGTGGATTTCTCCACGGGCTTTATCGACTAGTCTCTTATGATAATACGAAGAAGCACAAAATTTTAAAAACCTTTATATCTCCTTAGGTGTTAAATCATATATGTCATATATGTTTTAATCATATTTTTTGGTAAAGGGCAGTGAGCAATATACTGAAAAATTTGTGGAAAAATTCACTTATGCAAAAAAATTAAATAATCTATCATTTAAATTTCGATGACGTTAGCAATGACCTGTCGATGCTCAAATAATGTTTTTCCAATTTTCTATAACTATTACTATTATTGTGTAAAATTTAAAACGCGGATTAAAAAAATCTATAGGATCGTGCGGTTTTGATCAGCGATTAAGGAGATATAAGAGTTTAAAACATTTGCCCCACCAATGTAGAAAAAAATTATTTTAGAAATTTATTCACTCGTTGCCTTTATTGTGAAAAGATTGAAATGCTAATCAAGAAAATGTTTGACATGAATAGGGTTAAGGAACGAAGTCCGTGGGTGGTCTTGTATTTCAATGTTGACCCACATTTCCTCCATATTTTATGTTACTGCATAATATTGATTTAAAAACAGGTTTCCAGTACAACATGCACAATGATGGACAAAGATACATCACAGATCGTTTCGAGAACAACAGTGTTTGGTGTGGTGCTCTTGTTGGAGGACGATTAATAGCATGCGCACGTTTAGTATACCGTAAGAAAAACATTTCTCTGGATGTTGAAGGATATAACTTAAACAGTGCAGCAAAGAAACTAATTGTACGCAGAAACACTGTGGAGCTGCAAAGGGCGATGGTTACCGCATCTCACAGAGGGAAAGGTGTAATCAAGTTAATATTTGCAGTATTTGCAACACATGCGATAAACGCAAAGTCAAACATAGTGATTGCAGCGGCAGAACCTCCCTTTATAAGTCATGGTATTGGCGGAATACTTAATAATAGTTTTGATTATGGAGATGGCCATAAAATAAAATTGGCTTACTACTCTGAAAATGATCTTTTAAGAATCATAGCTTTTGCGAAAGGGACGATTAGTATATAGGAAATGAGATTTTAAATTACCGCTTGTTAAGCAGTTCTCATTCCCTTGTATTTATGTTTCTAAATAAAAAAAATTTTGTGCCTTCTTAAAAGTTCATTTGTGCGTTGTCCAAAATGTCTGGTGGTTCTACTTCCTTAAGATAATTAATTTTCGCGGAAATTAATTTTCGCTAATTTCGCAAGGTTTTGTCAATTTTGCGAACTTTAGTTCCCACAAAAATTATTGGGAACCACCATATTCGCAAAATTCGCAAAAATTAATTCACACTAAATTTGGACTTTATTTCCAGTTTGAAAAACGATTTACACTAATTTTTTTCTTCTTAGAACTCCAAATACTACATATATGAATTTCAGTTTTTTATTTTGCGTTTTCCCGAAACAGGTTTGGTGAACTCAATGAATCATCTGTGAATAACGTGATGATCTCTAGCAGTAATTAAATCACACTTTTAGGAGTTGTGATTGATCGTAAGTTGAGCTTTACTCATCGTATTAAAGTGAAACCTGGAATTCGCTTAAATGATCCGTTGCTCATTCTCATATTCTCCCTATATGTCCTTGTATCCTCAATAGATAATTCCTGAACAAGGTTGGCATACATTTCTTTCTCCTCTCTTTGCCTTATCCACTGTCTTGTTGGGAGTTGTTTTTTATGGTCGTCTGTATATCAAGAAGGCTTGTCAAACATACTGCTGCTTCACACACTAACATTTTTTATAGATGGTAAAGAAGCAAATAAATGAAATGCAAGAATGGTGGTTGTTTTGTTTGTAAAATATATGGTATAGCAAACGCGGGTGCCTTTACTGCATTAGTTCCTTCTGTATCTAATTTTTCGGTTGAGGCATTTTGTCCAATACTTCCTTGACCTGGATCATTGTCTCCTTAACATGGATTTCGCGAATCAGGCACAATTGAATTGTCTTGTCAATCTTTTGAGTTATGTGATCAGAAAAAACCCTGATGTTTATGGCGATGGTTTTGCTGCTTTCGTGTAACACAGAAAAGAAACAATTACTTTTTTTTATATATAATCTTCGGTACGCTAATGTTACAGACAATTCATTACATTGCAGGCAAGAAAGCAATTATCTTGTTTAGTTTTGCCCTGTTTAGTTTTCATGTAGAAAAATAGAGAAATAATTATCTACAATATAGGTAATACCTATGCCTGTAAAAATCAAACATGAAAAAATATTGTGGTGGAAGGCTCGACCGCTAGTAGCTGCGGTAAATTATCGTTGGTTAAAAACGAAAATATAATAACTAAAAACATGCTTTTCTTAAAACAATAGCATGGTATCTCTGGACCAATAATCTAAAGAAACAAATCATCTATCAATTTTTCTACTGTAGCATTCTATTCGTCACCACCACCATAACATCAGGATATTTTCGGAGTAATAACTTCCATTGTTCACTGTACCTGATAAGCTCATCGTCATTGGCTATCTCAGCTACCTTTTCGGACCAATTATGAAAGCCATATAGAGCCATAAATACTATCGCCTCTTCGTAATTAGGTATAGCATCAACTCTTATTCTTAGCCCTACATTGCGTGTTCGGCCGCATATTAACTCAGCACCGTATAAATAACACTTCTTCACTACAACCTCAGCTTGGTAAAAATTACTAAATTTAAGTAATTTTACAAGTGTGTCCCATTTTAAATTTTTTATAAATGATTCCATTCTGTCTTGAAGAGTATTGACAAACACTTGAACGGTTTCTTCATCGAAGTCGACTATTTTTATCATTTTTATTTCTTCTGTGTGATTTCCTGAAGGTGTAAGGGGAGTTTCAAGACATTTCTTCATAACGGGTACAAACGCGTTTATTATGCCTAATTTTAAAGGAATTTTAAAGTTATTCCCACATAATATGACTGCATCATCGGTGGACATGTAGTATTGTACCAGTTTTTCTGTAATAACCTCCATCTTGAACAAGTTTTTTCTCCTTTCTTTCATTTTTTGAGTATTGGCAGATTTTAATTTTTTTTAATGAATGTACTTTTTCACAATGATAAACATTTAAAATTATGCAATGATAATTTGTGTACCTGTGTCTTGTGATTTTTCTTTTGTGTTTAAATGTATCAACATGCTGTAATAATATTATCACAAACGATTATTTAATTATATTGACACTCGAGAAAGTTTTCACTTCTCACAATTTTGAAATTTCTTTTACTGTTTTTAGAATATTTCTCGTACAAAAAATTGTTTTGATTTTAAGAAAAAATTTAGACAGGAACAGTGTTGTGCCCCAAATTGTAGTAATTGCCCCAATTTGTAATACCTGCCCCAATTTGTAATAAACTTTGCCTCAATTTGTAATACCTGCCTCAATTTGTAATAACACCTGCCCCAATTTGTAATACCTGCCCCAATTTGTAATAACACCTTGCCCCAATTTGTAATAATAGAGTTGCTCCAATTTGTAATAACGTTTGCCCCAATTTGTAATAACACCTTGCTCCAATTTGTAATAATAGAGTTGCCCCAATTTGTAATAATAATACTGACTCAGAATGGGAAGAGGCAGATAATTAAATTTACTTAGCCTAAACTTGTACATTTTATGCATTTTTGATTACGGTAAAGACCTTAGATGTGATTTAACGAATAAATTTTTTTCTTGGATTTTGCCTATTCGCGAAAGTTTTTTCACGCGAATACGAACCTTATTTTGAATTCGCGAAAGTTTTTTCCGCGAAATTTGTTTCAAAAATCGCCAAACGCGAAAGTTTTTGTCAAATATTTCGCGTTTTTTTTGACACGCGAAAGTTAATGCCCGCGAAAGTTTCTGCCCTTAAAGTAGAGTTGCCCTAACACCTTGCCCCAATTTGTAATAACATGAAAAATACTATAATTACTTTCCCGCAGTTTTAGCTAGCCGAATTGACAGGACACACTATCTGCCAAGAATTTTTATTAATGTAGCGCACGTGCTGTCAAGGGTATAATAACAGAAAAAAATGGTTGAAAGAACAAACAGAAGTTTCTTTTTTTTCAAAAAAAATGAACAAATACCAAAATATATACAAATGTAAAAATGTTCGATCAATTTTCTTTTGGCCATATAATAAGCAAGATTGCGTACCATCCATACGTTAAGGCTTGCAACGCCAACGCGGCTTGATCCCATCTTATCAATTTAGCTGTTCTACATTTCCGTGGCCGGTTAGGGTCGTTCGATAGAATTTGTTTTAAATGCAGTGAAATACCACTGCATCTTCCACCACTGACATCAATCAAATGTTTCGCTCTGACCGACATTAAAGGTGGTATTTGATTTTTAACCATCTCCAAATAAATTTTTGGAGCCTTTTTGCAATCATCTTCATCATCAACCAATCCATTTTCATCGAACACCTCTTTGCTAACATCTCCCTCATCAAGCAATCCATTTTCATCGAAACACCTCTTTGCTAACATCTCCCTCATCAAGCAACCCATTTTCATCGAACACCTCTTCGCTATTTCGCTAAGTTATATTTGCCATCATTATAAAATCGTTAAAAGTATTTACAGAGAAAAAGAAATCGAAAACAAATAAATAAAATAATAAACTATATATAATATTAAAATGTATCATAAAAAAATATAAAATTAAATTAAATGCAACTTTCCTGAGTGTTGATATGTTTGATGGCTGGATAACACAAAACAAGCCAAGGCGAGATTTCCATTGTGGTCCATTTCTACCCTTATAAAAAAAAAAAGATAAGCCAAACGAAAACGAAAAGAGTATCAAAAGATCATATGAATTTAATTCACAAAATCATCTGAGTCCCTTCTCGTTATAACATAAAATAGTGCTTTTTTAGGTTGTGTTTAAAACTGTTTGTAGTACTAGATCTTTTAAGACCCTCAGGAAGAATATTCCATAAGGAGGGTCCAAGGTAGGAAAGACACTGTTGACCTTGGGATGTTTTTACACAAGATTGTTCAAGCCTCTGGAATGACGAACGAGTCGAAGCTCTTCTATGACTTGATGGAATAAATACATCAGACATGTCCAGAGGACATTTTTTCTGAAAAAAACTATATGTATGATTGTTTACGCATACTTTAAACCTTTCGCCAACTGGTAGCCAATTTATTTCCTTAAAATCCGTAGCACCTACATGTGATCTGCTACTTTTTTGTAAACAGAAGCGAACACATTTGTTTTGAGCAACCTGGAGCTTCTTTTTTAAAACTTTTGTCAGGTTTGGATACCACACAGTACTGGCGTAGTCGAAATGTGGTTGAATTAAAGAGTTACAAAGAAGTCGTTGCAGATCCTTGTTCAAAAATGAGCTTTGACGATAAAGAAATTTAATTTTGTCATTAATTTTGTTAATCACATGTAAGGCCATTGACTCACCAGACAGTGATTGGTCAAAGATGCAACCAAGATATTCAAATTTCGTATGATGCTTGATTTCTGCTCCATTGTAGGAAATATTAAGTTTTTCTGCTTTCTTAATTTTTCCCCTGGAGGCAAAAAAAATAGACTTAGTTTTATCTTCACCAAAGTGTATGCTGAGTTTGTTGTCCACAAACCAATCACATAAATTACTAAAGTCTGTATTAAGAGCATTTTCCATCTCACTTATGTCTTTGTGTTGAAATAAGAGACATGAATCATCTGCGTAGAGAAAAAGATCACATTTTACTAAAGCTTGTGGCATATCGTTTACATAAAGTAAGAACAGAAGTGGACCCAAGATAGAACCTTGGCGAACACCACATTCCAGTTTACCTGGATTAGATGATAAGTTATCTATTGACACACAATATGTTCTGTTTGCAAGGTAAGACCTGAACCAAAGAATTACTTCCTTTGAAAATCCAAGAGTTCCTAATTTTTCCAAAAGTATTGAGTGGTTGATGGTATCGAAAACTTTTTGTAGGTCAATGAGGATCATACCAGACAGCAACTCAATTACGTGGAACCAAGGCAGCTGCAACCTTGCGCCAGGCTCAACATCTGTACCTACCCCTCTATTGCCAAATGTTACAAGTCCGCAGCAACAACAACAGCATCAACAACGAAGGCCAACTGTGGATAAAAGTCACTCACACCCGGACCCAGAACCGCCTACCAGATCACTCCAGCAAAACCAACTCATGCTGGTCTGATTAATAATGGGAATACATGCCATGCTAATTCTATCCTGCAAGCATTAATTGTAGAGGTTACACCCTCTAAAGATCAAAACGCAGTGCAAGATTTCCCTTTTTGCAAGGATAATATGTAGATTCAAGGTAATTGAACCAAACAACCCTCTCTACACAATACAATACGTACAACTAACGGTCGTTACACAAAAACTGACAACATGAATACAGAAGACAGACATAACGACAACAATACAACAAAGAATTTACTATAAAAATAAATAAATAAATAAATAAATATAAAACTATAAATATGAGTAGACAACCACCCATGCGCCAGGACTTGTGAACCTGGCAGTAGCTTTCCACATGTGTTACGGGATCCCAACACTCAGCCTTACACGGGTAGTTGTCGCTTTGGACCAGCCATTTGCTTCGGACCAGCCGTAGGTCAGGACCAGCCTGAAGACAGTGGAGTAATCTACGTGGATGTAAATTCACGGAAACAAGAAAGATAGTAATGAAAACCCCTTATATAGCTTCTTCATAACATCAGGTATAGCAGGATCGTTAACCCTGTAGACTAAGTGAGCCAACTTAGCCTCCCTACAGAACTGGGGTTATAAGTGGGGTCGTTACACCCAAAGACAAGGCAATTGCCAAGCCCCCTTGCTAAGCTTCTTATAATTGCTTTCTAGGAAAGCGGCGAGTGAGCGAACTCGTGAATAACGGTAAACTGTATCTAAAACACACAGCAGGGGTAATTTCAAACCGCTAGGAAAAAGAGATCCCTCCCCCTTTTGATATAATGTACTCCCGTTTTAGTGCGAATTCACACTATTTAAATTTTGACAAAATATAACACATACACTGTGGAGCTATCTAGATCAGATGGCTTGACACTAATCACTGCCCTATCATCACATTTTAACCATGTATTAACACCCTGATCTCTTATGTAAGCCCAATAGTGACCAGCCGCCAGTGTGCTTGAATGATTAATAGTGGCGGTTAATTTATATTGGTTTGTGAATGATATATACTCCGCAGGATGGGAATAAACTTTTAGGGTATCGTGACCTTGGTCGAGGCAAGAAATAAATTTATTATTTTTCACAGATCTTCCTTTGATACAGTTAAACCTTTTCAGTTGGATGATTAGTATATCTCCACACTGGGTGAAGACAGTTTCCCGGGTACTGTCTTGAAGGGAAGAGCACTGTGGGCACATCCATCTGTCATTTTCAGACATATATTCTGGTTGCAAAAAAGCTTTAATGGAGCCTGTTATGTTGTTTGAAACAGGGAGTGGCAGAATGGACATACTTTCCTCCCTACTGGAAGACAAGAGGCATGAATTACAAGATATTGTTGTAGTTACTTTGTTGGTAATAATATTGTTAGCGATAACTGATGGTCCTGTCAACTCGTTTAATACATGAGGTAGAATCTCAGGAACATCCTGCTGTGTGTTAATATTGAATGGGTTGTTCCTAGCATTGGACATCTTACGTTGTAACGCTCGGAGAAAGGCGGAAGGGTCTACAACTGAGGTGGATTTAGACAACAGAGACATAGTAAGTAAGACGGACTTGGCCAGGGGGGAAACAAAAGAGGACGTTAGACCAGTTCCATCATCACAGCTTGCTGTCTTGTTATCTCATAATCATCCTGGTGCTTTTGTTGTACTAGTATCATTCAGCAAATTCAGCACATCTTCTTCTAAGACTTGCTGAAAATTGAATATCTTGTTTCCAATGTTTAGCGATTTGTAATATGACATGACAGCATTTATCCCAAATCTATTTGAGGGCTTAGGAAGAAAAAGTTCTTAAAAATCTCTAGTTTTGATTTTGTATCAAAATGTAAAGCATCCTCATCCTTTAGACAATAGTTCGGATCTGACTTATTTGAGTTGTCAAGTCCCATAGACTTTAGAGTCTTCCATAGTTCCTTACGCTTGCCTGTGTTTTCTGTTATTTTCTTTTTATAGTATTATTTTTTCTTTTTATTGATCAAATTTTGCACATTACTTTTTGCTTAATTCTGGAGGTCAGAATCAATTTGTAATTTCGACTTATTAAACTTTTTAAAAAGTTTATCTCTAGTGGCAATCTTGTCTGCAATCTCACCATCAAACAATTCCTGGGAGTTGCATTTAATTCTGGCCTCTTTAGTAGGTGCTATAGTATCTATTACTGACATTAGTTTTGTCAAAAAATCAGAGTAGGCCAGATCAATGTCCGTGAACTCATTATAGTTTGGAAAGTTTGTATCTCTTTGGAGACCCTGATACTGTTCCTTTGTGTAGTTTTTAAAAGATCGAAATTTGATATGTTTGTGGGTATTAAACTTGACTTTTTTGACTTTTCTGGTGCAGAAAATCATTTGGTGGTCTGATAGTCCAACATTTAAAACTCCACTTTGAGAAACTTTACCAACACAATTTGTTAAAAGGTGGTCAATAACTGTTGCAATAACTGTCTTAAAAGGCTAGTTATATCTGCATTGCGATGTAGTTACTCCTATTCTCTTCTTGATGGAAGAACCTTAAAAAATAACAAATTTGTTAACAGACTTGCTTCAAATGACGACAT
Source organism: Hydractinia echinata (assembly GCA_030067915.1). NCBI lineage: Eukaryota > Metazoa > Cnidaria > Hydrozoa > Anthoathecata > Hydractiniidae > Hydractinia > Hydractinia echinata. The sequence goes on from JASGCC010000058.1 coordinate 1,796,032, forward strand.
ATTTAGAGTTCGCTCTCAGCCAACGGACGACATATCATTTAACAACAATTATTTGCTAGTAGCCATTATTAATCATTCGGGAGCCCTAGGAGCAGGCCACAATTGGGCATTCATTAAAGATCGCAGCTGTAGCTCATGGTTAAGGTGTGACAAGTTTGCTCACTTGGTCTACAGGGTTAACGATCCTGATGTACCCACAGTTATTGTTATAAGAAGCTTTGCAAGGGGGTTTGAAATTTCTTTTTCGGGTCTCCGTGGATTTACGCCCACGCATTTTACCCCAGTAACTTCAGGCTGGTCCTGACATAGGGCTGGTCCCAAGCGTCAATCACCTGTGTAAGGCTGAGTGTTGGGATCCCGTAACACATGTGGAAAGCTACAGCCAGGTTCACAAGTCCTGGCGCATGGGTGGTTGTCTGCTCTTATTTATAGTTTTATATTTATATTTATATTTATTTGTTTCTTTCTATGTGGTATAGCAATTTGTAACTGTCAGTAGGTGTTTGTGATGTAAATTTTATAGAGGGTCTTTAGTTCAATTACCTTGATTCTGCAGACTATCCTTGTAAAAGGGGAGATCTTGCACTGAATATAGATCTCTAGAGGGTGTAACCTCTACAATTCAAAAACAAAAGAGTCAGTAGACTAGTTCCATCATTACAGCTTGCTGTTTTGTTATCTCACAATCACTACATAATTGTTAGCCATTTTGAAATGAAGAGCAGAAAGCACAGCGAAGGAGAAGAAGCTATTTTGCTTTATTTTGATTGGCTAGAATGCTAAAGCGCAAAAGTCGGATTAGTTCAACTTTTTATCTTGTGCTGTAGCGCAGTGATTTGCGCTGCAATTTCTTTTCATTGCACTGCAATTTCTGTTCATTGCGCATGCGTTGCGCAATTTGAGTTGGCGCTTTTTGCGCTATAGCGACAAAAGCGCTGAATGGAAACCAGCCTTAAATGAACCCGTTTGTTGTTGACATGACAAGGCTTGACGTCATCCTTGTGCCGACGTACGGTGGAATTGTTGTCTGGTTCTGAAAAATTAAACCCGATTTCCCGTCATTGCTCACAACGGTATAGCTAGGTCTTTCGTATTTTGACTGTTGTTTTCGTTGGGAAACAAATAACTTATCGCCTGTTAGTGCTTGACATGGACGCCGTTTGACAAAGCTGTTTAGACACTCATTCCTTTCACGCCTCTGGTTTTCGTCTTGCTTCCATAACTTGCTCATCAGGACATATGTTTCTAGGGATTTCTCGAAGATATCCATGACGAAAGAGGATATTGCTTGCATTGATGGCACTATTTTCGCTGCAGGGAATCTGAAAAAATTATCTTGAACAACGAGAATATGTTTCTTATCAGGCATGGGGCCAAAGAGATTGTTGTTGACGTCATCCCATGCGGTTTCACTAGTTCCCAATGCAGTTACGGGCTCTTCAGTTACCAGTTCATTTAGTTCAGGAAACCAGAAATGTGTTCTCAGCCTCCTCTACAGTATACTGTCTCCGGGGTGTCCAAGCATTTTCTGTCGATATGATAATGGACATTAGTTTTTTCTTTTTCCCATTTGGCGCCTTTTCTCCTCTGATTATTCGCAATTTAAAGTCGTTACCATAACCTGTACATTTCCGCATATATATACACTAATTTTGACAGGGTATATTTTGCTTTTTTGCCCAAAATGTACTGTTGATCCCCCTTGCCAATTTTGGGAAATGTTTGACATTATATATTTGTCAGTCATTGGTTCATTACCTTTCACAGAAACATACCTTGACTGCGATTGTGCTTTTTTTATTCTAAATATAGTGTTGTATTGTAATCTATAAGTTCAATATTTTTTCCATCTGTTCTGGTGAAAATCACCTAAACTTGCCCTATTTGTAGCTGAATGTCGCCTAATGTTTTTTAAATTTTCGTTGTAATATAGTAAATAATAATACGTCCATTGTTAGGTTTTAACAAACTTCGAGTAAATACACAAACAAAAAGACGTACATTTGTCTTTTATCACAACTACTTCCCCTTGTCCAATACTTGCCACAGTCCACAATTTAATGGTTAAATTCAAGATGTGCCACTTTGGGAATAGAACAATTAACAAAGGTGAAACAATATTTACCAGGTACTGAGACAGTTACAAACGCCATACTCAAGCGTTAATTGGTTTCACTTTAACCTTCAGACCGTCTGCCTTTCGGCACACTCTGCAGATATTATGGCACCATTGTTCTTGACCTGAGCATATTAAAATCGTTAATTTCACCCTCTAAAACAAATTGTGAGGAAAAAATAAAACACATCGTACCTCCTCTTCGACCAATCTTTATACGACCTCTTCTCTGTAGACTTGGATGCTTCCTGTTGTCCATGTTTTAGGCATTTTTTCCTTTTCTAATATAAGGCATTCCACAAACTAAGAGAAGCCATTGCTGTTATAAATCTATTTGGGTTTATAGCTATTTTGAAACAGAGGTATGCTTACTTTTAAACAAAAGATGCCACACGAAACGCTCTCCGAAAAGTTTAGGCAACTCCATAATTAGCAGAAAGTATTGAATAGAGAATTGTAAGACGGCTTTTTAGGGTAAATATATAGAATATAATCCTTGGCCGGTTAGTTTACCGTGATATAGGAGTTTGCTTACTCCCTTCTCTCTGTTGAGATCCTGTAAGAAGCATAGCAAGGGGGCTAGACTTTTTGTCTTGTCTTTGGGTTTGACGGTCCCACTTGCTACCACAGTCCAGTAGGGAGGCAGAGTTTGCTCACTTTGCCTTCAGGATTGACGATCCTGCTGCCCTGAGTCATTTTAGAAGCTTTGCAAGGGGGTTTGATATTCTTATCTTGTCTTCGTGGTTTGACGCCCACGCACATCACCCCAGTCATGACAGGCTGGCACTGTCATTAGGTTGACCCACCGCAGCAATGATCTGTGTAAGGCTGAGTGTTGGGCGCCCTTAACACGTGTAAAGCTACAGCCAGGTTCACAAGTTCTGGCGCACAGATCATTGCCTGCTTTAGTTTACATTTGTTCCGTTAGGAATTATTCTAAGATTTATCCGTTTAAGGATAGTTTTGTCATAATAAGTTTTATTTATTTTACGTGTGCCTATGTAATTCAGTTTGAATTGCCTAATTGTTTTGTTTGTTTTGTTTGTTGTCTTTTTATGTTTTTTTTATTTGTGTTTTGTGCTTTACCACTGTTTTACGCGTCCTGTTTAATGGTCAATGTATATTTTTTCTAAGAGAATCCTTGTTAAAAGGGAGGGTTTTGCTATTATGCAGAATCTTCGGAGGGTTACAACCTCTATAATAATTAACCAGCCGTCATTAGACAAGCTATATCACAACAGCCAGCTGTTTTATCACTTCTTCATCAATTTTAATTTGTAATCCATTATCTACTTACTTTCATTGTTGTTTTACCCCAAAATTTCTTTAAGAGTTGCAGCAGAGGGAATAACAACCCCAATGTAAGTAGCAGCTGTTAGAAGTATGTTGGAAGACAAAACATTACACCGTAGAAACGCTAACAAACAAGTGAAGGTTTTAGTACCGATAATGTCAAGACATATCCAGAGAACACCGCATGTGTAAAAAGCATAACACAAACACAAGAAAAGATTTCAGTTTGAAATATGATTTTTGTCAACATTTCGACCCACTGTACATATCACACTAAAAGAACACCGCATGTCAACATTGCGACCCAATGTACATAGAATTAAATAAGTACCTTCCCAACAAAATATTGCAGTGCGTTTTTGGTATTATCCTATACTATTCTACTTAAATAAATGTGAAATTCATGCTCTTTGTGATTTAAGAACTACTTATTAGGTGAAAAAAAATCATTTGTCGCACAATAGCTTTTTGTATCCACAATCCAAAAAGGTATAGTAATAAATGATATAATATAAATAAATCAGAGCCGTAGCTGACACCACAATTTTGGGTGGAGTTAGGGGGGGGGAGCTATTAATATTTTTGCCTCCTATTTTAGGCAAAATCGCATCCTCTGCACAAGTTTCTTTTATATTAACCATGATTGACAAAAATGTGGAAGGTTTGGTGGGGTATTGCTGAGTCTCGCCCCCTAAGTTGCTATGCCATTAAAAAGAAAAATGAAAAACAACAAGCAATCAAAATTTGTATTGTACCAACTGATGATAGCATAAATTTCTTGAACGAAAACGTTTTTATTTCCTATATTAAAGTTATTCTAACATACTAAATCAGATATGCATAGGTGGTATGTGCAATCTCCTTTCCAGGGGCCTTTTTCGCTTTTAGTTTCACATGTGAAAAAGCACAAAAGGCGCTGGGTACGAGACTAATGGTATTTGGTGTGAATAACAAAAATTATTTTATTCAGAGACTGTGTGCAAAAAGTCTATATGTGAAAATGGTAAAATTAAAATTAGCCTCAATATTGCATGTATTACAAACTTACCTGTTTCATTTATGATGCTGATGCATCAAACATTCAGGCCATCTCTCCTGGCGTAATAATCTGTACACTCTATGGAGAAAATAATTTTATCAATTGGTATAGAGAACTTCAAAGTCGAAAAGAAGGAATTCAAAATCGTTACATTGTTATTACTTTTCCAGGCAAGTATCTGAAGTGCAGAGTGTCCTTTAACAAAACATGTGGCACCCGTAAAAATTCTGGAAATTGGCTTATAATAATTTTTTTGCACTCAACTTAGGACTTTAACGCGAACATTTCTAAACAGTGAGAATACATTTTGTAACTTGGCTTCCTTAAAATGCACTGTGTAATATCAACCTACTTATGAAAGAAGAAGTTACAGTTATCCCTAAACAGTACATTGTTTTTGTAGATAAAGAACCAGCAACTAAGTAGTAACGTTATCAATACCATCAGCCTGTTCCTTCTGAGAAACTTTAGTTGTTGATTCAGGAACTAAGATTGACAAGAAGACAACTAACAATTATACGGTTAATATATCCTAAATCTCTTGATGAAAATTTTGTCACACTAACCACAATATTTTAATAAATCTGCATCATATATTCCTTCTGTGGTATAATAAATTAAAAAGAATTCTAGCAATGAAAAACAAACACATTCATGTTTGATACTTCTGATGAATTCTAAACAAAAGCTCAAGCCTAATTGACTAGTATACAATAAGAGGACCTGGTTTGGAAACGTCGAGTCAAGCCACCAATATTCAAGTATTGAACGCGTGCTTAGGTTGAGGTAAACAGTAAAGGTAATGGTGGGTTGCGAGACACAAAAATGAAAAAATACAAAATAAATAAAACCTTACCCTACCACGATAGTAATACGAAAATATAACAGGTTCAGGCTGCTCCCTACAGGGGCGTCAGTTTTGCCAAAAGGTTATCCGATGGCCAAAAGTATTGGATAATCTTTAACTTCACTGTTGCCAGCTTTGAATCGAAGCATTAAATAGATGGTTTGTGATGCACAAAGATCTGAAAAAGTTAGGCATGTAGCAGTGACGAAAAAATATGGAATCTTTTTCGTGTAGGGATAAAAACAGGAAACGCACTACAAAGTTTTGTTGACTATAATCATTTTAAAATTAACTATTAAATCAGCAAAAGTGAGCCCTTGATGCATATTTCGGTACTCTCTGTACCAAGTGTAAGTTAGTCTCAAAAAATAAAATGTAGGATAGGTCATTTAAACCTGATTAAAAGTTAAAATAAAAACATGGGTCCAAAGTTAAACTTACTTCACTTGCATAAAATCCATAATGGCTACTAGAAGTTGAATAGCTTCTTATTCCAGAATATCTAGCTCTGCTAACCACATTGTTAAGAAAGAAGTGCCTATGTACTATTAATGCTGCGCTAGGACCCATAGTTGCAAGAGACATGTCCTTTGCTTTGTATAATTCAAAAGTGGCATTTCCTTAGCTCTCCTAACATGAAAAGATGAGTAGTATGAAAAAAACTGACCTGGCTGCAAACCAAACTGTCAACAATGATAGGGGCAAGCAGTTGACTTTAGCTGCTCCTATTTATTAACCATGGCAGCTTAGGTAGGCAACACAATCTGGGAAGCTGGATCTACAACAGTTCTTGGCAGCACCTTTAGAGTCTGGGATGAGGAGAACACTAGTAGTGTCCATGCCCTGTGACCACCCCTTACACTGGCCTACCATCTTGTATTTGGACAAAAATGTGCCAACTTCGGCAACCGCAATTAACATATAACCATTTAATTAAATTGTGCCTGTGAAACATTTCGGGGCATTCTATCTAATGCAATAATATTATACAACCTTTTCTTATATTCATTGTGTTTCTTTGCAGGAGAATTCTTGACAAATATGTGAAAAGCATCGCTGGGATAATTTGGATCAGTAGACGCAATAAGATGTGATTTAGTAAATTTTCACACTGAGGATTAACATGTCTTGTTCTCACTTTATTGAATACATCGATCAGAGAACTGCCACCTTTTTGTCTTATCACGTCCTCCAATTTAGCTAATTAAAACTTTCTCCATAGAAAATTAACATTTTCCTTTATAATATTACCAGTATAAAACATATACAAGTGCTGCTTTTAATAGTGGTAGTTTATATAAATTAAGGTTCTTCAGGATTATTACCTTAATAACTAATAGTTTTCATAACTGAAATGAATATTACAATAACTGTTCCCCACGAACGAATATCCCAATAATATTAAACAAAAGTATGGGAAATTTTTAATTATTTTTTTACCTTTCTTTATGGAAGCCCAGACTCGCCATAGGAGTAGCGTAGTTCTTTCAACTGTTCTATATGCAAACAATCATTCACCATACACTTTGGACTTATTTTACCGTACATTAAATTTTATTTCCAAAAATTGTAGATTAGAACTTGTCACGGCTTTTGTCCCTATTTCTTACAGGGATAAATTTTAGCTGAAATACAATTTAATATTATTTAGACGAAAAACAAGACAATAAAAAATCTTTATTATGACCAGATGGTTTTAAAGGCATAACGGTATTAACTAAAAATACATAAAAGTTGAATTGCTATTGGCAAAAGTTGTTTAATGTGGCTGGTGTCTTTCAGGGCGCAGGGGATTCTTACTCAAGGGCTCCCACCAGATCCCAAGCATAAGTGAATATCGCCAATCCTCATTCGGCTGAAATCCGTTAGCCTTCCGATCATCCCTGTAAAGGGAAAAATACAGATGGTCTCTAGCAGCTTATAATTCCTTGGAGAGAAACCTCCTTTTTTTATTGAACGTTCTGTTTTAAAGGGTTAGGTCTATCTGCATTGCGATGTAGTTACTCTTATTCTGTATTCCTGTTTCTTCCACATATCAAGTTGAGTGACAAGAAAAAATTGAAGTATTATCCGTTACTACCTACAAACTGTGTTAAAGTATCAACGTAATGTTTTTAATTTTTTAAAGAAAATCATTTTGGTACAAAAAATTTGTGACACAGTGGTAAAAAGTTTTTGCCTTTGTCCCCCCGTTGTAAAGTGTTATTAAATAGTTACAAAGCTACACTAAAATGCAATCCAAAATAACGAATTTCTGTTGTATCGAATGGTCTTGAAAATAGACTAATCGATCGTCAATCAATAAAGAAAAAAGCATTATTTACAGACTTTATGAGAAAGGATGTTCTTGCGCAAAGTCAATAACGCTATCACCTTTAGTTTTAAAAAGTGTGCGGAAAGTTTTTTTTGGAAATACAGTGTTGTTTTTTAAGATTTGTAAATTCAGAAAGGAAAAACGTATTTCTGCAAGCATCATGTGAAAATTATTTGTGTCAAAGATTGCGTTGATTGTCTAAAAACGAGCGGTCAGCACATTGGCCATAACCAATTATTCGTCTGCAGCAGGAACCCATTTTCACTGGACTCCACTCAACCCACAACATATCAAAACTCGACGCCTTGCTTTGCCTTCTCACAGATCTTTACAGATGTTAAGTTGTGCTGCCTCACTTGTATCCTGGTTCACACATGTTAAAATTAAACGTTGTTTTAAGAAAAACAAAAAAACAAAAAAAATTATGCCAACGAGGGGGTTTTACTGCACTGGTCTTATCTTTGGAGAGTGACGACTCCACTTATTCCCCAGTCACGCAAGATTGTACTGAGTAGGACAGATGAAAAGTTTTACGGATAGAAGAAATGTCTAGTTCCTGCTTAAGACTATTCGCAGACCTCTTTTGAGGTGACCCAGCTAGGCATTTTTGGTACCTTGGTTCAGGAGTATGGGTCGAAACCGTTGTATCTTTTACAGAAGTCCTGTCCTACTCTTTGTTTGTTTGCCAAAATTTTGTTCATATGTGATAATTAATTCCTTGGAAAAAGGAAGAATTGTGTCCTTTTGTGAGCACATTCTTTAGAGGAGCAAAGCATCAAGACTTTAACACTAGGACTTAACTAGTCGAGTTTATCATTGTGCTTCAACTTTATAGTTTTCCTTCTTTCTGTCGGCAGTAAAATTACGTTACAAATTTAGTGAAATGTGAGCTTGTTTTTCTCGGCGTAAAATAACGTTTCAAGGTTATCTTTTTTACTGTGTAAACCTTCCATATCGCGGTTTTCCATAAGTTTTTCTGTAAGAAGAATATGTTCTCTTTAGTATTGTGAAGACGAAACACATGACCGAATTTTCAGTCCATATTCAAATATATACGTATCTCTTATGGCTGCGGAGTTCTCTTAACAAAAACCACCTCCTTGATCTAACTAACGCCAACGTGCAATCGTCGAATCGTGTTTTCTTTCTCCTTGAAGGCGTCGACGTCTGCTTCTGCTCAAGTTATTGTCAAGGCGGCAATTTGTTTCTGATTAACTACAAAACTAGATGTTTAAAAATCAGATCGTTCAGTATGGAATATATCAACCCACCTTTTGTTTTCTTTTTTTATATCCGCCAGATCATCTTTTAAAACGTATGTCTCTACGGCCGCCTCTACCCGTTTACACGACATCGTCAACGACTATGGTCGCAACATTGTTGGCCTTCGAAACGCGCCAATGTCATTGATCGTTGATGTCGCTAGGTTTCCTACCTAAATTATGCCTTGAAGTGGTTCTCCTTTCACTTCGTAATAAGTGCTCCAAAAAGCAATTAAACTCATTTGTATAATTGTAAAAGGGAGATCTTGCTTTGCATAGAGATCTTTAGAGGGTTTAACCTCTACCACTTAAAATAAGAGTCATTAAACTAGGCAAATCACTACAGCTTGCTGTTTTGTTATCTCATAATCAATTCTGAGGAAACGAATTGCTGTGATATACACAGATGTAATGTCAACTAGAATGAACAAGAATTAAATTAAAAAACTCTGTGACAGTCAAAATATTGTGTGAATAGAGCATACATTGTAAATCATTTCCCATATTCGGGTCAATATTTGGCTTCTCCGCGGTGTTCTTCTGTGCGTTCCCAGTTACAGTCATTGTAAAAAACAAATAATGGATCCATATTTCCTGTCGTATACCAATCATTATTGCTGCCGACTCATCCCCATCCACTGGAGGGATTATATAGGCATGTATCAGGGTACGCCAAAACAATGGGTTAGTGCAAGTGCTAGGCCTACCTAAACGCACGCGAAAACAATTTATACATTTTCCGTGTTTTTTTAATTGTACTTCCAGTTTCTTTCCGATTTCGTTTCTTGTATCTGAAAAATACACGTTAATATAAATGTTTGTGGCCTTTATTCTGTTGGCATATTTTAATATTAAGAGCTTTGTAGTTTAATAAATTTTTTTTTCATTTACTTTATGCAGGTGCTTTATTTTGTCATCTAATAACTCTTGCGTAAACTGAATACTCATTAGTTTAATTCGTTCGTTAAAACTTTTCACTCGTTCCGTCAATTTTTCAATTTTATCAGTTACAATTTTTGCTTTGACTGTGATTATAATTAGTAACGCCTGCTCTTGAATCTTCAACCTTTTTTCCATTTATCTGTGCAATTGCTGCCATTAAATTAAACTAACTTTTTAGATTTTAAATTAAAAGTTACTTCCCTAAGAAGAACGTGTTTGCTTATTTCGAAGTAAAAATAAACATTATTGTCTAAGTACTTTATTATATTCCAGGAAAGGAGAGAACATACTCAGTATTTCTAAACGTCTTTTTTTCTTGCGCTATCTTTTTCAACTGCTGCATTGTTTCCAATTATGCCATACTTCATTCATAAAATATGCAACACACTCCCCCCTTTATTCACCCAATATCGTACAGTGCAGTAAAATGCCTGTTTCAACGTGGGTCTCCCTTTCGTTGTGGTGTTTGTGTGGCTTGAAGACTATTATGTAGGTCCCTGGGTTGTTCTTGCACCGACTTTTCTATTACGGGTACGTCTATGGAATCTTCCTGATTGTTTTCATAATCTGGTAGGTAAAGGGACTCCGCTTTTAACAATGTGATCGATTTTTTTTTCAACACATAAATCAATTAGATATAGTTGAGAAAATCTATAAGGTAACATAAAATATAAACAAGAAATATTATACAAAATTTTTTTTCTTCCATGATGGCGGTAAACGTTTACGGTACTTGAAAAGGCTATTTTTTTGTATAAGGCCATTTCTGCCTGAATTCGTATCAAAAAAAGCAAATGAAACAAAAGAAAACATCTAGAGTGTGAGTAAATATGAAATAATACTGAATAGAACCAAAAAAAGAGAAAAATTTAAATCATAAACGGTGCTGATGACGTCATAACTTTTACAAAGTCCATAAAGGTGACAAAATGTACGCGTATTGTTTCTACATAACATTAGCAAGAACATCCCCTTATTCACCAAAATGCTCTTGAGTATGATAGATCTCAAAGCATTTGTCAGGGTGAAGTCCTGGCTGTGATGGACACTTTTCACAAATATAGACAGTCTTCAGCGGACGGCCTTTATCGGTGCGCTTATTTTTTGCATAACAAACACGGCAATTTTTGGACGGCCTCTTGTCTTTTGCATCTTCGTCTGCAACTCGTACTGATGGAAAATGTCTACTCTCTCTACCATCATCAAGGACATAGTTCTGTGGTAGCTGATTCTGCTTGGCTAAACTTGCAATAACATCCTGTAGGAATTCCAAGAAGGTCTTCTTTTCGTTCCCGGTACGAAACTGAAAAAGTTTGTGGGAATTCAATACTGCTTGCATAATCAATCTGAAAGCAACCTTTTTGTACCACTTGTAGTGTTTTCTGAGGACATCTATGTTATGCAGGTGCTGATCGACCATGTCAACACCTCCCATGTGGCTGTTGTACGATTTTATCATAGTGGGTTTGCAGATCGCTACACCATCTTTGTTTGCCTGACCAGTTTCTGACATTATGGCTGAATGCCATGTTGATAGCAAAAAAACAATTTTCGGCTCGTTACCAGATTAGTCCTTTGCAGCTCTGTATTTTGGAACAACTATTTTGTTGTTGTTGGTTGATCTGTAAAAAGATGCTTCTCCTTTTTCCAACGCGACATCGACGATATCCTTGCAGAAATGTTTACGATTACTTCTAACTGTTCCGCAAAGATGGGTGCCATGGTTAAAAAAGTATTCAGCAAGACTCGGACTGGTGTAGAAGTTATCAGTAAATAAGATGTGATTTTTGTAAAGGTACGGCACCATCAATGCAGGAATACGTTTAGTCGTTGGCATCCCTTCATTGCCGTCGTCATCATAGAACATACCTTTTCCACAGTACACTAAAAAATCGAGAGTTATTCCGCTGGAGGTACAAAGTTCATAAAGTTTGATTCCGAACCTTGCTCGTTTAGTCCGGATGTACTGTTTGAACTTCAAACGACCTTTGAAAAGTACGAGAGACTCATCGAGTTCTGTCCTGGGTAGTAAACAGCATAACATCGTTCACGCAGCATCTCAATCAGCGGTCTCACTTTGTGAAGCCTGTCCCTATCTTCGTTTTGTTGATCAAAGTTAGATCTTCATTATTATTGAAGTGCAAGAAATTCAGAATTAGTTGGAATCTGTTTCTTGTCATGATTTTAGAAAAAAACAGGAGTACATAACAATTCATCTGTCACCCAGTACATATCAATTGACGGTTTGTGAATTATACCCATCAACAAAATAATAGCAATAAATGACTTCATTTCTTCCAACGTTACTTGTAACCACATCCCAGCATATGTATTGTTCCTTTTTTCAGCGTTATGTTTAAAATATTATTCAACAAACCGATTTGTTTCATCAACAAGAAGCTGAAATATTTCATCGGTTAGGTAGAGCGAAAAAAAGTCTAGAGGCGTTGGTAGAGGAACTTTTATGCACTCTTCGTCCAAATATGGTACCCATATCTCATTGTCAATACCAACCTCCCTTTCCTTCTCCCAGCTCCAATTCTGTTCATCATTACCATTAGGTTGCAGTTGTTCTCTACCTCTGCCACGTCCTCTACCTCTACCACGTCCCCTTGCACGACCTCGTCCTCTGCCTCGAACACGACCTCTGCCACGTCCTAACCATCTGTCAGCGTTATTGTTATCATTGCTGTTGTATTGATCTCCCTCATTTTCAGTGGCTTCTCCCTTACTAGTATTTTCCTCTGTCTCAACTGTGCCAATATCAGCATTGTGGTTGTCAGGACGCAATAAGTTCAATGGCAAATTGTCTTCATCGTCACTATCTTGTACACTTTGGTCGGTAGCAGACTCCTCACCGGTGTTGAGTAACGGTGCTGCAGGTGCAGTTGCAGAGTGGTTTGGTTCAGGGACAGATTTTCTTTTTTCTTCTTCATCATACTCCCAATCACTGTCATCAGTGTCAAAATCCTCCCCAAGATCAATTTCCCCATCACTTTCAGTCATAAAATTAACTACATCTTGTCATTTTTCTTTTTTGTCCTGACATTTTTCTAGACAAAATTCAAAATCGTTGTGAATGAGATTTTTTGATTTAGATTCTTGTAAATAGTTGCAGATTTCATCAGCTTTCCAACAAAGCGCCGTTTGTGCAATGAAAACAAGGAATCGCGCCCTAAAAACGCGCCCGACTTGATCACCCGCTGGACGGAGGACAGGGAAAATCGTGGTTTCTTATCTCCCGCTGTGCGGAGGACTGGGAGTGAAAGGGTAAGAGCTGAACAGGAACACCGAATTGGGAGAACAATCTTCGAAGTGTCATTACGGTATGAAGTGCGTGAGTGTTTTTCATTATCTCTATTTCTATCCATTTACAAGTACAAAGAAATTCTAACCGAAAAAAAGTCGAAAGAAATCTAGTATATGAAGGGAGGTTCTCGAAGTACAGCCAGGGTTTTTAACGGTGAAATCCTCGCTTCCGAGTCCCTCCGCAGCTACCCCCTCAAAACCATGTGACGTCACAGATATATCATACCTCTAATTATTTGTCACATGACACGCTGACATCAGCAAAACATTGACGCATGCGCAAAAAGGTATCCCCCAAATCTGACGACATCATGCTCAAGTTAAGTAGAGAGGGGAAAATCCCTATTCAATTTACGACCGCTTTTCCATTGTTGTTCCTAATCAGAAAGCATGTAAAAATGGTAAACACGGTGATCTATTTCGATAACCAACGCGCTGAAAGGTTGAAGAGGATGATGGAGATTGATCATAGGTTCAGCTACCTGTATGAAGAAGAACTGTATAAGATGATGTATGGGAATGACTATAAAATATCGATACAGTATCGGTAGCGCTCCGTTAGTTCCTTTGAAGTGTGGTTTGGCACTCTACACTAGAGCATAAACTGTGGCAGAGTTGTGCTAGGTTCATATCTATCATTACATTGCTGGATATTTCTACATGGTTATGTCATTTCGAACATTGTATTTTGGGATTAGTCTTTGCATTATCAGATATTTTTACTGTGGCGGTTGGTTGCGCTCCGCCAATGTTTGTGGGTGTAGTAGGTGGCGCCCTACACAAGTGCACAAAGTGTGGCAGGGTTTGTGTAGTGTTAAGGTGTGATATGCTATGTGGTTTATGATATAATGCTCATTTTAGTAATCTTAGGATAAGTTATTTATCTCTTGTTCACATGCTCCATAATTTTGATAGTTATATTAACAACTATCTTAAGAGATGACTGTAACTGTCTTGATTATTACCCAAGTCAAAAAAATATTATTAGCAAGGGGGTTCGATCACACATGATCTTGTCTTTGGAGAGTAACGACTCCAGTTATTAAGTTAAAAACAAAGAATAGCAAAGTTAACAGAAAACGGTAAAGTTTATTTTAGGAAGATAGGGATGTCTAGTTTCTACTGATGACCGTCCTCGGTCCTCTTCGAGGTGACTCAGCTGGACAACCAGGGTACTTAGGTTCGGAAATATGGGTCGAAACCTACCTGCCCTCGATTAAAGTTCTGTTCATCTTTTCACATGTGTTGTGTTGTGTCTTTTATATTTTTATATTTTTTATTTTTTAATAAATTCCTTGAAAAAGGGAGAATGATGCTTCTGGAGGCATTTACTGTAGAAGAGTATAACCTCTAGTGTGTTTCCAAAGACCTAACAGGTTGAGTTCATCATTGCGGTGACTAGCCACCTCTTTGTAAATTATTTTCTTTCGTTAGAGGTACTGTGTGTCGTTTTTTTTTCTTATTTTTTCTTATTTTTTAATTCATTCCTTGAAAAAGGAAGAATTATGCTTCTAGCCCTATAAGGCCTGGGCCCTAAATAAGCGCTAAAAAGTATGGCGTAAAGTCTTCTAGTGTAAGTAGACCCTAAATAAAAAAAATACATAGCTTTTTTTTCATTATTTTTAGCCGTTTCAGAGATAATTTTTGTACACATATGTGTGCACTGGGCCTTCGAGACATGAAATTTTAGCTTTTTTTAAATAATTATTGTGATTTCTCAAGTAAGTCACAGGTAATTGTTTGTATGCAAATTTTCAGAAACAAGGGAGGTACTATCGAAAATAAATTTTTCAATCTTTTTTTAGTCTTTTCAATATAAAATATACTAAAAAATCCACAAAAACAATATACAATCGGAAATAAATTTTTCAATCTTTTTTTAGTCTTTTCAATATAAAATATACACTAAAAGGTTTAAAAAATCCACAAAGACAATGTCAATAGTCACTTATTCTGTCATTTGTACACCATGAAAGTCCAAAAAACATTCCGTTCCTGTAACGCATAGGTAAAGTTGGCACTTTGAGCAAATCCTGTGCGTCTGGCGCATTGAGGATGCTTACACCTTTTCGGTTTTTCACACTGAAGTGGCCAATGACTTTGTTTATCCAATCGTATCTCATCTGTGATGTCAGCTACTTTCAATGATCTAGACCTTTTCGCAACAGGTTCGTCATTTAGCGCACCAGTTTGAACGGAAGTAGAAGCAAGTAACCGACGGCATGTGTCTGTAATGAAAAAACAATGACCCATGACCACCAACTTCTCTGTAAACAACAAAAGCATTGACAACTGCTAGAGAAAACAAGTGAAATGTAATTCTATGGTACCATTTTCTGGTTCGTATTTTACTGCGGTAAAGGGCCAAGTACATATCTGCTTTATCCACACAACCCATGAATCTATTATACAGTTCAACAATAGCCGGTCGACGTATATGTATAGTTTCTCTTCCAATTTTGTCATATCTCCTCGCTTCACTGATTGGATCTTTTCCTAGAAAGTTGGAAACTGTGAGCACCCTCCGATTATCATACCAGGCACATATCACTAACCCATTTTTATTGTCAACAAACTGTTCCATACTACCTCTACTCTTCTTTCGCATATCTTTGTCTGTTGGCAGTTTGCATCCTCTACTACGGTCTGATCGTAGAGTTGCTACGGCATATACCTCCTTTGATGTTAAATGAACAAGCAAATTTGGGCTTGAAAACAAATTATCAAAAAATAATTGGCGCTTCCTTGGTTGCAAATCTTTTGTAAGGCGCATGACAACAATTTCGCTTTCTCCATAATTTTCAGGTTTCGATAAGTTTGCCGGAGGACCTTTCACACCGAGTCCACCACATACTTCGAAATCATAGAAATAGCCTGATATACCAGCCCTGCACCACATTTTATAGCCCCACTTTACTGGTTTTTCGGGCATGTGCATCTTTGCTCCATGTCTCCCCTTGAATGGTATAATCATTTCATCGACAGCCATGCATGTTTCATGTGTAACAGATTCAACAAACACATTTCCCAAATGATCTATCAAAGGTTGGAGCTTATGCATTCTGTTATAATTAGGTGAGTTCTGCGCATGCATATTATTATTGTCATTGAAATGGAGAATTCCCAGTATCTCCTGAAAACGATTTCTTGTCATTTCGTCGGCAATAAAGGGAACGTAAGTTTTGTTCCCCCAGTATAATCTATGGTTAGGGAGGTTATGAATTCCCATAAAGAGTATTATTCCGATTACCTTTTTAATTTCAGAGGAAGATACCGGGACTACTTTTCTGTGTGAAACATCTGATGTCCCCCTTTTCTTAACAGCAACCTTGTATCCTGCCACAGTCCTCTGGGTATTGTATAGGTTCGTATAAAAAGTAATTTCTTCAATGAAAGCATCAGTAAGGAACATTTCAACAAACGTTATTGGTGGAGTTAGTGGTGTGAAATCAGGAGCTTCAAGTTTAGTTGTAGGAACATTTGACTGATTTGGCGTGTCCCATTTTGCATTTTTTTTTTCCAATGGAATTTTTCGGCTTTTGATTTTGCACTCGGTTTCTTTTTGGTGGTAACGTTAGCAGCATTTTGTGGTTCAGCAGCATCAGTATTGTTTTCTTCATCAGAGCTGTCTTCTTTAATAATCTCTTCCTCGGTTTCAATTTCAATTTCATTGTCAGGTTCAAAATCACTGTTGACATCATCACTATCAGAAACTTCATTGTCTAAATCATCTTCGCTGACATCAGAAATTTCTGGGACTTCAAAACCTGGAGCAGGAATTCTGTCGACAATATGTTTCTTTGAGTAGAAACTTCTAAAAACATGATTTATTAGTGTAAATTAGTGTAAATATATACAGTAATAAACACATAAAATATTTGGCTATATGCTTGAAAGAGAAGTGACGAAGGCCCAGTGTACACATATGTGTACAAAAAGCTATTTTCAATGTAAAAACTTTTTGAAAGTAAATATCACTAAATAAATGAATGGAATATGTTAAACAAACATTGTTTAATCTAAATAAGTACTAAGGTCTATTTTAATGATTTATAAGTCAAAATGTTGACGAAGTTGGAGAGAAACTTACCTTGCAGCTATCCCGCTCGAAGACGCCATATTGAAAAGGTCGGGCATGTAATTTGCAGAACAAAAACGGTTTATTTTGAATTTTTTAGCCTGTACTAGAAGCAACAAAAAAGGAATCAAGGCTAAAACGCGACTTATATGGCGTCAAATCTCTTTTAAAAAATGTACACATATGTGACCTCCAGGCCTTATAGGGCTAGAGGCATTTTCTGTAGAGGAGTATAACCTCTAGTTTGTTTCCAAAGACCTAACAGGTGGAGTTCATCATTGCTGTGGCTAGCCACCTCCTTGTAAGTTAATTTCTTTCGTTAGAGTTACTGCGCTAGTCCTGACCACAGTTCTGGAATACTAATATAATGACTAACCTAGCCGTTACCAACCTCTCAGGTTTTATTCAAACCATATCGGATACGATTGGAATGCTATCGGAGAGAGTTTCTTTTTTAGAAGACCAGAAATGACACTACAAAGGATCTTATGCTTCTCAAGAAACATAAGATAAAGTGATGGAACAATGTGATGACTGTGAACGCGTGCTTGACGCCTATGATAGATGCAGTTGTGGGCGGAGATTTGTGGGGGAAGGTAAACTGTTGTGCTGGTGTTGCTATCAGGAGCATATCACGTACAACGGAGGCAGTTGTGTATGTCATGATCTAGGTCTGTCCATTACTCGATGCTACTTGGATCTTGAAAAAACACTAAATAAAAGGATGTTGAAATTTGGAGACAAGACCGTGAAATTAAAATAATTTTACAGTGACGTAGCACCATACAATATCAAAGATGTGAATATCAAAAACCTGGTCCTGAGTGACTCTTTCCATGCAAACAAAGGTAAGAACAGAGATATGTGATTGGATATATTGATCAGGGCAAAGAACAACCTATGCTATTTCCGCTGTTGATAAATACACTGAAAGTATCTACTTGCAGGGTGTCTCTCAATACAGCGAGAATTATGCGCTTACAATGTCGTTTGATCTTGGTGACTACCTCGAGTGGTTAGCTAAGTACTCGCAGATCTTGAAAAAGGTAGAGGCTTTGGAAGGGCATTGCTTAACCAATAATATAAGTGTAAAGAAAGATCGTTATATTAACCCTAAGCTAAAGGAGTGGGAGGGTAAATTTATAACATACTTTCAAAGAAAATGGAACCCAAGGTACCCTGTGAATATACGGCCATCATCAAACTAGGGAGCATCTATAGACAGAGCCACAACTACCATGAACAGACGTATTTTGAAGAGTGTAAATATAAGGAGGTGGCTAGGTATGGCGCTTGCTATTTTAGCTACTCTGAAGACGATAACGAGAAAGATGATGATAAGGGTTTCACCGTGCTGTAGTGATGTTTAAAGTTTCAGAATAACTGGAGGAAATTGTAAAGAATGATATACAGCCAGAACTAACCTTCTGACAGTGGAATTTACCACACTGTATAGATGCAAATGGCAATAAACAAATCGGCAAAAAGTCACAATAAAAATTTTCTTGTTATGTTTTGTATCTTTAACCAATACCAAACAGGGCATTAGCTTATTTCTTAATGATCCTGTTGTCACTACTTTTGATATTTCTGATCAAATTATCATTTGTGTTTATACTTTTCCATTATTCTTGAATCCCTGTGCTGCAATGACTTGTATTGTTTGGCTCACAGAGTAAAAAACTAAGCTCTAAATGCACAGACAAATGCAAAAACCTCAAAACTTACCCAACGTCATGTTCCTGTCTGTCCTGGAAGACTCACTCTGTTCTAAAACTAAAATAGAATAAACAAAGACATCAATGAAACAATGAGTTGGAACAATGCAACAAAATCATGCGTTGTTATAGTAGGTCATTATTGTGTAAAAACAGACAAGACGCAGCACATACACAATTCCTACGATACTCATGTTTATCAGTTTTGTGTTTTCTATTTGGGAAAATAGTCTTGCATTTGTTTATGCATAACATTGACTTATGTTCACTGTCTCACACCATGAAAACCATGCTGTGTAAATGCAGATACAACTGCAACAACAGGAATGTCAAAACTTATCTAAGCTCTTGTTTTCTCTTAAAAAGACTTTAAGGAAAAACGTTAAAAAACAATTAAAGTGACATTAAAAATAGAATAACTGGAGGAAATTGTACCGAATGATATACAGCAAGAACTAACCTTCTGTCACCAATGTCTTTGCGACTAAAAGAGAATGGATGAAGAGTTGAAGCAAAAGCAAACAAGAAAAGCATGCTTCGTTTTAATAGGTCATTATTGTGTGAAAACAGACGAGACGCAACACATACTCGATACCTACAATAACTATTTTGAAGAAAAAACATTAAAAAACCTTTAATTGACTCTTAAAATAACTGAAGGACATGTTATAGAATGAACATGAAAAAAAATAAAAATATGCGTACGGTCCTTGTTCATACAAGATGTATCTATTTGACGGTGCCTAGTACAACACAAAGCCTAAGCGGCGTGTATGTCGAAGAGGAAGAAAAGCTTGCAAGGTTGGAAGAGCAGCCACAAAGCAAACCTAAACATTCTGAAGAAGGAAGCGGCGATTTTGAAGGTAAAGGGAAGATCAAAAATGTCGAAGGGAGAATTGGAGAGTGATGGTCCTCACTGCAAACCATGTGTAGAAGTAGCATGGAAGCGAAATCTCGAGATCATGGCTGAAGAGTTGAGAGAGAAATCGCGACGTATTGTGCTCCTATGTCAAGATACTGGGGAGTTGTTGCAATAGGTAATGTAAATAGGGTACTTACAGAACTCATAGTACGTACCGATGAGGGCTGTCTAGGTAGCGCTGGCAGATTGTAGTTTTTTAATAACCTCATCTTTCCCTTGTTGTCTACCTTTCACGACTAAGCGCTGTACGCTCTCGTTCATCAATATTGTTTGCGATACGCTTTACTCTCTGACGGATCTGTTCCTTTAACACTATTCAGCTCTGTTTTTCCTGTATGATCAAGCTGAACTCATAGTCGCTTACGACAATATTTTCGATCGCTTTGGAGATGAGATCAACGATAGAATTGAACTTTCTATCGGCTTGTAGTCTTGTAAATTCATGTTTCTGAGATTTTACCCCTAGCTTCTTCAAAGCGTTCTTCAGACTGGCTTGACCGATTCCCATGGCTAGTGTGAGCCCCAAGCCCAGTTGCCAATACAGCAGCCAGTAGTGAAGACGCTCAGTCATAGCATTCCATGATTCCAATAGCGAACCCATGTACCACGCATCTGGAACTTCTTACTAAGTTGAACACGTTCCTTGATCTCCTTGCGAAGATACTGTTCCATCTTTTCGATCATTTTCAACCTGTATACCTGACTTTCATCCTGCATAGTGTCATCCTCTGGCGCACTGGGCGGTAATGTTGGATATAATTATAATGCTATCCATCTTTATTCCATAAGTAAGTGCATTGTGCGCCCTCCGAAAGATAATTTTTTTTCTCCTGATGATGTTCATCGGTCGGCATAAACGCGGACCTGTCTGTCGATCCTTTCAAAGGGAGGTAGATCGGTGTCTCGAAAATCCAGGTAAGCATATCTTCCCATATCTTCTTTGATGGGGAGCATAGCAAGAAGTTTTGATTTTTTTCCATTGAGAAAGCAATCATATTCGTCCAACTGCGGGCAGAAAAGTCGTAGTCGTGTGTAAACATCCGTCTTATACCATCCATCGTAGTCACCCTTCGTCAAATCCCAATGTCAGCCAGACCCATAAGTTCCCGAAGTCTTGTGTGAATAACAACTGTAAATCCATCCGACACACGAAGCGTATACTGCCCTTTTTAAGCACAAAAACCATAGCTTTTCCATTAGCTTGCTTGTTATTAATAGTCACCACATCCTCAATCCTGTACAAGCCATTCATGATCTCAATCCAGATAACTTGCTGATCAAGACCAACTTTCCGAATCATAAAATCGTTGTCACTAAATGTTCAACCACGTCGGTCGTATACTGATTGACTTTAAAGCGATCCTTGTACACTGCCCAATGTAGTCGTCAAAAATTGTGGGTTCGTCGATATATGTGATGTAGAGTTGTTTGCTATTACATGTCATCTTTTCTTCTAGAAGAAAGATGAACATTTACTCCTATAACCCAAAAGCTAAGTATAAGTCAAACTAGGGAGAAGCTTGGACATCAGGATATGTACGTGTCGACCAAGTCTCATATCCCTGTGACATACCAAGTATCCCATCCAACGACTTCACAATGCCGTGCGAGTTGTGTAACAGCAAGGGCAAGCACTGGATTAGTGTAACATTCAGGTCAATTTTCCAGCACATTACGCAACGACGGCACTTGGAATCTCTCTCAAGCATATGACGAGATCTTTACCACTTATCAACTCTATCTTTCGATTCCATGTCTACTATCACATGCGGGTTTTGTTTCTTTAACCATTACCAAACAGGACATTAGCTTATTTCTTAATGATCCTGTTGTCACTACTTTTGATATTTCTGATCGAATTATCATTTGTGTTTATACTTTTCCATTACTCTTGAATCCCTGTGCTGCAATGACTTGTATTGTTTGGCTCACAGAGTAAAAAACTAAGCTCTAAATGCACAGACAAATGCAAAAACCTCAAAACTTACCCAACGTCATGTTCCTGTCTGTCCTGGAAGACTCACTCTGTTCTACAACTAAAATAGAATAAACAAAGACATCAATGAAACAATGAGTTGGAACAATGCAACAAAATCATGCTTTGTTATAGTAGGTCACTATTGTGTAAAAACAGACAAGACGCAGCACATACACAGTTCCTACGATACTCATGTTTATCAGTTTTGTGTTTTCTATTTGGGAAAATAGTCTTGTATTTGTTTATGCATAACATTGACTTATGTTCACTGTCTCACATCATAAAAACCATGCTGCGTAAATGCAGATACAACTGCAACAACAGGAACCCGTCCGCTATATATTTGGTGTTTTTTCTGACACAACGTTTTTCTCTTGTGCAAACAAACACATGGAAATACAGATAATTTTATAAATAGTCGTTAGCCCGTGGAAAAATCCACGGGGTCGCTCGTCTTTTATATATCACATTTCGTGTTTCCGTTACGGGACGCGGTAACCCTTTTGAACACACAGACAAAATACGGCTATTATAATAGAGACTATTGATATAGAGACTAGGTCAGGTGCCAGTGAATAAATCTACGGGTTCGTTTTTCCTTTATATATAGCATTTCGTGTTTCTGTAGGATAACTTATTTCGCATGCAGATTTGTTTTTCATGTTGAGAATAGTGTGAGACTATATTCATTTTTTTATTTAAAAGTAATAAAAACCGATTACAAAATTCTGCATTCAAGAAAGCAAGCTAACGCAAAAAAAAACAAAAAACAACGAGTTCGCTAAATTATTGAAGGACCCAAATCCCATAGCTGGGTTGGTATGGACGATAAAAGTGTTTTGACGAGGTTTATTTGTTGCTAATTGAATGATTTTTGTTCGAAGACAAGATTATGTATTCTTTGTTCTATAAATATCGTAAAAAAAACGATAAATAAAAACTGATTGCTCTCATCTCATTTCCTTGTCTCCTAGTCAGAGTGAAATTTTGAAGTTACAGACTTTAAAATCCAACGTATTGTTTTTTAGAAAATAACTCCTGCAACAAGCCTAAATAAAAGAACACTGGCTAATACCTACCCCGTCATAGCTTAAACAATCGGGTGGCATTAAATTAAAGCAGAATATAACCTATTGTAATCCGGTCATCTGCACAACAGAACACCCAACATTTTATATTTTCCAGAATTAGTCTTTATCATGGTAGCTTTCCGGCTACTTCAGTTTAACAAAGAAACCCAGGCGGCACAAAAATATGTTAAAAGTATAAGGTAGCAGGCATTCTGTTTGAGGTTTCCGATTGCCAAAAAAAGGTACTTAACACATTTCTCATTTTTTACACGATTTATATGGAAAGGTGTTAAATATTGGCCAAAAATTCAAAAAATATGGGAAATCAATTTATCATGTGACTAAACTTTACAGAATGATTTCCCGTCATGAAATAAAGTTGTGTTGTTAATTTCATGTTACGAGGAAAGTCTTAACGAAAACCATATTCTCCCGGGTATCAGAATTCTATAGAAATTTAAAGTGTAGTTTTGAGTGATCGCCACATCGTAAAAGCTCTGTGAGGGATGGAATAAAAAAAATGGACATACAGATTTCTAATAGATAATTTCGGAAACTTAGTAAGAGTTTTTAATAAGAAACAGCAGGGGGATAGGCTTTTCAGACCGAATAAGGTTAATATAAACACAAGTGGGTAGCCTGTGAATAAATGCATGGGTTGACCCGTCTCTTGTATATAGCATTTGCTACTTGCTATTTCGTGAGGCCGTAACACGTCAAACAACTGCGCAGAGACAGAGACAGCTGATATTATGGAGACGAGTTAACACTGAATTAAATGAATGGTTTAAAACATTAAGAATTAAGGTTTGGTGTCTAGTATTATTTTTAAACTCATTTGCAACAGGCAATATTAAATTCTGTTATTCCACTATATAATTGTAGCCGTATTTTTTCTGTTCATGCGTCAAGACCAAGTGTTTCTAGGGAATACACGAAGCAATTGCTGATTTACAGAGATTTACTACTTGGTGCTACAAATGCACGAAATTGAAAAGCTCGATATATGAGCTAGTATAGGGAGTCCATATAAGTACAATTTGCTAAAAATCACGGTCAAACTCTCACAGAAAATAACGAGTACAGAAACGCTTGTGACGTCACAGCTGTTTATCACAAAAATCATGCCGTGTTTATCCATGCATATCAAAGAATGCTGCAAATGAGTAAAAGGTAAATTCCCCTCCCCGCACACAGTCATCCGCTAATAATCATCAAAAATCAACGCATGCGCAGTAAGATGTGACGATAGATGTAAGATAAATGGAAGAACAATGTAAGGAATGTAAACGGGTACTCGATGGGTATGATAGGTGTAGCTGTGGACGAAGGTTTATGGTGAAGGCTAAAATACTGTGCTGGTACTGCTACCAGGAATATATCACGTATAACGGGGGTAGTTGTTTATGTGCGAGGAGAAGCAATCCTCAGGCCTTGTTTGAAATTCAATAAAGAGATGCTGAAATTTGAGAATGAACTTGTCAACCCCAGAAATTTCTATAGTTTTGCGACTACTTTTACCGACATCAATGATATCAACGTGGACCACCTGATAGTGTCAGACCCCATTCCTGCCAATGGAGGTAAGGATCAACGGTACATCGTGGGGTATCATACACAGGACCTCGTGGTAGCCCTGAGGGTGAAGACACCTGGGGTCTGGTCTAATGGAGTCAGTCAATACAATACCAGTGCCGTACCAGCGAGTATTGATTTTGAAGAGTACCCCGATTTTATCGAAAAATATCGTCAAATCTGGAACAAGATGGAAGGGTTGGTATCTCAAAAATTGACGACGGAGCCCGTGAAAAAGGACCGTTACGTGAACGCCGAGCTCAAATACTACAAGGACGAAATCACGACTAACTTTCATGGCCAACCGGTACCCTATAACAGCCTTGCAAACTTAGTGGCGTGCTAGCGATATCATCTATATACGTTCAGGGCATCAACTACTACCCTCAAGTGCATGTTGTGGAATGTAGGTACACCAACCTGAATAAATGGCTGCTAGGCGAGGATTAAAAAACCTTATATTTTATAGGCCATACAAGACCTATAAAATATATAAAACTAAGGCTTGTAAACAGGCGGAGGCTCTAGGTAGCGCTTGCATACTGTACAGATGCTAGTTTTTTTAAAACATCATTTCTGCCCTCCTCCCGACCTTTCGCAACTAGCTGAGCACGGTCCTGTTCATTGAAGGCGTTGACTACTCACGTGGTCAGCCTATACGCGAACATGGTTGGAAACTTCGTGGATATTGATAGTGTCGAGGGCCTCCGAAAAGATATCGAAGATGACCCCATTATCCGAGATGCCATGAGCGAATCATTACAAAACCAGTAAAGCATCCGGGAAGGGTTGCGTAGGGTCACAAGTTGGCGGCACTGATGAAGAAAAGAAAGGAAGAAATGAAACAACAAGAGGGTACTGTAGAGCCTGCAGTCAAATCCTCTTCTGGGACCAGTTCCGTACGGTCGATGGACAATGTCTACATGAACGGGGTAGGGACGCTTGCCGTGCTTGCGATAGGGGTCGGGGTATGGTACAAAGTTGGCAGAGGCAAAAATGAGGACAAGCCCACGGCTCACCCCGAGCCTCAACAAAAGGATAAAACTCTTGAAATTTTCAAAATGCATTGAATAAATGAGTACAAAGGCAACACCAAGCAGCATTACACCCAAGGAGAAGGAAATTTTGGATATGCTCTATGAAACAGTGGTGGATCTATCTTTCACTTTTGCCTATGCCCTTGGAGGTAAAAAAATTCTAGGTATTTCACGCCCATCTGCAAAAATGGATATGAACGATGTCCTTAAGATGACGGCGTACTTTTCTGCGGGCCGGGCGAGTCATGAAATGGCTGTCTCCAAGGGATGGATCCCCGCGAGTATCGTGCCGAAACCTAAATGAGCGTTTAGTAAAATTTCTGTTTGCCGTAGAGACAAATAGAAATCAACATGGAGGAGGCTAAGAAATGTTCGAAATGTAAATTCTCTTTATCTATGGACACCTTTAGGATCAGGGGTAATGGGCAACGGACAAAATTGTGCATCAAATGCCTCGATGCTAGCAAGGCGTCACGTGAACGTACAAGGTGCCCCATGAAAGGGTGAGGGCTTTTTGCAAAGAATGCAAGGGCAGTCAGATGTACCCCCATGAAAGGAGGATGTATCAATGTAAGGACTGTAAAGGAAGTCAAATTTGTCACCATGAAAAGTTTCGGGCATATTGTAAGGAATGCAAGGGCAGTCAGTTTTGCAAACATCTAAGGGAGAGGCGGCATTGCCCCAGTTGCGATCCCCCTGGCCATCTTGCTTCTATCGTAAGAAATCGTGCCTGCCAGGCCTTACAGGGAAACAAGGAGCTCAGTTCTCAGGAGTATCTCGGGTGCGATATCGCTACGCTGCGGGCCCATATTGAACCCCAGTTTTCCGAGGGTATGAACTGGGACAATTACGGTAAGGGGTGGCATATAGATCACAAAATACCACTCAAGTATCGAGAAAATGGCGATGATCCTTCGCTTGCCGAGGCTGCTAGGAGATTGCACTACACCAACACTCAACCTATGCGGGCGAGTGAAAACATGTCGAAAGGCAATCGATATGTCTCGGAATAGGCGTGAAACCAAAATAAATGGATGTTGTAGACCCCGTGAAAATTGACAAAGAGATTAAACAGGTCCAACAGGACGAGAATTACCTGCGCCTCTATACCTTGTTGTCCCATGACATTGTACCCCGGTATATTGAGCTGTTGAAAACACCGATCAAAATACCCTTCTTCTACCCGGAACCTGTCTTGCAAGAAAAAGCACGGCTTGCTGATCGATATCGCAAGGTACTGCGGTACCTACAGGGTAAGCTATCGTTTAATCCTCTTCCCATCGTCTACAGGACCACGGACTGCCCTGCCTGTAATGGGCATCTTGTAAACAACCCTGGAGGTGTGTGGGTTTGTTCCAGCTGCCTCTCCACTATCCCGAAAATCGATAAGAAAAAATGGTGCTATCATAAAAAATGCTAGATGTGGTCCTTCAGCCCCACACAGCAATCTTTACAGGTCCGACAAGTTGCGGCAAGACGCAACGTGTCTTGGACCTACTTGAAAACGAGTATAGACAACACTATCACAACATAATCATTTTGTGCCCTACCCTACGATGGAATACCACCTACCTTGAGGGAGCCTCGCTCTGGCGGGACGACTATGTGTTCCTGATCAACCCCAAGGATCAACTTTTTGAATGGATTCAAAAATTATCATCATTGTTGGCGGGCGAAGAGACGTTATTCGTGGTGGATGACATGATATCTGACAAAAGCCTCGATAAAAAACGTCAACCCCTGCTTGAATTGGCTATTTCAGGTAGGCATCGAAGGCATAGTTTGTGGCTCTTAATGCAATCGTATACTGCTTTGCCCAAGAACCTTCGGAGGCAGAAGAAGCAGCTCTTTCTCTGGTATCCTCATGAAAAGAGTGACATTAGGATGATAGACGAGGAAACGAACATGATTTCGGACTGGGATGATATCAAAACTGAGTTGAAAAGATCCAAGCATGCGTGCCTGTATGTGAGATTGGAACATCCTAAGACTTGGAAAATTCTTGAGTGACTAAGATACGCTTTTGCTGACCTCCAAGGTGAGGACAGATCTGTCCACACCTTATTCAACACTAATTTTACCACTTGGGGGTGAAAGCCTCCGCCGAACATTGCTATATTAGAAATGTCGTCGCAAGTTATGGTTAACGCGGGATCTATCAAGACCTTGCTGTCTAGCAACCAGAATCAGCCTCTGTTCAAGCGTGCCGACCTGGGGAGGTTTTTAGGGGTTGAAAAAATTAAAACTATGTCAATACCTTCAACGTTCCTATCAACCAGGTCCGAAATAGTAGGGTCCAAGGAGGCCCTACTATTTCCTATGGGCCCCCGATCAGGTATGTGAGGAGGCGGGAAAAACCAGCATGATGTATTCGTTACACTTGACGGTGCATTGGAGATTGTGCGTCGTTCCAGAAAGCCTAAGGCTGTAGGGGTAATCAAATGGCTTGCCAGGGCAGGTGTCCGAAAACTACAGGATGAACTTAAGGAGCAGCGTCAAGCCCTTGAGGACAGGGATATTGACGTCGCCATTCTCGAGGACGATCTAGACGATAGAGACAAACAGCTCGTGGTGTTGGGGGATGAAATTGATTCCATAAATCAACAGCTTGCGGAACAAGCCCAGGAAAATATAATGCTCCAAGAACGGTATGTACCACATGCTCAAGATCCTGGAAAGGACAACATGATCATGATCTATCGCAAGCATACCGCGCTGGACGACGACGGGTATCATCATCTTCCATACTACTGTGCGCGTGTTCAAAGACGTATTCTTCCCACCAAAAGGAGATGGTTCAAAGACAACTACCCAAAATCCGAAGAGATTGTCGTCATCGAGAATCCCAACAGCATGCACGCCTTTAATAGATTTGAAGAGGATGGAGCGTTGCGGGTGTCACTTTGGGCTTATCGACCTTACTCGGGATGACCTGTACGATTTGGGTGTTCCGGCACTAGAGCACTAGGCAGATGCTAATTTTTACTACTCTTGTGGGTAGTAAAATTACCACATCATGTAGCAGAAAGGGCCCCAATAGGCCCCAAATGATATCAGGGCAGGTATGATTTCGCTGACCTCCAAGGTGTACTCAGATTTTAGTACACCCAACCAAACACAATTTTTCCAAAGTGTAGGGCACCACATTACACTTTGGAAAAAAATATACATTTTTGACCCTTTTGTCTTCATGCTTCCATCTATTGGAATATCAAAAGATGGAGGCATACATAAAAACACAACAATTTACAAGGGATTACAAGAAGATCAATGTACCCGTACTACAATGTTGTATAAGGGCAAAGTCAGTGACTGGATATTGCCCAACATTCTTGGAAAATTTTAGGTTTCGAAATGGACTCTACTACGAGGGGTTTGAGCATCCCAAGGACGAAGAGCTTTTAGGCAGGGTATCATCGGGTGAAAAAGCATGGGGAACATTTGCAAGAAAAAAAAAGGACAAAAAGCTGGAGAAGGATATAAAGCGCCTAGGGCTCCATATTGTTCAAAAGGCTAGGAACAACTATGGTGCACTCTGTTATGAGGTCATCAAAGATAAGGAATTGAAGCTATCGGATTTGGCTGATATATCAAAAATAGGCGACATACTCAACTTTGATATAGAAGATAGACGCTTAGTTGATATTGATCTGGAAAATGAACCTGATGTTATTAAAGGTATTGTCTATGGCTATCCATTCTATACGCTACATCCTTTAGTTTATCTGCGGGATCCGAATGACGAAAATTGGGGTGAGAATCTAGATGAGCGCCTGAAGAACTATTACCAATCCTTAACATGCCCTGGAGGTACTTCGACATCCTCTGGAATAAGCATTAATTCTTCTGACACGAAGCTTCTTTCAGGGCCGTCTTTCAAATAGTACAAAACACGACTACCCGCTACAATACGATCCATCCTGTAAGTTTGTCTGCTCCAAAAGGCGTCAGTTGCGCGTCTTTTAGAGTCGCCATGCTCCTCTCCCGGCTGTAACAGATAGAGGTACGAGCCATCCTCGGGTAAGGGTTTTTCTTCGGGATAGTGCTGACTTTTCGCGAGCGGGACATCCCCAAGCTTAATCGCCCTGTTAGGTTTTAGGCCAATCATAGCAGTCTTGGTATTGTTTAAATTTTTCACGATAGTGTATAAGTGTTTGACCCAAATGGTACTAGTTTCTGAGGAGGCCAACTCTTGCGCATCCTGAGGCTTAAAGAGCCTTTCAGAAAGTACCTTGTTTATAACTCTCTACAAAAGCCGTAAATGTATGGTGATATTTGGTAGTAGCCCGCTTAATCTCCACCCCCTTGTCCTCTAACAATTTTGCTACTGCTGATTTGAATTCAGAACCATTGTCACACTGAAAAATCTTGGGGTATCGTAAAGGTCCCGCTTTATAAATGTCCTTGATCATATCCGCGACCTCACCGTACCTTGTACCTCGAAGCCACGTCAATGCCTGTCAATATGTACTTATACATATTTCCATACAGCTTGTCGTGGGGCATATACAGTAAATCAAACTGGTGCATCTCATTGGGCGTTGTAATGGTAAAATGTGGATAATCAATACGGTTTGGGCCTTTGATGTGTATCAGCCACAAGAGTTGTCTACTCAACCAGTGAGTGACCTTCTTTTTGGATAGTCCACTCTCCTTCGCTAGTAATTTGATAGCTTTTCGTCCAGTCCAGAGGTGTTCCGGAGTATAATACATATAGCTTAATTCTTCCGCCTCCTTCTCGGTAACGATATGTGGTCTTGACATGTTTATTATACATGTCAAAAACGTTCTTACATATACCTGTAGGCCACAAAACCTAGCAGAGATAACGAGCCAATAATGAAGGTAAGCTCGCCATCTTGTTGCTTTTTTGAAGGTGTGTAGTAATCGGACAATTTTGGAACCTTATCGTTCGAGGCTATGTAATACTTGTACATGTCGTCCTCCAGCTCCCGAAGGCTCTTGCCGGCCTTTATTTGTAATTCCCTTTGCTTGCCAAACCAATCAATTTTTGCTTGTCTGTCCCGGACCCATTGGACTTGAGCATTTTGTAGCTCCTCCATTGCCTCATCGTGCCTTTTCCTTTCCGCCTCGCCATGCCCTGAGAGTTTGCTAAATAGGAAGTTCGTGCCGCTAAACGCGAGCGCGTTGATTAGAGCTCCCCTGCCATGATTGCCGAGGTTGCCATTTATTTTGTAATATATCGATTGCCCTTTGACATGTTTTCACTCGCCCACATAGGTTGTGTATTGGAATAGTGCAATCTCCCACCAACATCATCAGGCGATGGAGCATCCCCATTTTCTCGATACCTGAGTGGTATTTTGTGATCGATATGCCACCCCTTACCATAATTGTCCCAGGTCATCCCTTCAGAAAACTGTTTGTCAATATGGGCCCGCAGCTTAACCATGTCGCATCCAAGATACTCCTGGGAACTAAGCTCCTTGTTTCCCCTCAGGGCGTTGTGGACTCGGCCGCGTACATTATGGGCGAGATGTCCAGAAGGGTCGCAAACGGGGCATATTGCTCTATGTTTTTTATGGTCGCAGAAGCTTCCATCCCCACAGTCCCTGCAGTATGATCTTCGCCTACCGTGTTCCCTGCAGAAGCTTCCACCCTCACAGTCTTTGCAGCAAGACCACTGCTTTTCATGGGGGCATTTTGTACGTTCCATTGACGCCCTCTTAATAACAAGGCATTTGATGCATGTTTTTGTTGTTTGACCATTCCCCCTGATCCTAAAATTTTCTAAATAAAGATAGTGTTTACAATTTGAGCAGCTCTTGGTTCCTTCCATCTTGATTTGTATTTGCCTCCTAAGGGCAAATACAAATTGTGGTCTACTAGTACTCAACGCTGTGAACCCGTTTTTATTCCGAGTGTTTGCTCTTCTTACAGTCCTTACACTGGGATCTCCTTTTTTCATGCTTGCAAATCTGACTGCCCTTGCATTCCTTGCAGCGGTACTTTATTTTCTCATGAGGGCAAAGCTGACTACCCTTGCAGTCTATGCAATGGGCTCTCCTTTTTTCATGCTGGTAGATCCTTGCAGTCTATGCAGTAAGCCCTCTGTCTCTCATGCTCACAAATCTGACTTCCCTTGCATTCTTTATACTGATCCCTCCGCCTACCATGGGGGCATTTGTTTTTGGCACGCCGCTGTTTCTTTTTATCCAGACAAACCATACAACTTTTTGTCGGATTTCCATTTTTCATCACCCTAAATGCATCTAGGGCCAACACTTTTTTACAATTTGGGCAGCTCCTGTTTTCCATATTGACTCGTTTTTGCCTCTGAGGCAAGAACAAATTGTGGTCACTAATATTCAACGCTGTGAAACCTACCGTCTAGGATGTTTAGCTGAGCATCTTGAAGCAGGTACACGTAGCACCGTATATCCCCGGTGCCGTCGGCTTTCTTGGTAATGTGTAACGTGATGCCGTCACTAAGGCGCTGTAGAGGTCTTCCGGAACCATGCAGGGCATGATCAGGAGAGGTTCGGAAATAGATGAACAGGGCGTACCGCTTATTGAAGAATTGCCCAATTGTTACTTCTGAATCATGGCTCCCGAAGAGATTTACAGCCCCCTCAAAATGATCCTTACCAAGCATGGCATGTGAGTAGAGCTCATTAGGCTCACCCTCCACAGTGATAGAGATGTGATGTAGGACAACCTGCAATCTGTCGTATAATCCTGCTTGATAGTACGGTAAATCCCTCGTTAGTTCGAACATTTTACCGAGGGGGACGGAAAAGGTATTCCCATAGGCGGCAGCAATGGCTTTCTCCTCGTCGGTACCGACATGATCGCTGGCCTTGAACTGTGGGGCCCTGATGGTACCGTCATTAGGGTTGATCCCATCCAAAATCAGGCTATTATCGGGATCAAATTTGGGCAGCCAGAGATCCCGGTAGACCGCGAGGGGTCCATAGTCGCTTATATTTTGAATTTCATTGCCATTTAGGGTGATACGTAGATTTCGCACCAGACTCTTCCCTATGTTGCTGACTAGGGTACGCTTCGTGTTGGTCCCTGTAAGGACCAGGTCAAATAGTAGCTTGATACTCCCCGGAAATATGACATCTTTCTGCCCCATGTTTGGCATGTCAACATAGAGGTCCTCATTCTGGTTAATTGTGGAAGGTACGTGGCTTACCTTGACGCGCTGCCTCTTGCCCTTGATACCAAAAAGCTGCTTCGTTTCAGGGGTCCAATGTAGTTCCAAATGCACTCATTTTTTTAGAATGATTTTTTTAAATAAATGCCAACTAACCCAGTATATGAACACGATACTTTTGATGATGATAGGGGTGGGAAAGATGATAAGCCTGATGATACTACACCATCAACGCCAAAACCTCCATCAACGCCGGGGCCTTCAGCCCAGGGAGAACAACAGGGTGCTCAAGGGGATCTCCTTGAGGAGCAGAGGGAAAAAATCAAAAAATCAAAGGTTAATAGCCTCTACTATCATCTTAGTAAGGATCAGAGGCTGGGGAAGCTTATTATGATACCTTACGATGATTTTAAGATGGAAGGGGAACGTCTTTATTTCAAGGGCATAGATATTACAGAGCTTATTTACAAGGAAAAAAATGCTGGACTTCGATCTTATGGATCCATAGCTTCAAAGTTGAAGGTAGACCTCCTACGGGCTATGGGTTTCCCAGACTATCCCACTACTACACCCAACAAAGTTAGGGAAACGGCCCAGGCACTTGGGCAACAGGGGGATGAACTTGCGAGGAAGGACAGGGCTTATGCCATTTCTATGCAATCTATAGAATCTATAGAAGAATTTGTGAATGCCACGGAGAGCCTTATAGAAGAAACTTAATTTGGTGGCCCTGATGAAGTATTCACCGAGCGTGAGAGGAGAGGATTAAATCTTGAGATTCAAACCCTAAGAGGAAGCATGAAAATATTGAAAGCTAAGATGATCTTATACGATAGCGAGATTGACAAGGCGGAGGGCAAGGTGAAAGAACTCGAGAGGCAGCAAGCCGGGGCAAATGAGGGACAACAAGATATCCTTGATGGGAAAATCAAGGAGCTTGAGGATAAGATTGAAAAACTGAATGATAAAAGGGAGGCTGCGCAAGATGCACATGGCTTACTTTCCTCCCAAATTTACAGCCAGCTGAAGGTCATCAAGGAAAACCTGATGAAAATCGCTGGAGATGACACGTCCCTGCTTGAAAAGCTTAAAATCTTGTTCAAAGAGCAGGATCTGACTTTAGAGAGTATCGTGTCGGCTGTTGGTCTACTGATTTCCACCATTGTACTCGCAGTTACAGGGGGAAGTGCCGCAACAGGTGCAGTAGGAAGTGCTGCAGGTGCAGGCTTTGTAGAGCAGCAGCTGGAAAGATTGGGAAAATTCCTGAACTACTTGGCAGGTAAGGCAGGTGCTGCCTTGCCTGGCATTATGGGTACGGTTGCGTCGTTCTTTCTGAGGGTGGCGGCAACAATTATTGAATATGCAGCCAAGCATCTGTACATGGCAATCGCGGGTGCCGTTGGGTTTGTTGTGTTCTACGTTGGAAAGAGGAAAAAAGCCTAATAAACCTATTTTTTCAGCCATATAAAGGCAATAATGAGGCCTACTCAGGTGGTAATCAATGCGGTCTTGGTATCCTCGTGCTGTTGTGGGGGTTCCCTCTGTTCAGGTGTAGTATGCATAGGTGGCGGCATGGCATGTCTAGGGGGTATATTATGTCTAGGAGGTATACTATGCCCATGAGGTATACTATGTTTGGGGGGCGTGGTATGCCTAGGAGGTATAGCATGTTTGGGAGGTGTAGTATGCTTAGGGGGTGCTTTGATAGCTGCCACATGCTTGATGCCCCGCTCCGTAGGCTTCGCAATAGAAGGCTTCACACTATTCAAATCAACCTGGACTCCAACGCTTACATTGGCAGGTGCGATCAAGATATTGTTGTTATAGCCTGAGATCTTACCGATGAGCATGTTCATATCGGAAGGCAACATGTACACGCTGGGCATGACGTCAAAATTCACCGGAGTTCGGGCATATTGTAAGACCTTCTGAAATTGACTTATATCCTGCCCTACATTCTCCTGACGTTGTACCATACTTTCAAATTTTGCAGCAAAATCTGCCTGGCTGTATAGTTGTCCGCACCAGACCCCAGTAGGGATGCCTTGGCCCCAGCCTGCGACCCCAGCAATAAAACCACGTAAACTCTAATACTTTCGCTTAGCTTGGTCAGACCTTCCGAAGTTAGGCCTTGACATGCCGGCATGATGAATTTGGCCCAATCACCATCAACCTGTGGCCACCATCTTCCGTTGGTGAGTGATGCCGATACTGATTTTGTTTTGTACAGGCTATTGAGGCTGGTACCATATTCGCGACATACCTGCTCATACCCAGAGGTTGAGTAGGGATTTTTATACTGACTAAACCCATCGTTAAAAGACATTGGTACTTTCATCCTTGCCAGGATACGACGCATGTGGTAGTATACATGAAATTTGAAGATTGAGTTGACAAGTGGCACAGAGCCCGTCATATGCTTGGCAGATATGCCTAATGCAGTGCTTGCGCAATGGGTGGCGAAGTTCACCTGAATATTCCAGTAATCCAAGGCTTGTCCCTTCCAGCCCACTATGACAGGGTCATTGAGGTAGGTTGTTGGAACCTTGATGGGGTATTTGGTAAATTCAGGGAATACCACGCAAATATGAGACTCCATCGATACATACAGATCCTGGTGTTCCAAATTGGTTACACCAAGTGGTCATTCGCCCCTGTTGGACTTGTACCTTGCCTTGGGGTTGTATGAGTAGATATTCAGTCCTTTGTTGTTAGAAGAAAGGGATGAAGCAACTCTACATCACTGATATTGCAAAGCCCACGATGTTTGAAGACTATCTGGGCAGGATACAAGAATTGCCTTAAAGTCCATCAGTATTAGACCCATGTGGCTGAACATTTACACAGACAATGATTTCACCATCCGTAAGACGGGGCCTGATCAGAGGGTTACCCGAATAGAGATCCTGAACGGCCTCTACAAGATCGAGGATCTAGCAACTATTGTCAACAGTCAGGCACAGGACAAAATCAAACTGTTTGTCCTGAAAAATGGACTCTGCAGGCTCCGTGTCAGTGATGGGTACACGTTGGTTATTAACACGCAACTGCAAGAGCTCTTGGGCCTACCTGCTCCAGATGGTGGTAAGTATTACACAAAGGGAGACTATGATTCATACTACAAGACTGATGTTTACCAAAGATTGAGACTTGTTTGTCCCCAGCTGGATGAAGACGACTGCCTCCTAGATGGTAAAAAGTCTAAAATTCTCGCTTTACTACCCACCAAGGAGCTAAACGCTTGGGGGGGGGGGGGGGGGCATGCTGACCTGGAGTTTTGACACTCTGATCTACCTTCCCTTGAAGGGTTCTACGGACCGTCTCGAGTTCATGCTAGCGAATGAATATCACTATGAAAAAAATGTATCCTTCACCGGAATTACAATGTGTTTGCTCATTTGAAAAGTATCTGCGAAGTGAGATTAAAGAGCGGGACAGGCTCATGAAAAAGTTCAAAATGCACGGGACCTGGGTACGCTACTGTGACCACGGACTGCTGGGTATTACTATAGTAACGTCGGGTGTCGGGATTGGGGCGCTAGCCTCTGGTCTCGGCGTACCCTTGTGTGTGGCTATGGGCGGGATCACGATTGCCGTAGGTATCGAGCAAGCCGGCCTGCGGAACGCCTCAAAGAGGCTTGGTATGCAATTGAGGAAGCACGAGAATATAAGGCAATTGGCAGAGTCCAAATTGAATTCCATCATTGACCTGATTTCAAAAGCGGTAGAAAATGGGGTTATCAGCGACTACGAGTTTAGTCTCATTACGCAAGAGAAGCAAAAGTATATGCTGGTAAAGGAACAGATGTGACAGCGTTTTAACCGTATTGTCAACGCCATCAATGAACAGGAGCGTGCTCAGCTAGTTGCGAAAGGTTGGGAGGAGGGCAGAAATGATGTTTTAAAAAAACTAGCATCTGTACAGTATGCAAGCGCTACCTAGAGCCTCCGCCTGTTTACAAGCCTTAGTTTTATATATTTTATAGGTCTTGTATGGCCTATAAAATATAAGGTTTTTTAATCCTCGCCTAGCAGCCATTTATTCAGGTTGGTGTACCTACATTCCACAACATGCACTTGAGGGTAGTAGTTGATACCCTGAACGTATATAGATGATATCGCCAGCACGCCACTAAGTTTGCAAAGCTCGTTATAGGGTACCGGTTGGCCATGAAAATTAGTCGTGATTTCGTCCTTGTAGTATTTGAGCTTGGCGTTCACGTAACGGTCCTTTTTCACGGGCTCCGTCGTCAATTTTTGAGATATCAACCCTTCCATCTTGTTCCAGATTTAACGATATTTTTCGATAAAATCGGGGTACTCTTCAAAATCAATACTCATCGCTGGTACGGCACTGGTATTGTATTGACTGACTCCATTAGACCAGACCCCAGGTGTCTTCACCCTCAGGGCTACCACGAGGTCCTGTGTATGATACCCCACGATGTACCGTTGATCCTTACCTCCAATGGCAGGAATGTGGTCTGACACTGTCAGGTGGTCCACGTAGATATCATTGATGTCGGTAAAAGTAGTCGCAAAACTATAGAAATTTCTGGGGTTGACAAGTTCATTCTCAAATTTCAGCATCTCTTTATTGAATTTCAAACAAGGCCTGAGGATTGCTTCTCCTCGCACATACACAACTACCCCCGTTATACGTGATATATTCCTGGTAGCAGTACCAGCACAGTATTTTAGCCTTCACCATAAACCTTCGTCCACAGCTACACCTATCATACCCATCGAGTACCCGTTTACATTCCTTACATTGTTCTTCCATTTATCTTACAACAGTCACATCTTACTGCGCATGCGTTGATTTTTGATGATTATTTGCGAATGACTGTGTGCGGGGAGGGGAAAACACGGCATGATTTTTGTGATGAACAGCTGTGACGTCACAAGCGTTTCTGTACTCGTTATTTTCTGTGAGAGTTTGACCGTGATTTTTAGCAAATTGTACTTATATGGACCCCCTATACTAGCTATATGTATGACATAGAACAAATATAAGCGTGTGGGGGGGGGGGGGGGGGGTCCGTTTTTCCAGATTGTTAAAATTTCAACAAACCTTGTACCTAGGAGGGATTGTTACGTTTTTCTGTAAAAACATGAGGATGAGTTTAGACTTTAATACGATACGATGCAACGTTCTCAAAAACCATCAAGTTAGGTAATGGTTTCTACCCGATTCACCACTGCTAGTGACGTCAGCAAAATTAAAAATTACGCTGAATCAATCATTCTGTCCGACATGCTGTCGCTTTCAAATATTTTTTCCTCGTACACCAGTATTCTGAACGTGAGTTCAATAGCGCTTTCAAACATGGGGCATGAATAAGTTATTGTTTTGTTGTGGTAAAAATACAAGCATGTTTTGAAAAGTTTAAAAATGTATTAAGCAGTAAACGAATATTAGAAGAAAGAAATAGTATAGCTATTTTTATACATGCAAGAAAATACATTTTTAAAACGATATTTTTTTTTTGCTGAATTGGCTTGGCTTACTTTCCCCTGAATTGCTTCAGTGTCATTCAGTTTGGTTGCATAGATAAGCAATATAGCCTTGTTATCTTGTCGCTGGTGTTGCTCATAATAAATATATATCCATGGTATGAGTAACAGCATTTATAACTAGAAGTGATGCATTGAAGAAATAATAAATATGATAGCAAAATTGCCTTTCGTGTATACCTTTTGTCAATAGACTTAAACTATTTTTGTTTTTGAGTAAAGTTGCGTCATCATTGTTGCTCAGTCCCAGACCCTTAAAACAAAACAAAATGGTAACTCTCACAAGAGAAATTAATTTAAAATTATCTGAAAAATTTCCTTTTATCACACATGCGGGATGAAATTCGAAAAAAAAAGCATCAGAGATTTGCCTGTCCGAATTTGTAATTCTGATCCAGGCTATATTTTTTATTCAATATTTTTCAACAATTTGCATTTTTAACGACGGTGAAGAGCCAAAATATGATGCATATTAACGCTGCTGCCATATTGGAAAATGATTTGCGTTAGTTGATATACGTTACCTGGGTAACATATGTAAACAAGACCCAATCTGCATGTAAACTATCACTTTTATAGAAGAAAATCTTGTAACGAAACTGCTTACTATTATCGTGCTAATTTAAGCAAAAAAACACTCAAATCAATGAACTTCTTGACGCAACAAGTAATAAGAAACATGAATAGTTTATTGCGGACAGACAAATAGTCTCTGTTTTGAAAACAGTCTTCATTGTGAAAAGATCTTCTTCATAGTGAGTACGAACCTACAAAGTACAATGGCATCAAAAATGGCGCTCTTATTTTTAACACTGTTAATATGTATCGTATGCATTAGTAAAGGAGATATACTACGATTGTCTGAATGCAACAAGTTTTATGCTGTCTTTGATGTTGTATTCAACAATTTTCTTCTGGTAAATACGACATATTCTTTGGTTAGAAACATCGAGCTGAATAAATGCTTGATTATATGCATGCAATATCCAAAGTGCAAATCATTCAGCTACAAGTGTCATCACTCACAATGCCGAATACACCATTCCACTAGAACTGACACTGGAAGTAAGTTACAAAAGGAAAATGGATGGACACACTATGAAACCAATGAGAATGCAACGAACGTGAGTAGTTTAGACTCCTTTATAAGTCCTCATTCATTTATGTGGAAGAAATAATTTGTTTGATAATAATATAGTCACCGGGCACCATAGAGTTCTCTAACAATATGTTTTAATTTTATATTTACCTGGATCGACAAAACTAATTTACGAGATTTCAATATCCATATTTGCATCTTATTAAGAAAAACATGTTGCAACAATACAACCTCGTTTCCTGGGCCCGTTCTTTCTTATTTTTTGTCTGAATGACCAGACGGACATTTTTGTCTCGCCGACCAGACATAAAAATGCGACCACAGGTGCTGGGAATGAGATTGGTAACAATATTTACCAATCCGTGTGCTATAAGGGGCGAGGATCTTTGGATATTTACTTGTTTTTTTTTTAAAGCGAAAATGATTTATAAAACTTCTAGTATATTTGTCGGCTATCCCCCACACCCTTAACCTTAACCCTATTGGGTGCAATATCAAGTACCAAATAAATATATAAAATATAATAAACGAAATTATACGTTTTATGATATTTTCCGCTGTTCTCACTTTTTATTTGGTTTCTTCCTATTGAGAGCTTCTTTTTCTCGTCGATTTTGAAGATGTTAAATTGTATGCATATGCCACTTGTTCAGGCTGCAACTGTTCCTAGTTTGTTCTTATATCTTTAACTTTTAGTTTGCAGTACATTTTAATATCCGATCTTGAATCGAGATTTATTCACGTTTCACGAAATTGCAACACACAAAAAATCCTGCCTTGAAAAATATTTTCCATGTTTGTTGTGCTTTTCAGCAAATCATTCAAACTTTACACTTGACACTTACACTTGTTTATTTTAGCAGCTCATTGTTCTTATAAAATAGTTTTTTTCAAAAAATTATGTTTTTTAAAAAAACAACTTGTATGCACCAGATGGTCATCAAGCGACGTGTAAAATTCCATAAAAACATCAATGGGGATATTTTCATTCATTTAAAGAGAGATAAAAATAAGATTTTCTATCTTTTTCTTGACTACTGCTGGACTATGACTATGGCAACAGGTGTGATGCCATAACAAAGATGTTTACCGAACCTAAAAGTAGGCAGAGCATTTCTGTATAAACACTTACGAGATATTTTTCACGTCAGTCAATTCAAAACTGATTGATTAAACTTTAGTGATACGTCAGTCAATTCAAAACTGATTGATTAAACTTTAATGATAATAAGAATAGAAAGCATGTAACTATTCACTTGTTAAAGTTTTATACTTGTAAGCAGTTCAATTGAATTTTTAGTGCATGGACTTTCCACGTCAAAAACAAACCTTGTTCCCAAAGCATTTTGCTTTTACGATGAGTTAATAGAGGCGGAAGGGTCTTGGCACACGTTGGTCATATGACTGCTTATTATTTATAATTATTACGTTCTACAAAAAAATTTATGCACGTTAATTGCTATACTAAAAAATTATATCTGTCATGCACAGGACATTTTTTGTAAACAACAAGAACGAAAATGGTGGATGAGTAATTGTAATGATTAAGATTTTGCATCAGCGTTGGAAAAGCTTTATGTTATAAGGAAGACCAACAAGAAAATGATCACATGCGTAACCAAACAAACATTCTAACAAATGTGTGAAAAAGCAAAATCTGTAACCTCCTAAATATCTTTTGTTGGTGAAGGAGCAAGAATATACCGTCTTAAACGTTTCTAATGTGTCTGGACCGACAGCCCTTCCTTGAGGTTTAGTGCATATAATTTTCTTTTCAATGCCAACTTCTTTGCCCATGACTTCTTTTGGAATTGATTAGCTTTCTTCTTCCAAACTTCTGCTGGATCGTCTGGATCCGGCCAAGCAAATACAAAAGTGAAGGTTCTATCGATGAAACAATAGTTGCCAACGCACGATCCTTGTGCAACCCAAAATTTGAAACCGCTGCTCCATCGTCGATTGAATCAGCGGGAGTCAGACTCATTAACAATATTCCACAATCCCTCGTGGATCAATGCCATTTTACATTGTACCTTCCAGGTCGCATAATTTGCTACATTCAGCAGCTTCATCATCAAAACTTTCGTTGCTTCCATAGCCATTTTCAATCCTAATTGTCAAGATACCGGATACCCAATGTTTTGATTCAAACCAAACCGTGAACTACAAATTCCAAAATAGCGTCTCTTGAAGATTGTTAACTTGTAAACTTTATCCTTGCTGATCGTTAGACAATAATGAACCCATTATGATGACTGTATTGTGTTATGTTTATAGACCTGGTCACACTGCACTTCTGAACTTCTGTTTATGTACACATTTTGTTCTTTAGGTTTCAACATTGCATAATACATATATATAGTTAACGCGAATGTTTCCGCTACTTATTTAATCGTTGTCTGGACCCATAATCTGTTGAACATAATTTGTTTTAGTCTTTCCAGGCAACTAAGTAAATAAGTTATTAAAAAATAAGAACGACAAAGTCTACGACACATCCAAGTATATCTTTCAGCAAACTTTCGCCAACGCCCAGGTTGGCATGTTCACACTGACTCTAATTTTTTTTTTTTTTTTTACATGTTAGAGGTAAAATACTAAACATAATAGGATATAATAGGAAGAAAATAGAACTATTATAATAATTCTAAAGGCATAGATTTTACCGTGTTATTTAAAATGGGACGGTCACGCTCAATTAATAAGCTCTCCATCAGAGTAAGTTTAAAATCACTAGACTCTTCCGCAAGTACTGAGAAGTTGTGAAACGATGCTGGAGAGTGATTACAAAACATTAAATGTTCGAGAACGGCACTGGCCTGGGGACCAAGTTTAACGCGTTTACCTGTAAGTGCAGAAATACCTAAATGCTCAGACATACGGACTTTAAAATGGCGTTTTGTTTTGCCATAATAAGTGGCGTTGCAGCCACTACACTTAAAACAGTAAACGAGTCCGGAGCGTAAATATTCATGTATTCTGTCCTTAAAGGCAAAGCAGCTACGTAGGCTCCTCTTGGAAAAAAAATATAAGTTTAACATTACAATGTGCCAATTTCTGTTTAAACAAACGGTGCAAACGTGTTCTAATTTGTAAGGTAATCTTTCCTAAAAAAGGTAAAACAAGGACTAACTCTTTCTTAGGAGCAGGGGACACTTGTTCCTTCGGTTCGTAATTTCTGCTCTTGAAGATTCTGAGACAGAATTCAAAAACCTTTGAAGGGTATCCATTCCTTCCAAGAATAGTCTTCAACTGAGATATTTCTACATGAAATTTATCAAGATCTGAACACAGATGGTAACAACGATAAAGTAAAGAAAAAATCAAACCGTGTTTATATTCCATGGGTATGAAACTTGAAAAGTTAGTATATACTCCACTAAATGCTGGTTTCCTTCCAAAAGAATCACCTTCACGCATGACGCAAACGTCCAAGAATGGTAAAACCTTATCACATTCTTCTTCAAACGTGAATTTAATATTCTGATGCCTAGAATTAATATATTCATAAAATTTTTGAACATGCTCACGTGATCCAAATAAAACAAAAATATCATCAACATATCGCCTATAATAGATCGGCTTAAATTCAGACCTTTTTCAGAATTTTTTTGAATTCTGTCTCAGAATCTTCAAGAGCAGAAATTACGAACCGAAGGAACAAGTGCCCCTTGCTCCTAAGAAAGAGTTAGTCCTTGTTTTACCCTTTTTTAGGAAAGATTACCTTACAAATTAGAACACGTTTGCACCGCTTGTTTAAGCAGAAATTGGCACATTGTAATGTTAAACTTATATTTTTTCCAAGAGGAGGCTACGTAGCTGCTTTGCCTTTAAGGACAGAATACCCGAATCGTTACGTTCCGGACTCGTTTACTGTTTTAAGTGTAGTGGCTGCAACGCCACTTATTATGGCAAAACAAAACGCCATTTAAAGTCCGTATGTCTGAGCATTTAGGTATTTCTGCACTTACAGGTAAACGCGTTAAAATTGGTCCCCAGGCCAGTTCCGTTCTTGAACATTTAATGTTTTGTAATCACTCTCCAGCATCGTTTCACAACTTCTCAGTACTTGCGGAAGAGTCTAATGATTTTAAACTTACTCTGATGGAGAGCC
The DNA here is from genome assembly GCA_030067915.1 of Hydractinia echinata. Lineage (NCBI taxonomy): Eukaryota > Metazoa > Cnidaria > Hydrozoa > Anthoathecata > Hydractiniidae > Hydractinia > Hydractinia echinata. The sequence continues at coordinate 1,839,385 of JASGCC010000058.1, forward strand.
TATTAATTGAGCGTGACCGTCCCATTATAAATAACACGGTAAAATCTATGCCTTTAGAATTATTATAATAGTTCTATTTTCTTCCTATTATATCCTATTACGTTTAGTATTTTATCTCTAACATGTAAAAAAAAAAAAAAAAATTAGAATCAGTGTGAACATGCCAACCTGGGCGTTGGCGAAAGCTTGCTGAAAGATATATTTGGATATGTCGTAGATTTTGTCGTTCTTATTTTTTTAATATCTTAAAAAACTGCTCTACCAACTATAACTAAATAAGTATTACAATGCGTTTTTACACAATTTTAAAAAGGACTCTCTAGAAATACTTATGTTTAAAAATAGCTAAAGAAGGTTCTAGATTATTTTGTTCAATATGATGCCTCATCATACCCAAATATCTTTTTTAAAGATCAGTTTTGTGGAATGATGCAGAATGTTCATGAAGTTCTGACAGTGCATTAAAGAGTGCATTAAATTTAACACCCACCTTAAAACAAGGTTTCTATAAGACGTATTTACATATTTAAGATGGTATTAACCTATTTTAGACGCTTTATGAAGTTTCTAAAATGAATCCTTCAAAACACGTCTTTATTAAAAAGACATCTTATAGATACTGCAAAAAGATGCATTCAAATGGACAATTTAGCAGTTAAAAAGACGTCCTTTAGATATCTTTAAAGGCGTCTATTAGATGTCTTCAAAAAACATTTTTAATTGTCTTTAAAGATTCCTCTTTGTTTAAGTGTATTTAATCAGTAACTAAGTAATGTAAAATGATGTCTTGGGAATGACACTTTTTTTTAGGTCGGGCCTGTTTGTGAAGAAAGAAAACCATGCAAATGTGGAAAATGTGTGGACACATGTGATGATACAGGCTTCAAATGTGAGTTGAAGTATACTCCGAGTTGATGAAGCCAAGTGCCCATCTAGCAAAAATTAAAACTTTTTGACAGCAGGATTTTCATAACTAAATGCCTTATGGACAATGTGCCTAAGTGGACAGCCCTGAAAAACCGATGGGGGAGAGCCCCATCGGTTTTTCAGAGCTGTTTATTTTTTAACTTATCCTCCAGTTATGCACAATTCTTGTAAGAAGTTTATTTTCACCGGTCTCATCAATCGGGAACAAAGTCGTGTTTGTCGCACGCCATTGCTGTTCTCCAGTATTTTTCGATTTCACTAACTCGTCAATTTGTTGCTTTACTTTTAATTTTCCTAATTTAAACCCTACTCTCTTACATGACAATTAAAAATCATGCCTCAAATGATAACTGACCGCAATAATATATGCTGAAGTCCATCTTTTAGCACATATTTTTGTCGATATTTGCTGCTTTGAAACATTTAAATAAGAATACACGAAACACCTATTACCCAAACTAAAAATACTGTCTATATTTCCTAAAAAACGAAATAAAAAATTTAAGAAGTAAATATGTTCTGAAAGTTTTCTATGGAGTAGTGTTATTTTGTCGTAACATAATCAACTGGGAAGACGTAAAAAATCATCGAACACCCTTTTCGTGTTGCCGTTTGAAAGTTCCATAGATTTCGCAAGAATTTATTTTTAAACTTTTTTTGTAATAATTTAATTTGTAAATGAGATGTGAAAATTCTGCTGGAAACAATATCTGACATTAAAATTATTTCTAATATAGAGAAAAATTTATCTACCAATTACGTCTCGAACATTTTATTCAATACATACCGATAACTATCATCTCGGTGGATCAGACTATGCGTACTGGATTTAAACTTCAATCTCAAGTAATACTTTATATTACAGTCTTAAGAAATCGTCAAATGCTAAAATATTTTCTAAAGTGGTTTTTAACTATTTAGTCGGACTGTTCAAACGTATTACAAAAAGTTGCAAGTTGGACAAAATACAACCATTCTTTTTTGTTCTTTCTCTATTTTAACTGCTGATAGCCTTAGTCTGTTCGTTTGAAACTTTAAAGGCCCGTGCGCGTGAAATATATAGAAGTGCACATAGCAGCATTCGGCGAATCCAGTTTCTAGTTTCAAGATTGTTTTTTAAATTCTCTTAAGCATTTTCTTATTCTCTTAAGAATGGGGAAGGATAAAATATACATAAAGAAAAAGAACAAAAGAACGAAACAAATAATGTAAAATAAAATGACAGTTCAGGATCAACATGTTATGGTCATTTAAAAAAAAAGAATGAATTATTAGTAATGTGAAAATATTTCTTAGGTGATTGGGTTTTATTGAAACGCAATGTTTGCTTTGGAGCAGGTGCAAACGAGTTTGGAACATTTAAAATACAACATGACGCAGTATTGACTGGCATAAAATTGGTACATGCTGGTGGACCTGGTCTAAAGTGCGTAAAATACGCAACACCAACAAAGTGGGGATGTGATCACGTGTCCCCTTATGTTGTGGGAAATGTTGCGGCTGTCATTACGGATGATCAAAACAACCTACTTTACCCATCTATGGAATTTTATGTTAGTCACGGATTCTTTACTGTACCAGGGTACAACGCTAACTCTCCCTACCTCATCTTCAATGCATCAAATCACACTGTTCACAAAGGACAAGAGCTGAGATTGCATTACGGTGAAGCTTGGTATAATGGAGTTCTTCATAACAACGGTGGTCAATCATGTGCAGATATTTATGCGAAATTGTGTGACGAATAATTTTTTTGTGAATGATGCAATTCTCTTTATTTTGAACTTAATAGAGAAATAACGTTCTTTTTTGTTGGAAAACTATTGGTTAAGTGCTATGAATTTTCTTCTTAAACTTTTAATGAACGAAATTGACTTTGAAGACTTTTCACGAAAAATATTTTATATTAAATTTCTATGTAGATACACACGAGATTGAAAGAAGTTAGTTAGAAGAAAAATCACTTTTAAATCCAAGTACTTTAGTTACAATCGTATTATTATAAAAATACTAGTCGATAAGGCCCGTGGAAATATCCACTAAGGCAGGATAAAAAAAAAGAAAAAAAGCGTCATTTGAAATTTTGATGACGTCATCCACAAAAAAAAATAAGAACCTTTTTTCACGTTGCCTCTATTGTGTACAGCTTAAAGCGCTGATTAAGAAAATGTATATAATCATTATAATGTGACATTTAAAATCTAAATCTACTAAAATTACTTGCTCTGACCCTCTGACAATGCAAAAATTATTCGGAAAGAAGTTTACTAAAGCATTTCAAACTACATCTCACCCATAAAATTTAAATCACTCAAAATGTCACATACAAAAAAAGCTTATCAATGTCAAACACAAATCTTTGTCAATGTTTAAATCAGTTTATTAAAAACCCTGCCAAATGTTGACACAAAATGTGAAAAATAAACAATAAATTGTGCATCTGGTAGACATTTTTATTTAGGTGTAAAAAATGGATTGCAAGGATAAATTATAATGCAACAAAACGTTTTTTTATATATTGCATACGTTCCTTCCTCACTAAACTTTAGACAAAATGTAAAAAAACAACAGCTTTTAACCCCGAATATAATAAAAATTAGTCCTTTTAACAACTTGCATGCTGTTTTACCATCAATAAGTCTTACACGAAATTTCAAATCTCACATAGTATTCTGTCACAAATGTTCACATAAAATATATATAAAAAATAACAGAGTGTAAAACCAATTGGCAAACTTTTTAGGCTAATTAGTCAAATTAGTGCAAAAACAAAGTTTGAGTCATAATTCATGTTAAAACAACAACAATCAATTTAACAGTTCATTTTATGTCAATTTTTGCACTAAATTTGCAACACAAAATACAAATTCTAAATAATTCCTATGGTTTTCCTCAAAAGTTTAATCAAAATATAAAAGATGAGAGGTGAACGACAAAATCAAAGTTTGCAGAATTTAATTATTTTGGTATATATGTCTATTGATATATGCCCTCTAAAACAATATTTCAATCCAAAATGTGAAAAAGAAAAACAGTTTGCAAATTCTACAAAAATTAGTTCTTTCGCTATATTGCATGATCCTAACACATAACATTTCAAAAAACACACAACAGTTTGTATATATTATATACACTATGTATATATATAAATGTAAAGTTACCCCAGCCTTTCATGTACATTTTTTACATTTAGGGTAAAAAATGTGAATCCTTCCGCTGCCTTTCCCAAAAAATTAAAATAAAAAATAAATAATCAACAACCCATGTAAATACTGCAACAAAATCAAAATATGTGAAAAAGCTACGTAAAGTTTCCCCATAATGTCAAAAACCTCTGTCAAATAAGAATTATATAAAAAAACACAAGTTTTTTCAGTGTTGTACTCCCTCAAAAAAGTTGAAACTTTTCTTAAATATGACAAAATGTCATAAACAAAAACATTTTAGTCAGAACATCTAGAACAACAAAAATCACTACACTTAAGGTACCAGAATTACTACATGTTAAATAAAAATCGCTTCGTCATATTGCATGTAACCGATGTATATATAAGTTTAGTTACACAAAATGTGAAAAATACATTATTTGCATATATACACAAAATGTGAAAAATACATTATTTGCTTAAAAACAGTCCTTAAACTATTCTTAAATATTATGTAATACATTATTATGTAATACTTTTTTAAAAGTTGTTCTGGCTTGTTAATTTAAGCTTAAAATGTCAAGTGAAATTAAGTTACAGTCACATTCTTAGCAAAGACCACTAAGATAAGGACGGTAGCTAGCTTACATATAAAAAGCAACATAAAACTGAAGCTAACATAAGCTAGCTACAGCAGCTAATAGCTGGTCAGTTGAATATAAACTGGAGACTTAGCTAGGTATAAAGAACATGGCTACATATTTATAAATTCCGAGCTAGCTAGCTTAGGTTGTTGTTGGTGTGGTTGGCGTTATGATGCTAGCTAAAAAGCTAGCTATGTCTCGCATCAATAATATCATCTATAACTTTTGAAACCTTGCTATACTTCATTTACATACCATGCCCTTTTTCAAATGTTCTTGTAGATTTATTTTGAAGGCAAGAGAAGACAAATGCTTGAAAAAAACAGCCATCTTTTTTGCAAACACAATTTCCGTTACTTTGTGCTAGAACTTCATTTAACAAACCACAAAAAACTCGCAGCTTTTCACGACAAAGAAGACATATATTTTACAGCAACATCAAAGATTTTTTTCGGCGACATCAAAGGAAAATAAACACATTTACTTTGCCTGTTACGGACACCCAGACACACTCTCCGTATTATTATAAGAGATTACCAATTTAAATTAGTAACAACAGCTGCCAATGTTTAATGAGGCTTTCGGAATTATCCAACCGAACTTTTAACGACGCTCAGCCGAGTCTCAATGTCTTATGTTATTCTCGATGTCCCAATCAACCGCACAGTCAAAGAAGCGGGAAAGTTTTCTTCGGTCCCAGCAGTAGTTATTTTGTTGTTTTTTTCATTGTGTATTTTTTTAATTATTAGGTAGTACATATTTCTACTAGATATATAATGTACGTATAATAGTTGCACGAGGCTCCTAAGAATTCAGCAGTTTCTTTTATGTGACTTTAGAAATACTTTATTTAACTTTTAAATCCATTTGTGGAGTATTTAAAACAAAGGCATTTTACTTTTAACTTTTTTAGTTAGTACTATTAAACGTTCTTCACAGAAAAATAATAAAATTTTAGCAGTTATTGTTCTTACTATGTTCTTATTGTCTAGCCATTTCCAGCCCCAATAAAATAGAACTTTTTGAATGATTAGTTCTGAATTGGCTCTTAGCGAATAGTAAAGACGCCACTTCAGAATTCAACTTCATTTTGTTCTTATTGATGGAAATTTCTATAATTCCCAAGAATCTTTGTTTTTTCTCCGAAAAAACAACCCGAAACTGGTGTTTATATATGACAAATCGGGTGTTTTTGTTGCAGATGCGCTATATATACGTTTTTGTACTCAAACGCGCTAAATACTTTAAAAGTTATTGTCCATAGGTGGAAAAAAAGAAACGAACACAAAACACCGGACATAATTTTGTGGTAAAGACAGCGAAATTCCAAATTTTGTAACGACAAGCAATTCAGAACGTCGACTCTATCTATAACACGCGCCCTAGTAGCTGATTTTTTATCATCTTGAATCAAAAATATGAAAAAACATAATTAATTTTTTTTGAAACAGGTGGTGTTGTGCTACGCCTTGTTTTAAAGACATTGTTTTATTGTTTTTTAACAATTTGAGGTATGAAAGGCGGATCATTGGTTTACTAATGTTTTGCAAACGTTTTATGAACAGACAGTGTTTTGGGTGAGATCAAAGCGACCCAAAAAGTTAGCGCACTATTCAACCAAGGTAACTTAATATAGGTTTTGGTACACAAAAACTACATGTTTTTTTTATAAGAACCTATAGTTTATCAAACAATTGAAGCCGATATTAGGCGAGGAGCATATTGACACTATACTGCGTCGAAAACGACTTTTTAAGTGTAGAAAAATTACCAAAGTAAGGTCACGTCGCTTTCTCGTAAAAGAGATATATGCAGAAATAATGATCGCATTTTTACAGCTAGATCTGGGTTAAAAACGAAAACCTATAAATAGTTTTTCGAAAATTTAAATTTGACATTTTTACGCTTTTAAAGATTGTTTAACCCTATTCGGTCCGGGGGGCGGATTCCGCCTTCCCCCTCCCCTTCTCCTCAAGGTTGTTTTTTTTAATAACCCCTTTATGCTATGTTGCATGGCAATGATACTTACTGAGTTTCAATATTTACCTATTAAACACCCACATACCAGCCCCAACCTCTCAAAGGCTTTGCTATTGGCTATTACTTAAAAGTAACCCTTAAAATCTCTATGAAATCCTTATAATCGCGAAATTATAATAACATTTGTTAGGATTATGCTTAGAACTTCAAACCAACAACACAACTTTATTTCATCAAGTAGAATCATTCTGTTTGTTTCCGACACGTGATTAATCTGATCTTCTGACCGGATTTTCGGGCGATTTTTTGCAACTTTTCATGCGAACTGTGTAAAAACCGGAATATATGTTAAATGACTTTTCTTTATCTTCCAGAAACTTCAAACAGAATGTACAAATTCGCTAAGAAGTACAAACGACAAGTGAAGCCGTCTCCACCAGTTCACTAGGTTGTCTTCGTATGGTTTTCCTCTTACGTGAACTACTAGTAACAATAACATATTTGGTAGGATGAAGCAAAGACGTTCAATTGGATTGATTAAAAACGTGGAAAATATGGCAATTATTAACCTGTGGTAGAGTCTCCATGTATCCCAAAATACAAAGCACGTTTCATCGTTTTTATCAGCTCGAAATGGTTCTTCGAACTTGCGACAGATATATTGCGTTATCACATAATCGCTTTTCGTTTCCGGCTTGCATTTACAATATGAAATCACAAAGTGAATAGGCGCTAACAGGGAAAAAAACAGCGAAGAGAATAACTGCTTGATGTTAATTCGACTCTTTTTCAGCATTCGCACAGATGTAAAGAGAGCCAATGATAAGGCTAATACCCAGAAGTAAAGAATGCAATGTTTACTCGTTGCCACCAGGTATAACATACAACATCTCCGTTTATAAACAAAACTTGCGCGTCGGCTACTTCTGACAATTCATTAGCTGAAGAGAGAACCTATCAAAAATTGTATAGCCAATCATAATCACTTGAATGTAACATAGAGATCCTCGAAGCAAGAGACGGCGAGTCCGTCGGTAAAGTCTTCTCTTTCCACTGTAATGACACATGGCTGAAGTAAAGATGAAGGTGAAGCAGCAGACAACATAAGGCATATAAACAAGAATTCCTTTATCACTGCTTTAGAAACTGTCCCAAGATCAATCAGAAGGGCAGAAATCTTTTAATGCATTTAGAATATACAAGTTAAATATTGACAACATAGCAGGTTCTATCGTATTTTTTAATCCAGACGATTATTCGGTTATTTTGACGTGAAGTGAATATTTTATTTGGTAGAAGCATGTAATACTTTAACCGTATCTGATGTTCTGCTGTTATGTTTTATGAAATATGCGAAAGAACTCTCTACTTCTTAGATTGGTGATGAGCGGTGAATTACTATGTAGTCTTCGTCTTACATACAACATTCTAGCGACGAGCCTGCGTTTTGGATATCCACAAGGGTAATTGATTTGCCTAATTCGTTCTTTGTTCTATTTTTGATTTTCTCCACAATCTTTATGCTGTAGTACTTCAAAAAGAAGGAAATCTTTTGAAACAATGTCAAGACAAAGGTGTAAGTAAAAGGAAAGAATGTTAAAAAAAATAAGCCTTGATATGCACATTTCTGCTTTATAACGCATGTATCATCAATATAGTTAATGCGGTAGCGTTCGGTGCATGCCCCACATAATCTGCCAGTTCGATGATAATTACATGGAGATATTGGTTTGCAAACATTGAGGGTCCTGACGAAGGGTTTTATTGTTATGAATTGGATAAATGTTTGTTTTCTGAAACCCTCTTTTCAGATTGTATGCTTCTTTCTCACATATTCCACAAAACAGTGTGCATGTTGTGTGTATTGAAATGAATCCTGCAGTATGTGTATGAAAGGGTTTCTTATGATCGAGTGTAAATTCAGTCATTCTAATCGAAATATTTTGCAAGCTACCTTGATAACGCGTCATGTGTGGTATATTAAAGTTAATTGATTTAAGGTGCACATGTATGTCTTTAAAAGCCTTGTTAAAACCTAAAAGTCCAACAAGAGGAGAGCTAGACGTTAAGTGGGGTTTAAAAAAAAAACACTTTTTAGGGATTTAAAAAGTTGCAATTCTTTGGATAAGGACAACGGTCTCTACAACATACGTTTTCCTTTCTGTGATGCCTCCGTCAAGAAAAATGGTATCTCCGTTTTCCTGTTTATTGATAGCATATTGTATGCTTTTACACTTTAACAAAACTGTTCCACAAATTGGCTTATCAATATCATCGGTTAATACATAAACATCCTTACCACATTTTCTTAAAAATAAGTAAGAATGATTTTTATATTGATCCCATAACACAAAAACTACGGAAACATGTTTGATGTGTGTACCGATTTGCTGCTAAAAAGAGTGAAACTTTTCAGGATAGTACGTTATATAGTCAAAACGAAGTATCAATTTAGCAAATGAGTGAAAGATATATATTGTTGCTTAGCTAGCTATTATTTACCCAGGATAGCCTCTTCAGTTTCTAAAGGAACTGTTATCACTGAAGGTCCTACGAAGGGGGTCCTGGTGCATTTAAAACTCCCATTTGAGCTACGGAAGGCGTGCAAGCACAACAGCCGCTCAACTAGACAACCGCCTAAGATAACAATCCTATTCTCATGCTGAACGTTAAGCAGAAAGGATCGATTCACACTTTTATAGTCTGTGGCATGCCTCGGTCGAAGTTTGAACCCAATACCTTCTGCGCTTGAGGCGAACGCTCTACCACAAGGCCACCAGTCGGTATAGTATTGTGACAATTACTTTAATAAAGAAGGTGCTATATTTAGCTAGCTATGTTGCTTACTTTCTAAGTCACTGATTATAACGTAAAAGTTAAAGCCGAAAAACATAAAAAAATATTTTTTTGTGCTGTTGTTGTTCCATAGGAAATATTGTAAATGTCATTTTGCTGAATATAATATTTTTGCCACATCTGTTGGGCAGCTGCATTATAGTTTCTAGTCAAGTTTGTACCCTTTTTGTTGTGAAAAAAGAAGGTGATAATGTGTTGAATTGCAACTCAGATACTTCGGTATTAACCAAGAAATTTCTTAGCGAATGAATCTTACAAGGGAAATCAATTTTGCATAGATATCGAATGCTAGCATTGTGAGTAAGCAAGTCAGTATGTGTAATTGACAGCAACTTATTGCTGAACTATTCTATGCCAAAAGCGAAGGCTATTTAGTCAAATAACTTTTACCCATTTAACAATTTTCAAATGCTTTTGCGTAAAAATGTGAACTCCGAAATCCTGTTGACTTTCATAGTTAAATTTGGGAACCTCTAAACTCTAGCAAACAAAACCTTAACCAGAAAATAATTAATAGCGTTTGCTATATATAGTCTATGAGCTGGAAGATTCGAGTTCATATGAAGATGAAATTTTGTTTTATAGTAGGCCACTAAGTTATACTTACATAACTCCGGACGGATGGAATGATAATTGTAAACTTTATGATATTCCCGGTTATACCTTTGTTCAAAGATGTCGAAAAAATGAAACGGGTGGTGGCGTAGGTATGTATATTTCAAACAACTTGAAATGGAAACAGTTAGAAATCGACAGTGATAAACTGGAAACAATTTGGATCGAAATTTGTATCAAAAACTTGTTGTAAGCACTGTGTATACACCCCCGGATACCTCAAAATATCTACCGAAAGATTTTAACGAAAATTTTGAGAAGGTTCTTATTACGGCAAGCAAATGTTGTCAAGAGATAATTCTCCTTGGGGATGTAAACGTTAATTTTCTCGTTAAATCAGACAACAAAGACTAAAAATTGTCATTGCTAGAAATGGTTTAAAACAATTAATAACGAGTCCTACAAGGGTTACAAATAACTCAAGCACTTTGATAGATGTAATTTTATATGGTAACGATAAAAACATTTCAAAAACTGTAACAGCTGCTTTAAGCATGAGTGATCATGATCTTACTGGTTGTATACGAAAACTAAATCATAATCGTTTCAGCCCTAGAACCATAATATGCAGAAATTATAGACTGTACGATCCAAATGCACTAAGAGCAGATCTTTCGTCATGCGATTTCGAACCTTTGTATCAAACAAAGGATGTAAACAACGCTTGGAAATATTTGAGAACCATTTTGACAACGTTATTTAACAAACATGCACCCATTATAACAAAGCGAATCAACGGTTCTTTATGCCCCTGGTTGTCAGCTGATATTAAGAAGAATATGAATGTGCGTGATCAACTTCTGCGTAAGTTACAGAAATCGAAAAGTTCTATCGATTGGAATTCTTACAAACAGCTAAGAAACACTTGTACATACCAAATACGAAAAGTGAGAAATGATTACCATTAAAAACCTTTAACCAAGAACAGTAACAACCCACATAAACTTTGGAAAACAATCAAAAAGTATTTCCGGGAAAGGATACCTGTATACCTGATTCATCTATTCCTTTTATAACAGGAGAACACGTCAAAGAAAATACTACTTTAAACTCGAACACCTTTTGCAAGTTTTTTGCCACAGTAGCAGGCAAACTAAAGAAAATCGCGTTTCCGTTGAAAGAATTTGTATGGAGTGTTCCGCGTCCAAGTAACATTAAAACAAAACGGTTTTTGCCTTTGGGAATGTTTCGAATTTATTCGTACAAAAAGAGTTATAAAAACCTGAAACGTAAAAAAGCTACCGACATAGATGATTTACCGAATGGGATATTAAAGGATTGTAGGGAGGAAAGAGCAAAACCTTTAACATACATAATCAACCTTTCTCTGCGCAAATAACTCCAGTACACAAAAGTGGAAACGTTACTGATGCAAATAATTTTGGACCTATATCTATACTCCCCGTTGTTTCTAAAATACTAGAAAAGGCTGTTCAATCTTAGAAACTACCTGGAAAAAAATAATCTCCTTACAGATAAACAGTTCGGTTACAGGAAAAAGCGTTCAAGAGAGCTAGCGACCACTTTATTTATTAACACCATCAGAAAGCAGGCGACAAAGGACTATTATCAGGAGCTAGCGACCACTTTATTTATTAACACCATCAGAAAAGCAGGCGACAAAGGACTATTATCATGTGCTGTTTTTATTGATTTATCCAAGGTGTTTGATACGTTGGGTCATGACAGCTTATTATAGAAATTAGAAAATCATGGAATAAAAGGACTTCCTCCAAAATATGGTTTGCAACTACCTGTTTGCACGTCATCAAGTAGTAAAATTTCAAAATGAAATGTCAGAGCAGTTGCCACTGTTATGCGGCGTTCCGCAAGGATCAATACTGGGACAAATTTTATTCCTTATATCTTTTAATGACTTTGAAGACTGCTTATCAAATGCAACGTCATTGAATTTGCTGACGATACTGTAGTGTTTGTTTCTGCAAAAACGACAGAAGAAGTGCAGAAATCATTAAACGAAGATCTAGAAGGAATTGCATCGTACTCCCAGGCAAACCAATTAGTTATAAATTTAAAGAAGAGTAAAACAGAATGCATGCTCCTGGGAACTGCAAAACGTATCACTAGTAGGCCTAGGAAATTTGATATTTTTTACAACCGAAATAATATTAACTGCACAGATTCCTACAAGTATCTTGGTACTTGTATCAACCAATACCTTAACCTTGGAACGAATACGGTTATTAAAAAAGAGACAACCGTGGGAAGATCCACGGGTTGTCCGTCCTTCATATTTCGCATTTTGTGTTTCCATAACACGACGTTTTTCCTACGGACAGACAGACAGAACATGGTTATTGACTATTATACTAGTCGGTGACCCATAGATTAATCTACGGGTTGCCCGTTCTAATATACCGTATGTCTCGGTACTGCGGTTACTATTTTGCGCAGAGACAGACAGAGAACTTCTATTATTATAGAAACTAGTCGTCAACCAGTGGAAACGTTCACGGGGCCGCCCGTCCTTTATATGTCGCATTTTGTGTTTCCTTAACACAAATTTTCTCTCGCGCATACAGAGACGGATGAAATAACTGTATTATTAAAGAGAATATGTTTGTATTAAAAGAAACGGATTGACGAATTCATTGACCTTGCTTTGATAAACATATCATTTCTTCTACACAATTTCCGATTCAGTTTAGTCATTCCAAAGAGAAACATTCCTTTCGTAATGATTAAAAGTAATCCAAGCAAGACAAGCAGACTGTACTCCCGTCCTTTAATGTCAATTGTTGAACTAAATTCACATTCCATGCGTTAAAGAATAAAAACTACTAATTTTGAATGGCCGTCTATTTGTTTCCATCCGTTATTAAAATCTTCATTAATGAAACACCAGTCTGAATCTGAATTATGTCATAAAATAACAAGCCTTTGAAGCTGCAACAACGTTGAGAGTGTCCTGACTGTACTTCCATAATGTTCGCAAAATAGGAAGGCCGTCTCATATTTCTGTACACTTTGACCAGTGAATAATGACAAATTTAAAGCGCGTGTTCCTTTAGATAAACTTCTGAAGTTGCTTTTTTAGCATTAAGAACGTGATAAGAAGTTATCAGGCTGTAAAAGGTTCTAAAAACAAGAGTCTCTAGCCACAGCAAAAATTCTATCAGAAAAATAGTCCTGGGAAATAGCTAAACGATATGAACAAAATAAGTACAACGACTCCTAAAATTTTACTGTTTTTAAAAGTTAACACTGTTTATAATGTTCACAGTTTAAAATAGTTAAACAGTGAAAAATAGCAGTTAAAGTGCATTTGTTTTATATACCCCACAAATGGATTTAAAAGTTAAATAAAGTATTTCTAAAGTCAACTAAAATAACAGCAGAATTCTTAGGAATATAACCTCGTGTAACTTTTGTACATTTTACATCTAGTACATGTACTTCTGAATAAATAACACAAATCACTAAGATAAAACAACAAAATAACTACTGCAGGGACCGAAGAAAACTTTCCCGCTGTTTTTACTGTGCGGTTTAAGGGGACATGAAATTAACATAAGACTTCGAGACTCGACTAAGCGTCCTTAAAGATTAGCTGGATAATTCCGGATATCTTAATAAACATTGGCAGTTGTTGTAATTAAATCTTATTGGTATTTTTTTTATAATAATAAGATTGTATCTATAATACTTGGATTTTCTTCTAACTAACTTCTTTTAATTTCATTTGCATCTACATAGAAATTTAATATATAATGTTTATCGTAAAAGGCTTTAAAATCAATTTAATTTATTCATTGAATTTAACCAATAGTTTTCCGACAAACAAGATCGTTATTTCTCCACTGAGTTTAGACAGAAGAGAAGTGCATCATTCACAAAACAATTATCCGTCAAACAATTTCGTATAAATATCTGCGCATGTTTCACCACCGTTGTTATCAAGAACTCCATTACTCCAAACTTTACCATAATACAATCTCAGCTCCTGTCCTTTGTGAACAGTGTGACTTGTTGCATTGTAGATGAGGTAGGGAGAGTTGACGTTGTATCCTGGTACAGAAAAGAATCCGTAACCGGCATCATATTCCGTAGATGGATAAAATCGTTTGCCCATTGGGCAAATGTTTGTCCTAAAAATGTGCGGAGGACGACAATTTTTTTATCCCCTGGACATCCCCTGTTGGGCACATGTGCGATACCGGAGGACGTCCTATCCCTGTCGTCCGAAGGTCGTCCATATGGGACGTGTCTGAGACGTCCTTTATTGTTGTCCTAAGGTTGTCTTATGACGACGTTCTCGGGGTGTTTTAATAAGTCGTCCGAAGGAAGTCTTTCATTGTATAACCTGAGGACAATCCTCAGGATACTGCCATGGAGCGTCCCCTATAGGCCATATATGTTATACCACAGGACGTTCACAACATCCTTAGGATGTACATCATATAACCGTAATGCAGGAAAGTGGGGAAGATAAATTTTGAATAAATAAATACCTTACTTTATTTCTATTATAAACAGCTGGATAAAATATTTAAAAAAAACTTACAATAAACATATAAATATAATTAGTTCTAAAAAATGTTTTAAAATTTTATACAGCTAATTTCAGATATACAGTTAAAGTTATACGTTCACCAGTAAAACCGAGAAAGCAAGACATATGGCGATGTTTCATCGACGGCAGAAACTTGGCAAACCTGCACCATTGTCGTTTAAATGTGAAACAGACCACTGCGCCAAATCTTTTTCCAGCTTATCGTCGTTAAACTGCCATAAAAAACAAGCTAGCCATCCCTCACAGGTCGAACGGGCACGAAGTGGACCAATCAAATGAGAAGCGACTAAACAGAAAGCTAAACGGTTGCTAAAAGAAGCAGTAAGACAAGCGCGATTCAGCAGCAGCAGCAGCAGCAGCAGCAGCAGCAGCAGCAGTGATGATAGTAGCAGCGAAGAAGATGTCAATTCTCAATCTGCGTGTGATGCCACACCATGTTCGATCGGTGCTGGTCTAAATACCGACAACCCTGTGTAGATTATGTGCGATGCTTGCTCTAAATGGTACCACATGTTTGCGTTAATATGTCTACTGAAGAAGCAGCTATACGTGTGCACAATGTTTAAATTTATAGTTCGACGACATTATTTTTGTTGCAGCTTGTGATTTATCGCACATCTTATATAGTTTTAACCGACTATTCCTTTTTGTTGTTGTGATTACAGTGTGATCTTAGTTCATTTCCAATAAGGTGGTTTGGAAACGAGGTGGTATCTATAGCGGCGTGCATTTTTAAAATGGCAGAAGTGTCTTTGATTGTTTGTTGTTTTGATAGTCCCTAGAATATAAAATGATAAGCTTAGCTAGCCATCATATTTTTGCTAGCTACAAATATAAAGACTTCACTTTTTTTTTTGCGAGAAAACATGCCACGGATGTTCGTTAAAAGGGTAGATAGGTAGGTCAAAAGTTTTATCGGCCTATTTTTAATAAGCGTGGCAATGTGAGTATGGACGTCGCCCACGTAGCGGATGTGTACTGTATCAAACTAATTAAAAAAGTTGCTAACAAAAATGGAAGTCAACAAACAAAAATATAAAACCAGGTCGACATAGTTTGGGAGCAAAATAACACAGTGTTGGGATTGGATCCGCTACAAATTAAATCACGTTGAATAACAAAATGGTTGTCTTCACATATAAAGTAATACAACAACCCGGCTATAAACAGTGTCACTAGTTCGTGTCTGTGTGTCGATTCGCCCGTCTCGAGTCTCGTCCCTCTTGTCAGGTTGATCCACTCTAATTTTCCGTTTGCCGACACTCTCCCCCTATTTGATAACTCGAAGTTAGCAAATATTCACATCTAGTCCTCTTCTTGCAATTGATCGTTGATTAATAATCGAGCAACAGCTGATGCGTTTCTTCTCGGGCGGAATTTGTCTGCTGCAGGATTCAGGTCCACGTGTCCATTGTCTTGGTGCACGTCACAATGTAACTCCAAGGGGTACAGTTATTAAACAGCTCGTTCCAAGAATGACTTTCCAGCACGCAGACGCACTGCTCGAACGGCTCCATCCCTACCTTTGATCAATTTTGTTACGATCCCCAACTTCCAATACTTTCGATTTTTCTCGTCGCCTTTAATAATGACCGCATCACCATCTTTAAGTTTCAGTTCTTTCGACTTGTGTTTCATATTATGTTTTTCTCGCAGCTGCTTGAGATATTCTTCTGACCATCTTCTCCATACTCTGTCCATACACGCTTTCAGGTGTTTGTATCTTTTCTTTAAATCTGGATTTTCGTCCTCTTCTGTATCTTCGATGTCTGGAACAATTACTGGTTGACCGAACATCATTCCGTTCGGAGTAAGTATGACTTGCTGTATATCATCTTCAATATAACCAAGTGGGCGATTGTTTAAGGTCGTTTCTACATCCATTAGCAGAGACTTCAATTCTTTAGTAGATAAATACGACTTTCCCATGACTTTAAATAACGTCTGCTTGACTAAGCCAACCAACCTTTCAAATTGTCCTCCCCACCATGGGGCGCGGCTCAGATTGAATTGCCACATGATCTCCATCTTTGCTAAATAGTCTTGAAGGCGTTCTTCGTTCCATGCTCGTTTGATTCATTTAGCTGCGGCATGAAAACTGGAAAAATTAGCTGAATAAATCTTCGCTGGTCTACCTCGTCTGGCAATGAATTCCCTCAGACTTGTCAGGAAATCCTCAAATGACTGATCAAGCTGTAAATCCAGATATACTGCTCTTGTCAGGCTACACGCGTATAGCAGTATAAACGTCTTGCAAGGTGATTTAGTTCTTCTGTCCTTTGTGCAAAGGAAAGGTCCAGCAAAATCAAGTCCAATCACTTGAAACGGTCTGCTTCCAATAGTTCTATCGGGTGGAAGATTTCCTGGTCTTGGTCTTGGCAACATTTGCGCGGTGAACCGCTTGCATCCGTAACATCTGTGGATAACTCCTTTGACCATCTTCCTCAATCTTGGTATCCAGTATGTCCTCCTAACTTCTGTGATGAAAAATCCTGCTCCCCCAAGCAATGTTTTAATGTGAGCATCTTGAACGAGCTTCTCAGTAAGAATGCTTTTAGATGGTAGATATATCGGGAACTCTCCTTCTGTTCTAAACTCCTCTGTGATCTTTTTGCAAATTTAATCTCTCCTTATCTTCTTGGAACTTCTCGTCCTTCTCAAACTCAGACTGCACCTTCTTGATCCAACACAGTTTGCTTTGTTCTGTTTCTTTGTCAACGGTCCTGTTTTCTTCTGATCTTTGTGTTTTGCTTTACAGTTGCGAATGAATCGTCTTATCCAACCAGTTACTCTCATCGTTGTCCAAAAGAAATACTTGTTTATCAGTGTATTCACTTTGCTGTCATCAACTTCTACGGTAGTGGCCACTGTTTCTCTGATCTGCGTGGCTTCTATCTCTGATTCCTTGCTAGGAGCAGCTGTAATGTCTGTCGGCCATTGCTCTTCATCCTTCAACCACGCAGGACCTTGTAACCACTGCTCCCCTAATTGATCTCCACTGCAACCTCGACTTCCAATGTCCGCGGGATTTTCTTGACGCCATACCATTTCTGGTTTTGATTTGATTTTGTTGACTCTATTCGCTACAAATTATTTATACTGGCTATTTCCCTTTATCCAGTATAAAACCACTGTACTGTCTGACCATGCTACTGATTTCGCCAAAGGGTACATTTTCAAACCATGACTTGAATTTTCAAGAATGTAGGCAGCCATATGTGCAGCCACCAGCTCCAAAGGGGGTATTGTCAAGTTCTTCTTCGATAAACGAGACTTTGAGGCAAGTAAACCCTGATTAATCTCTCCACCTTGTTGTACAACTGCATAAAATACAGCTGATACTCCATCTTTACTAGCATCAGCAAATGCATGTAGTACAACTTTCTCGATCTTTGCTTGGATTGGCGAGATTGGTCGTGGCACCCTTATTACCTCTGGTAAATGTCGCTTCCATGTGGTCCAACAGGTTTTGAGATCACCTTCCAGTTGTCGGTCCCAACCCACTTTCTGATCACAGATTCTCGATACAGCATCTTTGCTTTCAACAGAATCGGTGACACAAGTCCGAGTGGATCATACACTGCCGCCAGATATTGCAACACTCCTCTCTTCGTGTTTCCAGTACTTTTTCTGGAAACTTAACTTTGATTGAGTCTTCTTCCTTGTTCCAAGCAACTCCCAGAATCGCTGCATCATTCTTCTTTACATTCAACTGCTGCTTCGCATACGTTTGATCAGCTTCGACGTCGTCTTCACTTCAGGACTGATCCAAGTGTTTTATATTCGAGTTCCACTTGTGAAGATGTAATCCAGCGGCTTTGAAGATCTCTATCAGTAAGTTCTTCAACTCTCCTACTTCATGATCGTTGTCTCCTCCACTGATGATATCGTCTACGTAAAGGTTCTCCTTGATTTCTTCTACGACTTCCGGTAAATCTTCGCTGTAATTGTCTAAGTGAGTATCTATGGTTCCACCCAACAAAAATGGTGATTGGTTCACTCCAAATACTGCTCTAGTGAATCTCAGAACGCGATAGTCTAAGGATGACTTGTCTTTTATCCAAGGAAACCTCAGTAAATCTCGAAACTCTTTTCTAATTCTTATTTCAAGGAATGCTTGCCTAATATCTCCCGTGATGACGATTGGTCTCAATCTGCTTGTGAGGAAAATGTTCCACAAACGCTTTTGAAGAGGTGGTCCAGGTTCTAGTCAATCTTTGAAAGATGCGCTGTTTGGGTCTTGCTTTGCTGATGCGTCATATACAATGCGAAGTTTTGTAGACTCGCACGTCTCTTTCACAATTGGTTTATGCGGTAAATAGAACTGAACACCATCAGGTTCTTCTGGAGCGATTTCTACAATACCCTCAGCTAACTGGTCTTGAATTTTTTGGTCATAGTCTTCAAGCAACTTAGGATCTCTCTTGAGCTTGCTCATCAAGTTGTTAAATCTTCCGATACTTGCTTCCTTGTTATCGTTCAGCTGCTTATGGCCTGGTTTCCACAACAACCCGGTTTCGTACCATCCTTCAGGATCTCTTCTGAGCTGTTCTTTAAATTCTTCGTACACCATATATTGATCACCATCTGGTTATCTTCAATTCCCAAAACGTCCCGGCGACACAACCTGTCATAGTCACTACAGGTTAAATGTGTCAAGTAGATATGATCGTTAACTTCTGCACCAGCCGACGTCAAGGTCCAGCCAAACTTAGTACGTTCGGCCACTGGTTCATCACTATTTCCAACTCTGGGCATTTCTTTCAATTTAATCTTCGTATAGAGGTTGGTACCAAGTATCATGTGAACAGGTAATTCTGACTTGGTATCTTGATCTTCCATCACGACTCCTCTCAAATGCGGGTAGGTCCTAATCATGTATTCGTATCTCGGGTTGTTGACCGTCAAGAGCACGTTTTTGTCGACTTTGCTTAATTCCGTCTCCAGCTGGAAATCTCCTGATACGCTGCTCACCTTTACCTTGTAGATTTCAATTTTCCTAGATGTTGTGTGCATGAGCGTCTCAATGCTCCTGGATTCCTTGCGTATAGGCTTGATCTTCATCAACTCGATCAGCGTAGATGATGTACAACTGCTTCCTGAGCAGTTGTCCACCAAAGCTCTGCACTTTACGCCATTCACCTTCACTACCAAAATTGAGAAGACTACTGATCCACTTGATGACGAACACATTGCTGGAGATCGTTAACTCTTCTTCGGTCTGTTGCAAATGGATGTGTGATGGCGATTGTTGCAGTTGTAGCAATTTCTACTTTTACAGTCACCTGCTCTATGACCCCCTTTCGTACAGTTGAAACACAACTGTTTCTTACTCAGAATCTTTTTTCTTTCTTCAATGTCTTTCACCGTGTCACAATTGTTTGATTTATGCTCTTCTTTATTGCAGTAAACGCATATTGATTTGTATTGCTTTTCGTCGTGTGTGTTGAAGTTCTTCTCCTTCCTTCCAAAACCATTGCTGATTGGATTCCTTTCAGTCCATCTTCCCAAAGCGTCGGTCAATTGATGATACTTCCAATCTTGCCAATCTTCGTCTAATCTCACCAGGTCCGACCGGATGCCTGGGAGTTTGTCCAAGGTAGATCTAACATACCCATTGATCTCGGCTACTTTACCCATGGTTTCTAAAGACTGCACATGGGTTAGTAATCCTTCGTAGAATTCATGTATGCGAGTGGTGTTGGATCCATAGATAGTTGGTAGATTCCTGATAGCTTGCACATGCTCGTTCACGACTTCGCTCGTCTTTCCGTACTTCTTCTTGAAGATCGCTTTGGTTCTTTCATAACCTTCGGTGCTAAACGGAAGACCGTCAATCAGCGTTCTGGGCTTTGGTGACATCATTTCCTTCAAGTAGGAAAACTTGGTAACTTGTGTTGTCTATTTCAGCTTTAAACTGGTTCCAGAATCGAAACCAGTATATGTGTGTACCGTTAAACTTCGTTATCTTCAGCTTCGGAAGCTTCGGAAGCTTCACTGCTAGTGTTGACCTTTCATCTTTTCCTTTCAAGACTTCCCTCTCCTCCGTGGACTCTCTCAATTCTCTTCTCATAAGTGCAATTCCTTTTTCTTCGTCATACGCACGTTGAATATGACGTTCTTGTTCTTCTGAAGCTTCTCCTTCCCCCTTCTTTCTCTCTTCATCCTCTATTGACTTTAAAACTTCCTTTATCTGCTGTAGGTGACCATCAAAGATCGCCTGATTTCCTTTGACGCTCGATTCAAATTGGTCGATCTCTTCTTGTTCTGTATCGGTTGCGATTTTCTCCTCGATTGCCGCATATTTCATTTCGAAGATTTCTTGTAGCGCTTCGTTCGGCATTTTGTCTAATCTTCTTAGCTCTCTCTCGTTGTTGTTTCGATGAATGTTTTCAAATTTTTACATGCGTAATGTAACATTTTGAACTTCACGTCAATCTTCTTCTGTTTTTCTTCCATTATGTATTCACAATGTTCTTTCACGCATTAATTAATAGTATTCAATTATAAGCCAATCGCATCGAGAGTGATTGTGCGTAGATATTAACATCAACATTAGGATCAACCTTTGTTTCAACTCTTTTGTTCAAAGTATGAGAACGTTTATGAGGTTGTGTAAGAGTTTTAACACGACAACAATAGTTTAGAAAAGTTTGTAATCATAAATGAAAGTTTGTAATCATAAATGATACCGGTGTCCAATCAAAATAAACAACTTCTGTGCTCGTTTTCCCCTTGCCGTAATGGCCAGTGTCAATGTATTGCAATGAATAACTCCAACTTTTGACGACAGGAAAAGCTCAATTTTTTTTTACGATATGCCTTCGTACATTAAGGTGTGATAACGACGTAGATTGTCCTTCGGTAAGGTACGATATTAACTCACAGGTTTTCGTGTCCCACGTTGGGCGCCACTTTGTCGGGATTGGATCCGCTACAAATTAAATCACGTTGAATAACAAAATGGTTGTCTTCACATATAAAGTAATACAACAACCCGGCTATAAACAGTGTCACTAGTTCGTGTCTGTGTGTCGATTCGCCCGTCTCGAGTCTCGTCCCTTTTGTCACGTTGATCCACTCTAATTTGCCGTTTGCCGACAACAGAAATTATCTGATCTGGTTTTATATTATATTAAATTTTACTTCATATACTTTACTTTACTCTCATAAAACCTAATAAGCTAACTTAGGTAAACAAAAACACAGAAATCATTTTGCAGTAAGATAGATTAATACACAGATATGTTAAATACACAGACTTGTAAAATACGACCAAGTAACATCCAAATTCTTACCAATAAGAGCAGCAACTGACGTACGTGCAGACAGCGTTGGAGTTCGTTGTGATACAAAGTTCGTAAACTCTTGCGCGCCAATGTATGTCGTGGCGACACTAGCCATGCTACATTTATAATTACTTTTTGAACAAAGCTTCAAGTGCGACCGGCGAAAATTAAAATTTTGCGCTCCATAGAATGTCTTTATTTGTGTCTCTCCTTCGAAAAGATTAATTTTTCTTAACTCGAACATGTTTTAAACATTTTGTGAGCAGTCTTTTTAAGTTGGTTAACTTTTTTTTCTGTGTTTTCTTTTTATAATAATAATCAAGGAGCAATAACAAACGTTGTTTTTATTTCTATGTCCCCGAAGTTAAAAAAACTCCTCATAATTCGTCGTCGCCTAAACTCGAACATTTTTTTAAACTCGAACCATATTTTCTGACTTGAGCGCATTTACTTCGGATAACGCGAAACTGTTAAATTTGGTTTTCATTAGCGACAGCCATGGACATAACAACCTTAGAAAGATTTTTTTGTTTCTGTGTCCTTGAAGTTTACAAAAAACCAGACAGGCAGGACAAAGTAATCTATCGATTTGATAATAGTTCGTAATCAACTCACTCAAAACAGACTAAGCAACAATGTGTGACTTCTTTGACTTATTTTGTCTAAGACATAAAAGTATTATGGATGCGACGTCTACTACCGGCTGACTTGTAGGGGACGTCCGAATAGTGTCGAAAAACGATGTCTATATGATCTGTTATAAAGGACGTTCTAAGGACGAACAAAACCTATGTGCCGTTGAACATTCGGTAAAAAACGACCTTACGACGACGAACTCTGACTTGAAAAGGACGAGAAACATAAAAGAAAGACACCAACCACTGGGGTATTTAAAAGGAATGTTGAATGTGCCCAATTAAACACAAAATTAATGACAGAAGGTTGAGCTTCATACACAAAATGTTGAACTTAAGTGATGAGAGTATCCTCGTCCCCAGGGTTTGTTGCCTAAGGGCCGCTAGCGCTTACTTGACCCTCGATGTCAAAAAGGCAAAAACCACTGGGGGCGAGGTTGTGATGAGAGACAATGTTAATTACCATCCCAGGGCTTTTTTTCTTTTTTTGAAATATTTTTGCCTTATATCAAAAAGAGAAAAAAAGCCCTGGGATCGAGGTCGAGACAACGTAAACAGGTGATGTTAATATTTATTAATGAAATGGACATTTGTAAAAAAGCGCGTCGTTCGTTTTTTTATTTAAGAAACTGGCAAAAATTATTTTTGATTGCTCTTTGGTGCGTCTCTTTTATTAAGTAAAGAAAATCTACGTAAAATGTAGCAAAGCATTTGCTATGATAATGCTGAATTGATTGGGAAATATTGTACAACTAGTCGTTATAGCTGATGGGGTACAAATAAGTAGGTTTTAGATGTACTTACCAGTAGACTTTAAAAATAAGGTCATTCACTTGAGATAACTAAGAATATTTTACGTACAATAGTAGCAACAGCGTTTTATAACCTTCGTTTAAATTTCTTTGAACTTAAGAAATATCTGTAATGACCAACAACAACTTTTTATGTGAAAAACATCAAATTTTTATAACTCTACAAACATTTTCAATATCAAAACATTCTTAGTCTTTGTTTCTAGACTTTTTTTGTTATGATGGCTGTACCATATAAATTCGTTTATTATGGAGCAGACCAAGCCAGTCGGCCTGGTCTTTAAAATCAACACAGTCATCTTGAACTTTTACTCAGCAGCCGTGCCGTGCCGTGTTCACCTCTGCTTTAAACGTTTATACATTGCTTTTAAAAACTTATTATTAATAGAAAGCTGGGGGTAAAATTTGAGCAAAAAAATCTCGAAGGTATGAAAAACACGAGACAAAGAAATAAATCACGAATATTTCGTTTATATAAAAATAACAAATGATTATAAATGACTCATTATGAGCTATTAAAAGAAATACTTATCATTTACGTAATTATATAGTTATTTGACAAGCCCTAAAGTAAAATTAAAATCTATAAAAAGAATCATTATAGTAACTCGCCATTAGAATGAATGTGGTAAAAAGTATATTTTACTTTTTACCATAAAAAGTATTGTATTCGAATCAAGGACTCGACGTTAGAAAATGGCGAAGTTGTGATAAAGAGCTCTTGAAGAGTGATGCAAAACATAAAATTATCTTACATTGAGGCGGGAAAATAGATAAATTATATTTTCTATTTCGCTATCTCGAACTTTAAAGGCCTTCGACGCTCTATATCTCGACTATCCTTTATCTCAGACTTTTTTGTCGGTCCCCCTGAGAGTTCGAGATATCGAGTGTCGACGGTATTTTTATTCGTTTTCAAGTTATTTGTCCTTAAACCTGAAAGTGCACTAATTTAAAAAATGCTATTGACGTTAGTCTAAAAAATAAAATATAGATTGTAAAAAACCCTGGACTATTCCTTTAGACAGATCAGAAAGAATATTTACGCTAAGATAACTGGATTGAATATATAATCCCTGTACCAATAAAAAGCAAATAACGAAATTAAATTTGTAACTACAGAAATAGGCATGAATATATTTATAAATTTCAATAAAAACACACATAAAAATGCTCCTAAAAGACATCCAGCTTGTTTAAGCATTATCCTTATGCCTTCCAAGTAACATTGATATTTGGATGATATTAGCTTGGCAAAGACAACGACCAAACATAACTGATGAGCTATTTCTAGCACACTTAAAGCAACAACATATAAGATCAACATGGCGATTTTAATGGTGGCACTAAGGTGAACATAAACTGATACATACTGGAAAATTGATAACACAATCATAGAAATTAGGCTTAAAATTCCTATCCAGTAAATAACGAAATTTCCCAGCTTAATTTTGATACCAACAACGTACAGTAATAAAGCAGCAACTCCCATCCCAGTAAAGCCAATCGAAACAGTTTCGTAAGGCATAGATAATGCGTTCAACACAAGAACTGGGAAATTTCGAGTGGAAGCTACGCTTATTAAAGCAGTAGAAAATGTCATGAATAGCAGAAATAGTATAACTTCAGATTTGCAGGCTTTTTTCAACGCTTTAATGTTATCACCACTTACATATTCATGCCTGTCGGTAGTGGATGCTTTCATGTCATACTCTCTTGATAAATCATGCGCACAATATATAACGCAGAATTGTGAAAATACAGTCAAAGCGAGTAGAATGACCCCTGAGAAGTTGCCATACGCAATATGCAGCCCTCCAAACCATATATTGACGCTTGCAAATGGCAGAACCAGACAAGGTCCAACTATAAAACCAACTGCTTTTGACCCAACCAGATATACTATTTTCACTTGCAGCTCTTTTGAGGGGTAAGACCTTGCTACTTCGGCTGTCATCAAAGACCTTGATACGGTAACCCCTCCATTTAGAAGTTTCCCTAAAAAGGGAAAGAGTGGTGACCATGACATGATATAAATTAAACTTCCAGACATCGCTATAAAGTTTGTTGTGATGATAATCACTTTTATTCGCCTTGTTCTGTCAGCATGTTTTGCAACCACAGAAGAAAACATAAGTGGCAGAATGTAAACAGCGATATTTATTAAACCATAATATAGGTGTGGTTGATTCGTGTTTATCATTTTCGTTAAATAGATCCATAATGTTGCTGTATTTGCACCTGTTTCGACTCCGATTAAGAAGTGAACTGTCATGTATGCGAGAAGAGTGTTTGATCGCTTTTTCTTCCAAGCCTTCATATCAACTGTATCTTCCATTGTGATTAATTATCGTTTCTCGGTTTGTCTTACATTGACGTTGCCACCTTGATAAAGTTATGTACAACAAATGTTTTTGCCGCTATAGTAAAAAATTTAACGAGTTTACAAGTAACATGAATGATGACGCAAAACACGTATTTTGTTATGGAGTGATCCATAAAGTAATTTGTTGTCAATTGCAATAAAAAACTACGAACAATGGATTAAAAAGTTTGAACAAAGTAGACAACAATACTAACAACTGAAAAACATTGTGGCAGTAGTATTAATAAGTGACCAACAATTTTTATCAATAATACGGAAGCTTATTAGGGCCATGTGTACACATTTTATTGATCAATGTTGTATCTCGAGATCGAAGATTCCATCTTAAGATCAAAGCTTTATTTCGATTTAAAATTTAAAATAATCCATTTGTATGCGATGGGTTTTACCTTATAATCAGACAAAAATGAGTGAGATTATTCTATATAATCGATATTTACTCGACTGATTTTCCAAAATAATCGGTATTTTCAGACTAGATCATGGTAAGAATAGCTTACCGATTATGTCTGATTATATCATATACTTTTAAACTGATTATGAACAGAAATACAAAGATAATACCCGATTATTCGAAGTATTCTTGCGAAATCAACCCTATAAAATGTGTTATTTTGTGCAGTGATGTTCCACACTCTCAACAATTTCTTTAGGGTAAACTTGTTGGAGTTAGACATTCATTTATCCTATTTGATTTATCCCCTTTGACACTGTTCTCTTTCTCCGATAATTGTTGGGAAGGGATGTTTATTAACCACTTCGATGTATCAATGGAAGTAATTTCAAAAAGCACTAGTCTATTGATACTTAAGAACTTTTTGAGATGTATGGTTTTGGACAATCTCAATTCTTTTTTACAACTACTCTCCTGAATTTTTGTCATTTGATCGTAATGATCACCTGAGAGTAAAGCACGTGTATTCCCGTCAATTTCCGTTATTCTATTCCACAGATAATTTCTCACCACATGATTCAGATAAATCCGCTCCTGCAACAATTTCGGAATTGCACGGAGTAGTATTTTCCGACTTTCCCTCGTTTTCAAATTGTAGTGCTGACGGACGCAAAGAAAATTCCAGATAATTCGAAT
This sequence comes from Hydractinia echinata, assembly GCA_030067915.1. Taxonomy (NCBI): domain Eukaryota; kingdom Metazoa; phylum Cnidaria; class Hydrozoa; order Anthoathecata; family Hydractiniidae; genus Hydractinia; species Hydractinia echinata. The sequence continues at coordinate 1,866,299 of JASGCC010000058.1, forward strand.
ATCTTGTGATTTTCAATCTAGTTTTTTCTAACATTCTCACCTCAGCCAACATGGGGCTAAATGTTGCTGTTTAATATTTTTAAAAATATCACTACTTATCTCTTCATTCATTGTCTTTGAATAATAAAGCTGTTATGAACAAGCCAGCTTATTCTAGGCTAATTTTTGACAGCTACAGCTGTCATCGGCGGCCCTGTATATATGGGCATTTTTATATCGCGTGACCGGTTTGTGCCAGGCTCATTCTTACCCGCACGATAATAACGCCTCAACGGCCAAGAGACCCTTTGGACGAGAATGCGCCTCAGTACTCGCCCCGTCAGGGAAAATTTAAAAATTGTAGATCCAGCCTGCAGTGATCTACTAAACAAGGAAATACCTGTAAAGACTTTCGATTGGAAGGTTTTTAATAAAGTTAAAGAAAGCAAATTTGGGGAAACTCCCAAACACATACCTTTTGAAGATATCCAGGTTCTACACACGATGAATATCAAAGCAAAATAGACACACAAGAATGTTCTTTTTTTATGGCAATTTAAAATTGACATATTAGTGTCCTAAAACTAATATCTCATTAACATAACACCTGACTTAAAATTCATTCAAAAATGCTCCAAATCAGTTCTACCCCTTCGTTTATTATCATGTTATTTTCAGCGACTGTGTTCGCAGAATCAGCAGAGCAGAAATAAGAGAAGGGAGCTCACTAAGAACCTATTACATGCTTGATGCTGCGCCTAAATCGGGTCCCACTTTTTGGTGATTTGGTTGCCACGATACTCCGAAACTTGCATGTCAGGTTTCCCATTTAAAGCTACGGAAACGCCAACGTCTGCATTTCACCATCCCAAATTTTCCAGGATATTTAGTTGGCGTCCTAACAACTAGTTTCAATTTTACACTATCTTGTAAATGATCCGAATGTGTGATCGAGCCGAGTGGTTTTTCATGCTTTTATTTTGGAAAAGTTGACCAAAACGTCGTACGGAATCTGACTTTTAGATGAATTCTTTTTAATCTTTATAATAATACGCAAAGTGTGTCCGTCTGTCTATGTGTCTGTAACAGGCGAGACGTCAATATTACTATTTCAACGTCAATGTCTTAATATTAATGAAGCCATTACAGTGCAATTAAAATTTGAGGCCAAATAACTTGGAAACGAGGTGGTGACGTCAGTCATTTTTCACAGCGTGGGTAACTAGGGACCACTTGGGGCCAATTTGGGTAAGTTTCCCAAACTTAGGCCCCCGAATCCATTTAGGAATGGACGGGTTGATGACGTCATCAAAAACCTTTAAACCCCAATATCTCTACAACTATTTGTCAGATACACGATCTTATACATTTTCTTGATCAGCGTTTCAAGATCCATACAATGAAGGCAACAGGTATACAAATTTCGAAAAAGAAAATTTTTGTGTTATGACGGGACTTTGATGACGTGAGCAGAATTTTTATAACCTTATATCTTCTTAGGCATTGGCCCAAAGCACACGATTCTATACATTATTTTGATCGGCGTCCCAATCTCTACTTATTACAGGCAACGAATGAACTAATTTTTACCAAATTTTTGTATCTGTACTACTGACATCAGCAAAAAATCTAAAACAACCTATTTCTCCATTGTCGTTTTGCCTAAGTGGATTTCTTCACGGGCCTTATCGACTAGTTCTGACACTAAGCTAATTATGACTACGCGCTTAGTAAGGGTAAATCATGTTTCATATCCTGTATAGGCGTACACATTTTTCCAAAATAACTTTATCGAACTTCGGTTTAAATACAAATACAAGAACAAGCATGTTGTTACATCGCTCAGCTAAAACAATCAATGAGCAATTTTATTTTTTTAAAATTAATGTTCGTAAACTTTAAAGAAATCATTATCAGTTGAAATAAAAAACGCCTGTTGTGAGAAAAATAATTGCGGGTAAAGAAAACCTCAGCTACATATTACAGGTTAATTGAGTTTGTTGTCCCCTTAAGTCAATAAACTTTACCCTTTTGCCCATCAGAATCGTTGATTAAGAATTTTGTTGCAGCCAAACTGCATGTGGCTTTTTTCATCTTTTAGCCAAAGGTAGCTAAAGATATAGCTAGGTAGGCACAGCCCCAAAACACAATGAAATTCGTATATCAAACTAATTTAAACCTTAAAGAAATAGCATAATAATGAAGGATAGCTAGCTACTTTATTTATACATGGCTAGGAAAAGTGACAGTATATTTACGTAACATGCAAAAACATACAGAAAATAAATATTCTTATAGATACAATGTATTTAGAAAAAATTGTCAAATGGAGCATCAATTCTAAACCAAAATGGGCTTTGTGAGCGCAGCTTAATTGTAGCTTGTTCCCTCCGTTGGCATGTTTAGAGCAAGAAGAACTTGGATTAGCTAATTTTAAATATCAAGCCTCTTGATTAGTCTAGTATGCGTAAGCGGTCAAAATAAAGCCCGTAAAAACGAGTGTGTCTGAATTCCAAAACAAACCTGCGGTGCTACCGGAATTTCGAAAATAAAGCTGAGGCGAAAGCTTTTGAACACACAGAATACGGTTATTAATAAAGAGACTAGTCCACCACCCATGGGGAGATCCACGGGTTGTCCATCCTTCATATTTCCCATTTTGTATTTCCGTAACACGACTTTTTTCTAGCGCACGGCAGATGGAATACGGGTATTATTAAAAAGAAGATGTTTGCGATAAGACGGAATGATTGACTAATTCATTAACCTTGCTACAAACAGCGCATTATTTCTTCTACACAATTTTCAATTCAGTTTAGTCATTCCAAAAAGAAACTTACCTATCGTAATGAATAAAAGTAATCCAAACAAGACAAGCATGGTGTCCTTGCGTCCTTCAATGTCCATTTTTAAACTAAATTCACATTCGATGAGTTAAGGAGTCGAAGCTACCAATTTTGAATGGCCGTCTATTTGTTTACACCCGTTGTTAAAATCCACATCAATAAAACGTCAGTTCATTCAGCTATTTATTCAAATATGAAAACTTACAGAAGAATTTCAACTCAAATGATGAAGTAAACGATGTTGAAGTTGAATGTATGTAATTCCACCACGACCAAGTATAACAAGAATAAGAAATATATATTTGAAAACACATCTATTGTTGGTTGCAATACTACGAAGTAAGCACAAAATTAAAGAAAACATACATTCAGTGAAATTCATAATATTTATGTACGGTATTCAAACTGATTAACATAAAAAGAGATTGTGTAAGCATTCCTTTTCAATTAGGGATTGTATTAGGTTAAATTAAAGTCTCTATAAATCTTAAGTTTATTGTGTCCAGAAACTATTCTACTAAACGAATTCTTTCACAGCAACTAATTTATTTAGCCTTCATCCAAATAAGCCTATTTCAATATTCATATCCTTTTCGTAAGATACACTGCCGGAATATACATATTAACATGAAACGAGGTTTAGAGACAATTTTAATTATCCAGTGAAATGATGCACACATGTTATCAATGCTGTTGACATATGCACTTTTTTCTTTGTTTTAAAAAATGCGAATAAAATTATGAGTTGCCTACTTAAGCATGTTGGGTTAGTGTTATTAGCCTGAGTGTTAGTCTTTATCATGTTACATATCTTCAACAATATGGAAGAAGAGACAAAAACCCAAGGTAAATGCATGCTTACTTATAAGTATCCATTAAGCCTTGAATTTTTAAATATTATTGTTTGTAATAAGGTTACAGTTGCAGCTGCACGCTGTATTTTTATTCAACTTGAAGTAAGGATATAGTTCTTAAGAACAGGGTGATATGCCTATCCGAATGTGCGACACAGTGTATTTGTACTAAGCGCTTAGCCCAGTGTCACGACGGGCTGTTTCCTGTGTTTCTATTTAATTGAAGTTGTGACAAAGTTTTTTGGAAAAGCGCCATTATATATGGATGTGCGATTATGTTTACCTGTACTAAGCGCCCAAAAGTGTGTTTTCATTTCAGCTCATAATGTTGTTAACGGTATACGGTTAACTGTTCGTATTAATTGCAACACCGGATTTTCAACGCTGGGTAACACTTTTACTTGTGGCTAGTATTGTAAATAATGATGGAAATGGAGTTCTTTTCGCCGCAGTAATGACACACTAACATAGGGAAATATAAATTCGGAAACACTCCGAAAGAACGTATATTTTCCGATTCCCTTCTTGCTATTTGTGTTCGCGCCATGAATGTGCGTGGGATTCTCTTTAATGAACATATCTAGTAACATTTCTTTTGAACTACAGCTATTTTTTTTTCAAACAATAAGATTTACTCCTATTTTTTCTCTTTCTTTTTACTGAGTGAGTCGTTCTTTCTTTGGGGTCCACTGAATTCCTGAATTTCGTACGTTTTAGGTGAGGCTTGTGGTCTTTGCTTTTACCTGTCATTTAGTTTGCCCCATACTGACCTGCTGGTCAAGGGCGTACTTTAAGGGGGATTAAACTTCGCGGAGAATAACTTTTGCGAAATTTGTGAAACGTTGGTACATAACGTCAAAATTTACGACCCGCGTTTAACATGTGGTTCGCAGGAAAAATAGCAATTCTCTTGTGTAAATAAAGGACAAGGTACACGAACGAAAAGCAAAAAATTCGCGGATGGATAAGCTTATGTAGGAAATTTGATCCCCGTGAAGTTTTATCCCCCTAAAGTATATGAGCCGAATCAATCATGACCTTTCAGGACGATGTTGCGAATTGCAATTAAGCGATCTTGTTCCCAAAGCTTCTTCTCTATATGTTCGTGGTAGTCAAACTCGTTTCCAAGGCGTTTTTTTCTTTTGGTTTGGGTGGTAGCCCCCTTCCTCCCCTCCCAACCAGGGACGAAAACGTAGAGACGCTGGTGTTGAAATTGGCAACTGACTACAGAGTCTAAGTTGGTGCTCAATTACGGAAGGGGAACGCCTAAAAATTGATCATGAATATGCATTACTTGATACTTTACGAAAGGGTTCCAATGCTAGAAAGATAAGTTCAAGTCAAAGTAAATAAGTTGTATACCTTATAATATCTTATCACGCAGGACAGGGACTGTCTTCGTTACTGAAAAAACACATACCAACCTTTTCGCGAATTTTTAAATACTCTTTCATACGCAGGGGGCGGGGGACGATCAAACAGAATTGTCAAATGCAATTTCGTTGTTTGTTCCTTAATTTCAGACCACAGTAGCCTACCCCACCACCTCGATTCCAGGGTTATCTGTCATTCTGTTATTTATTTTAAATAAGCAATTTGTGATTACTAAGTACACTGAGTTGAGCTAAAAACATGCTAAGTATATACTAAATTAAAAGATAAAGGCATATTAGCAGGGGAGTGTGACAATAATAACGATACATAAGCTAGGAAGCACATCATTCATGTGTGCATAGTTAGCAATAACATCCTAACTATCATATCTGACCAGGATAAGAATCTGTGTAACTGTTTTAGGGAGATATTTATAAATTACGTTATATGAGGTTTCAGTAAACTAAATAAACATATTAGATCTTACAGTAAAAAATGTAAACTTTTTGGAGAAGTAAAAAATAAAATGTGTGTTAGCTTTAGCTAGGCTAGCTATCTAGTCAACATTAAAGTTGCCATAAATACACACTTAATATCAATAAATATTCATAATTTTTGTCACACTACCACTTCTAATACTCTCTATATTCTTGTATCCACTACAATTCTTCAATGTGACAATTAAAAATTACAAAAACAACATTTCTTGATAACTAAGGTCAACATAGCAAGTAAGCGGCGTCCAAAACTTTATCTGGACTAACCTCGTTTTCATGCAATGTTTTGATCTTCCGCCACTTCGGCTTATCAAAAAAAGCGATAATATCTTAAATTTTTGTGATCAAAGCAATATAGATTTTTAGTTTAGTTAAGTAGTACTGTGTAGCAACAACCTAAGACATAAATTAGCGCAAAAGAAGGGCGGAATCTTGAAGATTGTAACAACGAAACATTAAGAAAGCCGTTTCTACCTAAGTACGACGTGCTTCAAACCTGCCAATGCTCAACACGCACTTAGGACTTTTGCGTTATCTGAGATCCTAAATCTTAAATGGTACTAATTAATGCTGACGTGAGCACGCCCTAAAGTCAAGTTGTTCCCATCTGGTCGACTAAATTTTTACAACGCACAACAATGATTAAAACTCGATAGGCATTAAACCGTTGTGCTCTAATACAAGCGATATACAATTTAAGTGAAAATTCGTGGAAACCTTGGGATAGAGGGACAGAGGGACAGAGAGACAGTTTCAGTAGATAGGAGGATGAGTTCATTACATGGTTTTAGGTTCGAAGTACAAATCCCCCGCTTCTCCCCCTCTCCCCTGCCACCCCCCGTAAAAATGCACGACTCCATGTAAACTGTGCACGAAAATATTTTTGTTGCCATAGCAACCATATGACGTCATCAAAGTATCTGCTGCGCATGCGCAAAACCTTCAACGACATCCGACAAAATCCTCGCTTCCAACCCCCTCTGCAGATACTCCTCAGGCACCTCTCCTAAGAAGGGAAAGTCCCTCAAAAACCTTGTGACGTAGAATACATCAAATGAGTAAAAAAATTGTCTTGTTCACTCATGCATGTAATCATGCTCATACAAGACGAATATCAGGGGATCGAAGACCTCAAACACATGTTTCCACGAAAAAATAAGGCAGCCACAGGTATTGAAGATATTCAGCATATATTTGATGAAAATGATATAAAAATGTTGGAGGATGGGGATCGTGTCAAAACATGGAGAATTAACAAGAATTTGAACCAACCACTAACGGATGCTATCATGCGAAAAGTTACACCATACATAGACATGCGTGTAAGTGTTTTGTACAGTTTCAGCTGTGATATTCACCAAGGTGGAGGTGGTGTATCTTTATATCACAAAAGTAAGGGCTCCAGGTCGCTATCAAGCATCGCGGAAATCGAAGCATTCATAGAGGAATGTGAAATGAAGCGTCTTGATCTGGAGGATGGCGAGTTTTGGAGTAAGGCTTTCTTACCACCAGTCAGAACCACCGAGACCCCAGGAGCATATGAAGGGAAAGTCGTCTTCGATCATGTACAGATCAAGCTTATAAGCCCGCGTGAGCCTCTGTTGGTGTGCGGACCCCTTTCGGACTGGCTGCGAAAAAAGAGGTGCATCTACGCTATGGATGGTAAAAATGATAGAACAGACAATTTATGCTTTTGGAAATATTTAGCGGTAAAAAAGAGAGCCAGATCTTGCATTAGCTCGTGAGTACTACGAGGACTCCAAGTTAAAGCGTCAAGATGTAAGCCCTACAAAGCTGGTGGATCTGGTATTGCAAACCATTTCAAGCTTAACATCAAAATATATGAGCCTAAATTAAACAATGCGAAAGCACCATGGCGACTCATTTATGGTCAGAAGCAGGATAAGGAAGGGTTGGATGACATCACTATTGGAATGTTGCAAGGCCACTGTATTTTCATTAAAAATCTCAAGGTGTTGTCAAATACATTGGAGTGCGAGATATGCGGCCAGCTCTTTACTGAAGCCTGGAATCTCACGCGGCATAAGAAAAATGAATGCGAAGGGGTCAAGGCAACAATAATTTGCAAAGGGGAGAAGGTGAAACGTATGCCGAGCAAGTCGGAGAAGGTATTTTATGGTGAAGGTTATAGCTACACTGCATCTCAATGGATTGAATACATGTCGAAGGAAACTGAGAGACATATCCATCATGCTTTATGTGGCCATGGTGGTGAGCGTGTTTATCCGTGATGAAAAAGGAAAGGAGTGGAAAGTCGACAGCTATGAGCCTATCACGAAGACCGTTTACGAGTACTATGGGTGTTACTGGCACGGATGCTCGTGTGCCCGTCAGGACGGAGCCGCAGGCGATCAGTCAGAACCTAATACATACCGGTATGAGCAAGCGATGAAAAAGGAGGCCATGATAGAAGAACAGGGGTACAACCTCATCACAGTGTGAGAATGTGAAAATCGGGTACCCTCATTATACTATGTTTGATTTCGAAGCCCTCTTACCACCTTTAAATTACCAGCAAACCTCTGATTTGACATGCCTTTCGAGGCATATCCCAGTAAGCGTTGGTATTCACGATAGTTTGAATGACAACCCAACGTTCTTAGAAAATGAAGACCACAAAATTTTATTGAAACTCTTTGTAGAGGAGCTCGAAAGGAGGCACGGTCTTATCGTCGCTGAAGTTGAAACAATGTACCCGAAACCTGACGATTTCGACATGCTTTCCAAAAAGAGCCAGGATGCGTGGACCGAATGAGTAAACCTGGTAGCTGTGATTGGTTTCAACAGTGGTAAGTATGATTTAAATATGATCAAGCGGTATTTTGGTGAGGAAATTGCGCAAGATGAAAGTGAAAAAGTCAAGGTCGCAAAGAAGGACAATAATTATATGTTCGTGACAACATCCAAGTTCAAATTTCTTGACATCAAAAATTTCCTTGCTCCTGGTATGAGCTACGACCGATGGCGCAAATCCCTCGAATGCAAGCTAGAGAAGCTCGTGTTCCCGTATGAATGGTTAACGACTTATGATAAGTTGGGCCTTGTCGGGCCTGTCGCGCACGAGGACTTCTATAGCCGATTAAGCGGTAAAAACACACTATCCGTTGAAGAATATGAAGCCTTCTGCGCAGAATTTTATAATCGAGGTTGTATCACAATGATGGATTGGTTACGCGAGTATAACATGGGTGACGTTGAACCCTTCATCGAAGCAGTTGATAAGACAAGACGTCAACATTACGGAGATGATATCGATATCTTGAAAGATGCAGTGAGTATCCCTGGTGTATCGATGAGATATGTGTTGAATAAGACCCTAAAATTAAACCCAAAGATTGAGCTCTATGCACCAGGCCAACCATGCAGGCACAAATGTAAAGAAGACTGCTGCAGCAAGACTTGTAAGAATTGTAAAGAGGTGCAGAAAACATGTGAAAAATGTACAAAGAATGAGGCTTACGAGGTGTTACAAACAGATATGGTAGGAGGCCCAGCGATCGTATTTTGTAGGTACCACGAGCGTGGTATTACAGGTATTAGATCACATGTATACAAGGACGCCAAACAGTGCCAAACAATCCTAGGGCTAGACGCGAACATGCTGTATCCTAGCACACTGATGTATGACTTCCCCTGCGGTAAGGAAAAATTGCTCAAGATTGCTGAGCCTAGATCACCGGATAACGTTGAAAAACTAACACGACATGTGCAAACAGGCTCCTTGTTTGGGTTTGCCCAAGTTGATATTGACAATCTGCGTGAAAAATTTAGTGAAATGTCTCCACTGTTTGTGATGAAAGAAATACCCGATGAAGCCATTCCGGAGCACATGCACGATTATTTAAAATCTAAGGGCCGTAAACGTATTCCTGGTACACATAAGTTGTTGGGTGCGATGAAAGCTGAAAAGATCCTGCTCTATACACCTCTGTTAAAATGGTACCTGGATCATGGTTTACAAGTGACAGCGATCCACCAATTTTTAAGATATAAGCGCGGTAAACCTTTTGCATGGTTCCCCGAAGAAATTGCGGCTGCTCGTAGGGAAGGTGATAAAAATCCAGACAAGCGTAGTACTGGAGATACGGCCAAGTTGAAGGGGAATTCATTCTATGGGAAGATGATTGAGGATGTAGCAAGGCATGGGGATACAACCTTTACCAGAGACGAAAGGAAGGTCGATCAAGCGATGAGATCTCCCTATTTCGAAGACTTGGAGCCGATAGGTGATGCGTACGAGATCAGAGAAGGCAAACGCAAGTGCAGCATTGATAGAGCCTACCAATGTGGTATCGCGGTGTACCAACTAGCCAAACTTCGTATGTTGGAATTTTACTACGATTTTTTGAAGAAGTACGTGTATCGTCAAAATTTTTAATATATTTGCATGGATACAGATAGCGCGTATTTTGCTATCTCTGGTGAAGTCTCGAGGAGTACGACAAAGATGTGGAAAACTGGTTGGTGACGGACGATTACTCCAATAGGACAGGAGGTCTGTTTAAGCCTGAGTTGATAGGTTTTAGAATGATCGCATTGACAGCCAAGTGCTATTTCGTCGAAGGGAAAGAGGGCACCAAGTTTTCGTGCAAAGGGGTGTCAAAGCAGCAGAATGCCATGACTTGGTCTAGGTACATGAGCACGTTGAAGGGGAGGTTAGAAACTGCGAAAAACATAGGTTTCCGGGTGCACAACCAGGGGATGATAACTTATAGTAAGCTAAGCTTATTTACTTATAGTAAGTAAGCTAGGGCTCTCAGCATTCTACGCCAAACGTCGCGTCCTAGATGACGGCATACACACAGTGCCTTTAGCTTTCTAGCGCGGTTGATCATACAAATTTCCAATAAATGGAATTTTGTTTATATATTGCAATAATTCTACCGTATATGATAGTACTACTATTTTTTCTAAAATTTCAACGTTTAATAAACAGAATGACCGAGCTTGCAAATATATTTGATGAAGTAGATACCCCCGCAGAAGCGACGACAAATAAGGAAAAACCTATCGACAAACGTCAAGCTTTGAGGGATGCTATACGCAAAGGCAAAGGGCATCTATTACCAAAAAAATGTACGGAAGGCTTCGTGGACAAGGCGCCAAATGATGCGATCGAAAAGGTATATACTGAATATGTTCAACGTGAAATTAATGAGAAAGGAAAAAAAAAGGCCAAGGCACTATCGTCTCATGCGATTAGCATGTACACCAATGTTGTAGGGAACGTTGTACAGCTTGATAGTGCTGAAAATTGGAAACTCGGGGAATACTACAGGAATATGCGATTCTGTAGATACATATAGATCCTGATGTTCCAAATTCGTGATACCAAGAGCCCATTCTCCCCTGTTTGATTTGTATTTTGCTTTGGTTTTGTACACATAAAGATTCATCGTTTCTTCTAAGAATAAACATGAAACAATTGTATATCACTGATATCGAGAAGCCTACGATTTTTGATGATTATATTGGCCAGGATGCTAGGATTGCTTTAAAATCGATCAGTATTCGACCTACGTGGCTAAATATTTACAGTAATAATGCTTTTGCCATCAGGGAGGCTGCTAGTACAGACACCAACGACAAGAAAGTCATTCGAATCGAAATTATGAACGGCTTGTACAGAATCGAGGACTTAGCGACTATTGTTAACAATCAAGCACAGAATTAAATCAAACTGTTTGTGCTTAAAAATGGACTCTGCAGGCTCCGTGTAAATGATGGATATACAGTTGTGATTCACAGAGCACTGCAAGAGCTCATGGGATTACCCTATGATCCCAGTAAAAAGTACTATACGGCGGGTGACTATGATTCATGGTACAAGACTGTCGTTTACCAAAGATTACGACTTGTTTGCCCTCAGTTAGATGAGGATGATTGCCTACTTGATAGGAAGAAGTCAAAAATTCTTGCTTTGCTCCCCACTAAAGAATTGAATAATTGGGGAGACATGCTTACATGGAATTTCGAGACTCCGATCTACCTTCCATTAAATGGGTCGACGGATCGACTCGAGTTCAGGCTGAGTGACGAATATCATCATGATAAAAACGTTTCGTTTACAGGAATTACGATGCATTTGCTCATAGAATAAATGGATGATATTACTAAATTATATCCAAATTTACCAAGTGCGCCAGAGGATGAGCATACTATGCAGGATGAAAGTCAGGTCTATAGGTTAAAAAAAATTGAGGAAATCGAGCAGTATCTACGTAAGGAGATCAAGGAACGGGATGGACTTGCAAAAAAGTTCAAGATGCATGGCACTTGGGTGCGCTATTGTGATCACGGACTGCTCGGCGTAAACGTTATTACTACAGGGATTGGAATTGGTGCATTATCAACAGGCTTGGGTGCTCCTCTATGCATTGCTATGGGAGGAATCACAATAGCGATGGAGCTCGGGCAGGCTGGCCTGAGGAATGCTTCAAAAAGGTTAAGCGCTAAGTCACAAAAACATGGAAGTAATCGATTACTGGCCGAATCGAAGTTGAATTCGGTCGTTGATTTTATGTCAAAGGCAATCGAAAATGGTATTATCAATGACCACGAATTTAGCTTAATCATGCAAGAAAAACAGTGGTATATGGTATTAAAAGAGCAAATACGACAACGAGTTAAACGTATCATTAATAACATCAATGAACAGGAGCGTGCTCAGTTAGTTGAAAAAGGGAGGTAGGAAGGTAAAGATGAGCTTCTAAAGAAAATTCAATCTGTACAGTATGCCAGCGGTACTTAGATTCCCCGCCTGCCTATTCGATATAGTCTGGTGTAATTTTTATTCCTATAAAACTACATGCGTGTATAATCAATCTCGCAGCCGATTACCGCACCAGTATCAACATCGATTTGTATGCCTCCATCATCTACTACACATCGCGATTTTTTAGCGAGTTGTTGTAAAGATTTTTCAAGATTTTTCTCGTATACTATTTCAACACAAGGTTTGCAATAAGGACCGTCGGTTTGTGTTGAAACATCTTTACATTTAGCTTTGCGGATTGCTTCAATAAGTTTGTCCTTATTCAATGTAGAATAACGAGGAACATGCAGTAATTTGGCTTCTTTTCGAAGTGCGTTCATGTTTGTTTGTATGGCTGGCTTCAACCATATAAACCTTTACACGCAGGCAAGGCGCGAAGCTGTGTTGCAACATACTACAACTCAGCGAAGCTCTCGTCATCAGAGTCACTAAGATAGCAAGCGCCATACCTATGAACCTCTTTATATTTACACTCTTCCAAGTAGGTTTGTACATAATAATTTCTTCCTTGTCTATAAATGCTCCCTGTTTTTATGATGGCTGTACACTCACAACCTCCCTGCGGTGTTTTTTTCTTATGGAAATTGGTTCTAAGCTCACCCTCCCACTCCTTAAGCTTAGGGTTGATTTAACGATCTTTCTTCACACTTATGTTGGTGAAGCAGTGCCCCTCCAAAGACTCCACTGTTTTCAATATCTCCTTGTATTTTTCTAACCATTCAGGATAGTCACCAAGATCAAACGACATCGTGAACGCAGAAACCTCACTGTATTGAGAGACACCCTGAGAGTAGATTTTTTAGGGGTTTTTATCAATAACGGTGATAGGTTGCCGTCTTGGTCCAGATATCCAATCACGAATCGGTCATCCTTGCCTTTGTTTGCTGGAATAGAATCACTCAGCACAAGGTTTTCAATTTTCACATTTTCGATATTTAGTGGTGTTGCGTTAGTGTAAAATTCCTTTGACTTAACGGTTTTGTCTCCAAATTTCAACATCTCTTTATTTAAGGATTTTAAAACTTCAACCAGCATCTGCTCATGAGCTTCGCGCTTTGCAACAGACCTAAATCATACCATGCGCAACTGGCTCCATTATACGTGATATACTCTTGATAACAATGCAAACATAAAATTTTACCTTGCACCACAAGTCTCCGTCCACATTTACATCTATCATACTCGTCAAGTATGCATTCACAGTCATCGCATTGTTGTTCCATCACTTTATCTTATGTTTCCAAGAAACATTCCCATTGCCGCGTTCCATTGCTCAGCTCCACCATAGTTCAAGATCCTTTTTTTCGTCCTCTGCAAAGCACCAGTCTATAACTCTGTCTGGATGCCATGTTATCGGAAGCAGCTCGTTCATAATTCTATCCTTCTCCGCTTTCCTCTGGTGATAGGCATCGAGCACTTCAGGTTCAATGGTCCTACTATATATATCCTGAGTAACAAACCAGTCCGGGATATATTTGATCAACCAGGGGTGCCTTTCAGCCACCTCGTTGCACATTTCCTGTGTCTTGAATCGATCCGGAACATCCATGAGCAACCAGGGCTTCCATGCAACCGCTTCATTACACATTTCCTGCGTCATGAGATGCTCAGGAACATACTTGAGCAACCGAGGATACTTTTCAAGAAGAGCGGGATCCGCTTCAAAGGCTCTGGTGCACATTCCCGAGTCTTGAATTGATGTGGAACATAAGCTAGGAGAGCAGAATCCGCTTCAACGGCTCTCGTGCACATTTCCTGAGTCATGAAATGCTCTGGAACATAAGCAAGGAGAACGGGATCAGAACATACACGTACATATCGGGATCCTCTTCAAACATATCGGGATCCTCTTCAACGGCTCTCGTGCACATGTCCTGAGTCATGAGATGCTCTGGAACATGCTTGAACAGCTCGGACTCTTCTTCAACCACCCAATTGCACATTTCCTGCGTCTTGATGTGGAACATTTTGAAACCAACTACTCATGTTTATTGTTTTTTTGTTAAAATTCTGGAGTAGGATCTTTTCTGAAGTGGACAGAACTTTGAGTAGGGAATTTCCCCTACTTAAGTTGCGCATGATGCCTTTGTCACACTCTATCGAATACTGTTGAAGGTTTTGCGCATGCGCAGATATTTTGATGACGTCATATGGTTCTATGACAATATTTTCGTGTACAGTTTACATGGAGTCGTGCATTTTTACAGGGGGTGGCAGGGGAGAGGAAGGGAAGCGGGGAATTTGCACTTCGAACCTAAAACCATGTAATGAACCCATCCCTACTTCTACTGTTTTAGAAGTCTAACAAGCTGTTAGTAGGCTTTTTTACCTTACACACACCCACACATTTAACGGTAATATGCGATATATAGGGGCTTAGCAAAGAAGGACTTTGCTGTTTCTTTCAAAGAATGTTCACATAACCCTTTACAAGACAATGCACGTTACCACAGCAACATTCGCTTAAGAATTTCCTGTAAAACCAAAATGGTAGGCACAAATGGACCTTTAATTTACTCATAAGTAAACTAGATTTATAGGTTGTACGACTTTTTGTATTAACGGGTAACTTCCTAAAGTAATTTAAAACATGCAAACAAGTGTATATAGCGAGTTGGATACCCAAGTTACTTTGTAACGGTGAAGCTCGCAATTTATTTCTTAACGTTCAATCATCATAAATATATTCTATATGCAAAGTTATACTACATTCATAATGCGATGCATCTGTTTCTGGCGTAATAGCCGACTAGATAAAGCCATGTGGCGATTATATCATCTTCGTTCAGTTTCGTCCTTTCTCTACGTACCGCCATTTTTAATTTCTTAACTCTCGTCATTAGATCACGTGACTATGAGCATCTTTTCAGTTGGGTGATCCACGCTGCTGATATCCGTATGCTAAGACCTTCATCGCAATATATAATGGAATAATATCTTTAAACTTGACACAATGTAGCGAAAGAGTTTAAACTGCTTGTTTAACAGACCCAACCAATTATCGTCCCCAAGGTTTGTTACCTGATGTTATAGCCGCTTGCGCTTACGTGACGGCTAACAAGATCCTGGTACAGGCTGCTTTTCATAACCAGTATATTGGTTACTATAAATAATTAATTAGCTTATCTGGCTGTTTCAATTTCTGGGGCTAGTAAAAGCAACTTGATAGAGTTCTCATTCCTCACTTGCACGTGAAAAGAACGATGAATCCTGGTTGTATATGTTTTTCAACGCTTGACTTTAGAAGGTTTTATGTCAAACCGAGTTATTATTTGTTCACCCTGGAACAAGATTTTATAGTGATGGAATCTTTTAAGAAGCATTATTTATCAAAATAATTGGTTAACGTGTAATTAGATAAAGTTAGTTTTTTTGGCATATACTGATACTAGCTAACTAACTAGTTTATTAACTGGCTAGCTTTTATATTTGACAAGCAAGTTTCTTTTTTCATAAGCAACCCAGTTGCTAAGACTAGGTTTAAATTTGGGCCAAATATTAAGCAACTTGTTTAGCAACCTTCAGTTCTTACATATAGGCTATGATTTCTACCAACTTCCCAGTTAAACTATCGAAAATGTCTTCCCAGAAACAGGATACTGTGTTTAAACACCAATATAATCAGCTACGGACACTACTGATGAATAGAATGGATCTTAAAGGTCAAGATCTGGATTACATTACGCAACCAGCTAAAAAAATTATATTTATCGCATTTTTTTGGCTGGAAAAAATTATTTTCAAGAAAAATTCTAAAAAATTTAAAAGTTTTCAACAGTTGGAATTCCGTCCAATCCATGAAAAATTTCTGGATAATGCTGTAACTTTTTTTTATGTGGATGCCAATGTTGAAAATTTTGTTTTTTTTGGAACCATTTTAACAAATGGTGACCAGCCATTACGTACAATATAAGAACATAGATTTCTGTTCGTTAGAAAATCTACGTAATCACTCCGCTAGAGTTTACGTGATTTCCGTTAAACATGTCACATGTACGAAAAGATTTTACGTAACGTAAGCAAATGAAATCCCGCCATCCAATTCCGTACGCCCTTTGTAAAAATTGACGTACGTGTAAATGCGGTATACTCTATGCTAATTAAGATGAAAACCAAAAACAATGGATACAGATTTTTGATTACTGATAATAAGAAAAAAGAAAGAAAAAAGAATTGTTACCATTCGGAAAAGAATTTCCTTTGCACATAAGGAGATTGTTGAATTTCGCGATTTTTTAACCACGCAAAACTTTCCGCCCATAGTAACCCTTAAACATTTCTGGTCAATATATGCTACTAATCCTTGGGTCAAAATTTCAATCTCGATGCAAACGGAAGTTTCAACGTAGAAATAAGTATAAATGCCTGATAAACGCAAGCACGCTTGTTTCATAAAAACACGGCGCGCAGGATTTACTAAACTGAGACCAACCGAATCTGAAATTTGTCATAAAATAACAAACCTTTGAAGCTGCAACTTTGAACATAACGTTTGTTTGAATAGCCTTTTTTGGCTATTTCACAAAATATATAAATAGCACCTGGTTAGTTCTTTGCAGGCAGTGGGCTGCAATAGTTTAAATTTAGCAGAAGTGTCGGCCATGTGAACAACGTCTAGAGTGTCCTGACTGTTCTTTACATAATGTTGGCATTATAGGGCGGCCGTCTTATTTTTCTGTGGGCATTGGCCAGTGAATAATGACAAATTTAAAGCGCGTATTGCTTAATTAAAACTTCTGAAGTTGCTCTTTTAGCATGAAGAATGTGATAAAAACTTGTTGTAAACGGTTCTAAAATCAAGTGTCCCTAGTCAGAAGAACAATTCTATCAGAAAAATAGTGCTGAAAATGGCTAAACGATAACAACTAAATAAGTACAACGACTCCTAAAATTTTACTGTTTTTAAATTTAACACTGCTTATAATGTTCAGTTTAAATACTCCACAAATGGATTTAACAGTTAAATGAAGTACTTCTAAGGTCACTAAAAAAACTGCTAAATTCTTAGGAAAATATTTTATAACCTCGTGCAACTATTGTACATTTTATGTCTAGTACAAATATGTACTACGAAATAAATAAAAGAAAAATCACAAATATAAAACAACAAAATAACTACTGCTGGGACCGAAGAAAACTTTCCCGCTTTTTTTACTGCCCAGTTAAATGGGACATCGAAATTAACATAAGACAACGAGACTCGGCCGAGCGTCGTTAAAGTTCGGCTGGATAATCTTATTAAACATTGGCAGCTGTTGTTATTAATTTTTATTGACAATATTTTTATAATAATAACATTGTAACTAAAATACTTGAATTCGAAAGTGATTTTTCTTCAAACTAACTTTTTTCAATTTTGTATGTATCTACATAGAAATTTATTATAAAATGTTTATCGTGAAAAGTCTTAAAATAACGCAGGGTTATCTTCATTTAAAGTTGAAGAAGAAAATTCATCGCATTTAACCAATAGTGTTCCATCAAACAAGAACGCTACATCTCTATTAAGTTCAGAATAAAGAGAATTGCGTCATTCACAAAAAAATTATTCATCACACAATTTCGCATAAATATCTGCACATGATTCACCACTGTTATTAAGGAGGTATGCATTAGGAAACCAAGCTTCACCATAATGAACTCGCAGCTCCTGTCCTTTGTGAACAGTGTGACTTGTTGCATTGAAAATGAGGTAGGGAGAGTTGGCGTTGTATCCTGATACATTAAAGAATCCGAAACTTTCATGATGTTCCATAGATGGGTAAAGTGGGTAGTTTTGATCATCTGTAATGACAACCGCAACATTTCCCACAACAAAAGGGGGAAAGAAATCACATCCCCACTTTGTAGGTGATGTGTTTACTTGGCACGTCAGACCAGGTCCACCAACATGTACCAATTTTATGTCAGTCATTACTGCGTCATGTGGTATTTTAAATGTTCCAATCTCTTTTGCACGTGCTCCAAAGCAGACAGCGCGTTTCAATAAAATCCATTCTTCTAAAAAATAATTTCATACTACTAATCCTTTATTTTTATTTTTATTTTTTGAGTTGATCCTCAACTGTCATTTTATTTTACATTATTTTATTGGTGTTTGTGTTCTTTTTCTTTAAATTTTCTCATTCTTATCTTTTATCTTATTATAAATGTCACTTAAGTTTTTAATTTATTCTTTAATTCGAATTTAAAAAATAATCTTGAAGATACAAACTAGATTCGCTAATTGCTGCTATAATATACCATCATGCATTTTTATATATTTCATGCAAATGAATCTTTGAAGTTTCAAAAAAGTCTATTAACAGTTGAAATTGAAAAAGGAAAAAAAAAATGCATATATTGTACTTCGTCAAACTTATAACTCTTTGTAATAAGTTTAAAAAATTCCGCTAAATAGTTAAAATTCTGCTATTAGAAAACATTTTGTTGTATTCTACAATGATAGTGGCTGCCCTTGGATAAATCCACGCATCCTTTGTATACCGCATTTGGTGTGTCTCGCAACTTGCCGAACCATTTTGAACAGACAGTGTAGATACTTATGCTTCAAGAATAGTAAAAAAAGTGGATGCTCTTTTCACTGTCTTAACAAAATAAATGAATAAGAAAGAAAATCTCGCGAAACAAAGAATGCGGGATTAATATTTGAGAAATTGCCTTGTATTTGCTAATTCTGGACAAATTCTGGACTTTTTAAAAAGAGACGAAGATTCATTTTACGGAAAAAATACAAGGGAATCAATAATTTCGGTTTCTAATTTGCGATCATTTATTCCGTAGTTTGCGCAATTTGAAGGACAGTGACATGATGCAAAATGTCAGAAGAAAAATATGCTGCCTTTGTGATGTTTATTTCTAAATTTTGATGAAAATTGCTGTGCAATTGTCCTTGCCAAGGCAATAATGTACGTCTTAGCTGAATAATTTAAAGAGCTTTGAAAGAAATGAGCTTAACATAACTCAGATTTTTACCTTTGCCAATTCCTTTGGTCGTATCTGTGAAAGCTTTTGTGGGTAGTGTCTAAATATTAAAGTGAAGATTTTGAAGTGACTGTAACACTTTCAACATTCGGAAAAAAAAAATGAACATAATTAGTTACATAAATAGTTTATTTTTTCTATTATAACACGATTTTAGTGCTATAATACTATTATATTTCATCTATTCAGTTTCAACAAACCCTTTTTAAGTTACAACGTCGTTAATAATTAATTAATTCTACCGAATACAGTTTCAGTGGGACGTTTTTGTGAAATTATACATCTACATCACTGAATAGATAATAAATAAAGATCATTTTTATACGTTCTAAACAACATATTTTCAGGAAATAGTAAAGAGGAATTGTATACATAAAATACTAAGGAAATAATGCAGCTGTTTGGACAGTTAAGCCACGGGGACACGAGACAATATTTTCAGGCGATAGTAACAAATTTATGTTAATTACTATCGCCCTAAAAAAGTTAACTTGTGTCGCCAGAGAAGCTTTTTGTTGCTCACAAGATTTTTTTGTTACTCGCAACATTATTTTTGTTGCCAGTAACAAGAAACAAAATCAAATCGATTTGATTTTGTATCTTGTTACTGGCGACCAAAAAATGTTGTGTGTAACAAAAAAACGTTACCAGCAGCGAAAAAAACGTTACGCGTATGAATATTCTCCGTCTCGCCACTTGCTGCAACAATTCTGATGCAACACTTTTACGCGCGACCAATCACAATGCAGCAATTTTGCTGAGTGATTTTTGCTGAATTATGTTGCATTTGCACAGATGTGGCGACACAATAAAATTTTCCAACGATAGTAACAAAATTAAATTTGTTACCATCGCCTGAAAAAATTGTCTCGTGTCCCCGTGGCTTTAAAAAAGGGTCAAAAACACATGAACACAATTTTATTTGGTTTCTACTTATGGCAAACTTTATCTATCACGAGTAGGTCTGGAAAAAGTCTTGTTCATAAACAAGCAGTCAAACTTATTGTAAAAAGCAAATACTTTTTTGAATTTTTTTCTATTTCAGCATGTAAAATGGAAAAATGGTAAACACTGATGAAATAGACTAACAAAGATGAGTATGAAAGGAAAAGAAAAAAAAAGGATAAAAAAACACGTTAAAATTACCTTCTTATATCCTTCGATTGATTTGTCCTTTTTTAAATTTCTGTATGTCTTCTGCTCTATCAGTTGCATTCTTCTTCACAAACCAACACTCTCCATTCATCCTCTCCTTATATTGCAACTTGAACATAACGTTGTCACAAGACTCATCTCTTTCACATTTTAGCAGACAGGTTACTTTCGTTTCCCTTTTCAGATACTTCGTTACACCTCCATCAGGTAATTCATCATCCTGAGTATAATAACCACCCCTTACAAAAAGTATTTGAAAAGCAGCAACTGCAATTTCTAACAATCTGAGCTTCATCTTTTTTTCAAGTAAAGCTTCTAAATCTGCAGTGGTTTTTTTTTAATGAAGTTGTCAAAGATGTTACTATGTGAAGGTCTGAAAAAACATTAAAAATTTTTAAATTTCAGAAACTCGGTTTCCGTTTGAGAACTCTTTTTGTGACTTTCTTAAATGCACTTAAAATAGCAAAACGTAAATTGATCGGTGGGGAATGACTAACCTCAAACTTAAAACTCCCTTTCACGCTAAATACGAAGCCGAAAGCATCCCAAAAAACATGGTTAAACCACTTACAAGTAACCCTTAACCCTCCTCCAGTCTGGAATACTCACTTAATCGTTTTGTGATCGTTTGAATTTAATACAAGACTTCTCATCAGAATTAATTTATTCGCATCTATGTCAAAAAACGCTTTTGTGGTAACTCTTTTAATAAAGTGAGCAGTCAGATGGCTTGAATTTGACAATATTTTGAATGTTAGAACGGCTATAACTACTATCGTGTTTGTTGAAAAGAAATAACAGTTGAAATGTTAGAAAGGGTTATTCCTTAGCCAACGCTAATGTACAATCTTTCGCTTAAAAATCCTACATGAAGCAGTTCTAAAAATAAATATAAGGCACTACGGTTATGGTCATTTGGGAGATGCTTAAACCGTGATAGAACCGTTCTTATTTCAGATATCGTGTCTGTCGTTTTTTAAAAGTTTGTATTGTGGTTCATAATTTTTATTCAGGCCAGCTCTCATGAATAAGTTACTGATGTGAGTAAACATGATAAGAAGGAACGAAAAAAAGGCTGGGAGGATAAAAGCAGGATAAATCTACGACAAACGGGCTAAAGCATGTCCCAATAAATATTCCTTCACTTTAATTACAAACTTATTAAAAATTGCTTCCTCTCGTATACTCTTCGGCAGGCTGTTGAATGTCGAAGATGAAACTTGTTTGAACGAATTTTCGCAGACATCTCCTTCCAATATAACTCCATTGTTTATTCTTCTCGATCGAGATGATTTTCGTTCCACATTGAGATAGCTAGACAGGGATTTATCGTAGATTCCCTTATGCGTAAGTTGCAATAATGATAGCTCGATTCGTTGCTGCACTGGTAGCCACTGGTGGTTCTTTCTTTTTTTGAAATCACCACGCACAATGAGATGGAGTTATATGTAATATTTTAATACGTTTGTATAAAACAAAGAAAGTGATGCCTCAATTCGCGGTTTATATTCTCAATATTTTATGTAGAAAAGTTAAAGCTGTTTTAAAATCTTGATAACGTGTTAATGAAAGCATCTTCAATTCTGTAGATTGTTTGTTTTTGTTTCAATTGTCTACTGTGTATTTTTAAAACTCGTTGCAACAGATTACCGCGCTGTTTGCATGGCTTTAACAAGTATATTTTCAGAACTGGCACCGTTATTTTTATATGAAAAAACACCACAGGCTGCTTTATTGGACTTCTGCTTCGCTAGTTTATCTGCTCGGGTGATGCGAAGTCTCTTTACGAAATCTGCTCTATTTATAATTTTCCGGTTGAAATACACAACCTTATCAGGCTTATCTAATATGCTTCCGCCTACGTCCGTAGCTAAGTTCAAAATGAAGACCGAAAAACACAAGGACTAAATAAAGAAATAACTCCGTACTTTAAAAAATTACCCCCGGCTACGACCTAGACACTTTCGAATAATTAATTTATCGCTCTAATAACTATATTTGGATCGTGTACCTAAAGGGCTATTAACACATTGCGAAATTAAAATCACAGATAAACAATTTAAAAATTCATTTAAAAATATGCCGTGGAAAATAGTAACAACATATAAGTGAAAGTATGTGTGTTATAATAAGCAATACATCACATAAATATCCCTGTGGAAACTGTTTTTTGCTTCTTTTCTTTTTTTAAAGAACTTTGATTTAAAGCAGGCAACGTTTGGCAAAATCGTTTAATAGAAGCAAAGTCTTAACCGCATAATTGCGAAAAGAGTGGTGACGCACTTTTAGTAAACTCTATATCAGTGTAGGTTAAAAGTCACCACTATATCCTCACCTTTACCTTTGGACGGATAATAATTTTCTCAGAAAATATTCGCCTCGACTATATTTTTTTCTTTTTTCTTATCGACCACCTGAATATGTAGCTGAGATCCGTAATCATATTTCAATACTGATCACCTGAGTATGTACCCAAGATCCGTTATCATATTTTAATATCGACCACCTGAGTATTTAACCGAGATCCGTAATTATATTTTAATACTGACCACCTAAATATGTAGCCGAGATCTGTAATCATATTTTAATATCGACCAGCTGAGTATGTAACCAAGATCCGTAATCATATTTTAATATCGACCACCTGAGTATGTAACCAAGGTCCGTAATCATAATTTAATACTGACCACCTAAATATGTAGCCGAGATCCGTAAACTGACCATCTAAGTATTTAGCCAAGATCCGTTATCATAATTTAATATTTCATGTATGTCTTTAAGGATACGTTAACACCATTAATCCATGTATTTATAATAAAATTAATTCATTCAAAAATCAGATTCCGAACAATGTTGTGCACAACTTTTGTAAAATGAAAACATGAAAAACTACTCGGTTTGCTCACACATTCAGATCATTACAAGATAGCGGATAATTATAACCTAAAATATCCTCGAAAGATTGGGAAGGTGAAATGCAGACGTTGGTGTTTCCTTTAGCTTTAAACGTATGTCTACGGGTCGAGAAAGTAGCCAAAACAGGACATTCTTGTTGTTAATGTGTGGCGATGTTGAATCATGTCCAGGACCGACAACATTATACGGATCTACGAACAAAATGTGTGGTAAAATTATTTTTCAACAAAACGTACGAGCTTTGTTTGAAAGATTTTCGAACCTAGAAGGAAGTTTTCAAACTTTCAAAAATATAGATATCAAAGGCTTGACAGAAGCGTACATAGCTACTCCTTTTTTCTCTAGTAACGATAACTTGTGCTACATTCCAGAGTACACATTATTCAAAATAAATCGCGAAAAAGGCTAAGGAGGGGTTGTGGCGATGTATGTCTCTACTAACTTACAATGGAAAAGGCGATTAGGCTTGGAAAGTGACGATATAGAATGTA
This sequence comes from Hydractinia echinata, assembly GCA_030067915.1. Taxonomy (NCBI): domain Eukaryota; kingdom Metazoa; phylum Cnidaria; class Hydrozoa; order Anthoathecata; family Hydractiniidae; genus Hydractinia; species Hydractinia echinata. The sequence continues at coordinate 1,890,191 of JASGCC010000058.1, forward strand.
TCTGGATTGAAATTTTCAGAACAAATTCAAAAAGTTTCTCAATATGTTGCATGTTCAGACCCTTGCAAGTTTTAAACATCTCTCGGAAAACTTTGAAAGTAGCTTTAATGACATGTTCGCGCACATTGCAGAACTTTCCAAGGAGAACATTATTATGGGAGATTTAAATGTAGACTATTTGAAACGTAATAACTGCAAATCGATTAAAGATATTTTTAGCATTTATGGTTTTGTACAAACACGTTTACCGATTCTTTTGATAAATAGTGCTTCTCAAAAGATTCCATCACTATGAAACCTAGTTCTAGGGTGAAAACAAATAATAACTTGGTTTGAAATAAAAACTTTTATAAAATCAAGCAATGGAAAACATAAACAGCCAAGATCCATTGTCCTCACCATGTGCAAGTGAAGAATGAGAACTCGATCAAGTTCCTCTACTAGCCCCAGAAATTGTAACAGCCAGACAAGCTAATTAATTATTTATAGTAACCAATATACTGGTTATGAAAAGCAGCCTGTACCAGGATCTTGTTAGCCGTCACGTAAGCGCAAGCGGCTATAACATCAGGTAACAAACCTTGGGGACGATAATTGGTTGGATCTGTTAAACAAGTATTTCAAACTTTTTTACTACATTGTGTCTTTCGCATTGTGTTAAGTTTAAAGATAATATTCCATCACATCTTGCGATGAAGGCCATACGAATGTCAGCAAGGTGGATCACTCAACTAAAAAAATGCTCATTGTCACCTAATGGCGAGAGTTAAAGAATTCAAATTTTTTAAAACGCATGACATCCGAAAGGCTTTATCGCTGTAGGCGCTCCACTTGATTTAAGACACACTGTATACCTTTACTTTAAGCTGCACCTAGATGTAGAACATGGTTACTTGCACTGAAGCGATCATTTTGACGAATTATTAGCGGGTTTGAATTTTATAACGCACTTTATTGTGCTGTTGCTAAACAACTCAACTAACACAATGTGGAGGATAAATAACATTATAAGCGATTGATCGGAGTGAATTAGTTAGAATCTTTTTATTTTTACCCACTAGTCGATACCCCTGGAAAACTCCACTTAGGCAGAAAAACAATAGGAAAGACCCATCATTTAAATTTTGATCACGTAAGCAATTATTTGCAATTATTTGCTTGCAATCATTTGCAAGGAGTAAGTCCTAAGTTAACAAAAACGTTCTTAAAATCTATCAGAAAATCCAATGTCAAATCGCATTCAATCCTTCCCACAAAACCTTACAAAAAATATATATATAAAACACCTTGCGAGGTTAAAATCTAGTTGATAGAAAGTTACAACATCGACAGTCACAATACCGACAATAGCAAAACTGACAGTTACAACACCGACAGTTACAACGTCAGAAATAACAATGTCAGAAATAACGCATCTAAAATATGTACGTCTTATGCGATTATGTTGAGAACCTTTAATATTTTAATTTGGAATGGGGAAAACGCCGGCCTGAAAGATTACGCACAAATCAGCGAAAATCAGTTCTTTACGCATATTATCTTTCCCCTAAAAACTTGTACAAAAATATTAAAAAGCCACAGTTTAGAAAACACCAAGTTTATTTCGGTTGCATAGCATCCTCTCCCACAAAAATTTACACAAAATGTAAAAATCAACCGTCTAACAACACAAAATAATTTTTTTCTCGGTATGATCCGTACTGCCCTTTTCCAAACATTTTAAACCGAAATGTCAAAAAAGTGGCGAGTAAAGGAAGTAAATTGTAAATAAAAAAATGACCATTATTTTGGAAACATTGTACACAGTCCTTCTTCACGAAAGTTTACACAAAATGTAAAATAGAACGGTTTCTGAGCAGCAAATCCAAATCAACAAAACTCAGTTTATTCGACATGTTTTATATTGTCTTTACCCACAAAATCTTACACAAAAATCAGTATATTGCATACAGTACTCACCCATTAAAGTTTATACAAAATAAAAAATACAACTTGCACGGTGTAAAATCTTATTCCACTAGTCGGTGGGTTCGCCCGCCTTTTTTTATACCGCATTGTATATGGGTATTATAAAATGGATAAAATTTATTACTTTTAACATATATATTTGCATAGGTAGAACTCCCTACAAAAGTTGTAAAAATAAACAAGTATTTATTTATTATTGAATTTTTATGCAGGATTAAAAATAGTTACACTTCAGTAAGCTAAGTACTGCTATAAATGTGTGACCTGTTTTACTTACAATAATAAAAAATATACGAAGTAAAGAAGTAAAAGGTATCTAACAAAAAAGCAGGAGGGAAGATAAAATTTATTCATTTATACAGATACTAAAAAGAAAAAGAAAAAGAAAAGTAAAAAAGATGGACTTTCAGCGCATTCTTAAATTTTTAAAAGTCCTCAATCTTTCTTAAATTATTTGTCAGTTCATTGAATGTTTTTGCACCGCAGAAATGAAAAGCTTTCCTCTCATATTCAAGCTTTACACCAGGCAGTCTAATTAACGAATTTTTGCCTCTAGTGTTTTTTCTATGACTCATCAATTTAAAATATCCATCGATATTTTGACACAACTTTCTGTCGATACATTTCTTCCCAAATAAGTAGTTGTTTATTTTCATACAACATTCAGGACTTTTTAGCGGGAGGTTAACTCTACTAATGATCAAAGAGGCTCGGTTGTGGATTGATTTGAGTTTATCAATTTGCGTTTTCGTTTTACTTGTGTGAATTTGACTACAGTATGTTATGACAGGTACAATAAGCATGTTGTAGATGTTGACAGCAGCAGCTTTTGTAAGGTCTAACTTTAGCCATCAGCTTGATTTGATTCGAAGCTTTTTTGTATTGTGCTTCAAAGTCAGTTGACAGTGTTAACGCTGGATCACAACAATATTTCCAGCTATTTGTATTTATCAGTATTGTTAATTTGTGTCGAGAATCATGTTGAAAGAACCTATTTTTGTTGATTTTAAAATTATTCCTTGCAAATTGTTCTCCTTTGGCATTTCAGATTAAAATATTTTAAAATTCTTAAAAAAAACGCGAAATTATGGAATTTTCTTTCAACAAACCTGGCGTCACATACAGTTCTCTTACACAACAGCTTACAGCACAAAATGTATGTTTTTTCGGTAAATTGCATGTGCTCCAGTTTCACAACAGTTTACACAAAATTTTAAATAACAGCAGTTTGCAACACGACCAATGTAAATGGACAACCATATCATCCAATTATGCAAAATTTAACCCAAAATGTAAAAAACCTGAGTTCCTCCCCAAAATGTAAAAAACCTTTGTAAAATACGAATTACAAAAAAACCCAGCCCTTTTAGTATTATACATGCGGACTCACGTGTAACAGGAAATGTCAAAAACAAAACAATAAAAACAACCACACTTAACACACACAGACACACAGACACGTGATATTGCATGTAGTCCCCTTCCATGTAAGTTTTCACGAAATGTGAAAAATATACTCTGTGGGAATAAAAATGTCGTTATATTATTCTAAACAGTTCAGTGAGTCTTTGAGAGATTTTGTGGCTTGTTACATCTCCTATAATTCAAGCTCAAGAAAGAGTACGCGCCAAAGTTTACAAAAGTGTTAGGATTTGCACGCACATTCCTGTAGGTATGAAAGCTGGAAAATATGGAGTCAAATAATTGTTATTGAAATTAATTTGGTTTTTGGAAGCACCAGACCACTAAAAAAAATTTCATTAACTTTAAGGGAATTTTGTTTTTAAATGGATTTATTTGAATTCTGTGGTCTATTGTGTGCATTTTCTACCTGCAGGAATTAGTGTGCATGTCCATTACTCTCAATGCATAATCAACACAATATGTTGCGCGGAAAGTGTTCTACACAATCATTCTCATGCAGAATGTTGTTTGCGAAAAATCGAAAATTACTTTTTATATAAATGTCCAAATTAAAACGTGCAGATGTAAAATGGCAACATAACTGTATAATAATTCTGTTCGCTCAAAATCAATTTTCATTTACGTTTTTGTCGCATCTAAATGTCTTTACCGCGATTCTTGATATTATTTCGTTCGTCGATACATCATAACTGCAATATGGTTTAATTACTTCTAAAACAAAAATAAAATTATTACTCTACATTTATTTCGTATAAAAGCTTCAAATGTTTTAGCAGCTCCTGTGAATATACCAAGTTAAATGTTTTTTTCATAATCCACACCAAAGATGAAGTATCCGAAATGCGAAACAGTTGGTTATTATTTGATTTCTGCCTTGTTATTCTCTGTGTCTATAAAAAGGCCAGTGAAACAGTGGTGGTGTGGCAATCAATTTAGCTGTGAATGCACACTTGACAATTCAGGCACATCGTAACTGACTTTGTAAATCGTGCTGATTGCAATTTTATCGGTGCTTTTTACCCTCTAAGGCACTAGCCTTAATAACCCTAATAATCCTAGCCCTAATAAAAGGTTTTTTTAAGACTCCAAACGTGAAACGGAACTTATGTATAAACAAAACAATATATGTTCTAATAAAAATACTTTATCAATTAAAGGTAAACAAACTTTCTAATGTACTAACCAGGCCTTTTTATTCTTCGCGACCACATTTTTCGCCACAAGACAAGCGATGTCGCAAAAAGTAGTACTAAAGCACCCGCTGCAATGACCAGAGTAATTTTTAGTGGCAATGTGTTATGATCAGCAGCAACTATAGAAAAAGTTAAAATAAATTAATAAGGACAGTTTGATGAAGTCATTTCAACTTGTTTCTAAACTTTTACTTAATCTACACATATTCACACACGCATCCCTTTTAGCCATCATTTGTATCTAATCTCGAGGTTTATCCACAACAATAACAGTATTCAATATTTGATAACTGATCACGTTTCGCGATTTCTAAACAAAAGAAGCTTTTTTGAATCAAGTTGTTCATTTAATACCGGTTTTTTAAATGCAATTATTGACGCTTCTAAATTTTTCCGTATTTTAGTGTTTAGGGGTGCTGATAAAATAACCCTCCAGACAAATTGATGACCTGTATTGTTTAGCAAGTGTTTTGCTGGTTCTGAATCTTTTCTAATGTCGTTATGCTCATTATACCGTGTGATAACATTTCTTTTTGTCTCTCCAATATAAGTTGCTGTACAAGAGCACACTCCTTCGTATATTTTACATGACGGATAGGGATTTCGTTCTTTCAAAGTGAATAGCTGTTTGACTTTCTTAGTTTTCCACGAAATAGCTACGTCAAATTTACCGTTTGTAAATTCGTGAAACTTTTTTTAAAACCTCCTAGAAATTAATTTGTTTTCTTCACAGTATGGAAGTTTTATTAAGAGAAACATTTTCGGAACTTCGGAAAAAATCAGGCGGTATGAACAATTCGTCATCAGATATAACCAAGCGATCTTTCAATTGATTGAGCACACTGTTGACGAATCTAACTGGGTACAGTGCGTCCTTGAACTTTTTCCTTATTATTGATTTTTCTTGCTCAAAATCTGAAGAAATTCGGTATGCGCGACTAAGGTCACCAATAATCGTATTTCTTTTGTAACGTTTCGGGATCTTTGATGTCCATGGAACTGGATACTTCGTTGGTTTTCTATAGACTTCAGTGAAAAACTTGTCACCGTTATTGACAAGTTTAGTTTCTAGAAAACGTGTAGGATTTATTTCGATCGTAAAGTTACTACGTGGGTGATAATTGTTGATCTGTTCGGATATTGCATCTGGTGAGTCTTTGTATCTTCTACATAATCTGTGGTAACGTTTTATGTGTGTAAATTTCATCAATGATATAATCAATTGTTTCATTGATTGGAACATTTGAGAATAAAGATTCCACATCGTAAGAAACATATTCTTCGTTTTGTGATAGAGGAGGTTGGTCTCTAATCATATTTTCAAAGTCTTGAGTATTTTTTATAATGTAACTGTTATCGTCGCATAATGGTTTTAAATAATCTCTAATTATCTGAGCAGCCTTATAGGTGCATGTTCCTGACTGTGCGATAATGGGTCTAAATTTTAGTTTATCTAGGTTTATATCATCTAAGATTGAAAATTTGTGTGTCTTGGCGGTACCATAGAGTTGTGCCGGTTGATTTGAGGATGGAAGCATCTTTTCATACTTACTGTATTTTCTGAAACTTCTGTTTAAGGAAATCCTGAAAATGTTTCAAATCTGATAATGTATTATCCTGTGTTGGCTCATAGATTTTTTGCTCTATGCCATCATCTATCATTTTCTGCATTTTCTTGATGTAATCTTCCTTATTCATTACCAGGACACACGAATCTTTGTCACTAGCAACTACAACAATGTTCTCATCATTCCTGAGACGTTTTAGGGTGGAAAATGTAAAATCCGTCGATGCGTAAATGTTTTTGGAGAAAATGTCAGTATAAGCACGTAAAAACTCGTAGAAGTCTTCTCTTTTCTCATTATCAAGATTTTTGTCAACTCTTTCAGCAACTGTTTCCATACTAGCAGCTAAATACTTTTTGACATGCTTGTTTTTGTCGATAAAACTATAATCAAGACCTAGTTTGAGTTGTTTCAATTCTCTTCATTTACTGGCTTACTATGAAGTTACATAAATTATCAGCTAGTATTGGTTTTATAAAAGTTCCGAAAATGTTAATTATTTTCCTCTTTATTTCGTATGATCTCTTAGGACCATTATGTTTTTATTTTGTATATACTGACTGAATAATTGTAACATAGTAACATTTTATATGCACTGACGATGGTTTTATACCGAAAAGATTTTGCTTTATTTTAACTTGCTTGTTTTTACTTTCTTTACCCATCAATTTTCATGGCGAATCTTACCAACGTATTCAATATTTGATTACAGTAAAAAAACTGATATGGATACTTTTTTGCATCTATTTCGGAAGAACACATATGACGTAGCACGCCAAATCTTCTCATTTTATAAACACTCACAGGCCATGGTGTGAATTGTCACACAATGCGGGCGTTGCAGAAACTGCAGCTGGCGTTATTTCAGCGTAGTTAATCTGGCCTACAAGTCTGCCAAAGTAGCGCTTTCGCAGCATACTGGCGCCAGAGCTTTGACCAATAGGTGTTGTTCATCAATTTTCACAAATAGTCAAAAATTGTCATTTGATGGAATATTATGTCTAAGAATTGTCTAAGAAAGTAGTTTTCAGCGTTACCTCACCGTATTTCCGGATTCTGACAACACATCGGGTAATTTTGTGCAAAATACATTCACATCTTGATAAAGAAAATTTTGTAGATCATTCACACAAGTAATAATATACACTGTTTATGTATAGAGACACTAACTCTGAGAATGTCAAACTGCACATCCTAATGTTTAACGCATACATGGGACCTTAGCAGAATCACATTTTTGAAACACTGGCTGTATCTAAACCCGGCTTAACCAGTGTTTATTGACTTATTTATTGAATTAAACCAATCCAGACCTTCTTTTTGACACCCACATTTCGATTACGATAGTTTTGACACATTTGTTTTTGTTGTATTGGAAGCTGTTGTGTGAATTTTGAAATACCAGACCAGATAAGGATTTACTACTCTTACCAGAAACACATGTAGGAATGTTACAGTATTCCCAAGCTTTGTTTACATAGCACCAGGGTGCTTTTGCATATCCTTGAGGATTCCTGCAAAAATTGCTCTGTAAGTTGCTGTAAAGTGGTGCAGATAAGAATGGATTAATACTCCAAGGTAGACATGTCTTCCCAGCCATGGTAATGTTGACAGTACCGTTGTATGACTCTCCATTTCCTTCATAACATTGTTCGGTATAATTTATTTCTGCATATGTGAAAGCTAAATAAATGATTAAATATCTTACCTTTATTAAATGAGTTAAAGAAATAAAGGATGCAATTTAAGAGCTAAATCCCTTAGGTAATATATTGACACTAGTTGTCTAACTTCAAAGTTCAAATCCAACCATGTTTGGATACCATACTTGTGTTCCAGATTGTTGCCCTTCAGTGGATTAACCTACTCTAGCAGAAGTTCTTGAGCAATTCTGGGGTTAGAAATTGTAACATGCATTTTCACATTTAAAAACGTTTGTTCAATAGAGTCAACTGGACTGTAAATAGTGTTAGTAGCTACTACGTCTCTGAGTTTCTCTATCAATCCCATCACCGAAAATCAATGTTGACCTAAGGACGATATAACCCTACAGAGTTTAGAGCATTTTTTTGGTTATTACAATTTTTCGGGTGTTTTTCAGGCAGTTCTTATTTACACAAATACATAAATCTGCATACAAAAATGAACTTACGAAGTAGTTGACAACGCTCAACGTTGTTGATGTCTTTCTTCGGAAAGTTGCCACAGTCACTTGCATTGGTAAATAATCCTGGATGAGGAACTTTGTCTGGGCATAGTCCATAGAGACGTCCGTAAAGTCCTATACCGTCCTTGATCAATTTATAGCAATCTTTTCTTTCACAAATTCTTCGACATGGTGGCGAGTTAATAGTTTTATTATCACTTTCTGATACCAAACATGTTGGATGTCTTAGAAAACATAATAACTGTATCACCACATTTGCACAAGCATACATTGTTTTGATGTTTTTGTCTATGAAGAGCTTAAATGAGCTTAGCAATGGATTGAAGGCTGAATTCTCAGTACAGCTATAAAACCTAAAAAATAACAAATAAGTAATAAATAACAAGGCATTAAAATCAAATAACGTACATTATTATTATATACATGTATTATAGACTAGTCCGGGAACCCGGCGTCAAAATGCCGACCTCAGCGATAAGTGACTGAATGACCCGGTGCCTGATTAAAAGTATAAAAATTTCAAACATGACAGTAGAAGTTGCAGCTGCCTTAATTATAAATATAAAAATAAGCATTACACTTTACATTATACTTATATCAGTAAAAAACAGGTTCTACAAGAATTCCAAAATTAGGCGCCAATAGGAATCAGCGTATTTTTTGAAAGAAAATTAGTACCTGTCTTGCTCAAATATTAAGTCAAGCATTCTGTGCGCGTAAACTCTGCCCTTTTTTCTTTTAAAATAATGCAAAAGTAAGGTAGACCATTGTATGTCCTGATTTGAATATCCTGCTTGGTATATTGATTGATTTATCTTGTAATTTCGCAACTGTTGCATACAAACTCCATTTGGCAGTACAACGCTATAATTTTGGCATCTAAAACAATAAAAGTTTTCAAATCCTGCTACTTGATTTACCAAATATTTTTGTAACGATCTAATCTGTCAAATACAATTAATTGTTTACTTGCAATATTTGCAATATTATACAATGTAATAGTCATACAATCTGATTATTAACATTTGGTAGTAATATGGCATACTAGCTTTGTTTTCCAAACGCTGGGAGCCGTTATAATGACTAGTTAATTGTTCTTCGAGCTAAAGGAGTTAGGTAAACCAGCTATGGATATGATATGATAGGTACCTTACGCTGACTTATTCCAAACAAACAGAAAAATAAAATACAAGTACTAATAATGAATGTCGCTAGCAAAGTTATAGTTAGTAGATTGTTTCCGCTGGCGGCCATTGACACGAAAGGGAATAAAAAATGATAAACCTTAGACTGTCACATCTTAATTTTAAGCTGTTTATTAATTGTGTTATTTATTTTGCCTTATTTTTCCAACAACATCTGTAAAACTAACATTAACTAGGCTGACTGACGGTATTTTTAAATTAGTAATTGACCTACATTGTAAGGGATGTATTATCCTGTCCATTTTTTTCAAACGAGACAACAAGAGCAGTTAGCAGTACTTACAACCCATATTTCACCAGTTTGTAATTTGAGAATTTAGATAGTAATATGACTTTCTTATGTTTGTTGGGCAAGTTGGACTTTAAACCGCCTGTTCCCCGTGTTAAGATGCCAAAATGTAAAGGCTTTTCCAAGCGATTCTCAGCTTTCTTGCTTCTTTTTATTATATTTTAAGCCATTAATGTCGTGTTTTGTAAAACAAAATATTAAACATGACATGAGGTTGACAACAGTGATCACAAAGTCTAACTTTCCCCCTGAACGATCATTATAATATTCTGATATTTTGTATTGAAATATTTTTTTTTAAATTTTGCCCTGTTTTTGCAATCACTTAAAACAATTTTTCTTTGAGAGACTCACTTAGCGAAACAAGATTGCGTTCTCCCAATCAATTTAAAAATTGTTATTTGAAAAAAAAGGCTACTCGAAAGGATCTGACGTACTTCCTAGAAGGAAAGAACTTTGGCGGAGAAAACAATGTAAAAGTGTTGTGAAGTCAAAAACTTAATTTTTGATTTTATTTATTGCAAATTGTCTCTATGAATGAATTCTATGAAGATTTTACATATCTAAAAAGGGAAAAAATAAAATCTATAGTAAGACTGTTTTGTAAAAAAAGACGTGTGTTCGATGGAGAGCTCAAGAAGCAAATTGCTATTTACGAAATGTTTTTTTAAATATGCAGCTTTTGATAGGATCTATGCTTTATAATGAAATCATATAGGATACTACACAGAATAAGGCTGGCCACACCAATGCTTCTGTTGATTAACTTTCTGTTGATTAATTTCTAAATCCACTAGCAAATAGCAAGATAAAATTTTGTTCCCATCATCGTAAAAACGTGGCTAGGTAGATGGTTTAGCTAATATATATCATAAGATACGCACTTGAAATCTAGAGATGTCTTAATTTTCTTTCTCACACCACCATTGCCATTACCATCTTGTGTTAACTACTATTTTGAGAAACCGCCAGTTAAAAGCTGTAAAATACAACATTTTGCTGATACATTCTTCACATTTGCAAGTAAACAACTAGCGTCCTAACTTTTCTCATAACTAATCTTGTTTTCATGTTATTCTGTATCTTTGAATGTGTGTGGATCAAAAACGGATTGGCTTCTGTATAACGTACAAAACAATGGGAAGATATACTTACTTTATTTCAAAGAAGTCTTTAATCGATTTGTTTACAGTTAAAGCTGGGGTTGGAAAGCCTGTCAAAAAAATTACACAATTAATGGGGTAGCTGAAAGTTTGGTGTTAAGGGACTAACCCCCAAAAAAAGTTATCTCAAGAACAACTTACTTTATGAAAGTTATTTTCTCATGATATGATAGTATGCAAACAAACTGCAAAATTTAGGTAATTTTTGGGGGCTTCAGCTGCCATGGTTACCGGTTGCTAGGGAAAATAATTTTTTTAGGTCTTTCGCCCCGGCCGTTTTATCAGGATAACCGTCAAATGTTTGAACATAGTTTTTCAACAATCAAAAGATACAAGGCTGACCTATTTTTTAAATGAAACACATTTTTTATAAATATTATAAATTGCTGACAGTGCACGGTCAAACCCGTCATATTAAAATAACCGTTTTCTCCAGTTTTCAATGCGACATAACTCAATTTGAAAATTTAAAAAAAAAATCTGTTCCATTTAAAAAATACATCCCATTCCTCTGAAAAACTCCTGAAAATTTCATAAAATTTGACAAAGCGATTCTTGAGATATTACGGCCGGGAGCAGTAAAATGTCCATTCTTGAAAAAACGCGATTAAAGTTGAAAATTAAATTCAAACTCAAAAGAATAGGTGAAAACTAGGTCTAAACAACATAATAAGTGTAAAATCTCTGAATAATAATGTATATAATATACTAAAATTGTCCTGCTTCATAACTCTTGCCATCTTTCTCCTCATTTTTGTCATCAAAACCTTTTGCTTTGCCGCGTCTGACTTTACGTCGCTTTTTTGTGGTGTCACGATTGTCGTATGACGATGAAAATAAGCGTTTTGAAATAATACTCTGGCATCCCTTCAGAGTGTACTTCCTTGGAATCATTTTAAGTTTCTCATATATTAATATGCTAGCTTTCCTTCCAATATTGAAGTTGGCTACCGCATCATATACACCAGGTTGGAGTTGAGAGAACGATACATAACGTGATTTCGGAACACGATCCCATATATATTTAGCTTGTTTCTGCAACATCTTTTGCTGCTAAGGTCATCCTTTTCACAACTTTGTCATAATTGTTCGCTGTCATTGGTTTGGGAAGGTTCATCAACGATAAAAATTTATCTAACCCAGCCTATCCCTGACCGCAAGCTCTCATGCTATATACAGCCCTTGAATTGATATCAAAGGAGTTATCAAGTGAGCGAGATGTGTATGTTTCAATAAAATAACTACATTTATTGCATTGGAGCATTAAAAAGGAAGCAAGTCCTTTTTTTTCGCATAATGTTCGGTAAATTTCAAACCAACGGTTGTGCATGACGGGCACGCCAAAATTTTCATTATAGAACTGAGAATCTCCATGTCAATAATTCTGTTTCCTGTGACAGAATTAGGGCAGTTTGGTGTGGAAACTTCTATGGTTTCTACTTTTCTCTCAGATGCATTTGAAGTATTCACAGATAACATAGATGTGTCTGGATTTATACTATCAGCAAATTCATTGTTCACAGAATTTTGAATATATACAATAGGGCTACTGCAGTCAGTTCCACTATTTACACCACTATTTACACCACTATTTACACCACTACTTTCACTATTATTTACACCACTGATCTCACCATCTCCATTAGCATCCTGTTTTCTTTTATTTCCATTAAATCCCTTTCTTTTTCTGTTTCTTTTAGTAAGTACTTTGACTCTACAAGTTTTTTGCATGACTACAAAATATTGTACCAAATTTTCAATGTTAATAAAAAATGTTTTCTGGCTGCAATCTCTGTACTCTCAGTTTGTCTTGCTTGCCCCAGATATTCACGGATGCTATGGACAACTTAATACCCATGTCTCCATTCATATTTTCGAAGTTATAGGCATTTTTAGAGGTCTAAAAGTGTGTTGTTAGGGGCGTTGCTATGGAATTTATTTTAACCTCGATCCTGGAAAAACCTAAAATATCGATGTTTTAGTGCCTTTTTAATAAAAACGACTTGAAAATAAGAATTCTGAATATTCAAATTACTTATATAAGATATTTTTTATAAATTCAAAAATTTCAATATTTTTGGGGGGTTAGCCCCTTAATATTGATGTTCAAGTTACAAGAGAAGTCCTTAGGTGATCTTAGTACTGCTAGGCGGGGTTACGCAAGGCAATGTTTTTAATTAGTAGTTATTGCACAGTGCCGAGACAAATATTGGACCCAACCTCGTACCCAGGGCTCTTGGACGGCGAGATTGTCACAAAAAAACAGAGAGCACTGGGGACGAGGTTGAAGTGGACCCAATTAAACTTGTTTCACAGCCTTGTGTCACACAAGAACCTGCCCTTGTGTACTGTCGCATAATTGGACAGTTCTGCCTCGCAGATTACAATCTATTGCAGCAATCTGGCAGAACAAAGTGCACATTTTCAAAAACATTGATTGTACGCCAAAATGTCGATACAACTGCAAAACTAAACTGCAACAATAACCATTCAGGAAAATTCTATTTACTAATGGTTAATAACAACAAAGTAAAATCAATAATTTTTTTTTGTCATCTCTATATTACTCCATGACTAGTTGTTACGATTACCAGCTTATAAATGTTTGTACCCGTTCTCTGCTCACGAACACGTTACAAAAAAATTAGAGAAGAAAATGCTGCGCATATTAAACAATCGCGAAGAAGAAACGACTGATTTATTTTAGTCGAAGCGAAAATTGTACCTGGGATTCCTAGGTACAATTTTACTGATAAAAGATTTTGATAGTGAAAGTGAAAACGACGAGAAATTGTATTGACAATAATCAAAAGAACAATAATCACAATATAAAGTAATTGCAATATACCGCGAATGACCTTTCTACTTGATAGTTTTGTTTCGGCTTATGCTCATCATCAATTCGACGTTTTTTGAAGTTGTTAAAGGCAATTATTTTTATACGCACTATATTAACAGTGCGGAAAAAATGTGGATATTGACCTCTTATTGTAACCTGCCATAAATTATTCGTTTCAAGGTCTACACATTACAGGCAACGGGTAAAAAAATTTCTTTAAAACATTTTTTGTATATGCACTGCTGACGTCAACAGAACTACCTAAAACAACCTACTTTTTCCAAGTGCCTTTTATCGACTAGTCTTTTATAATAATACAGAATTTGTGTGTGTCCGTAACAGGCAACGTAGTTGCTGTTAGTAGTATGTGAGAGAAAGAAGTGCAATGTGATAGGGGATACAATAACAGAATAGTGTTGCGTATAAATACTTTCTAAAAAAACCTGGAAGTATAACCCTCATCAAGCATACTCATGATTTGAGCCTACTTTAAACAATGAAACTAATTTGGGAATTAAAAGAAATAGAGAAATATTGTTAAAGGAACACAATTGATGTCCAAGCCATATTTCATGACCACATATATATTTATTTAGAATACCTTTCCGCTGGAAGAAGCCTTTCACAAATGATATCTACATGATATCTATCATTATTTATTATTTCATTTTCATAATTTTTTATTTTGTTTTATTTTGTTTTGTATATTTTGTAGTTAATTACAAATTCCGAACGAATGTTATGTCTTGTTTAGCTAGTGTAACCTTTCAAGAAAAGAAAAAAAAAATGATTACACAAACATCAAAAGATAACTCAAAAGTAGAATACCAGCGCAATTGTTACCATTAGTTTATGTATTGCTGAGATAAATCTTTACTTACTAAGAAATGTAATACAAGCGTTCAATAACATAAACGAAACATTATGTCTGTTCATCTTTACTTCTTTCAGTTTGCTTCTGCCTATAAGATTATTATTAGTTAAGCTTAATGATATTCCGAAAAACGAAACGTTGTTTTAATTATGCGTTGATTATCACAAATTTTCTGTTGCACATACAAACAAGAACCACATGTTAACAATAACAATAACATTTATCTTAAAGTCTAAAACACTTTGAAAGCTTACAAATGCTGCCAACAACATGTTTTTTTTGTACTTCCATAGTAAAACTCCTAAATTATGATGATAGACCGACAAGGAACGGCCAGGAATTAAACCAAGACGGTCAGAAATCGACGAGGAATCGACCAGTCAAATTAATTGCACTTCCAGTTTTTCCCATTCCAGTAATTCACGATAAAATTCATTTCGCCCTATCGCTAAATAAAATTTACAACAAAGTTTTTACAAATAAGGTACTGCCCTATACTCCATTCAGCTGCAAAAAAATTTATTTTCTGATTTGATGTAGTTGATCATCTTCCTTAAAAAGGAAGTATAGATCTTCCTTTCTTAATTAATATAGAAGTGGTTTTTGCTCGTTTTCTGTTAGTTTCTACCCGTTTCATGGTCGTTTCCTGCTAGTTTCTGGTCGTTTTTTGTATGCTTTCTGATGTAAAAGTACTTTTTGGACCTAAATTTAATGCTTCTTCCAATTTCCGGTATTATCATTGATAAAAGGCAAATATTTGAAATCGTATTCTGTGAATATATATATGGACTCTTTGGTGGCCCATAAAAAAATCCACGGGTTCGCCCGTTGATTTTATACCTCATTGCGTTCGTCTCGCTACTTTCGGTACCATTTTGCGTGACAGACAGACAGACGTATACGGTTATTATAATATAGACTAGCTGGGAAACCCGGCGTCGAATCGCTGGGTTAAGCCACAAGTAAAGGTGTGACCCGTCGTTGAACACTCTGTGCAGCGCTTAATAACAGCTGTAAACTGTACCACACCATCAGGTTGAGTGCTTTAGTACAGGTATGCAGTATGTCGTAAATCAAGTGAAGCGAATACTCCATTATAGTGTTGCGATTGTGTGCATACACCATTATAGTGTTGCGACTGAAACATGTTTTAAAAAAAATAACTTTCCCGCAACGATAACTTAAATGAAACAGAGTTTACAAACCGTTGTTACTCCATCATAGCAAAAACAATCGGTCAATATTATTTTATTTTGCGGAATAAGATTTTGTGAAAGTTAAAAAATTAATCGTGACATTGGGCTGAGTGCTTAGTACAGTTAAACTGTGTTGCACAGGCGTATAGGGATAATACCCCTTTGAAAAAAGGTTTCTCGCAGACTCTGTTTAAATGAAAACACAAGAAACAGTCCATTGCTAACACAAGGCTGAGCGGTTAGTCCAGGTAAACAGTGTTGAACATTCGTACAGGTGTGATTCCGGAGAAAGTATAAAAATTAATTGTTATAGTGGGCTGACCCCTTAGTATAGGTAAACCGCGTTGTGCATGCACATAGACATAACAGCCTTTTACAGACAGACAGACAGACAGACAGACAGACAGACAGACAGACAGACAGACAGACAGACAGACAGACAGACAGACAGACAGACAGACAGACAGACAGACAGACAGACAGACAGACAGACAGACAGACAGACAGACAGACAGACAGACAGACAGACAGACAGACAGACAGACAGACAGACAGACAGACAGACAGACAGACAGACAGACAGACAGACAGACAGACAGAGAGACAGACAGACAGACAGACAGACAGACAGACAGACAGACAGACAGACAGACAGACAGACAGACAGACAGACAGACAGACAGACAGACAGACAGACAGACAGACAGACAGACAGACAGACAGACAGACAGACAGACAGACAGACAGATAGACAGACAGACAGACAGAGAGACAGACAGACAGAGAGACAGACAGACAGACAGACAGAGAGACAGACAGACAGACAGACAGACAGACAGACAGACAGACAGACAGACAGACAGACAGACAGACAGACAGACAGACAGACAGACAGACAGACAGACAGACAGACAGACAGACAGACAGACAGACAGACAGACAGACAGACAGACAGACAGACAGACAGACAGACAGACAGACAGACAGACAGACAGACAGACAGACAGACAGACAGACAGACAGACAGACAGACAGACAGACAGACAGACAGACAGACAGACAGACAGACAGACAGACAGACAGACAGACAGACAGACAGACAGACAGACAGACAGACAGACAGACAGACAGACAGACAGACAGACAGACAGACAGACAGACAGACAGACAGACAGACAGACAGACAGACAGACAGACAGACAGACAGACAGACAGACAGACAGACAGACAGACAGACAGACAGACAGACAGACAGACAGACAGACAGACAGACAGACAGACAGACAGACAGACAGACAGACAGACAGACAGACAGACAGACAGACAGACAGACAGACAGACAGACAGACAGACAGACAGACAGACAGACAGACAGACAGACAGACAGACAGACAGACAAATTGGTTAACTGGTAATTGTGTACAGTTTTACACGATGACCAAGAAATAAAAAACGGTGATGTGTTTTTGATAAACGGTTAGAAAGATATTGAGGTTTAAAGGCTCTTTTAATGAATTCATTATTTCGTCGATTTCTAAATGGACTGGTTGGTCCAGCTTTGGAGAATTGGCATAAACTTCATCTCAGGAGATTCCAAATTACTCACGCAGTAATTGACGTCATTTACATCCATTTCCAAGTTATTTGCCCTCAAGCTTTAAAATGCAATGCAAGGACTATACTGGAAAGAAAAAACTTGTGCTGCGGTATTACACCATAGCAAATGAAATATATTACAGGCAATTTCTGTGGAATTTTCTACATGCTAACGTCCATTATCAAAAGGATAAGGTGAACTTTTTTACATTTATTGAACTTTTGCATTGTCGTGTCCCAGTTTCGTCTCCAAAAATTGTGTACCGTTCGCCGCTATTGTCGAACAAACGCCACCCTCAAATAATTCTTGAAAATAGCTGTCCTCCGAATGTGATATAAAGAAATCATAGGTGTGTTATTTTGTAAGATACAGCATATTGTACAAGTGCGCTAATGTTGTCTACATGTATGCAGTATATTTGCAGCAAAGAGGACGACAAACACGAACGATATCTTTTTATTTCGTTTTTACTTTGTTCACTTACTCCGTATGTGTTTTCAGGATATCCTCATTCACACTTTAATAGAAACGACCGCGGTACCTATTTTGACGTCAAAAATTTGAAGGACCACAGTTAGAAAAATACGCACAGTTCATATTCATACTAATAAATAATTTAAAACCAACTTGTTATCTTTCTTTAGTTATCATAAAGGGGAGAATTGTTTGCGGAAGGGTTTCCAATCTGCCATTTTGAACAGTTTGCCATTTTGAACTGTTATCTACTTAAAATCAAAAACTATTACACTATTAAAGCTAATTCACATCTTCAACCTCTACCCTAACGTGTGTATCATTCAGATATATTTCGACTTATATGCAAGCGTTAACTAACATAAACCGAATATTATGCTGTTCATCTTTGCTTCTTCTCGCTCTCTTCTGGACTGGACGTTTATTAAAAGTAATCATCCTAAAGATATTTTTCCTGATAGATAAAACGAAAATTGTTTTAATTAACAGTGAAATGTCCGTGAAGCGATCCACGGGAATTGACCTGTCACAAAAATCCACGGGAATTTACCTGTCCGAAAAATCCACGGGAATAAAGCGATTAAAATAGATGCATTGATATTATGTAAAATAACTATTCTTACTGCTTTTTCTACGGCTCTGGGGTCATCATTCCGAAACTTCGCGGAAACTATTAGATTATTACAGAAAAGCTTTATGTGTTTTTAACGTAAATGTATTTTCAAGGCTTATCCATTTACAATAAAATGGCTCTTTATCTCAATAAAATAAACTAGACAAATATATTACAGATAAAATACGAATGAATAATGATTAAATATTATTATAAGCAATAGAGCAGGAGATTGGTCTGCAAGACCTTTAAGGTCTTCAGAGAAAATATCTCTTAGCAAACCTTTCTGATTAACAAGAGACCTTTTCTAGCATTTTTAAGACCTTATAAGATCTT
Organism: Hydractinia echinata; assembly: GCA_030067915.1. Classification (NCBI taxonomy): domain Eukaryota; kingdom Metazoa; phylum Cnidaria; class Hydrozoa; order Anthoathecata; family Hydractiniidae; genus Hydractinia; species Hydractinia echinata. The sequence goes on from JASGCC010000058.1 coordinate 1,909,095, forward strand.
GGTCAAAAACCTTTTAAAGGACCACTTAAAAAACGTCTATGGTTTTCAGCGGATGGTGTCTATAATTTTCACCTATTCCGCCACCAACTTTTTTTGTTGACTTCAAATTCCTTTTCAACTTCAGTTGCTATAATTTTTTGTCGACTCCCTATCGTTTCAGTACCCTACTTACTGTAAAACTTGTTTTTTCTTCGTTCTTGGTTCATTTCTTGGTTCATCTTTTAGTTTAGCTTGCGTTTTAAAGCTTATTTCGGTGACTATTTTTGACTAATGTTCTTACGCTTACAATAATCAAAATAATTTGAGCACATGTAACACGTGCTTCTTAAAAGTACTTGCTGTTATTTCAATAAAACTATGTAAAAAAATTCATGAAACACATACACCGAGTCATTCGGAAGATTTTACGTATTTCTCAAAAAGTGCATACGGATCTATCCCACTTGTTCTTTCTCCTAAACCATGCTACGTCTTTGATACTGCCTTTTTGTTAACACGATTTACAACATTTTACAATATTATTACATTTTAAACCCGTGGAAGAATCCACTTAAATTCAATGTGCTTCTTATTACAAAAAGGTTTGTTGATAATGATAATGTAAGGCTAAAATAACATTTTAAACGAAATCCCGCGCAAAATTTTACTCAAAAACATTTAAATTTTAATGTGTGCTTCTTAGCACAAAATGAAATGTTGTCAATTTCATTAAAAAGTCATAAACAATTAATTAAAACTGTTGAACGAAATGAACAACAATAATAACAACGTTAATTGCCTGTGACTTTACCCGTACAATAATTTATAACAAAGCACTCGTCACGTTAAATTTGAATTAGCATTCAATAAAATTCCCAACTAAGGATTTTTTTGGCCAATTAGAATCGTAAACAAAACGTTTATTAAATACAGAACATTTTTATAGGAGATGTATTAGACGCTTTAAAAAAATATATTAACACGCAAACAATATAATCCACTTTGCCTGTTACAGACACACGAAACTGGCCTATTATTATAGAGACTAGTATTTAGTCCCGTGGAAAAATCCACTATAGATACCAAATAAAAAAACAGCGAAATAGTGAGCGAAATCAACCATAAAATTCATTGTTCTTTTCGTCAAAACGTTTTGTTGTTAATTTCATTCAAGCGGGAATAAATAAAACTAATATTTTTTTCATATAACAACAGACACGTGCTTAAGGAAATAATAAAAATTAATTACCCGTGACTTTTGTGTAATAAAGTTTACATCATTACACAAAGGTTTTTATATAAGAACAATAAAATTAATTAACCGTGACTTTTTTAAAACAAAAATTTTAAATCAATTTGTAAAAGCACACAAAAGACATAATGAAAATAAAAGTTAAGCAAAAGTGACATGTTACCGCGGCTGTTCCTTTAGAAAAAACAACACAACCACTTTGCCTGTTACAGACACACTGAACTGGCGTATTATTATATAGACTAGTTATTTAAACCCGTGGAATAATCCACTAATTTTCTTTTTAAAATTTATTGTGCTTTTTATCACAAAAATGTTTGTTAGCAATTTCATTAAGAAGGCTGAAAAAAAGTTTTAAACGAAAACCTCTGGAGGAATCCACTCAAGAACATTTAAAATATATTTATGTTTTATATCACTAGTGCTTTGTTGTCAATTTCAATAAAAAAGTACCAACAATGAATTAAAAGTTTTGAACAAAATAACAATAATAACAACGTTAATTGCCTATGACTTATCTGCACAATAATTTATAACAAAGCACTTGTCACGGTAAATTTATATTAGCATGCAATAAAATTCATTGTTCTTTTCGTCAAAACGTTTTGTTGTTAATTCCATTCAAACGGGAATAAATAAAACCAATATGTTTTTTCATATAACAGTAGACAATAGACACGTGCTGAAGGGAATAATAAAAATTAATTACCCGAGAGATTAGTAAATGTTCCTTCTGGCACAGTCGCGCACGCATACGCAGTGACGTCACAGCAAGTCACGGTCAAACTCAACAAAAGTCCCTACCATCAGATACATATCCCTATTATACCACAAATGAGTAAAAATATTTCTAGCACAATGCACGGTCAAACTCAACAAATTTCCCTAGTACAATGCACGGTCAAACACAACAAATTTACTAGCGCAAAATAAAAAATCTAATACGCGTACACAGCAAGTCACAACAAATCCCTATTATGCAATACTTAGTAGTGTAAAGTCCCTAACATGCGGTGCTGAGTAGGGTATAGTCCCTATAAAGTGATGACGTCATTAAATACATCAAATGAGTTAAAATTCTAGCACAGGGTAATTCCCTAATGATACTAATAATCATAAAAAAATCAACGCATGCGCAATAAAGAAGGGGAAATAACTGTGTTAGTCGAGCAGAATAAAATTCTCTGATAAAAAAAAACTCTATACAATAAAGAAATGAACACACGCACTGTGAAACAATTACGTGATATCGCAAAAAGCCGTGGACTTACGGGATATCACAAGCTACGCAAGGCCGAATTGATTTCTTTATTGGATGTACCACAATACGCCCCGAGACCACCTAAAAGGCTTCCAGTTACGGGGGATGTACCACAATACGCCCCGAGACCATCTAAGAGGGTTCCAGTTAAACCTATAACATCGGAGGATGTACCACATTACGCTTGGGGGCCACCCAAGAGGGTTCCAGTTAAACCTATAACGCCAGAGGCCATGGACATTTTTGAGAGACAGGAAATGTCGAAAAATCGTTCGATCGTGACAACCAAGATGCAGGAATTGTACAACTGGATTGTGAACGCTGTTCCAAGACCTATAAAGGAGGGAGTTAGGAGAACATATGAGGCCTTTAAACGTAGGGTGATGGATCTCTATAATAGGACGGCCAACACGAAGCCTACGCTTCATGACGAAGTAGAAAAAGAGGCTGAGGAAGACTATCTATATGAACAACCGGGGCAAGATTTTACACCCCAGGAACATAAACATGCTCACCACAGGACATTCCGAAGTTTCCGCATTCCCGGTATAGGGGGAGCGGACGTCGACGGGTATATAGGGATGGTGCGACCAAACGTGAAAACCTTGGTTGAGGGGCAGGTAGAAGATATGGGGTCGGCAAAGATACAGCTGTCACTATGCATCCATTGGAGGAAGCCAATAGAGGGAACCAAAGACAAGTATGAGGAAGCGAATAAAGCCTTCCATAGTAATATGACCTCAGTATTCCAGGGTAGCAACGTAGATGACATGCTGGATACGATGTTTGCCCAGGTTAAAACACATGTGGAAAATCCAGCATTCCCTAAAAGTGGCTTTACGATCGGTCGAATACTACACCTTGATGTAGACTTCCATAAATTGAAACATTGAACATTGAACATTGCGGTAAATGTCCTGTATGTAACGGGAAAGAAGATCAATATCCTGAGGCGATCGGTGCACAACGGACGTACCAAGGTGGTGACCCTATTGCTTATCACCGATGATAAAAAGAGTCATTATACGGCCGTCAAAAGCCTATCACGGCTACTGGGCAAGGAGATCTCGAAAAATAGGAATGCAATGCACTTCTGCCTAAACTGCCTACAGGACTGTCCCACAGCTGAATCGAGAGACAAGCATTATAGGTATTGCATAGACCATGGTGCTGTTAAAATTACGATGCCAACAGAGGCTGAAAAATGGTTATTCTACAGAGATGGCCAGATGCAATTCAAGGTACCCTTTGCCATATATGCGGATTTTGAAAGCCTGCTAATTCCGGTAGAGGAGGAGGCCAGAGAGACCAAGACAAAAAAGCTAAGCAAGCATGTACCATCTGGCTGGTGCACATATAGTACCTTTGCCTATGGGGATGTACCAGATCCCCTAACGGTGTACCGCGGCAACCCGTTTCGTCAACCATCTGGAGGACGAGGTCAAAAGACTATACTATACCTACCCTCAGCAGGACATGTTGCCCCTAACGGAGGTGTTAAAAGGGAACATGACGAGGCATCGAAATGTCATATATGTCTAAAGCCCTTCGATGACTGTGAAAATAACCGCAAAGTTCGAGACCATTGCCACTACACAGGGCTATATTGAGGTGCCGCGCATAACAGTTGCAATTTGAAGTATAAGATACCCAGCCATATTCCCATCATATTCCACAATCTCTCGGGGTACGACGCACACCTGTTTATCCCAGAACTGGGCGAGAAGTACAACATGCAGGACATTGGGTGCATCGCCGAGAACAAGGAGAAATATATAAGCTTCAACGTTAAAATTAAGGTACCACTTGGTGATGGTGAGACATATAAGAAGATTGAGATTCGGTTCATCGACAGCTGTCGGTTCATGCCCTCAAGCCTGGATAAATTGGCGGGCAACCTCAACGATGAACAGTGTAAAAATATCCGTTGGTTTTTCAATGAGGATGACACGTTTCAACTCATGCGCAGAAAAGGCGTGTACCCCTATGAGTATATGGATGGATGGCAGCGATTCGAAGAGTTGGGGCTACCCCCAAAGGAGGCGTTCTACAGCAGGCTTAACATGAAAGGGATCAGTGATGAGGAATATCAATACGCGAAAAAGGTATGGAATGTCATTACCCCAAAGGGTGATAACGTCACCATGGGGGACTATCATGACATCTACCTTAAGATAGACGTCCTGCTATTAGCCGACGTATTCGAGACGTTTCGAGGCGTCTGCTTGGACAACTACAGCCTTGACCCTACACACTTCTACAGCGCACCTGGCTTGGCATGGAAGGCAGCACTGAAATTTACGGGTATAAAGCTAGAGATTCTGACGGACCCAGACATGCTATTGATGTTCGAAAAAAGGTATCCGTGGAGGTATAGTCCAAGCTGTACATCGTTATGCCAAAGCAAATAACAAATACATGGGAGACCAGTACGATCCGGAGGTTGAATCATCATACCTCCAGTACCTCGACGCCAACAATTTGTACGGCTGGGCGATGCGTCAAGATTTGCCAACGGATGGTTTCAAATGGGTATCGAACATAGAGGCATTTACCGAAAGGAGGATTGGTAAGCTCGCTGAGGATAACAAGCATGGGTACATTTTAGAGGTCGATATCGACTACCCGAAGGCACTTCACGACAAACATAACGAGTTGCCATTCCTACCGGAGCGCAGGATGATAAACAGGGTCGAGAAATTGGTACCAAATTTGGAAAACAAACGGAGGTATGTGGTACATATCAGAGCCCTTCACGAGGCTATAAAACATGGGCTTGAATTGAAGAAGGTCCATAGGGTCATCCGGTTCAATCAGGAGGCGTGGCTAAAGGGCTATATCGATCACAATACCAGGCTTAGAACGGCTGCCAAAAACGAGTTCGAGAAAGACTTTTACAAATTGATGAATTTGAGTGTGTTTGGCAAGACCATGGAAAATATTCGAAACCACCGTAACATCCAGCTAGTCACAAAAGAGGAGAAGTACACGAAACTCGTGATGAAACCGAACTTCAAAGGTGTAAATAGGTTTAGCAAACACCTCCTGGGGGTTGAGATGGGCAAAACTGAAATTAAGATGAACAAACCTGTATATATAGGGCAGGCCATATTAGACATGTCAAAAATGGTGATGTATGAGTTCCACTACGACTACATGCAGCCAAAATATGGTAGCAAGCTGCAGCTCTGTTATATGGACACGGATTCGTTCGTTTACCACATTCGAACTGAGGATTTCTACCGTGATATCAAGGATGACGTCGAAAAAAGATTCGACACAAGTGCCTATAATTCTGATGATAACAGGCCTCTCCCCATAGGGAAAAACAAGAAGGTCGTGGGCCTCATGAAAGACGAACTAAGTGGGAAGGTCATGACCGAGTTCTTCACCCTGAGGGCCAAGGCATACGCCTATAAGAGTCTTACACCGGCGGGTGGGGATCGCAAGGCCAAGGGTGTTAAGAGATGCGTCACTAAAAAATCCATCACTTTCGACGACTATCAGCTATGCCTGGAAGAGGGCGTTGATATATACAAAACCCAGGTCTTAATCCAAAATAAGAACCATAAGGTATACACACAAGAGGTATCGAAGTTAGCTTTAAACAGGGCAGACGGCAAACGGCTCATAGAACCGGACCAGATTACAACACTTGCTAGAGGCCATTACCGCCTGCCACCCGAAAGGGAATAAAATGGAGTTGTGTTTGTATATTGCTATACTTCTACCCTATGCCATGATCGCCTACATTCTTTTTCGTTATAAACGACTACTAATAAAGATGTCTGATATCGCACAAGTCTTTGACAATGCCTCTGCATATGAGAATATAGAGAAGCCTATCGATAAACGCCAGGCTTTGAAGGAGGCCCTGCGTAAGGGTAAAGGGTATCTCCTACCCAAAAAATGTACCGAGGGGTTTGTTGACAAAGCTCCGGAGGAAGCTATAGACAAAGTACACACCGAGTACCTTCAACGAGAATTGAACGAAAAGGGTGAAAAGACTGCAAGGGCACTGTCTACCCATGTTATCAGCCTCTATGCTAGCATGATTGGAAATATAGTGGATATAGACAGTGTTGATGAAATGCGCAGGGATATTGAAGGAGACCCAATTATCAGTGATAGTATGACAGATCCAGGGATCCTTGTATACTGTACCATTGGAAGGTGTTTAGCCTCGCTGCTTGTAGCAGGACATACGGCTCGGCATATGGGTAAAAAGAAGGATGAGGTGGTGGAGGATAAGGAAGAGCCTAGGACGACGGTACTATAAGATAAATGAGTGAGGATCAGAAACAAGAAGAAGAGCGAGTCATTACAAAACAAGTAAAGTATCCGAGGCGTGTGGCCCAGGGACACAAGTTGGCTGCACTGATGAAGAAGAGGAAGGAAGAAATGAAACAACAAGAGGGCACAGTAGAGCCTGCAAAGCCTCTTCTGGGGTCAGTTCCGTACAGTCCATGGATAATGTATACATTTATGGCGTAGGGACACTTGCCGTGTTGGTGATAGGCGTCGGGGTATGGTGGTATAAGTCTGGAAACAAATCTCAAAACACCACAACCGAGCCCCAGCAAGGAAAACAGGGCAAATCTCAACCAAATATCGATATTTTCAGGATGCAATGATTTTTTCCAAAAAATACTCTCTAGTAATAAATGACAAGCAACGTAACCCCAAAAGAGAAGGAGATCCTGGACATGTTGTACGAAACAGTCGTGGACCTTAACTTCACATTCGCCTATGCTATGGCGGGTAAGAAATTTTTAGGTATTTCACGCCCATCTGCCAAAATGGACATGAATGACGTTCTCAAAATGACGGCGTACTTCGCGGCAGGTAGAGCAAGTCGTGAAATGGCTGTCTCCAAAAAATGGATACCCGCAAGCATCTTGCCAAAGCCAAAATAGAGTGTCCCGTAAAAACTCGTGTTTGTTCTAAGGACAAAAACGAGTCAATATGGAGGAGGGTAAAAAATGCTCAAAATGCAAAAAGCATCTTTCCCTTGATAACTTCAGGATCAAGCCTTGTGGTCAGCTAAATCAGCAGTGCATAGGTTGCCTTAATATTAGCAATACATCACGCAAACGTCGTACATGTAAACATATATGGAATCAGTCTATATGTGAGTTAATGAATATTTGCAGGGCCCATATAGAGGCCCAGTTTTCAGAGGGCTATACCTGGGAGCTCTACAAATATTTACATATAGATAACAAGGTCCCGTTTAAGTATGTTGAGACCGGTAAGTCCCCAACGCTTGCCGATGTTTCCAAAGCATTATATAGGGCGGCGAGTACCTTCAAGTATCAAGTGTAAAAAACTGTTAGCCCTGGACAGTTTCAGGCTTAGAGGAAATAGTCGAACAAAAAGCTGCATAGGTTGCCTTGATAAAGCTAAGGCTAGGCGGCATAAAAAATGCAAGGACCCCGTTATCGAATACAAGGTAGATCCCGTTATTATTGATATGGAGATTCAAGAGCTTCAGCAGGATAAGAATTATCTACTTTTGTATACCCTATTCACCTACAACATCCTACCTCAGTACATCGAACTCATCGAAGCACCCCCTGAGAGCCAGGAAAAGGCACTGCTCGTCGAGAGGTACCGCAATGCATTACGATGCCTACATGGGAGATTAACATATACCCCACCACCCCTGGAATAAAAGGCTCGAAATACCAAGATCTGCCCCGCATGCCGCGGCTTGTTAGAGAATAAACATGGGGGTGTGCTGATCTGCCGCGACTGTGCAGCGTTATATTCAAAAATTCATGATCGAAAGTGGGGCAACTATTAGTAAATGCTAGACGTCGTAAGAGACCCACATACCTGTATTTCTACAGGTCCTACATCTTGCGGGAAAACACAACGTGTATTGAACCTCCTAGAAGATGAGTATAAGAAGCACTTCCACAACATAGTGATCCTATGCCCTACCCTGAAATGGAATACCACCTATTTGGAAAGGGCATCGCTCTGGAAGGACCCATATGTCTTTTTGATAGATCCTAAGGATCAGCTGTTTGAATGGATAGGAAGGGTATCATCGCTGCTGGCAGGCGAGGATAGTCTCTTCATAGTCGACGATTGTATGGCGAACGAGGATTTCGATAAGCGTCGACAGCCCCTACTTTAACTTGCTATTTCGGGAAGGCATCGCAAACATAGTTTATGGCTATTCACGCAGTCATATACTGCTTTGCCCAAAAATTTGAGGAGGCAGAAGAAGCAACTCTTTCTCTGGTACCCTCACGAACGCAGCGACCTGAGGATGCTAGACGAAGAGACGAACATGATTTCGGACTGGTCGGACATCAAGGCAGATCTTGAAAAGTCAAAGCATGCATGCCTATATGTGAGATTGGAACACCCCAGGGCCTGGAATATTTTGAAGTGAGCATGATGAAATCCTCCGGGTAAGCATTGGCATTAGAAAATGTCTTCACAGCTCGCCTTATTCAACGCAATACCTGCAGGATCCATCGAATTTTACTTGACAAACAAAATCAACCTCTTTTCAAAAGAGCCGACCTTGAAAAATTCCTATGTATTCCGAATGCTAGGAAGTATGGCCTTGATTGTAGTATGACAATATCAAGAGGAGAAATAGAGGGCACACAGGGAACTGTACCCAGTGGGTACAGTTCTTCAGATATGTCAGGAGGGGTGAAAAAACGACATGAAATATTCGTAACGCTAGACGGGGCGTTGGAAATTACCATCAGGTCAAGAAAGCCCAAAGCCGTGTCCTTGACAAAATGGTTGGCCGGGAAGGGGGTGGAAAAATTACAGGATGAACTCAAGGAGCATCGTCAGGCTCTTGAGGATAGAGATACTGCCGTCGCCATACTCGAGGATGATCTAGAGGATAGGGGACAATCAACTCATGGCATTGGGGGATGAAATTGAGGAGCTGCAGCAACGTGCCGTGCCCCACCTCGAGGACCCCGGAAAGGATAACAGTATGGTGATTATCCAAAAGAACAACGACGATCCCTGGCCATACCTGGCCATATGCGGCCAGCAGGGGTATGTAGCGCAAAAAATTAGAAATAAACTTGTTGATTACCCCAAGGGCGAGATTGTGGTACTAGCAGAGACCCCTAATTCCATTGTCCATTACAATTGGCTCAGAGAACGTGGATGTATTAAAGTCAATCCGGAGAGGGTAAGGCATTTCAGGCTTGGTGAGCATTACACACATGAACGTCTCCTGGAGCCGGTGAGAACACCCAATTTTAATACCTTTGCGGTATTTAAATTATCATTTTTGACCCTTTCAGCTGTATGTTATAAGCCAGTGAAAAATCAAAAAAGATGGAGGCCTATGTACAAAGCATGCAAAAGAATTATGATATCAGCATACCTGTACTACGATGCTGCATAAAGGCAGGACCGGTGACAGGTTATTGCCATACCTGCCTTGAAAATTTTAGGTACCGGGATGGGGAATACTATGAAGGTTTTGAATACACTACCGATGACGACCTTTTACACAGGCTAGCGTCGGGCATCAAGGCGTGGGGTACTTTCGGAAGAAGCGGGATCGATGAGGAACTCGAGGATGATATTCAGGCCCTTGGGCTTCATATAGTTTCAGTTAAGGAGAATAGGTATGGGGCACTATGCTACGAGGTTATAAAAGATAAGGGACTGAAGCTATCAGATTTAGCCGACATCACAAAAATAGGCCATATCCTTAATTTCCCTATACCAGATAGACGCTTGGTTGATATTGATCTGGATATTGAGCCTGATGTCATCAAAGGTATCGTGTATCCGACCCAGAGATGCTCTGGGGTGTAGTAAATTTGACTTAATTTCTCCGCCTCTTCTTCCGTAACAATATGTAATGCTTTTGACATGTCTTTATTATATACATGTCAAAAAACGTTCCTACAAATACCTGTAAGCCACGAAGCCTAGCAGGGATAAGGAGGCAAGGACGAATATGACTTCCCCATCCTGTTGGGGTTTTGATGGTACATATAAATCCTTCAATTGCGGGGCCTTCTCGCTTGAGGCAATATAGAATTTGTACATATCATCATCGAGTTCACGAAGGCTCTTACCGGCCTTTATTTGCATCTCCCTTTCCTTCGCAAACCAATCAAGCTTGGCCTGCCTTTTTCGTATCCATTCCGCCTGTGCCTCGTTCAATTTCTCCACCGCCTCATCATGCCTCTTCCTCTCAGCTTCACCATGTCCTGAAAGTTTGCTAAATAGATAGTTGGTGCCACTGAACGCTAATGCGTTGATTAGTGCGCCCCCTGCCATAATCATAAGAGTAGCCATTCTTTATTTAATATTCCACAGAATGATAACGCCCACCTAGGATGTTTAGTTGGGCGTCCATCAGCAAGTAGACATAGCATCTGAAATCCCCAGTTCCGTCGGCTTTTTTGGTCATATGGAGAGTAATGCCATCGCTAAGGCGTTGTAGAAGTCTTCCGGAAACATGTAGGGTATGGTCGGGAGATGCTCTGAAATCGACGAAGAGCGCATACCGTTCGTTGAAGAATTGCCCAATCGTTACCTCCGAGTCGTGGCCCCCGAGGAGGTTCGCAATCCCCTCAAAATGATCCTTACCAAGCATCGCGTGTGAATACAGTTCGTTAGGCTCACCTTCCACCGTGATCGATATCTTCTCGATTTTGGGGTTGTAAAAGACCTCATTGACACCAGCGTAAGCCTTCACTTTCCCAGGGTCTATAAAGAGTAGCAAGACACCCTTGAGACTCTTTGCTGGTGTATCAATTTGAAGGTTGTAGTTGGTATCAGATTTTTTAAGGGTCACCACCTTGCTTCGAAGTATCCGTTCATAGGGTAACGCGAGACTACTATACCTTGACATCATAGCACTCGCGAGACCCTCATGGTTTACCTTGTCAAACTCTGGGGCAATATTGGTTATCCTATAGGTAGCATCCGCTGCCTTGGCTGCCGTACTTCCCATGGCTGCCGTACCTACATCTTTGATCACGTCGCTGTATGATGCGAAATGCAAGACAAACTGCAATCTGTCATGGAGCCCTGCCTGGTAAAACGGCAGGTCTCTTGTCAATTCAAACATCTTGCCGAGGGGGACGCAAAATGTATTACCATACGCCGCGGCGATGGCTTTCTCTTCATCTGTCCCAACGTACTCAGTAGCCTTTACCTGCAGGGCCCTGATGGTACCGTCATTAGGGTTAATACCCTCTAGAATTAAGTTGTTTTCCAGACCGAATTTTGGCAGCCAGAGGTCCCGGTACACTGCCAGGATGTTATAATCAGATATTTTCTGTACCTCGTTGCCATTTAAGGTGATGCGTAGATTTCGCACTAGGCTTTTGCCGATATTCGAGACGATGGTACGCTTCGTGTTGGTCCCCGTCAGTACCAGGTCAAATAGTAGCCTGATGCTCCCCGGAAATATGACATCATTCTGTCCCATATTAGGGATATCCACGTACAGGTCCTCATTCTGGCTGATTGTAGAGGGCACTTGACTCACCTTGACGCGCTGCCGCTTTCCCTTAATGGCAAAAAGCTGCTTCGTTTCTGCGTAGGGGTCCAATGTAGTTCCAAATGCACTCATTTATTATGGGGCAAATCTTCTAATAAAATGCCAACTAATCCAGTATTTGATCACGATCTTCCGGATGAGGGGGGCGGGAAAGATGATAGGCCCGATACTACGTCAAAACTTCCATCAACGCAGCAACTTCCATCAACGCCAGGGCCTTCAACCCAAGGAGAACAACAGGGTGCTCCAGGGTCTATACTTGAGGAGCAGAGAAAAAAAATATTAAAATCAAAGGTTAAGAGCCTCTACGCTCATCTTAGTCAGGATACGAGGCTGATGGGGAAGCTTATTATGATACCCTACGATGATTTTAAGGTGGATGGGGAACGTTTCAAGGGTATAGATATTACGGAGCTTATTTACAAGGGAAAAGGTGCCGGGCTCCGATCTTCTGGTGCCATAGTTTCAAATTTGAAGGTAGACCTTGTGCGGGCTATGGGTTTCCCGGACTTTGTCACCACACCCAACAGAGGTAGGGCAGCGGCCCAGGCACTTGGGCAAAAGGTTGATGACATTCTGAGGAAGGATGTCGATAACATTTCCATGGAGTCTATAGAATCAATGGAGGAATTTGTAGATGCCGCGGACAGCTTTATGGAAGATACCTCATTTGGTGGTACTGATGACGGTATCACTGAACTTGAAAGAAGGGGGCTTAACCTCGAACTTCAAACTATAAGGGGTAACCTGAAAAGCGTAGCAAGTAAGATCATTTCGTTTGATAGCGAGATTGGCAAGGCAAAGGGTGATATAAAAGAAAAACTTAAGGAGAAGAAGGCCGGGGCAACCGAGGGTAAAATTGATATAGAAATAGGAAATCTTAAGGATAAGATCGAAGAATTGAATGATAAAAAGGAAGCCACGCAAGGTGCACATGGGTTACTTTCCAAGGAAATTTACAGCCAGCTGGGGACCATTAGGGAAACGTTGATGAAAATTGCTGGAGATGACAAGTCTCTGCTGGAGAAGCTAAAAATACTCTTCAAAGAGCAAGGGATCACTATAGCCAGTATAGTCTCCGCTATTGGTCTATTAATAAGCACCATCGTACTTGCGGCCACGGGAGGGGGCGCCGCGGCGGGTGCTGCAGGAGGAAGTGCCGCAGGGAAGGGGTTTGTGGAGAGGCAGCTTGAAAGGCTCGGAAAGTTTCTGAAGTACCTAGCAGGCAAGGCAGGTGTTGCACTGCCGGGGATTATGGGTACCATAGTCTCGTTCTTTTTGAGGGTGGCGGCAACCGTTGTCGAATACGCAGCCAGGAATTTGTACATGGCAATAGCGGCGGCAGCCGGGTTTGTAGTGTTCTATGTTGGAAAGGTGTAATATGAACTATTTCCTAAGCCAAATGTAGATGATGATAATTCCTACCCCTGTTGTGATCAATGCGGCCTTCGTATCATCGTGCTGGTTTTGTGGGGGTTGTTCGGGAGTATGTATAGGAGGCGTAGCATGCATGGGATGTAGTTTGATATCTGCCACATGTCTGATGGTATGCTCGGTATGCCTAAGGGGTGTAGCATGTATAGGTGTTTTGGTAATATGCTTGGGGGGTGTGGTATGTATAGGTGTTTTGATAGTATGCCTGGGGGGCGTGGTATGCTTTGTAGTACGTATGGGAGGTGTGGTATGCCTCACAATAGGCCTGTTATTCACATCAACCTGTACACCTACATTTACATTGGCTGGTGCTATCAGGATATTGTTGTTATACCCAACAATCATGCCTATGCGCAGGTTCATGTCCGATGGTAACATATACACGCTTGGCATAACGGCAAAATTCACCGGCGTTCTGGCATATTGTAACACCTTCTGGAATTCTGTAATGTCATGCCCCACATTCTTTTGGCGTTGTACCATGGCTTCAAACTTCTGCATCAAAACCTGCCTTGCTGTGTAGTTGTCTGCACCCGAGCCTAGTAGTGATGCTTTGGCACCTGCCTGCGATCCAAGTAACAAGACCACGCAAACCCTTATGCTCTCGCTTAGCTTGGTCAGACCCTCCAATGTCCAGCCCTGACTTGCTTGTATAATGAATTTGGCCCAGTCCCCATCAACCTGTGGCCACCATCTTCCGTTGGTGAGTGATACACTTACCGACTTGGTCTTGTACATGCCATTGGGATCCGCACCATATTCTCTACATACTTGCGCATACCCGGAGGTTGAGTAGGGATTTTTGTACCGACTAAAACCATCGTTAAAAGACATGGGTACCTTCATCCTTGCCAGGATGCGACGCATGTGGTAATATATATGGAATTTGAAGATGGAGTTGACAAGGGGTACGGAGCCCGTCATATGTTTAGCAGATATGCCCAATGCAGTGCTTGCGCAATGGGTGGCAAAGTTCACCTGAATATTCCAGTAGTCCAGGGCCTGTCCCCTTGTCCAGCCCTGAATGACAGGGTCGTTCAGGTAGGTTGTTGTAACCTTTATAGGATATTTAGTAAATTCAGGGAATGACACAGAAATGTGTGATTCCGTCGATACATACAGATCCTGATGCTCCGGGTTGGTTACACCAAGTGGCCATTCTCCCCTGTTTGATCTGCACTTTGCCCCGGGGTTGTATGAATACATGTTCATCTTTGTTTTAAAACAAAGATGAAACAACTGTATATCACCGATATATACAAGCCTACAATTTTTGAAGACTACCTGGGGCAGGATAGTAGGATTGCCCTGAAATCGATAAGTATCTGACCTACGTGGCTGAATATTTATAACAACAACGACTTCACCACCCGTAAGGTAGGGCCTGATCAAAGGGAGACTCGGATCACCATTATGAACGGCCTGTACAAAATCGAGGATTTGGCGGCCATTGTGAATAGCCAGGCAGGGGACAAAATCAAGCTGTTTGTCCTGAAAAATGGACTCTGCAGACTCCGTGTCAATGAGGGGTATACAGTTGTGTTTGGTCGACATCTGCATGAACTCATGGGCCTACCCTACGATCCTAGTAAAAAGTATTATATGAAGGGTGACTATGATGCATACTATAAGACTGACGTTTACATTCGGCTACGACTCGTTTGCCCTCAGTTGGATGAAGACGACTGCCTGCTAGATAGTAAAAAGTCTAAAATTCTGGCCCTGCTTCCCACTAAGGAATTAAACGCTTGGGTGGATATGCTGACCTGGACTTTTGATACTCCAATTTACATGCCCTTGAAGGGCTCCACGGATCGCCTCGAGTTTATGTTGACGGAAGAATTCCACCACGACAAAAACGTTTCGTTCACCGGGATAACGATGCATTTGCTGGTAGAATAAATGGCTGATATAACGAAGCTGTACCCAAACCTACCAAGTGCACCTGCAGAAGGTGCGGACATGCAGGATGAAAGCCAGAATTTTAGACTTGCCGAGATAAGAGGGATTGAGGCATTTCTAAGGGGTGAAATTAAGGAGCGTGATAGGCTCTCAAAGAAATTCAAGATGCACGGGACCTGGGTTCGATACTGTGATCATGGACTATTGGGGGTTAGTATTATCACCTCGGGCCTAGGAATTGGGGCGCTGGCCTCGGGTCTTGGTGCTCCGCTATGCATAGCGATGGGGGGGTATTACAATCGCCGTACATATCGGGCAGGCCGGTCTACGGAACGCCTCAAAGAGGCTTGGTGTGAAGGCCAGGAAGCATGAGAATATAAGACTATTAGCTGAGGGTAAGTTGAACTCCATCATTGACCTGATTTCTAAAGCCATCGAGAATGGAGTCATCAGCAACTACGAATTTAGTCTGATCACGCAAGAGAAGAAGAAATATATGCTGTTAAAAGAACAGATGCGACAGCGTTTTAACCGTATTGTCAACGCCATCAATGAACAGGAGCGTGCTCAGCTAGTTGCCAAGGGTCGGGAGGAGGGCAGGCAGGCACTTCAGTCTGTACAGTATGCAAGCGCTACCTAGGGCCTCCACCTGTTTATAAGCCTTAGTTTTATATATTTTATAGCTCTTGTATGGCCTATAAAATATAGGGTTTTTCAGCCCTCCCCTAGCAGCCATTTATTCAGTTTTGTATATTTACATTCAACAACATGGACCTGTGGGTAGTAGTTTTTGCCTTGCACATATATTGATAATACTGCCAGGATGGTACTGGATTGGCAGGGCTCATCATAGGGTACTGGCATATCATTAAATTTAGTGGTGATCACGTCTTTGTAATATTTGAGTTTAGCGTTAACATAGCGGTCCTTCTTCACAGACTCCGTCGTCAATTGCTCGGAGATAAGCTCCTCGATCCTGGACCAGATTTGACGATACTTGGCAACCCAATCTGGGTACTCTTCAAAATCAAGACTCATCGCTGGTACTGCATTGGCGTTGTACCGGGTCACCCCATGCGCGGACCAGATTTTTGGTGTCTTTACTCTGAGAGCTACCACAAGGTCTTGTGTATGGTATCCTACTATATACCGTTGATCCTTACCTCCATTGGTAGGTATTGGATCTGACACTGTCAGGCAGTTCACATTGATATCGTTGATGTCTGCAAAGGTAGTCGCAAATGAGTAGAATAATTTAGGATTAACGATTTCATTTTCAAATATCATATTGCTTTATTGTAATTTAAACGACCTCGGAGGATTACATGTCATTGTACATACGCATCCACCCCCGTTGTAGGTGATATATTCCTGGTAGCAGTACCAGCATAAAATTTTGCCATTTACTTCAAACCTGCGCCCGCACCTACACCTATCATATTCATCCAGCATACGTTCACAGTCCTTACATTGCTCCATTTATCTTATTATTCCAGGTCATCAAGACGTTCCCTCAAAAGCCTCGAATGTCTCATCCATTCATTCACCCTACACTCTGATTTTTCTAATGCCAGTGCCAACGCTACCAGTGGCAGGGAGATACCAATGCCAACCAGTATGGCTACCGCACTTCCAAATATATTAAATTTTGCTTGACAGTTAAAGCACATTTATTATCTTACAGCAAAAGCTGTAAGATAACCTTGACCTCAAGCCGGACCCCATAATTTTTCAAGGTCTGCCTTTTCATCCTCTGAAAAACACCAATCGTTGACCCTATCTGGATGCCAGGCTAATGGAGCCAGCTCCTTCTTAATTCTAGCCCTTTCGGATTTCCTCTGGTGATAGACAGAGAGTAGTTCAGGCCCATCTTCGGAAACCCTGAGGCACATGTCCTGGGTGACAAGACAGTCCGGCACATCCTCGAATGCCGGGGGATACCTTCCAACAGTTTTGTCGCACATTTCTTGCGTTTTGAACTGGTCGGGGACATACTTGAGCACCCAGGGATCATCCTCAACAGCCTTGCTACACATGCCTTGCGTCATGGACCTGTCCGGGACATATTCCAGCAGGCGGGGATCTTTTTCAACAGCCTCGCTGCACATGTACCATATCATGAATTGATCAGGCACCCGCCCGAGCATAAGGGGATCCATTGCAACTACCTTGTAGCACATGTCCTGCGTCTTTATATGATCCGGTACATACTTGAACAGATGTGGTTTCTTCCAAACGGCCCTATTGCACATGGAATGTGTCTTAAAATCATCCAGTACATATCTGAGCATGCAAGGGTTTCTTTCAACGGCTTCATTGCACATGTATTGGTTTAAAAAACGGTCCGGTGTACGTACAAGCAGGTGGGGATTTTTAAGAACTGAATTATTGAACTGATGATGGTATTCCATATCCAGACGTATCATATTTATCAATTCATTCCTATTTAAATATTTATAATTTTTAAGGCCCCTCTTATTCGCGGCCTGCTTCATCTCTTTTAATTTCATTCGTCCTATTTCTTTGTTCATATTTTTATAATGCTAAAGGACAGAGACTTGTAATATTGCTCGACCTAGCGTGTCTTTATTGCGCATGCGTTGATTTTTTGATGATTATTAGTATCATTAGGGAATTACCCTGTGCCAGAATTTTAACTCATTTGATGTATTTAATGACTTCATCACTTTATAGGGACTTTACCCTACTCAGCACCGCATGATAGGGACTTTACACTACTAAGTATTGCATAATAGGGATTTGTTGTGACTTGCTGTGTACGCGTATTAGATTTTTTATTTTGCGCTAGTAAATTTGTTGTGTTTGACCGTGCATTGTACTAGGGAAATTTGTTGAGTTTGACCGTGCATTGTGCTAGAAATGTTTTTACTTATTTGTGGTATAATAGGGATATGTATCTGATGGTAGGGACTTTTGTTGAGTTTGACCGTGACTTGCTGTGACGTCACTGCGTATGCGTGCGCGACTGTGCCAGAAGGAACATTTACTAATCTCTACCCGTGACTTTTGCGTAATAAAGTTTACATCATTACACAAATGTTTTTATGAGAACAATAAAATAAATTAACCGTGATTTTTTAAAACAAAATTTTTAAATCAATTTGAAAAAATCAATTTGAAAAAGCACACAAAAGACGGAATAAAAGTAAAAGTTTAGCAAAAGTGACATGTTACCGCGGCTGTTTCTTTAGAAAAAACAACACATCCACTTTGCCTGTCACAGACACACGGAACTGGCGTATTATTATATAGACTAGTCATTAAGGCCCTTGGAGAAATCCACTTAGGCAGAAGGACAATAAAAAAATAGGTTGTTTTAGATTTTTTGCTGACGTCAGCAGTGCAGATACAAAAACAATTTGGCGAAGTTTAGTTTATTCGTTGCCTGTAATGTGTAGAGGTTAAAACGCTGATCAAAATAGTGTATAGGATCATATGTTTTCGACAAACGCCTAAAGAGATATAAAGTTTTAAAAATTTTGCTGACGTCAGCAATGGCCCGTCAAAACCCCAAAATTTTTTTTGAGAAATTTGTATACCTGTTGCCTTCATCGTATAGATCTTGAAACGCTGATCAAGAAAATGTATAGGATCATGTACTTTTGACAAACGGTTGCAGAGATATTAGGGTTTGAAGATTTTGTGATGATGTCATTAACCCGTCCATTCCGAAACGGATTTGGGGACCCAGGTTTGGGAAAATTACCCAAATTGGTCCTAGGTGGTCCCTAGTTACCCACGCGGTGAAAAATCATTGACGACACCACCTCGTTTCCAAGTTATTTGGCCTCAAAGTTTTAGGTGCACTGTAATGGCTTCATTAATTTAATATAGGATATTGACGTTAAAGTAGTGTTATTGACATCGCGCCGTAACGTCAGAAAATTTAACATATTAGACATGCATTTTTCGGCAACATCAAAGGAATATAAACACATCCACTTTGCCTGTCACAGACAGACAGACACACTTAGCGTATTATTATATAGACTAGCAGGGAGACCCGGCGCCGAAACGTCGGGGTAAGCCACAAGTAACTGTTGTTGAACGCCCTGAGGAGCGCTTAATAAGAGCCGTAAACTGTGTCACACAATCAGGTGGAGCACTTTAGTACAGGTATACAGTATGTCGTAAATCAAGTGAAGCGCATACACCATTATAGTGTTGGGACTGTAACATATTTTTTTAAAAATAACTTTCCCGCAACGATAGCTGAAATAAAAATATAGTTTACAAACCGTTGTTACGCTGTCATAGCAAAAACAACCGGCCAATATTATTTTATTTTGCGGAATAAGTTTTTTTTAAAGTTGAAAAATTATTCGTGACACCGGGCTGAGCGCTTAGTACAGTTAAACGGTGTTGTACAGACATATAGGGATAATACCCTTTTGAAAAAAACTTTCTCACAGACTCTGTTTAAATAAAAACACAAGAAACAGTCCATTGCTAACACAGGGTTGAGCGCTTAGTACAGTTAAACGGTGTTGCACATCCGTACAGCCGTTATTACCAAGAAAGTTTAAAAATTAATTGTCACTGTGGGCTGACTCCTTAGTACAGGTGCCTAGGCGTAACAGCCTTTTCCAAAAAAACAGTCTGTTGTTAACTGGGCTAAGCGCTTAGTACAGTTACACCATAGAGATATAATATATATATATATGTCTTTTATTATACCTCTATGGTTAAATAGAGTTGAACAGGCGTATAGGCGTAATACCCTTTTCCAGAAAAACTTCATTGCAACTTCGGTTTAAATAAAAACAAAGGGAACAGCCTGTCGTTACCCGTCCAGCTAAAACAATCGCTCAGCCATTTTATTTGCAGAAAAAGTTTTCAGGAAAATATTAAAAAATGTAGCTACCTAGCTAACTGCATTTAGCATACAAATTATTGCTTAAGAATGTTGTTGTAGCTAAACTGCATTTTTATACTTTTTAGCCAAAGATATTAGCTATGGAGCTAACTAAATAACCACAGCCTCAACATAAAAATAAATGTTGGCTAGGATAAAAAGCTCTTGTACCATACAGAATAGTAATAAGTAAGGCTCTAGGATGGCTAGCTAGCTAGTAAAATCTTCGTTCCTAGCCAAAAATTCTAAAACTGATGCGTTTAAGATCTGTACGTGGCTTACAAACGTGACAATATATTTATCTTAACATTAAAAACAAACAGAAAACAAATATAACAAAAATATAAAGCTTTCAGAAGATAAAAAGGTCAAACAACAGTCATACAAACCACTACAAACCTGACACACTGACCACACACGACCATTTTCAAAATCAAAATGGCCTTCGTTCGTCCAGCCGCGAAGATCTTGGATTGGTTTTTTAAGCGAAAATCGTGGATTGTTTTTTTAAAGAATCAAGCGTCGTGAATGGTATTCTACGCGCGAGCGGTCAAAACAAAGTCGGTAAAAATATATCGCATTTGGTTTTGGTGCGTAATTTACAAAATTTCGTGTTTCCGCAACGGGACACGGCTTTCGCGGACACACAGACAGACAGACAGACGGAATACGGCTATTATTAAAGAGACTAGTAGATTAGGCCCGTGGAAAAATCCACTTAGGCAGAAAAACAATTGAAAAGTTCTGTCATTTGAATTTTGATGACATCAGCAAATGTTTCAGTATATTGAATACTGCCTTTTACCAAAAAAAATAATCTGAAAATGCATAAAAAGAAAGTAAGTCATAATTTAACAAAAACGTTCTTAAAACCTAACACAAAATATCAAATGTCAAATCGCATGAAATCCTCCCAACAAAACTTCAGACAAAATATAAAAA
Source organism: Hydractinia echinata (assembly GCA_030067915.1). Classification (NCBI taxonomy): domain Eukaryota; kingdom Metazoa; phylum Cnidaria; class Hydrozoa; order Anthoathecata; family Hydractiniidae; genus Hydractinia; species Hydractinia echinata. The sequence goes on from JASGCC010000058.1 coordinate 1,930,258, forward strand.
AAAAAACGTCGTGCAAGGTGTAAAATCTAGTTGGTAGAAAGTGACAACATTGACAGTCACAACCCAGACAGTTACGACAACAATAATAATAATGTCAGAAATAACACATCTCAAATATGTATACCGTAAATCTCCAAATAAACGCCCGGGGCGTTTATTTAATTTTCCGAGTTTTGAGGGGGGCGTTTATTAGAGGGAGGCGTTTAAAAGAGGGAGGCGTTTATTTAATTTCAGTTATATTTCTTTTACACAACAGTTAAAAAATCATCTTCTTCTTCATCTTCATCTAGAAGATTACCAGGATCATTCGCATCCTCGATGTCAGAATCGGTAGGTTCGAATGGGTTAATTTCATTAGCATCGGTATTATTTACCACCTTAGTTTGGTCTTCCAAAACTGATGCACCGGCAGAACAAGGTTGGGTACTTTTGAAGCAATGAATCTTGTTGTCACTCCCGTCGTTTTTTAGATTTAGGGCACAACCTTTAAATGAATCAATGATGAGATCTTTTTTTATCATTTCCCAAGCACGTAAAATCCATTCTACAACTGTGCGTCGGAGGGCTTGTTTCATGTTTCCTCCTACCGTATATTGGTGGACACCATTAGCCAACCATTCATCGTACATATCAGAAATAAACCCTTTAAACGGTTTATTCCAGTACACATCTGGGGCCTGAATGTACTTTGTACACCCACCTGGAATTAGAGCACTTTCGACATTCATTTTTTTCAATGAAACTTTAACCTCGTCGGTCATATGAGCTTCGAATGTATCCCACACAAGAAGCCTTTTACCGAAGGAGAAAGATCCAACAACTTGTTTGCACCACTGTAGCGTGAGTTCCTCGTTCATCCAACCATTGCCTGATGATGCAACGATACATTTTGTTTTGAACTCTTCATTTAATGCAGCTGACTCTCGTTTAAAATTGCTTCTATTAAACGCCCCTCTCGAGGGGGGGGGCGTTTAATAAAGGGGGCGTTTAAAAGAGGGGGGCGTTTATAAAATATTTCGGATTTTAAGGGGGGCTTTATTAGAGGGAGGCGTTTAAAAGATGGGGGCGTTTATTTGGAGATTTACGGTACATCTTATTATGTGATTATGTTGAAAACTTTCAATATTTTAATCCGAAGTGTCGAAAAGAAAGGCTTGCAACAGTAAGCACAGATCTATGAAAATAAGAGTATAAAAGCAAAATCAACAAAGTAGCTAACTCTTTTGGTGTATATGCACAAAAGTTTACACTAAATGTAAAAAACGGTTGTGTTTAGTAATTCTACGTCAACAAACGTCAGTTCTTTTAGCATGCTGATTTATGTCTTTGCCCACAAACTCTTACATGAATATGTCAAAACCATAAATTGGAAGAAATTAAATTTACATTTTAAAAATAAGTATTTCTGTACTTTATTTTTAGAAATCTTTCCAGGAAAAGAACTTCGCAAGTCAAAAAAAGAATCAGGAAAATGTTTAAAATTTTCAGGGTTAATAACGTTTGATGGATTTTGTGGGAATTTTACATTTTGTATATATAATGTCAGTTGAATTTCTCATTTTAATATAAAAACTGGAATGGCTTGCAAGGTGTAAAGTAAAATTCTACAAAAATTAATTCTTTCGGTATATTGCATGATCCTAACACATAACATTTCAAAAAACACAGAACAGTTTGTATATATTATATACATTATGTATATATATATATAAATGAAAAGTTACCCCAGCCTTTCATGTACATTTTTTACATTTAGGGTAAAAAATGTGAATCCTTCCGCTGCCTTTCCCAAAAAAATTAAAATAAAAAATAAATAATCAACAACCCATGTAAATACTGCAACAAAATCAAAAAATGTGAAAAAGCTACGTAAAGTTTCCCCATAATGTCAAAAACCTCTGTCAAATAAGAATTATATAAAAAAAACACAAGTTTTTTCGGTGTTGTACTCCCTCAAAAAAGTTAAAACTTTTCTTAAATAAGACAAATTGTCATAAACAAAAACATTTTAGTCAGAACATCTAGAACAACAAAAATCACTACACTTAAGGTACCAGAATTACTACATTTTAAATAAAAATAGTTTCGTCATATTGCATGTAACCGATGTATATATAAGTTTAGTTACACAAAATGTGAAAAATACATTATTTGCATATATACACAAAATGTGAAAAATACATTATTTGCTTAAAAACAGTCCTTAAACTATTCTTAAATATTATGTAATACTTTTTTAAAAGTTGTTGTGGCTTGTTAATTTAAGCTTAAAATGTCAAGTGAAATAAGTTACAGCCACATTCTTAGCAAAGACCACTAAGATAACTACGGTAGCTCTTACATGTAAAAAGCAACATAAAACTCACAAGTTAGCTAGGTACTTGGAATGTTAAGTTTGAAGCTAGCATAAGCTAGATACAGCAGCTAATAGCTGGTCAGTTTAATATAAACTGGAGACTTAGCTAGGTATAAAGAACATGGCTACATATTTATAAATTCCGAGCTAGCTAGCTATTAGGTTGTTGTTGGTGTGGTTGGCTTTATGATGCTAGCTAACAAACATGTCTCGCATCAATAATATCATCAAAACTAAAAAAAACATAAACAAACCTTTGAAACCTTGCTATACTTCATTTACATACCATGCCCTTTTTCAATTTATTTTGAAGGCAAGAGAAGACAAATGCTTAAAAAGGACAGCCATATTTTTTGCAAACACAATTTCCGTTACTTTGTGCTAGAACTTCATTTAACAAACCACACAAAACTCGCAGCTTTTCACGACAAAGAAGACATATATTTTACGGCAACATCAAAGATTTTTTTCGGCAACATCAAAGGTAAATGAAGAGATCCACTTTGCCTGTCACAGACACACAGACACACTTAGCGTATTATTATAGAGACTAGTCGATAAGGCCCGTGGAAAAATCCACTTAGGCAAAAGGCCAATGAAAAATATGTTGCTTTAGATGTTTTGCTGACGTCAGTAGTGCATATACAAAAAAAAATGTTCTTAAAATCTTACACAAAATGTCAAATGTCAAATCGCATTAAATCCTCCACACAAATCTTACACAAAATAAAAAAGAACAGCTTGCAAGGTGTAAAATCTAGTTGATAAAAAGTTACAACAACGACACTCACAACATCGACACTCACAACACCAATACTCACAAAACCGACAGTTACAACACCGACAGTCACAACACGGATAATAACAATGTCAGAAATAACGCATCTCAAATATGTACATCTTATAAGTGATTATGTTGAAAACCCTCAGTATTTTATTCTGAAATGTCAAAAAGGAGGCCTGCAAGAGTTAGCACAAATCAACAAATATAAGTTCTTTACACATTTTAAATATTGTCTTTCCCTTAAAAGCTTATACAAAAATATGAAAAAGCCATAGTTTCGAAAACATAAAATTTAAATCTAGAAAAATCAGTCATTTCGGTTGGATACCATCCTCTCCCACAAAAATTTACACAAAATGTAAAAATCAACCAGTTAAGAACACAAAAAATTTCCTTTTTAGTTCCGTGGTGCCCTTTACCAACAATTTTAAACCTAAATGTCAAAAAATCAATGAGCAAAGAATAAACTTGAATCGACAAAGATCATTATAAACATTGTATACGGTTCGTAAACAAAAGTTTACACAAAATGTAAAACAGATTGGTTTTTGAGAAACACATCTAAATCAACAAAAATAAGTTCATTCAGCATGTCGTATATTGCCATTACCATTAATCTTCCACAAAAAGGTTATGAAACACATCAAACTTTTAGAAAATCAGTGATTTCAGTGCATACAGTGATTTCAGTGCATACAGTCCTCGCGTTTAGATTACAAAATATAAAAAACAAAAACAGTTTTAGTCAGAACATTAAGTAATTTTTTTATCATCAGCAAACATTTATCCCTACAAAATTTTGTAAAATTCTCAAGGAAAACAAAAAAGGGGAACCATGGAATTTTCTTCCAGCAAAAATTTACATCACATACAGTTAGTTCTCCCAAACAATAGTTTATAATACGAAATATAAAGACAAAGTTGTTTATATAGTCTGAAGATGTACTTAGTGTACGAAAAGCTTAACAAATAAATACTTTTTAACTTTCAAACTCGTTTTACTTTTTTCTTAATTAGTAACTATGGCTGTTATTTTTACCGATAAAGACATCAGCTTTACAACAGCTTTCAGTGAAGTCTGATTCTACAAAGATTTGTTTTTTCAGTATATATATATTGCATGTGGTCTATTTCCACAAAAGTTTACACAAAATTTCAAAAAACAGCATTTTGCAACACGAACAATATGAACTGACAACCATACCATCCTCTTATCAATTTTTTTAACCTAAAGTCATAAACCCATGTATATAAATTTCCAATCAAATGTCAAATACCCCTGTATAAAAACCTGGCATTTTTATATGTAGGCTGACAAAAGTTTAACAGGATGAGGAAACAAAACAATAAAAAATAACTTAACACACACACTTTAAATTCTATAAAATTCGTTCCACTTGTCATATTGTGGTCCCCTTGTAAACTTTACAGGAAATGTGAAAAAATTATTCTCTATGGGCATAAAAATGTGTCACAGTATCCTAAAAGTTCAAGAAAGATTTTGTATCTAGCTTGTTACATCATAATTCGTGTTCAAAAAAGAAGAGAAGTTCGACTACTAAGGTAGCTATAAATACCTAAAAAAAGAGGAATAACAACAAAACTCATAGCCTAGTTAACTAAGCTTTCTTCTTCGAGTTGATAAAATGAGTTTCTCTCAAACTAAAGCTTAGACGCAAACGAATGACCCAGCGGAAACCCCGAGTTTAAATTGGACAATGTGACTAATCGCTTCGGAGGCCATTTTAATTTATCTGTGAGTTGTTTACCAAGCTTGGCCCCATCTTACTCTGGTAAAAACTTTATAGTTTACTAATGTTTGTTAGGGTGAGTAAAACCACTCGCTGGAATATTCGGATGAAAAAGGCTTTCCCCGACATGGACCACGTGAGCAAAGAACAATAGAATTAGCCAATCAAAAAGCGCGGCCAGATTTTGGCCGCAGAAAAATCGTTTGAGACCCAGCGTAATTTTTCCCACCTTAACTACTCCGATTTCCCGGTGGTAAGAAAAATTACGCTGGGTCTCCTGGCTACAAAACTCATAGATTAGAGCTAGCTATGGGATGGAGCCTTGAAGCTAACATATTAGCTAGCTAGCTAACAAAACAGTACCTAAGACACCCAGTTAAATATATTTAAGCTGGGGAGACTATAGCTATAGCTATTTATGCTTAGTAAAACACATATAAAGGAAAACAATAGCAATGTAAAAATTATGACATTTGCAGTTAGTTCAACAAACCAAAACCTTCTATTTCGCTGGCACATTTGTTTGGTAGCCAGCTAACAGCTTTATGCAGCATTTTGAATTTTAGGACATTAATTATGCAAAACATTGAAAAGAAATGCTAGCTTTTTTATAAAAAACGCGGTAAAATATAAAAGTTACAGAATTTGAAGCCCCAATGGATTTTTTTTGAGAATACGATTTTCGTTGACAATTTTAAGTGTGTTACATATAAAAACGGAACGTCTAAAAATATAAAAGTTCTTACTTTTTCTGAATTCCAAGTCACTTGAACAAATCAAACCAAACAAATGTGCATTCATTTTCTACTTCTAACTTTACTCTTTACTTTACTACTTCTAGCTCCACTCTTCACTTCCGAAGTAACTTATTGTGGCTTCCAACTTCACTTTTTTGCTTTTACTTCTACTTCTTCACTTGGACTTTTCTTTCTTTCTCATATATTCTTTTTTGAAACACTTTACCATTTCACCTTTTGCACCTTTTTGAAGACGAAGGGACCGTTCTTTTGTTGTTGTTTTGTGTGTCGATGTTAACTCTGTCCCAAATTATATGCTTTTTTAATCCACTCCACTTCTTCACTTTGACTTTCCTTGCTCTTAATATCTGCACTTTTTTATGACTAAGGGATCGTCGAAAATAAGACATTTTTTATCCGCTTCTTTAGTTCGCCTTTTGTCGAGAACTTTGTCGAGAGATTTTTATGTTTGTTTCTTTTTACGCCAAGGAAACTTTCTATTCGAATGCCGTCCCGTTCGAAAGTACGTATTTGAGCGAATCATGTTGCTTATTTTCTATCACGTGGTTTCTAACGGTTGCGAGACAAATGTAAACAAAACAAAAAACTCGACAAACTCGCGCATTCAGGTGGTAAAAAATATCGTCTTTGTAACAGTCACAGACAGACAGAACTGGCTTATTATTATAAGAGATGACAAAAAAACCCGTAATCAACTGATAATGTATTAAAGAACTCCAACATATTAACATATTTCAAATTACAGTAAAGTAATAGCATCTATGGCCTATGGCATATTTGCACGAATATATTTGAGACTTAAATGCTTTATTAAGAAGAAACTAATTAAAGATTTAGTGTAAAAAACTCACTGAAGTGGTGTAATAAGATAAAGAATAGACAATAATCATAAAGGATTTAAGCAGAGGATACTAGTAATAAAGCTAAAGGGTTATGTTACATAATTCCAAACATTAAGAAAAAAAAAATCATAAATAAGAACCAGAATGAGGTTAAATTGTGGAAATACCTTTGTTGTTGTTACTAAGAACAAAATAAGAACAGGTTGAAAAAGGCTAAAAAATAATAATAGCCAGTCTCAGGTCTAGATTTTATTAGTTCTTATCAATAAAATAAAAAAAAACAAAAAACAAAAATAAAAAATAAAAACATCAGCGCTATAAAATAAGTATTTAAAAACCACCTTTTAGTTTTGGCTATCCCGGAAATCAACAATGATGAACATTATTTAAGCAATTTTCTCTCCAAAGCGAGATAAAAAATGCGGTCACGCTTTACTTTTTGTTTAAAGAAAGTTTGTTCAACTTTGCACTAAGGTCCTTGACGACAACCTTTTTCTGACCACAAATTCCTTTCTTGCAAGCTTCACAAATTTGTCTGTTGTGAGCTCCTCCATGTCTGTACACAGTATCTTCCCTATCCTCGTCTAACGATTCATCAACAATATCAAACATCTTTTTCAGCACCATGACAAGCAAGCTCCTAAGGATTCGTTTGATGGTCCTTTCATTAAACAAAGGAAGTTGATATGGTGAGTCAACACAGCGATCGCAAGATTGTCCCATGTATTGCCGTTCCATAATAAGTTTCTGATTCTCTACGGAACAAACAAAGATTATCATTGCTTTTGCAGAATCCCAATATCTTCCACAACCTCCTTTTTCACATGAATTATTTTGGTTGTGAGTGAAATAACCCCTCGAAGGGATATAACACTTCACGCTATTCTCCTTAGGAGATAGATTTTTTTCTTCAAAATAACTTTTAACGATATTGATGAAGTTTTCATTCCAATCTTTTTCTTCTTGACTTGCTTTACGAGTTTGTTTTGCAGTCAATCCCTCGAAAGAACGTAATTTATACTTAAGTTCAGGTATAAACAACATTGTTAAAAAATTATAATTTTTTTCTCACTAAAAAGGCTACCATCTTAAATGGTTCGTGGCTGACCATCTTACTTAGCTTGTTTTTACGAATTTCTTAGAAAAAACTGATAAGCTTTGTTTCTATTGGCTTCGAATGACGTAATGAATGAACGTTTTAATTTTAAATGCACGTGAATGTCTATATTTGTACATTTTTTACATTCCAATGCGAGTTTGTATTATGTATTTAAATACTGGGGTGTTTTAAACGTACGTTTACATAGCCAGGTGTTTTGCAATTTATTCATGTTTATACAAGAATTATTCTTTGTAAGAACAATAAAATATTTTTGGAAATAACAGAGCATATAATAATATCTTACGTGTTCTTAAACATTAGTGTACTGGGGAAATAACCAAAAGTGAATATTAAGAGAACACAAGGTTTTAAAGACATTTTTTACCTATGTATGCGAGGGAGCACTCGGGGGCTAAAATACGCTAATATCAGCAGTAAAAATCTGAAAATCATAAGGCAGAACCACATTTTTTCAAAATTACCCAGGGTTTCTTGACGTTGTCCATCGTATTGGCTGGCGCTGAAACTTGTGAAAGTGACACAACTAAACTTCGCCTCTGGAAGCTAAGGAATCACTTGTTATTAAATAATTGAGTAAATAAAGCACAAGTAGCTACATACATTATGTTTATGTAACTAATTACATAAAAGATTTTTAGAAGTATTCTGTCATCTTTATAAATGTAGCTACCTATTTAGACCTCTGCGTATTTTCTTTTTACTATCTTCCCATAACAGGGAACAGTCAAGACTTGAGTACACAGCTAGTTAGGTATACATGGCATTGCGTGTTGGTTAAATATGTTGTCACAACGAACAGGAACCCATTTTTCTTAAAAAAAAAATTCTAAAAATGCTAAGGGTATCTTTATCGAACAGAAACCTGTACACTTCTGTAGATTTTCAGGTTTCTTTTATAAAATAGAAAAATTTAGGAAACTATAGCAAAATGTGATATGCGTCATTTTTATGCCTTTACATTTCCCAAGTCGATCAATCTATTGGTGTTTGTTAGTACAGTTTGTCCGGCCAACGTTGTTCACGAATTGATGCACAAAGAATAGAAAAAAATAAATATATTACCAAGACATCATCAGTCGGTTAAATTAGCTGCTTGTTGCTGTGTATTGAAAGACCACGAAGTCGATTTTCGACAAAAACCTACTTTTTAAACCGGGTAATGGCGCATGCGCTAGAACTTATTATTACATATTATGCGGAACACAAAAAAAATTACATTTCCGTAATTCTGCAAAACGTAGAAATAGTGCTTCTTTTTACGAAATAGACAACAATCGAGTGAAAATTAAAAAAAACAACAGACAATTGAAGTTAAACTACCGTGACTGTTGCATAAGAGATTAAGTTTGTGTAGGTTGTTTCTTTCAAAAATATTTAATACGGAACATTCTTATACAGATGTTTAGCACCAGACGTCGTTGAAATTTGTGTGAACTTCTTAACTTATACGTCTGTCTATTTTATTATCATATTCTTTTTCGAATACCATAAAAAAAGGACTATGCAAAGTTTGATTAAAATTCTGGCACACAAAAAGCGACGGAGGGCATAGTTTTAACGTAGGAGTATTAGGGTAAAATAAAAATCAAGAAACTTTCTTTTTATTTCATTTCTATATAAATTAAGTCCTTCATACAAAAACCACTACATCAAATATAAGAATACATAAAAATATATAAATAGCTAGTTATTAAAAAAGTTAAATACTCTCTAAAAGCTCTTCATTGTCCCAAGGATTTCTAGTAGTTTCTCCAACATCAGAACAACGAATTGTATATGAGGGAACTGGGAACGAAAGCTGAGATGTTTAATAATACACTAGGTATAGTTAGTCTCAAATTCTACACACTGAAAATAGTGCTTTAACTCAGTTGACGGCTATAGATTAAACCCTATCAAATTTTAATTGTAATGTAATGCAATGAAAATAATTAACACTTTGCGAAAATGAGGTAATCTATATATTAATACGGAAGTTGTGTCCGTCTGTGACCACCAAAGTGGATATCTTCATTTTCCTTTGATAGTTTAGCTCTACACAATAGAGGCAACGTGAAAACAAGGGGGTTTTTTTGGGTTTTTTTGTAGATGGGTTGCTGGCGTCATTAAAATTCAAATGACGGGCTTTATCGACTAGTAAAGAATAAATGCAAGTCCGAAAATTGAATTCATAAAGTCAAAGTATCTTAATCAGATAATATAAGACGAATGAACTTATTTTAACATATGTATATTTCGCGTTACATCCAACACATCTTTTAGCAAGAATAATGAGGTAATTTAATGAGGTAATTTTGTGAATTTAAAAAGTCCTCACATGCATGTATCATATTTCTGGATAAAATTAAAGGCTAGTGTTGGTAGGGTTAATCACGCTTCCATTTGAAGCGGCGTTACTTAAAGGAAAACTTCAAAAGAGAGAGACCGTGAACAAAAAATGAAATGCGCTATTCTACGACCGTGTTTATAAGAGAGGGTGTGTAATCAAGGTCAACAATTACAGCTTAAAATTACTAATTTAGACATTGGTCTCCCGAATGTTCCACAGGTGGTTCTCCTGATTCATAAGGCATATTGTTTTATCGTGAAGCTTGAGTAAACTTGACACTTTTCGGATGTCAGATACGGAACAAAAGCCATATGGAGCAATAATCGAGTTATCTAAAACAAATATCTTATTTAGAATAATGCATTTGAATTATCTGTCAGAAATTACCTTCAAATAATCAAAAACTTAAATCGGCACATCAAAACAATATAACTGTAACTGCAGAAAAATGTATAAATGTACAGAAATGTTTAACCTAAATGCTCAAAAGAAATTGCAGCATGAAGCAGATAATGTAAGTATAAAGAAACCCACCATCAGTACTTCTTTGAGACCAACATTTCCTCCACAGTAGGAACAGCGACATTAAGAGAAGGGTTGGAGCTAACACCGCAAACACTAGCTTAATTTTTCTGGGATATATTTTATGAACAATTGTCCCTGTGAAGAAATTAAATTAAAACGTTTAGAAATATTTTACAGTCGAACTCGCGATCCATATCCAGCAATTGCCTATCAGCTAATTTGCTTCCCATGTATTTGAGCATCGGGTTTTGCTCCGTTTTGTGTATTTGTCTTGCTAGAGTGGAGGTCGTATAGGCTGTTGTTGCTAAGTAAATGGCACCAAAAAATATAAATGACGATTACACAAAAAAGTAAAGTTAATTAAGTCGAACAAGAAGCCCAGGGGCTTGAAGATTTCCGCCATTAGCCTAAAAGATTTTAAAATTTGAAGTTGATCTTGAAAACGGAGAATTATGGGGTAAACAAATCATTGAGTATTCTCAATTATTATTGTAACTAACCTGCAATGTTAAAATACAACTCAATAAATAAAAATAAAATTCATGAATAATTAATTAGTTCTGCTGAATATATAGTCTACGTGCTTGAAAAATTGTACAGAAAGAAATGACGTAACATCAAAGATGGCGCATTATAAGACGATCTTCATTATTCTACACTGCACGAGCTTTAACTTTCGATAGCATATAAACTTTAAAATAAAGTATTGTTCATTGGATAATAAAACAATCTGTTGCACTGTTAGGATTCTTATTGGCTTAAAACTCATTTTAGCCTCGTTCTCAGAAAAAATCTTTAGCCTGGATAAGTTTCTATCTCTCTATCTCTCTATCTCTCTATCTCTCTATCTCTCTATCTCTCTATCTCTCTATCTCTCTATCTCTCTATCTCCTCAGGCGATTTTAAAGATTCCGCCTTCGCTGGCGGAAATCAATAAAAGAAATGAAGAACAGAGAATCAACGTGAAAGGCGACACACTTTCATCCAGTCAATCACAAAACAACAACTGTGATCGATATTTTTGTCGTTGTAAAAGGAATGGTGCCTGTTGCGACACGATAACCTGTCTGAAAGCAAATTGGTTCCTGTCGCCTAAAAAGATTTAAAAATTGAATATTTTACAAAAAAAAGTGTAAAGAAACCAATGTTTCGTCCTCTTAACAACCTTACTGACGAGGTACTTAAAATTGATAGTTTTAAAATGCGTCGTGTATTTCACATGCAAGAATTTCATCTGTTCCAAACGTTTAACAAGCTACGTCTTAGTAAAGTATTTGTTCGATTTAATACTGAATATAACAAAGGAGATAAAAAAATTGTAAATTAGAAGGAGGCGTTACTTTTTGTACCATTAACACATTCAGGAACATCACAATATTCCCAAGGTTCAGAAGTTTCATTTACATAACACCAAGGTGCTCTTGCATATCCTTGAGGATTTCTACAGAAGTTGCTTTCTAAATCACGATATACTGATGAGGATAAAAACGAATTAATACTCCAAGGCAGACATTTCTTCCCACTCGTGGCCTTGTTAACAGTACCGTTGTATGAGTCTCCATTTCCTTCATAACAATGCTCAGTATACTGTACTTCTCCTTCTTTGAAAGCTATCAAAAAATAATTCAACGCTTTTCCTGAAACCCCCTATCAATGTGAATGGGAAAAATTCAACACAAAATACAAATGAAAATAAAGAGATTGTTTTAAAAGATATGCTAGCTTGTTGTATAATGTTCTTAGTTATTTTTATTTTCCTCTTCAAAGACTTTTATAATGGTAGAACTTGCATGGCCTCTAAAAAGTAAAAGTATATTAGATTTATGAAATCTGTTAGACTTTTGGCTATCTATAAATCAAAGAATTAGCGTCCAATTAATGGAATGAGTAATAAAGGTGAGCATATTTTTTCCAAAAAATAGAACGAAAAGTTACAAAATAGATTTTAAGAAAAGTCAGAAGAATGCTTATAAATGCACATTCAAACAAAACTACTTAAAATCGAAAAATTAAAAAACATTTGAGTTGTCCCTGTTAGGATAATCCTAAAATTGAGTTGAGATTCGATCCTTTTGTAAATGTGACTTATACTTGAAGTCAAATTTTTTTTAGTTTATGGGAAAATTTTTATCAAATGTTGAGTTCTTTCTAAATGTTTATATATTTTCATATAATAAATTATATAAAGATTATGCTGTAGTCTAAAAGATTATGCAATTGTGAGAAATATATCATGCTCATTGTGAGAAATATATATAAAAGCGTGGTTCCCACTTTAGTTTAACTTAAGACTTAAATATAAAACTCAGAAGAATTTGAATTTGTCTTAAACATTTAAAATAAATCCTGAGCATTTTCATTGTGGTTTAAGTGTGTTATCATTTAAACTCCGAATTAGGATCCCTCTCTTTTATGTCTTCTGTACGATTTATTAAAGATTATTGGATACCGGAGAATATGTTCGCAAAGATGTTTTTTCCTAAAAAATTTTATTTATTTCTTGTTTAAAATATTTTCTTTTTTTTTTCTCTGAACTTAAAATTTTTGAACCCTTGCTACATGAGAACTCGGAAAGTCTTCGTAAGACAATTTTGTACGCCATTAACTTAAAAAAAACTATTTTCTTTCTTTTTTGGAATGTCTGAAATTTGAAACTTAAAAGTATAGCTAGAATAAGACACGGGGGCAAAAGGAACACCAATGAGTGTCTACTGCGTTTATATAAATCAGTTGTATTTCTCACAATATTTAACCCTATTCGGTCCGGGGTTGTACGAGTTCTAGAGCGAATTTTTACATTCTGTTTGAAGTTTCTGAAATCTACATGAAAGTTGTTTAACATATTTTTCGGTTATTACATAGATCCCATGAAAAGTTGCCAAAAATTGCACGAAAATCCGGTTTCTTCCGATTTTCGGGTAAAATCCGAACAAATCGGGAAATCGGATTAATCACGTGTCCAAAACATTGAAAATGATTCTTCTTGATGGAACAAAGTTGTGTTGTAAGTTTCAAGTTTTAAGGATATTCTTAACAAGAGTTATTATATTTTTCCCATTAAAAGGATTTCATAGAGATTTTTAGGGGTAGTTTCGAGTAATAGCCAATATCAAAGCCTCTGAAAGACCTAAAAATTTTGCATGCAGGTGTCTAATAGATAAATATTAAACCTCAGTAAGTATCATAGCCATGCAGCACAGCCTTAAGGAGTTAGTAAAAAAAACCGTCAGGGGGGGGCGGAATCCGCCACCCCCCCGGACCGAATAGGCAGACAAGACACAATTAAAGCAGACAAGACACAATCAATTTTATCGCATTTTAAAAAGTTGATCATGTATTACCCTCGAAATGGATCGTGTTTGTCGGCAACGTTTGAACGCGATATTCAAATTTGACAACTTGAATTCGACAAAATGGATTTTAATACTTGTTTAACTGGGATATTAAAGCTATCAACAATGGGATGATAGTAGCAAATATGAAAATTCTCGAGAATTCATGCACATGTAGTCACAACCCAGTACAAAAAAAGTTGCTCTTGGTTAAGCATGTTGTCTTTATTATGTGTCATATCACCTGAAAATTGTTTCTCCATTGATATTTTGATTTCCTCCAGTTAATCAGTTTGTGCTAAAATTGTATTCTTGTTACTTATTTTTATAATATTTCTTCTTTTTCGGATCAGACGCTATCAAAACACATTTCTTGGTTTTTAAGGTCAACTGGCCAGGTTGCCGTTTTCCGTAATTTTGGCAAATTGTCCAGTCCCTTTTTCCCGTCAAAACAGAAAAGTGGCCAAGAAGCACGAAGGTGGGAAATGTAGAAAAACAAGTGCTGAAATGTCTGTCTTAAATTTTTATTTTGCTACAGCATCTTAGGATATATTCCAGATGTATGTTAATTTTAGTTCCAGGATCGCTTTAAGACATAATTTTTGTTTATTTTGCAACAAAATTATTCATACGTTGTATGATTTATAGCCCAATAAAAGGCATTTCCGTTTTTGCCTGTACTTAGGCTGATTGAGATTTAGCAAAATTCCCGGGCATTAATTACTGGTAAGCTATTCCCTTCAATGAGACCTATCCCTTTTAGTATATGTGGGATTTCTTGCAAGCGAGCTACAAAACGAGTTTCGTAACGATTTTACACGACACCAATATATTATATAGTATTTAAGGCATATTTAAGGCATATTTAAGGCATCATATACATTTGATGTGAATACGAAGTCAATATTTCTACAAAACACAGTTCTGTTATTGAGGGAGGAGTTAGAAGAAGAAATATTCTATAAGCGTGGTTTCCATCTCTTGACTAGGCAAAAGGGAAAAAAAACTAAGAAATGCGTAAAAAAAAAACTTACGAATTAGTTGGCAGCCTACAATGTTGTTCATGTCTTGTTTCGGAAAGTTAACACAACGATATGTATTGGAAAATTTGATTGGATTATCGAATTTATCCGGACATAGTTTGTACAATGATTCATAAATTTTCACGAAATCGATAAGCAGTCCATTGCAACGGTTGCTCAGGCATATCTTTCGACATGGTGGCGAATTAATAGTCTCATTTTTAATTGTTGATATAAAACATGTGGGATGTCTTAAAAAACACGCTAACTGTGTTAACATATCCGCACATTCGCACATTTTTTTGAAGTTTCTGTCTAAGTACAGTCTAAGCGAATTCACTACAGAATTGAAACCAGACTCTTTTTTGCAGCTATGGAATCTAATAAAGAAATAAAAAAGACAAAATCAAGGCTGATTGTCAAATCCATGGATGGTGATTGCAAAAATGTTATACGTAAGGCTAAAAATCTATTTTATAGGTCTCTTTGCTTATCAGACGATGTATTTATGTCTTATGTACTAGTACTTTAACTGTGTGTTCGTGTGTGTGACAGGCAAAGACTATTATACTTTGTACAATTGCTTCTAAACCGCCTATAAGACATCTCCTAAAATAATTTCTGTATTTTATAAACCCTTTGTTTACATTATTAGAGAACATTCAATAATTCAGTAACACCCAAAATCCCGTTGTAACGCATCTAGTACAAATCTAGTACCTTCATGTAACAGGCAAACTAGTGCTGTGATATGAGAAAAGATAAAACAGGGCCATTTATTTAGCACACAAGATGACATTTTTGGTATTTTCAAGTAAGTCCAGAGGCAAGAAACGAATTCCAGATGTAGATCATACACAAAAATAACTAAAAATATCCGTCATACATAGTTCATGGTTCAAATTCTCTGTTACATAACAAAAGAGCTCTGCCGTAAAGGGTTTTTAAAACACAGGGAATGTGATTCCTTAAAATTAATTTACGGGACAATACCCTATGTATGTTGTCATAGTGGATGTTTTATTTGTTAAGTTTTTGACGACTGGCGTCAAGGCGCGTTCCAATTTGACTGCATCTTGAATTTTGTAATTTCGTCAAGGTGAGCTTTTTGCACTATAGCGAGAAATGTAATCAAATAGCAACGAGTCTTTACTAAAACCACAGCATTACATTTTAGGTTTCTGAGGCCTATTAAATAACACGGAAATGTTCGAAATAATTGACGTCAACTCTCGCATGGTGAGATCCACCTGTGATCAAAACTGTATCATTTTTTCCAAGGTTAGACCAACCTACCTGTTTCGGAATTAGTGATTTGATGAAAGTTGCAAAAATCCTTTAAACCCATTCTTAACAAAAAATAATAAAAAGTTGTTGTTAAAAGTTCATTCTTTAATATTTTTGTTATTAATGTACAGAATGTGCTTTAATCATGCACAAAAATAGAAATGTTTGCAGGGCTGGTGTCGTCCATGATTTATGATATCTATATGAGCTGTCATATGGAAAGAAATCAGCACGCATTGCCCGGATCAAGGTTAAAATTGTGAGAGCCTGGTTAGCCCCGCTGGCTCGCTTCCCATATAACAAGTTGTTGACTTTTAGGAGAATTTATTAAGAGACCTGAGATCACAAGCGGGCTTACTTCAGCCCGCAAACCCAGCCAGCCCGGCTAAATATTACAATATTTGTATCTAATTCTGTTATTTACATTCTACAATCCCGGGCATAGGGCGAGCGGAATTTCAAAGCTCGTAACCACGAGGAATTAAAAAATTGAAAATGCTGTTTCTATGCTCTCCGAACTTGTCAAAATTTACTGGACATAGGAATCCGGATCTTAGTTTACTTGGTCGGATCTAAAATCTTCAGCAAAACATAAAGGTTTGATTTATTACATAACCGCCTTGCAATACAAAAAGAGTCCTAAGATAATATTACAGTGACTAGCTTCAAACGCTGATGAAAAAAAGTATAGGGTCGTGTGTTATTGATGAACGTATAAGGAAATATAAGTGTTTTAAAAAATTTGTTGACGGCAGCACAGACCCGCCAAAATACAAAAAAATATTTTTTACAAATTTGTATACCTGTTGCCTTCTATGATGTATATGTAATATACAAGATCATAACGGTTGCAGAGATATTGGGGTTTAAAGATATTTTGATGACTTCGACAACCCGTCCATTCCAAAACGGATTTTGGGACCCAGGTTTGGGAAACTTACCCAATTTAGTACCAGGGTGTCCCTAATTACCTGCGCGGTATAAAAATAACTGATGTTACTACCTCGTTTTCAAGTTATTTGGCCACAAAGTTGTATATTTATTGCAATGGCTTCATTATTTTAAATAAAGATATTGACGTTAAATTAGTGTTAGAGATTATGTTAGAGACCACCTGCGACCAAAATTAGGCCAATTTCCTAAAGTTGGATCAACTAATTTTTTTCGCAACCGATGAATTAATGACGTCATCAAAATACCTTTAAACCCCAATATCACCTTCACCGTTCGTCAAAAAGCACATGAGCCTATACATTTTCATTATCAGCGTTTTAAGCTCTACACATTAGAGGCAACGGTTTAACAAATTCTGAAAAAAATATTTTGACATTTCTGCTGTCTTCAAAATTCTAATTGCGGTATCTTTTCTATTGTTCTTCTGCCTAAGTGGATTTTTCCATGGGTTATCAACTAATAATTTATGAATCTCCATCCGCTAATAATCTCCCTACTCGAATAAGATTGTGTAGCTATCAAAATATAACCTAAACTACTACACTCGCTTGTTTTCGATGATAATATTGATAACATTTAATAAATAATTTAAAAAAATTCAACATCCTTGTAAGACCTTAAACTTTTACCTTCACTTTACAAAACTGCAAAACTTAGTGCTAATTTGGGTAAAAAAATTTGAGCAAAACCACACCAATCAATTCCACACACACCATCTAAAAATGGCAATTCGCTTGCACTAATTAGTTACTTAACGAGCAATAAAAATTTGCTTTATTTTCTTAACAAAAACGTAATTTGAAATATTTTATTCAAAACGTAATGCAAATTATAACTTGCCCAAATAAGATCTTCTTAGAAACACATCGAAAATGCACCAGTTTCTTCTTAAATTACACCCTGCACATTTGTTGAAGCATTATGGTATTACAAATACGGTACAATCTTGACGCTAACAAGTGCCTACCTTTGTTTGTTGAAAAAAAAATTGAATGCTCTTGTCAGGAAAACTTTGCGTTTTTTTCTATTAAGAAAATTTAAAAGTAAAATGCTCCATTCCATATCCTCATTTACATCTTTCGCTTTGTGAATTGATTGATTTATCATATAATTTTGCAAATGTTGCAAGCAAGCTCCGTTTGGCAGTACATCACTATAACTTCTGCATCTAAAACAATACATGTTTACCTATATTGAGAAATTTGACTATTTAAGTCTTTAGAAACTCTTAATTTCTTAACCAATGGGAACGGAAAACATTTCCTTATTTTATTAAAAAAATAAATAATGTAATGCTCAAAGTAACATATCGAGTTTGATCTAAAGAACAGCTAAATAGCTAGAATAAGGTCGACCTAACGATGAAAAAATTTATTCGCGTTCTTATCAATTTGTAGCAATAGAAATTTTCTGCAAAGAAACAAAAGCTTTCTAGGTAGAAATTCCTCTACTTATCTCTTATATCAATACCCGTAAATTGTCTGTCTGTGCATGAGAAAAAGGTCTCGAACTACGGAAACTCTTTGTTGCAACGGGCGTATTTCCGTGAAATTCAGAGACGAAAAAATGTGTGGGTTTTTCAACGGCTAACAACTAGTCTACTATAGAACACCTCAAACAAGGGAGAGATTTGTTATGCTCACCTTACTTTATGGATGTCTTCATTAGTCTTGCTTGTAGCTGTAGATAAAGTAAACAAATTAAATAACTCTAATGTGGATGTTTTAAATCCGTACAAAACAATGCAGGTTTTCATAATTTATGATGTAGGGGTAAAACTACTCTTAGCTAGACTTTAACAACGAGATCTCATGACTGACATCATTGAAGTAACTTTACTACATTATGATATGCTGTGACCTATCGGAAACGTGTATAATATTATCTTTTACGCATTTAGTCACACCAACATGTCTTTTAAGCTTGGTTTCAATTTGGATTCAAGTAGCGTTAAGCAGGTGTGTTAATTGGATTTGTTTTTTGAAACCTAATAGATATTTTAGTACGAGTTACTTTGAAGGAAGATACTTTCGCGAAATCAAGGCAAATAACTTTCGCGACCGTCCCCTTGTAAAATTTTCCGGGTGAAAAAGCTTTCACGAATGTTCATTTTAATGATTTTTGCGAGAATTAATTTTCGCGATAGGCATAGCTATTAATTATTAAATTTCCAAGGCGGTACTGAAATGGCATGCAAAGGTATTAAAACGCAGCGATAAAATACGTGGTTTTGAAACGATTTAAAGGGTTGATTAACAAATATTACTACGGGGGTGAAAGTGACATAAAGGAAAATTTTAATTTCATAAAACAAATTCCAATAATTAAGTGTTTCAATATATATGGAGGGAACAGACTTTAGCGATTAAACATTTTCAAAATCTTTCGCGGGGCCAAAAATTTAATTTCTATCACCACCTTTTGACAGACTAATATTTATTTTGCAATATTTTACACAATATTTATTTTTATCTTTTTGACATTCTCTCTTTCTCCTTTCCCTAAGCGCTTTGTTAAGTGAAGGTATTTTATCCCTATGGATATAAGGCACAAAGGGCATGGCATCTTATATTACTACATCGCAGATTATTGATATTGCAAAGAGTTAAGCAGCATACAATGGAGGTTATTTGTTCAACACCATTACATTATATATGCTGCATAAATGTAACTATTGAATTTTCTTTTTACAACCATAAATATATATCATATTTACCCCTATCCGGGCGGGGGCTTCCCCCCCTCACAATTTTTTTGTAATAAGCATACCGTTGGCCTTTGGGGACTTTTCATCATTTTTAGATATCTTCAGGATATTTAAAAAAATTGTTGTGACGTCTCGTCTGTTGTCATGGTGACTCATCGGTTAACAGGTGGTCGGAAAAAAGGTTACGTTCCACCATTTTAACATGCACATGGGTTCGGAAATATATGAAATATTCGAAAATAAATCTAGGCCGCTTTCTTCTTTAGTTTTGCTTTCTTCTTTTCATTCGCCTTATGAAAATCCTCAAAAACATGTCCTCCTCGATGTTATCAGACATATTTCATCAATCAAAAGATTTAAATCAGAGTGAAAGTTACTGATAATGCAAACGTTCTGGCGCTATAATACTATAATGTATAATTAACTCCTAGGTCAGAAATTGACACAACAAAATTAACCCGACAAATCAACGCTACAAAATTAAAGCGGCAAAATTAACGCCGACAAAATTAAAGCGACAAAATTAAAGCGATAAAGTTAACGCGACAAAATTAATGCGACAAATTCAACGCGATAAAATTAACGCGACAAAATTAACGCGACAAAATTAACCCGGCAAATTCAACGCGACAAAATTAAAACGACAAAATTAACCCAACAAATTCAACGCGACAAAATTAACGCGACAAAATTAACGCCACAAAATTAACGCCACAAAATTAACGCCACAAAATTAACGCCACAAAATTAACGCCACAAAATTAACGCCACAAAATTAATGCGAATTAACGCCAAATGTAGCCCAAGATTTATTAGCATGATTTCAAAAGTTAGTTATCATTTAACAAAATATTACAGCCAAGTCACAAATTTTCTGTTACATAATCAAACAACAATTACTTCACAATAGATGCAACGGGTTAAAAAATTTCTAAAACAATTTTGTTGTATATACACTGCTGACGTCACCAAAACTTCTAAAACATTCTATCTGTTGTATCTATCTGCCTGGGAGGTTTTTTTGCGGGCTTTTTGGTTAGACGCTGACTCTTTCTGTTTGTTTGTGAGGGGTAATGGTCACTTTTCCCCCATAAAAATGAGCGATCAACTATATCTTAACGTTTTCTCCCAGTTGGGTGACTAGGGAACACCCGAGACCAAAATGAGACCAATTTCGTGAAACTGAGTCAAGCCATCCGTTTTAGAATATAGACGAGTTAATGACGTCATAAAAAATCCTTGAACCCCATGTCTCTGTAACCGTTCGTCAAACGTACATGATCCCATACATTTTCTTGATTAGCATTTCAACCCATGTGTAATAGAGACAATGGGTATAGCCCTTTTCAATATTAAATATTTTGTACTTTGGTTTTTTCTATTGTTTTTCTGCCTAATTTGATTTTTCTACGCGCTTATTGACTTGTCGTTCCCTCCTAGTTTCTTGTCGTTTTTGTTTGGCATGTCGAAACAGAAAGTATGTATAGAGCTTCTTGGACCTAAAGGTTGACACGTTTTTCTGTATTATTGTTAAGAAAATGCTAGAGAATCCTAGAGTGCATAATCAAAAAAGTTCATGGAAAGTAAAAGTTTTGATTATAACGAAAGAACTAACGAAAAAAACTACATATATGTTTTTATGTAATAATATATATACATATCGCGAACACCACATGGCATTAAAAATTTAAATTTTGTCTCTTTTTTTATGTCCAAATTTTGGTTCAAAAAGTAATAATTACGTCCACCGTCGCCCCCATTATCGAACAAAAGCCAACTTGGTTCGTGCATATTTTGTTGACTTGCACATCACAAGGCGTACACAGCTCAACAAGATTTGTACAATGATGGATAAAGTATCGCTCACATTGAATGAAAGAATTCGCACCTTCTCACGCTTACGAACCAGAATATCCTGAAGGAGAAATTAAAAAAAGTTTTAAGACAAACCAATATATCCGATTTTTCCTCGTCGTAGCAAATATAATTTCGAAGAATTTAATATCATGGGAAAATAGGTAACGAAATAATACTACGGATAAAGTAGAACTAACTACGAAATAAATTTGATCCAAAGCAGCATAATTAAAATTAATCTCAGACAATCGCAATAGACGTACTACAGTTTATTCGTTCAGCATTCTCTGGCTTCGTTCCTTCAGAATGCGTTTGTTTACTTAACCGCGGAATTACGTCACACGAGTGAGTAATTTACCGAACAGAAAGTCCTTATCGACCTTGTCACAGCGGCGACCGTAGTAGTACTTTGACCTTAAATATCTCGAGGACCAAGGCTCGCAAAATAAATTTACACAGTTTTTTTTTACACTATAATAAACAATTTAAATCCAACTTATTATCAATCGTTAGTTTTTCTTTAATACCAGTTCTTAAATGTGTTATAAACATAGTTTATTCAATAAAAATCCAAGTATTTATCTCTAAGGACAATTTTCAGTTGTCCGGTGTAAAATCTATTATACTGCGATTTAGAAAGTGTAAATTCCAAACATTTTCTAAAAGATGCACAATAAGATGATACTAATAGTAACAGACTTTACAAACATATTAGGCCTTTTTGGAGAATTGGTCCAGTTTTGGTCTCAAGTCGTTCGAAGACACCAATGCATGAGGTAACCTTAGTTATTTGTACTTGTTTTCAAGTTATTAGGCTCAAAGTTAATAGTGTTTTGCAATGGTTTCACTAATCTTATTTAATTTATTGACGTCAGTTTGATGCATTAACGTCGTTTTGTAGCGTCAGAAATTTAACAAATAAGACATATCTTTTTCGGTAATTGCAAAGCAAAATTAAACACACCACCTTGCCTGTCACAGACAGACAAACACACACAGTTAGCGTATTTCATTGATTTTAATTAAGTTATTGACGTCACAGTTGTGGCGTCTAATTTTCGATTAACATTTCAGACGTATATTTTGCAGCAGTATCAAAGGAAAATGAACACATACACCATTTTTGTCACAGAAACAGTTAGCTTATTATTATACTACAGTATTCTCTCCAATTAACGGACACTCTAAAAGGCGGACACCTCTGATTAGCGGACACTTTGTCCATGCACTGGCCGTTTTCTAGTCAAAGTGTCATAAAACACTTTCCAAAAAGCGGACACCTAATTAGCGGACACTCTAATTAGTGGACAATAATTCTTGCACCAAAGAGCAAATATGGGATTTTTTTCTCTCTCCAATTAGCGGACAGTCGAAAAAAATCAAAAGCGAGCAAAGAAAAATAGACAAAATTAAATAGTTTTTCTAACATTTATTTCAAACGTTTTACAACTTTTGTGTCCAGCTTGCTTTTAATCTCGTCAATTGTCTTTATTAACCACTTTATCAGCTTGTCATGGCCATGAGGGCGATAAATAACGAGAACCCACCATAGCCACCTTTTTTCGTTATCATTATGTTAATATTATATTATCATTTGTTATTTTTCCTTTCTGATACAAAAATCTGCTTTATTTTCTAATTTGCGGCTTGAAATGTAAAACTTTCCAAAAGGCGGACACTTCCAATGAGCGGACACTTCCAATGAACGAACACTTTGGTCATACACCGATGGTGTCCGTTAATTGGAGAGTATACTGTAGTTATTTAAACCTATTGAAGAATCCACTTGAATATAATTTTATTGTGCTGATCAAGTTGTGTATACCATATATGTGCTCATGCTTTCACGAATGTACAAAAAATATTTTTAGAATTTGTTTATTGGTTGCCTCTATTGTATAGAACTAGAAACGCTGATCAAGAAAATGTACAACATGATGTGCGCTTGATAAACGGGTGGAATGGCTTTGCTAAATTTAAATTTATTCTTAAATATCACAAAAGCAACATTGGGATAAAAATGTGTATATTTTTGAGTTTCTTATATCTAAATTTGGTCCCAAAAAGCATTATTTTCACTAATTTTACTAAATTTTCACTAAAGCCATTATCGCACAAAAGCCAACTCGGTTCGTACATATTTTGTTTATATATGACGTCCTAGGGCAACAACGCAACAAGTTTCTGTGCCCATTGCTGAAAAATCTCCTAAATTGTTGTGCTTTGAAAGTAATATAAAGAATTATTATAAGAATATGATTTTATAAAATACAATCGAAGTCACAACGTTTTGTACGTCGCAATACATTATCTTGTGCCACTATACAAACAATTGTGTACAAGTTAATTATGAGTAAAATCATAGCAGTGAAAATTACGCATGCGCAAACCTTTTTTTATGTTTTGTTTTTACTTTGTACTCAATATGCGTTTTTGTAATTTACAGAATATTCTCATGTACATTGTAACGGCGGCAACCCTTCGATCTTTGAAACCTCAAAAACTAATGATAATAAAAATAATATAAGCAGTTATTCATCACACTATGATAACAATTTAGAAACAACTTTGTATCAATCTTAGTTCTTCTTTAGGAAATTTTTTGTGGGGTTGTTTTTCAACGAGCCATTTGCTTGCTATTGCGAATAATTACAATTAAAGTCAGAAATTATATCCTAATTGTCATCTTCAATCTTTTCCCTGGAAGTTTGTACATAAATTTTTACTTACCAATAAATGTTATACAAAAGATGAGTAATATAGTCAAAACATTGGCACTGTTCATCTTTTTTTACTTTCTTTTCAGCTTATGTTGAGTATTTTAGTTGCTTCGTGCTGATGAGTTCATTGAAAGTAATTACCCTAAATGGGAATTTACCCGCCCGACAAATTCACGGGAATTTACCCGTCGTCACTTGCAGCTACCATCTTTGACGCACAGACTAACAGCAAGCAACTTAATAAATATCCATGGATATTAGTAAAAGAACTATTTGCTTTATTTGAGAATAAATGAATAAATAAGCCACATGTAAATTAAATTAATTGAATTAAAGAACACGTATACAATAAGAAACGTTGATAACAGTTTAAAGTCACACATTACAGAACAAACATGTCACTGTACAAATTTGCGGCCAAAAATAATAGTGTCAATATAATACCGGCCGAATTTTTAATGAATAAAACCTCTTTGATCGTTGAATGCATCTGTTTGCAAGTTCGTAAATTGTATATCAGGGCGGTGAACAAATTTGAATAAGATCGTAAAAAATCTTCTTTATAAATATTATTATCTTAGGACAAGGCTTGAAAGAGCGTTAAAGGGCGCGTCATTTATCAAAAGCTGTTAAGGAGGATACAAACCAAGTAAATATAAATGCCAAGATTTGACACAAAGTAGGGACGGATCTGTAAAACACCAGAAAACACCAGAAAACGATCTTAAGACTGGTATGGTATAAATAGCGACAAGTCCAACCACGCTAACCAAATTAATATGTGTCAAAGAATGTGTTATTTTTGCCAGGAAATTGATTTGCCAGAATAATTGATCTGTCGCAACAGATAGGTCACCGTGATATCTTATCTTATATCGATAAAGTCATTCGAAGCCCCATACGACAAAAACACATGATCAAAACAGATGTTTGGCTTTGCTTGCCGTACCAGCTTAACAAGTAATTTTTGTCTTCCCAGCTGTATAAGCAATTAGTAAGCAACACCTCAGCATATCACTATCCTTAAGAGTTGGATTCGGCCTCTATCTCTATCCTCCTAGGTTTGACGTAATTTGAGTCTCATTTAAATCTGAACCCATTAAGTCTTGTGCACAATCAATATAGACATTTGATAATTCTGGAAAATAAAAAACATCATCATGTTCAGCATGACTTTGTGTTTATATGCTGTTTTTTTTGTTTTTTTGTGTTTCTGTTTTTTGTTTGCTTATTTGTTTTTACTATCTATTTGGTGATATACTTTGTTTCGTTCCCTATTTCCCTATTTCGTATCGTTTGAAGTTTTTAACCTGAACTTGGCTCGTATCAAAAGTTACGTTCTTAAGTTTGCTTCTGTCATCTGTGAAATTCCTTCTAGGTGGAGTCTACGTCACTACAATTAAACCGACGTACCTCACCACATCGTCCGGTGGCTAATACTTTTTACAAACAAAATGTTTTATTCCACATTATTTTTGCTTATTTTTTTTACCATTATTTATTTGCATGTTTTCTGAACCTTTTTTATACCAATTCTATGCTTGTTCAAAATGTATCTTTTATCCTTTGGCCTTATTTTATGACCTTATCTTTACCCCTCGAACGATAGTAACAACAGAGATTTCCAATTTTCAACATTCTTTTTGTTTTTGTTCTATATTTTCTGTGACGTTAGAATATTTTTTATCGCTTCTTGTATTGCCATCTCCGTGTTGGTTAATTCTTAGGGTAATTTATCCCACTAGGCGTTTCCTTATGGTACACGAAAGTTTTCTCAAAAAATATTATTCCTGTTTTAGAAACTTCTTCTGCTGGCGTCATCGACTTTTCTATGTGACCTTAAAAAACATTCGAAATAACTCTACTCTATAGTTTTAATTTTGTCACTTTTGCCCCCTTGACCTGGGTACAGGGAAAGAATCATGATAGCTGTCAGCTAATCTGATACTAAATAACCAGGCAAAGTATCCTGTTTATTTCACTGAAGGAATTGTCAAAAAGATGCTATGGCTTAACAACAGAGTAATTTAACAAAGTAAAGCTCACAAAAAGCAGTTGGCATGGCATTTTGACCTTACCAAAATAAGGGTCTACACTAACAAAATAAGGGTCTACACTAACCACAAAAGGATTTGTCGAATAAAAGGTAAACTGACAACATTTCGACGGATTATATCCTAAGCTTTAAATGGTAAACCTCATATTATTTTTAAAATGAATTTGAGCAAAATATTTCTTGACAGTATGTGGGAAACAAAGTATGAACCACAATATGTTTAAAAAAAAGTTGGCTAAAGTATCTAATAGCTAACTGGCTGCTTCAATCAACTAATTTATGTGCTCATAATTAGAACAAAAATAACTGCAACTTGTGTTTTATCACCCCAAATTTGATGCTTGTAATAAAGCTCACAAAACGTTTTTAATAGTTAAATTTTTGTCAGGGGGTTTCCACCTTGATATTATATGCAAATGCGCAACAATACATGAATTATATAGACTTAGTTAATAAAATAAATGGAATGCATGTAATTTAATTTTCATTAAGTGAAAGAAGGAAACGTTATATTACTAACAAGAAAATAGTTTGTAAAGCATAAGAAATCATTACAAAGGTATGTACAAACTACACTCTAGCTTCGTTCATGACCAAAATCTCATTTAGATCTGCTCAAAGTTTATTAACACTGTTCAGTTGGAAGTGAGGGGAAAAAGGTGTGTGTTAACATATAAAGTGCGCGTTGCAGCAATAAATATATCGTATTTTTTATTTACGTTAACAACTAACCAACTGACCAAATATGCACATAAGGCTGCCATTTTTATTATCTTGTGACGTGTGTTGGCTAAATATGTTCTATAATAAGGCAACATGAGAGCTGTAGGGTATTATTTCCCTTTCCCGTTTGTCAACCAACCTCGTTACCAGAGTATTTTGCCTTATTGAATAATAACGATTTGGTGACGCAATGGCTTATAATTTATGAAGATTACGCCTCGAAGTAGTTGATGTACGTTGTTTCTCTGTCAAATATGTTCTTTCCGTGTGTCATTTAAAGCGATATTTACGGAAATGCTTCTATTCTCTATATCACATGCTTTAACATCATTATACTGAATTTTGATTACACAGCATATTATATTTTTTGACTGTAGATACATAATATTATCTTGAGACTTGCTTAAAAGATAATTGTGTTTTTTTTCACGGCTATGCAATGAGCGTCTTCGTTGTCCGTAACAATAGTGTCCCAAAAAGGTATAAAAGGAGCTAAAGTAATAGTTTTACAGTCTCTTTTTTGTGCTACACGACAGCAACACCCCCCCCGTTGTATACACAGAATACAAACCTTTAAGCCAAGAAATAATTTGTTTTTATTCCGACCCAGTCCCTATCGTCTAGTGAATAAAAGAGACAAGAAATTGTGACTTTTAATATCCCAATTAAGCAGCCCAAATATAAAAGGCTAATCTGAAATGCTAACTGATTCAGCTGTAGTAGCCATTTCGTCGTGATTGTCTTAATGGATGTTTTGTAAAGAATATATATATATATATATAGAATAGAATATTTTTATATAATCTTTTTCGTCACAGAGTGCTCAATTTATAATTGCAATACAGAGCGTATATATATATATATATATACGCTCTGTATTGCTATTTTCATTGAGCACTCTGTGACGAAAAAGATTATATAAAAATATTCTATTCTATATATATATATATATATATATATATATATATATACTACTAAAGCGACACTTACGGGGACTTTAACTTTCATTGGATAACCGGGCACAAAATCTTAAGGCAAATTGCCAGTAAAATTGAAATCTTTAGCGCCCGACTTGTATACCATTTTGACAAGCGCAATTGTGGCAAGCCCTTAGACCATGTTTTAGTTAGATATACAAAATATACAAAAATTTTGTCCCCGAAAATTTTTACAACCTAAATTTTCGATTTAGGGGGACATAACTATAACATCGCCATAGGGGGACAAAATATAATTCAGGTCTTATGGGGACAAAAATTGTATATATTTTTCCAACTCATTCAAGGACTTGGGAATCGGTTGAGAATGATAGATAACGCTCATACATTCGCCCTAGCAACCGTTAAACATAGAACAAATATCCTTATTCATTAGAGGAAGTAAGTAAACAGTGTGGATTGTATCAAATATATTTAGATCATAATCGGCAACATAATGCATACATGATACATACAACATAATACAAGTCGTGCGTAAACATGAAACAAAAATATAAAAAACAAGCTTGTTTGAGGAATTATTGCTATTTGGATTGTCACCAACCAGGGCGCAAACAGTACATAAAGATTAAAAAGATAAAACGGCTATTGTCGCAACATAAACATAATACATACACATTACAAGTCGTGCGTAAACATGACACAGAAATATAAAACATAAGCTTGTTAGAGGCAGTATGGCTACTTGGATTGTCACCAACCAGGGCGCAAACAGAAGAAAAAAGATAAAATGGCTATTGTCGCAACATAAACATAATACATACACATTACAAGTCGTGCGTAAACATGAAATAAAAATATAAAAAACAAGCTTGTTAGAGGCAGTATGGCTACTTGGATAGTCTAATCCAGGTCACAACCAGGGCGGAAACAAGGAAATTAAAAAGATAAAAGTTTTAAAAGTTTTAAGTATACAACCTGTTTAAATATTAATAAGATAAAGTAATAAAGAAAAACATGTTTAAAACAAGTAACAAAATAAAAAGATCTATAATACACCACCTTAACGAACTAAAAAATTAATCGAGGTTTAGTTCTTTTAATCTTTGCTTCGTTTTAGTACTTTTTGCTTTATGTAGCCTGTCCCATTTCACTCGTTCGTTTGTCAGCTTCGTTCGCACATTGTAATAACTTAACTCCAGCTCATTCTCCTTTATGAATTTGTTTATCTCCTCTCTTCCTGTTGTGGAAACAAATAAAATTATGGATAAGTTGTTAAAAAAAGGGAAGTAATATAGCCTAACCCAAACTATTTACTTGCCAATGTACGAATATATTTTCATGACAGATATAAAAAGATTTATGCTTGTAATTTCATTAAAAAAATATGTCATAGCAAATATCAAAGTACCTTCACCACACCGTAAAAATAAGCGTCTTTTTTTTATAAAAAACACACTTTGGTGTTCAGCCTGGATATTTCTTAAATTTAAGGGTAGGTTTATGTAGTCACACTCCTGTTTTATAGCCTTGAAAATACTTTCAACGAAATCCCTGTCAATCTACCAATTTGCTTTCTAAATTTTGTCAATGTTTTGCGAGTCAGAAGTTGAAAGTAAATATAATTTAAGCTTAAGTTAAACAATGTGAATTTTTACTCCTTAATGGGAATTATCCAAAATGGTTTCTTACTTTTAACAAAAAAAACGAATGCGACAAAACACATTTCAGAGCAGAACCATTTGATCATTAGTTCTGATTGCTCAAGGTGGACAGCTTTTTGCGCAGTTCATTTACCACAGGAATGGGAAATGTAGCAGATGGAACAACCAGATCGAAATATCGTGTACCAAAAGTACCTAGTATTGAGATTTTGCGTCGAAAACTTTTACCATACCTGGCCAGGAACTTTCCTTTCTTTTAATAAAGTTACCAAAGGAAACAAACAACTTGTTTCCTATTTCTTTGTTCCACTGGCGGTAATTGCGTCCTAAATAAATAATCAGTGCTTTCGAATCCCACTAAAAAACTTGACCACGGTTCAAACTTTCTCTAACATAAGAAATATTTTCTTGGGTAACATCAACAGTAGAAAAGCGATAACAAGAACATCAATTAATAAGAAAAATTGTGTTTATACTCGAAGTATTTAATAGAAATTAATAAAAGACATTTTCTGTGGTTATCTCACGGATTTACAACCTTGGCACATCTGTTTTTTATCTTAATCGCAGTTAAGAAACCAACTGCTACAGAAAGTTTCATGGTTATCGAGTTATTAACAGACATTTCTGCTCCCTCCCCATTTCCCCAGGCATGAAAAGGGTTAACAAAAGGACAGCTTTTTAATTTATGTTTTTAAACAACCGTCTAGTATCAAACAGCGCAAAGATTAGCACAAAAAATGGACAAATCTTGCTAGAAAAAAAAAGATTTACCTTGAATTCTCCACCCATTTTAAAAAGACCCTCCTCGTTTAGCAGTCCTAGGCCCTTAGTAATTTGCATCACCTCTTAATAGTTTAAATAATCAATAAGTACTGTTGTGTATCATAAGACATTATAAGACGTTTAAATTAAAATGCGTCGAAAAAACACAAACCTTTGCTTTCTTTCAGCGTGTGCCAATCATTGTCAACATCATAAGCGATCCCATTATCTTCTTGAGACACAACATAATCGGTGTCACTATCAGAATTTAAAGCATTGTTTGTTAACACCTTTTCTAAAACACAACAAAAGAATAATCTTACAAAACAAATGTTTACACCTTGATTCCATATAATTATTTCATATATACATTTACATAAATTTATATAACGGAAAAAGTTAACGCTTTGGCAACATTAAAAAGGTGGGTTAAAGCACAACTGAGCATACACGATATTTTTTATGTAAGCAATTCGTTTATAAGCAACAAGTTGGATTTATTATAAAAATTGGCTACTTTCTTTTCTTTTCCTTTTTTACATAAATTATAAAAATTACTTGAATAAAATTAAGCAACCATTAAGCAACTTTAGATCTACAATCAGTAACTTCAAATTTGACAA
Organism: Hydractinia echinata; assembly: GCA_030067915.1. Classification (NCBI taxonomy): domain Eukaryota; kingdom Metazoa; phylum Cnidaria; class Hydrozoa; order Anthoathecata; family Hydractiniidae; genus Hydractinia; species Hydractinia echinata. The sequence continues at coordinate 1,961,374 of JASGCC010000058.1, forward strand.
AACAGCATTTTTACAAGGACTTATCGATGGCAAACGCAATCAACTTGCCAATACTCTGCAGCCAGGAGGTTGCAAAAGACAAACATAACATGCATGTTAAACAGCGTTCATAATACGGTAGCCACACGTTCTAACATGCCATAATTACGGAACAACCCACATCGGGTACCAATGCCGAAATATTGAAGAGTGGCATGTTGACAATAGCAACAATTATCACAGCTTAAGAGCTTGAATTAACCAAATAACCTAAGATTCAAGTCCTAAGTTGGCTCTGTACAGTAACAAGTTCAAATTGCGTAAATCTAATATAGAAACAATCGAGATTACTATTTATAGTGACGGACTTTAAAACTCACGCTCATCAAAATTTTAAATTGCTTATAAAAAGAATCCTGTAAAATATTTAACATTTTAAATTATTTTATTTCATCATTCTTTTTTCAATATACAATTAGGGCAATTAGCTACTATTATTTTTTTTTGCAAAAACTGACTCGTTGTTTTGTTTATATCAGCACTATTGGATGCACTTCAATCGCTTAAAGCAAGAACTTAGCAAACTTTAAAACAATTATAGGATAGTATAAAAATGTGCTAATTTTGTAGAGACGCCTTATTCTTATTTCTTCGGGGAATTGAAGCCTCTCTAAAAGTCATGATAAATATTAAAATAAAGAATGGCTAATAGATACCTGCTTTCTTACGAAGCCCATAAGATTTCTCTATAAAATAAAACAAAATATGTTACAATTTGAAATAAAAATCTAACCAACATCAGAGTTATTTTCTGATGCATTTAAATATTATCAAACAATCCTCAAAAATCCAAAACAGCCTTCAGCTGTTATTTAATTACCAAAAATAACGTCCTCATATATGGCGTAACTATAATAAAGGATGTGGGACCTTTTCTGAAAATAGAATTGTTACGTTTGTTCTCTACATTTTGTTCAGCTACAAAGGACAAGCCATACTTGTTAAACTGCAACAACAATCAGCAAATCTTAAGTTATAAAGTTATAAACATACTTTGTACAAGCACAAAGTATGTTTCGTTTTACCTTTATAATTCTTTGAATTATCCGGCAGCTGATCATTACATAAAGAAATACGTTGTTCTTCTACAAAGAAAAAAGTTATACCATTGAAAATTTGATTTTTTATGGCTTCAAACGTTTCACGAAGAGCAATGTTTACTAGAAGGGGTTTACTAAAATAATTGTTTACCGTTAGGAAGTTCACCGTTAGAATTCTTTCGGCTTATTCAGCAGCTGATCATTGCATTGAGGAAGGGTTTGTTCTCCTGCAAGGCAGAAAGGTTAAACTATCAACATGAAAACAATTAGAAAAGAATTAAGGGATTTAAAGAAGTGTAGTGTTTTACCTTTATGGCTTTTTGAATCTTCCGGTAGTTGGTCATTACATTGAGGAGCAACTTGCTGTTCTCCTAAGAGTAAAAGAACAGCTTAATATACTGAAAAACCTATCAAGGATTTAATGAATTTTAGTTCGCACAAGAAGCAGCTTCAAAACATAAAGTAGATGAAAATAGATTAAAAATTAGCAGTCCCTAAAAAACATCTAAAACTAATTATCATAAATACCTGAGTCTATTTGAAGCAAATGTTTTCCAACCTTGGTAATAGTGTGAATAGCTAAAGGTGCTTGATATGTGTCCTGATTGATCTTCTCACTATGGCCCATATGAGAAAAAATAGTTCCCTATCTTGTCGTGGTAAGTCTAAACTAGCAAATAAGGTGCTAATTCTATGTCTGTTATTCGTTGCTATCAGCTGGTCTGTTGAGGAGAGTGATAGTTTCCTGCATAGCTTATTCATTGCATGCCATCCTGATACATGACTACTAGAATTTTGTGAGCTAGCAAAGAGAAACTTGTTGGTTTGCATCACCCCGGCAGCCTTTCTAAACGGACTTGATGCAAGCTTTGTAATTGCAGGAACAGTGTCTGGAGGTATTAAGACAGGAACCAAATGGTTATTGCCCTTTCCGGTCATATAACTGATTTTCATTGACTTAACCAGCTGTTGATCAGCGTTGTCAAGACTCTTTAATCGCTGTTGGTCGATCCATGCGTTGCTTTCGGCATCTTGCCAGTCTTTTAACATAAGACGAGCTGGTTCGCCACCCCGTCTTCCGTTAAGCAGGGTAAGTCTTGTGCACACTGCGTCCCTTAATTCAACGTAGGCATGTTTATCATTGAATTCAAATTCGCTACATAGTTCCTCTATCCTAGATATTAAGTGTGTTCTTAACTTTGAAAGATCTTCTTCTAATGGGAGCTTTGCTGGTTTCCGCAAGTTCACTTGCCTTTGCTTATTGATTTGGTATGTAGCGTCTCCAAATAAATGCTTTTCCCAAGCTTTGAAGGTCGCTATAAATTTATTCATTTCTTTGCCTTCGTCATCTTTCGCGCAAGCATAAAAGTGATTTTTCAAATCCTCTGTGGCACGTTTAATCAGAAAACACAAGTTTAGCTTCAGACCAGCTTTAATGTCTTCGCTATTGTCCTTTGCAACATACTTTTCAATTGCTTTTGCAAGATGCTCATAATTACGTCGATTAAACATGTCTAGGGAATTGCCATGGTGATAAATTATACCCTCCTCTTCTCTAAATATGACATACAAATAAGCTAACCGTCTCATATCTCCTCTTATACCTTTGCAAATTTCATTTAATTTGTCTTTCTTTTGCTTGACTTTCCAGAAAAAACTTGGACGCAATTTGTAAAATGTTTTCGTCAGTTCGGCAAATTTCACCAATTTTATCATTCCTCAATTTTGCTAGCACATTTGTTTGAAACTCCTTATCATAATTACTTAAATGAGGGACTTGAAACAAGGAATTTGGTATTGATGCAACAGGCTCATTAGTTTTCAAGCTGCACCTTAACTTATGTCTACTGAAATTGCTCTTAACTACAGTAATATTGCAAAAGCTGCAACGTGTCAATGGGGTTGATTTTTTCCCTTTCTTTTCGCTTTGGTAAGTGGGCTCATTTAATGTCGCTTGATGCTTATTAAATTCAATTATTCCGTCCCATCTCATCTCTGCAAACAACTTGTCTTTTTCCTTTTTACTTTTTTCCAATGCAGCTTTAACCCTTTCTTCTTTACCGTGTTTTAATTTTTATGTGTCGTGTCAACTTTTGCCGTATTTTACCACAGAAGATACAATATCTACCAGGTCTTTTATGCTTGTCACCGTCCTGAAAACAAAGATAATTGTTTTTTACATATAGAGATAGAAAAGCTGAGTATGTAGAACATTTAGGTAATAACAAAGTTAGAAGCAATAATAGCTAAAAATAAAACATAATAAAAACTTTTCTTACCTCAGTATCAGAAATTGGGTTGGCGATGTCACTAGATACTGACTAAAAGTTAATAAAATAAGATAAAAAATGTAATAAAAAATGTTAATGCAACAACAATTTTTTACAGTTGCATTCCCTATTTAAATAAATATGCAAATATTTTTTGTCTAAGTTAACGCTGTAGTTAATGACTAAAAATTTGAAAGTTTAATGACTCATGTTAAAAAAAATTTAATGCTAACATTTTCTAAGCTCAGTCAGCACAGAAAATAATGGGTACCTACGTTGTTTGGTGTGTTTTCAATGTCAGGTAGATCACCATGTATTCCTGAGTCATCAGTCAATGACTACAACAAGAACAAATACAACAATTATGCTCGCAAAATAAAGTGTAAATATTAATCACGAATTTCACGTTTTATTTCGTCATTGCAACTCCCCTACATAAAGATTTGCCTTTGCACCAATTATTTCATTATGGTGTTAAAGATAACGAACCAACTTATAAAGGATTGTCAGCGGTAGCAAAAAATAAATGCTAAACTAAAGAGCCGTAGCTATGTACAGGACGCCTTGGGTTTGACTAAAATTTTATCAAGCCAAAATTTGTTGGAAGAATTAATTTTTTTTAATTTTTTTGTTTCTGTTGTATTTGAAAAAATAAAAAACTGGTTCTGTTTATATTAGCAACCTATATTTTCGCAATATTATAAGCTTTTAAGATTCTGTCAAATAAAACTTATTTGTTTGCATCAGATTTGTTGCCACAACCCTATGTACAACAAATTATAATGGTAGTACTTAAGATCTCATAGCGAGGCTATAACTTATTGTTTTTCCTCTCGACTACAACTGATCTTTTCTAAGAAAAAAGTGATTCAAGCACAGGAACTATTTCTGTTGAAGGAAAGAAGTCTCGTTTGAGAGTTCAAGCAAATGTAAAGCAAAATAAATAAGTAAATTTAATTCGACCGGACACCCTAAATAAAAAAATGAAGGAACAAAGAGCTCTGAGCTTACGAGTTACACACAGGCCCAGGACTTATGTTACGTCATGTCAACAAAAAGGTCTGGTATTAAGTGAATTAATTCTTAGGAACAAGGAGCAACATAATGGTGGTGTTGCGTCGCAGGCTATTAAATGATTTAAAATGCAGTAATGCAATATCATGCAGTTAACCTTTGTTTTTTTACCAATCTTTTTTTACCAATTATTATTTATTTCACAATTAAATCCAGGTGAGACATAATTCTTTGAAAAAACCCATGACCATTAGCACATAACTAAAGAATTTAAAGACTTACATTATTGGAAGCAAATGGAAGTGCATCAACATTGTCACATGACTTAAAAATAAAGTGACAGTAGTTAGTTAAGTAATAAATACATATACAATTATAATTAAATTATCATGATATCTTAAGATAAAAACGCTTTTATACACTGCAAAAACATTTTGGTAATTTTTCAGAATTTTTATAATTTCGGTTTTATAAAAGGCAAGATAAAATAATGCTTTGATATCTTATAAAAAAATTATTCTTTAATCACAGTGAAAAAATGAAAAAGCTTCTGAACACTAGTCAGACAAAAAGACAGTCAGACAATATTAGTTAAAAATGCTCCAGAAATTGCATTTTTCTTTGAAAACTACAAACTATAACACAGGCTTTTCTTTGAAAACTACGAACTATAACACAGGCTTTTGCGTAAACTGTTCAAATTTGCCAACGTTATTAACTTGCTGAAAAAAATGAAATAAACTAACCTCATTCAAGGACAAAAACAACTTTTGTCCCCAACAGGCTTTTTACCTTCTTCACATGGCTAAAAGAGTAGCAAAACATTATGTATAACCTTCCAACTTTTCTTATTTTTAAGAAATTCACCCTTATTTTTATACAGATATCAACAAATATGAAAAGTTGATTTTACAAAATGGTTCAAATTGTTTAATTCAAAGCAATTTCCTGAATTTCACATTTATACGAAAGTCTACGTAATAACAAAAACCATAAATATATATGCAAAATGTATTTACTCTGTTAGTCCCACTACATGATTAGTGTTGCCTCATAGAAGATAAAGGGTTACTTCAAAATTGTTAGAAAATTACTACACACAAACATTTTTACATAAAACATAAAGCATTTTCATTATATTGTCATACAAATACCCATGAAAATACACTTCTGGCCAGTTGCAAGAAATTAATAAACACTAAAAATTACCAAAATAAATTCATAACGATTCTATTACACAGATCAATTAGCATGTAATACCTCTTCCAAAAAGTTTTTAACTGACCACTTTATTTTCTTTGTCTGCATGGCTAAAGAAGAAAGTATTATATAAAAGGATATAACAATGTTCTAGAATGGATGTATATGGATATATATGTAAAGGGTTAATCATGCTAGTTATTATTTGAAACTCATTAAATTTCTGTTACAGGGTGTCCGTGAAATTTCTTTTCAGTTTCAGCATATTTAAAGAAAATATAAAGATCATTGACATAGTTTGTGAAGAGAATACTGCTAACACAACAAGCCATAATGAGAAAGCATTTAAAACAACTAAACAGGAATATTTACTTTTTTAGGTGTTTTAGAAATATTAAATATTGTTAATATTTAAATGTTGTTATTAGCAATCCTCATTTTAAGGGTTTTTCGGGTTTCTGAAGGCACTTTTGAAGGTTTACAAACTTTTTTTAGGTGTTTTAGAAATTTTAATTATTTTTCCCTTCTTAGTTTTATTGTCCTATTTCTTTTAAACAATAGCAAAACTATTATCCGTAACGTGTTTTACCATACATATAATAATCCATAACTTTATATAAAAGCAGCACGTGTAACACATGTTTACCTTCTTCACAAAACTGCCAACGTTCCATTTTCTTCTCTTTGTTTTCTCTTTTTTAGCAGTGGAAGTCTGAAATCATTTTAACATTCCTTACAATCCTTTTCAGCATTTATAAATTGTACAACATTTAGGTACGGTGATTACAGAGTATTTTATAATTAAAATATTTTGAGAATTAATGTTTGTTATAAGTTAAAAACGACAAACATAGTGGTTAATATCACATTGACATACCAGCAAAGGTAGATTGGTCAATTTGTGTGGTTCTTCATTATCTTGAAGAAGAGTTGAGACAACAGCTTTCATTTCTTTTAAGCAGGTCTTCTCTGACAAACAGAAATCGACTTCCTAAACACCAAATAGATTTTTTATGCAGTAACACCTTAGAAAAGAAGAGAAGTTATTTTCAATCACTTCAAATAAAAACTGAAAGACCTAAAAGTTACATCTAAAAAAGCTATCAGCTAACCGTGTCAGACTCATCATCAAAGGTAAGCATGTCTTTCCTTAATTTTATTACTTTATCTAAAAACATAAAAAAGAAGCACTTAATGTTATACATGATAAACATATTTCGTGACAAATAAATAGAGTCAATATCTTAATGCAATTTCTTACAAATTCTGTTCTCAATTGTGTAATAAAACGATACCTTCTTTTGGATACTTCTTAACATTAGATTCCTCTTTATCCGTTTCTGTTCTTAAAACAATCTGAAAATATATAAAAAAAAGTATCTAACTGGATGAACATTGTAGAAAGGTGTATTTGCTGGTATGCTTTCTAATTCACAATTGAAGTACACCCTAATATTTGTACAATAAGTTTTAAAACAAGATATGCGTATTGCATAATACAATGGTTTTTACCCAATGCCTAGATAACTGTGCAAGAAACAGAAATTAGAAAGCACCAAAAGTCAATCTATCAGTTTAATAAAGTGTTTGCACAGGAAGAAGTTAGAATATAATCTAAGTGAAAATCTTCCCCAAGCATATACTAATCCTACCTTGTCCAACAATCCCTGCAAAACAACATCAGCAATCTTTTCATCATGGTCACCCTCTGCAATAACCTAAAGTACAAAGAATTAGGTAATTATCATTGCATTACAAATCGAAAATTATGCCTCACTGACTCTTATTATTGTATTTAAGTGTTCGATATCATTACAATTAATTTCAAGTCTTCTTGCATGGCTAGATACTTAGCAGATTCAAAAATATTTTATTAATTATAAGTTATTATTAGTTAAGTTTTGCCTAGTTACAGTGCTGTTGGCGATCACTTATGGGTTTGTAAAAATCGTCAATTATCGTTCGATGATTTCACTGTTTTGGCTCATGGCAATAAAACTTTTGACCTCAAATTAAAAAAGAGCCTACTTATTATGCGTGATATACCTATTTTAAATAAAAACATGCGTTCTATGCCGCTATTGTTATTTGACAAAACGTAATTTAGTAATTAATACATTCTTAATGCTTTATTGCAGTTCATACATATATAACTATTAAACTTGTAAATCATTAGTTATGTTTTGATAATGGGTGTTGATACCCGAAACACTTCCAAACCAATGTCATTTTTTATCTTTAGTTATTTTTAAAAAGCTAAGTTTCTTTATTTTTATATAATAATACGAAGTCTCTGTCTTATTTGTTAACTGCTAAGACATTACAGCACAACGTCAATGTACCAAATGGACCAAATTGGGTAAGTTCCCTAAAACTGGTCATACCAACTCGTTTCAAAACATTACAGGTTGACGATGTTATCGAAATCTCTTCAAAAGTTCATCAAAAGTACTTGATCCTATACATCAGCGTTTCAAGCTCTATATATTGGAAGTAACAGTCAAATAAATTTCTGAACTTTTTTGTGTATGGATGGGTCATTGCTTACGTCATTAAAATTCAAATGATATATTTAATTTTTATTGTTCTTCTTTAGTGGATTTTATGCATCGCAATAACTGTTTCAATTTTCGTGCAGCTTTTTTAATAACAAATGCACCGAAAGAAGTGAATTCATAATTCATTACAACAAAAAAATTGTACAAACAAATTTAGATAGAATATGATTTAAATGAAAGGACTTTAAAATCAGGAACTAAAACCCACCTCATCCAACATTCCTTGCAAAACAACATCATCAATCTTTTCTTCATGGTCACTCTCAGCAATAACCTAAATTATTACCTTACAATTTAAAAGTCTCACTGCCTTAAACATTAGCATGAATTGCAATTTTTTTCTCCATACTACCAATGCAGAAAAACACAGAACAGTTTTTTTGTTTTTTTCAGGTGCATCCATCAAATGACATTTTTTTCTCCATTAATAATAAATAGCCTATATTTTCAAACACATACCTCCTTGTCATGGTCATCCTTACTTGATTCTTCCATTTGTAGAATTTCTGATTGAATCTATAGGTTAGGGTAAAATAAATTATCAGAGTGGTGACCACAGATTATTTTCTTAGAAGAGTAAGATTTTGTGACATTTAAAGGTTCAATTGGTGAAAAATAAACAGGATTAATGAGATTGCTAAAATTTTATTAGGTTGTATTAAACTTGAAGAGAAAAAAACACTGGTGACTTTAGAAAACTGGTGACTTTAGAATGGCAGCCATATTATTTATTAACATCCACTTAACAAATTTAATTAATGCAGTACTGGCTTGTGTAAAAAAATAAAAAATAAACTGCAACATTTCACTGATTTCATTTAATGTCATGCAAAATAAATTCTGGTATACATTAATTGATTTTTATTGAAAGAATTTCATATTTAATTTTTCATAGAAAATAATCTTACTTTTTTGGATTCTTTATTCCTCACCACTTTCCGCTCCTGCATATAAAATTTATCCTTATTCAAGGTTTCTAAATTGATGTATATACTGTTCACGCCCAATTAGATGAAAAGTTTATTAACCAATAGACAAAGGCTTAAAAACAATAATTTAATTTTACAAAAATGTTTTTAAAAAGTAGCAATTTTTCTGAGGACTAAAAATGCTGGTGTAAATACTTAATTACAAACCTCCTTATACCATGGCATTTCCAACTCTCCATAAAAATACAAAATTTCTTCACCAGGATTGATATCACGAAGAGCAAATAAACATAAATGCGGTTCATTGTAAGACACAATTTTTTCATTGCAGAGTTAGGAAAGTATCTTGAGTCATTTACCAGTCTGCCAAGAGAGTTTTTTATTGTAGTAGCATCTATCCTATAACATTAAAGTAATGCTCGGAAGAATCACATTTGTTAGATTTGATCTGTATAATAATTTTGTCTGTGTGTCTCCAATAAGCAAAGTTGATTATATTTTCTAAAACTTCTATAACAATGTCTATATATAAAAAATCCCTTAAATCTACTATATTCTGTATTTTAAAAAAACTTTAGTTTACATTTAACAAGAACAAATTATATGATAAACCAAAGCGATTTGATTAGCTGGTAATTGTATTGTATGCTAATTTACAATGGCAGGTTTTAAACAATTGGAAATATATATAAATGCTTTGCTATAAATTATTGAACAGATACAGACATGGTCAATTAACATTGTCATTCCGTAAGCGGATTTTTCACTAGTTTTAACAACTAGTTAATAACATCAAAACCAACAAAATTACGATAACTTACCACATGCTTTTTTTCTCTGTGCTTAAATTCATAGATGTAGGAACCCATATTGCTGTCATTATAGAGTTTTTCAAGCTGAAGTTTTTTTTCTTTTGATTTGATTAAGGTACCCTGATAATTCAGAATAAATGAACCTTTAGGGATAATGGAGGTTGCAAAGACACCCCAACCTAAAATAATCAAACTTTATATAAGAAAGTTTTTTTATTGAGATATGGAAACATGTTGTATATACATAAAATTCACTGACTTTACATCACAATATTTGTTATAAGGAAAATTAAGCCCTGATTAATAATTTGATAAAAAACAATGTAAAAAATAACTGAAAAATTCACCCGTCTGTCTGAAGAATCTTTTGGGAAGGGCGAAATAGTGTTAGAAGATTTGATATATACCAAAGCAAGCTACAGCGTAAAACATACACAAAAAGAATTCTTTCATCTTTACAACATGGTATTATATATGCTCATGAAACCATTTAGTTTTACGTCTTCATAATACATTATGTAAATAAATATATTTTTATAAAACATAAGTATTTTCCAAATATTATTTTTTCAACAACAACTTTTTCTGACTCCTACAACCATCTTTATACAACAGAACAGCTTAATTATCCTTGTTTTCATATTAAGTTTGTTGATATGTTATTATGCCTAATTATGCCCACATCTTATTATGCCTTTTATCCCAAAGTGTTAATATGCTGAATTATATATTCAAGTTCTTCACAAAAATGTTTAAATTTGCATAACCACAGTAGTCTAGCTAACAATAAACAATTGAAATGCTTATATATTATATATATATTATTATACGAATAAATTTTAGTTTGGTTTTCTAGTACAGAAATAACTTTATAACCCACCTTTGTATTCATCAATATATCTTTTTGTTATATGACATGGGTCACTTCTGTTGCGGATATACTCTAGCGCTTTTGCTTGAGGTGATAGGAACTAAAAATAAAGTTGAAATGTTTTCTTGCAGTGACAAAATTCCAAAGACAGGGCCAATGTGCTTTATACAAGCTAGCTTAACCACAATGACCTCTTTCAGGCTGCCTTAAAAGACATGTTATGTTTGTGTCCTGAAGTCCCTGCAAAAAATGTTGGTCAGTCAGACTTTTGCCCAGGATTTCTAGGGTAAAGAAACAGAATAGTGTCACTTAACATCACATTTAGGACCTTTCACATTGATTAGTGCCTTAATTATCTGCCTTTTTGTAGTCATATCTGCTTTAGTTTAATTTGAACCGGATAGCTAGCTAGCTAAGCGTATAGCTACCGTCCTTTTTACGTGATAATATAAAGAAAAAATAGCGTCAGTTCCATCTGAGTTTACCAAAACAATTTTTGATAGTTAAGAAACTATTTCCCAATAGATTGAATGATATTTAGAATCTTAACTAAGTATTAATGTGGCTTTACTAACTATTACAAACCTGCTGTTTCGATCGAGTATTCCTCGCGACCGCCATTTTGTCTGATTCCCAGTGCAGCATTTACGGTAGCCTTGGCCCGGTTTTTCTCTGGCTTCAGGAGACCTGGTTTCCACGTTTTGATAAAAATGATTGGTTCACAATTCCCGCCCATTGAAGTTGAAAGTATTTTATTATTTTTAGAAGAATTATTTCTGGCAACAAAGAATACAAATGGAAACCAATAGTGTCGCTTTTACCGCCTATTTTCAAGCGGCAATCCGAGGTCTTTAATGTCCCCGAAATTCTAGTTTTTACTTTCTCCGCTGGGTCAGCTGTTTATATATCCCAAATGCTTAAAAGTCATATTATATGGTAAAATTTTTACATATCTTTGTCTATGCGGTACTTCACTCAGCGTAAATGATGCATATCTAATCGATTTTCTGAAATATATGTATTATTCGGACTCACGCGCCAATATCCTCATAAGTCAATTTAATCAATTTTCTACAATACACACACACAAGTCAATGTATTTGGTTTTCTGCAAGATATGTAATTTCGGACTAACGCGCTAGTGCTCTCACAAGTCAATCTAATCGTTTTTCTATAATACACGTAATATTCGGACTCTCACGCTCTATTGTCCACACAAGTCAATTTAATTGATTTTCTCTCATATATGTAATATTCGAACTCACGCGCTAATTTCGTCATAAGTCAGTCCAATCGTTTTTCTATAATACACGTAATATTTGGACTAACGCACTAGTTTCCTCACAAGTGAAATGAATTGTTTTTCCCAAACGTATGTGATATTCATATTCATGTAGTAATTTCCTCACAAGTCAAATTCATCGATTTTCTCTCATATATATTATTCAAACTCACGCGCTAGTGTCCGTACAAGTCAACCTAAAGGATTTTCTATAATACACGTAATATTCGGACTCACGTTCTATTGTCCTCACACGTGAAATGAAATTATTTTTTACAATATATGCAATAATCGAACTCACGCGTTAATTTCCTCACAAGTTATTGTAATGGATTTTCTATAATAAATTTGATATTCAGATTCATGCGTTAATGGGGACGCAAGTCAATTATTGATTTTAAAAAATAAATATGATATTCGGACTGACGCCGTAATTTCCTCACAAGTCAAACTAATTGATTTTGTATAATGAATAAGAAAATTAGATTTATGCAGTAATGTCCTCACAAGTCAATTTAATTGATTTTAAAATAATATATGTAGTAATTGGACTCACGCGCTAATGTCCTCATAAGTGAGTCTACTTGTTTTTCTATCATACACCATTATGCATACACGTAAAATTCGGACTCATGCTCTCATGCCGTCAAAAGTCAAATTAATTGTTTTTCTCAAATGTATGTGATATTCAGATTCATGCAGTAATATCTTCGCAAGCCAAATTCATTATTAATGTGATATTTGAACTCACGCGCTAATGTCCACACAAGTCAATTTAATTGAGTTCAAAATAATATATGTCATATTCGGACTCACGCGCTAATGTCCTCACAAGTCAATCTAATGGATTTTTTTATAATAAATGTAATATTCAGTTTTATGCAGTAATATGCTCAACAAGTCAAATTAATTGATTTTTTCTCATATATGAAATATTCGAACTCACGCGCTAATGTCCTCAATAAGTTAATCTAATCGTTTTTTCCTATAATACACGTAATATTCGGACTCGCGCTCTAATACCGTCACAAGTCAAATTAAAAGATTTTCTACAATATATGTAATACTCGAATTTACGCGTTAATATCCTCACAAGTCATTCTAATGTGACCCTCCATTTGCTGTGGTATCTTCTTCTTCATACGGAGGGGGCGGTTCATCCGGAAAGAAAAGATGAAACTCTAATAGGGTGAGAGGCGCAGACACTGTGACAACTAAAAGAAGAAAGTATCATTAGCTCAATTAACAAGTCAATTAATTGACTTTCTATAATGGATTTTCCATAATAAAAGTGATATTTAGATTCATACAGTAATGTCCTCACAAGTCAAATTAATTGTTTTTCTCATATATATATTATTTAAAACTCACGCGCTAATGTCCTCACAAGTCAATTTAATTGATTGTGAATTAATATATTTCATATTCGGACTCACGGGCTAATGTCCTCACAAGTCAATCTAATGGATATTCTATAATAAATGTGATATTTAAATTCATACAGTAATGTCCTCACAAGTCAAATTAAATGACTTTCCCTCATATATGTAATATTCGAACTCACGCGCTAATGTTCTCATAAGTACTATTAATTGATTTTCTCTGATATATGTCATACTTAGACTCACGCGCTAGTGTCCTCACAAGTCAACCAAATTGATTTTCTGCAAGATATGTAATTTTCGGATTAACCCGCTTGTGTCTTCACAAGTCAATTTAATTGATTTTAAAATAATATATGTCATACTCAAACTCACGCGCTAATGTCCTTACAAGTCAATCTAATGAATTTTCTATAACAAATGTGATATTTAGATTCATACAGTAATGTCTTCACAAGTCAAATTAATCGATTATAAAATAATATATGAAATTTTTAGACTAACGAGCTATGTCCTCCCAAGTCAATTTAATGGATTTTCTATAATAAATGTGATATTTAGATTTATGCAGTAATGTCTTCACAAGTCAAATTAATCGATTATAAAATAATATAGAAATTTTTAGACTAACGAGCTATTGTCCTCCCAAGTCAATTTAATGGATTTTCTATAATAAATTTGATATTTAGATTTAATGCAGTAATGTCTTCACAAGTCAAATTAATCGATTATAAAAATAATATACGAAATTTTTAGACTAACGAGCTATTGTCCCTCCCAAGTCAATTTAATGATTTTCTATAATAAATTTGATATTTAGATTTATGCAGTAATGTCTTCACAAGTCAAATTAATCGATTAATAAATAATATATGAAATTTTTAGACTAACGAGCTATTGTCCCTCCCAAGTACATTTAATGGGATTTTCTATAATAAATTGATATTTAGATTTATAGCAGTAATGTCCTCACAAGTCAAATTAATCGATTATAAAATAATATACGAAATTTTTAGACTAACGAGCTATTGTCCTCCCAAGTCAATCTAATGAATTTTCTATAACAAATGTGATATTTAGATTCATACAGTAATGTCTTCACAAGTCAAATTAATCGATTATAAAATAATATACGAAATTTTTAGACTAACGATCTATTGTCCTCCCAAGTCAATTTAATGGATTTTCTATAACAAATGTGATATTTAGATTCATACAGTAATGTCTCACAAGTCAAATTAATCGATTATAAAATAATATACGAAATTTTTAGACTAACGAGCTAATGTCCTCCCAAGTCAATTTAATGGATTTTCTATAACAAATGTATATTTAGATTCATACAGTAATGTCTTCACAAGTCAAATTAATCGATTATAAAATAATATACGAAATTTTTAGACTAACGAGCTAATGTCCTCCCAAGTCAATTTAATGGATTTTCTATAATAAATGTGATATTTAGATTTATGCAGTAATGTCTTCACAAGTCAAATTAATCGATTATAAAATAATATACGAAATTTTTAGACTAACGAGCTATGTCCTCCCAAGTCAATTTAATGGATTTTCTATAATAAATGTGATATTTAGATTCATACAGTAATGTCTTCACAAGTCAAATTAATCATTATAAAATAATATACGAAATTTTTAGACTAACGAGCTATTGTCCTCCCAAGTCAATTTAATGGATTTTCTATAATAAATTGATATTTAGATTTATACAGTAATGTCTTCACAAGTCAAATTAATCGATTATAAAATAATATACGAAATTTTTAGACTAACGAGCTAATGTCCTCCCAAGTCAATTTAATGGATTTTCTATAATAAATGTGATATTTAGATTTATGCAGTAATGTCTTCACAAGTCAAATTAATCGATTATAAAATAATATACGAAATTTTTGGACTAACGAGCTATTGTCCTCCCAAGTCAATTTAATGGATTTTCTATAATAAATTGATATTTAGATTTATACAGTAATGTCTTCACAAGTCAAATTAATCGATTATAAAATAATATACGAAATTTTTAGACTAACGAGCTATTGTCCTCCCAAGTCAATTAATGAATTTTCTATAAAATTGATATTTAGATTTACAGTAATGTCTTCACAAGTCAAATTAATCGATTATAAAATAATATACGAAATTTTTGACTAACGAGCTATTGTCCTCCCAAGTCAATTTAATGGATTTTCTATAACAAATGTGATATTTAGATTCATACAGTAATGTCTTCACAAGTCAAATTAATCGATTATAAAATAATATACGAAATTTTTAGACTAACGAGCTATTGTCCTCCCAAGTCAATTTAATGATTTTCTATAATAAATGTGATATTTAGATTTACAGTAATGTCTTCACAAGTCAAATTAATCGATTATAAAATAATATACGAAATTTTTGACTAACGAGCTAATGTCCTCCCAAGTCAATTAATGGATTTTCTATAATAAATTTGATATTTAGATTTATGCAGTAATGTCTTCACAAGTCAAATTAATCGATTATAAAATAATATACGAAATTTTTAGACTAACGATCTATTGTCCTCCCAAGTCAATCTAATGAATTTTCTATAACAAATGTGATATTTAGATTCATACAGTAATGTCTTCACAAGTCAAATTAATCGATTATAAAATAATATACGAAATTTTTAGACTAACGAGCTATGTCCTCCCAAGTCAATTTAATGGATTTTCTATAAAAATGTGATATTTAGATTCATACAGTAATGTCTTCACAAGTCAAATTAATCGATTATAAAATAATATACGAAATTTTTGACTAACGAGCTAATGTCCTCCCAAGTCAATCTAATGGATTTTCTATAATAAAGTGATATTTAGATTTATGCAGTAATGTCTTCACAAGTCAAATTAATCGATTATAAAATAATAGAAATTTTTGACTAACGAGCTAATGTCCTCCCAAGTCAATTTAATGGATTTTCTATAATAAATGTGATATTTAGATTTATACAGTAATGTCTTCACAAGTCAAATTAATCGATTATAAAATAATATACGAAATTTTTAGACTAACGAGCTATTGTCCTCCCAAGTCAATTTAATGGATTTTCTATAATAAATTTGATATTTAGATTTATGCAGTAATGTCTTCACAAGTCAAATTAATCGATTATAAAATAATATATGAAATTTTTACTAACGAGCTATTGTCCTCCCAAGTCAATCTAATGGATTTTCTATAACAAATGTGATATTTAGATTCATACAGTAATGTCTTCACAAGTCAAATTAATCGATTATAAAATAATATACGAAATTTTTAGACTAACGATCTATTGTCCTCCCAAGTCAATTTAATGGATTTTCTATAACAAATGTGATATTTAGATTCATACAGTAATGTCCTCACAAGTCAAATTAATCGATTATAAAATAATATACGAAATTTTTGACTAACGAGCTAATGTCCTCCCAAGTCAATTAATGGATTTTCTATAATAAATTGATATTTAGATTTATGCAGTAATGTCCTCACAAGTCAAATTAATCGATTATAAAAATATACGAAATTTTTAGACTAACGAGCTAATGTCCTCCCAAGTCAATCTAATGGATTTTCTATAATAAATGTGATATTTAGATTTACAGTAATGTCTTCACAAGTCAAATTAATCGATTATAAAATAATATACGAAATTTTTAGACTAACGAGCTATTGTCCTCCCAAGTCAATTTAATGGATTTTCTATAATAAATTGATATTTAGATTTATGCAGTAATGTCTTCACAAGTCAAATTAATCATTATAAAATAATATAGAAATTTTTAGACTAACGAGCTAATGTCCTCCCAAGTCAATCTAATGATTTTCTATAA